>JAJQKT010000010.1:4325000-5584650 GCA_030512225.1 Rauvolfia tetraphylla
TTCCCTAAACGTAAATAGTGCAAGTAATAAACAAGGAATATTCCCTAAACGCCAAAGGGTCCTAGGAAGAAAAAGAAATTAATTTTAATGAAAATAAGTTAAACAATTAAAGGAAAAAAGAAAAAAGAAACACCTCACTTTTTTATTTTGTTTCATTTAAATCATCCTTTATTTCTTATTTTCCATTCTTTTTCACCAATTCTGATGATTGAATACTATATTTCGCATTAAGATCATTGAGGACATATATTCTATAAAAGTTTTAAAAATATTAATAAATTTATAATTTTCATATTTTTTAATTTAATGAGAACTTCTTTGTGTACAAGTGAGATGTTTATGAATTTATTTATTTTTTGGAGAAGAGTTTTTTTTTTTTAGAACTTTTTGTAATAAATGCTAAAATAGAAAGACTATCTCATGCTTCTTCCTTTAAAATTGAAAAAAAATATATGTGTGTTATACACGTTATAAACATAAGACATATTTAGAATATTTTAATTTTTCATTCAAATAAGTATTTTAGTTTTATTATTTTTAAATTTTAAAATATGTCTTAGATGCTTCTTTAGTTAAATCCCCTAAAACGAAAGGTATGTAACTTTTTATTTTATTTTAAATTTATTTTTTCTTCTTCAATATGAGTTCGTGTAATTCCTTTTAGGAACAATATATATATATATATATATATATATATATATATATATATATATATATATATATATATATATATATATATATGTTAGCTTTTTCTACTTTTTAGTTTTATTTTTAGCATCATTAATGCTTTCTCTTTTTACATCTTTCGTGCATTTTCTTTTTTTTGTTTTGATTGAGTGATAGAATATATTTTATATTTTTATTATTATAATAAAAAATTATTGAGTTTTTGTTTTATTTAATAGATTTTGAAGATAGAATATATTTTATATTTTTAGTTATTTTAATAGAAACTTATTGAGTTTTTGTTTTATTTAATAGATTTTGAAGATTCAAGTTTTTTTTCGTTTGTTTGAAGTGAAAACTTTATGAATATTTAGTTGTTTAGTTCTTAATATATATTACACCAATTTGATCAATATCTATTACTATCTAATTTGATCATTCATTTGCTAAGTTTTAAGGATAAAAATGTCTAATTTACTATTAAAACATTCCACACCATAATATACATAACTTTGCAGTACATTAGACATGAAATGTAATAATCGATAGGTTTTATTTTTTTATTTTTATCTTTTTACCAAGTGAATAAAAAAGAAAGAAATAATTTTGCAAAGTATATTAACACTATAGTTTTTTTATGATAGATGAAGAACACGATTCTTTCCAAAAAAATTAAACAATGAATGGGAATATTTTCATTTTGAAAATCTTTCTTTGAGGTTTTTAATTATAAAATACTAATTTTTTATTTTTATGTTATTTATTTTTTAGGAATGGAGGGAGACAAGTAAGGGGAGAAGAATTTTAATTTTTACAATGATTTTATTACAAATATGTTTTATTTTTTTTAAAGAGTCAAAATAAATAATCAAATGAGAAAGTATTCTTTTTTTCTCTTACACATAATGGGGTTAGGAGGTAATTACGACAAAATAATTGAAAGACCATGTCGTAAAATTAATTTACTTTAAATATATAGAAAAAAAGTTTAACTTACAATGTATTTTTTATTTATTTCTTTTTATCTTAATTATTTATGATTAATCATTAGTACATTATTTTTTAATTAAATACATAAATTTGCTTCATATTTTTTTGTAATATCTCTAATAACTATTTATATAATAACACGTATTAATTTTTCTTTATGGTACTTTTTTTAAAAGAAAAATTGACTCTGTCACTAAAAAAATGTATACTCATGGTTGTACTATTAAATGTATTTTTTTAGTGGCATTTTTAACAAATTTTTCTTTTTAAAATCTATTCTCATTATACACTTATTTTTAAAAAAAAAGTAATGCATATACCGTGCAAAAATATTTTAGAGGAGGAGAGATTAAAAATTACTCATAGTCGTGCTATTAAATATATTTTTTAGTGATATTTAGAACAAATTTCTCTTTTTAAAAATCTATTCTCATTATATACTTATTTTTTAAAAAAGTAACGTATATTATGTGCAAAAGTGTTTTGGGGGGAGAGAGTAAAAGTGTTTTTATTAATGTAAAATTTTTATTAATGTATTTCAATATCTATAAATTTATTAAAATTTATTTACATACTAAAACAGCATGACCGTTATTAGACTGACTCTATTGAGAAAATTTGCTTGTAATGTGGGGATCAACTATCAGTTGCAGTAAATGAAAATACAATTCTATTGACATGTGGGATCATAGTGAAAAATTATCAAAATATATTACTTAATTTAATTTGATTATTATCTTAAAAAAATTACTCATGTTATACTAATTATTTCATACAAGGCCATCACTTTGCACAAATAGATCAAGCAGGTTATATATCAACTCAAATTTAGAATTTTCTAACATCATTAGACGATAATAAGTTGTATATATGTATAGATTCACTCATTATGCTTTATTTTTCCCTTTTACGTATGATTTTTTGTATTTAGGTATGATAAAAATTATTGTGCAAAGACACTTGCAGCTTAGATGAAGAGAGCTTATTTTTCTATTACACAATTATTATTGATATCGAATTCTAAAAGAATACGAATATTGGATTATCAAGCAACTACCTTTTACTGATTGTGTTTCTTTTAAAAAATTTGAATATATCGATTTTTTGTTCAATTGAAAGAATACCTTTCTAAAAGACAAACATGCAGAGTTTGTTTTTCACTGTCCAACGAGTTATTTACGAGATCTATAATCAAAAGTATTTATCTATGTAGATGTGTATATATCTCTCAATATATAATTTATCAATTACAATATTTAGTTATAAATTCTGCACAACATATGTATCATTGAGAGATTTTCATTTGCATTGCATTCAGAAAAATAGACACAAGTTAATAGAAGACCATATAAATTCCTGCATAGGCTCTGCATTTACATTTGTGATGCGTGCACATATATTCAAGGAAGATAAAAGTATTTCGCTCTTAGTAACTTTTGTCCTTAAAGTAAATTGGTGTGAAGCGTGTTTACACCTTTAAAAATGTGCAAAATTTCTTGATACATTCAATTAGGTAATGTTGTAATAAATTAAGATGCTTAACAATTTGCTATGCTTATAATTTTTTAAATATATAACAAATAAAAAAAACTTCACTAATTTTGCAGATGGTGATCTCTTTATTAAGATATTAGAAGAGTTACTGAACAAATACTTCAATATCTTATCAGGTTTAACTTGCTTGATTATATGTATACATCTTATGAATATTCAACATCTAATTATTTATTATTAAAATAATTTGTGTAATAAATTTTTATTACAAATTGTTTCTCCGTGCATATCACGATTTTTTTTGCTAGTACATAAATATATTAATAACATTTTTACTCTCTCTATCTTTCTCCAAAGATTTCAATACTCCAATCCTATTTTATGAAATTTGAGTTTTTTAATTAGTCTAAAATTTTTTGATTGGTTCAGTAAGTTTTTTTAATAAATTAATTAAAAACTAATTTTTTAACTTCCCATTATTTACACAATTACCCATTATCGCCTATATTAGTTTTGTAGTTGAAGTCAAACTAAACTCCCCTTCGTTCATTGATTGAAGTCAAATTAAATATTCTTCTCTTCTAGGTAAGTTGAGTTGAAAATGCTCCAATTCGTTTTTGCAAGTGATTATTATTTGGATTGCATCATACAAAATTCCTTTTTACACTTTTCCATTTCCTTTTTCCCTACATAAGCAAGCTTCCAATCAAATATTTGGTATAGAAATTTGTTATTATCTGTTTCCAGGGGCAATTGCTTGGAAGTTTTCGTTTTTCTTTTTTAAATTATGAGAAAAAATAAGGAGAATTTTATTGCAAGCATTAACTATTTCTGTTATCTTTTTTTTTTATAGTTAAATTACTTCTATGGTTTATTCTTCATTTTACAAGGTAATTTAGATGTCAAGGCAGAAGAGAAAAGAACACTAGAGTTTTCTGACTAAACTATAGCAATCCACTTATCAATGATATATTTTTTTACTCATTTTTTATTTAATTGGCTTTTTAGTTTTTGAATAAATAGGCTAAATAAGTAGGTACAAGCATTTGTTGCAGTGTAAAATAAGCAGCCTAACAGGAGCATGTAAAACTTTTCTTGCGCTATATATCCTTTCAAACTATTTAATAGTTTGCTGCTCTAGAGTAAATATATTGGAAATAATGTTTTTACTTTAAACTTATCGGATTTATGATTCTGTAATTTCGAAATTAATTTAGATTGCTGTATAAAAGTGTAATATCAAGTTCCATGAAGTTTCATTTGGAACAAGAATAAGGGTAAAACATGATATTTTTCTTCAATTCATGTATACCAATTACGTAATTAGATAAACTCTTGTTCAGTTAAAATGGGTTCATACACTTGATCCATTGTATTATCATCCAAAATCCCATTGGGTTATAAATAATTGATGCTATGTTATATATATGCTGTTATTTTTTGAGCATATTTCTTTTGTTAATGGGATGAAAGATAACAAAAGAGAGGGAAAGGCAACAAATTCATCTAAAATTGCTTAAGTAGATTATGCTCTAACAGTTCTTATTTGTACTTTATTTTTCTTTCTTCAATGCTGAGTTTGATTGCATTTTTATTATGTGAAGAAATGATGCTGCCTCCTAAAGGCCTATCTGCATATATTTGAAGTTTCAAGGCTTTCAAAACTTCAATCCTTTTTTATGAAAATTTGAATTTTTTTAATCAGTTTGAAAAATTTTAAAGGTATCAATCGTATGTTGTCACTATTGAATATTATCTTCTTCATTTTATTGAGAGGTCTTGAGGAGGATGCATGCAGGTTGTTGTTCCTTTTCTGTAAGCTATAAAAACTTCGAATCATTGTGTGTGTGTGTGTGTGTGTATTTTTTTTCCTTTTTAAATATAGAAGTGTATATATTTTCTTTTCAAATTTTAGAATCTTTCAATAAACAATTTTAGAACCCAAAGAAAAATTTTATATATGAGGCATGTATTTTTTCTAATAAACAATTTAATTTTGATAAAATTCAGAATAAAAATTTTAAAATTAAACTATATCTAATCTCTTCTTAATTAATATATTAAAAAATATACTATAAAATATATAACAAGATCATGGCTTTTCGTGTGGTTTTCAATCAAGTGAATAAATGCACCTCCCGGCCTTCAAAGCTTGGTATTATATTTTCCCTGTCTTCTTCATTTGACATTGACAAAATGCAAGTCTTCTCTTTTCTCATCCACCTTCTCTTCCATTATCTTTTGAGTCTTCTAACCCTGTCTTTTCTGCATGAGGACGCTTCATCAAACACCACATCTCTCGAAACATAGCATTAGCATCCCCTGTTGTTCGATTGCAACACTTCATCCTTTTCTTCTGCTATCGTAAATATGCACCTCATTACTTTCTTGTCAAACTGTGTCCTCAATTTATCGGGAACAAACACGTGGCAGACAGAACCAAAAACTCCGAAATGGCTTCCTGTTGGTCTGATGTTGTGTCACAAATCTGATCTTTTCTTGGTGGTAGCCCAAAATTGAGGTGGAACATTCGTGGCATGCAGCATTCTTTGACATGTCTCTGCTAAGTCTTGGTTTGGTTGGCAAGGGAAGAGATATCTTTTATTTTTCTTAAGAAAAATATTTATATTTATCTCAATTTGTTTAATTCGAGTAGAAGGGAAGTAAATTAAAAATATTTTTTTTTATTTTGTTGTACTGGAAAGTAGAAAAAAAAGAAAATATTTTGTTTTATTTATAAATCTACCATTCTCTTGAAATATCTAATTATGATAAAATACTCATGCCCAAACTTATATGCCCCATCTTTGAAAAAAGAATATAGTTTCTAGCTACCGGTAGCTGAACATTTCAATGGCACTTGAAAGCAAAATAAAGAAGAAAAAAAAGTTAACAATGTATCAAGATAGAACAAATTTAAAGCCACCAAATACTTAGATGGAGTAATGGTAAAATTTGAAATATTTTGTACGGGTATAAAGGTCTTTGTACAATAAATACATTCCAATCCGTTCCAGAGTGGACGGATTGGTTTTGCTTGTGTGGAGAGAGAACTCTCCCCTTCCAGATTTACTTTCCCTTTCCTCTCCCACCCCTTTTCTATTTAACCAAATGAAGTAAAATGTTCATTTCCTTCTTCTTTTACTTCTCTTTCTTTTTCCTCTCTCTTTCCTCCCATTTGTTTTTCTTTCGGCTACTTCATTTTGCTGTGAAGTCCTGGGACAGGTCAACTGTCTCCGAATCTTGTTTTGTTGGATACATTCCAAGAGCTCTCATGACAGGTATTCTCCCCCGTTGTTGATAAGCAGGCATCTAATTCTCTTTCAAATCTCCCTTTCAACTCAACTTCTTCTCCGAACCTCTTAAATATCTCAAATGCTTTTGATTTTGCTTTCATATTTAAAATATACCAGACACATATAGAATAATCTATATCTATACTATACTAAAAGTATAGATAAGAGTCATGAGGATTTAAACTTAATTTTTTTCTTTTTTAAATTATCTAAAATACCCTTAAAAAATAAATTATTATTATTTTGATGGACTAACCATAGGACATTAAAAGCACACAAGGTGTACAAACATAATTATTTCATATAAATCTATCTTTTAAACATTAATTTAATTACAATTATTTGAGAGTTACATGAAGAATAATAAAAAAAATAAGAGTTATTAGGAAGTTACATTAGTTAAAGAAGAGTACTCTTTTATTATTTTTTTTAAGAAAAGAAGAGTACTCTATTAGTTTATTATTTTTGTTGTTATTATTTATATTACTATTAGTATTATTATTAAAATTTTAAATCATAAGTGCTATGTGGGAGTTACATGAGTTAAAAGATTAATAAATAAAAAATAATAATTATACATAAAGAATTAATAGAAAAGTTCTTAACTAAGTTTTTAACTACTAAGTAATAATATTTTAACTCCTCTACTTAAATTATAAATTTTTCTAATTCAAAAATATAATGTAATGGAAGATATAAATAGATCATATAACCTCTATAGAATATATTATATAATTAATATTATTATTGAAATATTTTATAAATAAAATATTCAATAATAAATAAATATACTTTAACTTCTACCTAACAAGAAGAAAGAAAAAGGAAAAAATAATATTGTTTTATAATAAAAAATATAAAGAATAATTATGATTACTAAAACTCAAATATAAATATATTTAATAAAAAATAAAAAAGATAAAAGCATAAAAATAAAAATAAAATATTAATATTTTTAAAAAACTAAATAAATATAAAAAAATAATTATATTAAATAAAAAATTTCAATACTAATATAACTTTTAACACATACAAATATTTCAAGTGCTTTATGCTAGTCATTAATAAAAGTAACCGTATAACGAGCTCCTTCAATAGATGGGTGCTTCAGTGGTCCAAATACATCTAAGTGGATTAGCTCTAATAGTTGTCGTGCTCTGTATTTGGGTTCTTTGAAGGGTAATTGATGTGCCTCCCCGTATTGAAAACCTGCGTAAATAGTTTCTCCCTCTCGGACTTCCGGATTTGGAATTCCCTTTAGCATTGACTTCATCATTATCACATTTAACCCCTGGTAACTGACATATATGTGCCAACCTTGCATGCCAAAGATCAGCTGTTTCATTCTTCCTGGTCTTAATCGACATATGTTGTCTCTACCGATATCACATAGGCAGACTGCTGTTTCTCTTCTTCAAGAATTGGTGTCCCAATTATCTTGACGTCTCTATAAACCTTCACATCGTGCGGGCCGAAAACTGCTTAATTACCTGAAGCTGTTAATCGAGACACTTGAAATAATTGTTCTTTATTCCGATCGTATTTAACTCGATCCCCATAGGTCCCAAGGAGCCTGCTTTGATACCATACCACTTGTGGCACGCACTCAGAATTAACCAACTCTATTATAAAATGCACTGCTAAAATATTACACTTGAAGACAATCACACCGCAACTTCTCCCGACAGCTACTGTTTGCTCTCAATTCACTCACAGACACACCAATTTTACTCCCACCATTCTCTCTTAGAGCGCTCACACCACTTGTGAAACACTCCCAATCTACTGTGAATTTCTAACATTTGCTTCACACTATTTGTTAGGAATTGTCTAACATCTCCTAAACTCCACATTAGTATGATATTGTCCGCTCTGGGCAAAGCCCTCACGGATTTATTTTTGGGTATCTCCCAAAAGGCCTCATACTAATGGAGTTATCTTGAATCTTATATTTAGACAACTCTTCCATCAAATTTTCCATGTGGGACTTAGTTTGCATCCTAACAATCCTCCCCTCAAACTAATGACCACACAGGTCATGACCTCTCCTTCAGAGGTAATCCATTTGATCTGTCAACCATCTTGCATCGCCGCTACCAACCAGCGGGACACGCCGCCTGACCACCACATTATCAGGAAGACTTTCGACACAAGGCATCAACCGCAGATCTCCAACGAGGGGGGCTTCCCACGGTGCCACGTCACCCAGACGAATCATCAGCTCTGATACCACTTGTTAGGAATTGTCTAACATCTCCTAAACTCCACATTAGTATGATATTGTCCGCTCTGGGCAAAGCCCTCACGGATTTGTTTTTGGGTATCTCCCAAAAGGTCTCATACTAATAGAGTTATCTTGAATCTTATATTTAGACAACTCTTTCATCAAATTTTCCATGTGGGACTTAGTTTGCATCCCAACACTATTCATCCAACATTGCCGACTCGACTCAGTTCATGCACACCTGTTTTTCTTGGGGATGGGTGGGTTTTGGGTTGTCTTCTTTGTTCTCTTTAATTCAGGATCGATGACTATGAGGATCTTCTGCAGTGAAAGTCAGGAAGTGATGAAAAATTCTTCTGAGAGTTTACTGTTGAAGATCTCGCATGGAGAATTGTTAAAATTGTAGACAAAAGTGATAATATAGAATTACATTAGGATATATTTTTCTCATATGTATTATGTACTTTTTGATATTTTTACTTCATGTGTATTGTAAATTCTAAAATAGGAATAACCGTACAACCTCCTAAATTTTCTCTTTTTATTTTCTTTATATATTGTAACACTTACAGATTGTAAAGGTATGTGAAATACAAAAGTTTCTTCCAGTCACTTTGCTCTATTTTTTCTATCAAGAATCAAACTATCGAAGCAGGATTTTACTTAAGTTACAATAAAAATCCCTCCTACAAAACTATTCTAATTAAAATGTTTAGATAAGAATATAATTTTATTAACTAGGGTTTCGTATGAATTTGTAGTAAAAGTTTATTGGTTACTCATATTGCAACTTCTAGATTAGTTACCGTATTCAATTTTTTTTACTAAATAAATACGATATTCAATCAAAAAATAAATATGACTTTATAGTACGATAAATATAAAATAATTACTTTTTAATATATTAAAAGATTTTTTTATACAGATGTTACGTTACATCTTGTATGTATAGCAGCTTGTGTATCATTTCTTCAACATCAAATGATGCTGGCTGTTTAGGTAGACGTTAAGAAGCTCTTGAACCACTTAGCAGAGTCCTTGGGATATCTTTTGAGCTTGTCCTTGTAATCAACATAGTATAGACCAAACCTGGAGCTGTATCCAGCACCCCATTCCCAGTTATCCAACAGAGACCATACAAAATATCCTTTCACATTGCATCCATCCTCTCTGCATTTGAAACCATAAACACGAAGTCAATTATAACTCATGTAATCGATCCCCCAGCCTTCGAATTCGCTTCCTAGTTTCAAACGAAGAGACAGATCACTTACCGGATTGCAGCTAACAAGTTTGTTAGATAGTCATTGTGATATTTGATCCTTTTATTGTCTTTTAAAGCGTTGTCAACAGATCCAAATATGTTGTTTGGATCATCCATGCCTGCAAATATTAGCCAAAGATTAGTTTTTATCCTTCATTTTTCACCACAGGAAGAATTATGCTACTATGGTAAATACTGGTGACTGTTTCCTCTAGCTTTGGAAGAATTACCATTTTCAGTTATGATGACTAGAGGATTCCCATACTTTTCCTTGATGTAATTCATCAAGCTTCTCATCCCTTGAGGAACTATGTATAACCAGATTGAATTTGCCTATGAATCACCAAAATTCAAATAGCATTAGGTGCTACGGACTTGATAGAGCACAAGAACAGCAGCAGAAACTTTCTGAATTACACTCACCCTGTCACCTATGGGTTTCAAATCTGTAAAACTAAATGCTGCAATGATGAAAAAAGGATACCGGTCAAAACCTTATGCTAACAGCAGCAAATAAACGTTAAAAGGTGAAAAAAATATAGGAACTTTTTAGAAAAAAGAGGCTGAAATTTGAAAGTGAAATCTTAGAGATGATACTGTGATCTGGTGTATAACATACGGAGTGTAGTAGCTCCCACGTCTGCAAGGGAATCCTTGAGCAGAACACCTATTATGTTTGTGTCATTGTGCTTGGCATACCAAGTTGTGTAGTGATTTATTCCAATGAAATCAAAAGAACCCTTCACCGCCAATGACTGAGCCCGAGAGAACTTGGGTAACCGATTTCCTACTCTAGTTCTCATTGAGTTTGGATACTCCCCTGTAATGAGAGGTTCAAGGAACCTGTCACCAAAATCATGTAGATGTTAAAGCTTGCACTGAATTATCAAATGTTTTTGATGTGGCTGCTAAAGAAGTTTTAATGGACTGGGCTGTTTCCATCTTAGGGGATCCAGAGAAAAAAAGAAATGTTATATTTCCTCTTTTCACATGGTTTTGGCAGGACCGAAACTTGATAGTATAGGCATTTACCATCCCAAATTAAAATCAATTGCTCTTTGCGTTGCTGCCAAGTCCTCTGAGGAGTTCGTTGCTGGTATGTACCAGAAAGTGTCTAATGTTATCCCAATCGATCCCTTCTGTTTTGGCTGTCAACAGATGAAATCTCAGCGGTAATGTTTCATAGTTACACAATAAGATGAACCCAGACAACTTATAATATTATTCCTAGCTTCCAATGTCAGGTTATTGGCAATGTGAAGTCAATTTGAATCAACTAAAACCTGTTGTTTACCTTGTACTTCTTCTTATAAATATCTACCACGGTTGCGTGAGCAAGGAGCGCATTGTGGCCGACTTGGTAAGGCTCGGTTGCAGAATTCCCAGCCCTGCAGAATGCACGAAGAAGGATTGAACATCGCCCAGGTGCCTGAAGGCCAACATCATAGCCTTGCACAGAAAATGTGTGTGGCTCGTTGAACGTGATCCAGTGCTTCACACGGTCACCAAATTTTTGAAAACACGTCTCCGCATAGACTGCAAAGTCATTGCTGCAAAATTTCCACTTTCAAATTCTACTTAAAATTCTGTAATTCAAAGAAAAAGTATATGAAGTAGATCCACTGATAAGTGAGTTACATGATTCTGGGACTGAGCCATCCTTGATACTCATCATCCAGGGATTGAGGAAGATCCCAATGGTAGAGGGTCACATATGGTTGGATTCCTGCAGAATCATTAATATGCGTTACACGGATTCAGTTGTGCTGAAAGGATACAAAATCTATACAATTTTATAACTCTAACACATTAGTAGTACCACTGGCAAGCAGAGCATTGATAAAATTGTTATAGTGATCAACTCCTGCCTGATTGAGTTCTCCAGTTCCGTCTGATAAAGGACAACACAGAAAGAAACATTTACTGTTACTTGCAAAGTAGGATTGCAAGACATCGAAAAAGGTCAAATTTTCTAGAAATTTGGAATATATGCTGCTCCCCAGATCTGCCTGAAAAAATAGGTGGATGCTGAGCAAGATGTGGTTAGAAGCTTACTTGGGTAAAGCCTGGACCAAGCAATTGAAAACCGGTAAGCATCCATTCCCATGTCCTTCATGAGTTTTATATCTTCCTGCTCCAGATATGATAGTGAAAATTACATATTTATTTTGGTTCAAGAACTTCAGAAAATCATGAACTTGTGATTAACCCAAAAAAGTCCATTCCTTTTTCTTTCTTTAACAACACATTATTAAGCTAATTTTTTTAATGTTCGTATTTTGAACAGATTCTACTCTTATTTTCATAGGTTGCTTGAAAAATGCATAATGTTCCGTTTACAAACTTTGACATTAGGAAAGATCATTCCTCATTTCTCGAAAAAAAAATTTGATGATTCCTCTGCTTTTGTCACCTAACACGGGTGTTGAGCCATTCTAGTAAAACGAAAAATACAAAGCTAGAAATAAGGACTTACACTGTATAGATGATATTGATCAACTGCTACATCTGCATTGCTAAAATCAATTACTTTTCCTGCAAAAGAAATCCAAGATTTATGAAATCAAACCTTAGAAAAGCGTCTGAACAGAAATGTTTTTGAATTTGATCCGCATGTTCCATTGAACAGGCCTCAATTTGGCCTTTTTCTACAAAAAGATACTCTGTTTAGCCTGGGCGGATATGGAGCAGACAAACTTCTAATCGCTGAAGAAAGACAGGTACGGTTATGGAAGAATTACCAAAAGAATGTGCAAACTTGTCCCATACCGTAGGACCTCTTCCATCTACCTTTACAGCTCCTTCATACTGCAAACACCATATTTTAAATGGTTCCTAATTAGAAACAAGCTTATTATAGAAAATTTCTGAACGTAATCAAAAACCCTGAGCCACCCGAACACTCCAACCGTTGAATTTTATTGAAATCGAAGATTTTAAAACACTTGTGATCTGATCGAATTGTCTTCGGTCTCAGTCTAGTTAATCATCTTTTATTGATAATTACACAAAAGCTTGCAAATTATTAAGATTCTTCAAGCAAAATTCCAGATGGGCTAAAAGGTAAAGCTGTTTTCAGTGGACAGTATTAAAGGTCAAATTTCTTTTTCTCAGTTGAATGGCGCAGCAAATCTAAGAAATTTATGAGACAAGAAGTCAAATGCGAACGACACAAAAGAAAAAGACTAATCTAATCATTTTTGTTAAGTCTGTGTTGTCCTTTGATTACAGTAAAAGAGAAGATAAAAGGATCCTGCCTATGAGTAATTTACAGTCCAAATAGGCTTAGGATTACAACTTAAAGTGATTTAATAAAAATATTGCATTGTGATAGGGTATATTTTTTATTTTTGTGCGAGAAAATATAATCTAATGAAAAAAAGTAAAGAAAAGTTGAAAATTTTTTTACAAGGGACTGTTGTAATCCAAATACAAGCATATCTTTTTTGTTTTCCTTTGATAATGGAAAGGCAAAGAAAAAGTATTCAGTCTCCGACATGCTTTATCCTTTAATGTCAATTCTCATGTAAAGAAAAAGAGCAATATACTTCTCTGTAGCTTCTTTTCCTTTTCCTCTTATTATCTTCACAGTTCTATGGATAGAAAGGAAACGACGGTTGTGGAGGAAACCTCCTTATCCATCTCTTCCGGCCTAAGGGATGAGAATGTTTGACAGATTTGAAGAAGACTCGAACCTGGTAAGCAGACGAGGCAGTGCCAAACACAAAACCCTCCGGGAAGCTTCGTCTGTTGATGGTTGCCAAACAAGTCTGCAACTCCAGAACCACCACAAGTACAAGAAAAGCAATAATGTCTTTTCTCGGCAGCATTCTCTTCAACTGTATCTGTATATCAACGTTGTGATTACCTAAAGAAGAAGACAATCTAAACTGCTAAGGTTTTGGAACTAATTAAACTTGTACTAATGCCAGAACAAACATACCAAGATTGACATATATTTATAGCGGGATGCATGAGAAAAACCTAGAAAGATCACAAGAAAAAAGGTGGGGTAATGTTGAGTGGTGGTTGAGTGAAGCAAAAAATGGTGGCGCTGCTCATGGTGGGGTGGGGTGGGGTATGGAGTCCGATTCACACGTTCTTATATATATATGTAGATACAACCCCACTACAGATGGACAGATTTAGCTGTCAACTTCCACAAGAACTATGTAGAGAAAGAATTATACTATTTTGTTTTGGCCATTATTGTGCTGGTCTTGTTCGTATAAATTTTGGGATTCTGTGTGTTTGCTTCACACTTGTATTCATCCAACTTGCCGGCTAGACTCAGTTTCATTCACACCTGATTTTCTTGGGGTGGGTGGGTTTTGGGTTGTCTTCTTTGTTCTCTTTAATTCAGGATTGCTGACTTTGAGGATCTTCTGCAGTAAAAGCCAGAAAGTGGTGAAAAAGCCTTAGAGAGTTTACTGTTGAAAATCTCAAATGGAGAATCAAAGATCCGATTTAAACGTCCACGATTATGTCTCTATCGTGCGAGAAATGCTGTACCTGGGATTATAGAATGTACCATGAAGAACTTACTCTTCGCCTGCCCATATGCCAGATTTTGCATAGCAGACCCCCACTCAGATCCTGTGCCTCGCTTTCCCACTCATAAAATGTTACCATGTATCTTTATGTGATTTTTTTTTCTTTTCCTTTAGAGTTCTCTAATTTATTGTAAGATTTATAATTTTTTATTTTTTTATATAATAAGTAACTCCATTCCTCTTAAGATTCTTCTATTTATAATAGAATTTATTATTTTTTTATTTTTTTTATATAATAAAAGTTATTACGTAATAATATTATATTAGTGAGGGAATAACGTGAAGGAGAAGCTCCACAACGACGCCGTCCAAGGGAGTGGATGGATGATAGGATTTGGGGTCTCATTTTGGTCTGATTTGGGGCCTGGGGTACCCCAAATAACGCTACCTCAATATATATTTCGTTAGTTTCAAATTAAATATCTATATTTTATTTTAATATATGTTAAGAAACAAATATTTTTTCTTAATAAAATTTCTCTATTAACCAGTCTTCAATTTAATGGAAATAACATTTCTTTTTTGTGAATTAATGGAGATAACATTAATATAAGCATTGCACGACTAACTTAAAAGACCTTCAATTTAGATCAGAGTACTACTTTTTGTTAATCGTAACATGTTATAGAGATCTTCATATATATTAATAAAATAATTAAATGACTAGTTTATCCTTAATTAAATATTTTCTCTCTTCATTAAAAATTACAGTATAGGAAACTACTATTTTTACTACATTAAATGCCATTGTTTTATTATGAGAGTAATTAAGAGAAATAAAGTTAAATTTTTGTCTAATAATATTTATTTTGTAACAAATAAAAATTTTAAAATGACATGAAACGGGGAAATTATGTTATAATATACATGAGACTTGAACAAGTGTATGATTGTATGTGCCTGTTTATTAGGTGTCCGCATTTTTTTTACTTAGAGTGTCATTTGATAAGGTTTAGTTTTGAGATTTTTATCTTAAAAAATTTAAATTATTTGTAAGATGAGATATATGTTCTACATTTAAAATTTTGAATTTAATTTTAAAACTGTCTAAATTCACCCTTAATTTTACCCTTTTATGCACGGATAAAAGTTATTTTTCCTTTTTTGGACCAAGTAATTTTCTTTTCTATTTTTTCAAAAAGAATTCTTTTTTTATAAATCGAAAAAGGAAGATGTAAATCCAAACCTAGATCATTATACTTGGAAGCAAATGCCATCCAAACGGGGGGACAACAGGACTTTTGGGAATTAGTCTGGTCTGATTTGGGGCACAAGATTAAGTTTTGAAATTTTTTTTCTTAATTTTTGTAAAAATAAACCATTTATGAAAAGAGTAAAGAGATTTTAGGTGAGAATTTTGTATTAGTCGTCATAATGAGGATGAATTGAAATACACCCACTTACTCCAAAAACAAAAGTTTATTTTCATTTTCAATTAAATGTTAATATTTTATTTTAAAATATTAAAATATTCTAAAGAAACAGTATTTCAAACTAGAATTCTTCCATCTCATGTATTAGTTTATCGTAATCAATAAGATTTTATCGGTTTTCTTCTTAATTAAAAAAAATAGAATTCTTCTACTGGCCATCTTTAATGTAAGGAGATAATACTAACATGAACATTCCACTGGCCTAAAAGTCATTCATCTTAAGCCGATCAAAGTTCGCATTTAGGGCAACGTGGCTTGATTTTTAATTTAAATTTTTTCTAAATTTTTTATTTTATAAATAATTTATTTTTATAATTTTTAATATAATTCAACTAAAAAAATAAATCCAATCTTTAACCGCAACACGTGTGAAAAGAATTCAATGAAGTGTACTCCACTTGCGGTAATCTATGCCCCATCTTTTTGCGGCTTTTCCCAATCATTTCTGGTTATTTGAACACCGCTTTATTCTTTTCTTTCCTCTTTTCAAAAAAATCCAGTTATACACTTACCTTTTATAATATAACTTATCTATAATCATCAGATCATGATTTAATTATTAAAAAAATATTTTAAATAATTATTTAAATTTTAAATAATTATTTAAAAATTTAAATTATTATTTTAAATAATTATTTTTACCGTTAAATTATAATCAGATTGTCATAAATAAATCTTATATATATTATAAAAAATAATTGGAGACCGAATTCTTACCCTATTCTTTTCTCCTTCTCTCCCTAGACCACGTGTTCTCTCTCGGGGGGGTTGTCTTCTCCGTCCAAGATGGAGCTTTGGTCTCTATGAAGCGATGATCTTGGCCGGAATCCTTCTATTTGCTTTCAATTGTTGTTATTCCACACTAATTTTTAGCCGCAAACTATGATAATTCTTCTACTTGTAACTTGTCAATTATTTTTACTGCTCCTTAATATGGTTTCACTCTGATCTTTTTAAATAAGAATTTTTTATTATTTTTCAAAAAGATTTCTTATTATCCAAATTTGATTTGGATCTTTTCTCAAATCTCTATCTCCTTCTTTGGATGTATTCGAAATCACTTATTCACCCAAACGTTTGTAGATAGCTACTTTGCAAAGATCGAACTAAAGCAGAGTCTTTCATGGCGATGATATTGAAGGATGACTGTACAGTATCAAGAGCAAAGTTTTTATGTGTTTAATTTTATTTTTTTTATCGTATCTTACCCACTTAGGGATTTTAAGATGCAGTTTTATTTTCTATTATGACAGTAATTAATTTATACTCTTCCACTCATCCATGTAATTTTTTTTATTTCTTTTTTTTTTATTTTCATTTTTCACCCATAAGATCTCGCCATAATAGTAAGTACTGAATCTCTAACCAAAAATTAAGATTTCAACTATTGCATAATGCAAGATTTATCTTCTTTTTTATTAGATTTTTTTTCTTTATTAAAAACTTGCACCACTTCTTATACTATATATATATATATATATATATTTATTTATTTATTTACTCAGCAAGTAGTCTCAGCTCCGCCCCCAGCGCCCTGTCTCCAGGATAAATCTTTTGCTGTGGATGGTTTGACTGAATTTCACATTTGGCAAAGGATAATGTGAAGCCAACGCGGAGAATTCAGTTAGCCTATCATGCTCCCTCACTTTTTCTTTTGACTAATAAACTGCTTTTTCCTATATATATATATATATATATTTATTTATTTATTTATTTATTTATTTATTTACTCAGCAAGTAGTCTCAGCTCCGCCCCCAGCGCCCTGTCTCCAGGATAAATCTTTTGCTGTGGATGGTTTGACTGAATTTCACATTTGGCAAAGGATAATGTGAAGCCAACGCGGAGAATTCAGTTAGCCTATCATGCACCCTCACTTTTTCTTTTGACTAATAAACTGCTTTTTCCTTCTACTTATCATGCGCATGTTCCATTCCCTCATTCTTGGAGGCGGAAAACCCGCTTCGCATGTTCTTACGTACCGACTTCATTACTTTGGCAAGAGATCAAAGTACTACTAATATATTACATGAAACGATTAAGTCTCCAATTTTTTTTTTCCTTCTCATGATAGTATTTGGTTTTATCCTTCCTTCGTCAGAGCAGAAAAAAAAATGCTTTATCTGCTATTTTATTTACCTTGATGGGAAGTCAAATTAATAATATTACGCGAAACAATTAAGTTTCAGACAATAATTTAATATTTTTTTAAAAAAATAAAGTTGTAGACTAATACTGATATTCTCTTTTCCATTCTCGATTAAAAAGATTCTTCTCGAGAAATGCATGATATATATGTTTCACCAATGAATTTGTGGATTAAAGCAGTAGAAGTTGAATAGATGGGTTGAATAATAGTCCTAATATAGCATAGGTTATCTGGTTTGATCACCCAACCAACTCGTGCAAACAATACTTGTGTAATTAAACCACAAGTTCGATTTTGAAATCGAACCTAAAATTCCAAGTGTGTGACTCATATCTACTCTCACAAATAATTTAATTTTTACAAAACTCAAGATAAAAATCTTAAAATCAATATCTATCTAATCACACCCTAAATATAATACATAGATAATATATATGGGAATTTCATGTCTGGAAATAATCTCAAATGGTATATATAGAAAATTACCTTAATCAAAACTAGTTTATCTTTGATTTTTCATTACTTTATTTGATTACATATATCAACAAGGGTAAAAGGTCGTTTTGCCTTCGATAACAAATGGGATGAGAAATTCAATATTCGTGAAAGTGATGCAGTGTTTTGAATATAGGGAAAGAAAATTACCCAAAGTTAAATTATAAAAGCTTTCGTGACTCAATGGTAACACTATGTTTTCTGAACTCTTCTTTTTGTCTTTATATCAAACATTTCTTTCAAAACATAAAATTCTTTTACACTTTTTGTATAGATTAAACAAAAAAAAGTGGTATTTTTTATTATATTCTTAATTAATTTTATTAATATAATAAAAAATTGAGAGATTTATATTTATGATAAAGATAAATTTAGAAAAATAATTTTTAAAAATTTTAAATATTTTCTATTACTAATATAATAGAATATAAGATATCTATATTTATAATAAGGATAATTTTTTTAAAAAAATAATTTTTAAACTTCGTAAAAAGTTAAATATTTTGAGAAGGAAGAAAATGATGAAAAAAACTTTATATTTTAAAACAGAAGGATTATATTTTCAATCAAGTCTTATAATGAAAAAAGACATTAAAGGGAATATGAATTTCACATATGTTTTCTTTTTCTTTTTTTTTTCCATTGGCCATAGTAGATATATATATTTTTGTATATGAGCAGATGAGAGTTCTTATTTTTAATGAAAAAAGAGACTATAGATTTAACTCAAAACCTTTATTTAATGAAAGGTACGTTTGAACACTATAAGGACACAATATAATTATAAATTCATTATGAACATATCACAATAATGTGTTCATAGATGGTCGGATAACTACAACTTTTAAACTTTATGGACATTGAATTTTTTTTTTTTTGAACGCATTATCGTAATACATTCTTTGTAGATGCATTACAGTAATGCGTTCTATTATTTGCTGCCTGAACCTTTTGAATATTTTCTTTCATCAAAATTTTTCATCATTCAATACATTATCATCATGCATTCTCTATTATTTTTTTAATTTTGCATTATAGATACGCATTACTGTCATAAGTTCATTAATAGTCACATTACGGTAATATGATTAACAACTATTTGATGCCTACCTTTTGAACTTTTCCTTTAAATAGACGCATTACAGTAACATAATGAATCAAAACATATATTAATTTGAAGTTTTAGTTATAATTTTCTATTTTTATAAATTATAATCCATATTAATTGTTTAAATTGATTTTATATTTATTATTTAAATTTTAAAATAACAATAAATTAGAAAAATAAATAGAATCACTGATAAATATTTTCGCACGTAGTGAGGAAGACTACACTAGTAATTATGGAAACCAGAGTCAAGGGATTTGGATTTCTGAACTTTCTATGTCACCAAGCAAATATTTAGGCTTCATTTGTTTTGCATCTTGTTGAGAAAAAACAACGATTAAATCTCATTTTTTTAATAAAAAGTTTATTTTTGCAAAATTTAATACATAAAATATTAAATCTTAACCTAATTTAAATGAAGCCAATTGAAAAATTTGTAGTTGCGAGTGTTTGGTGCTAATTACCGTAGAATGGTAATCTAGCAGCATCAAATCACTCTTTCTTGCTTGAAATAGTAATCGCAATTAGACATCTCTTGTGTACCTAATTTTCATGTTTTAATATTAGAGTAACTAGCATAATGACCCGTGCGATGCACGGAGATTAAGTAATTTCCCCTTATATTAAACTATTGATACTTAATAAATTTTAGATCGTTTATCTACTATACATTATTTATGCAAGATGAAATATTTTATTTGATTGTACTAACATAATTTCAAGATGACTAATGACATAAAAATTTTAAGATTTTAAGAAAAAGTTTCTATTAAAATAAATAAATTTATAATAAAAGATTTCTTTTCTCGATTTGATAGATTGTTTATACTAAATGGTTGGATAGATTATAACTTTTCTTTTTTTTAGTCATCCCTTAAAAAGTGTACAGAATAAATTTTTAATAACTTATATTGAAAAATCTCAATTTTCTTTTTTAGTTTTGTGGTAGGGAAGAAGTGAGAAGGAGAAAACTCTTTGAGAAGAGAAGTACAAATAAATTTTTTTCGTGTAAAATAAATTTTAAATTTGAATTAAAATAGTACATTCCGTTTCCCAAATATTTCTTCATCTCTCCTTCCCCACTCTCCTCCAAAAAAAAAAGGAAAAATGATATAAAATTCATAGCTTTGATACTTTATATTAACATTTTCAAATATTTTTGTTTAAGAGAAAAATATGTGTTTGTTAGATATTTTTTTTAAAAAAAATTGAACTCCAAACATTTATTCACTAAATAGATACTTTTGTTAGCTGTAACTATTATCAGATATTTTTTTATACAATATGCCCTCTATTATCTTTGAAAATTCTAGAAAAAATAAAAAAAATTTAAAAACAATGAAATAAGTCTTATGTAAAAATCTTTGGAGAATAATCCATTCTCTAATTTATAATGACTTTTTACGTATCTCTAGTTTCTTCTTCTTCCTGTTGGGATGAGACCTCTAACTTGACGTACCTTTGGCTTCTCAAGCTGATTTGCAATAGAATAGTTATCCTTTGGAAGGTTTAGGAGAAAAAAGGACAATCTCCTTTGTAGAGAAGATTCTTTTTTCTTGTGCCTGTGAAAGCAAAGCAAAATTCTAATACTTGAATTTCTTTTCTTTTTTTTCTTTTCCTAGACATACTTGAATCTCAAGTTCAAATATTTAGAACAAAAAGAAAAAATGATCTCAAGTTCAAACCAATCACTTGACTAAAAACAGGGGGAAAAAATGAAACCAATCTCCTATTTGTGGTGTGGAGAATATATTTTTTTCTTTTTCCTTTTGGTCGAAAGAGATTTGTTTTGTTCCATTAATTAAAATGAAACTTATAATTTTTAGGGTCATTACCTTTTATATCATTATTTTTCTTTTTCATTTGAATAACTTACATCATTTTTTCTCTTTTTGATGAAAAAGCTTACATCATTGTTCATAGACCGTAAATCTTGAGATGTTTAAATTGTATATCCCTAACCTTATGCAGAATATTATTAACTAAAACCTTCAAAAGTGACAAATTGATTTAAGTATAAAGAATAACTATATTTTTATAGGAGCATATTTCTCTGATAAACTCTACTTTGGGATGAAGAATAGGACAAAGAGGCTGTTGACTATAAAAAACAAACATATGATCCGGTAATAGTTGGGAGAAAAGAATGATAGAAAATAAAAAAATGAAATAAAAGAGTGATGTTTTTAACACATGCTTTGGTAATTTACCTGACAATTGCTATTAAAGAAAAGCCTTTTTTACTCCCAATTGTTTTAATTTTCAATCTGCCTGTAAAAAGAATGATAGTTTTAGTACATGCAAAAAACAAAATATTTCACTATAGGACCATATTTCTGGTGCAGAATATTACATTTTATGTCTAATGTACTGTAAAGTTATGCATATTCTGGTGCAAAATATTTTAATAGGCAAATTAGATACTTTTATGCTTAAAACTTAGCAAATGAAGGATCAAATTAGATAGTAATAGATATTAATCTAATTGGTGTAATAAATATCAAGAACTAAACAGATAAATATTTTTTAAGTAATCTCCTCAAACAAATAAAAAAAAACTTGAATCTTCAAAACCTATCAAAGAAAACAAAAACTCAATAATTTTCTATTAAATAACTAAAAATATAAAATAAATTATACCACTCAATCAAAATAAAAAAAATGCATGAAAGATATAAAAAGAGAAAATATCAATAATATTAAAAATAAAACTAAAAAATAAAAGAAACTGATAAAAAGAGGAAAAATGAATAATTACATATGAAAGTCAAGTACAACTTGCAGACTTGTTGATAATCAGAAAATTTTAAAAATTTCAAAAAAATATATTTTATTCTCAAAAGAGATTATGCAGACTCATATTAAATAAAAAAATATAAATTAAAATTTAAATGAAAAGTGCATACATCTCATTTTGCAGGATTTAACTGAAGAAACATCTAAAATATATTTTAAAATTTTAAAAATAATAAAGTTAATATACTTATTTGAAAAAAAATTTAAATATTGTAAATATGTCTGATGCACATATCGTGCATAACACTCATGCATTTTTTTCTATTTTAAAGAAAAAGCATGGGACAGTCATTCTATTTTGGATTATATCCTAAAAAGTTCTCAACAAAAAAAAATCTCTAAAAATAAATAATTTCATAAACATCTTACATGTACACAAAAAAGTTCTCAATAAATTAAAGCAAAAGAAATATTTTTAAAAAATAATTAATTTATAAATATCTTTTGAACAAAAAGAGAAGTATTGAGCATTGATAAGCTCCTCAAAAAAAAAATCAAATCTATAATATTATTTATCAAATTTAGAGGCCAAATATTAAAGTGAAAGAGAATAAGGAAGAGAATAATAGTATCATGTATAAAAAAAGAATTAAAAAGATTATCTTTTTAATTTGAAAAAAGAAGATCCTAATCAGAGAAAAATAAAAGGATCTGACGATAAAAAACCTTATAAGGAAAAATTTGTGAAGAAAGAAAAAGTTTGTGGAGAAAGTAATAGTAGATAAAGTTATGTGGGGATAGTGAAAACTTATTAGAAATTTGATTTAAATTAAAATATTTATTTAAGATAAACTAAAGTGTTTATATTATTTTATCTCTTAACTAATAACAACTCTCCTAACTAATAAAAAAATTTAAAATTCTAAAAATTAAAATTGGATATTTGAGAGTTTTGGAGTAGAAAAGAGAGTAAAAGTGTTTTGGTAATATATATATATATATATATATATATATATATATATATATATATATATATATATATATTATCATAATAAAATAGTAATTTATTTAATTAGAAGCATTTCTAAGTGCATGATAAGTCGTGAATTGGGCAAGATTACACAAGCAGTGAAGCACGCAGATTTTTGTTGGCGCGGAAGCACCTAGAATTTGCTTTTGGAAAGTAGCTAAAGCTAGTTGCCCCTTACTCTATTTTTTCAAACAAAAAAAGTTATGAAAATTCGAGCACACTCTATGCGATTAATTCAAGGAAATTTGTATTTAGCAGCAAGATAAACAAAAAAACTATTTTCTCTCTCCTATTTCATTTAACCTTCTTACTATACTCAAACGTTACAAAATAATTAATATTTTATATTATTAATCAATTACTAATTTTACTATATAATATTATTTAATTTACGTATTTATTATTTTTATTATATTATATTATTTTATAATATAATTTAAATATTTATATAAAAATTAGTAAATATTACCAAATAAAATAAAATGGGATGAGGAGAGTATGAATTAGAAGTAGTTGTCCCTAATATTTTATTTTATATAAAAATAAAAAATAATTTATCTTATATATTTAAAACCCCCCGGCCCGCCTCGCCAAAAGGCACAAGGCGGGGTGAGGGGCGGGAAAAGCTGTACCAGATCTGAGATCTGTGGAAGGAGTAAGGAGCTTTATGGTAGAATTAAACTTGGATCAGAATCCCAAATGTCCATCGGATTGAGCCCTCACCCAAATGCTGAGGCCATATTGCAATTTGGGATTCAAATTTCAGGCAACATTATTGGCCCTTTTAGGCCTAAATTGAGGGCTTTTGGAAGGCAGCCGAAAGGAACAGACACATGACACAGAGAAGCAGTTATAGTAATGCGTTCATATTTAGCTTGAAAACCCCAATTCCACGGAATGTTAATGGACAACTGAAACTAGCATCCACCGGGGAGTCCAACTATGGAAGACGAGGAGGAAGAGCCACCGCTCGCCGTTGAAATAAACGACGCCATTAACCATGTAGCTACAGAGGTGTCCAATCAACCGCCGGAGACAGCTGATTCTCCACCAGTTGGCGTCACTGTCATCACTGGCTATCTCGGCGCCGGCAAATCCTCTGTAATTACTCATCCTCGCTCACAACCGCACTATTCATTGACTATTACTTTCTATTAAGTTGTTGTGCTGAGTTTTGAATTTTGCGAATGTTAAAAGCGCAGCTGGTGAATTATATATTGAGCGCACAGCACGGGAAGAGAATTGCAGTAATATTGAATGAATTTGGGGAGGAAATTGGAGTGGAGAGAGCGATGATTAATGAAGGAGAAGGAGGTGAACTAGTGGAGGAGTGGGTGGAGCTCTCAAATGGTTGCATTTGTTGCACCGTCAAGCACAGTCTAGTTCAAGCTTTAGAGCAGCTTGTCCAACGAAAGGAAAGGTGGTAATGCTTGATGTTTCACAAAACGTTCATTTCTTTGACGAAGTTTAGTCATTGGACCAGTGCAAATTAATAAAGTTGTACTGCTCTGGAAAATGCTAATCTTATAGTTTTTTAATTCTTTCATGAGTATATATACGTTTGTTCTATTTCTTGTGTGCCAGTGAGGATAGACTTAAGAGTCTGTGACTGGATTTTGTGGGGCATTCCCAAGTTAAATGAGTTCCTTTTAGCTTGATTTTTATGAGCTTAGAGGCATTGTGCATATATCTGAAGCGCAATTGTACTGAGTGTTGCATTGGCTTGCAAGAGGAGAGGAATGAGAAGGATGCTTATGGTGTTTATTTAATTTTTAATGGTGCTTAAGTTATCCATTTTATTACTCTAATACTCAGTGATCTGGTGGTTCTAAGAGGTGGATTAGTTATTTCTTCAGGATTGCACTCAAAGCTGGAGAACCAAGTAGCCTGTCTTATTGTTGGGATTTGCACCTATTTGTATCTGTATAGGTATGCTAGAGAGATCCTTGAAGCTAGGGATCAGGCTGATTCATTCCATAAACATTTTAACGGAGTAGATGAAATTTTTCAAGAATTAAATTAACTCTTCTTTCTGTGGACCATGCACACAAAAGTTACACTCTAATAAAATATGGAGAAAGAATGTAAAATATTAGGAATGATCTTCAAAATATGTTGGTAGGAAGGACGCAGAAGTCAATTAATTGAGAAACAGAGGTCTTTCATATGGTGTTTGTGCTTCCTCATGTCCACCAATTCAATGTTTATCCTCCAAAATAACAACCTGAAAACTTTTATCTTTTTTCTGTAGACTTGACCACATATTACTCGAAACAACAGGGTTAGCGAACCCTGCTCCTCTTGCATCTGTTCTTTGGTTGGATGATCAACTTGAATCGGCTGTGAAGCTTGACTCTATCATCACAGTGAGTATTGTATGCTGAGTCCATTTCATAATAATCAACTGTTTTTATGAGACATCTCAGACATTTCTCCTCGCTTGTTATACCTACATGATTTGCGAGAGGTATTTGAGCTGCCAGAGCAAATTAGTTTGGGAAATGTTGCTTCCTTTCCTTGTTTTTCCTTAATTGTTTATTTTATGACTGTATCACATTGAACTGCTCCATTTACCACGACAAAGTGTTCCTCTTTAATAGGTGGTTGATGCCAAAAACCTTCGTTATCAGCTCAAATCACATCAAGACTCATCTTCATTCCCTGAAGCTTATTTGCAGATAGCTTTTGCGGTATCATGACACATTAGATGTTCTTAATGAATCTTTGTTATATTTGTCTGAATTGATGGCTATCTTCCAGTCTTTCTTTTGTATTTCCTCAGATATTCCCATTGGCTTGAGTTATGATACAGTAGCATTTAGGAATCTACTTCTTCGGTGTCTTATCTTCCAGGATGTTGTGTTTCTTAACAAAGTTGATCTAGTTATGGGGAATGATTCTGAAAATCTCTTGGAGGAACTGGAGAAGGAGATTCATGATATTAATTCCCTTGCCCATGTCATCCGTACTACAAAGTGCCAAGTTGACCTGTCCAGGATATTGAACTGCCAGGCATATGATGCTATAGTCAGTCTCTGTATCTTTCTTTATGTATCACGAGTGTTCATAATGAAATTCACTCTGTTTATTGTGGTTAAAACATGAATATGGCTCTTCTCATTTTAGCATATTGCTCATTTGGAGTCCCTGCTGGAAGAAAACAAATCCTTAACGACCAAGGAACTCCATGACAGTGGTGTGAGAACCTTATGCATATGTGAACCACGGAAGATGGATCTTGAAAAGGTATCCTGGGGATTTGTTCAAGATTGGCTTGGTGCCAGTGTAACTAAACTGCTACTAATGATTTTCTTCTGTTATTCAAGGCAGTTTTTCCTAGATTTAAGTTACAGTGACCATATTCAGTGGGAAAAGTATAAGGTTTCTAGATTTAATGATTGTTCTCTTTTCTGTTTTATAGTTTCTTCTTTCCTTGGATATAATTCAATTGCCTGTGTTTACTGAGCATTTCAATCATCATTTATGCCATGACACTGCAAGAGATGACATGCCTCATTACAGTGCTATTGCATCCTTTCTGGATTTGCTTGATTGTTGTACTTAACCTAGACATTTTCATCCATGACTTAATGTCTCTATCCATTATGCAGGTTCGTCTATGGCTTGAGGAGATACTCTGGGATAAAAAATATGGCATGGATGTTTATCGTTGCAAAGGGGTTTTAAGCATTCTGAACTCTGCTCAACTTCATACTTTACAGGTATGGTTACACTCAAACGCAAGATATTGATATCAAGGCATGATACTTCTCTGTGTAAGAACTGGTTTTGGGCCTTCCTTTTTATACATGCTTGTGAGACATGACATGGTGACATCCTAGGTTTTTAGTAAATGCAATTTTCTTCCAATGTTTGACGGTTAAAAACTGGTAATATTTCAATTTTGTAAATCAAGAAGGAAATCTGATTGCATGTTTGCTGAAGCTCTGACACCTGGAAACCAACAATCAAAGCCAGAAGAAAAAAGGGAAAATAAACTAATAGTAGAGAAATGGATAACATATCTAGAAGGAAAACCTTGCCATATCGACGAGTTTGCTTTACCAACCTGAGTCTTGGCTTCTTATCTTCAAGTACTGCAACCTGAGCTGATATAATGGGGCATCTTATAAGGCTGCATTTCCTATTTCTTCTCAAATATGTAGAGTTACTATATTCTCATATTGGTTATGCATATGTCTTACGCCTGTCTAAGGACAATTCACTAGCAAAATTCTTAGGTTTATGATCTTAGAGGAGTAGCAACTTTTAGATAGATCCACCCCAATGGATACCCTGAATGTTCTCTTTTTCGTTAATTACCTTTGTGCCCTCATGGTTAGGCATTAACCCAAGCTTTCCATTCCGCTTTTTAGAGAACAATGTTTTATTAACCTTAGAACTTGGCAGGGCGTGAGGGAAATATATGAGATTGTTCCAGCACGCAAGTGGAGAAAGGATGAAAGTCAAGTGAACAAAATAGTTTTTATAGGTACGGATATTGAGATTTCCTAAATTTGGTTGGGTTTCAATGAGTAAATGGACTGCCTTTTCCTAATCTATGATATCCTTTCTAAACAGGTCAATCTCTAAATGAACAGATACTTCATGACTCCTTAAAAGCTTGCGTTGCAGAAAGTTGCTAATTTGGCAGACATGTAATGGAAGTTTCAACTCTGAAAAGTTTGAGCCACAGCATGTCACATATGCAAACTGTTTTTGAGCCATTTAGCTAGAAATCATTCAATTTGTTGTTGTAATAAAACCGTTCGTGATCTTAAAAGTGGATATGTAATTCTAAAAAATTACCATGAAAATGCTTATAACATCATTTCAGTAGCAGTATTTTGTGCAAGGGCTATAGTTAAATTGTTAAAGGTCTCTTCATCCTTTTTTCTTTTTTTTGGATGGGTGTTAAAGCCCTTGCTTAACAAGTGACAACTTGTTTATTCAGCATCCCCATTTTCCCGACATCTAAAAAGAAAAATGAAAACGAGAACTTTAATCCGAAAAGCTTATTCAGTCAGGTTATTGTGTAATTTCTCTTTTTATTATGTATTCCAGATAGACGATGAGACTGAAAGTAACAGAGAGAGAGAATATATTGAAACAATTTAAATAATGTTACACTAAAAGAAGACAAAACAAATTCTAGACGGCAAAAGCAAAAGTTTACTAAAATTAAGCTTGGCCAAAAAAAAGGGATAATTTGCAATTTTCATGCTTGATGTTTACTTCGTATTACAATTTTACCTCAAGCATAGATTTTCATATTTACACAAAATGCTTGCAAAAATTTCCAATTTTACATCACAAATGACAAATTAGATATAACAAACAAACGTTGGAAGTAAATAGGCTTATCAATATTAAAACATATGTAAAGTAAAACCAGATTTCAAGGGAGTTATGTTGTCGACTAAAAATTATCTTTACCTAAAAAACAAAGAAATAATGAGCAAACAATCATTTGCTGCATTTTTTCCTCTTTCTCCATCGCGCGGGAATAGCTTTGGGTGAGGAAAGATGGAGAATAGTAAGAAGGCAAAGGAAGCAAAAGAAGAGTATAATATAGGCATGGCTTGATGACAAAGAAGGAGAATAGGAGGAGAGAACCAGACACAAAAGGGAAAAAAAGAGAACTCCAATGGCGGATCAGCTGCTGTTATACTATTGTTTCTAAGACTGGGATTTGGATGAGAGTGGGATTGGGACTACCGGACTAAAGGTTAGATGTCATTCTAACCTTATTATTTTCTCTTTATGCACAGAAGCACCAATGTACGTGTTTCTTGCTCACATTCCGTTAAATCTTTAGCAATCGTTAACAGAAGTCCTTGATTGACACACTTTTACCAATTATAAGGATCAAATTGATACTTTTGTATTTTTAAGTCCTTCCTTGAGAATATCGTCAAATTTCAGGGACGAAATTAAAATTAATCCTTTTGTTCTTTGTTGACTGAACCTAGGTTTATAGAGAAGTTCATTTTGGCGCTGATAAGTTTAGGCGCAGCGTCTCCTGACATCGTCATTGAAATCGTCATCCAAGCTTGTCCCGATTGCCGGTACCGGTGTTTTCTCCGGCTGCAGGTTTGCTTCTATCTATCTTTCTTTGTTAATCTTCGACTTTTTGTCTTCAGCTTTTCCTTTACGCCAACAGCCACCAAGCGCTTGACCAAATTTGTTCATCTCGAATCAATTTTATAGACACGTCCATAACTTCTTTAAGTTACGAAAACTGCATAAGTAGGACCTAACCCTGTTTGGATTCAGCAAATCTTGAGATTCTAGGTTGTGATGTTGGTATCCAACATTCACCGGAGAAGGAAATTAATATAGAAATCCCATGTTCTGTGAGACTCTGGACATTTTTCATGTATTTTTTTGTAATTTAGTGAAATATTTACCTTGGAATATGGAGGGGGAAGGAGAGGTGGGGTGATGTTGAGTAATATAGCAAGAATTAGGTTGTCCTTCTGCTTTTCAGGATTATATGGTGAGCATTAGGGAACACAGTCATTCAAGTTGTGAACTTTTGCTGGTGGTGGATAAGAAGTGTTTATCATAGAGGTGATAACAATTTGGAGCAAAACTTGGAGTTAAATTATATTATAATTCATGCTATGAGTAGTAAGGAGTACAATAGATGCTTGTAATTTGTTTTATTTGGAAGGGGAACTATAGAATTTGTCAAATTGAAAGTTAAACAATTGTTATCAGGCTGATGGTAGAATCAAGGCTATTTCCTTAATTGTTGGATGTAGTTTTTCTTTCGGGTGCAATAAACGAATGTGATATTAGAGTTAGAAAATTAAGCACAGGAAAGGAAAAAGAGATTTAATGTGAACTAGAGTAAGTGATAAATTCGTAAAATACTTACATGGATACAAATCTAATCATCTGCAAGCAAATTGCATGACAGTGGAAATACTAAAAAAGAAACATGGCTGCTGAAATTGAAAATATCATAAACTTTTTTTTTTTTAAAAAAATGTGTTATTGAATGGATTAATTTTACCTTCATTCAACAGACACCCCCAGCAAAATAAATAAATAAATAATAGAAAAAAAATTAAAGGCAACCCAGAGTGAGAGAGAGAGAGAGAGAGAGAGATCCATGCCTTGCAATTTGTTTGCAAATGACTAGATGTGTATCCTTTTCAGACCCAGATACCCATTACTCTCCTATTGGATGAAGTCCTAATCGATTCTTTGCTTGTCACAGGTTTACTAATACTCATCAATCTTGAAGCGTGTAAGAAAGAGGAACTTTTTCTGGAATGGCACTGGTTGTTATATGTGGTCAACCATGTAGTGGAAAGTCAACTGCTGCAGCCTGCCTGGCTGAAACTCTTAAAGACAGTGAATCCAAGCCATCAGTCAGGATCATTGATGAAAGTTCCTTTCATCTTAATCGCAACCAAAGCTATGCTGATATGACTGCGGAAAAGAATTTAAGGGGGGTGTTGAGATCTGAAGTTGATAGATCTGTGTCTAAAGACAACATTATTATAGTGGATTCTTTAAACAACATAAAGGGTTACAGATATGAACTTTGGTGTCTGGCTCGGGCAACAGGGATTAGATATTGTGTTCTGTTCTGTGATGTTGAGGAGGCTTGCTGCAGAAAATGGAACGAAACCCGGATGGAGAGAGGGGAACCCTCTTACAATGATAAAATCTTTGAAGACTTGGTTAGAAGATTTGAGAAGCCTGACCAAAGAAATCGGTGGGATTCACCGTTATTTGAGTTATGGCCGTCTAGAGATGGGATTGACAAATCTTCTGCTGCTATAGCAGATGCTCTTTCTTACTTGACTAAAAAAGTGGACTCAAAAACTAGGGATGTTAAGATCCTACAGCCAACCATTGCAACACAAAATACTCGAGTTTTGGAGTCAAATTCCCTTTATGAGATGGATAAAGCTACGCAAGAGGTGATCAATGTTATTGTAGAAGCTCAGTCCCAAGCCCTTGGTGGTCCTATCAGCAGCGTGTCACTTGGTCCCGACTTACCAACTCTAAATATCTCAAGATCTGTTGGGTTGCCAGAACTACGTCGGCTGCGGCGAACCTTCATAAAGTTAACTGGTCAAACAAGTTTAAGCGGCCGACCTCCTCCTTCAGATGCTGATAGTGCAAAGAGAATGTTTGCAGATTATTTGAATAGAGAACTAGGGGGTTCTTGAACAACAAAAGAAATGGTGATCAAATTATTTGGGAAACTTCAAACATCATCCTTCAACGGCTTCAATATTTTTGGGAATCTATCCTCGGAAACCGAGGTGAGAGGAAAACGTCCAACGGGTTCTTGAGCATGGCGCCTTATTTTTTTAATGGCATCATAAACCTCATTTACTGCTGCTCCACATTAATTATCTGAAGCGACAAAGTTTTTCTCCAAGAGTTATGCCTATACTTCCTTGGATATCCAACACGGAATGTACTGTTTGATCATGGTGAGGATTGAAATACTTCAACTGGTTGTTTAGATTTGATCTGCTGTGGAATACCACTCGCTGGGCTTTGCTTCTTTGGGTAAAAAATACGTACTTTAATTTTGTAGCATTTCAGATGCATATCATCTTTTCCTTTTTCTCTTTCCAGACCGCTTTATTTTCGAAACAAGGATACTTTTCATGATCCATTTTCATTACTATCATTTTACTTCTCAGGTCTCTGAATGCGTGCTATTCATCTCCGGCTATTTTGCTTTTACTTCTTCGTGTCTCCTGCCAAGATAAGCATTCTAGATTGTTGAACTAGTGCTCTTCTTTTTCTTCCTTGTTCCTATCTGCATTTAGCTTGTTTTATGTCCTTGTCCTTGGAAAAGTCTATCCTAGATCGGTGTCAATGGGCCGTCCTGATCGTGTACCAGATATAGCGTCATCTCACAGTGTCAAATTGATCGTTGCAGGTTCAAACTGTTTGAAGCACCTGAAAGTCTAATGTCTTTATTATTACTATCTGGTGGTTTACTTGTAATTCAATTCTAACAGGTGTATTTGGAGTGAGCTCAACTTAAAAAATATTTTTTTTACTTTTTACTTTTATTTTTCATAAATAATTTATTTTTATAATTTTAAATATAATTTAATTACAAATATTCAATTTAAATAAATTTAGCAGCCATGATGGAATGCAGTGGTATAATTCTTACAGCAGCTCTGGGCTGGCAAAACCATGCTGTGGGTTCTTTGTGCAGAGAGTAAAAACCTGCATAAACATACATGCCAGAGTACGATTCTGATTACTAAAAATAGGTCGGTAGGTATAATTCTTGCAACAGCCTACTCACCAAATTCTCCTCTGACAAAATCATACCTTTCAGGAAAAAGAATTATTATATATTTCATTTGCTGTCATTAGGGGTTTGGTGATATCATCTGTGTAACTTAGTTTTATTTTAGTACTCAAAACAGTTGTTAATTTGAGTACTTTATTTTTTAAAATTATTAATTTAAAATTTAATTTGGCTGACAGTGAAATTTGTTTGGCCTAAAGCAACTAAATATCCAAGATACCCTTCAGATTAAGATGAAAAATCCAAATTTGTCCTTTTATTTATCTAATGTTTAAAAAAAAGAAATTTACTTTAACTCTTTTTTAATTAAAAAAACCTCTTTTATTTATTTTTTTCTTTGTCTTCATTCCCTCATCGATCCTATGCAGATCAACGGTGCCATCGCCTACAACCACTGTAGCCATTGGTTACCGTCGGAAGCCACCACATCTCGTTTGTAGCAAACACCACCATCATCTCCCGCTTGCCCCATCTTCTTCTCCAACCACATTTCACCACCACCACCACCACCACAATATACACCATAGTTGCCGTCGTCGCCATCATATACACCATGGTCGCCGCTTCCAACAATTGCTTTTTACCCTTCCTTCTGCAACAACTGCCACCCAACAACCATCAGTGGCTTCTTTTGCTTCCTCCTCGTCTTCCTTGCCCCATCAGATTACTTTACACCCTGCAGCCGCAGCATACACCACCACGCCCTCCCTCGCCTCTGTAAGTTAAAGTTACACAGCTATAAACCCTTCTCTTCTCCATCTCCTCTTGCCCTTTGCAAATCAAAGCCCCCACCATTGAAGAAAGGTTCCATGTAACTAAGTGACGGCGTAGAAGGGAATGATGAAAACGGAGAAGCCGAGAAAGGAAGAGAGGAAGAAACGAAAGAAAGGGAAAAAATCTACAAGGATTTAGATTGCACGTTAATACAATTTTATTTTTTAAATTAATTTTGTTAAAAGATATATATACTCTCATAAATACATTATGTGAATGAATTTTTTTCTCCACCAGCCAAATTGATTCATACTTATAATTGACGAGTTCGGATACTAAAATAGAATTAATCTTTGCTTAATCATACGCATACATAGTGGTGGTACTTCTTTTTAAAAAAGTAAAATTAGGTGAGTTTTTATGCAAATTGTATAATTGAAGGAGAGAATTAGTCTCTTCAGAAACAAATAAGGTTGAAGAATTGAATTGCATTTGTTGCAGACCTTAAACCGAATCCATTTTTAAGTTAGAATTTCAAGAAAAATAATGAAATAGAAGAATCTATTCTTCTCTGAACTTCAATAATTGATGAAGACTGAAGCCCTGATTCTACTCCGAAACTGCAGCGTTTGGATAAGACATATTATTGCATTTGCCGGCATTTATTGGTCTTTCCCTCCCCATTTGCCCTTAGATATGTCCTCATGCGTCATGTCCACCACCCAAAATACGGTATGAAAAGAAAATAGAAATATATTGCTGCTGTGAAGATCAAGCTTCAAATAACTGCACCAGAGTGGAATCTAATTAGGACAAGGAAAATCCCTAATTAGGACAAGGGGGGAAAAGTGTACATCTTAAATGGATAAAACCCGGAAGTGCAGAACAATTTCAGCTCCACCAAATTCTGCGGTCGCTCCACAGTTCTTCAATGGGAAAAAAAAAATATCTTTTTAAGGTTCCTCTTAAATAAAATTTAGTTATTAGTTTAACTCGAGTAACAACATGATTAGCAACAAAAAAAGGAGTGTTTAGGCAATGAACAAAGAATTAAGGTGGAGTGTTTAATAAATAAGATATGATAAAAAATACTGGATTTATTTGAATTGAGTTTAGATTTAATATTTTTTATCTTTAAATTTTATAAAAGTAAATTTTTTATGAGACTAAAGAAAACTCAAGATGTATTTGGAGTAGATTGTGTTACGAAATCTAATATAAATCTTTTACTTTGAATTTCATTTTTTTCTTTAATAGATAATTCATTATTCTAAAATATAAAATAAAAAATCTCAAACTCAAACTTTATTCAATCTCGCTATCTAAATACACAATAAATAAGATCACATCAAAGTTACCGTACCAAAGCATGAGGATCAAGATTCAAGAGCTAGAGACATGATGTTGCCAAGAACAACCTCCATTTGTCGAAAGTTTTATGAGAAAGAATTTTTTATAAGAGAAAAAGTGATATTTAAAGTGATTTTTTTTTAAATACACCCTAAATAAGTGAGGCAACGCCCTTCTTTTTCAAAAAAAAGAGAGTTTAAAATTAGAATTTATATGTGTTCTAAAATATAAGAGAAAAAATACTGTAAAAAATTACTATAATGAAAAAGTAAATAAAAGAAACAAAACATTATCCCAATCATTAGAAGACCTTATTAAATGAGGCTATTTTGTTGTGTGTTTCTGTGTCTGGTCGTCTCTAAAAATGTGCCTAGGAGCCTACAGAGGAATTAGAATTGGATCTGAAACAATACTACTCCTAATATACTACTCACAGTAGTACTCCAAGATTACTATAATTCTTGAATAACTATCCTTCTATTTCTATTTCTTCTCTGTTTTTAGACAACTCAGGTTTGCTTTCTCTGCCCAAAGGCCAAAAAAGCTGCACCCGTTGATGCCAATGGCGAATCTGAACAATTCTTTGTAACCATTTTCCAACCGTCAATCATCATCGTCATCTGGGGATATTCAAAATCACATGCGTATAAATACAATATATTCTTGTTTTTCCACTTGAATGACCAGGTAAGCGAGAACCCTTTTAGATGAGTGTGTGTTTGATTAATCTCAACTTGGCATTATGGTGATTAAATGGTGTGAATTGTGGATCTGATCTGGGTTTGAGATCTGTTTTTCTCATTTCTTGATTTGGGTTTCTCGTGGAATGCAGGACTAATCGTTTTGTCATTGTAACTCGGTTTCAGTTTCTTTCTGTTTTGTTGATTTTGGGATTGTTTCTGCTGTTTTTGCAGGTTGATCTGAGGGTAAAGTTGTTGAATTTTCGATTGACAATTCTTGAGAAGCAAGAACAACATAGAGAGTTGGCATTATCTGGTGTTATTGGGTGCGAGTACTATCGAAATTTTTGAATTTGAGGTCAAGCATTTGGGGTGGACTGGCTTGCTCTGTTTTGGTGGAGCCACACCTGAAAAAATGAATTGTTCAGGGATGGTAATTGTGTCATTCTGATGTCTTGATACGCAAATACTGGTTAAAGGAAAGATTAAAAAGGTGTGTCTGTTCCAATGCTAGTTGAAATTATCTGGACTTGGGGAAACTTATGTGGGAGATTGTATCTGATGATAGGACATTGTTTCCGTAGTTCCTGGAGATTTAGGTTGAAGCAATAGCTTATAAGTTTGAATTCGGTAATTCTGTTTGCTATTTCTATAGCTGGACATGAGAATCTCTTGGTTTAATAAACCCAGACCGCCTGTCAACTGGTTACTTCTGTGTCTTGTAAGCATTTTTGTGCTAATAGCATTGTTGGGGTCTTCTTCTTCAAGTGCCTTTGACTCTGTAACTTCTGTTTCAAAAACAGACATTCATATAAAGAATAGAAAGCTAAAGCAGCTAGCAGCTAATGATCTTTTGGATTTGAGGAGTTTTCTCACGGGGGTGAATCGCACAAAATATTTTGATCTTTGTGGAAAGGATAGAGAGAATTACGTACCTTGTTACAATGTCTCTGCGAGTTTGCTAGCAGGATTTAAAGATGGTGATGAATTTGATAGGCATTGTGAAGTGTCACAAGATCCACAATATTGTCTGGTTCGCCCTCCTAAGGACTATAAGATTCCCTTGAATTGGCCAACAGGGAGAGATGCAATATGGAGTGGGAATGTTAAGCTATCGAAAGACCAATTCCTTTCATCTGGTAGCATGACAAAGAGGTAACTCCTATTGATATTCAACTTTTTGCGGTTAAGTTCCTTATTCTGCAATAATAGTATCACCACCTGGACAGTTTTCATTCTGCTAGCTGGTTCAACCTTAGAAAAGCATTTTGTTTACTAAATGGAGGAAGCAAAACTGGCTGCATTCTTCGTACCTGTTATCGTTGAATTTCACTTTTTGCAACCTCTCCAGGCTGATGTTAGTTGAAGAAAATCAAATTACTTTTCACTCAGATGACGGAACGATTGTTGATGGTGTGAAAGACTACTCACGTTCAGTTGCAGATATGATTGGATTGGGAAGCGATACAGAATTCCTTCAGGCTGGTGTAAGTATTGCTTCCTAGTTGATAGGTTTTTCAGCTGCTGTTTCTCACTTACTCTTTTCCTTGTATGGGAGTGACGTTTGTCAATAAACAAGTTTGTATATTGTTGCTTTTGTGGTTATCTATGTTTACAATCCATATGTTTGTGATTTTCTTTTGCTAAATCACAGGTGCGCACTGTCCTCGATATTGGCTGTGGGTTTGGAAGCTTTGGGGCTCATTTGCTATCTCTTAAGTTAATGCCGGTCTGTATTGCAGCTTATGAGTCAACAGGTAGCCAGGTTCAGTTAGCCCTTGAACGGGGTCTTCCAGCAGTAATTGCCAACTTCATTTCCAAACAGCTTCCATTCCCATCATTATCGTATGACATGGTTCACTGTGCTCAATGTGGTATTGTTTGGAATAAGAAAGGTAATTTGAATCCATGATTTGGGACTCTTTAAGCGGCTAACTCATTTTCTTCATGCACAGTAATTTTGGCATTTACAGAAATATGAAGTACTTTGTTGTTTGCTATGGCATTTGATCTAGAAGTTATTTCATTTGCATATTAGAAGTGCATATAACTGCCTTCATTCCTTCTATAGCTTTGAAAATATTTCTGAATTATATCGCTTTCATTTAGTGTTAAATCAGCATCATCTGTTTCAATTTTGTTAATATTCAAATTGTTGCATCATAGCCTCTCACAGGTTCATAAGTGCATTCAGAATACCGTATATCTTAATGCTTAGCATTAGGATAGCATCAGAGGCCTCACCAATACATGCCTAAAGATTCTAAGAATTGTCAGAGTCATGTACCCTTCAAGTCAACAGGAAATATAGGCACTCTTAATATGTTTATCTTAATGATTTACAGAAAGCAATAACTCCAAGAAATAATTTTCTTTATTTCTTTTCTTTCTTCCTTTGGAGGGGTGGGGCATTGTATCGTGGAGACATTGGAAAAATAGTTTACATTCACTTAGCTGTGATTTTGGAGCATATTTGAAAGATTCACCTTTCCTCTGTTATTTGCTATGATTGCTTTACAGAACCTAAAGAGTACTTGTATCAGAAATGGTGAGGTTATTTATCCAGTAGTTTCATTCAAACTTGAAGGACCCACAGTAGGAGCATCATTAGAATGTATTTAAACATTCCATGAGGCTGTTACTGCTTATACTACATGGAGGTTGAGATGACAAATATACAAGGCCAGCATGCAGATTTTGTTAATTTAATCTTAGGTTATTTGGGGATTCTGTTTTTGGTGTTTCTTAGAACTTGTTTAGGTGTTTATGTAATGCCAAAATTGATGTATGTATCTACTGCATTTAACAGAAATCTACCATTATCCCTTTCCTGAGCACCAGAAAACAACCGAAGTACTTAATAAAACAAGTATGGCTGGTTTTGTGCCTGCTCTTTTCAGGGCAGTAACACAAGTCCTTTTATCCTTTCTTACAAATGCAAACATTGATGGGAGGATTTTAATGCTTAAATATCCTGGTAAATGGGCATGCTTTGAAAAGCACTTAGCCAAAGCATCGATAAGCAAAACAAAAATCAGCTCTGTTGTTCTTATTTTCCTTTTTATTTATTTATTGGGATGGTCTTTATTTTATATTTCCAAGTTTTTAAGTATAGGCACAGAACCTGGTGCGTGCTTCTTCTAGTGTATCTCTATACTAACAAGGACTTCTCTTGAATCAGATGGACTATTTCTTATTGAAGTTGATCGTGTCCTTAAACCTGGAGGTTACTTTGTTATGACCTTACCTCTCGGTGGACAGCAAGGAAGCTCCACAAATATAAAGAAAGGAAGCATGTCAAATCCAGTAGAAGAATTTGCTCCAAGAATTTGTTGGAATCTGGTGGCACAACAAGAAGAAACTTTTATCTGGCAGAAAACAACTGAATCTCAATGTTACACCTCTAGGTGAGGCCAGGGATATTGCTTTTGATACTATTATAGAACTGTTTTGAGAAGTGTTTGCACATATCATATAAGGAACTGGTACTTGCTTCCCCCTTTGTCAATTGTCCTGCCAATCTCTCCTTTAATCCTTCAGTCTTTGTCGTCATTTATTTCCCATTTTATTTCAGAGTATATTTCTCTTTCTTGTTCAAAGTATTTATTGGCGCTTAATTGCAGCAAGTGGGATGCAGTTCCTCTTTGTAAAGGAGAAGACTTTGAATCATATTATCAGCCACTGAGACGCTGTATAAGTGGAAGTACCAGTAAGCACTGGCATCCCATTCAGCACAAATCTGCTTCTCTGACTGCAACTGAACTTAGAGTTCATGGAAAGTATTCTTCTAGTTTAATAATCATTTTTCTATGTTACATCCTGTTAGTATTCTGTTGTCAAATCTTCCTCTTTCTTGTTCTGCCAGAACCTTTCCTGTTGAAGTTCTTGTATAATCAATCTATTAATACTTCTAAATTTACAGGAGTTCACCCTGAAGATTTTTCTGAAGACTTGGAGTTCCAGAAATCCGTTTTAGTGAACTATTGGTCCCTGCTAACTCCTTTGATCTTCTCTGACCACCCAAAGAGGTTAGCTGAGGAAGAACCAGCGCCTCCATACAATATGATTCGCAATGTTATGGACATGAATGCTCATTATGGCGGTCTAAATGCTGCATTACTGGAATCTGGGAAATCAGTTTGGGTGATGAATGTTGTGCCTGTTGGAGTACGCAATACATTGCCTCTCATAATGGATCGAGGTTTTGCAGGTGTCTTGCATGACTGGTAAGATATTGGTTTGATGTCCATGAAGAATTATGCACCCAAGTTTTTTATTTTTTATTTTTAAAAAACAAATTCATTCTCTTTGATCAGAATCACAACTGTCTTAGAGAACAATGGTCCTTTAAAATGGAGGAACCACTTTCATAAATTCTTTGTAATGTGGATGCCAGGCAAAGCAGTAAAGACTCCTATATATCGTTCGCAAAAATGTTTCAAATTTGTTGGCATTCAACTTTTTCTAATCAAACTACTATTTAATATTTAACAAAGGATATTATAATTTTGGAGTTATTTCCAGAAATCTGGACATAGTGTCTTAAATGTGATTGTTTGCTTGGATTTGCAGTAGATCTTTTGTCCTGTGGAATGGTCTAATGAAGGAGAATGTGCAAATCTGTTTGTTTCGTGGAACAGACTAGATGATACTGCAAAATCACATTTTTACTGAGACATGACAAACATTAGGATTTTTTTATGTCAGAGTTTCTCTAAGATATTAAACCGAAGATACATCAGCTTATGGATTTCTATTTTGAAAACAAAACGCAGCATATTCAATTTTCACGTTCTGTTTTTGACTTCTTCCATGCTTGGTTCTTTTTCTTGTTTGTGGAGTTCCTGTACTCTTCAGAATCTATGCTTTTGGAACTTGTTAGACATTTGGCAGTAGTATTCTTTTTCCCCTTTTCTACTACGATGAGATTTTGATTTTCCAATTCCTCTGCTTTTCTTTGAATCGTACTAGACATTTTTGGCAGTACAATTCTTTTCTTACCTAACAACTTATGATGAGATTTTGATATTCTAACACCCTGATGCAGGTGTGAGCCATTCCCTACATATCCCCGCACTTATGACTTGCTCCACGCTGACAGGCTACTATCTCATATGACTTCAATAGGATGCAGTATGATAAACTTATTGTTTGAGATGGATCGTATCCTACGTCCAGAGGTGATGCACTCTCCGTTTCTCTTGCAAGAACTAAAAACATAATTCTCAACATGCATATAAGTTGTTGCTTATACTTATGTGAAAAACAACTATATTAAGGAATGTAATTCCATTTGCTGCAGGGCTGGGTTATTCTTTCTGATAACCTGAGCAGTATACAGAAAGCACGTATGGTTGCTATACAGTTACGCTGGGAAACCAGGGTGATTGATCTTCAGAATGGCAGTGACCAGTGGTTATTCATAGGCCAAAAACCATTCATAAGAAAGTGATCATCTAATGACAAAAGTTCTCACAACGCTTACCATCCAGGCCTTTTTATCTCTGGTACTTGCCTTGATCTTCACCATATATTTGCATGAACTAATACATATGATACAACTCCATCAAATGCATGATCATAATCACACTTCAATGCACCTCCTTGCGCGCGGCGCATGGACTGCTCTATAGGTTCTGCACAAAATCAGTGATTAAAGTTTACCCTTATTGCTTTCCTTTGCTTCTTGCTTCCAGTTTCTATGTTGCACTAATAGTAAAATTTTTATTCTATGCCAGGAGGACAGCTGCGCAACAAGGTACATACATACATGTTTATTCTGGCTTGGATTTCCCCGTGGATCATTGGCTGCCTGCAAGAAGATGAATCAGAAAATTTTGGATGCTGTAGAGTATAGGAAGATTGCTCAAAAGAGGATATCTTTCTTCATTTTTTTTAGCAGTAAAGAAGTTTATAGCCATTCTTTCATCTCATTTTTTTTTCTGCTCCAAAGTTTTCATGTTTCTTCATTAAGTTGTAATTGGAATTATCTTATCTTCGGGACAATTGACACTATAGGAAGTGAGTGCTGAAGCAAAGCAAATGTAATTTTCAAGAAGATGGCTTTAACACCCACTGGCCCCCCTCCCCCCCCCCCCCCCCCTTGCTTCATTGATTGACATTTGAGACTTATTTTCTGGTTGTTTTATCCACAGAACTCTGGTTAAGTTACTGGCCAAGGGGAAAAGACCCAGACACAAAATCGGGTTAACAAAAAAAGAAAAATTAAAATATACAAATTTCGATAGCCCAATTCATTGCGTGAGGTTTCTACCCAAAAGGAAAAAGATTAATGTTTCTTTTTTCCCCGCCGGGAGGGGGGGGGGGGGTGCGGGCCTTTTTTGAAAGGACTATTTGTAGTTGCTATATACTAACCAAAACGATCAAATCTATTAATTGGTACCTGTACTAATACACACAAACAGCTCTAATATTTTGCATTCTGTAATTAATATACATATATTTATTCGTTTTTTATGAATAACTTATATCTCATACAATTTTATGTTATGCTTTTTAAGTGGTTCTGTAGCATACGGTCTTCGAAGACGGAATCTACTTTGCTTATGGGAATTTATCCCCATGAATTGACCCTTACGAAAAACAATAGTTCAACTAATTTCATGGTTGTACAAATTTTGGTAAATTTAAATCTATACAAAGACATTATATTTGCATTATTAACATTATCAGAGAGAAATTATTATGCTTCAGCAGCGCTCTGCAACACCAAACATTTTCAATTATAGTATTTAACTTTTAAGGGTTTCATTTTATTTAATTTAAAATATATGAATGAAAAATTTTATAACTAGAACTGTTACAAAAAATGTAACACAAAAGTTTTGTAGAATATCCAAACCCTACAAATGGCCTATTCTAGTTCATGGGAGGAGTGCTGGGAAAGAAAGCAAGAGATGGACAAAGTTAATACTTCATTGGACAGAAGTACTTTTTTATCTATAATTTTCAATAAATAAGTTAATAACAGACAATATATTGGTCTTATACTTTGTATGGTTTGAAAGGCTCGACTAGAGCTAATAAAAGCAAATTGATGAGCCTGCAAAGATTCATTGGCAATCCAAGTTTGATTATTAATGAAATTGTACGATAACAAGTTCGATTCTTACTTGTGGTGTCATATTAAAAGAGTTTTGAGTTAAACATTTCTAAGTAAGAGTTACACTCTTCAAACAGAATTCAAGCCGATTTTGGATTAGTTTTAATAATCTCTGAGGGTATCAAGTACTTAAAAAAAAAAATTCATTAGCAACAGTCAATTGGTAAATCTAATGCTTATAACACTTGAGAATTGAGATGCTATAGAAATTGAGCTAATTGAAAATTGTCAAATAGATAATAATTACTTATAATAATTAACAGATCCTATTACTTGTAAAGCTTGCTCGAACTCATTATAAGTAATTGAATAGACTGGTAAGCCCTTATAATACTTAATGCTTTTTTGTCTGAAATTTAATGATCACTTTATTTTCTTTTTTTTTTAAATGAATTTCGGTTTGCTTTGAAAGAGATTTTCTACTTTTCCTTTGAGAAAATGAAAAAGATCCTCTACTTAGTCCATCAAAACACTACAGAGCCAACAAAAGTTATGGGAGCATGAACTAGGCCTTTAACCCTAGAAATATTGAAACTAACCCTAAAATGTATAGATTGTAAATTGTACTAAAAATATTGATCGAAACAAGTGTTTCTTAATCATTGTAAGGTCGGATGTAGTTGTGTTAACCATATTCCCAAAAGAAATAAGCAATAACTAGTCGAGAAAGGTAAATCTTGGACGCTTTAGGCGGGGGCGCAGGGGAGGCGGGGTGGGGGTGGGGGACTAGTAGGAGAAGAAGCTGAGACAGGAGACAGAAGAAGAGATTGAATGAATCCAAGCGGGAAGCAGGAGGCACGTGTCACGTGTGCCGCGCGTGTCTCCGTCTCCTCCTCATCCGACGGAGCCCAACAAACCAACAAACCCCCACACCTCTTCCCCTCCATTCATGTATTCCATTCCACGCACGTATATATAGCTGCCTACAACGGCAACTTCCCTTTCTCACGCTCTCTCCTTCATTCTCTCTCTCTCTCTCTCTCTCTCTTCCCGCAACCAGAAAGCCTTCTCATCCTTCATATTGGCATCGATCGATCATTTGCTAACGGTTTCTTCAGTATTCCACAATGTCGACGGAAAAGGAGAGAGAAACTCAGGTTTACATGGCCAAGCTTGCTGAACAAGCTGAGCGCTATGATGGTATTACCTTTCTTCAAGTTTCCCTTTTCATTGTATTCGTGCTTTTTTTTTTCTTTTTGGTATGCATTTCTGTTCTTCCCGATTCTTATTCATTTCTGAAATGTAGTTCGAGATTCTCTTCTTCTTCTTCTTCTTCTTCTTCTTCTTCTTCTTCTTCTTCTTCTTCTTCTTCTTCTTTTGTTCCTGTATGGAATTTGGAGAATCATTTAATAATGTTACTTTCGCTGTGAATTCTTCTGTTAATTATTATTTATGGCAAAACAACACTTATTTAGAGTGTTTTACGTATTCTGAATTGAAAAAAGAAAATTATCGTTAGATGGATCCTGCAATACAATTAAACAAAGCTTTAGTAGAGTGTTCTTCCTGCAAAATAATTCCAGACTGTCTGTTACGGAAGGTTTGTGTATAGATCTATGAGATTCCTCCCTCGGTATCTAGTTTTTTGGTTTTACATGAAGTCGTAAATTCTCATTATTTCATCTTCTAATTGGCTACTGGTTGATTGACCATGTCTACATTCTCGTTAGAAGCTTGCTGGTTTTTATTCGAAGACTGCATCTTTTCTTCATGTTTAATCGAAAAGTATAAATCATGCATTAGAATGTCCAAGGAATTGTCTAAGAATCTATTCATTTTTGGAATTTTGCTTTGGATACGAGAAGGTTATTATTGATGATTCTATCAATCAGTTACAATCTTGGATCTTTCTACCTAGTCCTTTGTTTATTTCTATGTATATTGTAGAAATGGTTGAGAGTATGAAAAAAGTTGCCAAACTTGATGTTGAGCTAACTGTGGAAGAGAGGAACCTGCTTTCTGTCGGGTACAAGAATGTCATTGGTGCCCGCAGAGCTTCTTGGCGAATTATGTCTTCAATTGAGCAGAAGGAAGAGTCTAAAGGGAATGAGAACAATGTTAAACTGATAAAAGCTTATCGCCAGAAGGTGGAAGATGAGCTCTCAAAGATTTGCAGTGATATTCTTAATATCATTGACAAGCATCTGATACCATCTTCTAATACTGGAGAAGCTACTGTTTTTTACTACAAGATGTAAGTCATTTTAGCTCTATGACATGATATGAGTTTCTTGTTTCTTCGTATATAATCCTAGGCATTTTTTAATTTATTTTAGATTACTTAATAGAGGCAAATGCATGGATTCTCATATCCATATAAATCCTCGGGCGTTTGTTCTACGTCAATTGCTTCTTGTTTCCTCTTTCTCCAAATTCCTTTAAGTTGTTTCTCTCCAAATTCAAGGACTCGGATATGCATGCTTGTCACATCACTAGATATAAAATTATAACTCCCCTTTGCATTTAGGTTGAAAATACACGAGTGGTGTACCTCTAGGGTGTAACCTTGCTGTTTGGCCTCGGAAGGTCATAATTGAGACCTAGATAATCAAGTTGGAAGCTGTAGCAACATTTTGGGAAATGCGAGCAAGCGAAGGAATTTCACTTCTTGGGAAGCTCAACAATAGAAGGATATAAGCCTTTCTGAAACTTTAAAAACTTTAACATGTCACGAGAATTGATTGAAGCTTTCTAGAAGTAGACGAGCTGATGAAATTTGACATTTGTGGCTTCACCTGCAAAGTCTTGTTTAAACACTAGCAGATACTTCACTAAAATGCCGTAAAAATTATGACATAATGCTGTCTAAAATAATGGAAGCTTCTATGAGTCGAGAGCTTGTATTTCTCTCTTCCTATAGTCCTTTTTGCTGATAAAAACAGGAACAAGATGCCAAAGTTTCTCTTTTCTCTTTTTTTTTTTTTTCTTGATCATCTATCTCATTCCTTGGTATGTCAATACGGAAATTCAGGAAGGGTGATTATTACCGATATCTTGCTGAGTTCAAGACTGATCAGGAGAGAAAAGATGCTGCCGAACAGTCACTTAAGGGCTATGAGGTACGTAATTCTCGAGAATATCAATAGGTGAAAACTCAATCAATTTGCACTATGCAGTTTAATTGTCTTCCATTTGGTTTACCATTGACGTCATCAAGTTGTTAGGCTGCTTCTGCCACTGCCAACACTGACCTACCATCAACCCACCCAATTCGTCTTGGACTTGCCTTGAACTTCTCTGTGTTCTATTATGAGATCATGAATTCTCCTGAAAGGTAATTCCAACATAATAGCTATGTTAGTTCGAGAGCTTCATACAACTTTGGTGAATTTCTTCTATATTTTTCTATTTACAGGGCATGCCATTTGGCAAAACAAGCCTTCGATGAGGCTATTGCAGAGCTTGACACTTTGAGTGAGGAGTCATACAAGGATAGCACGTTAATAATGCAGCTACTGAGAGACAATCTCACTCTCTGGACATCTGATCTGCCTGAAGATGGAGGTAAGCAAACTTCCTAGAAGGACTAGGGAATATATCTGAGTCATAACTGCTAACTCGAGTGTCTAGTGGGATACTTCATTCACATTTGCCCTATTTCAGTTTCTCAAAATATATGTTGAAGTTATGCATACATACATCTTTTCAATTACTGTCCTCTTAGATCAGAATTTATTATGGCTCAGCTGTCAAAGTAACTAAATTTCTGCCTGCCTAGTCACTGATTTAGCTGCAAATTGCAGTTTTTGCTAAAGAAATGCTATGACCTGGTATGGTAGGTCTCTCTCCTTTGGATGGAGAGCTTCTTTTTTCTTTGTCCATTTCTTTCGTTTTTCTCCTTTTGCTGGAGAATGCAAGAGCTGACTCTCGGACGTCTTTGTGCAGGGGAGGACAACTTTAAACCTGAAGAAACCAACAATACTGCCACATCCACCACCGCCAAGGTGGCAGAACCTGAGGTGAGTAACGTTCATTTTTCTATCCTTTTTGAATAATAAAGTGCAACATACAATTCCAAGAGAAAGTTCCCTAAATATGTAAACATTAATATATCCTTTTGCAGCATTGATGGCATAAGAAAGAGCCTATCGGGTCATTCCTCTCAAAAGGACTTGCTTGAAGGCCTTCATGCTCTTAGCTCTTGCAAAAAAGTGCAGCATGACCCTTGTTGGCACTCAGCGATTTAATCATTCTGCTTCCCTCCATCAAGATGGTGACAAGTAGACGATAACTTTTGATCAGTCTACTTGCAGTTTTTTTGCCTTTGTTTTGTTGCAGCCTTCGGATCTTTACATAGAAATTTAAGACATCTATATATATAACTGTGGAAGATGCTTTATATTCTTAAGCAGTTCTTATTCATTTTCTCTTTTCTCTTTACGTAAAATGACGAACAAGTTTAGTTTGAAGATTTTTCATGTACTTGGGATGAAAATCAGGTCAACTGATCCTTCTTTCGGTTCTATACTCTCCTCCGAAAATTCTGTCAAATCATTCTGTAGGTTGAGTGTATGGATGCAACGATAATACGCCTTGTATCCATAATGTCGTTTCATTACAATTTTCAGATGGATAATTCTCTCGAAAACTGAAGCGTTTGTGTTTGATAATTTTCCTTTTTCCATAATTGTTCCTCTATAGCGATTTATATATTGGCCACGGACAGTTTATTCCCACATTAAGACAGAATACTTTAGAGGAATCTTAATAATAGAAGAATCAACTTTTGAAATTCTTCCTGAAATTTACAAGCAATAAAAAGATTAGTCGTTAATATATTAAAAATTTTTATTAAACACATGACAAGTTGCACGTTTATTACCACCCAAAGTTAAGCGACAAGTTGTACTTTTGTTGTTACCCAAAGTTAAAAGAATCGATCTGTTTATCTGTTTGTGATGTTTATAGTTTCGAGTACATTTATAAGTTTTACCCCGCAACTTCTGGTTGTCTTAGCTATGAAATTGCTCTTGATATTGAAATCATTTTCAATTGAAACTGGATCAGATGAAAATGATGAATGCTACAAAGAAATCATCTAACTCTCGCTTCCTTTTTCCACTTTGTTGAATTAACCAGCTCGCGAAGATGTTTTTCCTGGCCTATATATTATGCCTTGGATTTAGAAGTGAATAGAGTATTAGTTTAAATTTTTTTATTTTAAATTTTATAAAAATAAATTTTTGTGAAGATCTAAAATGAAAAGTTTGGGTCAAGATTTTAAACCAAAACCCAATCCAAAGCGAAAAGATAAAAGAAAAGGAAAAAAGAGAGCTCTATTTTCTCGGACATCTCAGAAAAAAAACATATCAATACAATCTTCTAACAAAACTAAACAAGGTTGATCACTTCACGGACACCAATACCACTACTGACCTAATCATTTCATTGAAGAAAGTACCCTCTGATCAGTTCAATTTAAGTAGCAAATCTTCAAGTTAATGAGTTACCAGAATTCAAAAATCATTAGCAAAGTAGAAGAATCCAATGCACATTTGAGAGTTGGTATTTATAATATGCAACTTGTTCATGTAGCAATTTTTCATAAATTTACCCATTTAACTCCAAAAAAGAAACTGACACTAGATTACGAATTGCATTATGGGAACATAATAATATACATGACATATCAGTACGGCCACAAAACTTCTCATACAAAAAGGATCTGTATTACTGTATACACCAAAACCCTGCCATTCAAGAGTCTTCCTTTTCGAAATAACTTTGAGGCAAGCTGAAATCTTCTTCATGATTCAGTATTTCAGTGTCCTCGTCATCTGGTTTCTGAAATTTTCACAAAAAGAAGGGTGCAAAGTGTCAATCATTATCATTCTCAATCTTAAGTTCTTGCATTGAAGATGTAACACAAGTATACTTCGTTTGCCAACAAAAACGAAAAAGAATCAAACATACATTCAAATGCAAGGATTTACAACTCTTAACAACATTACAGAACCCTATTTTGTATGCGATGAAAGCAATTATCCAATGCAGTCTCATATTGCAGGTTAGTATCCTCATGCTACAATCTCTCTTCCTCTATTCCATATGAAGAGCCATCCTTGCTTTTAAACCAAAAGTTACCTTTGGATTATTTTTCAAATAATTATAGATGGTTCTGAATATAATGCAACAAATCATATATACCCACCAGCATTTCCAAATTATAAAAACGATCCAGCAACTTCAGAACCTCATCAGAAGAAAACTGCCTGTTGAAGCTGTGAAAAGTCAGCAGAATAAAGATCAATGGTCTAAACATGACGATGATTAAAAGCAAATTAGACAGAGAAAAGCTAAGTAAACCTTCTTCGAAGGAACTCTGTCAAACCATAGAGGACAAAGTGACGGTGAATTCCTGTAGGAAACACAGTGTGGAATGTTTAATTCTTGTTAGACAGGTAACCAGAGAGGAAATGTAGTAATGCATAATGTGGGCACGAGATTGAAGCTATATGTAAATGCTTATAACTGGTGATCATCTGGTTTTGTTTGTTTCATATCTTAAGAGAAAGTAATTATCTAACCATCAAAAAGTAACTTCATTTTGTCCAGTATGCCTTAGTAAAACAATTTTTTTAAAGAAAAAAGATTCCATCTCCCCCTCCCCCGACCCAACCACCCAAGAAAAGAAAAGAAACTAAAATAAAATATTATATTTAACCATAAGCAAGAAATATTTATACTCCTGTTTTCCCTCTCTTCCCTCCTTATTAAACTCTCCAGGAATCAGAACAGACATCAGTTCATCTTTACAAACAAGAAAGGAGGAAAGTCAAAAGAACAAGATAAAATGCATCAAACAATAAGAAAATACTACCCATTTCATATTTCCTCATGTCTAATTCATCAAAAGATTAACCAAATAACAGAATGATACGATCAAATTAGAATCTTTGACCACACATGCAAAAGAGCGAGTGAGAAAAAGAAAAATGCAAAAACGAAAACAGAACAGAGAAGGGTTCTCCAAAACACACAAAATTACCTCGCAATTTGGCAGGAGGATAAATTTCGAGAGCTTCCAATAGCTTAAGCTCCAATTCCACCTCTGATTTCTCCTAAAACAAAGAACAGCAAAAAGCAACAATTCAAACACACGAAAATGTGCAGTTCTTTTTTCTTTCTCGAATACACACCTTTTGGAGAGAAGAAGGGGGAGGTTTGCAAGGCGAATGTACAGACAACCCGTCTTGTTCATGCTCTTCTGGATCGTCTTCTTCCTCCTCCTCGTCTTCTTCTTCTTCTTCTTTTTCTTCTTTGTTGGGCTCTTCTTTTTTACCTTTCCCACTGACGCCCATTTTCTTCTCTTTTTTCACGAGTTTTGAAATTTTGAAAGCTTCGTGAAGCTGCCACTGGAATTAATGGTGGGTTTTCTTGAGTTCCAGAATTTGAATCGTTAGGGATCGAGAAATGTGCAAATTCTTGATGCTGTCCGTGACTCCATAGAATGCAAGAAGGCGGAAGAACAGAACGTTGATGGGCCAGAATTAGTGGGGTGCACCGCAACTGGATGCTACCAAGTGTTGAGTTAGTTGGCCCAACGTATTTTTGGGCTTGGCTTCATTGAGTGAGCCTAAGGAAGAATTTGCGCCATCCCAAGTCCCAACCCATATTTTTTCTTTTTTTCTTTTGGACATAAACCACGATTTGCTGCTTATTGAAATAAATAATAGATCCATTAACATATTCCTTTTCAACTTTGCCCTCAGGCACAGACGAGCTGGTTGAAGAATCATGAATAACTCTCGCTAATAGTGATAGCCGGTTCGACTCTTCCTGAAAATCTAGAAGTTGCATTTGAGGGGTACAGTGAAACGATCAGTTTAGAAAGAACCTTTGTGCACAGTAGTATACAGAGACCTTAAGACCTTAGAAAGGATTTTTGTGTACAGTAGTGTACAGAGACCTTGTACATCTCACAATTTACGTACTCTAATAGTCTAAGGGTAAGTCTTGGGGTTCATGATTAGTTAAGCGTTGCTCAGACACTTGGGTTATCAAAAAATAATAATATATATATATATATATATATATATATATATATATATATATATATATATATATATATATTACCAAAACACTTTTACTCTCTCTCATCCTCTAAGCCTTCCAAGGCCTTGATTTTATTTTCTAGAATTTTTTAATTTTTAATTAAAATATTTTTCTCACCTTTTAACTCCAATTCTAACTCTAATACTATACAAACTCTTCTACTACTAAAAAACTAAAGCTCACTTCTAACTCTAATATTATACAAATTATTCTACTACTATTGTAATTTGAAATATATTTTTTAATTTAAATCAAATTCTTAATAACTTTTTACTATCTCCACATAACTTCATCTATTGTCATTTTATCTACAAACTTTTTCTTTTTTCACAAATTTTTCCTCATAAGGTTTTTATCATCTATCATCTTTTTTCAAATTAAAAAATAATATTTTAAATTTATTTTTTGATACATATTACTTTATTCTCTTCATTTTTCTCTTTCACTTTAATATTTGAAATCTAAATTTAATAAATAGTATTCTAGATTTAATTTTCTATTTCTGTTCTTGAAGAAATAATTTATTTTTTCTTGAGAAGTTTATCAATGCTCATTGTATCTCTTATTTGTCAAAAGATTTTACGAATTAATTTTTTTAAAAAATATTTCATTTTCTTTAATTTATTAAGAACTTCTTTGTGTACAAGTAAGATGTTTATGAATTTATTTAATTTTGAAAAATAGTTTTTTTGTTGAAAACCTTTTGGGATAGAGACCAAAATATAAAGACTATTCCATGCTTCTTCTTTTAAAATGATGAAAAATGTATGAGTGTTATACACGTTATAAGCATAAGGCACATTTAAGTTATTTTAATTTTTCATTCAAATAAGTATTTTATCTTTATCATTTTTAAATTTTAAAATATGTCTTAGAGGCTTCTTTAGTTAAATTCTGTAATTCCTTTTAGTTTATTATTATTTCTTCGAGTACGTGTAATTATTTTTAGGACTAATATATATATATTTTTTGAAACTTTTTAAATTTTCTTATTATCAACAAGTCTTCAAGTTGTACATGACTTTCATATGTAGTTATTCATTTACTCCCTTTTTGTCAACTTCTTTTACTTTTTAGTTTTATTTTTAGCATCATTAATGCTTTTTCCTTTTACATCTTTCATGCATTTTCTTTTTTTGTTTTGATCGAATGATAGAATATAATTTATATTTTTAGTTATTTTAATAAAAAATTATTGAGTTTTTATTTTATTTAATAGATTTTGAAAATTCAAGTTTTTTTTCATTTGTTTGAACGAAAGACTTTAGGAATATTTAACTGTTTAGTTCTTAGTATATATTACAATAATTTGATCAATATCTATTACTATATAATTTGATCCTTCATTTGCTAAGTTTTAAGGATAAAAGTGTCTAATTTACTATTAAAACATTCCACACCATAATATGCGTAACTTTGCAGTACATTAGACATGAAATGTAATAATTGATAAGTTTTATTTTTTTATTTTTATCTTTTTACCAAGTGAATATAAAAGAAAAAAATGATTTTGTAAAATATATGAACACTATAGTTTTTTTGTGATGGATCAAGAACACGATTCTTTTGAAAAAAATTTGAACAACGACCGAGAATATTTTTATTTAGAAAATCTTTCTTTGAGGTTTTTAATTATAAAATACTAATGTTTTTATTTTTTATGTTATTTATTTGTTAGGAATGGAGTGAGAAAATTAATGGGAGAAGAATTTTAATTTTCACAATGATTTTGTTACAAATATGTTCTATTTTTTTAAAGAGTCAAAAATAAATAATTAAGTGATAAAGAATTCTCTTTTTTTCTTACACATAACGAGGGGTAGGAGGTGAATACGACAGAATAATTAAAAGATCATATCGTAAAATTAATTTACTTTAATATATAGAAAAAAAGTATAACTTACAATGTATTTTTTCATTTCTTTCTTTTCATCTTAATTACTTATGATTAATCATTAGAACATAATTTTTTAATTAAATACATAAATTTGCTTCATATTTTTTATAATATCTATAATAAATATTTATATAATAACACATATTAATTTATCTTTATGATACTTTTTTAAAAGAAAAATTAACTCTGTCACTAAAAAAAGGCATATTCATGGTCGTGCTATTAAATGTATTTTTTTAGTGATATTTAGAATTTTTTTAAAAAAACTATTATCATTATACACTTATTTTTTTAAGATGCAATGTTTATCCCGTGCAAAAGTATTTTGAAGGATGAGGAGAGAAAGTAAAAATTACTTATAGTCGTGCTATTAAATGTATTTTTTTAATGATATTTATAACAAATTTTCTCTTTTTAAAAATCTATTCTCATTATATACTTATTTTTTAAAAAAGTAATATATATCCCATATAAAAGTATTTTAGAGGAGGAGAGAGAGTAAATATGTTTTTATTAATGTAAAATTTTTATTAATGTATTTCAATATCTATAAATTTATTAAAATCCATTTACATGTTAAAACAACATGACAGTTGTTAGACGTACTCTATGGGGAGAATTTGTCTGTTATGAGGGGGAACAACTATCAATTGTAGTAAATAAAAACACAGTTCTATTGGCATGTGAGATTATAGTAAAAAATTATCAAGGTATATTACTTAATTTAATTTGATTATTATCTTAAAAAAGTATTCATATTATACTAACTGTTACATACAGGACCATCACTTTGCACAAATAAATCAAGCAGGTTATATATCAACTCAAATTTAAAAGGACCATCACTTTGCACAAATAAATCAAGCAGGTTATATATCAACTCAAATTTGAAATTTGCTAATATCATTAGACGATGATAAGTTTATATGTACAGATTAATTCATTATACTTTACTTTTTTCCTTTACGTATGCTTTTTTGCATTTATGTATGATGAAAATTTTTGTGCAAGATACTTGCAGCTTAGATGAAGAGAGTTTATTTTTCTACTACACAATTATTATTGATCTCGAATGCTAAAAGAATACGGATATCAGATTATCAAGCACGATCACAAGTAATAAACTGTTGCAAATGAACAAGATAATTAAATATGATTTTTAATTGTTGTTCTCTTTTTTTTTTCAGGAAAAGTACTTTTGCATAGTTGCTTATATAAATAACATATATATTGAAAATTTGTGGTATAAGTCTTGCAACAATTATGGTAGTGTAACAGAGTGTGTTTATAGAGAGCAATTGTGTACTGAATGTACCGATACAATTAAAACAATATCAAGGTAACTAACTACTACTATATAGATAAGTTATTTTGTTACCTTTTACTGATTATATTCCTTTTAAAAAATTTGAAGATATCGATTTTTCGTTCAACTGAAAGATTTTGCTGAAAGTATGCATACCTTTCTAAAAGACAAACATGCAGAGTTTGTTTTTCGTTGTCCAACGCGTTATTTACGAGATATACAATCAAAGGTATTTATCTATGTAGATGTGTATATATATTTCAATATATAATTTATCAATTACAATATTTAATTATAAATTCTACACAATATATGTATTATTGAGAGATTTTTATTTACATAACATTCAGGAAAATGGAAACAAGTTAGTAGAATACCATGTAAATTTCTGCATAGGCTTGCATTTACATTTGTTATGCGTGCACCTATATTCAAGGAAGATAAAAGTCTTTTGTTCTTTGTAACTTTTGTCATTAAAGTAAATTGGTGTGAAGTGTGTTTACACCCTCAAAAATAAGTAAAATTTCTTGATACATTCAATTAGTTAATGTTGTATTAAATTAAGATGCTAAGCAATTTGCTATACTTATAATTTCTTAAATATATAACTAATAAAAAATTTTTTTTACTAATTTTACAGATAGTGATCTCTTTATTAAGACATCAGAAGAGTTATTGAACAAGTACTTTAATATTTTGTCATGTTTAACTTGCTTAATTACATGTATATATCTTTTGAATATTCGACATTCTAATTATTTATTTTATATTTTATTATTCATTATTAAAATAATTTGTGTAATAATTTTTTATAACAAATTATTTCTCCGTGCATAGCACTGGTTTTTTTGCTAGTAATAATATATCCATTAACATGGGTCTAGTTTTTTTTCTTTTTTTTTTTTTTGAGAGAGAGTTTAGTGTTATTGTCACCTATAAAATTTTTTATTTATAGTATGATAAATCACATTTTTCTAAAAATAGGAGGATTAATATGGAGTATCACAAGAAAAATTGCAATTTTATTCTCTAACATTCTACTACTATTTTACGCCTCAAATTTCACAAAAACCGTATTTAAAATAATATTTTCAAAATTTCTTCCTTGTGTACCACAAATTATTAGTGAAACTATTTTGAATAATTTATTACCCATTTTAAGCATATAGTGTATTTGGATTAGTATATTCTTTCAAAAAACAACATCACTTTTTTCATTCTTGATACTAAAAATTTTTAATGAAAATCAATCCCAATGCAAAAAAAAAAAATTTACAAATTAGTTTATAAAGTAAAAAGAACCAAAAAAGGCTTACTTATTTTTACCAATATCACTAATATTCTTCCATTTTTCTATTTTACTAAGATTTCACAAATCTCATATTTAAAGCCCGGCCGGCCTTAGCAACGATAAAACGAAGGATATAAGATTGGACTGTTAAAAATCAATAAATGAAATAAAAAGAGTGGATTGCTGAGTGAATCTTTATCATTCCTATGCCAAAATAATGCGCGTCCGGATCCGGTCCTGCACGTCCTTTTTGCAGGACGTGCAGGACCAAATATGAAACGTTGGATCCGATTCGAAATCTGATCCAACGGCTGTAGAAATTTTACAAATTTTCGAATTTTTAAAAATACATACAGGGGTCAAAATATATGATTCGTTGGATCAGATTTCGAATATGATCCAACGGTTCATATTTGGTCCTGCACGTCCTGCAAAAAGGCGTGCAGGACCGGATCCAAATTCAAATAATGCAGGCTGACCTAAGCATTACGTGCCACCTCATGCCTGTGTCCGTATGACTATTCCAAATGTAGTAATTATCGTAATATTGTAAGGATAATCAAATTAGTTATAAAAATAAAAGCTATTAATTAAAAAGTGTTATGAAATTAATATTATTGTAGATGTTCATTATCTAATATCAAAAAATAATCTAATATAAGAGATAAAGATAATCTATCTTATCAGAAGATATATAATAGAATTTTATCATATATTTATTATTCTGATTCCTTTGTATCTTTTCTTATTGATATATATATCTCTAAATCCTATAAATAGAGTTTTCGGCCGATATATTAGATGCAATCATTGATTCATTCATTTACTTTCAAATAATCAATAAAATTTATTGTGTTCTCTCTCTATTTTCTTTCTATAATTTCTCTATATTATTTTCATTATAATTTTCTTATTTAATTTTCTATATTACTATTATAATTTTATTGTACTGGCGACTATTACACCCCAATAAATTCACAACAAAAAGTCAAATCTTGTTTAGTATTTAGTCTTTTCAAAATATAAAGTCTTTTAATTTTTTTATCTTTTCAAATTATCTAGTATTTTACCAATTTTAAGAATAATTTTTCTAAAATTACATTCACTTACAAATATAAATTTTTTATTTGTTATTATATTAGTAAAAATTAGATCAAAATATTATAGAAAAAATACCCTTAATTTCCTTTTTTTAAAATTTATGTAAAAAATTTTAAAAACTTTATATTTTAAAACAAAAAAGAAATGTTTAACAATTTTGGGTCAATAAGATATGCAAATGAAGTTGTAAGATGAAAAAGAAAAACAATCTTCTTCTTATCAATTTCCTGGTATATAATAATGGATGACTTCGAGATGAATCACTTGAGATGGACATATCAAATAAAGCATGCATGTGAGCTATTACGTTCGTTGTCCTCTTCTGGCTTTTTTATTTCAATCGACATTTTGAGTTCATCTTTTGACTTCTGACAATAATTTCAAAAGTTTTTGATATAGAAAGGCCTCGAGAAAATCATTAAAAGGAAGAATGGAAGTTGACCTGTGGGAAGTGATATTTTGATGTCAAATTATTATTTCAATCAGAAAAAGAAACTTGTCGCTAAAAAATTTAATATAAATTTTTAATTTTAAATTTCATATCTTTTTAATAAATAATTCACTTAAAAAATTCAAAATAGATCCAATTCAACTCTAAATGAAACCACTTAAAATCAATCGAATGTTAAAAGTTGGACTACTACAATAAACAACCTTCAACAGAAAAATAATGTTTGGATTAAGGTTAATTCTGTAGGTTCTGGTTCTGAATTTAAATAGTTTACCTTTTTCTGCTGACAAGTTACCTCTCTTTGGCTCAAAAGGGCCATTCCATCAAACCATGCCATTTGCTGCCGTTCTCGCCCTCCATTTGTTTAGAACAAGAAAATGATCAGTCTAGAACTGCAAGATTGTTGCAGAAACTGAAGACGATTTCCATTCTAGGTAGGGAAATTAGTGAAAAATATGAGAAGGATGCTGAATCAGTTAAACATCAAGTCTTCCTAGTCCCTATTATTAATACTGTACATAATGCAGCATCTGATCTTTGACATCTCTCCTCTCAAAATTATTTTTTTTCCAATAATCAGTTGCTAGTTCCCATTTGTAAGATTCTCTAAAGGGCTCCCAATAAAAGTAGTCCAATTGTTCAAATATCATTTTCTTTGTGTACTGCTTGCTGCTTTTGCATTTCAATTCAAGTGCCCTCCTTTTGTAGCAAGAAGTGGCTTCTCCATGGTTATTAATCACGAGTCTTTTTCTTTGATAACTCCGCTGCTACAATAAACCCGGCCTTGGTGTTAACGTTGTACATAGTTTTTCATCCATTTTGGTTCTTCTTTATGGTTTGTGGATAAAGAGTGGCTCAAATTCCTCAAACTGGGCTATTGCATTTTTCTCCCAAAGACGGGATTTTTGTTGGCAGTATGGCTTCCATTTATAGTTCTATGCAGTTTGCCGCAGTTCAGAGATCAAAATTTCCTTCTCGGTATCAGCTTCCTAGTATAACTTTAACCACTTTCCGGCCAGTCAGAAGTGAATTGTCTTCTTCCAAAGCTAAACATTTAGAATTGACTTCACTGCCATCAGTGTTATCTGGGAAGCCCTTGAGATTTTCTGGGGTTAAACTAATACAGAAGCATGGTTCTTTTGAATTTCCGATGACAAAAGCCGCTGCTGCCGATCATGCAGATGGTCAAGAGATTGAAATTTCCGACGGGTTCAAACTTTTTGCATCTCCCATAATTATTGTGTCCTCCTTTGATATACTGAAATTTCTTGCTTCGTATCCTCTGATAGACATTTCTGATATATCAGATTTTCCAGGCCTACCAAGAGTATTGCAGAGAGATTTCCAGCTTTAGTTACTGGATTCTTTTTCTTTGCTTGGTGAGTTTTTTTTTTTTCCCTTTTTATCTATGCAGATCGTAATAACAGGTCAATGAAATCCTGATTAAACAACTCAAGAATTTGCATGGAAATTTGTCATAAAGATTGCATTTTTGGATCACATGTGACAATTATGATACTTGAGATAGGGTGGAACTACTTTCTGATTGCTGGTGTTTCCCTGCTGCAGGTATTTTCTGAATGTTATCTTCAACATACTCAACAAAAAGGTTTATAATTATTTTCCATATCCCTAGTAAGCTACCTTCCTCCTGACCTACACATTTGTTATGAATTGCTTTCATTATAGATAAACCGATGAATTCGAGGGCCAATGCCTCCAAGTACTTTTAGTAGTTTGGCGGATACTTTCCTGTTCCATTCTGAGTTTCTGTGCTCTTTTGTAGCTTTGTATCAGTTGTGCACCTTCTTGTTGGAGTTGTCTATTGTGTTGCCAGTTGGTCAGTTGGTTTACCAAAAAGAGCTGTGAGTTTCATTTCATTGATTCACTAGCTTATCTCTGGAGCAAATTTCAGCTTCCAGCACTCATTTTATATGTTAATTCTGTATTCAGCCAATTGACAAGGAACTCCTGGCACTGCTTACTCCAGTAGCCTTTTGTCATGCACTTGGACATGTTATGTCTAATGTTTCTTTTGCTGCTGTAGCTGTTTCCTTCACGCATACCGTCAAAGGTAAACAAGTCACTCTATCATTTACCATCAAAGTTACTCCTACGTTTCATTGCGATGTGAAACTTCCAAGAGTGCAAATGTCAAACAAGTCCGTCCTTCCAAGGAGGAGGATTGCTAAGTAACTGTATAATTTTTTTATTTGTAATTCAACTTAAATCAAAATAAAAGTAATTTATTTATAAACTAATTATTAATAAAAATAAAAATTAATAATTATATTAGTTTAAAAGTCAATGGCAACAAATAAACTAAGGCACTCTAAATAGGTTACTCTTTTTATGAAAAATAATTAATTTCTTTAAATTAATTATTGACTTAGTTAATTGTAGAATTTTAATTATAAGTTGGACCTAATCTCTTGGTGAAAAGTTTCTACTCTTAATTAATAAACTAATCGTATCTCTACATGATTTTAATTATCAAAACCGTAAAAATCTCTATGAAATTTCTTAACTTTTATTTCCTATTTGGTGGAAACCACACAAAAAAATTAAATCTATCTCTTGTTAATTTTATGATGTGTTATTATTATCATGATTTAATTTAATCTAATACCTCTCAATCACTATAATAAATTTAAATGCATGTAAAAATTGACCAAAAAATTACAAGTATTAAGAACAATAATAACAATTAACTAAAATAGAGATCAAAGAAATAATATTTAATTGAAACAAATTAAACCCATAAGAATTTCAACTTTTATCAAATATTAGTTAAAAAATTAACTACTCATAATCAAAGTATTTAAAACTATAAATTTAACTCACATTAAAAAAATAAAAGAATTAAAAAAAGGATTTAATAGCCTGCAAGAAGACACTTTGAAATCAATCCCCAGCTTATTGTCTTTTCTTGGTCACCTTGGTCTCCTCCTTTTCACCCCTTAGATAGATGCAATATGACCCTTTTCTTGTACCAATTCTCTCTTCTTTTATTCTTCAAATTGAACTCCTTGGCCCAGCCAAGTTTGGATTCAAAACCGACTGGCTTAACGAATTTTACTTCATTTCTCTTCTTGCCTAGCCAATTCTTGTTTCATATCTTTCTTCATTTTTTTTTTCCTCTTAAAATTACCATTTGACTCTTGCATCAATAATTAGTAAATTAGTGAATTAAATTGTACTTTATAAATAAAACTATCTTAATTAAATCATACTAAGTACATAACTTTTAATTCACCAAGACGGATCAAAATCATTAGAATTTCTATCAATTAACTCTTAAATAAGTGAGAAATTAGTTTTAAATAATGGTTAAAATATGATCTCTTCACATTACCATCCAAAGTTTCAAATGGTTTTCTTCTGTTTTTTTTTTTTTTTTTTTTGAGAAAACTTGGATCATCAGAGACCAAAGTACTATAATGAGAAGAGGATAAGGAGATAGAGAGATACTATATTCGTTCCATTAAGTCATTTCAAGAACTAAGGACTTACTCTGTCATTTCCCGAGTTTAAAGTTCAATGTATTTTACAGCTTTTGGTCCTAGTTGGCTGCCATGGAAGAGTACCATTTTCCAACCGTTTGCACTAACCTAGAAGTTTGCTGATCAATAACTGACTTAATTTCTGTGTGTTGTAAGCATCTTCTTGGCCATACACTGAACTGCTCGTCCAGCAGGGCGGTGTTTGCTCAAAAATAGTGATAATCTGAATCAACAATGGGCTCTCAGGAAAGAAATGACAGCCAGGCTGAAAATTAGTTACTCAGAGACACAGATTAAGCAGAAGGAAGATGATGCCCCATATTTCTTGTTGCTGCAGCACGGTCTATTGCTGAATCAATTAGTTAAGAAATAGCGTTAACTTTATGAGTATCTGTATTTTCAATATATATCTCTGTGATTCGGAATGTTCAGGCAGGCGAAGGATGAAAGCATCATGAAAGGACTATGGAATCTATAAAAATGACTTTTGTTTGAGGAAGTAGTTTTCTCCATGGAAATTTGTTGACAGATCAAGTATCTTATAATCTGCTGTACAAATATATTTATTCTGAATTTGTATTCTGCAGCTCTGGAACCGTTCTTCAATGCTGCTGCTTCACAGTTTGTTCTAGGCCACCAGATTCCCCTGTCCTTATGGCTATCTTTGGCCCCTGTTGTTGTCGGTAAGCCCTTCGATTAACTGTTTTGAGACAACGGACTTCTACATTAACTGACTGCAAAAATCAGGCAAACGTAGAGCACCTTGATTGTTCATTTGCTGATATCAGAAATTTTATTTTAGGCGTGTCAATGGCATCGTTGACGGAGCTTTCATTTAACTGGACTGGCTTCATCAGTGCAATGATCTCAAATATTGCATTCACATATCGCAGCATCTATTCAAAGAAAGCAATGGTAAGATCATTCAAGAATTACAATTGCTTTCGCATGTCCTGTTGAATAAGCTGTCTGCTACCTGCAATCCCAGACGTTGCTGCCAAATCCTACTTCTCTCTCTGAACTCTAGAACTAGTACTTCCAATCTTTGAATAGAAAATGCGGAAATATCGATGAAAATCTTACTAATTTCACTCCACCTTCTTACTGACCGTCTATGGTTAAACAGACGGGAATGGACAGCACAAATGTGTATGCTTACATATCGATAATAGCTCTCCTGTTTTGCATCCCGCCAGCAGTACTTGTAAGTTTCCTTGATCATGGTTGTTCACGGTATTCTCAGACTCCCTTTCAATATTAGCAAAGGTACAAAAAATTATTCTGAACTTCAACCCGCGTGCTTTTAGATCGAAGGACCGCAGCTGATGCAACATGGATTTAGAGATGCCATTGCTAAAGTTGGACTGTACAAGTTCTTCTCTGATCTCTTCTGGATTGGCATGTTCTACCATCTATACAATCAGGTACGTCACCAACAGGCAATTTTGTGTTTCTCCACAGATCAAATGGGACGAGTTTCTGCCATGACTGAAAATCCTCGGCATATGTGATCAAGAAGAACGTTTGTCTATTGCAGGTGGCCACAAACACTTTGGAAAGGGTTGCACCACTCACTCATGCAGTCGGGAATGTATTGAAGCGAGTGTTTGTCATTGGCTTTTCAATCGTAGTATTTGGTAATTTCACCCCTACTAAAATGCTTAAGCACAAAAAAAAAAAAAACCATAATCTGGTCTTCCATTTTCTACCATTCTGGGTACATCAGTCTAGTGCCAATCCTATGCAGGAAACAAGATTTCAACGCAGACTGGAATTGGCACAGCCATAGCCATTGGAGGCGTTGCCATTTACTCCTTAATCAAGGCAAACATAGAGGAAAAGAAGCGGGTAACATTCTGAGCCACTTGGGCTTCAATTCTTCGAGAAGAGAAACTATCCTCGTACCGTATAGTCTTAATTAACGTACGATATAAATGTGTCATCTCAGGAGGCTGCCCATTAACATCGCTCAGATTTACCAGCTGAAATAAAGGTTAGCGACATGCATGGAAGAGAATAGTCATTCCAGATGTCAACAACTGATGGAAGGAAAGATGATTTGTCAATTTCATGCAAAATCAACATTTTGTGCTCAACCACCGGAAAAGATGCGATCAGACAGACTCAGAAAGTGCGTTCCTCGCATCTTTCCAGACATTTGAGATTCTGCAGATGAATTTGCATACTGCAAATCGATAAGGGACATTTTTAACCTGTTCATTTCAACTCAGAAATCTTGTTCAAATCCAAAGGGAGTAGCAGGATATTGAAATAAATCTCCCTTCAGAAATTTCCGAGAGAAATTCGCAATTCATCGCACAAATATCAGTGGTTTTCTAACTAGTCAAAGAATTATTCTCACTAACTCGAATGATTAGACAACATTTGGAGAAAGCGTTATCCAAAATCGTACAAACCAACAGAATTGGCATAAACTGAAGTCCTCTAGAACTGAGACATCTCCAATATCAAAAGATAGATCTCCAGAGATCTACAGCTAACACAAATCATTCCAATTTGGATAATCCTACAATTATTAGACATCTATAAATGACTTCTCAGGAGCCTTTCCTCTAGCTTCTCCTCTTCCTCGAGAGATAGAGAAGCACATGTCGAAAAAAATTGCTCAGAAATTCAGCTCGAAAATATGATATTCATCCTTCGCGATCGTCTGACCAATGGCCAAACGAGCAATACAAATCCACTATAATTTACAGAGGAAGGATGAATGTTTGGCACAGAAATAACTGACGACAACGGGAGCAATGTTGCACAGCTGGATGGCAGTTGCCACAACATCCTTTATCAAGAATAACCTGAGAGAAGAAGAATATGTGGAGTAAATGACAAAGCAAGCATGAGGCAGAAAGTCCAAAGGCAAAATTATTATCTGATTGTTCTTCATAGCCTATAGCATTCTCTATAAATTTGCTTCAAACAGCAAAAGGGTAAAAGTATGTAATTTATACATAGAGCAAAAGTTTCGCCAAACTTAACTAGTCTCTACCTGTAACAAGGATTGGTGCAAATGATCTCCCCATGCTTGAGAAACTGCCATCACGCGTATTCAGTACTGTATTCCAGATTAAACAGCAGATTCCGTCTATTCTCTGAACCCATTCGAATTTGATACTCTCTGGCTAAGGACTCTACTCGATCATTAGATTCATAATCCATTTCCCTAACACATCTCCTTCGGATTTTCTTTAGCATTTCCTTTGAGGGTTGATAACCCACATTTACCTAGAAGGTTTACCAAGATGAAAATCAGTTACAAAGAAATAGCCAGTGTTAGCCGCCCTTTTCAAACTTGACAAGACGGTAAAAGGATACGGGACAGATGGGGAGAGGTTGAGAGAAAACTTTGCAAAAATCTCTCTGTGGTTCCCAAGGAAAATAATAAAGAAGAAATTATGCTAAAAGTAATAGGGTAATCTCAAGTCCAGAGATGCTGTGCCTTTCAAATTGAAGAACTCTAAAATTTCAGCTATAAATGCAAGTTTCTAGGTTAGAATTTTATCAATCAAAGCAGCTCCAGAAGAATGAACGAAAGCATTAATCTCAGGTTAGGCTGAAATTACCATGTCCTCAATCACAGAAAGAGCAGCTTTAACATCTCGCCTGGTAAGATGCGCATCAACAAGCAGCGAATAAGTTGTTGCATTAGGTTTCACACCTAAACCCACAAAGTGCTCGAAGACTTTCACAGCTTCATCCCTCTGCAACAATAACAGATCTTCTTTAAGGCACTAGAACAAACAACTGAATGTATTATCAAGTAAAGGAGGCATACAAGTTGGACTATTGCAGTCCATTGGAAACTTTAGGTTAGTATTTGCAACTGGAAACAATACATGTCTAGACTACTATTCTTGCAGCAAGAGTGACCCAATAATTAGAACACAAGTTATTAGGTTCTAAACTAATGCTAGCAGCAAGGAGCAAGAGAGACTAAGGTTAATTTAAATAAAGGTGTCATACAAAGAGCGATGTTAAATGAGGGGAAAAATGGATCAATTCCTCAGAAGAAAGACCAATCAGTGAAGGAGGTTACTGTTAGAAAGAGAGTTTTCCACAATGCATCAGTATTCACCTTATTGAGTTTTCCAAATGCAGAAATTAGAGCATTGTAGGAGTGGATATTGGGGGTCAAACCAAAGGTGGCATCAATTGCATTGAAAGTCTGGTATGCCCGATCAACATCCCAGATATTTGCACAACCTAAAATTATGCAGTTGAGAGCAGCAACAGATTTGTACGGAGGATCTGCTTGGCTCAAATTCTCCAGCTGAAAATAAACCTGCATAATGATTCATAAAGTGGATTAGAGATTGCCAAAAAGTCAGCTCTGTAACAAACTGCGGAATGGCATACACTTGAACCTACAGAAAGTTGTCCAAAGAAAAAGAAGGGGTGGGGGTAAACAGTAAATATAAGCTACACATAGAAGCCTGCCATGGAACAGAGAGATCCATTCATGAAGATGCACAAAGCACATCTGAAAATACAGGACTAAATCAAGTAATGCAAAATACTAGTGTACTACAGCGTTTAAACTATGGTCTGAAACACTTAATTTTCAAAAAAACCAAAACTTTACTACACACTTTAAGTTTTGACAACATCCAGAATATAGCACTACCACTTTTCCCAGGGATTACAGAAGTTAGGTAATGAAGTTTAAACAATAATTTTGTATTGTATTTTCCTCATATACCACTTCAGATTCCTTTAAGTTACCAAGCTATTCTTGAAAATCTAAGGATTATCTATTTAAATTTTGGGAATGACTAGTTGAATGGCTTATTACTAAATTATTCTTAGAAATGCAAGGATCAAATCAATCCATTCAAATTACTTGTTGATAATGATGCAGCTCAACTGCAGGCATAATTTAACTACACTGTAAAAAAAGAAAGAGGCCTATTAATTTGGGAAGGAAGAAAAAGCAAAGCAGGCCTATCTTTATGTGCCGGAGTAGTACATCAAAGTTCAAAGAAAAATAAATTTGAACTAATCATTATTGAATCTAGGAAAAGAGCGCATACCTCATCCAAGGTCAAAAAGCCGTTCTTGGAGCATGCCACCACCAGAGGATTTAATGAGGTAAATGGAGAGAATAGATCATCACTGTTGGAATTTTCATAAGCAATCTCAAGTTCTCGAAGAGCAGCAAAAGCCTTTGGTAAGTTTCCCTGTGAAGCATGGGCAGTTATCTTTGCATGGAAAGACTCAGGATTAGGAACCTTTTGACGCAATGATCGCTTAAGCACTGACCATGAAGCCTCTAGAAGCTTAGAACTGTACGTTCTAGAGGCAGTTCCAAGTGCTGACACCACTAGTCCTTCATTGACAGAAAGTAGGACAGGGGGCCTTGCGACCTCCCCTCTAGCAATCCATTTTGCCAGGAATTCCATGGAATAAAATGCCAGCTCTTTGTTATCCGTTTGCATTGCAACCTCTGCAATGTGGTTGCTTAAATTCCAATTTGGGCACTGGGCTTTGTTCTGTTCCATTTTCTGTCATATCCCAAAACGACACATTTTTTGAGTTGGTATTTTCAAGGTGCAGATATGTATCTGTATAATTAGCTGAAGTAATGCATACCTTGCATTTCTCTATGACAGATACCAAGGAATCCAATCTCCCCTTGTTAAAACAATTTTGCACACACTCATTGAATACATCCAATGATAAGGTGTATCCAGATTTTAAGGCTGTATCTAAAACTTTCAATGCAGTATCTAGGTCGGCTGAAAACAGCATGCCAATAACCAAGTTGTATGACTCATCATCAGGCAAAGATTCTTTATATTCTTTTCCTGTCTCGAGCATCCTGACAACAGTACATAAAGCTGCATCCATCAGGTAATAATAGGTGCAATAAACAATTCTCTACCACACAAGCAGGAAAATTTGTGCAAGCAAATTTAATCGCCATAATGAGCTCATAAATCCTTCAGCAATCACAGAAAGAAATCTAATTCCCACTTCATTCTTGGTTTCCATGACATGAATCACTATAAACCAGAAGTTCTAAGAGGAAACCTAGAAGCAGTTCATTGTATCTTAGCAATAGTAGTGAGAATAAATAGAAAATATAGGAGAAGGCGAGAAGATGTTTTCCAAAAATAAAATAAATAAATAAATTAGATTATAGAGCAAAACATAAAAGCAACTTTCCACTGGTCAAAACATCTACAGTTAAAAGGAAGAAAACCAAAAGGAAAATATGTCTTGTCTTCCATGTGCTTACCCGATATAGTAACAATGGGTCCAAATTTGTTGGTAAGTACACGAACGCATCTAAGCTCTAGATTTCAGGGCATATGTGTCCAAACAAACAAATACTTTCAGCAGCATAACATCTTCTTTTCTTCCTAAAACATCAAAAATATCTTAATGCTAGTGAATCGTTCTCATGTTTGCAACTAGCAGATTATAGACAGATATAATATGGAGGACTTCAGCACTTCCTTTGAACAGCCAATTAATCTTCTTTGAAAAAACAATAATACATAAGCCAAAATCATTTAAACCCCATAAATTGACACAAAAATCAACCTTTACCGTCTCAAACTTGTATAGAGGACAGAAAAAAGAATGCACAAATAAAAAAGTCTGAAACTATAATAAAATGCTAACCGCTGGAGCAGTTTTTCAGCGGCTTCAGACTCCCTACTTTGGTGCATAGCTTTCAAAACCAAATTAAATGATGCTGTATTCGGCATGATAGCAAAATCCTCCATTTTAGCCACAAGGTCAAGTAACTCCGCTGCTGAAGCTCCAATCATCAAATTGGCCCGTAAATAATGATTATAGAGATTGACATCAGGCTTATTTGGTTTTCCATTCTTATCCAGAGAACTAATCCAAAATTCAAACAACTGCTTCATGTCAACCCATCGTTGCGTCGTCATCCAATCAGCAAAAGTATTCATTAAGCTGGCAACATCAAGAGTTTGCGACAATGCCTGAATTCGGGACGAGTTTGTTTGATTGAAGCCACCCAATGGCATGAGAGAAGTATTTGAGCCGAGAGATGGAGAATATGGATTCCGCCAGTTTTGGTTATATAGCGGACTGCCGAAGGCTGGGTTAGGCGGTAGCGGAGTGGTGGCTTGCGGCGGAGAAGGCGACTCTACCAATTGAGCTTCCTGAGAGAGGAATGAAAACGTGGAGATGGATTTGAACTTGGCGAAATCATGCTGAGGATTTAAGCTCTTAATCAACGAACGTGATCGACTGAAGATCCCCATTGACGCCATTGTTGCGCTATATCGGCAAAGACATATATATAGATCGCGTGGTTTAATCTGCGTCAGTGAACTGTAAACCGTAAAGTGCAAGGCACCACAGCAAAGCAAGCTAGGGTTTTAAGAGGAGTATTCTCTGGGATTTTAGGTTTCTATCCGCATTAGACAGACGACAATCATATGGGAGAAAGGAGTGGTTTGGGTATCAACAAAAGTTCTAGGGGTCAATTTGACATTTGAAGAAATATGGGTTCTTTTTCCCGAGTCATGGTCATGGTTGGGTTATAACTACGATGGCCTAGAGGCCGGCATATTTTCCTTTTCTAGAGAATGGGCCATGGGGCCATGGAAGGGGTTGATTTGGATCTGAGCCCAGACCGAAAAATGATAAGAAGTACACGGATCGAAAGCCTAGAGCCACATTTCCATATGTTTTCGTTTTATGGAATTGGCTCTTACAGGAAAGTACTGCTTTACCATATGATTGCCCTTTCCAAGAAATTTCCCTTTTTTTTTTTTTAATTTTGCTAAGTCGTAGAAAAATTTGTTATTACTGTCTCCGTTTTAAGTCAAATGGTGGTTGAAAAACTTGTATGTGCAATGTGAATGGAACCCACCTGATGTATGACATAGTAGCTCCAGGACTTTAGAAAGAATATTGATAGCTTATGGAGCAATAGGATGTAAAGTTTAGGCATTGTTCGGTTTTACTATTTTATTCATTATATATATTTATTATTATTAATTTACTTAAAATTTTCAAGGGTTTTTAATTTTTTTCACTCAATACTTCACAACTCCTTCGTCAATTTTGTTGATGTGGAGAAGAAACATTCCCCTCTAAGTTTACTTTCCGCCCTATTATCATTTGATTAGGGGGTGTTCAAACGGTTCGATTCGATTTTTTTTTTTAAAGAACCGTAAGAACCGAATCAAATCAAAAATTTTCGATTCGATTTAGTTTAAATTGAATTTTATGAAAAACACGTTATAGTAATATATTTTAAAAAATTTTAAATTTTTTTGTTTGATTTCAATTTAATTCAAAAAAAAGTAAAAAAAAATGAACTGAAATTTTTACAAAATTTATAAACCGAATCGAACCAAAATAAAAATTTCGATTCGGTTCTATTGTTGCACACCCCTACATCTAACTAAACAATTGCATTTTTCTAAATACTTCCCCATTTACTTCCTCCTTCCACCCTAACCAAACATCAAACATAGTGTTAGAGTGTTGATTTCTAAGCTTGTTGGATTGGTAAACAGCAATAGAGATATAAGATGTAAAGTTTGGAGAAGCTTATGCAAGTTGGCTCAAAAAGCTAAGCATCTATTGGCCCCATTATACATCATAGCTCTTTACTTTGTTCAAGTTTTTGCATGACAAACCAAAACCAATAGACAAAAATCAAATCCTATAATCATACGGTTAAATGTGGTGGAATTAGTTGTAATATGTGCCTTGTCGGGCCTATGCCTTTTGCGTATGCTAATGGAATATATCCATACGCGGTTTGCAAAAGAAACTTTTGGTTCATATATGGATATAGTTATTTTTATATATAATATGTTGATTATTTAGTATGGTATTTGTTTTTCTAACAAATTAGAAGTTTTTGCTAAAAGTTCAATGAGTATTAATCGTTTAAATTTTAAGTGAACGATACAGTTCATGAATTAAATTTAATTTGTTTTTCTTGAGGTGTGAGTTGTCTTTATTTTTTCTATAGCACTCTGAATTCTCTATAATATTTTTAATTATAATATTTAATATTTAAATTTTATTTTATTTAATCTTAAATATACATATAAAAAATTTTATAATTTAAAATATTACATAAGATTATTACAAAGGAGTCGAACGCGTCACATTGATAGAATCTAGTTAGGCTGATCCTTTTTGTTTTATAGTATTTGAGTTGTTAACAAAAGACAATCATAATGGAACTGATATTCAATTGATGCACTTTTTCTTTTTCTATTAGCTTTATAGCTAATAATTAAAAGCAACTCAAAGGTATGTGTTGTACTATAGCTCTTTCTCTGTCTATTTTGAAGATATTAGGATTTATTTGAATAGTCCCTTGATTTAATTATTAAGTTAAAATATAAAGAAAGAAAATTCCAAAAAAATAGGAATTCTAGGAAAAAAAAATTTATGACTATTATATTCTCATAATATTCGATTAAGATAAAATATAATTTAGCCTTAAATTTTTTTATTATTTCTTTTAGTTGTATTTCTTCAGCTTTGATCTAAAAAGATTTGTTTCTATGACTAAATTATACTTTAATACTTAAAATATTTAATATTTTTTAAATTTAGTATATATTTTATTTAAATAAAAATTTTATTTTATTTTAAATAATAAAATAGAAAGAATATTTCAAATTTATTTCTAATGAAAAGAGTCTTGGATGAAAAGATACTACATTCTAATGCACTAAACGTAATCGTTTTGAGTTTATTTTTCATTAATTTATGGCCATCACTAATAGCATGATTGAGTCCGACAACCTGACAAGATCTTAAAAACGAGCCTAATAATTAAGTTCGATTTAATCCGCAGAAAGACTTTCAACATCTTTTCCAATTGTCGCTCACTCCTGCTTCAGTGTCATGTTCTCAACGAGTCGGTTAATGTCTTCGAAAAATTAAATTTGATTGTTAGATTTAATTTTAAATTTAATTTAATAATTATAAAAATTTTATAAATTTATTTAAAAATATATATAAAGATAAAAATTTTAATTCATTAAATTAAATTTAAAATCTGATTCAACGAATTAGATACGATTCTACATATATAACATCAGAACTTTAGTAGTTATCAATAGCTATTTTTAATTATAATTTTTTTATTATTTTTAATTTTATTTTTAAAAAATTTGAAAAAAAAATTATTTTAAAAAAATTACTCTATTTTTATCATTTTTATTATCTCATAATAAATATGAATATCATATTAATTTCTAGAATAAAATTTCCTGGAAAATTTTAACAGTTTTTTTTTAAAAAAATAAATCAACACGTGCAAAGAGGTAACAGATAATGTATGTAAGCATCCCTTTGCCCTTTTGTGGTTGTAATATGATATTCTCGGAGACCTTTGGAAGAGGTGGAACCGTCCAATCAACCTTTTATCAAATGATCCGAAGATCAAAAGCCACAAGAGAAGAAGAAAAATCAAAAGCAAAATTCCCGAGTTTTTTTCCCTTTTTTGAACCTTCTCGAATTGTTTAGGTCACAAAAGGCCATCCAACAAAAGTTTTTCTTCTTTATTCTCTGACATTTTTTATATCTAAATTGTAAGCATTTCTTATGATAAGCCAATCCTAGAAAGCCAAAATCATCTGTTTCTAAACACAAAAAGAAAATTTAAATTTTCTTCTGTTAAAAGAGTCTTTTTTTTCCCCCATAAACCTACTCGCTAGGTTTTCAAAAGTAAATTGTTTTGGTTTTTTTTATTTTAAAAATATTTAACTTTTACTGATTTTAAATATTATTTTTTATCATCGTAGATATAATTTTAATTTTTTACTATCACAATAGAATTAGTAAATGAGATGATAAAAAAAATACACCTATTTTTTCTTTAATTTATGTAAAATTTTATATTTAAAAAGTATAGAGTATCATAAATTTCATTAGGAATTTTATTTATAAAAAAATACGTAAAATCTCAATTAAGATTTGTCTTTGGAGAAGTTGGACAAGAAGTGGGTGCAGAGAAGCCACTAGCTTTGCTTGATCTGGTAGCCACCGACAACACTTTTCAACCAGTTTCACCAGACGGACAGTCACCGGCATTGATTGTAGACCTCCTTTGAAGAAAAACCTTCACTTTTCTTGCCAAATTTCCACCGTCTCTTTGAAACTTTCACCATAGTTTAGTTTTGATATTTTTACCTTGAATTTTATTAAAATTAAATTATTTATAAAAATATAAATATTATACTTAAAATTTTAAAATTAAACCTGATTTAAATTCACTCTAAACCTACATAAATATGTATTTGAATTGATTTTTTAATAAAATTTTTATGGCTCGTTTCTCATTATTTTTCTTCACAAAAATTAAGTTCATTTTTCTCTCTCCAAAGTAGATTCAAATACAATTTCACTTTTTTAATAAAATATAATTTATATTCTATCGATTAATACAACTAATTATTCAAAAAACAAAAAAGGGAGTCGAAGAGGAGAAAGGACCAAACATTTTGTACCAAGAAATTCTGGTGAGAAAGACTTCAGAGAAAGCATAGTTTGTTTTATGCACGTGTATGGCAAAGTGGGAATGTACCTTTATAAATATCCCTTCAATTAATGCCAAAAAAGGCCCAAAAGATTTACCTTCAATTAATGCCTCCTCGCAACGACAAACAGTAAAACTCAATAGTGAATGCAGCGTCAGTGAATATTTACCGAGCCCTGTTAGACTGCAACCTTATATTTTTACTAAATTTATGGTAAAATTAAATAATATATTAAATTTTTTTATTTTAAATTTTATAAAATATAATTATTCGTGAAAAATAATATTGACAATTTTATGAATTAAAATATTTTTATTAGATAATATTTTTTATTTTCATTTTTATATTTTTGTGAATATATATAATATACACACGCACTTGTGGGTGTGTATTTTGTGTTAATTTATCGAGATCTCTAACTGGATAAACAGGAACAGCAATTAGGTAGAATATTCATGAAAAAGCAAAAGTCATATTTTTGGTAGTTTGAAGAGGTTATCAAAAGTCTACAACAGAAGACAACTATTCAATCTTTTTTCTTTTTTCTTTTTTCTTTTTATGCATTTGGACACGAAAAATATTAAATCTTATCGCAGAGTGCTTAGAACAACCTCGTCATCACACAAACTATTCAATCAGAGCTGGGTCATAATTTGCTCCCTTAATATAGACAATAAACAAGATAATATAACTACTTTCAAATAACAAGCGACTTTTATTTAATACACATATATATATATATATATATATATTAAAATTTTATTATACCGTTTGCCATAAAATATTATTCCTTTCTATTCAAAATATAAAATGTTTTATTAATTTTTAAAATTTTAAAATTTTTATTTTAAAAAATTTATTTAATTATAAATATAATTTTTTAATATCACATTATGTTAGCATAATTAATCAAAAATATAATAAAAATACTCTTAAATTTTTATTTTATCTATATAACAAAATTTTATATTTTAAAATAAAAAAATATATATTATTTTGTCAAAGACAACGTAAGTATTTAACAGAATAATGATAAAAAAAAGGATTGTCTTGCACATGCAGAGTAAATGCGCCTGCTTTCTTTTTCTTTTTCTTCTTTTTTTTAAAGCACAGGTCCTTAGAGTTGGCTCAGCTGGTGCTTAGGTAAAATCTCCTGCGAAGGTTCGAATATCTTCTAAACAGGAGTCCATCATTTAGAGTTTGTTTAATGTGGTTTACCCCTTCATGTGATTTTCGACTTATTGTGCGGAGGCAGAATTTACTCAATGCATACCCTTAGATTATGACTGCGAGTTCTCTTATCAATAAAAAATAAAAAATAATACCCGTGAAAGCATGGGGACACCAATCCATTTTTGCTAGTAATTATGACATTACAACAAAAAAGGTTCGTTTCGTAAGGGACCATTTCGGTTACCAACTTAGCTATTGTAATGTTTTTCCTCCGAAAAATTTAATCACTAAAGGTTTGTTGTTAATTATTTAAAATAAATTATTTATAATTTTTTAAGTTAAAAGTTATTTTTGAACTGTTCTAACTACTTATTTACTTCTAATTTTAACTTAAATAAATTTAGAAAGTTACTTTTGAAAATCTATTTGGGAATACTTTTAAAAACAGTTTTTGTTTTATTAAAATTATTAAAAATAAAATTTTTATTTTAATTACACTTAATTTTTAACAGCTTAAAAATTTTTCAACAATTGAAAATAAGACTTAAGGATATTTTTGGATTAGTTTCATAATACGATATCTAAATTTTTTACTTTAGGTTTCACTATATCTCTCACAAATAATTTATGTTTATAAAATTAAAAAAAATTCAAATCCAAATTATATGTAAACCCACCCTAAATTCTTGACTCTTATTAACCGGGTCATTTTACTGTATTGAACGTCCTTTTTTGTAGGACTCATCTTCAACCGTCGGATCAGAACAATTAGATCTCGGATCTGATCCGATGACTATAAAAATTTATCAAATTTTTGAAAACAAAATACATACAAGAGGTAAAAAATTTAGTCATTCGAATCAAATTTAACATCTATTTTAACATATCATATTTAGTCATGCACGACTTGCAAAAAGGACGTACACGACTGGATAAAAATTCTTATTAACCAATTCATTTTCATTTCAACCGAGGTAGTAGTAATTATTAGACAATCTCTTCTTGGAGACTGATAATCTTGTATTTAGAAAACTGAACGCGAAGATATCTTCTGTCAATGAGTTGAGAAGAGTTAAAAAAAGAGAGCATTATTTGTTCATAAGAATTTCTTCTCACTTAGGTTAGTCTCATTACTTGATAAAAATATCAGATACTTTATATTAAAAAAGGAATTTCTTCTAACTTTGTATGATTATTATTCTGCATAAACAATGATTGCCCCTTTCTTGTTAGGAAAGCATAAAATTATTCCTTACTTAGCTCTACTTAGACATAATTTAGTTTCAAAACTAAACCTTAAATTTTAAGTATAAATTCTATGTCTCTTCTCATAAATAGTTTAATTTTTACAAAAATTAAAATAAAAATTTTAAAATTAAACTCTACCTAATCACATCTTTTACTACTAATATCATGATTGTATACTTCAACGGCCAGAGGGGAAGAACTTCCTCCATGCAAAAGTTACAAGATCGTCCTACGGTGGAGTGAGGACTGAGGAGTTGTTGGCTACAAAGATTCAGGATAATTATTTATTAAATATAAATTTTAAATTATCAAATAAAATTTAATTATTAAAAAATTATTGAACATATATTAAAAAAATATTGTGAAGGACTGAAGAGCGTTACGTGTAGTAAACTAAACCAAGTAGAGTTAAAGTTGTAATCAGGGTGATGAGTTTATGACCGTTTGGAATCAGGCCAGACATGTACATAGTACGATACAGTCAATACATGACAAAAGCTAGGCTGCTCGATTCCCCAAAACACTTTCCCCTCATCTTACTTTTTTACATGTTATAATATTCTGAAAATCACAGGCTTCATTACATATAAAAGCCGTCGGATATGGACCTTCACCACTCCTGCCCACCACCGTCACCCTCATTTTCTTGTCTAGAAATCTCCTTTCCCAATATAACACTTTTCCCTTTCTCTCTCCCAACTGGTTTTCTTCTCCTCCTTGGACTCTAATCTCTATATATTACTGTGAAAACTTTATCCAAGAGCTTCCTCCATTACCGTTTTTAAGGAAATGGCTGCTCTTGTAGCTTGTTTGGTACTTCTCTTGGCCATGGCTGGTCATTCTAGTAAGGCCCTGTTCTCTTTCTTCTTTAGTTTTTTTGGTGGGTTTGGAGTTCTGAACTTTTTCTTTACTAATCTGATGGGAGTTTTCAAGATTGGAGTGAATTGGAGTTGAATATTTAGCTGATCTGATTCTGTTTTTTGGTGGCTTTTGTTCTTTACAGGTGCTGCTTACTGTGTATGCAAAGATGGGGTGAGTGATCAAGTTCTTCAGAAGAACATAGATTATGCGTGTGGAGCTGGAGCTGATTGTACTCCTATTCATGAAAATGGTCCTTGTTACAACCCCAACACCGTAAAAGATCACTGCAACTATGCTGTCAATAGCTATTTTCAGAGGAAAGGCCAAGCACCCGGGAGCTGTGACTTTGCAGGCACTGCCGCTCCCTCTCCATCTGCCCCTAGTAAGTCTCTCAAGAAGCCTTATCATCAAGAGATTGTGAATCGCCGGCTTTCCCATCTACAAAGTACTAATCTCTCTTACTTCTTACCTTCAAAATTTGGCAGACACCGCCTCTGGATGTGTTTTTCCATCTAGCCCCAGGTACCTTGAATATGCTCTTTCTTAATAGATCTTGCCCTTTCTTAATATGCCTCAGAAGGATGTTTATGTCTTTTTTAATAACTTTTCTGGAGTTTTGATTCTCGCCTATAAAGAATTGCATTCTTCTTTTAGCAAACAGCATGCCAACCAAAGTCCCTCTCTCTCTCTCTGCTTTTCTTTCTAGTAGGAATTTGTAAAGGATCAATATAGATTTGTCCCTAGATTTAGAGGTCCCAACTCAAGATTCTCCGTTATATTTTAGGTGGAAAGAGTTAAGCCCTTCTTGCTTTGCGTTGTCAAATCTCAAGCCCGCTCTCCTACCCCCAGAGCCATCTAAGATGATGAGATCTTTGGAATTGGGGGACTTTTGCGGAAAAGTGTGGGGCCGTGAAACACTAAAGGTTTTCCAGTTTTTACGTAACTTTAATCTAGGATGATTTACAATTATTGGCATCTTAAACCTCCTTGACATGAAGTTAACACAAATAACCAATTGCTGAATTACAATTACCATGGATGTTAGATCCAATAGCAGTAATGAGACTATTATTCTCCACAAAAAAAAAAGAAAAAAGAAGGAAGGGTCCTAAACTGTACGCTGACAACGTCGAAGTCCCTTTTACACCTCATTGTTGATTCCTGAATAATATGCCTGTGAGCTGTCAGAATACTGATGTTTTACGCTTATTGTTTATCTTGTTTCTCTGAGCACCATCTTGAATTTTTGACCTCAGCTCGACAAGTGTGATCTCATTTTCACTTTGTAATGGTAGGCGTAGTACTGGTGTCTTGTTTGGTAGTAGTGACCTCGTTCTCTCTTTATCTTTTATTGATATTGGGAATAGACTGTTGAAGTTGATATTTTGCCATAGTTACCAGGAATGGCTCTCCTTGCCAGCTAATTTGATACTATTCCCATATCGGTATGGAACCGGATGAAAAATATTGCTTCGACTACAAAGTAATGAGAGTTTCTGTATTTTGCAGCAATGCTGGAAGCACTACCGCATCCCCATCAACCAATCCAATTACATCTCCAACGGGGACCGGCACCGGCACCGGCACCGGTGCAAACCCAATTACTACACCCACAGGTTCGACTACAGGCGCAGGTTTTGGCCTCGGGCCTACTGGAAGCGGCATTTCCAATCCAGACGGTAGCGGAAGCGGTGCCGTGACCATCCGTCAAGACTCTTCCTTGCTTGCAATGATGACGGTGACGGTCCTAATCTCGGGTTTGATCTGGTTGAGGTTCTAAGCGGAGGAGGCCTTTAAGGGTGGTCAAGGTTCAGTGTGGTTTGATGTGTGGATGATGTTTTGCCACCAGAATGGGGTTTGGTTGATTGTGTACTGCATTCTGAACTGGGGTGGAATCATCTGGAGAACAAGTCTCAGTAGGACTTTTTGTTTTTCTTCCAACTTTTTAGTGATAAAAAGTTGGGGAATTTGATTCCCTTTGTAGGTGGACATGTGGCTGCGTCTGTCTGGGGTAGTACAGGGTTGTAGAATCTGATCTCTTCTTTTAGACTTTTGTATATCTAGAGAGAGGCAGTATTTTTTTATTCTAGTGATGTTGCTACCCCCATCAACATTAGTAGAATTATAATCTCCTTGTTCTTGAAATAAAAAAAGAAATCCCTTTTTCTATTCTTGTACCTTTTAATTTCTCTGCTCTCATGATCTTCTGAACTGGTTTTGCTCAAAGATCCATTCAATTCAGATCTTTGCACCGGAACGTATGCAGATTAACGGTAGTTTTTTTCCCCATATGGATATCAGACAGATTTGGTTGGTTGGTTTGTTTTATTAATACGCATTCAGCGGCATGAGAACAATGGAGTAGAAAATTTCATTCCAGATGTTCCCCATGGAAACTATACTATTGTTTTCACCTATTGTTTCTCAAATCATTCCTTTGGGACGTTACAAGCTCTCACAAACTGAATGCAACCAGAGGATTTGCACTACACTGCTAGCTATTTCACATATGTGATCCTGGAAGAGATTGATTGTTAATAATACCACTTGGAAAAGTCACCCTTGTAAAGAAACCATGAGACAACATACGCAGATTCAAGGAGTCTCCTTGTTAAAGTAATATCTAAGAGATTCCCTCCAGAGGTCATAAAGAAGGTGGTTGTGGGGACTCTTAAGAATTAAGAGTCATGTCTATGAGTGCAGGTCCGATTCCCATATATGTACGAGGATAAACCTCCTAAAATTTGAGTCGTAGATCAACATGAAAAATGACTCCACAGGGATTAAAGAACTAAATCCATAAGAACTACGAAGAAGAAAGTAAGAATGCCAAGAAATTGAGAATCGTTCTACAGGTTGAGATACTTATCCAGTACAGAATATATTCTGAAATTTGAATACGGAAAGGAAACCCTTTTGCTGAAGAAGCATTTGGGAGGACTTCTCAAACAGAAGCTGTGCAGATGCTCTGCTTTGCATTCTGTTCAACGAATTCAGCAATCAACTTGCTAACCGCATCAGGACTCTCCACGTGGGGTAAGTGCCCACAATCTGGTATTTGACGTAAAATTGCATTTGGAAGTTCACTGTGTAATCTCTGTGTCATACAAGCAGAGACGGTAGTATCAAGTATCTGAAGTCAAAACCTTAGAAATTATTGCCATTTAGTAAAGAGCTATTTAATATATTTATTTCTAAAACTTTGCGTTTCACATTACTTGACAGAAGCTGAAACAAAACTTACCACTCCAAACTTCTTGTCAATAATCTGATCATTCTCACCCCATAGTATCAGTGTCTTTTGCTTTATCTGTGTCGTAAAGTTTCAATAACATCAGGAAGCAAGAGAGACTGATATTTTTCAGTGTACACAAATGAAGAAAATACCAAATGGCACGGACAGGTTAGTTGAAGGACAGAAAAATATACAATAGAAATCTTGAGCTACCGCTCAATTGAAATTGATTTTGAAGAGGAGAAAAGTTCAGCAATACTCCGAACAAGAATGTACTGTAGCCACAACTTAACAACCAAAAACATTTTTCAATTGAAATATGAAGGACCAAAATAAGGCTCCCCTGGACATAAAGTACTACTTGTAGCTCAATTTAGTCATAAGTTACTAACTGGTAGCAACAAAAGATGTTGCATCCAAGTTAGTAGCAAATTACTCATTAATAGCAAGAAAAGAAGTAGCATACATGTTCTATTTGCGCGGCAACATTATAACCTCCACTGATCATGAAATCCACAGTGGCATCTTCCCACCAAGGTAATAGACAATGCAGTCGGCCAATCTAATAAGGTGCACAGAGAAAAGTTATGATATATTACGTTCAAACATTCAAATTATAGTAGTACAATCCAGAAAGGTTAGATATCAGAATAATGTTTTATAGAAATACAAACTTGGATAAAACTCGTATTCCCTGATTTCATTTGCAATAGATTAAACTTCATGTTGGAACACTCACATTGGTCCAGTCTCTACAGGTATTGAATGGCAGACCGTTGACGGCCAATGAAGTTGCATATAGTCGCAGTGGGATACATTTTAACAGATACACCTGCGTAATAGAGAAATGTGAATTAGGGATTTGATCAACTTACATACATGAAGCACAAAACGCCAAAAGCAGAATCACTGAAGAATTGAAGTCTCAGAAAAAGACATTCATACTAGAATGAGATTCAACTTCTTTACCGCTGAGCACTTTCATGGTGCAGGTGTTAGGATCTCATTTTCTCCATGAACTGGCAATCTGTTCTGGGTTTCAGCAAGTCATGCCTTTAAAGGTGAGATAGGGAAGTGAAATATATCTAAGTAGCATGGCCGAGAATTCTAAGCTAATTACCAATGAAGGAAAGGCAAAGGTTTTTGTTTTAGCATGTTATCTACATATAGTATAAGTACACAACTTTATCCATTCTATCTTTAAAATCCTTGACAACAAGGCCCATCCGCAACTTTTTCTGAGTTGCATAAATTTAGCTTAAAAACTGATCAAATTAATCTTGTTCCACGTGATAAATCGGCTAATCCTGTGAAAACTGATTTTTCCCCTTTTAGGAAATGGAAGAGATAATATTTATTCCCTAAATTCAGGGAGATTATCATTAAAGAACCATTGTGACCATTGGCAACCACTAACAATCCAACAGTAAATGATTCAATAACTGAACTCTTAAGTTTCAAACCCAATAAGAAGAAAGTTTGTTGATGAAGAAAGGGGAAATGTTTTTCCTTTGTCATTGCTCACAAAATTAGCACTGTCTGTTTCATCTTATTGCTGAGTAGTACTTCCTTTTTAAATGCTCTGGACCAAATAAGATTCTAGATACAGGCATCTAAACACTAATATAGGCCGAAATTGTAAGTAAATCAAGTGCTGACCCCAGCATATGCTAATATCCTTGGTAACTTTGCAAGATCTCCTGTGCCTTCTGCATAAACACTTGCATCTATCAAGATCAGTTTATCTACCTGAAACAAGGAAACAACCAACTAATCACCACAAGAATGGATATTAATGAGATCCTAATGCTGAAGGAATACTTATAACATCTAAATAGAGATTTGTGGTATTTTGGAAGCCTTACAGCTTCTGGGTGGCTGGAAACAAAGTTGATAGCAACAGCTGCTCCAAGGCTTGGTCCAACTAATGTCATTGGCCTCTTGATATAAGTATTCCAAAACTACAGGAATCACATTGTGAAATTTAACCTAGCCTTTTGGCTGGTATACCACAATAACTAATATAGTATTGACTTTTGACCAAGATAAGTTAAATGGGAACATGCCAAAAACATATGTCATAACTAGTAACCTATAGATAACTTATAAATCATTGCTCAACCCACAAAAGGAGCATATGATTTAAATCTGTCATAGAGTTGTCAGCCTTTTGATGTTACCAATCAAAAGGAAAAGAAACTTTCTGCTTTACATTTTAACTAGTTGCTAAGTCAAGAGTCATGATGTCTGATATCCCAGTCTCCTTTAGAATACCTTCAATTGTGCAACCACCGTGAAATTTCTGCTTTGCAATTGTGGATACTTTTTGTATTAATTTTAGACATTCCACAAGTAGGAAATCAGATACCTGGTAGAGGTGATTACACTTTGAAGGTACACCACATGAAGGAAGCCTTTCTAACAAGACAAAATGAGAAATTATACACAAGCAAGATATTAGGGACGGTCAGTTTTTAACAACCAAAAAGCACATATGTTTAGGTGTGGCATACTTAAATCAGAGAAACCCCAGCCCAAGATATCAATTGCCCATGTCTCCAATCCTGCCTCCTCAAGCAATGGAAGTGTGTATCTCCATTCTAAACAGGAGCTGTATGAAGCAATAAAACCCAAAGAGATGCAGCAGGATTAAGATAATCATAGAAAATATTGATTTGTTCATGATCCAGACCTGTCAAAACCATGTAGAAGAACAAGTGGATTTGTCTCACTTTGTACCATTGGTTTCACACAACTACTCATGATAGAACTCTTGGAAAAGCTTCCCTGAAATTCCAAATAACCATTATCAGAAACAAGGAAAGATGATGGCCATTTCTGTTATACTTACTGCAGATCATTTGAATAGAAACTGCATACAAGCCAGTATAATGTGTAATCCAAAAATTAGATACTCAATCCATCAAGACAAGTATCTAAATTTTAGAGCAAATGCTATAAGAACAAGCAACACATGTCAAAAAACATGATAATTCAAAACTTCATCGCTTACCAGGTAATAAGAGAACAAGGAAAATTTTAGGAAGTCAGCTCATTTGAGTACGTCTACTCTATTACATCCTAGATGGTATGATAAACATCATATTTTGTTGAGTTTAGGGGAAAAAGAAAAAGCCTTTTCCCTTTTCATCCCACATGTATCTCGTAAAACAACTATTCTAGTTTCATAAACACATAATTTTCACAAAACCCTGGTGGAAAAACTAAAGAATTGAAACTTATGTGAACTTTTACTTTAATACAGTTAAATATAATATGTATTCTTCTATCAAAGAGTTAGGAATTTGCAGCAAGAAATGGTATATAAACACAGTGAATTCTTCATGCTCGCAATATCCAAACTCAGTGGATCATTTCCTCAATCATGGTCATTATATTGCTCGCCCATAGCATCTGGTTGAAACATGTGGGCCAGTTTTGGTCCAAAAGGAAATCTGACTCATCTTAATGCTTTGTATGGGATTATAGCATGCATCAAATATATGTTTCTGTAAACTCATATTTGCAACACCCTAAGCAGCTACATTTGTACATACTCAACCAGTTCCTTGTTCAGTTAAAACCCTTCCAGCTCAACATATCCAAATCAGAACTAGAACAAGTATATTGCACTCTCTAATATCTTTTGCTTCTGCTGCTTAATAGGATCCTATGAGTAGATTAAACTATCAACAAAAGGTTTTTAAAAAATTAAGAAAAGTCATTTACCAAAATTACTTGGCAGAGTTAGACGAAGTAATGAGTTCAATCATTAGTAAACTGAAGCTCATAAGAGTTAAACCTTGCTGAGGATTTCACTAATGGACTAATGTTAATTTCATTAAAGTAATGAGAAGATAATTTCAGCAGACTCGAAAGTTCACTACTTTCTGTTACAGCAAATAAAGTATTCCAGTAAATACTAGAATCTTCCTCCATGCTTTCAAGAGATACCCAGTTAGATAGGCACTGTGCATATGCATGCCAAAAAACACGTGGTGTGTAAACATGCTTCCACAAAAGAATGCTGCTATACACATAATAATCGTTTAATCAGCATCAATGGAACTAAATAAATTTACATATTATAGCCAACAAAGAACTATACTTTGGAGCATTAATGAACTTGAAAATAAAGATTCCGAAGCTGAGACAGAAAAGGAAAGACATAGACTCTGATGCCAGAATTTTAAAAGTAGTAATAGCAGATATGCAACGGTTCTAGTGAAACAAAAGGCCAAATCTGTTAACTACACCAAATGTCTATCAGAAGAATATGAACCTTCACAGAAAACCCACATGAAATATGCTTCATGCAATCACATTTTAGGCATTGAATTCGAAAAAGAAACAGACAACAAAATTCATTTACTTTTGGTCTTACTTCAACAGGGACTCTTCCAATTCTTGAGGCTAACTTTCTAGCAAAAGGGTCTCTGATATTCTCGACTTCTTTGGGAAGAAATGGCGGAAATTCACCAACTGGTAAGAGCCGAGAGTGACTCGGATGCCTGGTCTGGCAACGTATGGAAGATGGTCCATGACCAACAAAGGATGTACCCAGAGTTGCCACCATTGCATCTACCGACTGATTAGTTCGGCAGTGTCTTACAAGCTGGGTAGAGAGATACGATAGGAGGATGCTCGTTATCCTCTCAAAGTAAATTTTAAGATTTTTTTATATGTTTATTTTTATTTATTAAAATAAAAATAAATTAAATGAATTAAAACTTATTAAATTCATTAAGACTATAAGGGCTTACACAAATAGTAAAAGTTGACCGGCCTTGTAACTCTCTATATACTGTGTGTGACACATCTTATAATAAAAAAATAAAAATACAACAAAAAATAACTATTATTTTTTTCTTTGTTAATTTATATAAAAAATGCTAAAGATTTTATATTCTAAAACAAAGGGAGTAATTTTTTTCTCAAACATCGAGGAAGGAGAAATGTATAATTAAACACCTCACTTGATTAGAAAAACTTTTATTGATTTTACTCTCTTTCATTGAAATTAAATGTTTATTAGTTTATTTGGCACAAGAATGTAAAAGAATATTTGAAAATTTGCACATTAACTTACCCATTTTTTAGGGAAAAAATTGACTTATCTTTATTAATTGAAGAATTTAATAGAATGACCTTTTTATATTGACGAAATTCATATTCCTTAAATAGAAGATGACAATAGGTGAAAGACTAGGAGCTTGTACATAAAATATACCTATTTTAGTGAGGTAAAAGTTCATTATATATATATATATATATACTATATATATATATATATATATATATATATATATATATATATATATATATATATATATGTATATTGCCAAAACACTTTTAATCTCTCTCCTCCTCTAAACCTTCCAAGGCCTTGATTTTATTTTTTATAATTTTTTAATTTTTAATTAAAATAATTTTCCCACCTTTTAACTCCAATTCCAACTCTAATGCTATACAAACTCTTCTATTACAAAAAAAACCAAAGTCCACTTATATTATTTTACTACTATTGTAATTTGAAATGTATTTTTTAATTTAAATCAAATTCTTAATAACTTTTTACTATCTCCACATAATTTCATCTATTGTTACTTTCTCCACAAACTTTTTCTTTCTTCATAAACTTTTTCTCATAAAGTTTTTTATCGTTGATTCTCTTTTTTCAAATTAAAAAAATAATATTTTAAATTTTTTTTTGATACGTGTTGCTTTATTCTCTTCATTTTTCTCTTTCACTTTAATATTTGACCTCTAAATTTAATAAATAGTATTATATATTTGATTTTCTATTTCTGTTCTTGAAGAAATAATTTATTTTTTCTTAAGAAGCTTATCAATGCTCATTGTATCTCTTATTGTTCAAAAAATTTTATGAATTAATTTTTTTAGAAAAAATTTTATTTTCTTTAATTTATTAAGAACTTCTTTGTGTACAAGTAAAATATTTATGAATTTATTTATTTTTAGAGAAGAGTTTTTTTTTTTTTTTTTGAGAACCTTTTGGGATTGAGACCAAAATGGAAAGACTAATTCATGCTTCTTCCTTTAAAATGAAGAAAAATGTATGAATGTTATACACATTATAAGCATAAGGCACATTTAGGATATTTTAATTTTTTATTCAAATAAGTATTTTATCTTTATTATTTTTAAATTTTGAAATATGTCTTAGAGGCTTCTTTAGTTAAATCCTATAATTCCTTTTAGTTTATTTTTTCATCTTCAATATGAGTCAGTGTAATTCTTTTTAGGACTAATATATATATATTTTTTAAAACTTTTTTAATTTTTTTATTATCAACAAGTTTTCAAATTGCACATGACTTTCATATATCGTTATTCATTTGCTCCCTTTTTGTCAACTTCTTTTACTTTTTAGTTTTATTTTTAGCATCATTAATGCTTTTTTTTTTACATCTTTCATGTATTTTCTTTTTTTGTTTTGATCGAATGATAGAATATATTTTATATTTTTTTATTTTAATAGAAAATTATTGAATTTTTATTTTATTTAATAGATTTTGAAGATTCAAGTTTTTTTTCTTTTGTTTGAACGAAAGACTTTAGGAATATTTAACTGTTTAGTTCTTAGTATATATTACATCAATTTGATTAATATCTATTACTATCTAATTTGATTATTCATTTACTAAGTTTTAATGATAAAACTGTCTAATTTACTATTAAAACATTCCACACCATAATATGCATAACTTTGTAGTACATTAGACATGAAATGTAATAATTGATAGGTTTTATTTTTTTATTTTTATCTTTTTACCAAGTAAATATAAAAGAAAGAAATAATTTTGTAAAGTATATGAACACTATAGTTTTTTTGTGATCGATCAAGAACACGATTCTTTTTAAAAAAAGTTGAACAATGATCGAGAATATTTTTATTTTGAAAATATTTCTTTGAGGTTTTTAATTATAAAATACTAATTTTTTATTTTTTATGTTATTTATTTTTTAGGAATAGAGTGAGACAAATAAAGGGAGAAGAATTTTAATTTTCACAATAATTTTATTACAAATATGTTCTATTTTTTTAAAGAGTCAAAAATTAATAATTAAATAATAAAAAATTCTCTTTTTCTCTTACACATAACGGGAGGTAGGAGGTGAATACGATAGATAATTGAAAGACCATATCGTAAAATTAATTTACTTTAAATATATAGAAAAAAAGTATAACTTACAATGTATTTTTTTCATTTCTTTCTTTTCATCTTAATTACTTATGGTTAATCATTAATACATAGTTTTTTAATTAAATACATAAATTTGCTTCATATTTTTTGTAATATCTCTAATAACTATTTATATAATAACACATATTAATTTATCTTTATGGTACTTTTTAAAAAGAAAAATTAAATCTGTCACTAAAAAAAAACATATTCATGGTCGTGCTATTAAATGTATTTTTTTAGTGATATTTAGAACAAATTTATCTTTTTAAAAATCTATTCTCATTATATATTTATTTTTAAAAAATATAATGTATATCCCATGCAAAAATATTTTGGAGGAGGAGAGAAAGTAAAAGTATTTTTATTAATATAAAATTTTTATTAATGTATTTCAATATTTATAAATTTATTAAAATCCATTTACATGTTAAAACATCATGACAATTGTTAGATTTCTCTATGGGGAAAATTTGCTTGTAATGAGGGGAAGCAACTATCAGTTGTAGTAAATGAAAACATAATTCTATTGGCATGTGAGATCATAGTGAAAAATTATCAACGTATATTACTTAATTTAATTTGATTATTATTTAAAAAAATTATTCATGTTATACCAACTGTTGCATACAGGGTCATCACTTTGCACAAATAAATCAAGTAGGTTATATATCAACCCAAATTTAGAATTTGCTAATATCATTAAACGATAGTAAGTTTATATGTATAGATTCATTCATTATACTTTATTTTTTTCCTTTACGTATGCTTTTTTGCATTTATGTATGATGAAAATTGTTGTGCAAAGATATTTGCAACTTGGATGAAGAGAGTTTATTTTTCTACTACACAATTGTTATTGATCTCGAATGCTAAAAGAATACGGATATCAGATTATCAAGCACTATCACAGGTAATAAACTGTTGCAAATGAACAAGATAATTAAATATGACTTTTAATTGTTGTTCACTTTTTTTTTTCAGGAAGGGTACTTTTGCATAGTTGCTTATATAAATAGCATAGATATTGAAAATTTGTGGTATGAGTCCTGCAACAATTGTGGTAGTGTAACATAGTATGTTTATAGAGAGCAAGTGTGTACTGAATGCAACGATACAGTTGAAACAATATTAAGGTAACTAACTACTACTATATAGATAAGCTATTGTGTTACCTTTTATTGATTGTGCCCCTTTTAAAAATTTGAAGATATTGATTTTTCGTTCAACTAAAAAATTTTACTGGAAGTATGCATACCTTTCTAAAAGACAAACATGCAGAGTTTGTTTTTCGTTATCCAACGAGTTATTTAAGAAATCTACAATCAAAGGTATTTATCTATGTAGATGTGTATATATCTCTCAATATATAATTTATCAATTATAATATTTAATTATAAATTTTATACAACATATGTATCATTGAGAGATTTTCATTTACATAACATTCAAGAGAATGGACACAAGTTAGTGGAAACCATGTAAATTTCTACATAGGCTTGCATTTACATTTGTGATGCATGCACCTATATTCAAGGAAGATAAAAGTCTTTCGTTCTTAATAACTTTGTTATTAAAATAAATTGGTGTGAAGAGTGTTTACACCTTAAAAAATGTGCAAAATTTCTTAATGTATTCAATTAGGTAATGTTGTATTAAATTAAAATGCTAAGCTATTTACTATACTTATAATTTCTTAAATATATAATTAATAATTTTTTTACTTATTTTGCAGATGGTGATCTCTTTATTAAGACATTAGAAGAGTTATTGAACAAGTACTTTAACATCTTATCAGATTTAACTTACTTAATTTTTTTTATATATATATATATATATATATATATATATATATATATATATATATATATATATATATATATATACATCTTATGAATATTCGACATTCTTATTATTTATTTTATATTTTATTATTTATTATTAAAATAATTTATATAATAAATTTTTATTATAAATTATTTCTCCGTGCATAGCACAGGTTTTTTAGCTAGTATTCAAATATTTTAAACATAAAAACTCAATATATATGAAAAATCATTTTGAATTTTTGAAAAAATAAAATTAATTCTTCAAGCTACATCAATTTTTTCATCTTTATACATATAAACATTATAAATTATTTCAAAAACTTTTAGGATTGGGTTGAGTTCTACGTATTGCAAAACGTCATTTCTATATACAGTTTTTTTTGGACTATATGTAGTGCGAAAAATTTTCATTATTTCGTTTTAATTTCGAAGAGTTTCTAGAATTCTCTAAAGCATTCGGACAAAAAAATTCAAATTTAAGAACAACGACGAAAAATCTTCTCGAAAAAATGTTAGTTTATCAAATTACTCATAATTTTACATTGATTTAGACATAAAAAACTTAAAAATCGGCCTTAAAATGGCCGATTTTCAAAATCGGCCAAAAAAAATTGAATTCCGCCAACTGCGTGGCGGAATTCATCCATGAGTTCCGCCACCAATTGGCGGAATTCTTCCGCTAATTCTGCCAATTGGTGGCGGAATTCATAATTGGGGTTGTACCCAATTTTGGTACAACTCCATATTGGAGTTGTACCCAATTTTGACTCCAATATGGAGTTGTACCAAAATTTGGTACAACCCCAATTATGAGTTTCGCCACACAGTTGGCAGAATTCAATTTTTTTTGGCCGATTTCAAAATCGGTCATTTTAAGGCCGATTTTTAAGTTTTTTATGTCTAAATCAATGTAAAATTATAAGTAATTTGATAAACTAACATTTTTTCGCGAAGATTTTTCGTCGTTGTTCTTAAATTTGAATTTTTTTGTCCGAATGCTTTAGAGAATTCTAGAAACTCTTCGAAATTAAAACGAAATAATGAAAATTTTTCGCACTACATATAGTCCAAAAAAAAACTGTATATAGTTGCTACCTTGCAAAACTCCACGAGGAAACCACAAGTGGAGGAACTCCATGGTGCTGCGAGTTCCACCTTGCGCGGGAGAATACATTGCAAAAATTAAAAATAAATTAAAATAATTCATATATTGATGATTTTTTGAGTTTTTATTTCAAAATTGAGAGCATTTATTATAAAATTACTACTCATTGTATTGCGTTGTCTGATTTGATATGTTATTCGTTGAATATGTAGTTTATACAAAGAGAGGGGAGAGAGAGAATTTCATTAAAAATGATTAATTTTTTTATTATATATAGTAAATGTGTGTTGATATATGAAATCAAATGAACAATACAAGCTATCCCAATTGGAGAAAGCAAGCAGATATTTTGAGATTGGAATGGGTTTTTTTAGTTTAATTACATTTAAAATTATAAAAGTAAATTATTTACGAGATAAGAAATGGAGTATAAAATTTAAAAAAATAGCCAATCCAAACTCATCCTTAATAATTTTTGCGTAATTTAAGATATTTAAAAAATGTTCATGTATCTTATGTAAAAAGTAGTCTTTCTTTTTTCAAATTGAATATTCACTATTTATTTATTTTATATAAAAAATTTTGATATCCATTATGTAAAGAAAGAGTATCAAATATGTATATTTGACTTGGAATAGAAAACATAATACTAGTAATATGTGTAATAGGTAAATAATTTTCTCAATGAACTTATTTCCTCATAAACACAATCTTCATAATTTTCTCTTCTTTCATCTTATATATAGTTCAACAATAAATATATCACTAGTGTGAGTATCTGCGCGTTGCGCTAGTGATTTGTTATTTTGCTTGTGATGTAATAAATCTAGTAATTTTTAAAAAAGTAAATAGTGAATTATATTGAACTATTGCAAAATAGATAAAAAAATTAAAAATTCAAACTGTATAAATGTACCAATAAATAAATTAAACTTCTCATCATTAGAAAACAAAATATAGATTTGATCGCAAAATTATTAAAGGGATCAAAAACTATGATAATAGTAGAATAAAGAGGAAGAACATTACATATTAATAGTTTTCAAATATCAAATAAAAATTTTAATCTTTTTTAAATTATCAAAACTTGATTTTTTTCTTTACTTTTCAATAGAGAGCCTTTTCAGTTGCTCTATTTGATCTTTTATACTAACGTAAATAGCTAATGAGTTATGAATTGTTTTATGTTTTAATTATGTATTTTAGCTAATAAATGAATATATATATATATATATATATATATATATATATATATATATATATATATATATGTGTGTGTGTGTGTGTGTGTGTGTGTGTGTGTGTGTGTGTTTATCTAAAATAAAAGTATAAATACTAGTAATATAAAATACATTTGAATATAATTTAAATTTTTTTATTTTAAATTTTATAAAAATAAATTATTTCTAAAAAAATAAGACTTGAACAAAATATTTATATTAAATTTGATTGTGAAACTCATTCTAAATAAACCATAATAGTTATTTCTTTGCAAAAAAATATCCTCCACTACTTTTTTGAGTTTGAGTCGTGATGTAATTAAAAAAATTAAAAAGATAAAACACAAGCACCGAGCACGTGACTACTCATTCGTAGCAATCCCTACATTTCTTCCACTTCCTCTGTTGCTTAGCTTGATTCAAAAGAAAAAAGAAAAAGCTTGATCAACAAAACCCCCGTGTACTGCTTTTTCCCTCCATATGGAATAGAAGAAACCTTGGACCGCACGCAGAATTTGCACTTGATCACTGAAAGCAGAGGAGGGAAAGCTTCAGAAGTAGAAACTGCTAGCAGTCATGGATGGACAGCAATCGCAGAGAGCTGGAGTTCCGCAACAGCAACCACCGCGACCATCACAAAGCGGAGGCGGAGACTTCACTGCCATTTTCAATGTCCTGTTTTGCTTCATTGCTATTCTTATCGTTCTGGTAAAGGATCGACATTTACGGGTTATTTTCGGCTTCCGTCTGTTTCTATTTTCCTTTCTTTCTATTTAGGCATGTTTTGCATACAAATGAACTCCTTTATCTTAGATCATGTTACTGCTGGATTTCTTAGAGCTTAAATTAGGTTTTAGTGGTTAGAAATGCTGCTCAATGACGCTATTGATAATGAGTCTTTTCTTTTTTAGTTTCTTTCCTTTTTTGGCTGTGATTATCATCAATTATTCTGAAACTTAATTCTAGGGTCGAAGTTCAATTGTAATGAGATTTTCTTCAGAATAGTAGGGTTAGGCTCTTAGAATTATGGAATTAGTCGTTGAGAGTTTTGTAAATAATCATAAGGTATGCGGATTATGAATTTTTCAAAATGAGTGATAATGGAGTTTGGAATCTGATTTTGAGAAAATGTATATTGCTCTAGTTTCCAGGTATGGATTAGTATTTGTGTTGAACTGTAGAGGCACCAAGCAATTTGTAATAGAAATTAAATTTGAGTACGTCATTCATACACTTCCGCTTGGAGCTTCGGTTGTAGCCAATTTGAAAGGGAAATGTTTTGTTGGTTGCAGTTTCTGGGTTATGCGCTTGAAGTGCTTTACTGTATCTTATAAGTCAGATACGTATAAATTGCCTACTTTAATTAAAGCTTTGCACTTCTGTTGTCTTGGTTTTATTTTCCTTTAAACCAAGTGTGGATTTTAACAATACAGTGTCTTTAAGGTGTCATATCTGCTGCTGCATTTCTTTTTGGATGCATACCATCCTCTGGATATATTCAGTAGATACTGCACCTAGCACTAGATCTATAAGAGAAGGAACAATTAGAAAAAGAAAAAGTTTGGGGGGGGGGGTTAAGGTTATTGATGTTGACTACAAGAGCATACGAGATGCTTACATCTTCACAGTCAGCTAGTTTAACTTAATGATGAATATATAGGCCAACATTCGAAACTTTCTTCCCTTGAACTGTGATTGACAGGCTGAATTGACAACATTAGGTTTGTGCCTTAAGTGAAGGACAGGAGATTTCGTCGATTTCTATCTTGTGTTATTATCAGTCATGCATCCTTTAAAGTTGCCAATGGACTGCTGACATTATATATTATTTGTTAAGCCTATGACAAGCAAGTAATGACATGCCACAGGCTGGCTCACAAGCACTGGTTCAGTCATCAACTACTCTGAGGAATAGCCTGTCTATTTTACATCAAGTTCCAGAAGGTCATGTAGGTGTTTACTGGAGGGGAGGTGCTCTTCTGAAAACTATTACAGATCCAGGTTGGTGATGTATTTGCATTAGATAGCCAACTTTATAGTTTATCTTTTCTTTTGGAGTTTTACATGGCTCCTAATGATGCTTGTTTATGTTAAGGTTTTCATTTGAAGTTGCCACTAATTACTCACTTTGAGCCCATCCAAGTAACCCTTCAGACAGATTTGGTAAGAAATCTTTATGTTCTTGATAGCCTTCTAATTTCCAAGAGTTCAAGCTTTGAATTCCTATTGGTATTTGCTCTACACCTTAATGACTTTTTTGGGTAGGGAAAAGGATTGTAATTTCATTATGCTAGGGAGGTGACCAGTTTGATTGATGATCTTGTGGCCTGTGCTAAAATCCAGGTGAGGGATATTCCATGTGGAACAAAAGGTGGTGTAATGATTAACTTTGAGAAGATAGAAGTAAGTTAAAAAGATGATCGCCTATTTCTCTTCCTTGTTTGTTTTCATATCTGCTACAACTTTCGTGAATTGATTGGCATGTCTTCAGGTTGTTAACCGGCTTCATAAGAACTATGTTTATGAAACACTGCTCAACTATGGTGTGCAATATGACAATACATGGATATATGACAAGATTCATCATGAGATCAATCAGTTTTGCAGTGCTCATTCTCTGCAGCAAGTTTATATTGATATGTTTGATCAGGTGAGAAGGAGGGTTATCCTGCTTAAATTATAAAGATATAATGCCTTCATCATCTTTAATGAAAGCCTATGAATGTCTCTTTTTCCCTGTTTTAAGTTCTGGAGCTATTGATGAATCCATGTTTGATGGTAAGATGCATACTGCTAATCATCCTTGGGATATTCTCCTAGGCAATAAAATGATTAGATAGTTCTCTATTTAATGTTGTCAGTTTTATTTTTAGTCTTCAAGTGCTGATTTTTTTACTTCCTTAACAGCTGTTGTAAGCTTTAAGTTTATTTATTTGTAAAACACCATAGACCCAGCATATAAAAAGTTTCTTTGCATTTCTCCTTCATGTTTTATCATAGAGATATGTATTTGTTATACGGAATTATTTTAAAATTTCAGATAGATGAGAAAATGAAAGATGCTCTTCAGGCAGACTGCACAAAATATGCACCTGGGATTGAGATAATCAGTGTCCGTGTTACAAAACCTAGTATTCCAGACAGTATAAGACGGAATTTTGTGCAGATGGAAGAGGAACGTACTAAGGTACTATGTTATCTTTGCTTCATTGTTTATCTTATCTTTCTTTCATCTTTGTTTTCTTTTTCCTTGTATTAGACACTGATAATGCTCACAATGTGTGAGAATTAATGTATATAAATTTTTTGCATCAATCTGAAGTTGTGAACTTCTCAAATCTTTCTTTCCACCTCTACTAATTTGTAAGGATTGCTGTGCTCGAGAGCCTACTGAAGATCAAGGATTAAGCATGGGTGCTTGCAGTTAGTGTTCAGTGTTTGAATTTGATGGGGCAAGCTTTATTCTCTGATTCTCTTGTTTTTTCATTTCTTCCCACACACCCTCTCATCCCACAATTTTGTTGTTTTCAACCACGGCAGGTAAAGGTTTATGTTTGGTTTGTGAGGGGGAGGGGGAGGGGAAGTGGCACTTTCTAACTTCTTTGATGGAAGTAAAAGCATATACTTCCATTTTGTTTGGTTTGAGTGGAAGGAAAGTAAATTTTCAATCCCTCCACCTTTGGAGGGGATGGTTTTGCTGATATGGAGGGGGAGTTCTTCCCCTGCATGTCCCCTTCCAACCAAACAGAGTAAATCATCCATTTAGCTCCTCATTTGCTGCCCCTTCCTTTTCACTCCCTTCTCCCACCCTATATAATGTAACTGGTCATGTGTTCCCTGCACAGGTCTTGATTGCTATGGAGAGGCAGAAAGTTGCTGAAAAAGAAGCTGAAACGCAAAAGAAGGTAGCTATAAGTGAAGCCGAAAAGAATGCTCATGTTAGCAAGATCCAGATGGACCAGAAGTTGATGGAGAAAGAAAGTTCAAGGAAGCAAGAGGAGATTGCTAATGCAATGTACTTAGCTCGCGAAAAGAGCTTGGCTGATGCCAGTTTTTATAGGTGAGTTCGTTTGCATTTTGGATTCTTCACTATGCACTAAATTATGACACAACTTCTCTGAGCAGCAGACATTTGTCCATTCTCATTACTGGCATATTTCAGAACAATGAAAGAAGCAGAAGCAAACAAATTGAGGCTCACCCCACAGTACTTGGAACTCAAATTTATTGAAGCCATTGCTAACAACACCAAGATATTCTTTGGAAACAAGGTTTGGCCAATTTCTATTTGTGCTACTTTCCATATGCATTTTTGCTACTCTTAGATTGACGATACCCTCTCTCTCAGGTACCCAACATGGTGTTGGATCAAAGACTTGTGGGGAATCTTCTACAAGATGCAGCTCGAAGAGTGGAAGCCTAGTCCTGCTGTCAGATCATTAGCACGAAGAAAACATAGGATGCAGCTGAAAAATGAACATGTTTTGTTTTAATTCAGAACTTTGGGTTGGTAAATACATTAAGCTTTCCACTGAATGTTGCTTTTGTCCATTGAACTTGATACCTCGGTTGCCAATTGCAGAATAGAACAGCTATTAGTAGCATATTTCATTTGTTGTTTTGGATAGCACGTTGGACAACTCTTCTAGTGTAAATTCTTTTTTCAGAATTATGCTACAATTGACCATTAAAGTCTCCCACTGAAAAAAGAAGAGAGTAGATGATTTTGGCTTGTGCTAACAGCTTATTGCAACAAATTATTGTTTGCTAATATGAGCTATGAACAAGGCCAATATAAAATGTTCACAATCCACTTAGGACTGTGTAAATCATTATCTGAACTTGAAACAGACTCGCAAAAAAAAGATATTTCTAAGAAATACATCATCCCCTGAAAATATGAATAAATGATCATCTGACCATTAGAAGCTTTCCATATTCATCACTTTTGTTGAAAATTGATGATCCAATTGTAGTTCGGTGAAGAACCAATACTCGACTTTGCTCGTGTTCTTTTGCATTGTAGTTCGGTGAAGAACCAATACTCGACTTTGCTCGTGTTCTTTTGCATTGTAGTTCGGTGAAGAACCAATACTCGACTTTGCTCGTGTTCTTTTGTAGTGTGGGAGTTACATCTAAAGTGGATGGGCTCTTTGTGGACATCAGACACTGGTCTCTTTATCTCAAGAACTGTTAAATTATCATAATTTACTATTTCATAACTTATCGGGACAGGGTGTGAGAACTCTTGTGAGCAGAGGGATTCGCTTTTGGGAACAAAAACCAATACTCGACAGTCGAGTGTATTGACTCAGTCCTAGTTTCATGCGTACATATTTGACTTTTTGACACTGATTGTGATGTTGTGGCATCATTTTTATTTGGCATGTGTTTGACTAATTGTTCTTCTTGGTTTCTCCCTCCTTTCAGGAAAGCTACTTAAGCTGGCGTTGCAATACAAATTTTGACTGGGTTAGCCCTTTTCTTTTTGTAATGAGATACATGTTTACGTATCTTCGAATCAGGAAGTCAGTTATCTCTAAACTAATTCAAAGATTGCCAATACGACACTATAAGCTGTCATGACGTTGAGGTACCTAACCTAATATAGCAACTAGTAAGAACAATACTAAATAGGTAGAATAATAGAAGTGCCCGTTCGGCCGAGCAAACATTTTTGTTTTTTTTTTTACCTCGTCATCACTGAAGCTCGTAGAACTTTTCCAATTATTTTCCTTCATTTTGTATCGTGCACATAAAAAATGTGATTTGATTAGTGAATCTTGTACATATCACTGTATTTAGATTGGGTTTTAGCTATAGTTCACTCCAAGACCAACAGCCAGGAAAAATAATTTAGGGGAAAAAAAAAAGGAAGAAATGGAACATGTTTCTGAACTTTTTTGTTTTTTCCGGATGAAAGGCTATCATGATTTTATTTTAGAATACTTCTTTGATAGATGGTGTAAAACAAAATTTTCTGATTCCTTTACTATTTTATTACTAAAAGAATACCACTTGCATACAACTATTTTTTGGGTTAATGCCAAATACCTCCTTAGTCATAGTCATAGGGATGGAGGCTTCTCAAGTAGATATTTTAACCTTCAATTGTGACAATTAATTCATTTTTTTAAATTTTATTTTGAAATTTTTTTAAAATTAATTTTATAATCATTTTATTTATCTTAACTTAATCATAAATTTATTTTTCTACTTTTTTAATTCTAAAATAAAAATTTTTTAAAAAAATTAGTCCCACCTTTAGACTACAGAATCTGGCAAAGTCAATCACGTGCTAATCAGATGGAAATCTAAGAGAGGGTAAAATTGTTATTTTACCTCTTCTCCCACCCGTTTCCTTGAACTAGTTTTTACTGCATTTTCAATGGCAAAATTAGAAGAGGAAAAGTAGTCAAGATTTTCGCATGCGGATCCACTCCTCGTGTTAGCTCATCAGCTGCAGCTCGTCCCACAAATGGATTCAAGATTTTCAGGCATCATTATTGATTTGCAAGACCACAGAATCATTTTGATTCTTGGAGGTTCACATCTCTAGTCTCTGCTTCGTTTTTGAAGTGGGGAAGATTTTTGTTTCAAGAAGTGAAAACATTCGGTGGGGGTGCAAAAAGAGTGAAGAAAAGTAAGGGAGAAGAGTACTTCAGTAAGGAAGCCTCACATGTCCACCAGAGATCTGCTGTTTTATGTTTTTGTTGGCTGAATCCACCAGAGATCTGCTTACCTAATTTAAGAATTCGCTGGAGAATTTTCCTACATCTGGTTCGCTGCCGCCACCACTCGTTCCCACCGTTAATTTGGAAAAGCTGACATTTTGAGTTTTCTTTCTATTTTAGCTCTCCAATCTAATAAGAAATGTTAACAGGCGTCAAATGGTATCGGTAAGCTACGGTTTGGATCTAGTTCTCAATATCTTAATTTTTTAAATTTATTTATGATCGTTGGATTAATTTTTTATTTAATAATTAAATATATTTAAAAATATATTAAAATTAATTCTTTAATTTTTTTAAAATAATTATTTATATTTTATAAAATAAATATTTATAAAATTAAATAATTATTTTTAAATATTTTTAATTATTAAATAAAAAATTAATTAAATAATTATAAATAAATTTTGCATAACATGTGTAAGGCTAGATCCAAACGTGATAAGGTGATGTATAGAGGGCAGGTGATAGATGAAGAAATTGAGAGTTTTCTCGTCTCATTTTTAAGGAGCGTTTCAAATGGGAGAGGAATTAAAATAATAATTTTAGTCTCGCTTAGATTTTCATGTGACTGGCACGTGATTGACTTCGCCAGGTTTCGCCGCCCAATTAGTGGTAGGGATTCAATTTTTTTAAAAAGTTATTTTAAGATAAATAAAATAAATTTAGAACAAATTTTATTAATTTCTCTTTTATCTTTTTAATTCTGATAATTAATTCTTTCATTTTAAAATTTAACACAATCAATCACCGACTTAATAAATAAGGTCATGTATCAATTATTTTGAAATAATTATTGAATTTTTTATTTTTAATCATTGATAATTTTATAATAAAAAAGTCTTTATGTATTATAAAAATATAGCGAATAGTTATTTTTTATAATATATATAAAAAATTTTTGTTATAGAATTTTAATGATTAAAATAATAAGTAAATAATTATTTTAAAATAATTAATAAAATTATATTTATTATTATAATTAATTTTATTAAAATTTAAAAGTAAAGAACTAATAATTATAATTTAAAATAATATATTTAATTATTAAAATTAAAAGTTTAAATGCTTATTTAAGAAAGCTCCATGACTTCAGGTTATTTGGCATTAACCCTCATTTTTTCCGGGTACATGTGACGTGACAACCCACATACCTCATAGCATGGACAGTAGGCAAAATCCCGTAACGTGGAGTCCCCCGGCAATTTGGTTCAGGTTCTGCTTCTTTTTGCAGCACTAAATATAGATTAGATTTCAAAATTATATATTTTTATTTTTTATATATTTATTTTTAGAAAATTTGAAAATTTTATAGCTGTCGGATCAGAACCGAAATCTGATCCGACGGATGGAGCTCGGTCCTTGCTGCGAAAAGCAGGTGCAGGACCTGAACCAAACTGGAGTCCCGGACCCTTGGAAGCATTTTGTCTCTGGTTGATTCAGGGAATCTGACACAGATTTGTATTGTCTTTATGATTCTCTTTGAAATCAACGGTTCACGAACTACGAAACGAGTACTTTTGCATCCGAAAGAAGAAGTCAAAATTTAGCTACTATACTCCTGATTCAGCGAAGAGAACCATAAATTCCCTCGTAGTGTCCTGTATTTTTCTTCATGTGAGTAACTTCTTACTGCTGATCTTTCTGCTCCACGACTCCAGCAGCAGTATTCCACTGCTGCTGAAGCCTGAAGGTCATACTTCTCCGAGGTTCATTCCGGCTTTTGGATGTACTAAAAAGTAAGTACAACTTTCTTTTTCATAGTTTCTGTCTTATTCTTGTACGTTGTGGGAGGTTTCTTTCTTAGTAAACTTTGACGTGTAGCTTATTGTTTTTGAATTGTGATTGATGGGTGCTCAATCCCTTTCGTCCTCTTTATGCCCTGGTACTCTTTTAACCGTATTCCACTTTCTTTGAGCATTTCATTTTCTTCCGTTTTGGCTTAGTGTGTATTTAGATTATGTTTGGTTGAAAGATATTTTATCTTTGTAAAAATAAATTTTTTGTTAAAGAAAGAGTGGATTTAATTATGTGTTTAGTTGGAAGAGATGTAATCCAAATCAAATTTTAATTTTCTTGCTTCCTCATAAGGCTGAAACGGTGAGCGGTCCAATCTGAAAGTCAGTGGATTCTATTCTCCTGGTTTCTGCAAATTGGATAATTTGGATGATTCCTGTGGTTTTTATCATTTTTTTGGATGCTTCCTGTGTTTTTATGGCATTTAATATCTTGCATTGACGTCTTTCTTTTTCTTTATTTTTTTTTTGTATGCTTTGATACGAGAAATTTGGCTGCAAATTCTAGTATTAAAATTTGTCTTGCAGAAGGCATGCACCATCCATAGGATGTACAAATTCAAGATTTCTTTTTTGCCTTATGATTTGTGGGTGACTGAGTAGCATTTCAAGATTTCGAGACTGTTCCGATGTTTGTTTGTGTTTTTCTTTTCCCTACGGAATTTGAAAAAATTCTTTATTATTCTGCTGAATAAATTTGTCTCGAAGCTTGTGAATAAGCATTGGGAAATCTTATAGATTTATTTTCATCATCTCCGTGCTAGGATTTTCTGGGTACTGCTGGGTTGCTAAGTTTTCCTCCAGAAAGGACTTTATCCAGCTTTTTGAAGATGTACTTGGTGGAGAGCAAAGGAGGGGCAATAGCCTGCATGCTTTTTTCTCTGTTTTTCTTGGGTACATGGCCTGCAATTTTGACTCTTTTAGAAAGACGAGGCCGTCTTCCTCAGCACACCTATCTTGACTATACAATCACCAATCTCTTGGCTGCTGTGATCATTGCTTTCACATTTGGTGAGATTGGAAGCCAGAGGCCTAACTTCCTATCTCAACTTTCTCAGGTGATTGGACTTCGCGGTTAAAGGAAGTGATGACTTGGTTGCAATTTGATTCCCACCATAAGACTTTCATCTAATTTGCTTCAATGAGATTTTTAAATGTAGCACATAATATGTAATTCTGAGAGTGCTCTTTGTTTATGATGAGTGAGAGCCGAGATTGCAAAACTCTTTGGTTTCTGTTCTTGGTCATTTTTCCAGTCATTCAATTTAACATGATTATTTTTTTCTTTTTTCTCAATCTGAATAATTTATCAACAGTTTAGATTATGAATAACGGTTTTCTGGTTTTGATTTTTATAAATAGCTTGTGTTTTGTTTATGCACACTCTTCAGGAGGGTGAGCTTGGTTAATTGGAAGAACTTTGGTGATTGCTCACTAAACAAAATGGATGTTCTTTTCTTACAGGAAATTACAGTTCCAAATGATTTCATGTGTATGCTAACTAAAATTTACTCCCTGCTGACGTGCAGTTATCCAAGTATTTATTCTCTGTTTTCTTGATTCAAACCTAAGAATGATTCTGCAGGATAATTGGCCCAGTGTTCTGTTTGCAATGTTTGGTGGGCTTGTTCTCAGCATTGGCAATCTCTCAACTCAATATGCTTGGGCATTTGTTGGTTTATCAGTTACAGAGGTGATCACTTCAAGCATGGTTGTCGTTATAGGTAGCATTTGCAGTAGTGAATGATTCTGTTTTCTCTAGCAATGATTGTATAAGATATAAAGTTAACCTGTACAGTTTTCTGGCTGTGGCAGGAACGACCCTCAATTACTTCTTGGACGGCAGAATCAACAGAGCAGAAATTCTTTTTCCAGGTGTGGGATGCTTCTTGATTGCTGTTTGTTTGGGCTCTATTGTGCATGCATCCAATGCAGCTGATAATAAAGCAAAGCTGAGCAGCTCCTTAAACACCAATAAAGATGTTGGGTATTTTTTCTGTTCCTGTTATGATGGCATAAGTCATGCTGGAAAAGTTATCCACACGGTTGATGCTATTGTTTGCCTATTATTTAAGAGTAAAATATTCATCATGAGAAATGGTAAATTGTGATATTAAATGACTTCTAAACCTATCCTTTTCCTTTAATTATTGAATATTCAGAAGGGTGGTGGTGGGGAGACAAGTAAGAGGGAGGTTTGGGGGAAGGAGGGCCTTAGCCTGGTGTTGAAACCTGGGACTCCAGTCCTGAGCAGCAGGTACCCCACCACTGAGGCAGACTTCTTTAGTCAACTTTTTCCTTGTCCAGTCCTCTTGAAAACCTAGGAAGAGCTAGAAAAGCATGCATCTACATTATCTTGCATTCAATACAATGAAGTACACATAAAGTCTTACATGGGATTAGAGTAAGAGCTTTAAGACTTCTCATACTCTTTGTGCCTGCAGTTCTCTGCTGGATGACGTGTTAGGTATTGACTCTTAACTGAATCTTTTCAGGTGTAAGAGTATTTCTGAATCTAAAGAAGATTCGAATATAATAGGTAATACTTTTTGTAATTTTATTTTGAATCTTGTTCTGATTGAAAGAGTCCCTTTTGTTTATTTGCTTGTTTTTTGATACTGGATACTCACAGATGGAAAAAAAGATTTGGAGACTGGTATTGACCACAAGGAGATGGCAAAGTTTGGGACAGCAGGTTTTCTCATTGAACTTGAAAAGAAAAGAGCAATTAAGGTCAGTGGCCCTTTTTATTGTGTTACTTTTCTTTTCCACCTGACCCTTACAGTGATGAAACAGGAGCAGAAAACTTCTTGAAGGTACCTGAAAGCTAGCAATTGATCAGCACCATTAAATTATTCGTCTTTCCGAAGTTGAAATGAGTTTCACTGAAGTTGAAATGCTTTGAAGTTGAATTATTTGTCCAATTTGGTTCTTGATGATTCATTGACCAGTTTATTGAAAATGAGCTTTTCCTCTTTGTCTGAAATCTCAGGTGTTTGGAAGGAGCACATTTCTTGGTCTGGCCATTACTTTCTTTGCTGGAGTTTGTTTCTCTCTCTTTTCACCAGCATTCAACTTGGCAACCAATGATCAGTGGCACACTTTAAAGAAAGGCGTCCCTCACTTGACCGTCTATACTGCGTTCTTCTACTTTTCAATTTCATGTTTTGTGATTGCAGTCATTCTTAATGTCAACTTCCTTTATCACCCTTTACTAAACCTGCCTAAGTCATCATTCAGAGCCTATCTGTCCGATTCGAATGGCAGAAGTTGGGCCTTTCTGGCCGGACTTCTGTGTGGATTTGGCAATGGCCTTCAATTCATGGGAGGCCAGGCAGCTGGATATGCTGCAGCTGATGCTGTTCAGGTCAGTGTAGTTATAAAACGATTTTTGATACTAGTCATATTCAAACCTGCATAAAAATATGAGGTCTTTGATAATTGAAAATTTTTCCTTTCTGACTATCTACGGATCGACGGATTTGCAACTGGCATTTCCGTGCACCTTTTGCAGGCACTTCCTCTCGTGAGCACCTTTTGGGGAATACTTTTCTTTGGAGAGTACCGAAAATCATCAAGAAGAACCTACATATTTCTCGTTGGCATGTTGTTTATGTTCGTTGCGGCTGTTGGAATTCTCATGGCATCATCAGGGCATCGAAAATAGTTTCGGAAAGGTGGCAAATTCAAGTTAATTGTTTATAGAGCATTCAATTGCATCAGATTGTTAAAATTGGAAGAATTACAGTTGCTTCAGACACTGTTTACTCCAACAAGATTCATCACAGACTTGGTAAAGGCGCGTCTTTATCACATGCCAGTATTCAGGTGATCAGGAGTCCTTTGATTCTATGATTGCTGATGAACAAATTGCCCGTGTGTTTCAGCCTTGTATGGTAGAAGGCTGAAGAAGCTATCGGCCAGACTTATAAGATGCTGGAGAGGAAAAAAGGGGGAAAAAAAAAAAAGAGAAAATGAAGAAGATTTCAAGTGAACAGATGTTCACATGTTTCTTTCAACGATAGCTTTTTCATTATATATCTCTATTTGCATCCATGAATCAAATTGTAGCCAACTGCTCTCCATATCTTACAAGGTCTTGCAGTTACTATACTTTGCTTCATAACTTTCATTTTGAATCTGAATATCTTTCTGGACCATTGATTTACAGCCCAAGCTCAAAAGCATATATGGACCGTACATTGAAGGACTGTAAAGAAAATAGGAAGGGATGGCCAAGTATTGATTTGATGCTTCCCACCATTACAGAAATATCACGGAATCAGTTTCTGGTTTAACGGTCTGATTGGAACTATATCACAATTCAAAGTGTATAACTAATTCTTAATATTGTATTTAATGGTATCATCCAAATCAACCAACAAAATATAACCAAAAAATTTCTAATAGACAATAATAGGGATCCCTTCCTATTGATCATATATGGAAAGATTTAATTATAAATAGCTCAGTTGAATTTTAAGTTGCAAAATATTGTATTGGTAAGTTATAATTTATAAATAAGCTTGACGATAGAATGATTTGGAGTTATTTGATGTTGATGGCTCGTCCAAATCTTCAAGATCATGCTGGATTCCGGTCTAAAATTATTGGCCGAAGACAGAATATGAGTAGTTGTTCAGCGCCATCAGCCATAAACTGCCAAGTTTAAAGATCCCTTTCTCCTACTCCTACAGATCGACTCTCTGCCGTTTTCATCTAATAAAAAAATTGCAGACTGAAAGTTAGATAACTTTTTTTGTTAGTGGGCTTCATTCCGGACAAGTTTGAAGCGGGGAGGCATCTGATTCTGGGGTTCCTCAAGTTGTGGATTTTGTTCAGGTTTGGTTGGTGGATTTCCGCCTCTTCTTTCTATTAGAATTAACTGCAAAAACAACAACGGTTAGAAATTATTTGTGAACAGATAAAACTTTCTCATGTTTCCAGTAAATTTCTTCTACCCCAAGGTGGAAGTAAGTTGATTCTCGAGTGTATTTGAGAAGTAAAAGTGCAGTTTTTTGACAATGGGGTTTGGATTTTGATAAAAATTTTGTGTTTCCTTTTGTGTTTTACTGTTTGGGAGAGGTTATTAATGTCGGCGATTTTAATAATTATAAATCATTGCATTCTAAGTTTCACTGCCTTACTTCTCTTCCCCAGCATGGTTCTTATTTTTCACTGACTTGCTTCTTCTGCATTCGTTCTCGTCAATCATGATAACGCATTATGCTAAAGCAATCAGTTTCACAATTTGGCATTCAGAAAAGGTTGTAGGATCTGAATTTTTAGCCTAATAAAGTTGGATAAACCTGGTTAGCCTAATAAAGTTTGTTGCTTGACCGCTTTATTATCTTCCTCGGGCATATTTATCCAGTGGGCTAAAGATGTACTTGGTAGAGAGCAAAGGTGGTGCCATAGCATGTATGCTTCTTGCACTTCTTTTTTTGGGGACATGGCCTGCTCTTTTGACTCTCTTAGAAAGGCGTGGTCGTCTTCCTCAGCACACTTACCTGGACTATACAATGACAAATCTCTTGGCTGCTGTGATCATTGCTTTCACCTTTGGTGAGATTGGAAAGAGCACTCTGGAAAAGCCTAATTTCCTTGTTCAATTATCTCAGGTGAATTTCCTTTTTGCAGAAGGAATACTTGTTTCTTTTCTTGTTTACTTTCCAAATAAAACGATGGATGAATGGTGCAGAATAATTGGCCTAGCGTTTTGTTTGCCATGGCTGGTGGGGTGGTTCTCAGCCTTGGAAATCTCTCAACTCAATATGCTTGGGCATTTGTCGGTTTGTCAGTTACCGAGGTGATCACTGCAAGCATAACTGTTGTCATAGGTACTTTTCTTTACCAATGGAACATTCTGTTTGATTATCTTAGGAAGAGCACGCCATTGGAATATTGCATGTAATCTTCTTCTCGTTGCAGCAGGTACAACGCTGAATTACTTTCTGGATGACAAAATCAACAAAGCTGAGATCCTTTTCCCTGGTGTTGGATGTTTCTTGATTGCAGTTTGTTTAGGCTCATTTGTTCATGCATCCAATGCAGCCGATAATAATGTCAAATTAAGTAGTTTCTCATACAATGACAAAGATAGAACAGAGTAAATACAATCAATATTTTTCTTTTTGGATTTCTGTTTATATATATCTAAAGATTGATATTTAGCAACGATCATGTCATTTCTATATCTGCTTTTTTTTTTTTTCTTCTCATGCACTCTATCTGGAAATAGCCTAAAACCTTCTTACTTTGACATTGGAAAAGACATTCTTACTGTTTTTATCCTGAGATGCTTTACACTACATTGTAATTTGCAAATGCTTTGAAAGAGCATGAGGATTCTATCTCAGCTTCATATGGTTGCAATCTATAGTTTGACTGGAAACAAATATATTTAAATATTTATAGATGAGAATATGTGAATACTAGATGAAAATATATCACACGATTACATAAATTGAGACTTAGTGAAATACACAACTATACTTGATGTGAGCTTTGTACTAAGGAGGGGATACCATGCTGTGCAGTGAATCACCTCTGTTATTCTTTTCTCTTTACTTCAAATGTGCAGTCTTTCCTCTCTTAGTTGAGAGTGTTGCTTCATAAAATTTCTGAACATGGAAATATTTGAGTCAGATATCTACCTTTTGATCAGTAACAGGAACCTCATCTTGACATAAACTAAAATATTACAGGTCCAAGCCTAATTCAGTATCCAAACAAACATATCCAGATGTGGGTAAGGCAAGCTAACGAAATCGTTTCTGTACATTCTCTTTTTATTCTACGACATGCTAGTGATGATTTCTTTCTTACTTCTTTAGGAGCTGTGGATGTTGAAAATGGAATTGGCATTAAAGAGAAGGCCAGATTTGGGACTGCAGATGTTCTTATAGAGCTTGAGAACAAAAGGTCAATTAAGGTTGGTAAATTTTCAAAACAACTGTGGCATGTACAGGGGTTCCTAAAGATTGACAACAAGAATTTATCTGTTAATCTTGGATAAAAACTTGATTTGAGTACCTTAGATAGTTCCTTCTAGCTGGTATTTCAAATGGTTGCTTTCAATCAGTGTTTGCAAGGGACATTTTGATGGCTAATGAAAATATTTGACCAAATTAGGTGCATAATTTTCCTGATCAAAGAGAACATGTAACTGACTTTCTCAGATATGCCTATTATTTACATGGCGTATGTGATCCAACTTCATTTCCAAAGTACAATCATGTTAAAAAGAATTTCTGAAAGTTGACTCTTTGAGTCGGTTTTGTAGGTGTTTGGAAGGAGCACTCTGGTTGGTTTGTCCATAACTTTCTTTGCTGGAGTTTGCTTTTCTCTTTTCTCACCAGCATTCAACCTGGCAACAAATGATCAATGGCACACTCTGAAAGATGGCATTCCCCATTTAAGCGTTTATAGTGCATTCTTTTACTTCTCAGTTTCTTGTTTCATAGTTGCCATCTTGTTAAACATTAGCTTCCTATATCATCCGATTCTAGGTCTTCCCAAGTCATCATTCAACGCTTATCTATCAGATTGGAATGGCCGGGGTTGGGCACTCTTGGCTGGCCTTTTGTGTTTTTTTGGGAATGGCCTGCAATTTATGGGAGGACAAGCTGCCGGATATGCTGCAGCAGATGCGGTTCAGGTGAGTTTCAAGCCGTATTGATTTGAAAGAACATAGATAACAGTTCTTGAGAAAATTCTGTCCTGTACCTGGACTCAAGAGCTTTTCCCCACAAAAGATGTCACTAAATGTTTTTTAGACAATGTTACATAATCTTAGTCAAAATGTACTTTTCCCTTCTTGGAATATCTGTTTTGCATCTTAAAACAAATGGAGAAGAATAAAAAACGTATTCCCTTTCTGTGAATCCAGATATTTTAATTACTCTATATTATCATCTCTGACATGGATTACTCAAAATTTGATCCACTTATGAGATAAAGGATAAAAAATATGCTGATAGACGATTAACATTTCAGGCACTTCCACTAGTGAGCACATTCTGGGGAATACTTCTATTTGGAGAGTACAGGAGATCCTCAAGAAGAACATACATGTTTCTCATAAGTATGCTGTTTATGTTTATTGTGGCTGTTGCAGTCCTCATGGCATCATCTGGGCATAGGAAATAGTTATTGAACATAAGAATGTTGTAGTATTTTTTCTGTTCTATCTCCATTATTATGTATTTGTAAACATACATTCTTGATAAAGTAAATTTCATCTTGCATTTTGCATGTGATTTATCAAGTCCTTCATTTTAAATTTATATTCTTTTGGCAAAAGAGGAGACTAGACAATTTTATAATTGGTTTTAAGTATTAGAATTGTGTATTCTTATAAGAATTCAAAGTCATAAAGTTATTAAAAAAATAAAAGTTAAATTTATGAGAGATGAAGTCTTTTAAATTCATTTTGTTTTTGATTTGCAATGCAAGGGAAGATTTATGCAAAGAAAAGCTCAGCTTCATGATCGTATACTAGTTGTTGAATTTATGAATGTTTGAGTGTCTAATTCATGGTTCAAAAAATAAGCTTAATTCAGAAGATAAATTCTGAAATCATGATTTTTCTGCAATTAAAAGCATAACATACTGGTAAAAAATTCTAAATTAATGCTCTTCTGTATAAAATTGTTTCCACATTTTATTTTGAATTCTCTAAAAATGAATTTCTATTTTTCTAAAATAAACATATTTTAAATCTACAATTTCACAACTAATCTCCTTATCCTTAGGGAAATGGGCTCTACTGACACATAAAACCTGCAATAGCCTCTTTAATCAATAAGGTTAATATGGTAAATTGTTCATGATCAAATGTTCATGAAAATTTTTGTTTCAAGTGAAAAGAAGGCATTCAATTTAAGAAAGAGGGAGTAATATTCTTTTGACATTTCAAAAATCATAAAAATAAAAAGTAGTATATACTAAATTCTAAGGTAGAGAGCCGAAGATCTCTATTATATTTGTTCTTCCAAATTTTCTTGATATTAATAGATAGTGAATGAGGAAAACATGCATCTGAATTGGTTTCCAAACCAAAAAAAAAAAAAAATCTTTTTTTTTCTCAAACAGTTATTTACATAGGACTTATTGTTTTTCTTAACAGTAACCTTGGAACCCAGAAAAAATGAAAAGTTTTTAGATAGTAATAAATCCTAATGAATTTTTCAAGAAATATGTAGCAATAAATAGGAGAAAAGAAAATAAATGTTAATGGAGAAAAATCTTTGCCATTTCAAAATAGGAGGAAAGAAAATAAAAGGTAGCAATAACTTCGAATGATTTTTCACTTTAATATCCATCTGAACTTTATTATGTCTTAGTTTGTCAGACTAGCTATAACATTAGACTGCTTTCTCATTCTCTTCAAATGAAACAACTATGGATATCCTTAGTTTACCTATTAATGAAGTAATGAGATACAATCAGACATGTATATATAGCATCAACAAGTAGTAGATTGCATATTTTCCCTCAAATTACATCCAAAAGGTAAAATCATCCAAGACAAATTGGATCATTTAATATTTCCTAGCTTGTGTTTACATATGTTTGATTGCACTTCCTTAGTTGACTACTGGTAAACTAAGGATAATTTAGAATGAATATGCAAAGTGAACCAAATTTTCAAAGTTGAGAGGTGAACCAATTGAAGTTTGGATGTCTAGGCCCGAAACCAACCAGAAGTAACTAGATGCAAGCACATCCAGAAGTTGTCACATTTCAAGCACGGTTTTAATGGGGTTCTTCAGCAGCATCTATAGTGGTTTGTTCTTGAGGATTCTCTTTCTCTGTTACAAACAATTTCTTGAGGGCTTGTCCATTTACAATATCTATTTGATTGTTAAAATGCATGACCAGAAAAATGTTTTTTTCCCCCTTCTGTTTGAATGTCTTGCTCTCTTTTTTTGGGGAGGGTGTGGAAGTAGGGGAACGGTTTTTATGGTTCCCCCTCTTGGCACTGTTGGTCTCTTTTATGATTGGTTTAGCAGATTTTCTCAGACCTCTAGTGTATTTCTTGTGGAGAGCTTGGATCGTGGAGCTCTTTCTTTGAAAATATGCTATGAAATACCAAGAATCTGTGTGTTATTAGGACTTTTAAGTGTAGAAGTGTCTAGTGTGCATGAGAAAACATGTACTATATTCTATGGGCTTCTAACATCTTTTATGTGTACTTTGTATGCATGTGTATGCATGTGCATAATTTTTGCTTTTAGAAATCATTTGCTATCATGTTGTTGAACCTATTGCATTAAGAAACAATTTCATAAATAGGTTGTATTTGTTCATTGATATACCACTAGAAGTGAGGTAAAATTTTCTTATGGTTTTTCTTGTTCTGTCCCTTTCCTATATCTTTGATTTCCTAATGCATGTTAGTGAAAATGAAATTTGTTGTGCTTGTCTCTGTGTTTTTTCTCAGAAAAGTGATGCTTTATGCTCTTTCTCTGTCAGGATTTGTGAATTAAAGGAAAAAATTGTGGAGAATATGGGTCATGGCTGTTTAAAACATATTCCTTCTACTAGCATTGTCTGTAAAAAACTTGAAACACAATTCAGCTTTCTTTAAAGCCAAACAAATATGTACTCTGATAATTTCTTCTTGGACATGTGTATTCTTTCTTTATATGTTCATTTTGATATCCTTCAGGTTCCAAATGTACGCAAATCAGTATTTGAGCATGCTGTATAAAAATATTGGAAATTAACTATGGGTTCCTACGACTTATAGCGCAATCATGGTTGTGTGGGATTTAGTCAAGTTCTGTTTTTTCAGATACTAGACACAAAAGAGTACTGTAAACTTATCTGATTTGCTTAATGAAATACAAAAAGTACTGTAAATTTATCTGATTTGATTAAGATGAACTATAACAGCATTTTGGTATGTTTTTTGCAATGATTGGACTACTCTATATTAGTACATAGATAATGACAGCGCATCATTGAGTCTAATATGGTAAGAGACAACTAAGTTAGATTTTTAATAAAGGACACATGTAATTCTCCACAATTGTGTATGTTTTAAAATGTTGGAACCATCATGTCGATTCATTTCATATTTAAAGCGCACTTCCTCCTACAGAAACCTCTGATCTTCACTCGATCATATTAAGGTAAGTGCTCTCACTTTTGCAATCTTTATGTAGGGCTTGTCAATTGTATTGTCGAAAACCTGTGTAATCTCTTAAAGCTTGCTGTTTGCTTTATGTTCTTTGCATACCAATTGAATTTATGCGTGAAGTTTATTCAATAGCTGAACCCTTAAGGTTCTAATGCAGATGTACTCTCAAACCCCCCTCATTTGACAAATAAGTTACTAATTTTCTTTGAATTAAGGAGGTTTTGTAATTTATAAGTTATTCTACTTTGAGATTAAGCAAAATTGAACCTAGGTCCTGCATGATTAAATGAAAATTGCAATCTCTGGATGTTATTTCTCATGGTTTTTTCATTCCGTTTCTTTTACTTGGATTTCCTTTGAGCATGCTGGACTTAAAAGTTATAAATGAACTCTGTTAAAATTGTAATTTGAGGTATATATAGTGTAAGGCCCCTGCAATTGAGGAACTTGCAATTCCTCATGTACGCATGGGTTTCGTAGATAATTGCATTTTGTTTTTGGTTATAAGACCTAAATCTACTTTTGTACTTCTCTACTCTGCAAGTTCTACCACCCTGTTTTATCCTATTTCTGAGGATGAAGCAGATAAGAGTCATGGCCTTTGATATGTGAATATGAATTATCTATTCAAAGTAAAATTAAATTGTTTCTTACTCCTCTGAACAGAAGTTCTTTTCTGCTCTCCTGGATCAGGCCTTTTATATGGTACAGAATCTAGTAACAGGTCCATTATAGATAACTTTTCTCCCTAACCTGGGGCTATGCTATCTAAACTAGTGGTGGTTTCTATGACAGATAATTTATGTAATTCTGCAGCAAATTTTCTCTCTCTTTAGTATTCATTTTATGTGTTTGTGCTGTTTCCAAGTCTTCCTAAAGTGCAGCTCTACAACCATTCTTCCAAGAATAACCGCCTTGGACACTGTACTTGGTCATATGTCTTTAATCCAACAGCATTTTTTTCATCAAAGGACAACACAACTGGTTCCAGTCTTCATGCATTAGAGATTCGTGGTGCTTCTCAGCAGGAAACTGTATCCGTTTCAGATACCGTTGATGCTCTCCTTGATAGTGTTCCTTCCAGACATTCTGACTCTCAACGGACTAAAGTTAGTGAAGAAAATGAAGATAGACCTGGTATACAAGTTTATACATCCTTCTTTAGTGGACTATGTAGGACCAATACATGGTCTGAGCACATAGAAGCTGCTTTATTCTAAGATAAGCGCCAAGAGGAAAAGGATGTTCATTGTTTTGATTTACTACGAACTTAGGGTTTATATTTCTCTTCCAAAGGAGCAAATATCATTACGAGCAATCACTGGAGCTCATCTAAGACCTAATGAAGTCCATGCTTCAAGTGATAGGTTAGGATATGCAATCTATGAGTCGACATGCTTATCATCATTTCTAAACCTTCAGCTAATAATAGTGAAAACTCTCTTTTGCCACCGCTCTAGATCATAATACTTTCTCCGTGTTCTTTTTCCCTTTTTTTCTTGAACTTATAGATTGCTGCTGACTGGGGAATTGGGCATCGTTTTTTGATGATCCAGAAGCATTTGGGTGCAGTATATGAGGGTCTTTTTGATTCCGCATGCTGGTACTGTACTGATGCATTGTCCTCGGCTCAGCTGTAAAGCCTTTTCTCCTGCGTGGATGTTATGCATCATGCATGCGAGAATCCTTCAGCTCTTTAGTTTTTCATTTATATATATCAGAGATGGAGTTGCGCTACTGAATATATTATCATGCGAATGAATATCCTAAAATTCTATAAAAGGTCGTGCCTCCTAATCAGATAGTTTCTTTCTGCCTGCTTTCTAGTATACTCTGGGATATCACTATTTTGATACTTCTCAATGGAATCGTCTCTTCTTGTCGTATTAATTCCTTATTCTGTACAAAATGGTCAAGGTGTTTTTCTTACGAGTGTTGTTCATCAAACCAATGATTTTTTTCTTTTAAACTTCGACTGCCGATAGAATTCTTTGCAGGAGTTATCTTACCTGCTGGTACCAATCAGGCTAAGGTAGGAGGAAATCATCAACAACATGGTTCACCTAATATCCAGAAAAATCCTCAGAATGGCACTGCTATAGAAGCAATATGGAAGTAAGCCCCGAAGCTATTAAATATTTGAAATGCATTCTGGTAAAGTTAAATTCATTTTAGTGCAACATGTTACAATACATCGGTAGAAACGTAAACCCGAATAAAGTAACAAATTTCCATGCCTTTGGTGCTATACATTTAAATTGCACTATTTGTTTGCACTGGGAATTGCTTCAAAGATACTTTTTTTATGCCGCTAAATTTAGTAAATTTTCCTGCTATAAGCCTCTAGGAAATTAGGTGATCTATCCAAATCATGCACTACTGTTGCATTCTGTAGAATTTGTGATTATCATGTGTTAGGGTGGTTACATAAAAGGTTTCCTACAGGCTTATTAGAAGGAGACTAACTGGATATTTAGAAAATTAGAGATCATACAACTTCCTTTTTAACCATCAAGATGATGATATCAAGGATAGTTACAACTATTATTTCCTCCATTTAGATGCTTGATTGCATATTCCGAAGTACCTGAAAATGCAGTAGCTAACTCTCAGCTCTCCGGAATCTCACCTATCTTTGCTTCTCTACGGGGCAATCTTCTGTAGTTGTTGGCGTACAGCAATTAGAATCTCACATTTTAAAGCTTCGACTTTTGTTTATAAGCAGTCACTGGTATTGGAACAAAAGCTAATTTTTGTGATATTTTCATCTTTTCCATCCATCAGAACGATTCAGATAGATCTAACTTACTTCTCCTTCTAAAGTTATCATGTGCAAGGATAAGCATATTCTAGCTTCAAAGCCAGCAAAGCCACTCTTTTAAGTAGAGGAGTCTGCATACATGTTTCCAGAGAGAAAACTCATAGGAACACCTCCAATAGAATTATCACAAGTCTTTGCCAAGAATTGCCTTTTTGAGCATATCCATCAAAATGTAGCTAAACTGGCACTGCAGTTTCAGATCTTCAACTTTTCTGTATATACTCTTCAGTTATTCAAGTTTCATACCCATCTGATCTCTAGTCAATCCATCAGCCAACTTCAGCTTTTAGCCTCTGCAGGTCTAAGGAGTAAAGATATGTGTCTTTCAGGGAATCTTACATCTTTCACTGCCTTTGGCAAATGAAAAATCAGAAAATAGCCGTTGAAGAATGGTACAGTCAGGATCAGATATATTATCTAGTGTCATTAGAAAGTAGCTAGCCATTAATTTATGGAGGAAGACAAATTAAGCATTAATATGCGAATAAAATAAAAGGGGAACATATGTAAGAATATGTTAGCATGTTGATTTCAAACTGAAACTAAGAACAACAGACAAGTATGATGTGGTTTATATATGCTATCTGCATTTTAGGAAGTTGTAATTTTTTACTTGCTGCATGTTTTATCTAATGCCATTATAAATGTCAATTAGCTATTTGCTCTATTCAGAGGAGACTTTAAGATCCATGATTATCCATCTGATCTTGAAGAATCTGAAGGAATCATTGCTCATCCATCTGCAAAGGTTTCTCGTAAAGCATACTCATTTTCTATACAGATGCGGGACGTTCTGTATTTTTCGATGTGCACTCATGGCCAGATTTATCAAGATATATTCGGGACATACATTCCCGGTAGAGATGATATAGCCTTGTACTTTTTTTCCTGGAAATTATGAGAGGTAGGTTCACCTTTCTCTGGGATGACAGAAGTTGAGATTAGAGGATGGGTTTGATGCTGATGTTGAGTTACTGGTTTTTCCATCCAACTTATTGGATGTATATTCACAATGTAAGTGCCCGGTATCACTGGACTAGGCTTTTTGTCTGTTAAGTGTATCTACTCTCTAGATATTGAACAATTGGAACTTCATGGTTTATTCAGTGTTTAATTGATTTCTAGTGCTCATAATGAAATCTCATGTTCACATCGCTTGGAGGTTTTAAATTATTGGGGGGTTACATTTGTAACAATTTGCTGAAACTCTGAACCTGAATGCATATGAAATCAGATTATAATTGGATATTTCCATTGTACTATTGTTATTAAAGATCAAGATTGATCAAGGCATACATCGATTTACAAGTTTGCAATATGGCTTGGAATCTCGTTTCTTGAGATCTAACTTTGTAAGCCGAGTCAATACTCAATAGAACCAGGATATCTCTTTCAATCTTTGGAAACTCAATCAACAAATACATCTTTCTGTTTTGACAACATGCAATCGTGTTAATATAAGCAGACAACTGAAAGCAGACAATCCTCCTAGTGCTGTGAATTTTTGTTAACTACTTGGACAAATGTCATTCTTTGAGACGGTGATAATCAGAGAGCTTAATTTGACTCTATTTTCTATGATTTTTAACAGAATTACGTAACAGTTTCTTCATGTGGGGTGTTTTCCGCCGCATAAAGGGAGAGACATCTACAAGTAATGCTGGAGCTCAAACTTCTCCAATAGCACCATCATGAAGCAAGCACAATGTCAAGGAGGAAGTACCATAGCTAAGGGTGAAAAGTGATAAATGGATGCTTTCTTTAGTATAGGGAACGATCTCAATCTAGGGGAGAAATTAGGTGAAATATAGCTCGTAAACATGTTATTAAAGTTTTTAGGTTACATAATTTTGCATTTACTTCTGCTTTTACAAAACCGTCTGTTCCTAAACTCATGAAGTAGTGAAGATATTTGTTAATAGTAAGCGTGCATCTTTTTTTCTGTGAGCAAATGCCCTGTCATCGCTCGAGTGGTGCTTCTCTTTGTTTCAATGCTGTAATATGTCAACATTTACCCTTTCTATTTGCAATATAAGGTCTCTTAATCTTGCTTCAGAACTCACAGAGCTGCAAAGACCCCCTGCACTTAATCAATTTTTGAATTTGATGATTCTGGTAGCCAATTGGCCCTCCAAATGACTGAAGGTGACAGAAGCCGTTCTGTTCTCCATCCTTTAGACTCAAGCTGCCATATGGCACAAAAGGATATTCAGCAACATCCAAAAAAAAAAACCTCTATAGGCAGATAGACTATATATTATGAGAAACAAGCACAATTTAGAAGAGATCTTCTGAGACACCTTCAGAACAAGGTCTTCGTAGTGTTTGTCCATCCATAATTGGCTCTCCAAAGCTGCTTTTCCCTCGTCAACAAGTTTTGCCATCACAAGTGCATGGATGAACGCCTGTAAGATATCTGCTGCAGTTGAATCTTTGTGCATGACAATCCTGATCATTCCATTTTTCTCGAGCAGCAAGTATTTTGCTACAAGGGCAAAATGGAAAGAGATGAATCTTTTGTATTGAACAACTGTTTTTGCATCAGAGAGGTCAAGATTCTTATTAACCTTTCTTGTAATGATATGCAGCCAATTGTAAGAGCTCCACCCTGTTAGTAAGAAAGCAAGAGATCAAAATACAAAAATGAAATCCAAGGAATACCTTATCAGGAATATTTAGACCAAATTGTGGTACATGGAGCAGACAGACTACTAAAGAAACTACCCCAGGAAGAGTACCTTAGACTATGGGTTTAAATGCTAATTTTAGAGAGGTTCTAAAATTCAAGTAGATCTCAGTTGATAAAGTCATGTGATGGTAAATGAAGAAGAACAAGTGAAACTGAAAACTCACAAATCCTGGCGCTCAAGGGAAGATATTCTCACACCAAGAAGAACACGCGAGTGCAAATGCTTAAGACTGTTTGAGCTCCAAGAAGTGATCCATGATGGTAATACGTGCTCCCGTCCTGATACTTGTTTCGGGGATAGCACTGTACCAGTCCAAGTAAATACTTTTATTCACTAGTATTCCTTATAAGTGATAAAAGGCAACAGAAAAAGGTAACTAGTTCAGTAATTGTATCATACAGCAGATATGAAAGATGGTTTACCGGTTAGAGCTGTTCATAACTCCAATACAGGACAGACTAATTTTCAGTTTTGTAGCATGTATTTAGCAAGACATAAAAAATCCTTTGAATTATCAACTATAACCCAAACTAATAACAGTATCAAGTGAGACACGTTGATCCTGTTCAGCCAAGCTATGATCATGCACTATTGTTTTCAGAATCAATTCATAGTGACAACTGCATGTTTATGGGTGAAGAACAACCATCAACCCAAGCTAAGTCTAATAAGGATTTAGCATCCAACCTTGGCCTGTCTCCAGGAACTGCAGCAAAATTATTGCACTTCTTTGGCAGTTCAGTGTAGTTAGAGAAACGGAGCAAACAGCCCTGTAATTTGCTGTAAATAGATAAGAGAAAAGCTGCTGAATTTCACTGCTAAAATAATTGGATAGGTTTAATATCCACAAGCAGATACTATCTGTGTTCAAAAGGAAAATGAAAATAAGACTAACCATACATATGGAACACAGTGAGGGACAAAAAACAAATCCAGATGACCAGGGAATGACCAGCTGTGACACGTGCAAGAAGCATTCCAAAAGCCATCCCAACCATTGTGGCAACTGTCTCTTGGCTGTCTTCCTATCAAAGAAAGATTACTAATAATCTTGACCCAAGAACTCGGATTCGAGCAAGTTTCTTCTGAGAAAATAAAAAAGAAAAAGTACTTTTGCAGATATGTCAGCTGCATTATTCTGGAGGGCAAAGTGCTGCGTCAAAGCTGCTCTAGTGGCTCCACTAGCAACGCCAGCTAAAAAGTAGAAACGTAACGCAATTATGGATGTGGCAACAATATATTCTTGTCACAATGAGCATTTGTTCTTTTTTTTAAAGATTGACTAAAACCATGCACCGTGCATTTGTGCTATATTCAAAAGCAAGCATACACCAATAATTTATCACTAAACCTAAGGTACCATGATTTGGTTTTGAAACAAAGTTTCCTTTCTCTATGAGTGTGTGTGTGTGTGTGAGAGAGAGAGAGAGAGAGAAGTTTAAAAATTGAAAAACTTTCAAACTTAAAACAGAACGAATGGACACAAACCAATGCAGATATACTTTCAAATCCTTCTCACACAGTTCAAACTATCTTGCTGTAAGCAAACTTAATTGAAAGAAGTATAGATTAATTACAATCTCTAGTCCATGTAAATGAAATAGAACTCTAGCTTGTGTGAGTGTAGCACTTACTGAATGACCTTGATAAGCTCCCCAAGCACACAATTAAAATGAAAGCTGATGGAAACAAAGGAGAGAGAAGATCCATTAACATTCCTGTCCAACAAAAACATATAGACCCAATTAGTTTGATTGATAAAGAACAAGAGATGTAGAGCAAGTATTTATATTAAGATCACGGGAACGGAATAAAAAGGCAGGAAGTATGCATCAACTCAGAGAAAAAAGGTGGCAACTATAAAGAAATTAGGATAGTACCAATATCATTCATAAGATCAGCAACCAGACGCCACATTTTTGCATTGCTGTCCAAGTTTGTGCCCTGAAAATAAAAGACTGAAAGTCATATTTTTGTGCAAAGGCTGTCCCTATTAATGAAAGGTTCAAAATTCCACCTGTTATTAGGGCAAACAGCTAACCGTTTTGAACTCTAATAGCTTTTTTTGCTAATATAGTTAACTATGACATGAACTGTGATCCCTACAGCTTAAAAAAGTAAGGTCTTCTTGCATCATACTTATCACAACCAGATGAATGGTGAAATATTTGGATTATACTGGTACTGGTTAAAGAAGAAAAAAAGGAAAAAAAAAAAAAAGCTAAACAAGATGGTCAAACAACTGAAAAGATTAACAGTTTATTGTATGCTATATAGCAACTGACCTGGTAAAATGTAAACAAGATACCACCCAGCATTCCTGTTAAATCCCTCAGAAACCACTGCCCCATTTCAATTTAAGAAACTCTCATCAATAACTAGAAATAAACACAATAATACAATGGTTAAAAAACAACTCACAGAAAGTAATATTAAAAACCTGAAATGTAGCTCCAATAACAGTAGCCGAGTTCTCACCAACCCCAATGGCACTTAAAAGAGCCTACAAATTGTTCAGGAAAACCAGAATCTAAATGAGCATTTACTACAGCAAGGAGTTAAAAAATTAAGTATATGAGATATCTTACTTGGGTTGATAACATTGTCCGTATATAAGTAGAAAGGCCCTGAACAAAACAAAATACAGTGAGTTTTAATAAAAAATGTACGATGTTTTTAAAAAAATCTAAAAGCCAGGACCTCTCCACCAAAACTTTAATAAATCCCAACCTGCAATGAGTCCCATATTTGGAAAGAGACGTAATCTGGAGTTACGCTGCCTGGAAACCCCTGAATTTGATTGAGATACATGATCAGTTTCAGTTTAAGACAAAAACATACGGCTCATCAAAATAAGTTAAGACATTACAACTTCGTACTTCTAATTTTCTAAAAAGACGATCTTTTTCCCTTCAAAAAATAATTCACTTAGACTGACCACATTGTGGTAAGCCCAGAAATGAACATACGAAAGAATACAAGGATGAAAATTGAAACAGAGAAAAACGCAAAGAACCACAAACAAAGGTAGATAGTGTAAACACATTAGACTCGTGGACAACTAGACATGCCTGGCAGCACATTCTCGTCAACCCTTCTACCAATTGTTCCAAAACGGGCGAAAGAACCCAAATTTTATACAAAATAAGATCAGCTAAAAATTCTGAATATTTGCCTTATACCACATTGAACCCCAAAACAAAAGAAGAAAATGGACCAAGCTATATATCACTGACCACAATAGTATTAACGAATATGCATACGGGTATGCATTGAGAAGTAGAGAAGATCTTTTGCTTGCCTCGGGGACAAAGGCTTCTAAAATTCTTCTGGTGACATGGTTAAATGGGCTGCTGCAATTTTCAACCTTGGGAGAAGATGAAGCGGAGGCTTCAGCTACAGAGAACGTGATCGTTGCCGTCTTTGTCAGTTTTGTTGCAGCTGTACCATTCCATTCTTCACAAAGTATCACAGACGAGGGAAGCTCAGCAGCTGTTGATTCCATGGCCAACTGGGAGTCGGAGCTCAGTCAAGCGGATCGTCTTCTTTGATCGAATCGAATTTGGAGGAAAAGACATCAACTTACGGATTTTCTCGTTAGTCTCAACTTTGTCCAGAGGCTTTTTCTCGATAAACATTCGTTTTATTGAAATTAATTCTCAACTTATATCGATTTTTAAAAATTAAAAACTATCACGACAGTGGAAGAAATTTTCTCTTTAATCTCTTTAAAAACTAATGTTAATCTCTTTAATTTCTCTTCAATTTTTTTTATAAAAAAATCAATCCAAACACTAAAAAATAAAAACTCAATCCTTTCGTTTCTTCTCCTTTTCTTTTCTTTCCTTTCGTTTCCATTAGTACAAATGAGGCCTTAGGGTTTTCATTTTTGCTATAAGGTTTTATATATTTGCATTTAGAAGCAAGGATAATTTTGATTATGTTATATTTTATTTTCTGTTGCAACATAGGTGGCTTCATTTTTGTAGAGTTTTATTTATATATCTAAAGTTAAAAATAGAATAGTTTCAAATTTTATTAGATTTAGAAAAGAATATTTAAGGCAAGTAAATTTACAATGATTAGTATAAGATTTAAAAAAAGAGATTATATTTATGTAAGAAATACAAAAAATATATTAAAAATTAGAACAATCAAGAAATCTAACAAAGAATAAATGATAAAAGATAATAAATATATTATGGCAATATTGCATAGATCAAGAAGTAAGACATGACATTCAGAAAGAAAGAGATATACTTCTTCTGTTTTAGAATATATGTCATAATTTTTTCTTTAATTTCTTTTAAAATATATGTTATATTTATGTATAAAGTATTAGTTTCTTATTTTATTTTTAATTTTACCATTGTCTCTAATTATTTATTTAAATACTTTTGTTTTAAAAAATTTATTAGTTTTTCAACCAAGCACTTGAAACACCTATTTTTAATATTAAATTTAAATTTAATACACTAACCAATTATTTTTAAATAAAAATATTTTTAAAATGTATCAAATTTTTCTATAAAATTTATCAAAATTTTAACTCATATGTAAATATATATAAATATATATATATATATATATATATATATATATATATATATATATCATATATTTTAAAATGAATTAAATATGTTATAATAAAAAACTTTACCTCGCCATATTACTTTTACTTCTCAAACATGAAACTTCTCATAATGAGTAAATTGCAATCCTCCCTAATGTTTGAAATTACAATTGAGACATACTTTTGAAGAGAACATAACAATTGATTTCAAATGAAATGGTCTCTACTTTCTTCATGCACCGCTTGATTTCGTACTAATTATTCTTCTTTTTAAGGTTACATTTTTTGTTTGCTCAATCTCTTTTTAATATTAAATAATTAAAAAGAATGAGAATTAAATTTATATGTGCGAGTTCATATCCAAATTCAGTGAAGGAATAAAAATAGGATAAAATTTGCAAAACAACTCCTAAATTAAAAGTAAAATTTTGATATACACCACAAAATAAAAAAAATTTAAAAAATAGAAAAAGTCTATCAACTTAATTGAAACACTTTAGGAAGGGCAAGGAAAAAGTATTTTCCCTTATGGTTTGCAATGAAGATTGATTGATGGCTTTCTTATGCACTACTTGACAACATACTGATTATTCTTCTTTTCGAGATCACCCAATTAAAATGAAAGGAATGTTGACAGTAATTGAAGATTTTGTTGAACTTGAGCGTCATAAAAGGTGTTTCAAAGCTTCTACACCATTTCAAACTTGATGGTCTCGATATTGAAATTTAGAAAATGAGAGGCAGTTAAAGATTTGTTTAAACTTGAGAGGCAATTGAAGATTTTGTTGAACTTGAGCATCATAAAAGAATTTTCAAAACTTTTGTGCCTTAGAAAAATTATTTAAACTCTATGGATTATTTTGAAAATTAATAATTACCAGGCAACAAAGGCATCATTTCAAATTTGGTGGTGGTCTTGATATTAAAATTTAGAAAATAGAGACAGTTAAAGATTTTAAAAAATAAGTGACAGTTAAAGATTTGTTTAAACTTGAGAGGTAATTAAAGATTTAGCTAAACTTGAGAGTTATAAAACAAGTATTTTAGAATTTTTATACCTTAAACAAATACTTTAAACTCTATAGTTTATTTTGAAAATTAATAATTTTTAGAGAAATAAAAGCAAAGTTTTAATGACCTCGATATTAAAATTTACAAACTAAGGGGGCTTTAAAGATTTTTTTAAACTTGAGAGGCAATTGAAAATTTTGTTAAAATTGAGGGCAATTGAAAATTTAAAATATATGGTTCATTTTGGAATTTAATAATCATCAGGGCAACAAAAACACCGTTTCAAACTTGGGGATTTCAATATTGAAACTTAGAAAATAAGAGGCAGTGAAAATTTTGTTTAAACTTGAGAGTCGATGTGGAGTTTCAAAAAAGGTTTTAATCGCTAGAAGGAGGGCTTGAACCTCCGACCTTGTGGTTAACAGCCACACGCTCTAACCAACTGAGCTATTCCAGCCTATGCAAATATCTACGTAAAGTTAATGCTAAATTTAAAACTCTGCAGTACTTTCATAATCCATCGGAAATCGGAGGAAGGGGGCAATACAGAAGGAAGACAATGTGGAGAAGAGCTCTGAGTTTGATTCCGAAGCGGCGCTTCTCATCAGAACCGGAAATCCCATCACTCTACTCGTTTCTCCAGCCGTCAATTTTCGCATTGAAGAGAACAAACCAGGTCCCTTCGACCCCCCTACCGAAATCCCAAGAACTCACCTCAGGAGGACTCACCGAAGAACAGAAATCCGCGCTTGAGGCTAACCTGAAGTCCTCCCTTAATGACCAGAATACAGATGAAGTGTGGAAATCTTTCAAGGCTCTCACCAATTGCTCTTCGTTTATAAGTAAACCTCTTACCAATTCAGCGATTAACCACTTGTCTTCGTTGAATGACACCCATAATCTCAAAAGAGCATTTGCATCAGTTGTTTATTTGATTGAGAAGAATCCAGAATTGATAGAATATGAAACTTTGAGTACCCTTTTGAATTCTATGAAGAATGCTAGAGCTGCTGCCCCTGCATTTGCATTGGTGAAGTGTATGCTCAAGAACAGATTTTTCATGCCTTTTAATTTTTGGGGTAATGTTCTTGTTGATATTTGTAGGAATAGTGGCAGTTTTGTCTCGTTTTTGAGTATTTTTTACGAGAATTACAGGATTGTGCTTGATGAGAAGTTGGACTCTTTGAAGCCTGATTTGGCTGCTTGTAATGCTGCACTGGAAGGGTGTTGTCGTGAGCTTGAGTGTGTTAGGGATGCCGAGAGAGTGATGGAAGTAATGTCTGTATTGGGTCTTAGGCCTGATGAATCTACTTTTGGCTTACTTGGTTACTTGTATGCAGTCAAGGGTCTTGAGGAGAAAATTTCCGAGTTAGAAGCTCTGATAAGTAAATTTGGTTTCTCTGAAAAAAATGTTTTCTTTAGCAATTTGATTAGTGGATATGTGAAGTCTGGTACTTTGGAATCTGTTAAGTCAACTATTTTGCGTAGTGTAAGAGAAGCAGATGAACAGGGTTTAGATTTCACTGCAGAAACATATTCTGAAGTGGTGAAAGGATTTCTTGAAAATGGGAGTATGAAAGACATAGCGAACTTGATTATTGAAGCTCAAAAGTTAGAATCTTCTTCTGTTATAGTGGAGAGATCCGTTGGATTTGGAATTATTAGTGCGTGCATCAATAATGGTTTTCTGGACAAGGCGCATAGCATCCTTGATGAAATGAATGCTCAAGGAGCTCCTGTTGGACTGGGGGTTTATTTGTCAATCTTGAAAGCCTACTGCAAAGAGCAACGAACAGCTGAGGCTGCTCAATTAGTTGCAGAAATCAGTAATGTAGGACTCCAGTTGGATGTTGGTAGCTATGATGCTCTAATAGAAGCATCGATGTCCTGCCAAGATTTTCAGTCAGCTTTTTCTGTGTTTAGGGACATGAGAGAAGCCAGGATAAGTGACTTGAAAACGGGTTATTTGACAATAATGACTGGTTTAACTGAATGCCATCGGCCTGAACTCATGGCAGCTTTTTTAGATGAGGTTGTTGAGGATCCTCGAATTGAAGTGGGGACACATGATTGGAATTCAATAATTCATGCTTTCTGTAAAGCTGGACGGCTGGAAGATGCAAGGAGGACTTTTAGGAGGATGACATTTCTTCAATTTGAACCAAATGAACAGACATATCTTTCCCTTATTAATGGATATGTGACAGCACAAAAGTATTTCAGTGTTTTAATGCTTTGGAATGAGGTGAAGAGAAAAGTTTCAATTGAAGGGGAGAAGAAATTCAAGTTAGAGACCAGCTTGGTTGATGCCTTCCTATATGCCTTAGTTATGGGGGGCTTCTTTGACGCTGTTATGCAAGTTGTGGAGAAATCTCAAGAGATGAGGATATTTGTAGATAAATGGAGGTACAAGCAAGCTTTCATGGAGACGCACAAGAAGCTTAAAGTGTCCAAGATGAGAAAGAGAAACTTCAGAAAAATGGAAGCATTAATTGCCTTCAAGAATTGGGCTGGTCTAAGTGGCTGAGGAGCCTTTGATTCATCTGCTGCTCATTACACTTGCCCCATCGGTTCTTCCAAAGTGCACTAGCTAAAGATGTTAATTTCATGACAACCGAATCTTTCATAATGTGGAAGTGCTTGTTCTTCATATAACATCGTAGTCAAGATGAGAAATGTTTCGAAGGCAATGAAAGTCCAATTTCTGGCACCCAGATCACTTCCCAGCTTAAGTTTGGTCTCTCTTCTCGAGTTGATAATAGCACTCTTTGTTCTCTGGTTTTGACGAGCAAGATCAATTTTGAATGTCATTGCTATCAGATTACAAGAGAAATAGACTTGTGGTTGCTTCTGTGATCAAAAGAATGCTATCCCGTTGTTACACAATGCAGATGTCTACAGGGAATTAACTTGCGTAGGTTATTTATCTTATTTCTTTCTTTCCACCCTTGGTAGTCAGTATATTTATTCTTGGAATGTAACATGATACCATATTGAATCTCATATTAAAGTTTTTTAAGCACTTCTAATAGAATGTCTTAGATAACTAAGCAAATCATGACCCCGCGTGAGTAATAATTCTTGCTTTGAATTTGTTTCCTGACATCCTGGGCTGTGGATCAAAGTTCCTAATCTTTCTTTTAGATTCCAATTTCTGACATTCTACTGCTTATGACTGATAATGCTCTGCGCTAGAGTTTATCTATAGCTAAGGCGAGTTTAGACAGTGGTTCTATGTGGAGTCTATCCTTGTAATTTATCTTTGTCTATAGTTTTCTATACTTTAAACAGATGAATTCTTCTGCGGCTGTGGCATATTTGAATATTTTAGCCAACATTTTCACTCGCTGATAAATTTGTCCTTTGCCATTCTGGTTTGATGAAAAGACCTAGTGCTTTTCAGCTAGAAACCATAATATGGCTGGCTCTGCTTTTGAGGAAGTTTGAAAAAATTTACCTCCACCGGAAAAGCGTACATCCCTGCTACTTTTTATATGTGTTGGCTAGCCTCTTTATATTGCATTCCTTCATTTAGTCCATCTATATCCTTACTAGGCCTCCTCAATGTCGCTTCTTACAAGTTTACTGCAAGCTTTCACCTTGCTCCTCCTGATTCAACCGCTTCATGCAAATCATGCCATTCCCAGTATCATTCCAGTCAGCGGTACATGTCATGATAGATGTGGTAGTCTCTCCATAAAGTTTCCTTTTGGTTCTGGATTTGGTTGCGGGCATCCTGACTTTGCTAGATATGTCAAATGCAGTTCTGGGACGCTTGAGTTCTCCAGTGGCACTGGAATTTATACTATATCCTCAGTAGATTATGCAAGTAACATTATCTTTGTCACAGATCCTCTTATGTCAACATGTTCTTCAATGCAGAACTCAGGAAGCTTCACCCTGGATCGTGCCAGCCCGTTCAGCATAACTTCAGACAATATGTTTGTTCTGCTTGGGTGCTCCACAACATCTCCAGTGTTTGACCGAAGTCAAGATTTGTGTGATACAGGTTCCGGTTCAAATGTATGTAGAGGCTTGTATTCTTGTAATGGGGTTACAGGGATAGGATTGGAACCAAATGCACCAATATCCACTTGTTGTGTCTATGAACCTCCAAACCCGCTTGGCTCAGGTTATGGTTTGGATCTTCCTAAGCTCCAGTGCTCTTCTTATTCTTCAATATATGGTTTTGGAGGAGATGAAGGGGATCCAATGAAATGGCAATATGGTATTTCCTTGCAATACAACGGATCATATTACTCCGAGGCATGCAAGAATTGTGAGGATAGTGGGGGCTTTTGCGGTTTTTCGGGCTTCAATGAGTCGTTTGCTTGTATCTGCCAGAATGGAGTGAACACTACCATCAATTGCTATGGGCGAGGTTGGTTCAAGACTGCATATTTTTCTTGGTTAGGGATGTGAATCCCTTAGACATTGAATCCTCTATTTCTCTCTCTTTCTTGATATTTCTTCTTGATGTGATTAGGATATGCTTTGAGCGGGACATGGAGACGCATCATTCAAACCAAGTGGTGTACTGGAGGTAAATGAAAGGCACTTGCCATCCGTTTTTCTTGACTCTATGCTCCTTATTTTCAGACCAAAAGTCATCTTTGACAGAAGATATTTTGGTACTTTATCGTTATTTCACATTCCTTTAGGCCCATCCTCTGATCTTGGCCCCAGAAAACAACTTTAAAATCAAGAAAAGTTTCCAGAAAGCAAATTATGGACTTTCTAAAGTTCAAAACTAGGGGCCACATATTAGTTGTCATTTTGTCCCACTATTCTGGCTGCCGAAGTGTTTTATATCCCAAAAAGAAAAACAGAAAAAGAATTGCATTTGAAACTCAATGAACGCTATCTTTCATTATTGCTTGTTTTCTTGGGTAAATCTTTTTTAATTTTTTTGGCTGAATAAGTGTCAAGTATTTCATCATCAACACTTACAAAGGGTTCTTTAGTTCCACCCCTATCACGAAGAGCACTAGGGAGAACAAGTGGAGGGGGAAGATAACCTATAAAGTCCGTATCTTTTGCTGGATGAGCCAAATTATGTGCTGCTCTATTACAACGTCTAGGGGTGTAGTTACAACTCCTTATTGGGTAAATCGTCTATGAACCCTTTATGTTTCAGGATTCTTGCTCTTGTGGATGATGCTTTCTATATGAAGATGCAAAGTTGTTCTGGGTTTGGTACCTGTTGATGGAGAAGAGTTGGCTGAACAACAATTTTTTGTTCTATGTGACGGCGAAATGATTTCCACAAATTCAGATGCCCAGAAGAAACTCGCATCTATTTCTTTTGTGTACCGGTTTAGAACTTCAGCTCGAAAATGGACAGTGTTAAACTTTGTAGCCAATTACCTCGTATATGCTGATTTCTCACTACAAGCAGATTGAACCAGACGTTCTACCTCACCACTATAACTTAAACGAGTTGAGTTGAGTTTTAATTATGGTTGAATTGCAATCCAAAGAAACTTTCAACTCCGATCAACTTTTCTTGAGTAAATTTAATGGGAACACGTTATAGCCGACCTCGATTCTACTGTTGCATTTATGAGCTTCCATGTCGTTTGTGCAGCTGCTGTCAGGACATCATTCTCTTGATTTTAGAAAAATCGACATTTTTGATATAGCGATTCTTCTATTGTAACGGCGCAAGCGACATTTTTTAATCGGAAACATTTCGTGGAAGGATTTGACTCACTTGTGTCTTTTAATTTTTTTTCCCCAAAAAAGTGATTGTGAAGATGTTAATGTCTTTATGGTAAAATATTGCCAAATTGATGGAATGAATATTTTTCAATCATAGAGTAGAAAGTTTAAGCTGACGATTATATTCTGCAAAAGTTTATGTTCAAAAATTGATAGTAGTCTGCAAAATATTTCGTGCACCATTTATGGCAATTATTCTTTTGAGAAGCAACAGGCCCTTATATCTTGGTTGAGAGTGACCGTTGGTTTGAACACCCGTTTTCGAAAAAAATGACGATCGATGTGGACATTCATGTTGGATCACAGCATCGAGATTTCTTGGCTATCCAAAAAAATAGAATAGAGGAACAATATTAGCTGCTGGCTGCCTTAAACAAATGCACCAAAATTGAGTACCATAACTACATATATCACTGTCAATACGGGTCAAAACTCGCAGGTTAGTTCGGATTAACGGGTTTGAACTTAAGATGTCTAAGCTTGTTTAATCGCAAACTTTTTTAGCCCGTCCCACCTAGCTTGCGGGCTAACGCGGGCTAACTCGTTTTTTTTAATTTTATTTTTTGAATTTTTTTCTTTCAAAACAACGTCGTTTTGATCTTTTCAAAATATTAAAAAATATTTTTTTCTCAAAACGACGTCGTTTGGATCTTTTTAAAATATTAAAAAATATATTTTTTATCAAAACGACGTCGTTTTATTTATTTTTATAAAACGACGTTGTTTTGGTAAAAGTCCGCGGGCTAACCCGTTTAATTTGCGGACTGGCTATCACCAGTCGCGGGTTTGAGGTTTTCAGCCCGCGGGCTAAACAGGCCAACCCGTTTCAATCCGTTTTAAGGCCAGCCCGCGACGAGACGGGCCGGAACGGAACGACTCGTTTGACACTACTAATTACGTGGTACTATAACTATTTGTTTTTCACACGTTAGTACTACCTTGTTTAGATTTTTTTTTAAAAAAAGATAATTGTTATACTTGGATGGTTTAATTTTAAAATCGAATTCAAAATTTTAAATATAAAATTTATATTTTATTTTACAAATAACTTAATTTTTACAAGATTCAAAATAAAAATTTCAAAATAAAATTCTATTCAATCACATCCCTGATTTAGGATGAGATTAGACATGATTTGATTTCTCTCACAAATAATTTAACTTTTACAAAATTTAAAATAAAAATTTTAAAATAAAACTAATTCAAAAATCTCAAGAATTGGCCTATCATCTCTTTTCGAGATGGGTTATTGGTCGAATGTTCCGTTGAAGATGCCACAGTAGTATAGATTCCTAAATTACGTTCACTGAACTGAAGTCCAGAATATATCTTCAGAGTTTGGTTTTTCCAAGAAAAGCACGCCTTAGCCTTACCAGACCCTCTTGGACATCCTTATTTCGCGCCTAGGAAACAACTATCAAGTCAACTGCAGTCACGCTGTCTTTTTCCCTTGAAACAAAAAGGGGTACCACCAACTTTCGCTCTATTTTTACTCCGAGGGAGTCGGACTATCGTTGTGCTACTTCAAGGTTTGTTCTTTTTCTCTCCAGACCACTCTGATTATCCGTCTTTCAGTTGTTTTCAATAGTTCATGCAATGTAACTCTTGTTGCTTGTTTGCTGATTTTGATTCATTTGCCTTCATAAGTTCTTCAGTTAGTTGCTTATTTATTTATTTATTTATTGGTGAAATCAATTAGTTAGTTGTTTATTGGTAACTCTAAAGTAGCTCTAGCTCGATTTTCGCAATACTTTTTACGAGGAATTCTGTTTTAAAGAAAATATAACACTATTCTTTCTATTTACTGTCTTTGTTGGATTAGTCTCTTCTTCTTGATATTTTAATGGCTATTGGTTGTCCTGATTCCTAGTTATCCCTTTTGCGGAGAAGGATGTTCATTCCATCTGGTGATCTTTTGCTGTTTTAGGAGAAATATAGCATTTATAGATTAAGTCAGGGAGCAATGCGAGTCTTCTTGGCTTTGTCGGCAATTTTGTGGGTTCTATTCAGCCTTCAAGGGGTGACATCGCATGGGGATCATCCACTTTCCAGGGTATCTGTTCATAAGGCTGTAGCTGCAGTTGATAATAATGCCTATATAAAAGCCTCTCCTTCAGTTCTCGGATTGAATGTGAGTTTCACCTATGAGCTCGCACTGTAGTGTTCTCCGAATGATTATCGGATCTAATCCCATAAAATTTATAGCAATGTGACTGTAAGTTCGCCAGTTGCTGACTTAATGAAAATCCAGTGACATTTTTCCAGCAGCGCAAGATACATGATTCCAAAGTAAGAATGGAAAGCTCATTTCTTACATAAGGTTTTTTCTCTATGTAGGGACTCAATGAAGAATGGGTTAGTGTAGAGTATTTTGTTCCGACTCCATCAGTGGATGATTGGATTGGAGTATTTTCTCCAGCGAATTTCAGGTAAAACATATTTAGACCGTCAATTTTTGTTAAAGAAGTTTCCACGAATCATTTCTCCGTGACCAAATTAGTTTCGGTTGCTGCTGAAATGACTTTCTGCTATATTTTGCACTTTGGTAACCATGCATAAAAAGATGCCATTAGTTATTAATACAATTTAATCTGTCAATTATTCCAGTTTGTCAACTTGCCTCCCAGAGAATCGCATGGTTTCTCCACCTCTACTCTGTAGCGCACCTCTAAAGGTTCCGCATTTATAAGTACATTATCAACTGAAATAGGACGGCATCTTTTGAAACTAATCCATTATCCTCTGCAGTATCAATATGCAAACTACACAAATCACAAGTATAAAGACACTGGAAAAGGATCATTGAGGCTTCAGTTGATCAATCAGAGATCAGACTTCTCTTTTGCTCTATTTTCTGGTGGACTATCAAATGTAAGCTAGAAATGCTCTTTTTCTATAATCTGCTAATTCCATAGATGTTCTAGAATTTAGCATAGCATGGTCTATGTGAGTAGCCAGTTGGCTTCCAGTTGTGATTCTATCTGTATTTCTTTGCTAAACACCAGTTCCTTTCCAAAACAGCCGAAGATGGTGGCGCTGTCAAATGCTGTTGCCTTTGCAAATCCAAATGCACCAGTTTATCCCCGCTTAGCACAAGGAAAGACATGGGATGAAGTAAGTTCGAAATCTCTGCTGTTTGTTTCTTTCCTTGTTCGTAGATATTGTAGCAGAGCAGAGGTTTTGTAATTGAATTTTCCCCTAACTTTTCTTGTTTTGTAGGCAATGGAACCTGTTGAAATCAAATAGACAACTAGGAACTATTCAATATCCTTATTTTTCTTTTCTTCTAGACAACTTTCTTTCTTTTTTCTTTTCCTTTTCTTCTTTTTCTTGTTTTGGGTTAAGTTCCTTGGCTTGGATAGAAGCTGATGACGGCAAAATCTGAACTCAATTGCAGATGACTGTGACATGGACTAGTGGATATGGAATTAATGATGCACAGCCTTTTGTTGAATGGGGTCCAAAAGGTGATGAGCAGAGGCGCTCTCTGGCAGGGACACTGACATTTGACCGCGACAGCATGTGTGGTGTGTTAAGCTTTTCCTGTTGTGCTTATTTTGATATCCTGGAGTTAAATGAATGGATATGAATAATTTGTTAGGGCATATGGCTAAAGGAGACTGAATAATTTGTTTTTAACCGATGAGCATGGATATTAGAGTTGGCTCTTAGATGCCCACATTGAGTACAGATGACTGCTAAATGCTTTGTGCATAACTTGCATTGATTTGACAATTTGTTGGGATTAAAAATCATCTATTTGATATTCTAAACTTGTCTTAAAAAGATGAAAGATAAGCATTTTGTCTTCAGTTTACAGCACAACTTTAAATGTTGTACAACTCCAAGCACTATGATAATACTAAGAGAAAGATTATTCAATGGAAGATTCATCTATTCCTCTCTCAATTGTACACTTGAAAGTTCATCGATTTCTATCTTCTTTTCGGTCTTAGTTGTTCGTATTCATATTCTTAGTATTTTCTGCTCTTATTTCTTAATTACATTGAACATTTCTTAGGTTAATTTTCTCGCTGATGTTAACCATATCATGTATGCAAATTTTGCAGGTGCACCAGCAAGAAATGTTGGGTGGCGTGATCCTGGATTTATTCATACAAGTTATCTAAAGGAGTTATGGCCCAATGCACTGTATGTCATATGAACTTATGTGGCAGTTTTTTATATGCATTACCTGCAATATTCGGATTGAGTTTCAGAAAGATCACCATGCTTTATAGGGATTTTTTTTCTATGTCACGAACTTGGATTGAACAGAACGCAGTTCAAAGTATCAAAAACTGTTTCCCACCAAATCTGGCTTGCTCTTTTCCTCTATGGGTTTTGATAGTATCATGATCAAGAGTATTTTCTTAAGTACATCTACTTAGTCAAATTTCACAAGCTTCAGAATCTACCAGGCTGTATGAATTGCAGTTGTCCTAGAGGGTGACTTGAATGAAGTCTTATGTGTAGTACAAAAACTAACAGGAATATCAAAAATAACTAGGTAAAGTATTTTTTCTTGCCGTCTCTAATATCAGATAACAAAAAGAGAAGTAATAATCTTGGACAACTCTTTAGGGCTCATACATTCAGGAACTTATAACATCTGCTGTTTCCTTATTGTTGCGAAAGGATTATCTAGCTACACTTCCATCTCCAAGCTTGAGGCACTCTTTATTTTATAATGCTAGATGGATTGGATTTATATCTAGCATATTAACACTGAAGCAAATTTTTGACAAACTTTCCTCCTGTTTTGCCAATCATTTCACAGATATACTTACAAGCTGGGGCATAGATTATTTAATGGTTCCTATTTCTGGAGTCAGATGTACCAATTCAAAGCATCTCCATATCCTGGTCAAAACTCTGTGCAGCATGTAGTCATTTTCGGTGACATGGGAAAGGTTGGCTTTGCTGTTCACTAAAGATTAACTTTTTACTTCACTTGAATCATGATGACAACCATGATTTAGTTTGAAATAAAAGAACCTTTCTAACTTTCTATTACAAGATGAACAAATTTATAGTCCTTCTTTTCTTTTCTATTTTTTAAAACTATAATAATGGCAGCTTTTGGGATTCTGACTCCTACTCTCCCCCTCCATTTGTGTGCATGTTTAAATGAGGAAGATAAAAATTTGGACCTCTTTGAATATTCTTCTCATATTAGTCATTGCTAAACTAATGCAGCCGTAGGAATTTCATTTGTGAATAACCAGAAGTATTGCTCAAGTGCTTGCTTATTTTGCATTGTAGGATGAAGCTGATGGCTCCAATGAATACAACAAGTTTCAGTACGGTTCCCTTAACACTACTAAGCAGCTTATCAAGGACTTGAAGAACATTGACATAGTCTTCCACATTGGTGATATCTGTTATGCCAACGGGTACATTTCACAGTGGGACCAGTTTACTTCTCAGGTTGAGCCAATTGCTTCACGTGTACCTTACATGATTGCTAGGTATTTTGTGGAACTTTCAACATGGAGTTCTTTCCCTGTCATTTTTGCTTGGGTGACTAGATATTGATTTTTGCAGTGGCAACCATGAGCGCGACTGGCCTGGAACAGGGTCATTCTATGGGAACATGGATTCAGGAGGAGAATGTGGTGTGTTGGCTGAAAATATGTTTTATGTTCCTACAGAGAACAGAGCTAACTTCTGGTATTGTTATATGTTTTTGCATTTCCTTTTCATGAATTTGTACTTCGAATTAGTCTAAAACAAACTTGTCCTATGTGATTCTCTTATACTTTCTTATACATATGGACATGTTTCTCTCAAAGAGAAGAAATCAGGCAGCAGGCATGTAGTAATATTTTCTGATAGGAAAATAGTCCTTTGAGATGGTTACTGCAATATTGGGAAAGTTATATGGAGAATGGATGGACCAGAAGTAACTCAAAACATTAAAAGTTAAAGTTACGATGAATTTCTGGATGATACATCCTGATCATCTATTGTTCAAAAACAGAAAGGATATTCTCTTTTTTTCATAATTTCCTATTGCCTGCTATTAGTTCCAAAAGAAATTTAATCTCATAAAAAGAAAAATAAAGGTACTATAAGGTAAAGGAACACTAATTATCCAACCAGCATGAACTAGTAGCATTTACTTCTTGATATTTGTGCAAGTTGACTTGAACGACGTGACCACATTCTTTCAGGTATTCTACCAATTATGGCATGTTTAGGTTCTGCGTAGCTGACACAGAACATGATTGGAGAGAGGGAACAGAGCAATATAAATTCATTGAGCATTGCCTTGCATCTGTAGATCGACAGAAGCAGCCTTGGCTAATCTTTCTTGCTCACCGTGTACTTGGTTATTCTTCTGCTACTTGGTATGCTGATGAAGGAACATTTGCCGAACCAATGGGGAGGGAAAGCCTTCAAAAGCTTTGGCAGAAGTATAAAGTTGATATTGCCATGTACGGTCATGTGCATAATTATGAGAGAACTTGTCCTATTTACCAGGTATCTACAGCTGTCTTGCTTAGTGAAAATTGATTATATGTAAATTGAGGTTTTCAATACTGGAAAGGATGAAAATATTATTTTTTCCTACCAAAATGATCTCTCTCATATTTTGATCCAAGATGAATTTTATAATCGCCCATTGCAGCACCATAGTTTTTTCCTTTTGTGGGTGAAAATTTCTGCACCATAGTTAATTTGCATATTTTGGTATAAACCTGCTGAAGATATGGAACAGGTTACTGGCAAACCTGAAATTATATCTAGATTCTATATTTCCTCTCTACAATATGTGCCAAAATAAGGAACTGGAGTATAAGCTATACATTTGGGTTTTGCTGGTCAGGGCAGGTATGGGAGGGAATGGAAATTGAGAGCCTCAGCTCTTGACGAGGAGTTCAGTGCTGTATCTGCTTCCTGTCATGTTGACCCTATAGTTGTTAACCATTCAGTGATCATACAGAATTTTTGGATACTTATCAAGGACGTGCTGAATAATTTCATCCTTTTCTTGACACAGAATATTTGTACAAATGATGAGAAGCATTTCTACAAGGGCACATTTAACGGCACAATACATGTTGTAGCAGGGGGTGGTGGAGCTGGCCTTGCAGATTTTACTACCTTGCAAACCAAGTGGAGCATCTTCAAAGATCATGACTATGGATTTGTAAAACTAACAGCATTTGATCATTCAAACCTGCTGTTTGAATACAAGAAAAGCAGCGATGGCAAAGTTTATGATTCCTTTAGGATTTCCCGGGATTACAGAGACATCTTGGCCTGCACCGTGGATAGCTGCTCAAGTATGACCCTGGCATCTTGATTGGATCTGGCTGGTCTTTTCTACCAACTGTAGCTCACGGATGACCCTTCTCCATTGATATGATCCAACCTGACAAACTGTCAAACACAGGAATCTTCCCCGCTTAACATTCAAAATAAGAGAGGAAACTCTCTATTGCTGATTTATGCACTGCTTGAGTTAATGAGGATTGAAACAAAAGAATGCATTTTATAGAGAAGAATTACCAGTTAGATTGTCTCGTTGTATAAAACTTCTGAGGCAAATGGTTTCGAGGATATTTAATGATCTTCATTTTTTTGGCCTTCAGAAAAAAATTTCTAGTCCTTTGAGGATTACACTATCGGATCATTTGCATTTTCCTGTTTATTTCCCTGTCGAACTTACAATGGCAGAGTTCCAATCAGGAAAAAATGGAAAACAAAGGAGGCAAAAACATTGCTGCAGAATTCATTTGTTGGGTTAAAGAACTTACGTACAAATGCAACACACTTCACGCTGAAAATGGATTGGATAGTTAAAAGAGGATCAGGGAACAAAATGTTACGCCAATTCAAGAATTTGGATGATCATTTTGCCAAGCCATTGTGAACAGAATCGTCACTGGAGGGGGGCAACCAGAATTTCCATTTTTTCTAGTTGTTTCTGATGCAGGACCAAGGTTCGAAACGAAGAAAAGAAACGAAATGGTTGGCAGCCGCGGTCATTAAAGTAAAAACCAAGCGAATTTTTGCTTCTCTATCTCCTTAATTTTCATACTAATTTGCTTGCATGGTTATTCCTCTGCTCCTGGATATGTCGCCGTAGAACACAGAAAACTGTGTCGAGTCTAAGATTCAAGATTCCGTATTTACTTCGGAACGCCACGAAGTTATATTATCCTGGACTGGGCAACTGTTGGATATATTCACTGGCTTCTTTTGTCTGCTCTTCAGTTTCATGCTTCTTCGGACTCGCCATTTCGCATTACTAGCAGTCTAGGCTGCTAATTGCTATCTCAATTCTCAAGCACATAGCCACTGTATTTGTGGTCAGTTGCTGATTTTCAACTCATTTTGCGATGATTAAAATTCTCAGCTTCGTGTTTATTCTTGGATTTCACCTCAAATCTGTTTCGTCTAAAAAGTGAATTCTTCCTAATAATCATTTTGGAACTTAAATTCTAATGGTGATATTTGTTTCATAAGATTACCATGACTTAAGACTTCATCTGTTGAAGAATCTAAAGCAAGATAAAACAAGTGTAGTAAAAGACCTAATGGATAAGAAAATTGTCTTTTTTAAAAAATAATTAAATCACATCATTCATATGAAAGAAAAGAAATTACACAAATAAGTTAAAAATTTATACTAACAGACAAAATATCATATTTCAGATACCAAGATGAGTAATTTATAATAGAAAATAATTTAAAAAAATACGCTATGATTTTTTATCAATGTCTTCTTAAACACTAAAAACGATAACCAAACTCCATACCTTTCGTTGAGTAAATATTTAAAAGATTATAAAAATATTATTGACCTTAAAAATTACTTAAAAAATATAAAAAGTTAAATATAGGCCTCAGGTATGAAAGAAACTCCGTCAAGGAGTATTAGACACCAATTAATAAGTAAATGCTAATTGTCGTGATAAAGGGAAAAATAATTTATTGGAGGGAATATTTTTCTTTTCCTAAATCCTACCTTCTCTTTGCGTTCTTTACTTGACAAGTCTTTTGTTACCATTAGAAATCATAAATTTTCTTTTACACATTTGGCCCTTTTCCTATCCTATTTTTGGCGAACCACGGGCGGGTGAGACAGCAACATTGGTATATATATATATATATATATATATATATATATATATATATATATATATATATATATATAAATTAATTTTACAACAGTATAATATTCATTTTAGTCAATATCTTTGATCACCAATTTAATTAGATAACTTCAACTAATTAAACTACTAAATTAACAATTATATATGATCACTATCACGTACAGTTCTTTTATCTTTGCTTGCCATCTACACATCAAAATTATATATTTATTATGTATAAAATTGTAATTTTTTAATATCCTAAACGCATACAACTATTTCAAACAAAAATCAATTAAATGACATAAATTACAAATTTAAGCTAAATTAATTAGATTTAATTTGCCATCCGAAATAGATTAGTGTCAACAAAACAAATAACCAATCAATATTGAAGAACTTCATAAGAAGCATAATAATGAGAGAGACAACATTAAAAAAGATATAAATCATAACAAAAGAAAACATAAAAGGAAATAACATATAAAATAAATTAAACAATATATATTCAACATAAATTAAAAAAATAAAAAATGACTTAACGAATGCATTCAACATAAATTAACAAATTTTCAAAAAAAAAAGTAACAATATAAATAATAATAATTTTTTTTTTAAAAAAAAAGGCAAATTGGGCTGGAGCTTCGCTTGAAAAGCCGAACCTCCCCGTGGCTTGGCGCCTGCTGGAGCTTAGCCGGCCGCCGGTGAAGCTCCAGCAGGGGCAACCAAGAAAATCGATTTTTTGTCTTATTTTCGTCAAATTTGATGAAATTTTAACGCAGCATGGACATCTATCATCAATTACCAACCTTGGTTGAGAGAGAGAGAGAGAGAGAGAGAGTTGGGAAAGAGTGGGGAAGGAGAGAGAATTGGAATAAGACTTGCTAGAGTGCAACCAGTAAAATGTTAGTTGAACTCAAGTCAAAATTCATTGCTCCCATCAAGCCCAAAGCACATGTCCAGGAATAGAGAAAGAAATTTTTTCAAGGAATGAATTTTTTTTGGGGTAAGAAATCTTACAAGAACTGCGCATTCGTTTCATCTCCATTATTAATTAAAAACAAGAAAACTCGATCGATTTGAAACTTAAAGATTAAGCCTTAAATTTAGAAACTTTGGAGACAAAGAACAGACGACAGAATAATATAGCTGATGAGGAGATGGATTATCGCTTAAAATTACTTTCCGGCGAATGTAGAAGTGTATTGGTGAGTAGCGGATGGCAGCCGCCGCTGATATGAGTATTTTAATGAATTCGGCGGCTTTGGTTTGGAATTGGGAAGTGAATTTGTTTGAATGGTCTTTCAGCTCTGCTTCGTATCTACCCTTGGAGATTCCGAGGTCCTTTGAAAATCGATGCTAAATCCACTCCGAAGATTTTTCATCTTTTAAATTGTCCTTGGGCTGATATTGGTAACATTCAGTCCTAGTGCGGAACCATTGTTCTTGAGGTCAATCCTCTCCCTCTGCCACGTCGTGAGTATTCAAGAATTCTCTTTTCAGGAAATAAAAAGAATTGTCTTTTCAATTAATTGGAGCTGTTTACTGTTAGTTTGTCACAGCCGGGTTGCTAGTATCAGTTCGCAGTTATGTTAATGGCGGCCATTCGTTCTCCTCCGTTCTTTTTGAAGATAAAATTATCCTAGTATTTTTCTTTGTGTTGGTGTAGACGGGACCTATGTGCTTGTGGACAGCTCATTCTGCGATTGAGCTCTTTAGGATTGGTTTGTTGTGTGCTGTTGGACTGTGGATTAAATAGTAATACACAATTCATTCCGTGCTTGTAATGATATATATTTTATTTTTCTAGCAAACTAAGGGCAGACCTATATCTTCTTTTGGAGAAAGTCTCACTTTGATAGTGTTTTAACTGATTTTACTGATTTCAGTTACGGGGTTGAAATGCAAGTTCCATGTATTCTTCTCTTCATTTGTTTGGCTCTAATGAACCTGCAAAGTGGGACATCTCATGGGGTTCAACCACTTTCAAAGATAGCGATTCACAAGGCTGTAGCTGCTATTGATGATCAAGCTTATATTAGTGTCTCTCCTTCAATTCTTGGAAGGAATGTAAGTTCCAATGATACTGTAGAAATATTTCTGTGCTTCTATTTATCTTTGGGTAATGCTGTTATGTTCAAGAAACTAATTTGGAGCCAGCTATGCATCCTGTTTTTGAAATTAACTAGCTGTCTTTCTCTTAAGGGGAGTTAACTAGCTGTCTGTAGTTGATTAGCTAAAGTTTTCTATGTTTACTTGCTCTGAATTGGGGATGCAAATGTTCAAGTTCTTGAGGAATGGAAATTAAGAGATTGTCCTAAATTCCCCCCTCTGTTCCAGGGAGAAGACAAAGGATGGATTACTTTAGAGTACAGCATGCAGAATCCATCAATTGATGATTGGATTGGAGTATTTTCCCCGTCCAATTTCAGGTAGAACGGATTTGTTGAGCTTTAGATTTTATAACACACTTCTCTTGGTGGCCATCCGCTTGCATTGCCCTCAAATTGATAGAGTAAAGCCTTTATTGAGATTTTTAAATTTGATAAAAGAATTTTCTGCACTGAGAAGTCTTTCTTCCATGATCTGAGAGCACTAATGCATGCTTGAGTATTATCTTTCAGAGCATCCACCTGCCCTCCTGAAAATCTTAGAGTGCTTCCGCCTTTACTTTGTGCAGCACCAATAAAGGTTTGTAATTCTTCTGTTCTATTGGATAACTATTTCTCATTTTTTGCTCGTGCTTTTCTCTGGAGTTCCTCTTCTTTGTAATCAGTTTTGTCACTGTGATGCAGTTCCAATATGCAAATTACTCTAATCCTAAGTACAGAAGCACAGGAAAAGGATCATTGAAGCTTCTGTTGATCAACCAGAGATCAGACTTCTCTCTTGCCTTATTTGCTGGTGGATTGCTGAATGTATGCTTTAAGTTCTGTAGCCCTTCGACTATATTTAGTTGTATACATACTATAGTATTTTGGTTACTTAATTTAAGACTGGATGGCAAAGTTTATCTAGTTTCTATAGACCTAGTTTTATAAAGAAGTTTCTTTTGCAACTACAAGTGGATGGCATAGTTCCTCGATTCATAATGAATAGTGTTATGTTTTTTCTTCTTCTTCTAATTCTGTGAAAAATTAATTTGTCTTGAGATTTGTTTCATCATTTACAGCCGAAGCTTGTGGCTTTCTCAAATTCAGTTTCCTTTAGAAATCCAAGTGCACCACTATATCCACGTTTAGCACAAGGGAAGCAGTGGAATGAAGTAAGTTTATCTTCTTTAATTCTACTACTATTTCCTACATATGTTTCATCTTCCTGTACTGATTTTCCAACTTCAAACACACAACCTGGGATTTCCTTAGCATTCTTAAGTTTCTAGTTAAGGACTTGAGGAAATGTATGGTTTCTACTTGATTGTCAGATGACTGTGACATGGACAAGTGGATATGGAATCAATGAAGCAGAACCATTTGTTGAATGGGGCCCAGAAGGAGGAGAACAGAAACGGTCTATAGCAGTTACACTGACTTTTGAACGTAACAGCTTATGTGGTGTGTGAGATATTTCAAGCTAGACTTTACGTATACCAGGATCTGGAGAAAAAATAATATAGTTGCACACAGATAAAATCATATGGATTTTTTTTTCTTTCATAGCTGGATATGGCCATCGTGTAGGTTTCTTTAGTGTTAGTGGACCAAATATAGCTTGTGCATTTCCCGTGACCGAAAGCATTATCCCAATACTACTTCTATGAGTTCAAAAGCAAGAAAAAAGGGTCAGCCAGTACAGCACCATTTGTTGAAAAAGGTCTGGCATTCATGATCAGTATTCTTGAATTAGAGTTTTTGCAAGAGATGTCTCATGCTATCTCTCATTGTAGACATTTGTCTCTAATTCTCAAATTCTGCAGGTGCGCCAGCTAGAACTGTAGGGTGGCGTGATCCTGGATTCATCCATACAAGTTTTCTGAAGGAATTGTGGCCCAACTCACTGTATGTTTCAAGATTTTCCAACATGGCATAATAAGTAGTGAAACCACAAGATTATTTTCTACTCTGTTGTTTCTCTATCCGGGGTTTCATGGCCTGTGTGTGTGGGGGGGGAGGGGGGAGTGTAGGTGGGTCTGTTTTATAGAAGTGCATCTGGTCATCTTTTCTTCATGGCAGGTTTTGCTTTGCTTATTTGAAAGAAAAAATAACTGTGACTAATTGACTTGTGGCTTTTCTGCTTTCTTGTGCTACACACACTAAAAGCTTCTTCTTAGAATTACTATTTGTAATCCCACTTCAAGAATGGGACCAATGCTGGTGTAATTTGTTCAGACAACTCAACTTCAGTGTTAAAAGTTTCAGCATTTCTCCTTTGACTTTGTGCAGATACACCCACAAACTAGGGCATAGATTGTTTAACAGTACATATGCTTGGAGTAAGATATACCAATTCAGAGCATCACCTTATCCTGGTCAAAATTCTCTCCAAAGCATGGTCATTTTTGGTGACATGGGGAAGGTTAGAACATACAAGATTGTATACCTTGTAAATTAGAACAAATTTACCTTTTGTCATTCACTTTATCATCCTAGTCATGATATGCTATTTTCTCGAAGTAAATTAGAACAAATTTATGATTTGTCATTCACTTTATCATATACTATTTTCTGGAAAGAAGAGTGCCTTTACAGATTTATTGTCAAAGCTTTACATATGCCCACAAAAAATATCTTAGATCTTCATGACTTCAATCTTCACATCTTGGGACAAAAGTACCCTTGTCTTCCTCTTCAACTGTGTAGGCATGAGTCTTTGTATCCAACTTTACAACTTTGAGATCCAGTATCATCTTTTACGTTTATTAAATTTAGTATTTTGAACAGCAAACATGGAGTGAATTATACTCAAGTGTTGTCTTTTTGCATTTTCCACTACAGGATGAAGTAGATGGCTCAAATGAATATAACAATTTTCAGCCTGGTTCTCTAAATACTACCAAACAGTTGATTGAAGACTTGAAGAACATAGATATTGTCTTCCACATTGGAGATATCTCCTATGCCAATGGCTATATTTCCCAGCGGGATCAATTTACTTCTCAAATTGAACCAATTGCTTTAAGAGTACCTTACATGATAGCAAGGTACAGTGTGATAATTAGAGACCTAGTGGAGCATCTACTTCCATTAGTTAATGCATATGATTATCTGTCTTTGCAGTGGCAACCATGAGAGGGACTGGCCTGGATCAGGCTCATTTTATGGGTTCATGGATTCAGGAGGAGAATGTGGCGTGCTGGCTGAAACAATGTTTTTTGTTCCTGCTGAGAACAGAGCTAAGTTCTGGTAGGTGGTAAGCGTAATGATTTTTCACATTTTTTTTTATTTTTACCATGTATGTAAGCATAGAAACTTAGCCAGTGTAAATGTATGAAAAATTTTAAAATGCTTTTTCATGGCTTTAACATGTCATGCAGCAATTGCAATCTTCTTTCTATGTGATATCCAAGTGGCTTCATAAATGGATTATTTCTGATGACATCCTTTTTTAGGTTTTCATAATCTTTTATTGTGTTCTTTTAGGCTCTTTCTTTAGTGACGGAGATTTCAGCATATGGGAGATACAGTTCTTGATGAAACACTTAAGAGAGAAGAAATATAAATAGATCAGGAGAGAACATGTAGTTTCTATCGATACATTATTGGCATCTTCAATGTTTCAGAGTATTTGGCAGACATCACCATAGATGCTTATTATCTTATTGCTTCAGGTACTCTACCGACTTTGGCATGTTCAGGTTCTGCATAGCCGACACTGAACATGACTGGAGAGAAGGAACAGAGCAATACAAGTTTATCGAGCACTGCTTAGCATCTGTAGATAGACAAAAGCAACCATGGCTAATCTTTCTGGCACATCGGGTTTTGGGTTATTCTTCAAGCTACTGGTATAATTACCGGATCATTTGCAGAACCAATGGGAAGGAGTCTTGAAAAACTTTGGCAGAAGTATAAAGTTGATATTGCCATATTTGGGCATTTGCATCATTATGAACGGATATGCCCCATTTACCAGGTACTATTCTTTGTTTTTTGTTTTTTGAGGAAAACCAGTTACAGTTGCATGTCTAAATTTTCTGAATGGTTAAATGGGACCAATTTCTTTGAACTCTCATTTCAGTTGCAAACCAAGTAATTCACCTAGAAACTTTAATGTGGAATTACAAGCATTTTTTGTAAGAGTGTCTATCTTTTTTCTGGCTAATACTTTATGACCAAAATGGTTGTCCTACTGCAAAATTGCATGCAGAATACAGAAGACATTGATCTAGTGGTAGCAAAATTTGCAAACAATTTCTACTATTTTGGTTTGAGATAATTATGGCAACTGATGAAACTACTAGTCATTCTTTTGGCCAAAAGCAGTAGTCATGCTCTCTATTCAAACTATGTTTGTATTCTCTAGCTACATGATATCTTCTTGCTCTGAGGCTTCCAGGTCAAAGATACAAACTTTTGGGTATCTTTTATCTGGAGTCTAATGGTTGCTTTTCTCTCATTTGCAGAATACTTGCACAAACAATGAGAAGCACTTCTACAAGGGCTCCTTAAATGGAACTATACATGATGTTGCTGGAGGAGCCGGAGCAACCCTTTCTGACTTCTCCAGCATCAAACCTCTGTGGAGTATTTTCAGAGACTTTGATCACGGTTTTGTCAAATTGACAGCATTTGATCATTCAAATCTGTTGTTTGAGTACAAAAAGAGCAGAGATGGCAAAGTTTATGATTCCTTTAGGATTTCCCGTGACTATAGAGATATCTTGGCCTGTACTGTGGATAGCTGCCCAAGGACAACCCTGGCATCTTGAAGGAAAAATACTGCACAATGTTGTATTCACCAGTGATTCCTGCAGAAGTTATAGATCCCAGTACACGGTAACCTTCATCATCTTGTCAATATAAAACACCCGAATGTACTTGACATTTGTAACATTTTGTGAAATTTTACCACATATTCAAATGGATGGAAGTGTTGTTGTTTAGAGATATCTGCATTGTCAATAGCAGCCCAAGTAAGAACCCAGCATTTTGAGTGGAAACAAGTTGGTCTAAGCATTGTTTTGGTTCATCAAGTTTCAATGTGGTACTTGGTTCATCAAATTTCTGTCCAACCAAATAGAAAGAAGACATGATCTTCGTTGCTTCGGTTACATTTGCGTTCGCAATGTATAAGTACGGTCGCGATCTCATGTAAGCTGGCAAATAATATTCAACAATAAAGGGCAAAAGAAATATAAAAGCAACTTTTTTTTTTTTTTTGGTTACCTCGATTCATTTTTTATTTGACGAACTGCAGTTCAAGGCCTTTTGTTTTTTCCTTTTTTTTCCTTCTTTTTTGGGAACGCAAGTGAAAGATGTCAAATTGTTCTCAAACGATATACTCTCTTGTTTAAAATAAAACGTTCATTTTTATATACTAACACAATTTACGTGTAATCGCATGTTTTGAATATTTTATTTAATTTTTAATAAAATAATAATTTTTTATTATATTTTTAGTGATAGAGAATAAATAATATTTTTCTGTTATTTAATTATATTTATAATATTATAATAAAATACATGTTTTTATTAATTATATACACTATTTCATGAAGATCAAGTAATTTATTTTTACATCTTATATTATTGTATTTTTTATTAAATAACATTAAATTTTGAGATTTTCAATTAATGTTATAATTTTTATAATAATTTTATTCTTTTTTAATAATAATATACTTTTCTCTTTTGCGATGATAAAGATTGAAGTGTATTTTTACTATTTTTTTATTTATTTACATGATATTCGAATAAGATATATATTTTGTTTTTTCATAAAAATATAAATAGTCTTTTTTCATACTTTATGCTACTTTTTCATAGACTATATGAATATTTAAACTCTTAAATTTCCATAATTATTTCACAAAATCTTTTATTTTTTTCAAAAATAAATATTTGTTTATTTTTTACTTTTTATCTAATCAATTTATTCCAATAAGAAAAATATTATCTTTACTAACTAACAAAAATATTTTCATAAAAATCACTTAATTTTGTATTGTTATATTTTATATTTTTTATAAATTATAATAATATTTAAAATATTTAATTAATATAATTATTTCTCTAATAATTTTAGTTTTTTTAAAAATAACAATGTCTTTTTTTTGTAGAGGTTAAATAGTTTATTCTTATATTCTATTACATTATGTATATTTCAAGGTAAAAAAAAATTGTAAATTAAGGGAGAGCCAATATGTATTTATTAATAAGTAATTATAAACTTTTTATTAATTTTAAAATAAATTAGTAGGTAATGAGCATTTAGTGCATTGTTCACATTCTAGATGTTACTTTTGAATATTTAGAACACCAAAATAAATTGTTTAAGTTTTCTATAGAACTTTAGGACATTTGAACCATCAAAATCAAAATAATTTATCCAACTAAAGAGTATTTTTTACCATTAAAAAAGGAAAAGAAACAAAATAAATTTAAATTTTCAAGCAATTGTACCTACTAAATTAGTTTGTGGGATTAAATAGATTTTAAATTTGAGATTTTTATCTCAAATTTTATAAAAATAAATTATTTATAATATAAAAAGTGTAACTCAAAGTAAAAATTTTATATTAAATTATGTAATTCAATAACTCCCTTAAGGTAATACAAGCACAGGCACAACAAATGCTAAGGATTTGCCACGGAATAAAACTCAATTAACCAGTTGGAGTTTAGGCCACATATTGCAGGTGAGACTACTTGATAATAACTGCGTTTCCTCTGGTCCATAAAATATTGGTTGCATCCAACCAAAAGTGGAGAAGATTCCGACCTAAAAAACACATCTAGAAAACAAGTTCTTACAAAAAACAAAAGCAAAAAAAACAAAACAAAACAAAAATCTAGAAACAATGCGATTTCAAGATGACGCAACAGGACAAACTTGACCTTTTCAGGCCGTTACAACCAGAAGAATTGAATCAATTGATGAATGAAAATCAGAAAATGGGAGCACAAAGAACCAAGAAACCCGAGTTCTTTGCTTTTCCAGGCACCAACTTTATCATCAATGACATTTTATCACAAAAAAGATCTTTTTAGCATTGGCTCTTAGTCCTTCTTCATAAACTTCTTTTTATACTTGAGTTGATAAGTTTCCTTTTTCTTGATCTACGGTAGCGTTGAGGTCTGTTTCTTTGAATTTGATTCAGCTATTGGCGGTTTTGGCTAATAAGTCTTAGAATTCCAGAAGAAGATTAAGTTGGGTTCTTTTCATTGTCCCCGTGAAGGTTCTAAGTTTCCTCAAAGAACTTCTGAAGTCCTAGACAATATTTAGCATTTTTGCTCGGTTGTTGTGTTCACTAAATTCATGTGAACAGGTCGCTTTCTAATTTTCAGGCTTTGACAGGACCCGGAAAGCTTTTGCTTCTGGGATTCCAGTTTACAGGGACTATCTGTTTCTGCATATTGATATCTGAGAAACAGAGGCATTTCTCTGGCTATGTGTAATTGATTGGTTGTTCTTAATTCGTCAAGAAACTGTGAAATGGATTTATGGGTTGTTGCTGCTGCTGCGGGAGCTGGATATTTAGCAAAAAACTTGCAAAATCTACCATCAAGTGAAAAAGAAAGATTAGTAGAAATAATAGGATCATCTTCAAAGTTTTCAACCAACACATCACTAGAATCCAGAAATTTGCTGCAGCAAATTAGAGACAAAACTTGTCCCTTACGCAGATTATCAAGAAAAAAGGCACTTAGAGATGCTTCTTCTCAGCAGAAAGATGAATTTGACAGTAGGTTTCTGGATCTAGAGCAGCTAGGTAGTAGTAGTTGTGATCCCCATTCAGGACCAAGAATGGCTTCTGCTACTGGTAGCAGTGGTGTTAATGTTGTAAAGGAGGACTACGATGTCCTATGGTTATCAAGGTTCCCACCAGTTGGAAGGGAAAGCATTTCACAAGATATAGAGTTTGAGGATGCAGAATGCAGCTCTTTTGGATTTGGCAATTTCAAATTACTCCAGAGTCTGCCTTCAGGCTACTTCATCAAACCATTTAGTCCCCTACAAAGGGACCTTGCAACTCGGCTATGCAAAGAGCATGAGAACATGGAACAATTTGTGTATAATTCATTTGCATCACATTGTATTCCAACAAAGATGCCTCTGATGATCTGTGAAGGCACTGAAACAATAAGCAGATCAAATAGTATTCCGTTCGATATATGGTCTAATGGCAGCAGCAAGGACACTGTTAAAAGTGATGCGGGCTGGAATGAAAAAATGACATTATCAAGCGATCCATCCTTTGGTAACGCTAACTTATTTGAGATGCACGGCTGGAAAAGTTGTTCCGCCAAAAGGATCTGTGGCTCAGCATCTGATTTATCAGGTTCCTCCGCTTCGCTTCTTTGGTCAACCTATTTCGGTTCCCTACTCGGCCTTGAAGTCATGCCAGAGTGGTGTAATTACATGTTTTTTTTGGCTAATTCCACAATTATTAAGAACTTCAGTTACTTGATTATCTTCTTGCAAAGCATTTGATGTTTTGTTTATACTGTATTAGCAGGATCACCCAACTTGATGCTTCTCTTCATGATCGGGATCACCATTGGCTTCTTATCGACAATTGTAGCAAATGAAAACAAAGTAACCAGCCTGAACGAGCAATTAAAGCAGGCAAATAGTCTGGTCCAAGATTTAGTGGAGGAGCTCGAGATGAAAGATAAGCTGACTGTGAAAGATCTTGCAGATGAGGATTCTCAACCTTTAAGCATAAATGACTCTTATGTTTTCAATCAGGAACTGATCCCATCAGCCTCTGAAACACAACCTAACGAACCAGAAGCTGGTGAAGTTGACGGTTATGGCACCAAAATGGCCACTGCTAGGACTACAGAGGGTCATATGTTAAGGAGCGAAATTGAGGCAGAGCTTGAAGCTGAACTGGAGAGACTGGAACTGAATATAAAGACTTCTGTTCTGGAAAGTGATAGAACATCTGGATCTAGTGAGGTCAGTTGCCATCCAGGAATCATTTCACCAGAAATTGATTCAGATATACTATCATTTACGTTTAATACGTTAAATGCCTGTGCAGCGTGATCTTGAATTTGGGTATGAAAGACAATTCACTTTTCATCTTTCTAAACTGTTCAACAGACTCCACCTCCAAATTATGCAGTTTCTCCTTGTGAATTGGCTATAAGCTTGCATGAGCTAAAAGAATTGAGACTGGAAGAGCGTATTAAGGAGCTTGAAACAGCCATCCAGATCAGCCAAGATAGGTTGCAGTACTTGGAATCAGAATGCATCACCTCCCCGGACATCACATCAGCCCCAGAAAGTCCGGCCTCAGTTTACAAGTAGAATGGCAAAAATGACCTTGCTTTCTATTATCTTCAGGAAAGCTCTGGATGTATCAAGGTGTATGGAGAGATGACCAGAGTACTGAATAGAAGATCAACAGACAAAAGATGCAGTATTTGATCAAAAGTACCTCCTCCATTTGAGAGAAAACTCGTTGATGAAACCTCAGACACAAGCTTTCACGAAGCATTGGATCAGAAAAAAAGTGATGGCGGCGAAGATGACAAAGATTACAATATATTTAGGAGTAAAATATTTCTGATTAAGCAGATCAGTGACTTCTGCAATTTTAACCTTGAAAAGGTGCGTTGAGATGCGACAAACATACATCAGAAAAAGCCTGTAAGATAAGAGAATAGAGCTTATTTGGAGGAAGTTTAAGGATGCAAACAAAAAAAGCCAGTGAAAACTACATTCTGAGCCACTAAAGTTCGTTTAGAAAGAAAATCAATCGGACTGCCCTTTTATTCTAGGAAAAAAAGGTGCTACTGTAACTGAAATAGAGCTGTTTACTGCTTTCTATATTCCTGGTAAAAAATTTCTCTTTTATGTACATTTCATAGCGATAGAATTTTCTTGTGCTTAATATAAATCAACAAAAAAATGTATAATACTCCACATAGAACTCCAGTAATAATAAGAACCCAATCAAATGCAGAAGGTTCATCAAAAATTGTAGCCTTCAAGTTCATTCCAAAAACTCCGGTCACAACTGCAAAACAAGTTGCCACAAAAGTTGCACCAGTCAAAAGCAACTCAAATTGAATCAACTGGTTCTGAACATTGCCCTGTTATGCACATAGAGAGAGAAGATTTTCTCATAATCCAAGCGTATAGAGTAGCAATCATAAAAAAGGATGACAAGAAATCTGAAGCTCATGAGGGTTTTACCAGTTTTATATTGATTAAATCCTCGGTATCATCGATATATTCTTTAAGCTGCACGAATAAATAAGAGAGAAGTAAATCTTTTAATGGTTCTTGATGTGATAAAGTAATTGTTTCAGCATGCCCAAATACACTATTGTAAAAGGCACATTGTTCCCCAAGAAAATACAGCCCAATTAAATTAGTCTCCATGTTTAATATTCATCAGGGCTAATGATAAATCCACTATGAAGGGAATGAAAATTAAAAATGCCAAAAATGCAGGTGATTTCTATTGACTGACATATGAGTTTAGCCACCAAAGAATGTTCCATCAGCAGCAGCCAAAGAACGATATGATTTTCACTCAACAAATGAGAAAAATGTAATGGATGAGTATTTATATCAGGAAAAAGGTTGAAAATACGCCTATAGACTATATGTCAAGAAGGCAATCTCTCTTACCGATAACAATTTGTTAAGCGTATTGTCACTAACAACGAAGTATGCTTCTAGCAACATTTCAAGTTGATCTATATTTTCGCAAGCGCCTGTTGAACTTAGTAGGCTTCCATGCTTGCTTGAACTGATACTGCTGAAAGCCCTCTGCAATTTATGCACTCCAGTACTTGATCCAACTGGGGAAACAGGTGCAGATTTTGAGCCAAATCTTTCTCCAATTGAGTTATTACTCTGATCATACATATCACTACTGGCATATGCCTCCTTTCTCTGTTTCTTCTCAGTTAAGTACATCTCAGCCATATCCCCATCATCATCCATTAGATGCTCAATCTCATCACAAACCTGAGAGTTTATTTGGATGATTATATACATCGGAAGTTATGGCCAAATATTAAGAGGTAACAGCAGCTCAAAATGCAGCAATACCTTTTGCACTCGCTGGGTCAAGGCAAGAAGCTGGCCTTTTAGTCTACGAACCTGTTCTAGATTAAGAGTACTTATGGACGATGCCAATTCATCAAGCACTGGATATATCTCCATCTCCAATTCTTTCACCTGCATTTAGAGAGCTTATAAAGTTATGTTATGGCTTCACAATGACTTGTCCATTGGTATATAAGTTTTCTTAAACTGCTACATCTTTCATAGTTTGTCTTTCTCAGAACATATTACATATGTTGGTCTGTCAGTACTCTGTCACACCAAATGGTACAAAGCCTTCATATTGTAAATCTAAGACAAAGTACACTAGAGAAAGTTTTTGTGGCCTTTCCAGTAGTCATGGAGCAGATCTAACAGACGACTAAACAATAAATTTAAAAAACACAAGTCATACTCTCTCTCTCACATGCACACACACAAATGCACGAACAGTCTTTCCTTTTTTATGTCTACAGACAGGTAATCAAGGGAATCATGTTCTCGACGTAATGCCAGGTGGTGGCTAACCATGCCCCTGCCAAAGAAGTATTAACATTTTATTTTATACATGATGATGTAGCGTCTCCCTCTCTCTCTCTCTCTCTCACACACACACACAGAGACGCTTGCAAACAGACAGACACACACGGATTCTCTCGATTTTTATGTTTATAAATGGGTTCAAGTTCTTGACATATTGCTAGGTGATTGACAAACCATGGCCTGCTAAAGAACTATTACCGTTACTCAATTATAAATAAAAGGATACATGATCATGCAGCACTAGCAGCGCCTTCAACACTCCAACCAACCAGAGATAAAACCTCCCTATTTGGTCTTTCCTTTTAACAGATTAAGGGATTTACTGATATCATACACAGATGTCCACCATCCTTTCTGAACTTAAACAGTTCAAGGAAAAATACAGTATCAAGAATACAAATAAGAACAAAAGAATATCTCTGTAAGCGACAGAATGTGGAATAACATTACACATACCTGCGCATCAAGAGATATGCATGTCAGTTCCAAAGCCAGCTCTAAAGCCCTAAATTCGAAAGGTAGATCATCTGAATCAAATTCATACACACTGTGAGGAATTCTGGGAGCAATTACTTAGAGAATGTAGCAAATGTAGAAAAAATTATTACTAGAAAATCATAGCAAAGCCCCAAATATATATGTATATACCCAGAGCAGATTCTAGCAAAAATAAAAACAACTGTAGGCTTAGATAAAGAAATTTAGGGCACTTATCGAAGTACCGGATTGCTCTTTATTTGCTTGAAGGCGTTTACACAATTCTGAATTGTAATGAACCACAGCTGCATCCAATGAATTCATCAGAATGACCTCATCAGCTGTGATTATACATCTAATCTGTTCAAGGCTGACCACAATAGCATTTTCTCGACCCAAAATTGTAGAAGGATAGATAAACATTGGGTCCAGAAGCCGAAGATCTCTTGCTGGCAAAGAACAATGCTTCATTATTGTAGCTTTATCCAACTCCAATATCTTTGAATTCCCATTCTGATCAATCTTTATCCAGGATCTACTTCCAAGGCCATGTCCTCTCTTCTTAAGGCTGGGAAGACCCAAGCTACGAAAATAATCGCTACCACGTACATTTAAACGGAATCTTGAATCTCCATTGGATTGGACAAATTCAGGAACTTCAGAAGGAAAGAAAGGAACTTGGGATTCTGTCATTGAATTTTGCGTCAGGATCATTAACTTAAACAATCATATGGAGTGGAATCCCAAATGCAGCCATGCATATATGATCACCGAATCAATTGAATTAACCTCACAGCTTTTTGTATTATGCCCCTCCTCATTCTACATTGTTAAGCCACACCTGATTTAACCCAAAAAAAAAAATTATCAGTACAATGTCTCTCCATTAGATCCAAAAAGATTAAGTGACCTTTATAAAGACATGCTAACCATATGACAACAGTTTCAAAGTGAAATACAGATACAAGAACGATATAGCTCCAAAATATTGAGTTTCCTAAAAGAATTCTATTTAATAGCTACCTTCAAGAACAGTCCATAAACCATACACTTAAATGCTATTTCTTATATGTTTACCCAAAAGTCTTTTATTTTAAAATTCCCCTTTCGTTCACATATATTTGAAATTCAACTCGTCTAGACGTTCAGGAATTCAATAAGGTGATAGCACAAAATACTGTCACCTCTAGTTAAACAAAAGCTAGTCCCTTCGACCCTCCAAAACCAATATGTAATATTGAAATATCTAAGAAAAGATACATGTTCATTCCTTATTAGAATTGTCAATCACAATGTTAGGAGTACGAGATGCATACAAATGCTTCTCGTTGACATCATTTAGGTTTCTGCTAACAAATCCTGTCTATATTTTCCTCCTCTTCTCCAAGTTTCAAACTTTGAGTTTTCAGATTTCGGAAGAACAAAAAAATTACCAAAGCTACTGGAATCGATATCAGCAGTTGCAATTGAAGCTGAAAATTTACCAAAAGTGAAGCTCATTTGTGTACTTCAGATAACTGAAAAACAAAATCAAACCTCTTTGATGACAAGTCCTGTATTTCTATACGATTTTGGTCACAATCGTTTCTCCATAGACAGACAGATATTGCGTAATAGTCACTCCTTACAATTCAGAATGATGAGAAGATAAGAACAGCTTCCGGTCTTGCATCTCTAAGAGTAATGGAGAGCCTTTTAACCTGCTTCGCCTTGCTTTTATACTGAGTTTCGCAACGAAGTCTCCAACTTCTTCTTCGAACGCATTTAGCCGATGCGTTCAGACCTACCCCTTTGCAAAAAGAAAATACGTTTTAATGAAAACGCATTACTCACAATGCAATGGACTATATTTCGAAGGAGGCCTACTTTTGCAGCGACAGAGAGAGGGAGAGAGAATTTTCCTTTTTCTTTTTAACTTCTGTTTGATGGGAAAGCATTGTGGCTGTGGAATGTGGTGCACCATTTGGGCCTGGTTAGTCTCACTCTCTTGTTGTAACATAATTTAAAATATATAAAATTTTTATTATAAAAATCTTTAAAAGGTTAAAAAAATATATAAAATACGTGACAATCTTAATGGTATACTTGGATTGAGTTCTACACGGAACCCAATGCAAATTTCTCATCTCACATCTCACTTCTTCTCTCACAAAAATTTCTCTCTCTCGAAACCCAAGGCAGAAAATCTCAAAATCAAACTCTATCCCAAAATAAAAAAAGAAGAGGATTGTGTGTGCATTTGAAAATTTTTTCTTTCTTTTTATTTTTTAATTGTCCCTTTGGAATAAATTATTTAATTTTCTTTTCTGTTTATACGTAATTTTAGATTGTTTAATTTTCTTTTCTATTTATAAGTAATTTTCTTTTTTAAAAAAACTTAAAGATTTACTTGGTTGATGTTTTATTTAAAAGTTATTTCTTTTTATGGGTGTGAGTTGATTATTATGTGAGAAAATATGAAATTTAAAATTGATATTTTTTAAAATAATTAATAAATTTTCAATAAAGAAAAAGACAATCCATCTACACATATTGGTGGTTGCAATAGTGTGTAAGAGTTTGTTCAAAATATCTCAAACTACTCCATTTGTACCAAATTTGCGGGTTTTGCTTTTGATTGGATTGGGCATAAATCATATTTTTGGTGCAATTTTGAAAAACTGACACTTGGCACAACCTGCTTTGTTACATATTATTTACTTGAATATATTATATATTTTTTACATGTTCTTTAAGTCCATGTAATTTTATTTTTCTCTTTTTGAAACTAAAAATAGTTTGATATAATTTTTACATTTGCCTAGTAGGATGAGGATGGTAATAGGTTTTGAAATCATTTTTCCTTTACACTATATTTAGCTCGCAAGGGGGAAGAGAAGAAGGAGTGGTACCGATGGAAGTAAAAGATCTACTTTCATTTCGTTTAGTTTGAATAGAAGAAAAATGAATTATCAATTTTTTACAGTCTCGTAATAGTAATATTTTCCGTTTACAGTCTAGTAAAAATGACAAATTTGACTATAGGGTTTTAGGTTTGAATTTGAGATTTTTTATATTATGGCGTATTTAGATTTGATTTTTGTTTGAGTTGAAGTGAATTGTTTGTGAAAAGAGAAGCGAGGTTTAAAGTGAAATAAGTGAAAAAAAGGGAAGTGAATTGTTTGTGAAAAGAGAAGTGAGGTCTAAAGTGAAATAAGTGAAAAAAAAAAGTTTATCCTTTTTTGTTTAAAAACCAATTCATGTTCACCATTTTTTTTTTTTTGCTAAGTTTTAAGTCTTGCAAAAATTAATTATTTGAAAAATAGGAGGTGGGAACCTAAGTGAAAATTTTTCATATTGAAATCCAATCCAAATACAAAAGAGAAGAGAATTCTTCAAAGAAAATGGAAAAAAAAAGTGATTGTGAATAGACTTAAAAAGCCCCTTGATTGGCCTTTAGATCATAAAAAAAAGTCGTTAAGATTGGCGCCAAAAACCGCTAGAAGTTCGTTATTGTTACATATGTTAAGAATCCTATATACTTTCTCACCAACCGAAATCATCGTATCGCCGCCCGTGTCATCCAAAAAAAAAAAATTTGCAAAACCCTAATTCATTGTCGTCTTTCCAACCAACCCTTACGTTTATTCCCATTTGGATTGTATTACAGAAATCTCTGGATACAATCTATTCGAAATAGAAAGGAAAATAATCAAGAAAAGACAGGACTTGATTGAGAATTGTTAATTTATACTGAAGTTAATTCAAGGATTAATTTCAGGTATTCAATCTAATTAGGCTGAGGGTCTTTTAGATTTATCTTGTCTTTTCTGGAATTTTGAGCATTCTCCATGATGTGTTGAAGGTTGTTGATTGTTTGATGTTTCTCTCTTTTTTTTTTAATAATTATTGTTTGATGTTTCTCATTAGGGAAAAATTTTGCCATATTGTAATATTTGCTTGGGCGGAATACTGGCCGGTACTATGCCTTTCTTGGATTGGTACCCGGCAATTTGGCTTATAGAGGTTCAGCTGGATAGTTTCAGGTGAGATGATCTTCCATCAATGCTTTATGCGCTTCTCTTAATTGTAAGATTATTTTCTCCTTCTTTTTTTTTTTTTTTTTGTGGGGGTGGCGATGTGTACATGTTAGCTAATCCTGAAGAAACATGCGAAATTTGAAGAGAAAAGGAAATGCAGACCAAATGCAAAAAAATGAATAAGAGTTAGAATGGTACCTGAACGCGGCTTCATTGTTTCAGAATCTTATGAACTGAAACTAGGAAACCTGCAAGAAAATGCTTTATTAGGTGGATAAATAATATTTCTTACATTCGTTGGGATAATTTTCTTTATGAAAGTCATTATAGAAGGGAATTCAACGGTAAGATCATTTTATTGTAGCTTCATTTCATCCCTACAAGGCATTTATCGGTGTTGCCATCTTAAACTCATGGATAACAATGAGCTCTTGCGAAGTTAAGGGTTCCCTAATTGGCATCATAGCCATTTTGTAGTTGCAAAAGTTCATTTATGTTCGGATTTGTACTATGGCTGGATCTGAAGCCATTTTCCTGGATTAGCTTATTCAAGGTTTACTGGTCTCTATTGTTTCCGAGATGCTTCTTAACAACACCACCATCCCCACCCCACCCCACCCACCCCAAAAAAAAAAAAAAATAGAAACAAGGGGGCGCATAAATCTTTGAATGGTGAACTTACCAGAGAAAATAAATACTAAATACCCTTCACACTTTTCTAATTTAAATATATTTATGGGAATCTCATGGTAGTGTGCTTCCTGCACTTGTTTATGTATTTAAGAGTTTATTTCAGATGTGATTTGTAACATCATCATCTTCAGCAAGGAATCTGGACTTGGAAATGGAAGCAGCAAGAATGTGAGTGCCGAAGTTGAATATATCTTAAATAGTGATCGTTTCAACCACTCTTCTTATTTCTAGATTTTGAACATGAACAGCTTACTAGAACAGATTCTGAGAATACAACCGAGGGAGTTACATCTGATGGGACAGAAAATTATGGATCTCCTCATTCTGCAGCTTCATCCTCACCAGAATCAGAATCTATTGCTGATGATCTCTTCCAACTGGATCAAGTAATATTCCAAAATTCCAATGATAGTGATCCTAAAAGCCCCTCTAAATCTAACGAAAATGAAAAAGTGCATCGAAGAGAAACCAAAAGTGATATTTCCATTGCAGCCCTTTTTAGTTTGGAAAGGATTTATGGATCTTCAGGTTCCATCTCGCAAGATTCAGATGTCACGCATGAATCTCTTGTTCCTACCATATCACAAACACAATCTCCTCCTGTACAAGTGATGGAAAGATCAGCAGGTTACGATGCTAATAGAATTCCAGCTTCAGTATTCACATCAACATTATCTGAACCAGTGGAGTGGAGTGCCAATTCCGATGACTCTTTGTTCAGCATTCAAATAGGCAATAGTTCAGCAAGAGATCCATTTACTATTACAGGTGCAGACTCACCCAATTTGGAAGAGGTTAACATCCCCGAAGAGTTATACAAGTGGAAGGAGGTAAAGAAATCAGGAGAACTGAGTATGTCTAAGGAATTTCGCAGCTCTGGAGTTGCAAAAATTTCTGATCAGGTTATAGCTTTGGGACAAACCTCTCCGGTGACAAAAGAAGAAGAGGAAAGGCCAAAAGATTTAGATTTAGGAAAGGATAGCGTAGCCTTAACAGACAAACTGAAGAATATTCCTTACGGAAGAATCAACAATGGAGACAAGGCAAATCAAGAAGCATATAAGAACAAAAATGTCATTCAACATTCTGATCAGAATGGAATAAACATTCAAACTTCCGCTTTTCCAATGTGAGTAGAATCGTCTATGTGTTGGCAGCTGGAGTGAAACTCTTTTCTTATTCTTGCTATGTTCTTGAATAAAAATTTGAAGTTCCCTTATTAAATTGTTTTGGGTATCTGATGCCATTCTCTGAGATCTGCGAGAACTCTTCAAACATTAATTCTTTTTCCTTTTGCATAACTTCCCAATGTGTCTGAATTGGCAGCCGTTTTCCCTTCTATTTCAAGAGTTGCAAACCTTTTTTAACCAGAGTACATACTGTTTTGTTATTGCAGACGGAGGAAGTCTTCAATGTCACTCTCCCTTTGTTCTAAAAGACCTTGTTGGTCCTTTAAATGGTTATGCTCAGCAAGTTTCTGTTGCAAGTGGCCATGTCGGTCTACTTTCTGCTTTAAGTGCCATTGTTCAAATTATAGCTGGATGTTCTGTTGCACCTGGAAGAATACAAAAAAAATATTCTGCTGTTCTTGTTTTAAAAGGTATGCCTCTTCCTCTCTTCTGTGGCTTTAGGCCTCATCTGGTTCTAAACATTTTACCACTTCGGTACTCTTTCCATATGCTTTGCTTTTCTAAGTATTTCAGGGTAACAAACAGATTCGAGTAACTTCTTTCGATGCATTGCAGTTTGAAGGACAGGAGAATGAGAAAGTGGTGTTCTTGTTCTTGTTGCTGTGCCTGCTGTTCTTCATGTTCATATTCTTGCTGTTGAGAAAGTGAGAGAGCTTCGAGTCCTAGTGATCAGCCTCCTCTTGTCTAACCTCTTCAATTTGCTTACCAGTAGTAGTTGAAATGCAAATAGTTTTCTTTGCATTGATTGATCAGTTCAGGACCACCAAGTTGATAGCTTAAACATACGATTGAAAGATCCAAACCTTCTTCTTTTGAAGCGAAAATGGACAATCAAAGCTTGAACAATCCAGAACAGGGAGCCCAATGAAAGTGAGTTAAGGTAGCAACAACAAGGTATAGGATAGATAATTTTACACTGGTAGATTTTTCTTGTCTTCGTATGGAACTATTCTTTCTAGCAAGCTTGTGCCATGTGTATAATTATATATAAGAAGATCACCGAATCCAGAAACTGCTTTACACATAGTTGAAACTTGATGTACAGAAAGCATGTTACTGTGAGAAGGAAATCCATATTGTTTTTCTGAGGGACTACAAGTATATCAAGAAAACTTATTTCCTTTTTTCTATTATTATTTTACTAATTTGGAGGGCTAGACCCTTATAACAAGGAAACAAAAGTAATTCACCTTAATTTTTCTCTTTATATAACAAAGTAATAGTAATTCATTTGGTCAAAAATAATTTTACCGTTAATAAGGTTTTTCGTTAATTCACATCCCCCATATCCTATAGTGTTAAAAAATATATATTTCTATGGCAGATATTTAGCAAATTGAGAAATCTTAGAAACATGTCAATGTTGCCCATATCGGTGTATAAAAGGGAAAATTCTTAATTGTTAATAAAATTTATATCACATGATGGCATCAAAGGGTCCTTAGCTCAGTGGTAGAGCATTTGACTGCAGATCAAGAGGTCACCGGTTCGAACCCGGTAGGGCCCTGCCTAGGGGGGAAATTTGACTCCATGGCCCAATGGATAAGGCGCTGGTCTACGGAACCAGAGATTCTGGGTTCGATTCCCAGTGGTGGAGTCGTTCTAGTTTTTAAAAATATATATATATAACATAACAGTGTTTTTGCCTGTATGACATATTTTGATAATTAAAACATTTTTTACCTGTGTGAAGTTTCCTTAGAATGGGAATTGTTTTGGCATTTATGAAACTTACTGAAGGGAACATTTCTCTGGATCCAACATTTTTTAAAAATATTTTTATAAGTATAGATTTTTAAATTTTGTAATCACATTTTTTTTCAAATTTGCCGCCCATTATTTTTTAAAATTTCATTGTATAAATTAATATAGATTTTTTCCCTCCAATATTTTACAATGTTCATTGTATAATACTGTATTCGGCCAAGATAGAAAATGGAGGCCCAACGAAGTGATAACAATTCGTGTCAACGTACAATCCTTCTCAATAGATTGATGACAACCTCAAAATAGGACTATCAATTAGGTCGTGTTGGCTCGAGCTCGACTCATTCAGCTCGCTTAATTATAGGTTCAGATTGATCTTTTCAATTCGAATAATATTTTGGCCGAACTCTAATTGAGGTAAGTTCAGCCCGATTTCAGCTCGACTCGTAAAATATATATATATATAAATATAATATATATATATATATATATATTATTATTATTATTATATAAAAATTTTAAAAAAAATAGGTTAGGATCGGCCCAAATCCGAGCTCGGCCCCAAAGGGTTGAGCTCGGGCTCACATTTCTCTAACCCAATGTCAATCGGGTCGAGTTCGGGCTTAACAAAACTCGACTCACTCAACCCGATTGACAATCCTATCTCAAAATTTTGGCCGAAGTGTTTGCGTGGACTGGAAACTCCTATTTAGATAAGCAGTTAATAGGATTTAGTTTTGAGACCCATTCACGTTAGCGAAACAATCACTCCAGAGCATTTAATTAATAGAGATATATTGGTTAGAGTTAGAGAATTAAAAGTTATTATAAATGTTAAAACTTTTAGGAAATTAAATACTTATTGCTTCACACTGAATGAAATTTTTTGCTGGTCTTGAAACTTTTGATTATGTAACTATCTATTTTTTTATGATAAATACAAATCTTCTTTTTAGATTCGGAAAAAAAAAGAACGGAGTCTTCCTTTCCTCCTCCTACACCCCCCGCCCCACCCCAAAATCAACACACATGTTATATATAATTTTTTTATACTATATACAATACAAATATTAATCATTTTGTTAAGATCTCTCTCTCTCCCCCCTCCCCTCTCTCTCTCTCTCACGAAAGTGGATATGGACTTCTACCAAATCTTGAAAGTTGTGCAAATTTTAAAAAATCATATTTTTTTTAGTTGACGTTAATAATTTTGTGAGTTTTTACTTTAAAATTGAGATAATTCTTTATAGAATTGCTAATCATTGTGTTGTTTTGACTGGTTTGATAAGTTATTACAGTTTAGGGGAAAGAGAAAAGAGAGAAAATTCTTTTAAAAAATTTTTATACTCTATATAAAAAATTGTATATCATTATGATCCTCAAATAAGACTGCTCTTCATACTCACACCTTCATGGGCTTTTTCCAAGAACCGTTACTTATTCTATTTCAAAATATAAAATTTTTTAACACTAGTAGTGCTATCAAAACGGGCCTAATCCCGCGGGCCGGCCCGTTTTTTTAAGCACACAGACGGATATGGATCGAATGTATATCGGCCCATTTTAACGCGGTTTTTTCGGCCCGCTCCCTTTAGCCCGCGGGCTAACGCATAGCGGAGCAGCTGAACACTGGGCCAACCTATTTTTCTTTTTTATTTTTTTACTTTTTTTTCTCAAAACGACACCGTTTTGATATTTTTAAAAATATTTTAAATTTTTTTTCTAAAAACGACACCGTTTTTATATTTTTTAACAAAACGATGTCGCTTTTATAAAGCCCGCTGAGCTAGCCTTTGCTTTAACCCGCTAATTTATCGTAGCAAGCAACAGATGGGAGCTTTTCAGCCATGCGAGCCAACGAGCTGATCCGTCTTCGGCCCTGCTTTTCATCATGTTTAGCTCAGTGCGGTCCCTGAGCGGGCCGGGCCATTTGACAGTGTTAAACACTAGTTCAAAACAGGCTTCAACACGTGGGTTGACCCGTTTAGCCTGTAATGTAGACGGAATTAAATTTAATTTTTCAAATCGGTTTAAATATGGGAATTGATCTGCTACGTTTAGCTCGCAGGCCCGAGCGAATCAAATTCATTTTTTTTAAACATTTGTATTAGAAACATTATAAAAATAAAATTGTATAACAATCTGGACATCAAAATTTTCTAATCACACATTCTTATTACATTCACAATTAAAGTTAATTAATTTTATTTTATTTTAAATATTTTTTATATAAATTTATTCATAGTAAGAATGATTATATAATTAATGATTATTTTTTATTTTAAAAATATTGATGATTGGTCAAAAATATTTTTATCTCAATCATAAATTAATATTCTTATATATTATAAAAAAAAGAGAAATTGACTATGAATGCCACTGAAGAATGTACTTACTGTTTATCTTGTCATTAAATTTTTTTTATTATTTCATACCATTTAACTATTTTTGGATAGCTAATCCTGCCACTCAACCACCACAAATGGCGAAATTCTGCTGAAAATAGCATGAACTCACGTGTTAAGAATTTAATTTTTTTAAAAAAATTAAGGGCATAATGATCAATAATTGGTTATGAATGTCATTGAAGAATGCACTTACTATTTATTTTGTCATTAAAATTTTTTTATCATTTTATGCCATTCAACTATTTTTGGGTGACTAATTATGCCATTGAAGAATTTAATTTTTTTAAAAAAATAATAAAGGGCATAATAGTCAATACAATTCTTCTTCCATCAAATTTCTCACTTACCCGAACTAAATTCATTTTTATCCGTTTGAGAACCCAATTTAAAATTTAACAGATTAGTTTTATCAAATAGTCACAATGGTACTTTTTTCGATACCATTTGTTGTAATTTTTTATTTACTGCAGAAGCTAGATTGTTGTTTTGGACTAATTTACCTCGACAGAAACTGAAATTGACACAATAAACTAAGACTGACACCAACTTTGGCAATGAATGCCAACGGGCCAAAAAAAATTTTTTTGTGAATACGGATCTTGCTAGTAATCAGACACAAGAAATTGAGATGGACACCAACCTTTGCAATGAACGCCAACGGGTCAAAAAATTTTTTTGATAGATACATATCTTGCTAGTGATCTTCTTGTGTCAGCCATTTTGTCGAGGTAAATAAGATCCAAATTAACAATCTATCTTATGCAACAAGTAAAAAATTATAATAAATGATACCAAAAGAAGAACCATTATGACTATTTGATGAAGTTAATCTGTTATGTTTTTAATTGGGTTCTCAAACAGATAAAAATAGATTTAGTTCGGGTAAGTGAGAAATTGATGGAAGGAGAATTGTATTAACTATTATACCTTTTATTATTTTTTAAAAAAATAAATTATTTAATGACATAATTAGCAACTCAAAAATAGTTAAATGGCATGAAATGATAAAATAAATTTAATGACAAAATAAATAGTAAGTGGATTCTTCAATGACATTCATAGCCAATTATTGATCATTATACCCTTGATTTTTTTAAAAAATTTTCAAATTCTCAACGTGAGTAGAGCATGCTATTTTCAGTCGAATTTCGCCATTTGTGGTGACTGAGTAACAGAATTAACTATCCGAAAATAATTAAATAGTATGAAAGAATAAAAAAAATTAGTAACAAGACAAGCAGTAAGTACATTTTTCAGTGACATTCAAAGCTAATTTTTCTATTAAAAAATATAATATAAAATTTAATTTAAAAAAAAAACTAAACTCGCAAGTATGAGAGTTTCTCAACCCGCTCCGCTCCATTTAAAGTACAACCCATAAAGAGCTAGGTCAAACCAAAGCAAACTAACTCATTTGACAATATTACTTTTGACCCTTATTTTTTCTCAAAATATTTATCCCTATGTTAATTTTAAGTATTATTTCTCTAAAAATACCCTTATTTATAAACAAAATTCACTCACTTTCTTTATGTTAATAAAAACAAAATTAAATTAAATTAATTAAAAATATCATAAAAATTATATTTTTTTTCTTCTTTCCTAATCTATACAAAGAAAACCATTATATTTAAAAATGAATAAGTAACAAATTGCATGCAAACATTACATATTTAGATGCGTTGGTTCAGCTGACATATCTACACTTGCTTATCGTATCTTGAAAATATGCATTTGCAAAGAGCTCTTTTAAAATCTCAAGTGGATCAACAAGTGTAAAATAGATTTTCCGAGATTAAAGACATGAGAAGGTGACATCTGGCAGATTGAACTAAGAATGATGTAAGAATTGCTTGTGCCAAGTGTCGTCATCATCAAAATTGCTTTCATAGACTTCCGTGAATCTGCCTCTGGATCAAAATGTCGAATCAAAGATTGAATAACTGGAAATGACAATTCAGAGATCCAAGGATTAAGTATTAACGCGACGCCCCGGTCCATAGCCGGTCATGCTGATGAAAATTCTAATGTAGCAGAAGCCACTGTTCCACCATCTCAAGAACACTGATTTCTAGCCTCTATAGATAAAATGCAACAGCTACTCACACATCTTGAGGTAACCAATGCAGAAAAGCATGTACATCATATGTTACCAATTCCAGCTGCTCTGAGATCCTAAAAAAATCTTCAATCATAGTTACAAGATTCTCTTCTCCGTAGCATATTCAATTGTTCAAGCATGATCATCAGTTTATACATAAGTTTTGCAGAAGAAATGAACGAAGAAAAAGGCATTAAAAAGGAAAATTTTATTTATCTTTTCTCTGGAGGTCATATCCCAAGCACTGAATCTCTCAGTGGAGTGCGATCTAGAGGAATTCCCGTGCACATCCATCACAGAAAGGGAGAAGCATTAGGGTTCACAACTATATGTTTGAGTGGGTAGGTAACATCCGTGCCTCCAGCATGCTTTACAAACTCTGCTGGAGAAAGGAAACTACCGTGGCACACACACATTATCCGCACCTCTTCCCCCTTTCCATATTTGTACAATATTCCCTCTACTCTTCTCCCATTGGGACCATCCCCCTTCGTGAAGACACAAGGCATATCTTCCAATGAGTTCGTCTTAGTTTCCTTCCCTCTACTTTTTGCGATATCGGCTTGTTTGGATGGACCTTCCATCTCAGCCAAAGATGTCCTGCCTGCTCCTTCCCTCATTTTTGTCCTAGAAGAACCAGCATCCTGGTCACTTCCTTTTTGTGATGACTGTATACTGCCAGGACTTAGATTGCCGCAACTGCTAGATCCTGTTAAAGAAACTAGTACAGCAATTAAGCTAAAGGAGCCTAATACGGAAAATATTACAACCACCAGATATGAAGCTGAATTTATTGAAAATTTAACAATCAATTATACTCTAAATGGACAATTGGAGAAAGCAAGTCCCTCCTTTGATTTCGCTTTTCTTGTTTGAGATTTTGGGTTTTTTTTTTTTTTTTTTTTTTGCTTGGGGGTGGGGGGTGTTGGTGTTCTGTTCCTTGATTTCACTTTAGACGACGATTAATGGCAAACTGAAAGTAGACATTTCTTCAATAGTAAACAAACAAAAAAGCATGTTCAAGGGAAAGCTTGGATCGGAAATCACAAAAGGATAGCCGAGCATGCACGGTTACTAGCATCAATATAATTCCAAGCCACAACCAGTCAAAACAGCTTCTCTAAGAACCCCAAGCAAACAAGTCAATTGTCCAATAGTATGCATCTCACAACTCCAGTCAACAATCACGATGAAGATTTGCAAAGAATGTGAGAATTCTCTACATAAATGTCTGATTATCATGTTGAAAAATGATCAACTAAACAAAATGGAGTTGTCTACCCAGCTACAGTAGCAACCTCCTTTCCAAACATCCAACTATGAAATGGAAGAGGAAAGAGTGCAAAACTACAGGATAAAAATACAGCTTAAAATTTATCTCCAAATACAAAAAAAGCACTACTTGAAAGGCTGAATTTTTATACACACCGCTGACCTGGACTAATTCAAACTGAATCCAGTCACCAAAGACCTTTGTAGAGGTAATGAACTGTGGAAAGCCAAATTAACAATATAATAGATCATAGGTTGAATTTCCCCCATAAAGGATTCTTGGGAAGAAGAATTGGATCCAGGAAGTGAGAAACCTAGGCCAAGTTACTTGTTGCCTTTCGCGTGAACATCTTCCATTAAGAGAAAGAAATCCATAAACTTCTCTTCCAACTTATAACTTCTCAAGATAAGGATGTACAAGTAATGTTTGGACAAGGTGCAGTAGAAGATATAATAAGTTCTCTAACATGTTATATGTAACATTTCTATAGCGCCAATTAATATTTAAAGCAACTTTAATTCCTTGACAATGTGCAAATATGTGCATTCTCATGAAATTTCAAATTGTGAGATCCACAACGTCTAACAGAACTTAAGTTTCAGGATTAAAATGTGAACTAACTGTGCAGGTTAGTCATTTCAAGCTGCAATTATCCATATTCAACCCAGCCATCTTTCATACCGAGGCCAGCAACATACACCAATTATGGGCTCTCTAAATCTGTGGTTGACGGGTTGATTAGGACATTCTGAAAAGAAGCCTTTTCCATATAAAGTCTATTGGAGAGTTATCTGAAAACTTCAATGATCTCCTATTCTTCTAATGAGTAGTTCAGCTATTTAATCAACCAAAAGAAATGCATTGACCAAAACTAGAAGTTTGCACATTATCCATATGTAAAAGTCAAAATAATGCCATCTCTACTTCAAAAGAGAAATAGCATAACGAAAGATAAACAAGACCAGTATGAACTTCCCTTTCCACTGTTACTTGAACAGAAGGAAGGGAATTGCTTACAACTTATAATACCACCTAATCCACTTCCCCATCAAAAGAAAAGTTATCCTTGTACTAAAGAAACATACATAAACTGCAAGAGCCCCACCAGCGAAAAACACTACATCAAAGAGTACTTATATTAGCATCTGGAGGACCATATGTCATATGCCCAAATTTGGATGAGGGAGACAAATTCATGCTTAAAGTTGACTGACTGTAAAGGACTAGTCTATTGCACCCCTGATTAATTTATTCACGTTACAATCAATAACCAAGAAAATTATTGATCTCTTAAATAAATCAGAAAAACCATTTGCCGCCCATGCCACAGCAATTATTCCTTCATATCAAACCTTTTTGATGTACAGGTGTTGTAAAAGTCGATATTTGCACCTCTATAAAAGAATTTGACAGGGAAAAAAATTCAAGCCAAAGGTAGCGTCAAATTGAGGAGTTGACAGCCACTGGGATCGGTATTAGATTGTCCTACGCTAGACTCATATTTCTCTACCATCTGGTATACACATTTGCCAAGCCTTGCCCCATCTAAAGTGTGGTGGCAACTTTAACTGAAGAGAACAGCCATCCATTGGCAAGAGAAAGCTACTCTTTTCAACCATATTTGGTTGCTTATCTATGACTAGATTAAATACCAATGAAGCAAATGCATTAAGATCACCCCGGTAAACACTACAGCGAGTAAATTACCCAACAACTGAACGCGCAATGTTTGATCAAAACTGTAGCATCACTAATCACCATTAATATGAATCATGAGAGGATATGATTCCAAGGAAAGATAAGCAGCCCAAAAAAATGTGAATCCTCCACCTACCGGGAAGAAATTTCCAAAAGACCAAAAACAAGGTGGTAATGCAGTACCTTGAAGAGGTGTACTTTCCAGTTCTTCTGAACTCCCTCCTTGTGACTCCACAGATCCTTGGGAGAGCAGCTGCCCCAAGTTGCCACCTAGAAAGCTTCCTTTCCCTTTTGCCATTGCCACGTCAATTCCACCTCCAAGAACAGCCTGTCCAGCAGCGGCTGCCCACGTAGACAATCCAAATGGTGGCGCCACCGAGGAACTAAACTTCTTAGCCGCTGCTAAGTACTGTTCTCTGTCTAACCTCCCTCTTAAATTCGACTCGGTTTCCTTCTTCTCCTCCTCGTCCCCAGTTGAACAACGTCCTCCACCACCACCCCCAATTACTTCTCTTTCCGCCTTCAAGTTCTTCTGCTTCTCCGACCTTCTTCTTTTAGCCGCCATTCTTCGCAAAGTCTGTAACTCCTTCCTTTTCCTCCACTCCTCCTCAGTTTCCACGGGAAGAGAAGAGGTCCTGACTAAACTAGAATAGGCCACTGATGGTGACGAAGCGGCCACAGCATCATCATCTCTCGAAACCGGTAAACATGCAGCTATAGAGGATGACCTCATCAGCTTCTTCGAACTCTTGTCCACTCCAAATCTACCTCCCAAAGACAAACCAAGATTTAACTCAATTTCCTCCTCCTCATCACGCTCCTCCTGCTTCATCTCAAATTCAGCTTCTCTCGAACCACTTCCCATAAATCTGGTCAATAAGTCCCGAGAAAATCTGCTCGTATCCAATGAAAAGCTCTCTATTTCACTTCTGCTCATGTTACTCTTATTCTTCTTGTCACTATCGCCCATATCACCCCACAAACCCCCCAAGCAAAATGATAAGACGAACTCAATACTGCTCTCAAGCTCAAGTACATAAACAACCACATGCATGTTTAGCCACTCCATGATCTGATTCAAACAGGCCCCGATGCAAAAATCTGATCTTTAACTGCATATTAAGTTCAAAAGCCCCAACCTTTACTCGATCACAGACAATTCAAGCTCCAGTTACCCCCAGACAACAAGCTTATTTCCACTCACAAAACTACATAAATCTCACCGAAAAATGAAAAGCAAAAAAAATGAAAGAAAGTTGTTTAAGAAGCTCCAAGATATGAATGAATGAAAATCAAGAAAAGAATAAAACTAATATCCGGCATATACCCAAAGGGATCCGTCAAAAAGACCCGCCGGAAAATCAAGAAACGGAGCTGAGAAAAAAACCCAGAGAGAAGACAGCGAGAAGAAAAATGATTGAGGCAAAAAAAAATCAAGAGAGAGCGCAAGAGAAAACCCGGAACAAGAAAAACGGAAGGAACGTGCCGGGAGGGGGGGTTGGGGGGCGAGGGGTAGGAGAAGAGAGAGAGAGAGAGAGAGCATTAGGTTGAAGGACAAAAATGCCCTCGGAGTTAGGAGTGTGGGGGACAAGGAAAGTACATGGAAGAGACAAGTGGCGGAAGTGGAAAAGGGCGGAGGTTGACACGTGGGTGTGACTGAATAGGCCCTTTTTGGTGGTGTCTCTAACGATAGAGTTTCCGGAGAAAGGTGATCATATTTTTATTCTTTATTACTAATTTATTAAGATAGATAGAAATGGAAAATATTAAGAGTAGGGATTGAATAAGGTGGAGCTCATGCTACGTTTTGACTTTCTGATACAGAAATTAAAGGTAATAAAAATAAAAAAATTTTATATTTTTTAATAAATAGAGAGGGACAGGAAAAAAGAGAAATAAATAAAATATATATAGAAATTATAAAATAATTTATATATTAGAAAAAAGAAATATAATTTATTTTTAAGTATCTTTTTCAAATTATTTATAAAGGCTTATGCCATGTATGATATTGGTACAATAAAGTTTATTAAATAAAAATCTCTATTTAAAATTTAAATGTTCATTCTAGTGTATTTTTAAAAAATCAAACTATCTTTATTTATTTATGTAAAAGAATCCTATCAAATGGCATTTTCTCTTTAATTTTTTTTATATGTAGTTTATTTCTCTCATTTTTTTTTTTAATTTTTATATGACATGTTTTTAGCACTTGTTACTATAATATCTAATAACTTTTCTTTTCCTTTTCTAATGAAACAAACATCCTTTTTTTGTTGACAAGTTCTTTTATGAATTATTAAAAGTAGTTAAGTCTTGAAATTTTAAATTAATTTGTATGAAATTTTCTATCTTTCTTTTCTTTGATTTAGTACAATAAATTCATCAAATTTGGAAAGAGGAAACACATGAGACCATAGGCATACACTAATTCTTCTTGAGAAATTGAAAGAAATGAGGTTATTATAGATATTGGAAATTTGTTATAAATTAATAATGGAAAATAAAACAAGAAGACAATTACAAAAAATAAAAAAAATTATTCTCAAACTATAATTTATATATTTTAATTTTATTTTATCATTGGAAAAAGAAAAGGAAAATAAAAAATATTTACAATAAATTGAGCGTCCACATAACACTATTGAAACCTTTACAGCCTTACTTTTGGGATCCAGAGAAGAAATCAAATAGCTGTCTTTTTCTTTATTGAGCTTATAATTTGAGAAAATTTTTGAAAAAGGTATAAAAGCACCATGAGAACTACAGTGAGGCCGAGCATAGATTAAAGCCATCCCCTAAGTGTAAAAGAAACTAAAAGGACTTTTTGCTACTACTTTAGGACGCGTGTCTGAACATCAGTGATGGCTGGACGATAGACACGTGTCAAAGGTATTTTGGAGGCATTGATAAGAGGCCACGTGGATAGTATGCTTTCAGCCTCGGAAAGCCGCGACGTTGTCTTTTTTGTTTCTACTACATGAATTAATTACGGACCGCACTTAGCTGTCATCGATACAGCGTTTGCTTATGCGAGATTTGGTGCAGTCAATCGACACGTGTCCGATAAGGAATTTTGTGTTGTTTGGTTTTTTTTTTTTGTAAATTTTACTGCCTTTAAACTTGTACTTACCAAACCCACCGCGTTTAAAAAAAAATTTAAAGGTTATTTTAAAATAGTGATTAAAAAAAGAGAGTTAATACCTTGTGATTTCATAGTCTTTTGTTTTTTTTTTCCAACTCTTGTTTTGTTGTTTCATTTTGAAATCTTCATATTCAAAAATATTTGTTATATTCTAAATACTAATAATACTCGATCAATTTCAAAATATTTGACTTCTTAAAATTTTTTAAAAAATATTTAAATTTATAAATTTTAAAAATAATTATTCTCATATAGAAATATAATTTCTATATTCTTACTAATGCTAAAATATAATAAATTAAAAATTAAGAATAAAATATAAAAATATTATTTAATTTTTCCTTTTTTAAATATGTACAAAAGTATCAAAAGATATTTTAAAACGAAAATAATATTTATTATATTTTTTCTAATCTTACCCAGTAATTGAGTGGTGAACTAGTAGTGTTGTTGAGACAAGAAACGATCTACTAACGAATGGTAGTTTAGATTTTTTTTTCCCTTAAATAATTGTCATTTAAAGGTGTAATATATGCAATAAGAAAGTCCTGAAATTGAATATAAAATGAGTTTCTGACCTTCATGAAATTAAAAAATTAATTCGTGTAGTTTAATGTAATAATAGAAGATAAGGAATAAAATTTAAAAGGAATTAGAAATACTAACTTGACAATCCAAAACGAAAAAATAATTTGAAAAGAAAATATTAAAGAAACATTGCTAATTGTTTTCCCATTTTTTATATAGCATTTGATATGTATATAATTTTATATAAAAATTTAAATTATATTATAAAAAATTAAAAAATATATAAATCAATAAATATTTTGTTTTAAATATAAATATATAAAAATAATATATAATTAAATGAGTAATTAATTTATAGTATATAATATATATTAAAATTTTATAAAAAATACAAAATATTTTAAAATATTTTAATTTAATATAATAAGAAAATTATTAAAAACAAAACAGATACAATAATTCTTTACTTAATGGACATTGGGAACTGTTGACACTAATGAAAGCTCATGCTTTGTAATCACTCATCCAGAGAGACATTATCATAAAGAAGCGGAAATCGAACTTCTAAATTGAAAAGAAGGAAAAGAAAGTGGAGATCGTACGACAAATGTAGTTTCTCTGTGGTGGAGGAGTGGATTTTATTGCCAATTTTAGCTTTGGATATTCTCATTTAAAAAAAAAAGAAAAAAGTTTTGGATATTCTCATGCATGTACCTGAAGATCTGATCCATTTCTCGAAACCAGATACATGTACTTTCAAGTGCATCAAAATTTTTGGGTTTTTTAGGATTATTTTTTGGATAATATGCTGCCGGAGTAATTCTTTATAATTTAGGGATTTCGGTAACATGCAGTGTATCGGATTCTTTATAATTTTTTTATGAGACCTTGTGTTTATAGATGTCTAGTAATTGAATAAAGTTTGATTTTAAAAATTTTATTTTAAATTTCGTAAAAGTTAAATTATTTGTGAAGAGAGATATAGATTCTATACTTAAAATTTTTCAATAATACCTTAATCTTACTTCAGCCCCTGGCAACAGTATACCCCACTAGGATGGTTTGAAAAAACTCACGTCGAATTCTTTGGAACAACTTCCTTAATATTTCTTTTATATCATTTTATTGTTATCTATTATCTTTTATTATTAAATATTTATAAATACTTATTATATCTATAATTAAATATCTTATTTTAACTTAATATTAATTAAAAAATTAATTATAAAACTTATATATTAATAAAATTTAAAAAATTTAAATTAAGAGAGTTAAAGAAGTTCGTAACAAAGTCTTTGTATTAATTAAATTTACTTATTTTAAATTAAAAATATTATTAACAAAAATTCATATAAAATATATAATTATTTTTAAAAATAAATATTTAATTTTATATATATATATATATTTAAATAAAATAAATAAAATTTTTATCATAAACAAATATGCTACAAGGTATTTGAACCACGAAAAAATAATCTTTGGTACACTAACACGAACACTTCCCTGTCTTCCTGTTGCATAGCCAAATTGTTTGACCAGCATTGCGAATTCGAACGTTGTTAACTTCTGACCCACGATTGTTGACTCGGGTCTTCGATGTAGTACTGGTGAGGTCAACGAGGGGTTTGCTGGTGAGAAAACGTCGAGGGAGCTGGTGACGACGTGGAGCACGTGGTCCATAAGTAGCCACGGTCCTAAAAGAATGATTATTGATAGAAGGAGTGGGCCGCAGAGCAGGGAGTCAAGTTGCAATTTTTTAAAAGTCAAAAATAACGGGCAACTTGTGCTAGTGTTTGCCACGTTGCCAGTTTTATGGTTTCCTGTGGTGACCCACACTTGCAGGACCTCATCATAAACGGCCCCGGTTTCGGATTGGAGATCGGAATCCTAGAGTAGGCCCGCGTGGCGTGTTTGCTATTTTTGCAACAGAAATTTCTAAATTTAGCATATTTTTATCAAAAGAGTTATAAATTTATGCAAAATACTTTTTAAAATAGAAAACTCGACAATTTCCCACCTAATATTATCCATATACTTTAAGATTTGTATTGTCACTTTTGTTGCCATACGATTAATTACTTAGTAACTATTTTTTATATTAAAAAAGATATTTTAAATTCACTATAAATAAATATTTAGTTTCATGTTTATATAAATATTATAATTCTTTTAAATTTTCATATAGAATATTAGGACATCACATGTATCTTATCCATTAAATATAATACATTTTAAAATCATATAAGCTTTATAATATATCATTTCAAATTTATAAAAAAATTTGACAATTTCTATCTAATACTAATTTCAGTACTGATGTAATTTTTTCCCTGAAAACTACACTTATTCAAAACAAACCTTAACTCAACAAATATTTTAAACTTCAAATTTATCAAATAAACCCTTACTCTACAAATTTGTTGTAAGAGATTGAAGTAAAGATCTCTTTCCTTGTTGTAAAATCGATATAGTTCCTTCAAGAAAAAAGCCGAAAAAATAAGAATTATTTATGGGTGTATTTAAATTGAGTTCCGGATTCAATGTAAAATTTTCTCTTTGAGTCTCATTTTTTTCTCACAAAGTTTTTACTTTTATAAAATTTAAAATAAAAAATTTTAAATTTAAACTTTATCAAATCTCGTCTTATATATTTAATGGTTCCAAATAATTTGAAATAAAGCACAAGTATACACTGATTTATGCCTTCTTTTTTGTTTTTTAAATTATTTTTCTTATAAGGCTTTTCCACTTAAGAATCTATTACATTTTGCCACGTACACGTGAATGGCCTTCCTATTTTCCTTCATTAGGTCCCTAAGCTTTGACCTTCACATATGTTCTTGTTTTTTTTTTTTTATGAATGAATATTTTCTTGTTCTTAAAGGTGTGATTGGATAGAGTTTGGTTTTGAGATTTTCTGTCTTGGTTTTAAGAGAGGAAAATTTTTATGAGAGAAAAAGTGAGATGTGATATGAGAAATTTGTATTAGGTTTTGTGTGTAACTTAATCCAAGTAGACCTTTACTAGAGAAAAACAATGTGTAAAACGTTTTTAAGAATTTTCAGGCAACGTTGATCAGCGTAATCAAAGTCAAAGCATCGTCCATTTATGCACGAACAATAAAGCTTTCAATATCTTCCTAAGAAGGGAGTTTACTTTCCTAAACATTTTCGTTTATCGATGTAGCATACGAAAATAGATAAATTTGAATAACATTTTAGAGAAATTAGTAAAAATACTATTTTTGCTTTTTCTTGATTTCTAAAATTAATTTTCTTTTTGTAACTTTAATTTTTAAAATAATTTTTTTAAAAAAATAATAATTTCAGTCACTACCTCTATATAAAATTCGACAAACTTAAACGTGTGCCGCTCAGATAACTTGATAATTAAGTATAAATTTGCCTATTTATGAATTTTTCAAAAAATATGAACATCATCTCAATTCCATGGGGTTTCTCTTCACACCACACACCCTGAATCTTTGACTAGAAATCGGGAGATTCTTATTTGAGAGCTCAACAAAAATGGCGAATACTTCTTCTGCATCAATGTCATGTAGTTTCACCCACGTGTTAATCCATCCGACCAAATCATTCATAAATAATTATTCAGTAAAATAAAAAAGATTGAGTAATTAATTAATATAATAAGATTTTTAAAAATAATTTTGTATTAATTACAAAATATTTCGTCTGTAATCGTTCTCATCTGTGTGCAGGACTAATTAAAAAATAATTAACAAAAACAATGATTGTCCAACTGAATAATTGTAGCATCATTAGTGAGCAGTGTGGGTGGGCTTGGAGAAGCAGAGGAGAAGACACCTGTAGGATGAAATGGCTAGAGATAAAATAAAATAAAAGAAAAAAGAAGACGGAGAGAGAAGTAGACGATTCAGTTATGGTGCTAACACCATTTTGTTCCGCACGAGCAAGCAGCACCCCTCAGTCGTTGAATTGGCTGAGACTTGATCCAACAACTAGGAGTACTTAAGGATATATTTGAGATTAACTCAATTCAAAATGTGAATTTAAATTCAAATTTTTATATCAAATTTGACTTTCTTTTTTATTACCCAATCTGATTCTCTTTATCTTCTTTTGCTTTTCTCTCTATCACTGTTCTAAATATATGTTATAGAAATACTAGACAAATAGATTTGCTACGGATAGAGAATAATGAGGTCAAAATTAAAGTTTAAGAATAGTTTAAAATTTTATGAAGATTTAGGACTAATATAAAATATCGATTTAGAAGGTAAAAACTGTTAATATGCCTTTCATATTGTTGCAAAATACAAATTTTTATATTTCCAAAATCAGATTTGCATGTACTTTTTATTTCGTTTTGACATTTTTTTTAGTAAATTTTGACCTTTTTGATTGAATAAAGATCTTTTATGAATAGGTTAGGAAACACATTGTTAATCTTGAGAAATGGAGAAATTTTAAAGATGAACCCAAGCTCTTCTCTTGGCTAGATTCTAGTAGTTTATGGATTATGTGCTTGGATTGATTTTAAAATTAATTGAAACAAGTATTCATATTGAGAATAATGATTAATTATTTATTTAGTAATAAATAATTATTTAAAGCTACTTAGTGAATGAACATAATGTCATTTTGTTGCGATTGAAGTACAAATTATCTCTATTACGATAAATCTTTTATCTTTTATACAATTTCTCACCAGATTATCAACCTCAAATACATTAAAAAAAGAAGATATTCGATCATATATATGCATTGTAAGTATAAAAATGATACTTTACAAAATTTAACATTTATAATTTTTTGCGTTAAAAAGATACATTTTTTCATTCATAACACACTCTTAAATAATTATTTGCACAATTTTAAATAATTATTCACAAAAATTTGACAAAATTACAAGATTATCATTATATAAGAAAATATTAATATTTACATCAATCTTGTAATGTTACAGATATTTAAATAATTATTTATAAGAGTTTAAATAATTTGAGAATAAATATTTACATATATTTAAATAAATATACATAAGAATTTAAATAATTTATGTAAAAAAAAATCGCAAAGTTGAAATTTGAATTTGGGGCGGGAGCTGAAATTTTTTAATCTCAAATATATTCCAACGACTGACAGCGCTACCCGATTGCACAGTGAAAAACAGTACTATCCAGCATCATAGCGGAATCGAAGTAAATAATGTTGTATGGGTGTCGAAAAAGACATAAAGTAAGAAAGAGATCTTCTGAGGATAATATGCAAGGACACGTCACTGATTTTGACAAGGAGTTGAAAAGATTCCTCGCGCGAACTTGTTGCCACGTGTTTCGTATGTTTACAGATCTACGTTGTTGGGGGACAGACATGTACTTATAATACAACCAAATTTCGGGGGGTGGCACACATTAGCTAGAAGCCTAAAACCTGGCTTTTGCAATTGCCAGCCTCCCTAACCAATCCCTCTTGAGTTGGTTAGGGTGGAGATAGTATTTTTTTAATATATATAAATTAAATTTTAATTATTAAATTTTAATTTAACGGTTAAAAATTTATATATTGAGAATAATTATTTAAATAAAATAATTTTTTTATAAAATAAATAATTATTCACTCTATAGTAGAATAATTATTCTCTACGAATAATTATTCTACTATAGAATGAATAATTATTCTAATAGGAATAATTATTCTCAACGTGTGAATTTTCAACAGTTAAATCAAAATCTAACGATTAAAAATCTATTCTGCACATACTGAAGTACTGTCAGCACCATAGCTAAGTCGAACCCCTCTACTATGACATATTTGGTAATTTTATGATTGCTAGAGTTTGGCGTATATTTGTGCAATTGTGCTAGAAACTATTTCAAAAAAATATTATCTTTTAATATACTATTTTATTTTAAATTTTACTTTCATTTTCAATAAATTATTTAAATATTTTTAGTTTTAACTAATTATTTAAAATATTTAACGTTAATATTAAATTTAAAATAATGACCAAGTTTTTAAAATAAATTTATTAGCATGAAGTAAATTTTGCAAAAATTTTAATATTAGTGTAAATTAAAATTAAAAAAAAATATATTTTTTAAAATGCAAAAATATTTATTTTATAATATAAAACCACGAGTTTATATGGGTTAGAAGTAATAGTTTATGGGTTAGGCATTACGGTTTGAATACGGTATTTGATTTTCACAATTTGATATAATGCGTTTTTCAAACTCGGTATTCCACAAGGAGAAAAATTATGCGCATACGTTAAGAGGAGTTACGATTTTAAGAGTCCTTTCACTTTTTACTTAATGGAAGGAAGAGAAGAAAGAACAAAAGCAGGAAAGTAAGAATGTCATCAAGTGATTGGAGGGATAATGATTTATCAGCATTTGAGTGTAATCCATTGCTTGCTTCAAATTCCAAGTTCTTAGATTCCAACCCTCGCACTTCCACATGTCTAGTGTTGGCGCCATTTCTCAACTTATAAAAAATAATAATTTTTTATATCGTTAAAAATTTATAGCGTTTCATTTAAATAATAATATTTTATATTGTTAAGAATATATAACGTTTATTAAAATATTATTAATTACACGTTATTTCTTCTTTATATCTATAAGTAATAAGTAGTATATATTGCTTTATGCGCCGATATTGTGGAATGGGAATTGGATGCATTTTGGTGGAATTAGTCTCAACCTCTTGAGTGCAAAAGAAAGAGAGAGAGAGAGAAAAAAAAGAGCCCTAATGCTGCAAATAAAGATTTAATGAACAAGCAATATTAATAATGTTAGGCTTAAGCCGTATGTGAAATTAGATAATATTTTTTTAAGATGTAATTTTATAATGTAGATTTTATATAAATAAAAATTTTAAAATAAAAATAAATTTAAAATAAAAAATTTTCATTGAGTTACGAAAAATACACACTCGGGAGATGATTGAGGCAAGAAGAGAAATAGGGATGTAAACACTACTGGAGTGGGGCCTCAACTTGGAAAACACTGCTGTTTGAAAGGTCGAACAACCCCTCTAGCCCCCGCGCAAAACAAACAACAAAAGAGAATGGAAAAAAAAAAGTACCAAAGGTACTTGTTTTCGCCTTGTTTCTTTAGAAGTAGCATTGCAGATTTGCTGGTCTTCTTTTGTTTGCTTGGATTAAGATTCAATGCAAAATCTGTAGGGATAATACCAGACGTTTTTTTTTTGCCGTAAAAAAAGGGTTATGTGAGAGGACCACCCACCGCCACCAGAGCCTGTCTAGATTGTCTCAGTTTCAGATCTAAAGCATAGAGGGCATCAGATGAATGTTTTTACATTTGCAGAGAGGACCCAAAACCCGTATGGTCATCACAAAACCAAAAACAAAAAGGTTGCAGAGCTCAATTGATTGTGGCCTTTTGGCTGTTGAAATCCCTTCTTGATGAAAGAAAGACTCGGATCATTCAAGATTTTATTACTGAAAGCTTAATTTTGGCTCTTTCTTATAGATATGGTACTCAAGAATCGGACATTGTTAAGAGTCCCATTTAGAAAAAGAATTTTCTCCACTGAACGGAAAAGAGCAACCAAAGTAAAGGTTTGTTAAATTTGCCTTGTTTTTACATGCATCTAATGCAAAATGGATGGCATGGACTGAGAGTTCCACAATCTCTAATACCAATTCATGAAAATTTTAAAAAATCATTGAAATATCATATTATCTTCTTAATATAAAAATTAATTATTTATAAGATTTCAATAATTATTTTCTCTATGCGTTACGTTTTGAAGGGTCTGGAATCTAATTTTTGAATATGTATGAGAGTGACATTTGACTCGGCCAAACACATATTTTCAAATTTCGTTCATCATTGAATTTGAGCGACATGCCAACTAAATGAACAAGAAAATAACCCACTGTGGCTTGAATCTTGGTTGTCCCTTCTGGGCCAGGAAAGGCAAGAATCCAGTCCATGCAAGGGGCTGGGATTTCTATTTTCTACTGCCCATGATCAGCCTAAAGAAGAAGAAGAACTGCAAAATCTCGTAAACTGGCATCGAAACTAGGATCGAAGCAAGTTGGGCTAGTAAGAAGATTGCTTTAGAAGTTTCTTACTACTGAGTTCACTATACCATCAGACTAATCCCTCTCCTATCCCGTTGTGGAAAGCTCAAACCAAGAACCAGAAGGAGCAGCACGAATGATGAAAGCCAGAGCAAAGAAAAAATATCCCATCTTTAGCTCCGAAGCAAATGAATTAAGCCTTTGTTAGTCAATCATGAAAACAGGAAATCGTTCAACTTTATTCCATAGGAAAATAAGGGTCTGATATATCAAAGCTTCATGGTTGGTTTTAGCATATTTTACAACAAATACGATGCACAAAAATTTCGGTGGTCACTGTAATTGAATATAAAACTTTTTGACACGAAGTAGAGGATGATAAATTTGGGTGGCCACGGTTGTTAATCAAATGCAAAAAAATTTAATACCCACTTTGTTCATAATTAAATGTTTACATTTTTTTAAAAAATATTCAAAATTAAGCGTTTACTTTCTTACTGTAGTAATATATTTTATCTAAGTTTTTATTATTAATTTTTTTTTTAATTTAAAGAATTAAAACTTCACTAATACAATAGTTCAATCACTAACCTATTTGAGTATCCTGATTTAAAGGGTTAAACTCTACTAACACATATGTTTCGTTGCTTACCTCTTTAATTGATAAAGATATTGTAATATATTTATTTATAGTTAAATTATTCCCTTTTATTTTTTATACTAAATTAAAATAAGATATTTATTTTCGAAGTATTTCCATTCATACAAAGACACACTTTCACTTTATTTGATTTTTTAAATAAAGATTATCTATCAAATTCATCTCAAAATGATATATAACTAAATTATTGTAACCGAAAAAACTTATAGTCTATGATTGTCCCTTAGTTGATCTCACGTCTTGAAATCATTGTATTGACACTTTTTAATTCTAAGCTCATCAGCATATTTACGAGGGTTAAATTGTCATTTATTCTCAATGTAATTTACTATTAGACGGTCATTATCGTCCGACTATTATAGTTGGTTTTCACAGTAAATTATCTATAATTAAACATATCAAACAAAAAAGTAATGCAAGTATTTGACCGAGTGAGGCAATCATATAAAGTAACATGTCTGTAACAGTACAAAGAAACTAAATATGATGGGATATATTTACAATCTCTTTAATGGTTTTCGGGAAAATTTTAAATTACAAAATACGTGAAATCATTTTGATATTAGAAGTGTGTGCATCATACACAAAAAACTATAGAAATTTCTATATCATCTGCGTGGGCCAAAGTGCCCCACTTAATGCAGTAACGGATTGTTAAAATAAGCCTAACGATTTATATTTATACTGTATTAAAAGTCTAAATATGGATCATGAGAATTTAAATTTAATTTTTTAAAAAATTTTCTAAAATATCGCTACATGTTATATTATATAATGAGATTATATTGGTCATTTTGGACTATTAAAGAGAAAAATAAGTTAAAATAATAATTGATTCACTAATTAATCCCTCAATATTTTTAATAAATTACATTAGTTTAATGACCTACTTATACATATTTGGAGATATGAAATATATTACTTAAGGGAATTCTAAATGGTTGGTATTCTCTTACTTCGGTTTGACCTAACAGAAATTAATTAACTTCTTTATTTTTTTTCCTAGTGGATGCCAGCATATGGTGCATTGTATAATTAATATTTACGCTTAATAACATTAAATATTTACCAAAAAAATTAGTTATTGAAATAAATAAAAATTATATTAAGAAGAGGCAAGAAGCAATTACATTAAGGTGAGAGTTATAATTTTAATTAGAATAAGTGGGAGTTATATTGAGATGTAATAAAGATTACATGGAGTGTAATTATGGGAGAAATAATTAATTTTTGAGAGTTATTTGTCCAAATTTAGGAAAATATAAATAGTTTAAAGATAATAAAAATAACACCCTTGAAATATTTTACATCATTAGTAAAATTATACATCTTATTGAAATATTGTCAAAATGAAATCAAATAAAGGTAAAAATAATTTTAAAAAAGAACCTAGTTATTTGATAAGAAACCGAATAGCGTTGAGAAATAAATATTTTAAACTTAAAATATCAAAATAATTTACGAGGACATCATATATAGTGTATCCAATATGACTAATAAAATAATTTATATAATTAATAAAAAATATATCTTATCAAAATGGCATCAAACGAATTAAATAAAGAGTACAAAATGCACTTGAATATCTATCACTATACAGATTTGAGAGAGAGAGAACTAAATCATAACGAGAAATAATCATATAAATCAATAATTTTAATTTGAAATATAATTTATGAAAAGTACAAAAATATAACGGCACAAGATATTAAAACAGAGTTTATGAACTATGAAATTATTTAATATAAATAATAAAAAAACTTTATACCTATTTAGAATATCATCAAAATAATAAAATATAATGTAAAAAAGTGCACTTGGATGGACTACCACTATTATGAGAGAGAGAGAGAATAATTTCACCAATTTAAAATTTTAAATACCTATATATTACACAAAAAATCTAAAATATAATATAATTCAATTAAAAAGAAGGACCATTTAACATCCATGAAATAATTTCTATAAAATTAGTAAAATATGGGTCTTCTATGAATATTTTGAAAATAATTACATCAATAAAGAAAAATATACATAATCCCTATCATTGCAAAAAAAAAAAAAAAAGAACAAAAAAGAGTATATTATTATTTTACAAAAAAAACTAATATTATCACGGCAAAATATTATGATAATTAAAAATCTCAAATGTAAATATTATTTATAAGAGATTCAAAATATAATTGCACATAAGATGAAAAAAATGCAATATATAACTTTATTTTAGATAATTAGTAAAAATATGAATCTGCATCGAAATATTATCAAAATCATTAAATATGTTAAAAAGAATGCAATTTACCCTCTATCATTATAAAATTAATTTATTAATTTACAAAAAGCTGAATAAAAATTAAGTACATGCAATTTGCAGGTACACGGTGCTAGTATCAAGAAATGTAATTTCAGATCTTCTAGTACACCATTTAGTACACTCTATAATATACTACTAATTACAATATTTAATATTTATGATTTATCTTTTAAAATTTAAAGTTTATCTTATTTGATTTAAAATATAGGAACAAAAAAGTTTATACTTGGAACTGTAACACAAAAAATTTTATACTTGAAAGATCCCAACCCACTAAACAACATACAATCTTTTCTGATTTTTCGTGCTAATGTCAACTCTTCCTCTTGGGATGTTTCTTCCTCTCTTTCAAAAAAAAAAAAAAAAAAAACTTAAAAGAAGCAAGTGTTAAGTAATTATGGTAACTCTATCCAAATATATATCTTTTTTTTTTAATTTTTTCTGTGATAGATCTCAAACCCAATCCAAATAGGGTGAACTTGGATTGTAATTAGTTTTGATTTTTTTTTTTTTACATTTTTTCGAAAAGTCAACTTTGAACCTACATCTTCTCTGTATACTCCGTTAAAAATTCACTACTACTACAATATCAATTCAAGAAACAATAATAGCAAAAGAGGTAAAGTCTCCCCAAACGGTTGGATCAAGTTTAACCTCCGATACAATTACTAGTGCTCTGAATCTTGAATTACGGCGAAGCAGAAGGTATTTCATGTCTTGGGATACTTCGTGCGGGAGAAAACGCGAACCTACTGGAATTCGAGGTATCAACTATACGGAATCAGATCAACAGAAGAAATTTGCAACCTCGGAAAAGAAAAGAAAACCTAGGGAAGAGAAGCCATGGTCGATTCAACAATCGATGATGATTAGGTACGAAGAAGCAATTAGGGCCCAACATATGAGACCACTATGTATTTATACATGATATTTCCCATCTCGAAGTTTTATTTATCTTTTTGTCTCGTAATATTTTGCCTATATAAATTTCTTTGACACAAAGAGGGGTCTTCGAGACTTGATGACGAATTTTGCCTATATAAATTTGGGTGGTCACTGTTGTCTGAAAACGCTATACGTGTGTAGTTAGATATAACTAGAAATATATTTAATTGCCGATGCAAATTTAGAATATATTTAACTAAATGACCAGCTCTATCTATAGATATAGAATTATATATCTATCTATCTCTGCATATGTGGAAGCACTTTTCTGAATGATGAAGAACTTTTAAGGCCAAGTAAAATCTGAATCCAGAAGTCATTTGGTTCCAATGAATTTTGATAAATTTTGCTTAAAGGTTCATGGTGTATATCATCTAATAGGACAAAGATGACAAGAGAGAATGGTATGGCATCGACATCCTATAAATATTGCAGCCCATCTGAAGGTTGTTGCTCGTTACTGCTGATTGCTGCTACTGTTCTTCTGATGAGTGTCTCCACTCTTCTCTCCATCTTCCGTTCTCTGACGATTCTTCCGGTGTGCTTCTCCGGCAGACGACCTGTCGTCACTTGTTTGCTTGCTCTTAGAATAAGCTCTTCTGGCCCTGCTTTGGCCCTTCTGATTGGTTTCTCTGTCTTGTCCACCAGATTCCAGAGGTTGACTCTCTAAATCTGCTTGATTATCCAGAGAGCTGCTATTTACACGAATTTCCACATTTTCCTGGCCCTTAGAATTGCCATTGCGGAATCTACCGTCACCTCCACTATTATTGACAGCTGAACCAAAAAAGAAAAACACGATCAAACAAAAATCAGGACATGGAAAATTTTACCATATTACAGAAGATTTCATGTATAACGAAGCAACGAATTTAGATATGCCTAGTCGCATATACGAACAGTAGGGACTCACACTTACATCTTGAAACAGATTTCTTATACATCATGTAGGCTTCATATCCTCCCACAGTTACATTATGAACCTGATGCAGTGCGCAATCATTAGAAAGTAGAACTAAAATGAAAAATTTTCAGACTACTGCATGCGCATATATGAGCTAATGATAAGTTTTCAAGATTCTACATGCACGGCCATGCTAAGGATTGTTTTGACAGGAAGCTCTTTTTCAGAAGAGAAGAATTCAGTAAGCTGCACAAGTCCAATAGATTCAAAAATTGGAGATAAGAATTCAAATAAGTTAATTTAATAGTTATGTAGCTTTACCATATACATGAGTCCAAAGGATGGGAAAGGAAAGAAAAAGTTATCCAAGGTTTGGCCAGCTGACTACAACACACATTGTAATCTACCAATGATAAATATAAGGATATCCACATCTTTATCAACACCACAAGTTATAAATTTTCCAATTTCTTTTAAACGAGGACAGAAATTAACAAACAAAGAGCTTTTAGGTGGATTTTTCTTTGCAAACTTATACCATCTTCATTAACCAATATAAAAGGAAGAACCAAACCTCTGAGTATTCACAATTGGAGATCCGTGTACAAAAAGTTAAAGCTAAGACACAAGATAGATATTGAATTATGTACCTCCACTGCTTTACTTGCAGCAGATGCAGATTCAAATTCTACAAATCCAAAGCAGAATCCATCCTGGTCAGAATTTAAAACACAAGTAAAAGCCATTAGACAGGGAAAGGAAATTTGTAAAGTAGCATAGTTCACGAAACTTGAAGCAAACCTCAAATGATCTGATCTGGACACCACCTGGTCTGACACGTCCAAATATCTTTAGTGCATCAACAAGCCCACGTTTAGTGATGTTTGAAGGCAAATTTGCAATATATATACTCTTAGCTGCTAGAGCTGCAATCAAGAGAGCAATTAACTAATTCAGCAGCAAAATTATATTTTCCATTCATAGACAATAAGTATGGTAGAAATACCATCTGCTTGGGCACTGTTATTTTCTGCTGCAGCATTGCTTGTTGTAGGCTCTTTTTTTGCACTATTAGCAATTGAACCTGAATCTCTTGGGGTTGCCGACGCAATTGTCTGCTGATCAGCATTTGCAGCAACCCTTACAATTTTATAGCCAGTGCAATTGGTAGGTGATGTAATTTTGCTTTCTTTTGCCACCTATCATAAAAGAAATAATGTTCAAAGAACTTCACAAAAGCATCAGCACAGTTTAAGGGAATATTTTCCAGAGAAACAACCATCGATGCATATGAAGTCTTCTGTTTCTCGTTGGAGGCCACATGGGTGATACTGGACGCATTCTCACTTTCATTCATTGAAAAATTAGGAACTACAGCCACTGTATCCTTGATGTCTGATCCCTCTTTCTTGCTACTGTCAATATCTGAAGCTTTTGTTCCACTGTCGTTGTCTGATGCCTCCCTACTGTTTACATCTTTCGATGCCTCTTTGCCATTTATGTCATTTGATAATTTTTCTCCACTTTTGATGTCTGATAAATTTTTGCCAGTTTCGCCATCTGATGCTTTATCAGCAGCCAATGGCTTTTTGCCACTGTCCAAATCTGATACTTTTTCTCCACTGTCTATCACTTCTTTAGGTTGAGTATGAATATCAGCTATTTCTGCAAAATGTGCATGTTACATAAATGCCCAACCTCACTAAGTAGGAACTTTAACTAATTTCCGGTAGAGAAAGTCTGTTAACTAACAAAAACAAACACAACTGAGTTATTCAAGAAAATAACTAATAAAAGATCCTGGAGAGAAAGGACATACGTTGATCATGGGTCAATGGAACATGGGATGCAGTTTCCTTGGTGCTGTTACTAGTAGGAAGGGCTTCTGATTCAAGTACCTCTGCGAACCGCAGAATATCATTCAGGACAAAATAACCTTTTGCTTGTTTGGCAAGAAAGAATGTCTGGTAGAATCTTTTTTTCAGATTATCCTGGCCGAAAAAATGACCATTAACTGAAACGAGAACCCCCCCCATTAGAGATTGTTGGGCATCAACATTCGTTGTCTCAAATGAGCAGCTCTTGTAGTCTGAAGACATGATCTTGTCATTGATACCCTGCAGAAAGACAGTAATGTAGTCTCATGCTCATAATGCAAGTGAAATTCAAAGAAGAAATTAGACAAGGGAAAAAGAATAGAAAGTTCTTCAAAAAGGAGTGCACTAGGTGCATTGAGACACTTCTAATAGCTGAATACAGCACATAATATTACTATCTACACAATCAGTTAAAGGAACAGCAAATGAAAAGGTGTTGAATCTAAAAAACATATCACTGCACGAGAAACAAATAAACGAAGCAAGGAATAGTTAGAAAGAGTATTTTAATTTCCGACCTGTTATCCACAAATAATATAATAACCACGCAGAATGATGAAAATGACAAGACAATCACCAGAGCCTTACAAGAAGGAAGAGATAGAAAAACAACTTAATACTGCCAAAATGATCAGTGTTAATTTGGACAAATATTAAGTAAGCAAGTTACAAGATCATTGGAGATATTTCTACTCCATAATCTGAAAGGAAAATAATAAATGCAACACTGCTTAGCTCCTCATGATACTCACTTGCATAGTCACCACTGATGTCATTTCACCATCTGGCCCTGGATGGTCGAGTAAACTTTGGTCATTATAAAACTTAAACACCATTTCTGGAGATCGTTGAATAAGAAGATAATACTGCTCCACGAACGCAGTGGCAACATATTGAGGATCTAGTTCATCTTCCGTTGATGGTACATCTCCTAATACCTGGACTGCCATCTCTAGAATAAAAGAGCACATTTTATAAGAAGGCATGATAATTACATAAGTTTCTGAACTTTGCATTTTGAAACTGCCAAAAGCAAATTGCATAATTAAAAGTTACAAAGGAATACAAGAAATAATATGGTTATAAGATAACACTATGTCACACTTGTCATGTCAAGAGAACATACAAAAATTTTGTTAAATGAAGATATGAAAAATATAGTTGAGGAAATATGTCATATGAACAATATAAATTGCGCTTCGGTGCACTTCTCACGCACAAAATCAGAAGAAATGACAATGAAAAGATACAGAAATTAACACATAAATAATTGATTCTGGATAAAAAAAATGCCATCTTCCTCTGACTAGCCTTCCAAATAGAAATGAAGAAAGAAGAGAAACATAAGAAACTGGCATTTGGCCAAGAATGCCCATCAGTCAGCCAAAGAAGCTACTTAACATCCACTCTGGTGATAGAATCCAATGAACAACAACTAACCAGATAAACAAGAGAACAAGTAGGTGGATGAAACTTCACAACCTTAATGGCAAAACAAATGCAAACCCGTCAACTGCTTAAGCAATGCTGCACAACTAAAAAAGATAAACAAACAAGTAACAAAAGCAACTGAACAATTCAACCTACCAACCAATAAGGCTATTAACCTACATCCCTGCCCCCTCCCAAAATGAGAAGGGGAAAAAAAACCTTTTTCAAGGAATGAAGAAAATTCTAGACCAAAGTTTCAACTTTTAAACTACGAAAAGGCCAACAAAAGAACATCCCAAAACCTGGATTTTTCATCGCCAACGCCTTAGAACCCAAAAATCAAACAATGCAGGAAAAGCACAACCCCTCCAGAACCATGCAAACAGTTCAGTTCATCTTTTCTTCCTTTCAGAAACTAAACAGACACCTGATCAAGCAAACCAGGGGACCTTCTCAGGTCCATGATCAACCAGAAAGAACCCAAATAAAAAGAAGTTAAAAAAACTTAAACCCTTCTCCCCTTTTCATCCAACAGCAACAACCCCCGAAAACCAACGAATTGAAGAAACTAAAACTAATCCTTAAGCAGCAAAACATCAATGACTAGCAAAAGAAAAACACGAGAAACTCTTATACCTCTGGGAGACTCAAACGAGGAGCGAGAGAGCGAGAGAGAGAAAGTGAGACGACAGAGGTTTCGGTGAAGGAGAGGGAGTTGAAAAGATTGAGACAGTACGAGAAAAGAATGTGAATTTATAGGGAAAGTAACACACGAATTAAGAGCGGAGTGGTAATGGGAGATGCATTCTTTCCTCTCCATATCAAAGAAGGATTCAGTTTCCTTTGGTCTTATGAAGGCTTTGTTTGTGTGGAGGGAACTTTTGGAAATTGTGGGCCCCATATTTTGGTAATTTTCTGTTTACGGGCCCACAGTGAAACCATCTCTGCATGTAACGGTTGAGTAGTAGGGATTAATAAGGACAAATTTTGGATAAGATTAATTTTGCAATTAATATTAATTTTTTTGTGGGCCAATATTCAAGTAAATTATCTATAAAAATAAATTCAGTACAAATATATTTTATTAATTTAAAATAAATAAATTGAGTGTATTGTATTTAATTAGTATACTAAATAATAAATTAAAAGATTTCAAATTAATATATACTTAATATGATGAGTTAATAATTAATTAGTTATCTTAAATTAAAATCTAACGTGTTATCTGATGAGGTCAACTTCGGAACAAAATTTTGTACCAGAAGTTTGACTATATGTGTCGTCATGCCTAAATGAAGTAAACACTAACTATAATATCCACAATATACCATTCCTTTTTACATAATGCGGCAATATTATTAAATGAAGGAGTTAAAAATTATACATATTTTAAAGAAAATAGTATTATCACGTCATGTTTAACTTATTTCACTCCTATTTCACTTCTTTTATAAATGAAAAAACTTTAAGGTCCCTTTCTAATTTTCTCGAACAATACTTGAGTTGAAATTTTGAAATTTTTTTAGTATTAAAATCTTTTCAATTATGAAAAGAATAAGAAAGAAGTAAAAGAAGTTATTTATTTTGTCTACAATTAAACGCCCATATATTTTTCTTTTAGGACGTCTATTTTCTTAAAATAGTTATATATTTTATCTAAACTTTTACTATTAACTTCATTGATTTAAAGAAAATAAACTCTACTAATACATGTATCCACTACTAACCTTTTTAACTCTATTAATTTAAAGGATTTAAACTCTATTAATAAGTAGATCTTACTACTAATCTCTTTAACTAATAAATATATTTTTAGGTTAATGATGGTATTTTATTTCTCATATTATGAGTTAACAATAAATAAGCAAGTTTAACGGATATCTTGAAATTTCATAAATAACGGGATATTTTCAACATGATTGGTATGGGTTTTAAAAATGGAAAGTTTTCCATATTTGGTGAGGGTTCTCTATTGAGTTTAAACATATTAAGAAAGCAACATAGTGATTTCACAACACCTCATCGTATAATCCTTCAAATTTTCCCCTTTGTTTTTCTTGTTTTAATCAAGCATTCATTTTTCTTCTTGGTAAGGCGTTTTATTATACATATACTTATGATAATTGATAATGTAGCTTCATTAGACTAGACATTATTTATAGTTAATATATGTAAGTAGAGTAATAAATTGTTTTTAATTGACGAAGAATAATTTCCTTTGACTTATTTTTAACATTCTATTTTAACTTAACTAAAAATTAAAGAGAGTAATTTGATTATAAATAAATTATTATAATATCATTATTAGTTAAAGATACTGACGTGAGACTCATATATTAATATAATTTAAAATTTTTATATGAAAGGACTCAAAGAGGTTAGTGATGGTACTATTATATTAGTAAAGTTTAATTCTAATAAATTAATAGATTAGTAGTAAAAAACATATAATTATTTTCAAAAAGTAGATATTTAATTATGAATATCCCAGAAAGAAATATATGAATATTTAATTTCAAACAAAAAGAGTATATAGATAGACAAGTTTAAATTGGCATCCCCATTTACCAAAAAAAAAAGAAAAAAAATCAGAATGTGGAAATAAATAAATAAAATCAAATACACGCTTTTAGCAAATTCTCCAATAATAGAAAAATGCTTCTTTAACGGAAGGAAGCCCAGTGCAGATAATGTCTGATAATTCTGATAAAGGAGTTGTGCGCTAAGATACAATGTTAAATAATGAAAAAGAATTTTTTTGAAGAGCCCTCGGCGAGGATCGAACTCGCGACCTTTCGCTTACGAAGCGAACGCACTACCACTATGCTACGAAGGCGTTACATAAATCAATCAGATATTCAGAATTTTGTTTCATTTAAAAAAAAAACAAAAAAGTTTTAACTAAAATTCCTTTCTTGATTCATATATATTAAATTCTTTATCTCATTTTAATTTGACATAAGAATTTAGCTAATATTTGATTATTATAAAGTTATTTCTATTAATTATAAGTTAATAAAGTTTATTTATATTCCTCAAGTTAAGAATAATATTGTAGAAGTTTATGAAAAATATGTTTAGAACAAAAATATTATAGATATACATATTAGATAATACACAGTAAGGTTGTGGAAACTAAAAAAAAATAGATATTTAATTTCAAATGGTCCAAGTAGTATTTTTTAAAAAAATAAACGTGAGTAATAATTAAGATTATTTTTTGGAATAACTAACATAAAAAATACGAAATTATGGTTATTTGCAAAACAAAGTCGTTTTTGTCCTACCGCCGACCGCGGGAAAAGATTTTCCTGGGTTATGACTTACTTGTCCTTTTGACTTAAATTTGGTTGCGTTGTAATATGAAAATAAATGAAAGAAGAGAAGTAAATGTTAACGTAAATATCTCATTTACGTTATTTTGTTGGAATAAAAAGTGAAAGGAAAGTAAATGAGGAGAGGTACCGCTCCCTCTCTGTATCAACATTTCTCCCTCTCTAAATTAGATAAATTGGAGGGATTGTAAGAAAGAAAATAAGTTGAGAATATTAACCTTATTTTTTAATTAAAAATATTAAATAAGAGATAATAAAAAATAAAAAAATAAAATTATATAATAATTCTCTTTCCTTCCCTCTTTCCCTCTCACTCTTCTTTTTCTCATGTCAAATAAAAATAAGATGAAAAGAAATATTTCTCCTAGATGAAGTATATATTCCACTTCGTTTGCCTATATATGAACCAAACTAAACCTTTGCGTTTTACGCAAATCTCAGCGATGGCCTTGTGCTTTGTGCGCGGAACTCAACGCATTGCGCTTATACGTTAGCTTAGAGGCCGGTAATAGCTTCAGGTTCTTAGCCAGACTAAAAGTGTCGAAACAAGTCAAACGGGTACTGGGTTTAGGGTTTAAGATTCAAAGATTGGAGTACGAGGAAACAGCAAACCTAAGAGACAGAGCGATGTGTGGGATAGCGTTGCTTGTATCTGGGATACGAATTGATTTATCCAATTTATTTCCTGGATTCATCTCTCCACTTCCTCAGCCTCCGCAAGAGGTCATTCAGTAATCATATGAATTAGCTTCTCAATTTCCCCCTTTTCCTTGTTAAGAGCGTTGCTATCTTGTCCATCATTTTCTTTTCTGCAACATCACTTGTGTCTGTAGTCTTTCTGCAATGATTGAATGTTAAGAGCTGGTAATCTCGAAGCTAATTTGTCATCCATGAGGAACTGCAGCACTAGAACTGTTATCATCTTGTAGGTGTTATTAAAATGAATTTCTTGAACTGTTTTGTTGTGGCTCTTGCATATTTTGGGTTTTTCATCACTTTCGGGAATCTAAAGTCAATATCTTTAGCAGGAATTCTTCAGTATAGATGATATCAAAGCAGCTTTACATAGAAGAGGACCCAACACCTTAGGAAGCAAGAAGATTTTTATTTATTCAGAAAATCCTCCTTCTGCTGGACTGGTGGAATGTTTTGTTTCTTTGATGGAAGATGATGATCCAGCAAGAAGGATTTGGAAAGGGTGCAGTATGACTTCTAATTACATCCATTTTATGGATCAGAGATCTTCTGAGGTATCCAACGGTGTTAGTTCCAAACATTTTGGAGAGTTGAACTTCATTGGTGCCACATTACAACTTAGAGGAATAAATCCGATTGTTCAGCCATTGGTGGATGTGTCAGGGAATATTCTTGTTTATAATGGTAGGATCATTACTGTCGTTGCAATACACTGGGGAGTTTGTTTATACTGAGAATTGCTTCTGGCCCTCCAATACATCTTTATGAATTTGTATATAAAAATGAAAACCTTCAGATCATTATTAGAGAACACCTGCAAATTTCTAGAAAAGAAGGGAGATTAGCATGGGTTAAAATGTAATGCTCCAATTAATTGCTTCACCATGTTCTTTATAGGTGAAATATTTGGAGGCCTTTATGTTAGCAGTGATAGCAATGATGCCGAGATTCTAATGCAACTGCTGGGACAGTGCTGCTCATGTATTTCCAATGAACATAGTAGGAATCAGGGGTCTTGTAAAGAAGGCAAAGATTCTGTTCCACAACTTCTTTCGAGAATCAAGGGGCCATGGGCCCTCATTTACTGGCAGGTAATTCCAAGTGGTAAGTTTCTGTTTTCTTTTCATAATTTTAGTTGGTGCAAAACAGTCCCTTTCCATAATGTGGTTGCCAAAACTTACTTTGTTGCTTGAGCAGAATAGTTCAAAGACCTTGTGGTTTGGTAGAGATGCATTTGGAAGGCGGAGTCTTCTTGTCCACTGGCCAACACTTGCGGACTCGCGTCTTCTGTTATCTTCTGTATCACCTCTTTGTTCAATATGTGAAAGTTCTGGTACGTTGTGCTCCATGTAGCACTTCTTCTGTTTTTTGATATATTTCTGCAATTGGAAGAGCAACATAATTTTAGGGAAACTGACATATTAGGTAAGTAATCCTTCTTCAGCTAAGGATCTTATTTTGTGCTTGTACAGTACAAGATAGGAGTTGGTGACCTTTGATTTTAAACTTCTTTAGTTTTCTCTAAACATAGTTTTTAGTGCAAAAGTTATTCAAGTGCACATGTGAGTTCATATTTTTGGGGGGGCCAATTTTGAATTGACTTGCCAAAGTCTAATTTTTGGGTCCAGCGGGTACGGAGAGTGCAATAGAATAGTTTTGTATTCTCTGAATTTCTTTTTACTGTGTATGTTGTTATAAGTTCACACAAATTCCAGAGAAGTTGTACTTTCTATTTCCCTACCCCCTCCTTTTGTTTTAACAGTTTTTACTGCTGAGACATGTTAGGAGTTCGAAAATCACTGTCCATGCACTTCAAACCTGTCTGCAGATGTTGAAAATGAAAAGGGAGCGAATAAATTGAAGTTCTGGGAAGAACTTTCATGTGGTATTTACAGTATGTCAAATGTTGATTCAAGAATGGATGGATATCTAGTAGGTGAATTGAAAAAGCACAGTTGGACTGATTCCGGTCTTGAAAAACTGATTCAGTGGGAGAGAACTCATGTCGAGCCCATGTCTGGGGAATTATGTGCTTCCTCTAAAGAGGATACAAGCAAGCAGCATCATTTACATTTAGCTGATTCAATTAGTATTCGATCTGACTTAGGTGAATATAATACTGCATTCTGGTGATTGCTTGATGAAAAGTATTAATTTATAAAAGATACAATTTTAGTCTTCAATCAATATCCAGTAGATTAACTGGAACCTTTTACTAGTTCTTGCAGGATCAGTGGATGCAACATTTTTAATTCCATCACAGAAAGTCCTGATTGCTTTGAGGGAATCCATGAAGCGACGTACTGTATTAGATACAATTTACAAGGTTCAAGATTTATGCAGTATTAAAGTGTAGTATTGAGTCTGTGCAGTATTAAAGTGTAATATTCAGTCTGAAACAAGTACTTCAGATCCTTAAAATTTGAGCTTAGTTCATACAAACAAACAAGACTTTAGTTCATGCATTAAGAATTCCGAGTGTTGTGCTTCTGTTCCCTTGCCATCTAATCCAGTGGTCATGATACTCCCAACTAAATGCACTCCTGGCTATTCAGGGATTAGCTTTTGAGTGAATAGACTTAATTGTGGTTGAACTCATTGAAACATTTTGTCATTGCTTTTTCTCATGAACAAGTTGCTTTGCCCCAAATGGTGTAGCTTTTCATTTCCTTCTAATTCATCCAAAGTCTCCTAACTCGATAGCCATTGTTTCTTTTGGTAAATGGTATAGAATGTTTCCTTTCATTGTGGACATGAGGGATGTGCTCCAATTGCAGTGCTATTTTCCGGCGGATTAGATTCCATGATACTTGCAGCAGTATTAGATCAATGCCTCAATCCCAAGTGTAAGTGTGTTCTTTCAGGTGACCTAAAACAGGTCGCTTTATTGTTTGACCAAATAGAACAAAAAAGTAAATAAAGTAAATAGTATTGTCTAAATACTAAATTCTCATAGTGGAACAGCTTTTCTCAAAATTCTCTCTCCTTCTTCTCTTGATCAGCTTACTTTGTTAACCATAGAGCTTATTATCATTACGAAACCATGTCATGCAGATGAAATTGACTTGCTTAATGTGAGCTTTGATGGTCAGCGTGCCCCTGATAGAATCTCTGCTAGGGCAGGTCTGAAAGAACTTGAAAAAATTGCACCATCAAGAAGGTAAGCAAAATAGTAGTTTCTTGGCTCCAGTGAGTATTGATTTCCTCCTCTGCTCCCGTACCCTCCCTTCCGTCATGTTTAGGAATCAGAACTCCAAGTAAGGTTAAACCAATCCTTTTAGCTTGGAGTGCTTGCCCTAGGTATGTTTCCTATGGCTAGCTTTGGAGACTTTGATGAATGATGGATTCAGTCAAAAACAAATGAACACAACAGTTAAAGGTGCATAGTTTTACCTGAATATGCCTTATGACTTGGACACTTCCCTGGGTATACAACTTGCAGTAGGAATAGTCTGTACTATCGAGATTTACCTTGCTTGGTTTTTTCACGTTATTGTTTGGTCTCCCCTTCTTTTAGGCTGCATTTATTAATATAAACTGTGTATGCAGATGGAAACTTGTTGAGATTGATGCAGATTTACTGAAGTCGACCTCTGAGACAAAGCATGTTATGTCACTTATTACTCCAGCAAAGACATACATGGTAATCTTCCCCTGGATGCTCTTTCTTACTTGTGTCTTTCTTGAAGTTTATAGTTTTGCGTTTTGCAATACCTTTTTCTTCTATGTAGACAACTTTTGGAATCCGGTCTTGGGGTTTTTGTTGGAGCTACATTTTGTTTGTGTTATAATTAGGTTTGTTTTGTTAACTAAATAAAGGAATTTACAGTTTTGTAAGTTTTACTTCTGCCAATGAGAGCCTTATATCAATTTGGATTTGATCTGCTTTAGTGGGTCTCTTTTACTCTGGGAAACTTAAGAATAAGAAGTAAAAGCTAATGGAAACAAAAGGAGGAAAGAACTCTTTTCTCATTGGTGCATTATTTTTTCAGATGTATCAACCTCAATCCTTTGGTTGTTTCAGGACCTGAATATCGGTATAGCTTTATGGTTGGCAGCCGGTGGTAATGGATGGCTGTACGAAGAGATTGCAGGCCGCAAACCTGTCAAGTATAAGTCTGAGGCCAGGATTCTCCTGGTTGGTTCTGGTGCTGATGAGCAATGTGCAGGATATGGCCGGCACAAAACAAAATATAGACATGGAAGGTGCGTCCTCTTCCTTAGAATGCAATAAAGTGACGTGGTATGATTGTCCACATGAACTCATTCATTTCCTAATCAGCCTCTCTCCCCTTTTGATATCTAGAGTTATATGCTTATTTTCTAATTATAAATAACTATGTTAGTACTTGCTTTGGTGAACTGACTTGGGGATGGCAAAAAATTTTTGATTTATTCTTTTGTGTCTTTACTACCCTTCTTTTCATAACTGTATGTTGTTCTTTCTAGACCTTTTCTTCTAGAATACTGCATAATAAGGTTTCATTTTCTCCTAATTCATCTGGATTCGTGATGCTCGAAATAAGTTGGTTTGCACTGCATGAGGAAATGCAATTAGACATGCAGAGAATTTGGAGGAGAAACCTTGGCAGAGATGATAGGTGCATTGCTGATAATGGTAAAGAGGTATCCTCTTGACTCAAACAAGTTCAGTAGTTTGATATGTATGCAAAAAGCAATGATGGTGGTCTTATCTTAGGCTAGATTTCCTTTCTTGGATGAGGATGTCATACGGACTCTGCTTGATATTCCTCTCTGGGAAATTGCTGACCTTGATCAACCTAGTGGCATTGGTGATAAGAAGATCTTGAGAGAGGTTTGTTTCTTGCTTCCAAGCCAAATATACTTGAAATGCCTTTTGTTGCATCTTTACTTTGGTTCATGGGAATTTTTTGACTTTCTAGATGAAAGAAGTGTTTGTGCAATGCTAAACCGTCACAAGAAATCCACTCCCCCCCCCTCCTTCCCAAACTAAACCAATCACTTCTGCAGAAAGTGGGATAACAGCCTAGATGCTACTCTAGTTTCGCATGCATATTTTGATTAATACTGTCCTTTATGTTGCCGAAGGTTGCGCAACTGCTTGGTTTATCTGGTGCAGCTGTTCTGCCCAAAAGAGCAATCCAGGTATCTTTTCACAAGAATGGCAAATATGAAAATGATTTCTGAATAAACACACCCCCTCGATAATTTTCCTGAACTTTCTGTTATTTTTTAGTTTGGTTCCCGAATTGCTAGAGAATCAAATCGGAAAAATTTTGGAAGTAATCGTGCTGCCAATCAAGCATCAGCTGGAAGTGTTGAAATATATGGTTCTTCAAATTTGACTTGATAGAATATCTGACTGCCTATGCCGATGGCACCTCAAATTTGGAAGTTTTGGTCACTTCAATAACGTCAACATTATCAGGCTCAGACAAATGCTTCTGGGTGGACTTGTGGCCTTGTATATCTTTCCTTGGGCATTGGTATGGAGGTTTTACATCAAAGTCCCCTCATCTATGACGGAGTTGTTACTGCTAATCTTGAGACGCGAATTGGTCAATTAACTAGGATTTTCCATGGTCAGGCTTCATCTAAGGATTCAGTTATGGTACTTGCTTCACTGCTTTATATCAAAGTAATTTATTGAAACACATTTCTAGTTGGAAATGGTTCCTTCGATGCGCTATTAAACCCCTTTTAGCCGCACAATTTTCTTAAGGCTGTAATTTTAGATATTTTTTTTTTGTTGCTTTTGGTGTCCAAGATAATGAGGATAGTGTTCAAGCCAAAACCTCTCCTGGGTAAAGGCAGGAACTTGAAGTTGAAATAATTGCCCACGAATGGTGAAAACAAGAAAATATGTAAAACACATTAACGCAGATTATTTCTTTGCTTTTGAAGTTGGATTTGCACCAAAAAATTCTGAAACAACCATTCAATGCTTGATCCAATTCAAGCCAATGTATTCGTTATGTCGTGTAAAATCAGGCAAATGTCGTGTAAAATCAGGCAAATGGGCATGCCGTCGTTCTCTTCTTGTCTTTTGGAGTTGAAAAGACTTCACTAGACGAATTTCAGAGTTTAGTATGATCGCATTCCCTGGTCCGGGTTTGACTTAAGTAGCAGATCAGAACTTGGGATTGGATATTTCACGATCAAGACTGATAGCCATGTGATGTTTTGAAGACAGTGGCTATGTGTCCATACCCATACTAGGGTATGATTGAACATCATTTTATTCTGAAATTAAATTTAAAATTTTAAATATAAAATTAATATCTTTTAAAAAATAATTTAATTTTTACAAAATTTAAAACAAAAATTTTAAAATTAAACTTTATCCAATCAAAACTTAAAATATACGAATCTTAAATAGAATAATCAGCTTGTTAGCTGGTGGAACTTTGAGTTAGTTGGCATCATTTTCACTTCCGCTTCATATCTGATTCTTTGAAGTCAAGTCTTGATTATCGAATTGATGCCCGTTTGTGAATAGTGAATATATTGGAGCCAAATTTTGTGCCAATGACATATTGATTTGAGTACTGATTTCATCATGCAACAGTCGCGCCATAGGAGAAGCATTTTGGGTCCTGGGAAAGGAGACCTTAGTACATCCTCCTCGATCAGAATACCGGAGTTTGAGAAGACATGGAAAATTGAAATGAGAAGATGAAGTGTCACTGAGGAACAGTTTACACCAAAATGCTAGAAATTGTAGTAACACTGGAATGCAATTTCCTCACACACCCTGACATATATGTGTATGTGCCCTTGTCAATCAAACATCAGAGTGAAAAAACTCTGCAAAAAGCATGAGGAATGATCCTAAGGCAGACATTAGCAGTAATACTAAGTTCCAGGGGCTGTACCTAATCCTATGCACCTTAATGTACAGTTGCATCTCGAAGTGCGACACAACTGAGTCTCCATAATCTTCTGTACGGTAGTTCCTCAAAGCCATATCCCTAGTGAGATTTTGTCTCATTGCTTTCTTGGCTGTGATTTCTGCTTTCCTGCTCGTGGAGGTTTCGGGAGTTTTGGGATTATAATTCCCTCCCTTTTATAACACAGATCCTTGTAACATGTCAAGAAAATGACTCTTTCTTTCACTAAGACATAGCCGATGTGATCTTGATAAAAGAGGTAAAATCTGTCATTCCATGGATAAAACCAACCAATTAACAGCAAGCATCCATTAATAACATAAATATCAAACATGGATGCTGCAAGAAGGAATGGTGAAAGAGGATGCACAAGCGACCCCAAAGGCTTTGCCTCTGGATTCTCTTTTATCAAACGTGTGTATTCTGCAAAATGAGGACTAAAGTAACCATTGTAAAAGATAATTGTGATGAGACTAGAAATTATTCCAAATGCCGATTTCAAACCACAATGTCCCAAAGAAATGACCCACTGAAGAATCAATGATATTCCCAGGTCTAGGATGATTGGCATTGTTGGCTTGATCCTAAACATGAGGCGAAATGTATTAATAAACACCACAGCTGTGAACCGTGAATGTCGGAACTCGGGGAAACGGCTTGCGAGAATCATCCAGCCACAAGCATTGGAGATTACAGCAAGAACCAACCAAGCTTCTGTGGAACTTGAAATATGTTGGCAGTTGAAAATTCCAAACTCTTTCTCTGATATCTTAATTTCATGAAGAACATAAAACAAAAAGTACACAAATCCACATCTCCAAAGGAAATCTAACAATACTCCGGGGGGGCAGCAACATGGAATTTCAAATCGATCAGAAAGAAATTCCCAAGTAAAAGACTCAATTTTTGGTTTTGGGCTCTCTTCCTTCTCAATCCACTGCAAAAAATTTGTTCCTCTAAGGCTCCAATGTGGCTCTTGCGGGCTCTGCAACTTCTTCAATTCAAACCCTAATCTCAATAACTTCTAAAAAATCAGAATGCAACTCCCACTCAATATTCAATAAGCCACGGATATTACATGCATGCGTGACTTCTTTTTTCCAGAAAACTCCATCAGAAAAAGCCTAATGCTTGACCAATGATGAAATAAGACGAGCAATGTGACTGAATTTGTCAGAGAAATTGATCACATGAACCTTTCCCTGAAGAAACTTCTCACGAATCCGATCAAGAAGCAGCCCTTGTAAGTGAAATACTGATTTGAAAAACCAGTCTTGAGTCTTGTTTGGCCCCGAGCTTCTTCTTCTTATTCTTCTATTTTGACAACAAGATAGGGCAAGCTATAAAATTTTCCAGCAAAGGAGTTTTTATTTGGCTCAAAGAGGAAGAAATGCGAGAGAGGGAAACAAGGAAGCTGAATGGGAGAATAGCTTTCCGAACAGAGTGCTAAAGATAGGGATGAAAGTCCAATGGAAAAGATTTTAATCCAAGGCAAGGAATGTTGGTTGATTTCTCATTATATATCCGGGGAATTTGTGCGCTCGCGTATTATATATATATACATACAAGTAGTTATTTCAGGAGATACTTTTTACATTTGTTGTTTCCGTTTGGCTAGTGTTCTTGAACTTGAATGTTCTGTATTTGGATCAATTTGAAAATTTTTATGTTTTTCGGAATAAAAAGGTTGACCATTAAAAAAAAAAGGTCTAAAACCTACCATTTGAGAAAAAAAATAAAAAAATTGAATTGAAAATAAAAAAATGGATATCACTTTCATTTCTTGGCTATGATATCTTTGATTCTCATACTATCCCCACAATCATATTTACCTTTCAATTTCTTCTCCTCTGGCCTCTCTCATCTCTTTCTATTCCAAAGGATCGATGCATCTACTTCAAAATATAGGCCAACAACGAATCAAATGACAAAGATAAGAATAAGAGTCTGAATTTAAAAATTATTCTTCTTGTGTATCATAAAAGTACAAAGAATTCCTCACCCATAAATAGGAAAGAAAGAGCTTTTAAGCCTTGCAAGAGCAGAGGTCCATTTGACCGGCCAATTTTTCCTACAATGCAGTACAAACATGACAGCGAAAAGAGAAGCTTCCTCTTCTGTGCATGGTAGTATTTCTTCTGCCTTGACAAGAATAGCTGAGTCTAGATTAGCCATGAATGTAAGCAGGTGAAGAATAAATGCAAACCAGCTTCTTGTTCCATCTGGCAAATATCACATGTACATATACATGTGCTGCGTCCTGCTGCTGATAGTTGCATATCCAAACAAAGAATTTCTTCAGGACCCTTCTGAGCATTCAAGATCATCTAATGTCATATCAGGCTAGCAACAAAATTTGTAAAATTACCATGATCATACGAGTCCAGAACAATCTTGAGCAGGACTTCAGGTGGGCCTTCAGAAGCAAGGCCAGTGCTTGGAACTAATGCGTTGGGATTTTGTATCTCTGGGTGCTCCAAGGAATAGCCCTCCCAACTTCAGAATGGGATGTTCTCTCTCGTAGTGGTATAAAAAGCGCACCATCAGCTGGCTTCAGTTCAAGCAAGGAACACGAGAAGCATCAATCTTTGTCTGCTGCAATAATACAAATTGAAATTAACAGAGCTGGAGAAACAACAGATTTTTCCAGTCATCTAGACAGTAAAATTCCCTTTCCTTTTCTTTTTCAGCATATAAACTCATCCAGAAATGGAACCAAAGACATCCTTAACTGATATAAGATGGGAAATTTTCATTCCTTGTCTACATATGCAGTTCCACTACTTCAATCAGATAAAACCCTTTTACACACAAAGATGTGGTCAGCGTCTCACAACTACTCTTCTATAGAGGATAGAGACCTTTTTGTACTATTGATTGCACCTCCTTAGTGACTTTCGTTTGTGATATCTTCTCCACCTTCTTAAGAGAGTACCATCTCTTTTTCTCTCTGTATCCCCCTTACTGGCAGGAATGAGGATATCACAAGATTAAAGAATGTCCAAGTTCTCTAGACTAACATGACCCCATGAAATTGTCAAGACAACTTTACCAGCTAAATTCTGAAAGTCATCTTCTTTGGGATGAACATGTTTTACTATGGCAAACGTCAACTGGAGCTTGTGATGAACTATATAACTGTAAACAGAAAGCATATAGCAGAGTACTAGTCAAAGACACTCCCATGCAGCACAATGTGAAGATTTTCTTACCAAAATGTATGGGCATCAAAACTTCTATTCTTGCAAACCATAGCATTGTGGGGCCAGCTCAGGTAACCACAAGTAATCTATTCTACAAAGGTTGCGGATATAACTGTTATTAGTTCGGACTAATTTGTCAAAAATGATGCACTCTGGTTTAGTTCGAAACAAGACGGAGGAAGGGTGAATTTGCACCATCAGACCACTTGATAAAATCCTGCAAGTTGGAAAAGAAATGTGAGAGGCATAGAATAACACAAAGGCTTTCCAGGTATTCAAACTACACATACGAAAATGGAAAAGACGATGGCTTCTGAGTAAAAGGGTTCACATCATCTGGAAGAATAAATATGGTTGATTCAAAAGCCAACACTGAGGTCATTACCTGTAAAGACCATCAGGTTGTTTCAAAGCTGCATTAAGAAAAAAGGAAGCTGCTAGGCATCTGCGGAACACAAGCATGTCATCTCCACACGAAGTGATGCGAAAACTCATCTGTTCAACACTTCTCTTTATCTGACTGCAGAAGAAGAACAAAATTATCTTCAGTGACATATAGAGGAAACATAGAGTGGAATATCTGGGAAAAGAAATCAGAACATAAAACAAGAAGCTAGTTAGGAGAGATCTGGAAACAAGAAAGTTATAGCATTATGTATTTGAATTTTAAGAAGCAAACGCAAGGAAGGGTTTTCCAAACCAATAGTTCTGGAATTTTAAAACAATCCTTCACTCCCAAAATTTTGCTTTTAACAGTTGAAAGGGGTAAGAGAGTGACCTGTGAATATCCTGAGCATGTCTTAAAGAGCGACTGTTGACGAAATTTTCCTTGCACCATTTTCTCAGATTTTTTTCAGCCATTTCTTTACTGTTGGTCAATTTGTTCTTTTCCAAGAACTCAGTAGAAGCCCGATATACATTCAGCAAAGTTAGATGGTCACCTTCTGGACTAGAGAAGCATCTCAATGCAGTTCTTGACTGTATAGGATAAGGAAAATCCATTAGACAATCATCTTCAGCAATACTGAGATCAGGAAAAGCAAAATACTATGCTTCAAAAGCAACCTCAGAGGCTTTTTTGTTTATCTATTTTTTAACTTTTAGTTCCAATGAAGAAATACAGTGACAACTTGAAACCATAATTCTTGGAGACTCTTATTACATCTTAATCTCTAGATGCCAACATTTGCTGTTAACAATACAGTCTTTCGTCAGACTAGCATTTCCCGTAATGCAGAAATACAAGCGAATAACCATCGCCAAATAGCAACAACTTGCCTTGGCTTGCAGTTCCCCAGCTGACATGTTTGTCTAGGCATTTGCACCTCTCTTAAGCATAGAGAAAATTGCCTTAGCTACAAGTAAAAGTTGAACCTATGAATATAAAGACAAGTCCTAACATGTTACTCGGGTGCCTCCTTTAAAGCTGTGATAATTTTGCATGGTCTTTCATGTAGGCTTGACAAACACATCTTGCATGCTATGAAACCTCATTCTATTTGTCTATATCATCTATTTCATACAATCAGAAGACCTCACAAAGTGCTTTTGTCAATTTAACATGCTAAACGGTAACAAATTGAAAGGGACCCAGACATACCTCCTCCAACTTGTCACGAGGAGCATAAAAGATGGATTCCACAGAAAGCATAGCAACAATTATTAACATTTCTTCCAGGAAATTGAACTGATTTTCCAGAATGAGAGCCTTAGAATACATGGGTTCCAGAGGCAGTCTGGCCATTTGATGGCCAACTGGATCAGCAAGTTTACTTTCCTCTGTTAAAGCACCTAACAAGAATAATGACTCCAAAGATCTGACTATAGCAATCCTGTTCAAGGAATAAGGGGAAGAAAGCAAAAAATAGGAATCACCAAAAATATCTTAAAACTTGCCCCCTCTTTCTGTATTTTGCTTATTGAGATCAAACCAAAACTATCCATTAAAAAATTTTAGGACTATTATGTATAAATTGTGTAAGGAAGAAAATATCGCTTCCTATCTAAACAGGTATATACAAAGACAAAAAGAAAATACCAGTGAATAACTTTGAGAATGTTACTTCATCTCTGCAGTTGTACTTCAGAGAAATGATGGCTTTCATTTTTGGTTTCTCAATTGGATGGGTCAGTTTCTCAACTTATCCAATGAAAAAGTTATCAGGAGAAACAACTAATCATTCAATGTCTATAAAAAGAACACAAACAGCATATAATCAAAGATATTTTGTTACGTGCAATATTTCAATACAAAGAACTAACTATATTTCAATATTTCAATACACAAACAGCACAGAACTAACTATATGCTTTGTTAGAACAGAAAGCAAAATAATTACAGAAAGTCCTCAGAAGATGAATTTAACCCTGAGCAATTAATTTCAACTCTAAAATGTTCAAGAAATTTCTCAAATAATTTTGGACTTCCAGATTTCTTTTAGATAACAAACCAGAAGGCCAGTACCAACAAGTACAGAGAGCCCAGTAAAATGGTCATGAAATGGCAGAGAAACTGATAGTTTCTCAGGCATGCAGCAAAGAATATAAATCATATTGGTAGTTGCAGACTGCAATAGTTCTGTTTTGGAAGCTTATAACAACCTGTTTGGTTTGTCGATGAAATCAAATCCCGCAATATTATCAATTCCTAGAGCCTTAAGCTGCAAAATAACGTTCGAGAGGTCGCATCTCTTGATTTCTGGTGTAGTAGAATCTTCAAATTTCTCAAATTCATTCTCTGGATAGAGGCGGTAGCATTTGCCAGGTCCTTCCCGGCCTGCACGTCCACTGCAAAGAGACTTGTTACTGTCAGTGCCTTAATTTATCCATAGATTTGAATATATTAATGTGAATATAAAGAAATTGGCCTGATGCAATGATTAAAAACTGCTAGAATCTGGGAACAGCAAAACATGATGACACGAAACATCGAGGTCCAATAATGACATCGTGGAATTTTTTTACTTAAAGCAAAAAGATCAGAACGGCAGACTGGGAAAACGAGCAGAAAGTGTCGCTGCATATTCACTGCTCCAGGATAGATTCTAAGCAATTAGGAGAAAAGGAAATGATTTCATGATAGTAACAATGAGGAATGACATATTTCTCACGTTTCATTGAATAGACTGATAAAATTTCAGACTTGACAAAAGAGTTAGTGGTTTGTTTCATGATAATAAAATTGTGGAAAAATTTCAGACTTGACAAAAGAGTTAGTGGTTTGTTTCATGATAATAAAATAATGGATTACTTGCAAAAGTTAATAGGAGACAAAGGATAATAGAATGAGACATAAGCGAGGGGTGGAAGGAAGATTTAAACAATGGAAGTTCAATACTATAGAAAATTAGAAACTGAGTTTCTTATTGCACAAAACCAATGGGTTTTGACTTCTCAGCATTGCAGGCTGGTTTTGTTTTCCTCCTACTATTGACCAAACAATTTGAGTGGCCCATTTGGTAAAGAAGCTTTTCATAATAAGCAAAAGGATCAAAATGAAAGGATACTTTGTATTAATGTAATCACACAAATGAAATCTCTGTTTCCTTTCCCCTTATACATGAGAAAGCCTCAATACAGTTTGAGAAGGACAGAAAAAGTAAAAAAGAAGTGAATGCACAAAATAAAGTTTCACAAAACTCATTTTAATTACAGGATTAAGAACATTGTTCAGTAGTTTACCTCCTTTGGAGTGCTTGTGCTTTGGAAGTTTTCACAATATCTAAAGATTCAATCCCCGTATCAGCATCATAGGTGCGTGCTTTCACCACTCCAGGATCAATAACATATTTGATTCCAGATATTGTTACCGACGTCTCAGCAATATTGGTTGCCAATATAACCTATGCAGCCATTGAATTAATATGAATCACATTAGGCAAGAGAAAATTGCAGTTTCCTAATAATTAGGAATTAATTGATGCAAAACCTACATCAACCATGTAGCTTTCCTTATCTATATGGAAATTAAATTTCCAAATATTGCATAAACTGAAATAAAAAGTCCTATCCAGAAAAACAGTATAGTTTCTCAGAAAAGACCCAATAAATTAAATATAAGTGCTCTAAAGCTGTTATGTTTGAATTCTGTCTAGTAAGCAGCCACTCTATCAAGAATAGTAAGAAGATGGAGCATATAGATGAAAGTAACTAAATAAAATAGAAAAACCAACCTAACAATATGTATACGTAATATGTACACTTCATTAAAGTATCCATCAATCCAAATTCAATCTGCTCAAAACTAAAATATAAAGTTTCTCAGTGATCCAGATCCACCTTACGAAATCCAGCAGGTGCAGGCATAAAAACTTTCATTTGTTTCTCAGAAGGAAGAGAGGAAAATATGGGAAAAGTTAAAAGCTTCTGATTGGCTTCAGGCAACTGCCGTAGACGCTCATGGACAAGCCTCTCAACAGATTCAATCTCTTCTTGGCCAGTCAAGAACACAAGTATATCACCTGGGCTCTCTTCCAAATGGATCTGGAAAAAGAAGAAAAGAACTATTAATGTATTCAATAAATAATATCGACGAGTGCAAAAGGAAAAAGCATCAATTGGCACAGTCAGCATTTGATAGCGCATCAAAATAGGCTCAATTTAAACATACACCAGCATTCAAGATATTTAGCATAGATCTATATGGAAAGGATAGATTGTAATTTGCATCACACTGGTATAGACCAAAATAAGATTGTAAAGCTAAATTAACAAAATACAGAACTCTTAACACTATAGAAAGAAAGGAAAAATACAAGAGATTTTCCTCGCTAGCTCTACTAATAATATGGAACTACGAAAATTAAACACAAAAACTTTTAGAATATGCACATCCATCATGTTACAAAAATCCAATTAAGGATAAGTTTGCCACCTGAAATATAGTTATCAAGGCTGCATCAACATAATCTGTCTCAGGTCGGATAGTATAGAGTATATCAACTGGATATTGACGTCCCTGGATATGAACAGCTTTTGCGCCAGAGTAGTACTCAGAGAAAACCCGTGCATCCAGACTAGCAGACATGATGATTAACTTCAGTGGTGCTAGTTTTCTGCCACTGAAGGGCTTTAAATGATCATCATGGCCAGCTTCCAACAGCAAACCATTTTTGCCCTCTATACTCTGATTCCTTATCAATTTATTGACAACTTGCGACCTCTTTTTCTGCACGGTCTTTAACAAACTGAGCAACACATCAGTATGAATGGTTCTCTCATGAGCCTCATCAACAATAATAACTGAATACTTAGAGAGAGATGGGTCCAATAATGATTCCCTGTGACAATATTCACCCTTCATCAGCACAAAGTTTGGAAGAGATTATTATTGTCAATAGTTTCTAATTCGAAGTTTAGGCTGTAAATAACTTTAACTAATTATCCAAACTTCCTTGAGATTCCAAAATGGTGTATAAAATCCTTCAATCAACAATTATGGTTTCTGTGACAACAAATATAGCAACAAAATTATTGTTCACAGCAGCATGTAAGTCAGTCAAACTAGAATGAAAATTAAAATCATGCGTTCCACGTACCTCAATAGTAACCCATCAGTCATGTACTTGATTCTTGTTGAGCTAGAAATCACATCGTCAAATCTAATTGCATACCCAATTTTTTGGCCCAAAGGAACACCACATTCCTCAGCAACTCGTTTTGCAACTGATACAGCCGCAACACGTCTAGGTTGAGTTATCCCGATGATGCCACCATCACAGCAGAATCCTCCATTAAAAAGATACTGAGGTAACTCTGTGGAAAATAAGGTTACCATATAGCAAAATATAGAAAAAGAGATATTGGAAAAACAATTTGCAAAGTCCACCTCACATTACTCTATAGATACATACACACAGATAAAACACTCAGAACTTACGTGTTGTCTTTCCACTTCCAGTTTCACCAACAATTATTAGGGTGTCATTCTTCTGGACCTCCTCCAAGAGTCTCTTTTCAACTATAACAGTTAACCATGAAGTGAAATTTAGAAGAAAGCAAGAAACTAGGGTTATGTAACCATGTAAACAAGAATTTCATAGTTCTACAAGGAAACTGATGATAACAAATCAAAGATTCTAAAATAGCATCACGGAATTCCTCTGTACAAGCTACAATCAATTAAGTCAGGTGCCTGAGAGAATTCTAGTATCCTTAAGTTTGGTTGTTCAATCAGCCATGATACTAGAAGTTAAAGGCAACAACAATATCAAGCTACCAATGAACGATGACATACAAATACATATGAAATGAAGTTCAGTTCTATTAAAAGAATGAACTTTTACACATCCTCAGCTAAAATCATGAAAACAGTAACCTCTTAGTGTAATTATGAAATAATTACTCCTAACTCTACCTGTCCTCAGAGACCAATATGATGCAGATAAGAAAGGCTATACCAAAAATGGGCCAATTGAAAATCAATTCTACCTGATTTGATTAAAACTGCAGTCCAACACCCAGACAAATATTCTGGACAATTTACAAAGCCTATAGCTTCCAAGTATTCCTCAAACCAGGAAACGTATATCAGATATCTTTCGTGCTAAAGATCGCATTACATCATCTAACTTGTCAAAACAATGCCAAAAAAGAATGAACATAAGCCCTACAAATATCTAGATTAGAAAGTCACAAAAACTTAATCAAAGCTTGAAACTTTCTTAAAGCACCGGAAAGAAACTTAAGCAAGCAAAGGAAACCATTAACTAGTACCTGAGGCTATTGGCAGAGACTTCCTCTGTTTCTCTAGTTTCTGCCTCCTGCAGAATTTCACCGAAATCAGCTTAACATCAAACAACCCTCTTACATACATGAAACAAATAAGACATAAGTACACCTTCAGATAACAAAATGATTATTTCTTTTATCTGCATTTATGCTCATATATCTAAAACAGTAAGAACCTGACAAAAGAATCTGCTTTGGCTTGATTGTGATGATTATTGGAAGCCATTGAAGGCATGCTTAGAAGTGCTTGGGCCCGTTCGTGGTGAAGTTCAGAGGAGACGCTCGAGCGGGTATAGCAGAAGAGAAGAGAGGCAAGAGCGCAGAGGCAAGTAAGCAAGCGCGCCCTGCACGGGCCGTCAAAAGTCGATGCGGTACAACCTAAAACCGGACTTTCGGGTTTTGGACCGACCCAATGTGATATCCGGCAAAAAAAATAAGGAAAATTTTACAAAAAGTAAACCACAGAAAAAAAATCTCATAACTATTTTTCTTTTGTCTTAAAGATATCTCAAAATTTTAATTTTAATAAATTTAATCTCAAATATATTTTATTTAACAAAAAAATAGTGCTTACTATCAATCTTACAGAGTTCGACAAAAATTTTCAATTATAACTCATATGTAATTACGCGAGGTAGTATTGAGACAATATTTAATCTTTTAGGTGCTTGTATTAAGTTGACCACAACTCAATACATTTAAATTATGCTTGCTTCTGCAAATTTATATTTCGGAGGGAAACTTGCAGTGAATTGGAGGAAAGTTTTTAATTATTGATGAAATTTTCCTCTAAAATAATTGCACCTAAGCTAAAATCGGGAACTTCCGGAGAACTCCACGTGGGACTAATAGCAAAGACAATTTTTTTTTGTTAATAAAATAAATCTGTATTAAAATTATTAAAATTAAAGTTGTACATCTTTAAGACAAAAAAAAAGTTGTAGAATTTTTTTCTATTTTTTTTTACAAATATAAAAAAGTTGAAGTTGAGAAGATGCCATTTGGGTTTTCATTGAGAATGAATAGTGTCAATTAGTTATTCAAAATAAAAAAACGCAAATAATTTTTTTTATAGTGCACATAATATATGTAGTTTTTTATTTCCTTTCCTCAAACTCTTTCCCCATTCTCTCTTCAACTAATATAATGATACAACACTTTTATATAAAATAAATTAAAATTATAAACCCTACCATAAATAAGAGAGGAAATGGAGCTATCTGAATATATGTGGTAATGTTTTATTAGCGGGGGAGAGAATAAGAGAAAAAAATAAAGAAGGGGATCTTGATTTTCCTTATTAAATTAAGCTTGGATAGAATTGAGTAGAGAGCTGCGACTTCGTTTGTAATTTTCCATCCCTTCTTTCACCTTCTTGTCTCTAGTCCCATCCCATCCTTTGTTCTGAGGTCTTCTCTTCTTCATTTTCCTTCCTTCTTAGTCACTTTTTCTCCCTATAGGTAGAGATTATATATATTAAATTTTATAAAGTACAACTTTTTTTTAATATAAGATGTATTTTACTATTAGTAGAAATTACATATATCAAATACAATGTAACTCAAAGTTAATAACCCTATCAAAGGAGAAAATTAACTTTATAAAATAAAGAAATAAATTTAATAAAAGGCGCAAAATCCTACCTTAGAGATGAAATGACACAAACTAAAACAGGATTTTCGGGTCTTGGACTGACCAAGCAATTCAATAATCAGCTTCCTTCTCATAGTCGTAGATAGGACAATGCTAAGCACATTTTTCTAAAAGTTTGGGTCACAGTTTGCAAATCAAAACTGGCAAGAGATGTGGGATTCCAAAAGGTGAAGGACATTAATGGTGGATTCCTAACAAAGCTAGCATGGCAGGTTGAACCTCAGTCGCACAAAAACTGGGTGAAGCTAATTCGGGCAAAGTAGTTGAGAAGGAAAAAACTTCTGGATACAGCAAACTGTCCAAAGGATGCTGCTTGGATATGGAAAAACAAGAGCAATTTAAGGATAGGAATCTGCTTCAAAATTGGATCAAATTCAGAGGTGAAGATGTGAGAAGATCCATGGCTAGCCGACATTCTAAATTTTAAACCATCAACTAAGAGAAGAGATTCCATAGGACCAACACTAGTTCAAGAGCTTCTGACAACTGCAGGGACAGAGTGGAATACCAATATGATTTTCAACTTGTTTGATCAAGCCACAACAAGGTCAATATTAAAAATTAAAATTCCGAAGGACTCGGAACAAGACCGCTTGATTTGGGAACCTTTCGTGTCAGGGGACTTTCTCTTTCAAATATTGGTATAGGGTAGTAAATCAGGTACATTTTGGAAAAATTTGTGGCATTCATCTCTCCAACTTAGACATCAACACTTCCTTTGGAGACTATTATCATATCATTCCCACAAAAAGTAGGGTGAACAGGAATATAGAAATATAAGATATATAGTGCTGTATCTGCGGGAAAGAGGAGGAATCTACTCAACATCTATTCATGCAATGTCCTTTTTAAGTATACTCATTTGGTGGAACTCAAGGTGGCAAATTAGGATTGAAATCTACAGTCAATGCGATATTGAAAGATGGCTCGAGGAACTGTTGAACCCTAACAATAGCTATCCTATTTCAAAAGAGGAAAAGGAAGAGATTCTCCACGTCACAACGGTTGCTATGGAACAGGTTTAGAAGTATAGGAACTAGGTGAATTTCAGCGGAAAAACCAAGGATTGGAATGACTTGAGCGAAAGCATTAACCAGAAGGCTAATGAGTACTGGAGTGCAGCAAAACAGAGGAAGGAGATACTGGGAACACAAAACTCTAATGGTAAATGGATACCTCCTCCTTGTGGCTGGACAAAAATCAATTTTGATGCAGCAGTCAAAGCAGATCGGGCTGTCCTAGTATTGGTGATGCGGAATAATACAAGTGGTATCTTGCATGTCTGGAGTGGTGAAGTACTAGTTTATGATGCTTTTGATGCTGAAGCCAAAGCTGCCTTAGAAGGTCTCAAGTATGTTGATTGAGTGAACATTCAGCAGCTAGTCTTGAAAGGTGATGTTGCCAATGTAATACAATCGATCAAAGGGAATCCACTATTGGATAGATGGCAATCCAAAGAAGTGTTAGAAGGATGTCGGCAATACCTACGTAGACATCTTCCTTGGCAGATTCATTTTGTCCCTAGATTTTGTAATATGGCTGCCCATAATGTAGCTAGTTGGGCAAAATCTTCCAGTCGTTTTGATACTACTCTTCATTCCTTCTAATCGGCAACTGTGCGGTGCAATAGAGAGGATAATGAGTTGGAACTATGTAATTATGATTCTAATATTAATGGTTAAATCTTATTTATATATATAGAAAAAAAAAGATAAGCTCTTCGAGTATTCAATGAATTATTTTTCTTTAATATTTAATAAATAAAGCACATGTAAATAAAAATTTACTATTGAAATTGATAGATAAAAAGAACAATACTTGCCTAGTGTTATACTACAAAGGAGAATAAGCAAGTATTAATTGAAACAAGTTCTCCGAATTAAATCTTGTTAGTTGGTATAAAAATAAAGAGCCAAATAAATAAAATAAAGCATTCCATTTTATTTAATATATTACTGGCATATTTTATAGATTATTGGTATTGTTTATATAAAATATAAAGCCAATTTAGTGTAACGATGGTCATACGAAATTTCTTTAACACAATTTTAAAACGTAATAATTCTATCTATGTTACAATTTTAGCATGATGGTGAAGAAGGTCCAAAATGACAATCATACATATCTTTTCATTTTGGTAAGAACATTTTTATGATACTTTTTAATAATACACGGAATTTTTTTATTTTTACGTATTATTTTAGTAACACTTATTTAGAAAATTAAGTTTAGAAGAATGGATATATAAGACTGCAAATCAGAACTTATGCCAACCTTTTTGTTACCGATTCAAATTGAAACTCAACATGAAATAACGTTTTAGTTTTTTTTTATAATTTTAGTAAAAGGGGCTTGATAAGATATTGCATTTTTTGCAGGTGTAGCGAATATATTTTACTTTTGTTCTTGTTATAAGCTTATACACTTATCTCTCTAAAAAAAAAAATTCTCTACCGTCATCATTTTACTTTAAATTGAAATTTATTAGAATTAAAAAAATTCAAGATGAATTTTTCATTTGACCCAAATTAGATAAGTTTTAAACTAATTTTAATGTAATAAAATTTAATAAGTTTAAGTAATAAATTAACTTATTAACAAATTAAATAGAAAAAGTAAAAACCCGGGTTCAAAAAATGAAATTGAAGGAGTAATAAAAACTGAAATTTTTTTTGAACCCAAATTTCAATTTTTTATTAATTTGTTAATAAGTTAATTTATCACTTTAATTCTATAAAATAATTTATTTAAATGTCTGTTTATTTTGTAATGTTGTATTTTGTGTTAATTTGAATATTAAAAAATTATACATAAGAAATATAAAAAATACTATTTAAGTTATAAAAATAGATTTGATGGAGCTTTGCCAATGTTGGTCCAATGCCTTGGCAATTCATTAAATTTAATAAATTCTATTACGTTCAAAACTTATTCAATTTGAATCAAACAAAAAATTTATTTAAAAATTTAAATTTAAATTCAAAATAAAATAATGATGGTAGTGAGTATTTTTTTATAAAGAAAAAAATGTATAAATTTTTGAAAAAAATAATATCAAAATATATTCATCGCACTTAAAAAAAGTACTATGTTTATAAAAAATGTGTGAAAGAAAAAAGTATAGCTAAAATGAAAAGCCCGAAAAGATTATTATATTGTTTCAAAGTCAAACTAATTTCCCATCTTGTTCAATGGCCCGTCATTTCCTCCAGGGCTAGTTTTCCCTGATATTCAATCTTGCATTTCTCCTGGGGAAAACATCAGTCGCTCTGCTCTTCCATATTCAGTTTGCAAAACCGTACCGAAGCCAATGCAAATCATGCAAATTTCTTGAGTTGAGTCCTATTTTCCCCTCTCACAAGAAAGTTTTCTTTTTGTAAAATTTAAGATAAAAAATCTCAAACCAAAACCCTATTCAATCAATCAAAGTGAAGGGAATCGTGATGAATTGAGTAGGATATATACGCTGAAGTTAATATGCTGAGCACCCCTTTTTTCAGCATGTGAAGGATATATATATTTCTGTGAGAGTGGGGTAAGAGGAAACAAGAAGATTGACAATGAACAAACGTCTCCTAAATGCCAGAGGTGTAAAGATAAATGAATTGATCCAAATAAATAATCAATGCCAGCTGGGAGTTTCCAATCCAAAATCACCAATGGGCAACGACTCCGTCTTTCATCATACTCAAAACCAGGAATACATTCAATATTCCTCCATAGAATTCCAAAATACTCACACTGCACTATAGTACAAAAAGTCAAGAATCCTCTTACTACCATTCGAGAATTACTAACATCCTAAATTCTTGATTTGACGGATAGACGATGTTGTTCAAGCGAGTTAATTTCTAACGTAATCTCAGTTACAGTTTATTACAACCATTGAGCAGAAACCAATGATTATATTAGGTAGTTGCTAAAAATTTTGGTACTCTTTCAGGAGACATGAAAAAATATTTCATACCAGCATACAACAGCAGACTAATGACACTAATTGTGACAGGAGTTCTGAAAGCCAGCCTGGTCTTTGTCTCCTTGCTGTAATTTTCGGACCTGTATTTAAGTGAGGGGTCCTTTGCAAATGAGGCATAGGTATTGATTTCTTCTCTTGTGAGTGCTGGTTTTACAGATTCCTTGACTTCCAGGAAGTGCCGATTACAAACAACAGAGGATGATATGTCTTCTCTCAAGGCAACAATTCCGGCTTCATTGCATATTGCCTTCAGCTCAGCCCCTGTGAAGAGTTCAGTATCTTCTGCAAGCTGTCTGAGATCAACATCAGGATCCAATGTCATAGCACGGGTATGAACGCGAAGTATTTCATAGCGAGCTTCCATATCTGGTGGTGGCACATAAAGCACCTATAATATGCCATCGAAATCAACTAATGTTCAGTATAGGCCCCAACCAACAGTCTAATTTAGATATCGTATCACTCCTAAGGTAAGACTTGACTGTCCTTTGAGAATATTGTTTTCTCATACTGTACAGGTCACGACAAGAAGGTAACAGAAACCCACCCAAGGAAAGAAGAAAAGGAAGAGAGAAAAGGGGGGGAGGGAGAACAACAAATGGACAGCCCTACAAGGAATATGTAAATGTCCATGAGAGAGAGCAACACTTACTAGATCAAAGCGTCCAGGCCGCATAAGTGCCTCATCAATTGCATAAGGACGGTTTGTGGCGGCCAATACAAGAATCCCCTATGAAAGAGAATAAGCAGAAGTAGCAAAATGTCGATTTTTATTTCCAATTCACAGAATAGAGGACCAAGCAGTAACTTGAGGGTTCTAGTGCTTACATCTGCCTGCACCAGACCATCCATTTCCGTTAGCAGTGTGGATAAAAGTCTTTCACCAACTATTGAGCTGCCACTTGAACTCCCACCTCTAGCATTGAAAAAAAAGAGCCGCATTTAGATATATGTTTCTAATTGCAGTTTCAGACATCTCTAGTAAAAAATCTTTTTAAGTCCAAGGTTCTTGCATTTGAACTACATGAAACCAGAATATTTCAGATGGGATTGTCACTGCATTATGGCCCGCCCCCCCCGCACCCCCCCCGGGTGGCCCCTTCTCTCTCACAATAGTTTAACACAGGAAATGACTAAATAAGACATAAAATAAGAGCAATAATTCTGTCCAAAATTCTCAATCACAATAAAATGGTAAAACTAACGAAAGATCCCACATAATGGTTTCTGTTCTCAAACTTCCTCATTTTCAATTGTACATATCTGGTCATTACATGGTATATTGGGGGGAAATATAAATTAGTGAATCAAATTCAAGCGGAAGGAATTAAAAGATGGAACTACCATTCTTTCCCCAACTAGATTATTCAGAGGATAAGATTGGAGAACATCTATAACCTTAAGCAGTCCCAAGTTATATCTATAACAACTTTGCTCTCAAACGGACACAATTCTTACCTATTCAATGCATTAATTGGCAAGACCATGGAACCCTTATCAGAATATAAAACAAGAAGAGAATGCAAACTGACGAATAAAATTTCTGAACCCTGCTCAGTAACAAATTTTACAAGAGCTTTCACGTTAAGTAAGCTAAAAAAGAAATCTAAAATTGAGAATATATAGCATTTTCTCATAACAAACTTAAAAGGAATCGGATATCATCCAAATGAGTGGCAGAGTCAGCACAAGGGAGTACATATCCGAATCAGGAAACTTAAAGCTAGAGCATTACATTAGGTCTTTAGATAGTTAAATATGTTCAATTAATTGAGAAAGAAATGGCAAAAAAGCACGACGACTATTACAAAATGTTGCTTGTCATAATTTCCTTGTGTAGTGTCCCCAGTTGGGATTTGCAAATAATTCTATTAGATTTTGGACTCTGTTTATGCACATCAAACAAAAACACACATACGAACACAGGTATACAGAGATATTTCCTCCATGCTCATAATAATTTGTCCACTAAAATTACATTTTTCTAGGTGCATAATGCACTTTCCCTGTGCAATCAAATCCAGGGAGTATATATGCATGTATATGCAAACAAATAATAGAAACAGACATGACTCCTAAAATAGATAAGCAGAAAAAGTGATCTGCTGAGTTCTGAAAAATTTACAGCAAATGTTTACTCAGTATCAAGATAAAATGAAGAAAATGCAGAACATGTGGAGATTTTTTATGGAAATAAAAACTTGAGCACTTACCTTTTAGCTGCAACAACATCAGCCTCATCGAAGAATATTATGCTTGGTGCTGCCAGACGAGCTCTTCGAAATGTATTACGCAGCAACGCTTCACCTTCACCAACATACTTCGAGAACAGTTCTGCACCACTGAAGAATTATAGTAAATTTTCAAAGAAATGCAACTAAAACATATCGCAAGCAAAGCTGCAACAAAATGAACGTGTAAATGATAAAGCTCCATCATCAAATACTATCCATTTCATCTTTCAACAAGAACAACACCACCTATCTGTTTAGGCCTCAATGAACCTACATACTATTTAATTGATACATAAGAGCACTCTGGGTTAGGATTCAAAAGTATATTATCATGCTAATTTCTAGAAGGGGTTTGTGCTTGGAGCAACCTGTACCTCAACTATCATAATCCAAAGAATACTGAACACACCTCAAGGAAAAGAAAGAAGCTTGGGCAGCACGACCAGCAGCCTTAGCCAGATTTGTTTTGGAGCAACCTGGAGGACCATGAAGGAGAATTCCACGAATTGGTGATACTCCAAGCCTTGAAAATGCATCAGAATGCTTCAAGGGCCACTCCACAGCTTGCTGGAGTTTTTTCTGTTTCATGTATAAGATTGTTAATATATCTAAGTTAATGCATTACTTTCAACCATCAGTGCAATGGCTTGCAGACCTTTAAATCATGTAGGCCCCCAATATCTTCCCAAGTAACTTTGGGAACTTCAACTGTAACGCCTCTTGTTATACTGGGGCCAACAATTGATTTTGCATGCTTCCAATGATCCATTGTTACGCTCCAGGTGCTGCCTCCTGAATTTGCATCAGACGAGTTGCCTTGTGCAGCTAGGACTGCCTCACGACACAAAGCTTCTAAATCTGCTCCTACATAACCATTGCAAGATACAGCTAATGCTTGCAAATTGAAATTCCAATCCAGTGGAAGCTTCTTCGTGTATAGCTGAATTAAGATTCAAAAGGGGGAACCACAAAGTCAGTTGTGCAGCAATTGCTCATTGCTTCAAAGTGCATAACACAAACAACTTTCGTCTACTTAACAAAAGGCATACTATAAAATTAGACTAAATTGCTCCAGGTTAAGGTCAAAATCACTTTGCCCCTCACATTATTTTCACTTAACCACACTGACTTGGTCAAAAGTCAAAGCGAGAACATCCAAAACTGGCCAAATTGATTTAAAAGAAACTGCACTTGAACTTCCAAGTTCGGTCCTTGTTAATTTCCTTCCCTTAACACCTCCATAGCATGCAATAAAATTCCAGTTCCATCAATTGACTTCCATGAAATTGTAAAAAGATAACCCCTAATCACTATAGTTGCAAATAAATAACATTCTTTATTATTCTTTCGGGATGTCCATGTCTAAATGCGATTTTAACCTCCTTCCCTGCTCTTAAAGAGAAAAAAAAAAAAAAGGAAAGGAAATAGTAGCCATCCTCTATACCAAGACCTTATATCTTTAGAAAAAGAGCGAAATTTATCAAGCATTATAAGAGAGTATACTACATAAAAAAAAAAATTTTGGTAACATGTCACCCAGACAGGTTTTTCTTACCGGATATGCTCTCATTAGCTAAAGGTGTTTAGACGCATTAACATTAACCTTCTGTATTTTTCCGAGATGGGTGAGGGAGGTGATACTGTTACTACTTTGGAAGAGGTTACATGTAATTTCTCATAAAAATAATCTAATAATTGGGGATGATGTTTGCTCTGGTCACCAGTCAACAGATACAGCCTAAAAAGAAAACTTTAGTGGGGGAAAAAGTGGTTCTAACCCTGAACTCGAAGGAAATTTAAGTGTAACTTACACTACAACAAATTGTTAGTGCACCTGGAGAATTTGAAAGCGCTCCTCTTCACTAGGTGTTGTGACTTCAACTTCTGCATCAAAGCGCCCTGACCTTCTCAGTGCAGGATCAATTGCATCTGCTCTGGAAACAAGTAATAATCTCTTTTAAAACAAATTTGCCTCCAAATCATGAGCGTGAAAATACTTAACAAGACAATCAACAAGAAAAAACATGTACTCTTTTGAGCTACCAGAATTCACTTGGTGTCAAGTTTGAGTTATAGGAAAGAATGATTTCTTGAGAAATAAGGGATTGGGAATAATATTGAAAACAGAGCACATGCCTTGTACCTTATGATTTTAGAGTACTAAAATTTTAGCAATCCGAATATTTTGTGCGTCGAAGCTTTTTTTTGGGGGGGGGGGCGAGGGGGGCATTTTAAGCTCAACTCAACTTTATATCGAGGTGTTTGTGCAGCTAGAGGGAGATCCAGCATATTCTTCTTTAGACGCATAATAATTGAGCAAGAAAGTAAATGAGTTCATCCATAAAACTATAGTTCAGTGACATCATAAGTAATGATGTTACATTGAATGATATAATGATGAAGAAAAAATATCAGACACTTTGACAAATGGTTAGGTTCAGAAGAAAAATTCTTAAGAATGAATTTCAGAAATTACTCACACAAAGAGAACTACCATTAGTAAGGGGCCTGCAGACCTGGTTGAAGATTACCTATTTGTTGAAGCCACCACAACTACATGTGGAGAGTCTGAAGAAGATTTGATTGAGTCCATTAGCATAAAGAGCTGAGAGGCTACACGAATGTCTTGCACCCTTCTGCAATTGAAGCATTTCATCATTATGCTAATTAAGAAACTAGGAATATATAACAGTAACAAGAGACTGCAAAATAATTTGCAGATTTTACTTCTCAAAGTCTTTTCGGCCATTGAATGGAACCACTTAAGCACAGAGCTTATTTTAAGTAAACATGAAGCTTCTACTTGAACAAGCCCAAGCCCTACTCTCATAAAGTCGATTAATTGGGCCAAGAAATACATCCTGTGAAACCTAAATATTTCTTTCGAACTTGAATACAAATTTGGATACATGCAAATGAATAAAAGATCAATAAATCATCACTGCTCATTCACATTTCAAGATTTTGAAATAATATCTTCAGTTGGTTAGTCACCACATTTGCGAAGTGGATTGGACCATTTGACAATAGATAGGACATGACAAATTTAACATGGCAAAACTTGATCAGACATTTACCGGGAGTCTCGACGAGGGCAAAGCACATCAATTTCATCAATGAAAACAACAGACGGCTTTCCTAATTTTGCATGAGATTTAGCATCAGTGAAAGCTTCCCTCAAAATTCTCTCGCTTTCTCCTGCATGTGAGCTGTGGACAGAGTATGGGCTGCAACATAAGAAGAAAATCAAAGAGAGAAAACATTATGGGCACTATCAGATGGATAGATTATTCAAAACACCGTTGCCCCAGCTTTTCGATTACCATGGAAAATGTAAAGCTAGACTTCAGACTTTTTTGGATCAATATTAACAACAATCATTCCCTAATACAAAAAAATGGACTTGATTCAGCATGAAGAATAGTACAAGCCAGCAATTGACTTTATGTAGTCATGCATTTTCATTCTTCAATCAGGTTTCAACTGTTCAAGGATACACCAACTTGCCCCATCATAGAATGACTGATCATATTGAATTATCTCACATTATCACTACGACAACCATTAAAATAAAACATAGTAATGCACCTAATCATTAACTTCAATAAACATAAAAAACAAACACACTAATGAATCTAAGAAAAGGAAAGAATAGCGGCTTTAAATCCTATTTATTGATTATAACGAAGGAAGATTTAAAGAAAAAAATAAAAGAAGCAATTTCATCAATGAAAAGAAGAAATAGGAGAAAGAGGAAGAGGCATCCTCAAGAAAGTAAAAAAGGAAACTTCATTAATACCGCTTTCCAATGCTATTATTCATACAATAAACTATAGTACCTAAGTTCAGTTAGATGTGCACCACATTCCCGAACCACTGCACGAACCAAGCTTGTCTACAATTCCAAAGGATTGAGCATTTCATCAATGAAAGAGAAAAAGAAATCGTTGCCATCGGATATCAGTAGCATATGAAAGCCAACAGTAGGCTACTAAAAGTCTTAACCATGTATAAAAGAAAGATAGACAAACTCCTTATTGTGCATGCCCAAGAAGTACATTGAAGCATGTTTATGCAGCTCTCTCTATCAATAGATGCACACACGAACATATTCAAATATATAGCAGAACAAAGGGCCAATAAACATAGTATAGATACATATTTGTACTAAGCGAGCTTGAAACGAAAATACAAAAGGTCAAGGCAAAGCATTTATGCTGGTAGCCAGAAATTTAGTACCTTTCCAGTGCCAGGAGGACCGTACAGCAGCAAACCTCGAGGCCACTGATGAAACAGCAAGAAATTTCAAAGAAGAAGAAAAAAGCGAAAAATAATCAGACAACTCCAGCTTGCGAAGGAAAAAGGCGAATGCATAAAAATAAGTGAATTACTTTGAGGCCGAGCTTTTGAGCCTCACGAGAGTAGAGTACAGGGTAGATAATGAGTTCTCTGAGAGCTTGCAGCGCTTCACCGGTACCTGCAACTGCTTCCTCCGCTCTCCACCAGCCGCCACCGACTGTGCTGCCGCTACAACTTTCCATCGCCACTGCTGCGTCTCGTATTGATAGAGATTGAAAATTTATATTTAGACGGGTGGGCCTTTTTGGGTTGGGCTGAAATTGAACTAAGACAGCCCAATTTCCATTCGGATCCAAGATTAGCCCATTATTTCTTGGCCCCAGCTTTCGCTTTCAGTGCTGATTCCGTTGATGACCGTATTTATATGCCAGCATTTGCAATATTGGCATCTCTAGTTGGTTGCCACTCGCCATCGTTGTTCGCTCAAGTTTTCGATTTTGAGCAGAACTATTTCAAGTTTACATTGACACAGGGTGGTGACTGGGGAGGAAAAGCGAAAATGGAGCATTCCCCTACCTCCCGGCGGACTAGAAATCCACCGCCGCCGAAGCAATCCGACCTCTACTCAACTGTAGTCATTCACGATAACGATAAAGTAGCCAGAAACGACGGGGGGGAGCGGCGTGAACAACAGAAGAACGCCGACATTTATGCTACTACGGTTTACAAAGATGATGGCCATGGTGATGATAATGACGATGAATCGCTCCCTCCTTTGCTTAAACGCCTTCCTAAGGACTTTGGTGGAGACCCCACTATAAACTCCGACGACGAGGAGGAAGATGATGGCGCATCCATTTCCGGTACTGTAATTGTTAAAACCTCGAGGAATTCTAGGCCCCGTCGCCCAACGAGGCCGTTTTGGGATCCGAATGAGACAAGGGGATTATTGAGAAGGAATGAGATTGACAATGCGAATTCATATAGAAGGAGATTCGAAAAGGGGGATGAGGAGGAGGAACAGGGGAATTTTTCGACATTTGTGGTGAGAGAGAGGGAAGAAGACGGGGAGGATGAGGAGGAAGAGGAGGAGATGGGATCTGGAACGGTGGTGAGGAAGACAAGGAGGAAAAGCGGTGGAGGTAGTGGAACAGGGACAATGAGTAGGGCCGTGGCGAGCATGCAGGCTGTGGGGGAGATTGGTGGGTTTGGGAAGCAGAGGAAAGCTGGAAGTGGTGGTAGAATGACGGACGAAGGTGTTGGTAATATTGGTGATGGGCGGTTGCGGGCACAGGGCAGTGGGAAAGTGTCTATGAGTTCTATACCAGATAGTGTAACCAAGGAAGATCCTTCAGTGAAGTATGAATTGCTACATGAGCTTGGTAAAACATTTCCGAAATCTAGCATTCCGGTCTACTTTAAATTACTTTCGAATTGGAGCTGGGTCTTAATTTAGGAGGGTCTTTGGAAAAAAATTTGTTTTTGTGACCTGGAAGAATGGACTATGCAAATCCTTCTTGTTTAAGTATTTTATGTGCATGTTGAGATATGGGATTTGTTTGATAATGGATCGGTTGAGCTTTTAATCTGGATTACTGGAAGATGGATAATTATACTAATTTTTCTCTTTGTGTGTCCTCTACACTTTAATTTCTCCATAGATTCGATTATATTGCACATTTCTGTTAGGTGGGACATGTTGAGCAGTATGTACTTTGTGAGACTAATAGGAGCTAAATGAATACAGTTGGAAAATGCAGGGAAGGGATCATATGGAGCTGTATATAAGGCTCGAGATAGAAGAACTTCTGAATTGGTTGCCATCAAAGTGATATCCTTATCTGAAGGGGTATGCTTTTGCATGATATTGAAGTGTTTGCATCTTGAGTTCTTTTTGATGGCCCATGATATTTAAATCTATTGTATGTTTATTCAGGAGGAAGGGTATGAAGAGATACGTGGTGAAATTGAGATGCTGCAACAGTGTAATCATCCTAATGTTGTCCGCTATCTTGGAAGCTATCAAGGAGAAGAGTATCTTTGGGTGTTGTGCTACTCACACTCCTAAAATAAGCTACATCCAGTTTATCTTATTTGTCCTTCATCGAGACATTAGCTGAAGGACACGTTTTCCTTTTCATTTTCTTGATTTGTGAAATCTAGATAAAAGGTTTGCTTTCTTGAAGGCCAATTGGAGTTTTACTTATTGTCAGATTGTAATGGAGTACTGTGGGGGTGGGAGTGTTGCTGATTTGATGAATGTTACTGAGGAACCTTTGGAGGAGTATCAAATAGCTTTTATTTGTAGAGAGGCATTAAAGGTACATGGTATTTGTTTTGCAACTCATGGACATGAATCCAGTAACATGTTGTCTGAAATGATTAATTTCATTAGTGTAAGTTCCTTTCCTAGCCATAAAATCATTCCCTCCACCCCCCTAAAAGAAAAAAACACTGATAGTTTGTTTCTTTCCATTTGCAATCTAGTATACAGCTTCAACTGCAAAGAAAATAAGTATTCTCTACCTCTTCTCATTATTATCTGAATTAATGGTGGAAGATAGTTGCTGTGTAATATTTCCTTTCTTTTGTGGTCTGTGTTATTGAAGTTTCTTGCCTGTAAGGAAAGTTGACAGCTTTAATGGTAACAATGTAAGTTGCCATTAGTGTAACTTCTAATAGTGCACATGGTCCTGGTGCAATTAGTTGTGGACAGGATGTAGCAACAACGTTTAAGTGTTAAGCTGCAGATGTTCATATTTGTTTGTCTGTCAGCTTGAGTTTCCATAATAAATTGCTTTTGTTACATAAAAATATTCCACAAATTCAGATTATAGATGTACTATTCTTTGAGCTTTGGCTTATTGAACATAGATGTTATGGGGACTAGTTTAGAGTGCACACCACTCCCTTGACGGAGAGAAACCTGAAGGTTAACCGGAAAAGCCAAGGACTATAAATTGAAATGTTTATTGGACCTTAACATTTAGGTGAAAGGACTCTTAAGTCAGGCCCAGTTCACCCACACTATTATTCTTTTTTTCTTCCAAGCTTTTGGTTGAATTTTATAGTGCATTTTGTGTATCATATGTTTTTCCCTAAAATGTTGGTTGTTGTTGATGAAGGGTCTATCGTACCTGCACTCGATCTTCAAGGTACACAGAGATATTAAAGGTGGTAATATTCTGTTGACTGAACAAGGAGAGGTCAAATTGGGTGAGTAGTTACTGGAGTTTCAATAAAGTATGACTAGTTGCAAATGTTTTCTATCTAATCTTGTTTGGTTGCATGTTCTCCTTTGTTTTTTCCCCTTTTTGTGTGATTGCCTATGCATTCAAGTTACAACTGTTGGACTTCCTTCATCCTTTTTGATATTATATCATTAGCTATGGAAAAGGAAAACCAGCATCTTGGAGTCATTCTGCTGATGGCTCCTTTAATCATTCAGTAACATCATTGATAATATGAGCAGGTGATTTTGGTGTTGCTGCACAGCTAACAAGGACTATGTCCAAGCGTAATACGGTATGCATGGCAACTTCATCATTTGTGGAAAGAAGTTTAACTATTCACACAAAACTTAACACTATTATTTGTTTCTTAGACATTTGCCTTATTTTTTGGAAGTTCTTTGGGCTTTCTTACCATAATATTTATCTTTACTTAGTTCATTGGTACGCCTCATTGGATGGCTCCTGAAGTTATTCAAGAAAGTCGTTATGATGGGAAGGTGAGGTACCATTGGTGATGCATTGGTGCCTTACTTGGTGTCAGTGATTACATTTAACCATTTATGAGGGCTGATAAGTTTTGCACTGCATGGAAAAATGAATCCCATCTCATGGGTTTTCAAAATCCATCTTCCAGGTTGATGTGTGGGCTCTAGGAGTGTCTGCAATTGAAATGGCAGAGGTACATCTTTTCCCTATAATCTAAATGTTATATTTTTCTGGAGACAAGCAATGTTTCTTTTTACAGATTTCTCGCTAGGCTAGTTCTTTCTCTGATTGTCTTATTTTTTGAGTGAAAAGCCATATAACCAGGCACTGGAGTTTATGCGTGTGTGTTTGTGTGTTTTTTCTCCCTTCATTTTCTTTCACATTTAGCCATGCATCTGAAGGAGATGGGCTAACTCTATTTACTTTTGATTCAGGGTCTTCCACCGAGAGCAACAGTTCATCCAATGAGGGTCAGTCTGTGAATTTGCACCATTGTTTCTCTACTGAAGCTAAGAATTTATAGTTTGTACATAATTGCTTGTTTAGTGTGCACATGCATCTGTGGGAAATGCTATAAATGGCTTTTTAACTCAACGTTCTTAAGATGTAAGCTGTGCTGGTTTTTGTACTATGTTGATCTGGATAATCAGTCCATTGGCTAATGGATTTGTACTGCAGTTTATGCTATAACTAAGATTCAACCTCAATTTGCAGAAAGGTTATCTATCTCATGTGGTTTGTGATCTGTTTCCTTTTCTGGCTGTACATATTTCTTTTTCTGGAACTTCCTACCTTGGTCTATCATTTATTTGCATATACATGCAAAAATCTTTCAGTGCTCTAATTGTATATCATGTATGTTCCTCACCTGGTATCCATTTTTTTCTCCCTGATCTTTTTGGCTTTTGAAAGAATGTCTTCATATTTACTGATATCTTCATTTAACCAAGGATATTTATTCACTTAGTAGAACATGCCATGAAGAAGTCTGCTCTGTGTACCTTGTGTGTATTGAAAGAGAGCAAGTTGTTTCATTTGCCCATCTATGACACAATTTCTTGATGGTTATACATATTCTCTGTCTTATATATACTTACCTTCCAAATTCTTCCATATGAAATTTAACATATTTGCTACTTTTGATAGGTATTATTCATGATATCAATAGAACCAGCTCCAATGCTCGAGGATAAAGAGAAATGGTTTGCCTTCTATCTTTTAGTAGTTGAAATAATTAAATACTTAACTTTGTTAGAGTTAATTGCACAATTTTATATTGATATTATCAGTGGAAACTTGGATTTTCTTCTGATGCATATGAATTTTAAATGAATTTATCAGCAGTATCATCTTTTGACTATTGGAAGAGTTATGCCACTCCTAGATAGCCATTATGTTTCATATTTATTAAATTGTATCTAATTAGATCCCCTTTTGGCGAGCCCTTGCAAGTTTATTTTTTTATTCTTGACCACTATGCAGCTTGGTTTAATAAGAAATATAAACTCTTTCATCCAATTATTTTACCAACTCAATTTTCATTTACTAGCTTATGGAAGCTTCACCTGAGTCCAGTCTAGCTGCTAGTATCTTCTTGATTTTGTTTGAGATTGACTTGATCTACATCATCTCTTTAAAAATCTGAACTTGGACATTTGTTGTTTTAGGTCTCTTATTTTCCATGATTTTGTTGCAAAGTGCCTTACAAAGGACCCACGGCTTCGTCCAACTGCCTCTGAGATGCTAAAGGTATTCCATTATGTTTTATCTTGTGGTTCTTTTAAATTTCTTTCTCTCCCCTTTTTCCATGTCTGGAGTTTGATCACAGGAGAAACACTGATTGTTTTTCAGTACTTTAGGGTTGTCCAAGGAAATAATAATGACCTCATCTTGCTTCATTAGATCATAGTTTCCTTTTAGCACTTTGAAGCCAAAAGCTGTTATTAATTGTTTTCTTCTTCTTTTCTCCATCTAATTCTGGAGGTGCTTCTGTTAATGCTATTTTGCTTTCTAGGAATGAAAATACATTTTTAATTTTTTAAACAGCTTTCCAGTGAAAGGGACAGGCCATAAGTAGTAATGCGTAAGTTATTCAGCTCTCACCTAGTTGGAAGCTGTCCGTATAAAGGCCCAGGATGAAGCCTATGAGGATTCCACATTTTGACTATCATATCTTTTGGGTGATTCAATTATTTTCTTAACTTTATTGCCCATTCAAGTTGTTGAAATGTAAAAGAAGACACCTTTCTTCCATTTCATCCACCGAGTGTGACTAAGGAATGAATGTGCTCATTTACTCTATCAGAATCACATGTCATCTACTGCCAGTGGAGGGTTTTTCCTTCCTATGCTAAAGTGGCCTCTATTTTCAAAATCATCTTCATTATGGAGTATATGGAACAGTTTATTGTTGCATTTAATTTCTTGACTCGTAGATGTCACATTTAGGACTGTATTGTTCAATTCACCTTCACATTTGGCATGTTTTGCATATCACAAACTAGATTATTTCTTAAATCTAGATGATTACTTAGACAATCGGCGACAACATTGAAAGGAGAATGAGTATTTACTTAAAAAAGGAAAAAATCAGACTCCTGTTTGAAGTACACAAGTGTTTTTTCTACTTCTTGGAGATTTTGGTTTCTACTAAGGAATTCTTGCAATTAACATGTCTGGAATGTGGTGTGTTGAAAGCACAAATTTATTGAAAGATGCAAAGTTGGAGCTTCTACAATGCTACCCAAGATTGAGAAGGCAAAGCAAATTAGGGCATCCATGGCATTGGAAGCACAAAATGTTGCCTCAGAGACATCCTTATTGGAAGAAAGTGTAAGATTTTCTCTTTAAATATAATATATTTCTGTTCACAAAGAAACTTTCTTTGAGCATTCTATAGCATAACTCTTCTGAGTCAGTATTTGGTATCACATCCAATCTGTTTTCTCTCTCTTCCTCCCTTTCTCTCTCTGTGTCAGTTTAATGCTTACTTTCCTAGCTTTTTCTAGCCCTTGGGAGGTCAAAAATTGAATGAAGACTATGGAGATACGGTTCCATCTAAGCCTCAGGACGAAACTCTTTTGGTCCAGCAAACTGTTGAAGGTAATTATAGGCAATTATAGCTGAATCTTTTATCCTCCTTGTCCTCTATATTTCATTATCAAAATCTTTCCTCGTATTACCAAATTACCTACATATATGTATAATTCACTTTTATACATGGATAGTGATGCTCAGAGGAATGGTATATTTAATGAGTTAATAGACTGGGAAATGAAAGTAGAGTTGTAGATTTGAAGACTAGTTTCTCGGGATATGTTGAGACCTTCATACATTTTGTTTCTAGACTTGGGATGTGAGGTTCAGTTTGCTGATTTGGATGTCTCTTCTCTCCTATTGAATCTAGTTTGATGTTTGGATTAAATTGAGGTAATTGGCTTGGCAAAATTTCAAATGCCACAGTTATGTTTTTTCTTTTTGTTCAGGTGATTTTGGCACTATAGTAGTTAAGGATGGAACTGAAACAAATAAGACAGTTTTACAAGCATCAGTGTCTACTGCCAAAGATTCATCACCTGCTGCAGGACATCTGAGAAGTCTTTCCATCAGAAGGGTTGAAGACCAACAAACAGAATCTAGGTATTTTTTCTTTAAACTTTCTTACAGAGCAAGTTTTTTGCTCAATCACGTGCAAAACGAGACACAAGTTAAAGGTATCTCTTTGATTTTGTTTGTTTCAACTTGTCTGCAAATCTTTAACCTGCAAGGTGAGCTGAAAGCTTTTGTTACCTTAAACTGTATCTCAAGATTTATTTTGGTTTTTTCTTCAGAAATTAGATTTCAACTTTTTATTTCTTTCCTGGGGTCGGGTAAGAAATTTTGTGCAGTTAGTGATTTTATTTTAGTATTTGTTTTGACATCGTCATTCTAGGATTCCCTTTTAGAAATTCTATTTTACTTAGATTTCTTTATATGGTGGTCTGGAATTAGAGAGTTCGACAGATTAGGATCTTAGAATTGGTTTGTGTCTCAATTAATCACCAAAACAGTAGGTAGAATTTTGAGCCGAGAACAACAGTGAAGCACAAAGTTCAAATTCATAAATTTTCCAAAAGCTGAGGCACTGGCAAGATGTGGCTGTTGTGGAATTGTCATTCTTTTGTTAAAACCAAATTTTCCCTCTATCTACTGTGAATTCATGAATTACATCCTGCCTCTTCCAAATGCAATTCAATCCAAGCTCTCATTCATTCGATAATAATCAATTGTATGAATTGTCCAGGACGGGTGAACGAGGGAAAGTTGATTTTCCATTTGGAGGATCTGTGGCTATTGCACAGCCTATGCAAGTATCTTCTCCTTCAAGTTTTAGCTCTCCTGAGCCAAAACTTGAGGCAGATAGCAGAGGACAAACTGTAGGCATGGGTGGAGGTTCATTAACAAATGAAACCGTCAGTCGAAAGGCATTGGATAAGGTAATTTTGGGTCTTAACCTTTGACTTAGGTAACATGGATCTTTCATTATGATTCTGCACTCAACTAGTTGGAGAATGAATAAGAAATTTGTTTCAGGTACATGCTTTTGGAACTGCATTGGTGTATGAGAAGTAAAGTGTCAAATCAATGTGACAATCAATCCCTGATTTTTAGATATAAAAATCTGTTGGTTTTCCTCTTTCCTTTCCGGGTTGTTGGTCATGGTTATGCTTAAAATATTCAGAATTCAGGTTGAAATGCTGTTAAGAGTCCTTATGAATGTAATGAATAATCAAACTGTCATGTAGAATGAAGCTCAACTGTCCTTCAGTGTGTTATACCTATGGTTTGATTATGTCCTATCTTATTTTCTTGATAATTGTCTTTTTTTTTTTGTCTCTTCTGATTCTTGTTATTGGTATTTTTGTCATGCATGTGTATGATTTGTTTGTGGTTAACCTGAAGATGTATTTTGGTCCTTGTTAATTTTGGAATTGATTTGTCTCTGTAGCTTTGGTCCATATATTCAGCTGGGAATACAGTGCCCATTCCATTTCTAAGGGCAACAGATATATCTCCCATTGCTCTTTTGTCTGATAATGTGCTCGGAGATAGGCAGTGGGATAATGGTGGAAGCGTAGCTGTAGAGGCAATTCAGGAGCTTTTCACTACTGATGCTCAGACTAAAAAGGGTCGAAGTAGGCAAAATGAGGTCCTCTTCGCGATTCCTTCTCAATTACTCCCTTCCCTTGTTACTCTCTGTGTCCTTTCTCAGTCTTCTGTTCAGTGTTCATTTGATGTGTTGCAGGTACCGCTACCACCAAGCGTGTACCAGAGACTGACTTCAAGTCCTACTCTTATGAATCTAGCTCAGGCCCTAGCTTATCACAAAATGTAAGATAGCACCCTCCCCCCCACACCACGCCCCCTTATGCCCCACAGACAGAGACCAAAAAAAAAAAAACAACAAAAAGCCCAACATGCGTGTATTTTAATAATATGCTTGGGTTTATCGAGAATTTCATCAAGAACTTAGGTTACTGTACCTTGTGTTTTGATGTTCTGGTCCTTCTACTTGTTTGAGATAGTCCTACAGTTAACGGATATCTTGTGCCTTGGTTTCTCCCAGGTGCTATGAAGAAATGCCACTTCAGGAAATGCAAGCAGCACAAGAGCAGCAAACTATCCAGAACCTTTCTGATACACTGCGGACTATTTTAAGATTGTAGCAGAAAGAACCATTGAGTAGACTTTGCAGTCCTCCTCCCACCCCCATTTCACTTTACCCTCAACTTGTAAATTTGTTGTGCTATTTTATCTCCCTTCTTCCAATATGTTTGTCTAGACTTTCCTTTCATGTAAACACCAGATCTTTTATCGATCTTTCCTCCATGTTGGTGATGTAAATGAAATTTTGGTTTTTCGAGGGGGCATACTTTTTTTTTTTCCTAATAGTCAATTACAATAATTTGTTTGCATTAGTTTTGATTCGCAACTTTAGATCTGCCTGTGGCCAAAATACATTTATACAACAAGGAAGCTCAGAAAATTGGGTGGATGTTTTGGATTTATTTTTACCCCTTGAAAAAGGTTTTTGTTTGGCATAGGGAGTTGTATTGGAAATTATAATAGTTTTTTGTTTGGTATAGGTTTTAAGGCTCATTTTTTATGTTTTGAAATGGGTTGTATTTGAAATTATAATAGTAAATTATTCGTGAGAATAGATTGAAATTTAAAATAAAAAATAAGAAAAGTGAATATTGTTTGATTGAAAAGTCACTTTAAATACCTTCTAACGGGGGATTAAAGAACATTTCTCGCAAGACAGTTGCATTTCTACTTTCGAATATCCTATTAAACACGGATAATAATACGAACCAAATAAACTGAAAAAAAAAAGGAAAAAAGAGGGACGAGATAAATTTTCTAATTTTGGAGATCAATAAATACTTAAAGATGGAGTATAAAGAGAAAATTACTGAGTGAAAAATCAAGAAAATTCTCAAGCAAAGAGGAGGCCGCTGGCCGCAGCCGAGAGGCTCCTTTCAGTAAGCAGTCACTAGGAAGTACAGAATTTGCGGCAATCTCAGAAGAATCCCTTCAAGGGAGACACTAGAAAAACAAGATGAGAAGAAAATTCAGCGGCAAAGTTTCCTATTTTCTGCTGTATAGAGGCGGCGGAAGGTCCCTGTTCTGCTCTTCACCTTTTTCAAGCAACGTTAGCCATTATCATCATCTTGCTTCTCCTCGGACACCAAGATTACTATGCCTTAAAAGCCTTTGCAACAGCCTCAAAGATGACGTTCCTGCGGTGCCAACCTCTATCTTTTTATCCTCTTCTGTTCCATAACGATTGTTCAGTAGTAGTTTTTCTGAACTTAATAATGCTGAAATCCCTCCAAGCTGTAAGCTCTTTTTTCCGGCCTTGTTATTTATTTATTTATTTTTAGTATGCGTTTCGTGATCGTATTTTAATTTAATTATGTTAAGGAAGGCTTTATTACTTTATCTCAAGCTTGAGAACTTTTCATGATTCTTTTATCTGCAATGTGTATGAAGTTTATGTTAGTTTGTTGCTGAAGGTTCAAAAGAATAACTTTTTCTGTTGTGATTCTGTTTAAAATTGTTGTTTCCAATCTCATGTTAAACAATAATTCCAGAACAGAGTGCATAGTTTGATCAGTTAATCTGCATTTAAATCACTTGGGAATTTGGGTTCTTTACGAGTTTGATATATTTATTTCCCAGTAGACTGGAACTGTTCTAGTGGAGTAGCAGAATAGCGGTGTGTAAACCCTTGTTCTTATTGTTTGAAAATGATTAAGAATGATAATAAGATAATGCCAATTCCTTCTAAAATGTGGAGATTGCTAATTTGTTCCATGTAAAAGGAGTATCCGGGGGCAGAACCAGAAACTTCATGTTGGGTTGCATGCTCCAAGAAATATACAATAGAGTGCAATGTAATAAATTTTACAAAATTCTTCCTGTGTCTTTTGTTGGGGGGGAAATTGGTAAAATTTGTAATGATCTTTCTGAAAGACTTGGTTTTTAAAAAGGATAAGGAACGGGGTTCTTAAAATGCTAGGGAGCCTTAGATCTGCCTTTGTCTGTATTCCTTTTATTGATTGTTTGCCTTGGTGCAATGTGCATAAATGTCTGAGGATGTATCAAGTTCATGAGAAATCTTGGATTTATTTATTTAAAAATGATCCTACTTCCCTCTCCTCTTTTTTGTTTACTGTTTGACACCAAGTGCTGTTTTCTGTTTGGATTGCAGATGACGCAGTTGAGGATGTTGAACCAATTGATTCATGGGAAGAAGAAGATGATGAGACTGAGCCTGAGCCTGAGGTAAGCAAGGAAATTTGCTTGTTGAGATCTGCTTTATCATCTCTAGTTTCTTCAACTGATGATACTTTTTCAAAAGTTTAGATTGGTGATGGCGGTGATGGAGGGGGAGTGGTTCTTCAAAATTGTCCATGGGGTGAAAGGGCACTTTCCATAGCCAGTGAAGTGATCCTGCGATTTGGTGATGACATGAAGCTCTATGCCTTCAAAACCTCTCCTCGAGGATACATTTATGTCAGACTGGACAAGCTATCAAATGAGTGAGTTTATGCAAACGTATAGGAAGATAAACTTGTGTACATCTCTTTGGAGAATCTTATTTCTTTATGGTAGATAACGGTGTGGATCTTGAATTGCCATCTAGTCATTCCTTTGTACAACTGACAACATTCATATATTGGTTGATTAAGATGGCATCCTATGCTTGCTTGCTACATCTGCTTTTTCTTACCATCCTTTGCACATGCACGACTATATTTGCTATTTTGAAATATGTTTTAATGCTGTTCACAAGGGTTGTATGCCCAACTGTTGCAGGACCTGTAAATTACTTCTTCCTTGCATGTCTCTCTTCACATTACTTTCATCATTTTTAAGTAGAATGAAGAAAGGGATTAATCACCTATGAAAGTCATCCCATTGTTTTCTCTTATGGTTTAATGACCTTCAACAATTCATGAGGGATATTTTATGTTTTGGTGGAAGGTTTATAGAAGTGACAAGTAAGATTAATTGTAATTCCAACTTTCGAAAAGTTTTGTTTTACTGATTGTCAGTATCACTAGATATGGATGTCCCAGCATGGAAGAGATAGAATCTTTCAGTAAAGAATACAAGGCAAAGCTTGACGACGTAGGGGCAGCAGGAGATATCCCTGAGGATTTGGCCCTTGAGGTAATCGGTTTCTGTCAAAGAAAATTTAGCTTGTTTTTCCCCCTTCCTTGCATCAATGCTGCATAAATGTGGTAAACTATTATTTTCGGCCAACATTTGATTGAAGCACAAGACCTTCGTCATTTGAATGTACTGAAATTTTCTTCCTTTTTCTCTTCTCCTATAAGGTCTCATCGCCTGGTGCTGAGCGGCTTTTGAAAGTGCCAGATGATTTGGACAGGTTCAAAGACATGATCATGAGAGTTAGCTATGTAGAAAGTTTAGACACAAGATGTCCTGTAAAGGATGGAGTTTTTCTGCTTGAATCAGTTGAAACAGAATCAGGGTGCTGTGTTTGGAAGTTAGCTGATGTGAAAGAAAATAGGGATCCTTTAGCTAAAGGGAGACCATTAAGCCGTAAACAGAAAGATTGGAGACTAAGACTACCATCCGAGACGTTCAAGAAGATAACTTTGTACCTCGATTACTAAGTTCAAACCATTTTTCTGAGACATATTCCTCAGATGATGTTGCCTAAGGGTTTATATCCTTCTCATGTGTTTCAAAAGGCGTCTTTAGGATTTTCTCAGGACAAAATTGCATTGCAGACCAATTTCACGCTCTGCATTTTTTATCCTTGCTCATGCTGACCTCGGACTAAAATACTCTGGGCTATGGAATCTTGACTCATGCAAACCAATGAATCGATCTTGCAAACCGATGAATTCTGACTCTTAGGCGGAGGTTTTCAACTCTATCTCCACTTATTACAAACCAAACTAGTTGTATCAAGAAAAAACCAATGAGATCACTCACATTCTATGTATATACTAGTTGTGGTACATAAACTAGTAGGTGTCTGCCTCCATGTTCGTTCTTAATTCAATGAAGCCCTTAAAACCAAACCTTCACAAATGGCTTGTACTTTCAGAAAACACCATACACGTTCTTAATTCAATGAAGCCCTTAAAACCAAACCTTAATAAATGGCTTTTACTTTCAGAAAACACCATACACTTTGAATCTTGTCCCCACTGCACGATGAGAAGGCATATACGTCAGGATAATCTTGTCATGAAAATGCTTCCCTTTCCTAAAGTGACTAAATCATGCCTAAAAACTTGGCTAATTGATTAGCAACATTTATGGCAAAGCAAGCAAGATATTCAAGAAAGTTGGTGAACTGCCTTACCCCAATCCTGGAGAACATCACATATCTACAGAACAGTCGGTGATCCATCCGTATTTCTATTCTTCGATTCTAGCATAGTAAAAAGTAGCTAGTTTCGTGTTGCATAGTGTTAGGTTGGTATATGTGATGGTTTAGCCGTTAAAGGATATATTTGGATTGGATTTTTCTATAAAATTCAATTCAAAATTTTCACTTTGAGTCATATTATTTTTTTCATAAAAAATTTTCTTACACAAAACTCAAGATAGAAAATTTCAAATCAAAATACTATTCAATCACAATAATATAGTTTTGGTTGGTAAGGGCTGCAACAATTATAACTCAATCAAAACATTTACATATACTAGCATAATTTATGTGCAATTGTACGTATTGAATATTTTACTTAATTCTTTTATAAAATAATAATTTTTAACTTTTTTAGTGATAGTGAATAGATGATATATTTTATTTGCTTTATTTATTTTTATAATATTAGAGTAAAATATTTATTTTTAATAATTATATAAATTAATACATGAAGATTATATAATTTATTTTTACATCTTATGCCATTGCATTTTTCATTAAATAACATTAATTTTTAATGTTTTTAATTAACATTATAAATTTTTGTGATAATTTTAGCCTTTTTTAAGTAATAGTATTTTTTCTCTTTTGCAATGATAAAGATTGAAGTTATTTTTTATTTTTTTCTTATTTATTTACATAATATTCGAATAAGACACATATTTTGTTTCTTGATAAAAGGTTAAATAATTTTTTTATTATTTTTTTGTAATTCATACTATCATTTTGAACTTTTCATAAACTATATTAGTATTTAAACTCTTAAATTCTCATAATTATTCCTCATAATTCTTTTATAAAATAAATATTTATTTACTTTTTACCTTTTATCTAATCAATTTAATCTAATAAGAAAAAAATATTTTTACTAACTATAGAAAATATTTTCATGAAAATCACTTAATCTCATGTTGTAATATTTTAGAATTTTTGTAAATTATATTAGTATTTAAAATATTTAATTATTATAATTATTTCTCAAGTAATTTTAAATTTTCTAAAATAGCAATGTTATTTTTCTTTTCTTTATAAAGGTTAGTTAATTTGTTCTTATATTATATTACATTATATATACTTTGGTAAAAAAATTTGTAACTTAAGTGAGAGAATTAGTATATATTTATTAATAAATAGTTACAAACTTTTTTATTAATATCAAAAGAAATTAGTAGTTTGTGAGGCATTTAGTGTGTTGTCAATATTCTAGATGTTACTTTTGAGCATTAAAAATATTAAAATAAATTGTTCAAATTTTATATATAACTTTAGAGTATTTGGACCATCAAAATCAAAACAATTAATCCAACCAAAGGATATTTTTCATCATTCAGAAAGGAAGAAATAAAATAGTTATAGTATAAATATATATAGATAAAAATTCTGATAGTCTTACTTAAATGTAAAATTAAGCTATTAGCCTCGTCAAAATAACATTAGTTGCCTTTCGTCCTTCTTTTATAATAAAAATTGATTAAATCTTACACTATGTTATTTCCTTTTCCTCTCTCTTCTCCTTTATTCCATTAACTAATTACACGAACTAATCGAGAATCACATTGCACATTTCAGTGAGTCAAAATTATGTAATTGGTTGAATCATATTATCTTCAACAATAAGATATATAAATTAATCCTTTTGTCGTATTCTTTAATGTATGCTCTTAATTGTTATGAAATACTACTTTGGGACCACGACACTGTCGAACCAAAAAATAACGAAGGTCCGGTCCCCTATCTGTATAGAACAGTGAAAGAATTTGGTCCACTAACGTACAAAATGACCATTTCCTTTCTTTCCTATGATACAGACATTAATTGACAGATGCACATTAGCTACACAGCCTTTGTGTACGATAAGCTTAGTTCAACTGTCCTCTGCCTTAGGTGCATTCAGGTCTCTTTCTACAGTATGGGTCTGTCTGCACATATTTCTCATTTGAACAACGAAAGTTTGTTCGGTTTCTGAAGAAAATACTTAAACTTGGGAAATTTTAGACGCATTAGGAAGCTCATGTCAAGATTAACAAAGACAAAACTCAGCTGGACTATCAAACTAAGCTGCATCTGCAGAAATTCTTGCCGTATTACCAACACCAATCATTTGCCTCTGCTTTTCGTTTGAGAGTGTCTGGTTTGAGTACTCCTGTCTTTTTGTCTTTACTAAATGAAAATAACGCTTTAATTTTGTGTTCTAGTTTTAATTTTAAATTTCTCTACATCTGTTTAAAAGAATCTTCGAGGTTTGAGAACTTTTACAAGATTATAGTTGCGTTTTACAAATGCTATGCCACGAGATACCATTTCAATGGGTATACTCCATTGGCAACAGTAAGTGAAAGCAGCGTTTTGATGCTCCAATGCTAAACTTGTTAGCAATCCCTATGTCGTAAGATTACACTCGCGTTTTACATAGTATTATTATATTAGAGTGAGATTAATCATTTGTTTTAAGATTCGGTAAAAATTGGAAAAACAATATATAGAGAAATACACTGCAAAAGCTAAAAATAAAGCGAAGACTTTGTTTGTTATACCTGTACATTTTTAGCTATCCTTGTATGCCTCCTAGTAAAAACAAAGGGAATTTGTTAAGCAAATTTAAGAGACATTACTAGTGGTTTTCGAAAGTTACCGAGGTTTGGAATCACTTATTATAAACTTTAATAAGAAGGGAGTGAAAATGTGGATAAAGATCAATCATAGTAGAAGATGAAAGTTAATCAATTAACATAATTAGAATAGAGAAAAGAAGTGATGAAGATGGGGAATTACGATATGAATGTTCAACAATGATAAGAACAAGACCTGAAGAGAAGCCGACAATGGTGCGTTTGATTAGGACAAGTGATGGATAGGATTGTAGGAAGAAAGAATAGTACTGCAAAGCAAAAAATGCTCAGAAATGGATTTTGAAGAAGACAAACAAAGTTGTCCCTTGTTTCATAATGTTAGGCCTATGATTGAGTTCCAAAAGTGAGGAGTCCCATTGTATGAGATCATCCGGAATTTGATTGATTAGAACCAAAAACAGAAGTATACTTGTGACTATTTTTGTCAATTATGAGGACAAAATGGCAATTTCTAGTACTGGGAAACTTCATTTACAATTGGATGTGGATCAGATATAGTGCAAATTTTGCTTGAATCAGAAGAATGTTAACCTAATTTTAGAAGCATATTTTCTCATTATGAACTTTCAGAAATCTCCAAGGGAATTACTATACAAACGACCCCCCCACCCCCCAACAAAACCCCACAAAAACAGGACCTGTAAGGAGAGAGCATCTTGATTATTTGGCTTATGAAACAGAAACAATCATGGCAGAGTACAGATAAGGTTTGGTTGCTTTGGAAGAAGTAGGCCCAAGTCAAGAAATGTTCCTCATTTACTCAGTAGCAATCTTACTGTTCGTGTCTTGTGCCTAATTCATTGTATTAATGTACTTACATGAAAATGAAATTCTTTGTTAAGTGAGAAGCGCGAAAAAAATATAATTAAGATATCAACTTTATACGCGACAATGAATTTATTCGAGAAGGCCATTTCTGATTTGTAAAAGTAAGTAATAGGAATGAGGACGAGCCTCAAGAAGCTCTACAATTCTTGTTCTCCAATCATATACAGGAAAATGAATGAAAGAACAGTTTGAACTACAATGCTGACAGAGCATGATATTATCTTCTTTAGAGTCTCTGAAAAACACAGGCATCATAGATGAATTCTTGTAATGAAAAATATCAAAGCAATACAGACCATGAGAGGATAGAACTCAATTTAAACCTAACAAAGGTGCCATATGGTCCAAGACAGAAACTGAAATATAATAAAAATCAGATAGGAAAGAAGTCTTTGAAGTGAGACTTTAGGTAAACACTAATGGTCCAAAATGAAATGTGAAAGAACCTAACTTCATGATGATTTGAATAGAGAAAATCTGCAACCTTTGTCAAGAAAAAACTAGTGTAGAAGTTTGAAGTATAGCAGTTATCGAACTTCTTCCCCACTGTTATAAGCAATAAGTGATAAAAGAATGTAAAGGATTTTCAAAAAGAAGAAAAGCACTAAATAGGGTTGAAACTTGTTCACAAGAAGTAGTTGGAATACACAAATTTTCTCTCTTGGAGGCCTATGACTCTATTCTCATAGAACTCTTGATCTATGCATTTTATGCAACTCTTCTCCTAAATCCCTCTCTTGTTCTGAGGCTTTAGACAACTACTCCCAATCCTAGAAGTGAAGGATTCTTGAATAAACACAACATATATGCAGGTGTTTGAATCAAGTTGAAGCTAAGGTGCAAGATTTTGGATTTGGGACTTTATTCCACTAAACAGACTTATCAACTTGAGGGGACTTAAGTGGCTGGCTCAAATCTTTTTATAATTCTTTTTTAGTAGATGTCATATATAGTGAACAAAATATTGCAACAGTGGATAATCCACTTATCAAAAAAAAAACATTTTTGGTCCTTTTCAAAATTTTGCTCAAAGTTTGAATATGGACTGGAGAATGGAGAGAGAGGAGAAGATGGCATCAGCAGAGATAATGTTGATGGGTCCATAGTTGCTTACCCCCAAATGGGAGTAAAGGAAGCAGTGACCGCAGGGGTATGATAATGCTATCAGATTCCTAAAACTGGGGTAGAGGAAGTCTTGATTTGTCATGATGTGGGGTTTTGATTAGTTGAGAACTTTACATATTAACTTTAAGTCTGAACCTCTCCCTCTGTTGGGAAGCAGAGCTTGATATTGATGGCTACAGATTCCAAACCCCTATCGATATGTTCATCATTTTCTGCATTTTTCTTTTTTTTTTTATGGTGGTGGAGGATGGATAAATTAAAGAAAATGATGGCTTTGACATGATATGGCTGGTTACAAAAACTAGCAAAGTTGACATAAAGTTATTTTTGTATGAATATGGGAATAGGGTAGGGATTGAAATGGCATAATTCACTTTCAAACTAATGGCAAAGACATTAAAAGGCACCAAGCTAAGGGAACAATCATGAAAAAGGAAATTCCACACCTACTCTTTCACAAACCCTAAGCAAGGAGGAATTATAGGAATCTTAGTATCAAAACCCAACCCCCACACAGAAAAGCAATTCAACTGTCAAACTCAGTTTACCATATGCGTTGATTATGACCTAAATCCATGTATCCTTTGTTGAATTCGTTGATCTCTCTCTACTTTCATATAATTTAAGTGTTGAATTTCACTAATTATGTTAGGATGAAATTAATGTTATTTACTAATTACAAAGTCCACTTTATAATATTATATTTTTTCAATATTTAACTCGCATTTTAAAAATTTCTAGTAATTGAAAACTTAACTCACCTTTTAAATATATCGCAATTGAGTCCATCAAATATAGGATTATACATGCAAACGTACAAGACAGCCCACAAGATGGAGAAATGAAAGAGATCTATGCTCTGGTTTCTCTAGGGGAGCATGTGATGTGCAGGAAGATTCAAGATTCCAAAAGGGTGGAAAGGTAAAATCAACCACACATATACTTTAATGGAGAAACAAATCAAAATGGGCCATTAGCTGGTTTTAGGGAGACAAACCAAGAGAAGAATACATAAAGGAAAATGCAATAAAGAGAGAGAGATTTTTAAAATAAGTCTAAAGTTGAAAATTTTTAACAATATAATGTAACAAAGATAAAGTAAAATAAAGCAAAAAATAAACCCACCCTATTAAAATATTCTATTTGAACCGTGCAAGTCATTATAAGTCTGAAACACTTGGCAGATTCCACTTGAACAGCTACTTATTTTCAATATTAATTTTATATTTCAATTTTAATGTTTTGTTTCATAAATAATATATCAATTATTAACTCCTTTTTTTTAAAAAAAAATGCAAAGGTCAATTCCAAATGTTAAATAAATAAAACTCAAGGCTTTATATTTAATAGAGAGTATTTTTTATTAATTAAATTCTTATATTGTTATGTGTATAATAATTAGTAATTCATATAGATAAAATGCAATAATTTAATAAAATGAAATTTGGTGTTTGGCCTTATTATTCTTCTAAGTAATAATAGAGATTTAAGAATTTTAAGGTATATTTGAATTGTATTTAGTTGAGATATATTTTATTTTAAATTCTGTGAAAATAATTTTTTTTAAAAAAAGTGAAATATAATTATATGTTTAATTAAGAGAAACATAATCTAAATGAAACCTTAAATTTTTAAAAATAAGAAAAAAAACTATCTATTCTCTTAGTCAAGAAATAAATAAAAGAATATTATCTTTTCTTGAATTAGAATTTCAAGGTATCCCTAATATTCAAGAGGTCAGAAAAATACATTTTCAAGATCTGAGAGAAAAGAGAAAAATGAAAAACAATCTTGCTTCCTTTTTTTTTTTCCTTGCTTCTGAATATTAAAAAGCTCAGAAGTAAGTGTAAACGCAGAGAAAATATAGGGACAGAATCTAGTAAACTGAAGGAGTTTATCCTCTTCCAAGTTTTACTACCTGGCGGAATGGGACATCGAGAATTTCGTCTAAGCTTCTCTCTCTCTCGCTCTGCCTCTCTGGTTATTTATACGTTTACTTTGCACACATAGAAACAGGAACAAGAGAGAGAGCAAGAGGAGAGAGAAAGGGTGTGTATAAGCATTTTGATTGTGTGTTTTGTCACGATCATTGGATGCACGTGGAAGTCCTGAAGGTAAATTCTTCTCCTCCTACTGGCAATCTGATATTATTTATTCGGTAAAACAAGATTTACATATGAGATTGTATTGTATAGACTCTCTCTATCAGATTTTATATATACAGTCATAAACTATGTTATTTTGTGCTATATATGTAAAATTCTTGATACCCATCTTCTTCCATCTTGGTCAGTTTCTTCCTTCTCTATCATCCATCTCTCTACTACTCTGTAAGCCTCTATCTCTGCCTCTGTTCCTCTTTTAACTTTAATTGGTTTTAGTTTTAGAAGAATAAGAATAATATATTGCTGTGATGAGTATATGAATACAGTTTTAGAAGAATCTTTCTTTTTAATTTTCTTTACTCCTGTCTGATCTCCAGAACTAGAGTTGTTAATGTGATGGAATGTGAATTGTGAGAGTTCTTTGATCTGGGTTTTACCTTAAATGCTCTATTTGCATTCTTCTTAATTGCATGTGTGGGATTTAGCTTTCTGGAGCCTTGATCCGTTGTTCATCACACAAAGATTCTGCTTTTCCTTTTATCTGCGCAATTTGAGCTCGACATGCAGTATAAATTTGGTAGTGTTATTGAAGTCTTTGTCTTTGTTTAGTTTAAGAACCTCTAAAAAATAAAAAGAAGAATATAAGAGTAGTAATTCAATGTGCATCAAGGCAATCCTTTTACTCAGTTGTTATTTTAAGTTGTAATTGCTAAAAACTTAAAAGTACTCTTAAATTCCTCTGGCAATCCTTTGATCAGTATTGTGTGCTACTTGATGTAGCATTCTGAGGACAGTTTATAATGCACGTCTCTTAGTCCTTTTTGTGAACTTAGCTCTTATTGTTCTTTGTTTTCTCAGCAGAGCTGTGTTTCATAGTACTTTCGTCAGAAGCATGGCTCTTCCTGGGGCTAAAAGAGATGGAAGAGAGTTAAGAATTTATGATGATACGGATGAATTGAGCACTGATTTGGCAGACTATATTGCAGAATTATCTGAGGCTTCGGTGAAAGAGCGGGGAGTGTTTGCCATTGCTTTATCTGGTGTCTCTCTCATTAGCCTGATGGGGTACAGAAATTGTATATCCATATCCTGTATATTTGGTTTTCTCCCCTTCTTTTTATGAAGTTTAATATTTTGGCAGTAAACTCTGTGAGGCGCCTTACAATAAAACAGTCGATTGGGCCAAGTGGTACATATTTTGGGCTGATGAGCGTGTGGTGGCAAAAAATCATGTGGATAGCAATTATAAGCGGGCAAAAGATGGGCTTCTGTCAAAGGTAGTTTAAGCATTCAAACTTCAAACTAATATGGCCTATATAATATTCCAGCTGATATGAAACATTTCATGTTTCTTATATTTTGGAATTTTTTTGTGATTCAGGCTAGGAAATTGTTTTTATCCTATCATTTGATCACAAAATAATTTTTCAGCTCCTCAAAGGACAGTTCCTTTTTGTGATTGCATCTTATGCTATGGAACGTTAGTCCTTGTTATCCACAATACCTATTCTTTATTAGCATGTGCAATTAACAGTTTCCAAGTGGATAAATAAGTATGACGAACATTGTCTGTATCTGGCATTTTTCTTATCATGAAACAAGCCGATGAATCAGTTGGTTCTGCTCTTGTTACCTTTTGCAATTAATAGTTTCCATGTGACAAAATAGTATCTGAGCAGCTGTCGCTATCTGGTCTTTTTTATTATAATGCTGTTAGCCACCGACCCAATTGTCATGTCGGTTTCTTTACTATCATGCAGTAACCGCTGAGCAACATAGTTTTGCAGAATGAATGGATGGTTTTGTCTCAGTGGCAGCTCCTATCCACTACTGTCTTTTGGTGCAATCTTTGAAAAGTTAGAATCAGGAACCATTATAGGTTGAAGAAGTTGGTCTGTATTTTTGCTTTCCTCTTGTGCCTCTGTTTTCAATGTTCTCTTTAAATGGCTTGAAGAGGACACTTGATTCTCATTTGCAAAGCTAGTAAATATATAATCTTTCCTCTGACGAGTTTGGTCTGGTTTAATCTTGGCCTTCTTATTAGATGTTTTTACTTAAATAAGCTCATAACTTAAGCTTCTGAAGATAGGAGCAACTGATAAAGAACTTATATGACCAACTTCTTATTGGATGTTTTGGTACTTGCACACTGGACTAGTTGATGTATAGTGATGCTACTCACAAAGGAACAGGAAGAATGGAAGGAAGAATTACAGGAATTGAAGCTTTCCTAATATCACATGCCGTTTTTTAGCCTATTAAGGCAGTTATGACTATGGATTGGTAATATTAACATGTATTGGACAAGTATTAAACCATTTTCAAGAGCCTTTTCAAATGAAAAGTTGTTGCGGACTTTGCACCGCAGCTATAATAAGTAATTTGGTGTAAAGTGATAAAAATATCACCAACTCTTTGCATCTCTTTTGAGGATTGCCCAATTTCCTCCCCCCCACCGTTGCAAAGCAGGGGTGACCACTATTCACCTGATCAACCGCTGGAGAATTTATTATCTTTTTGGAGGGGGTGGGTGGAGTTGACAATTAAAACTAGAAGTAGAACGGCAAAATTCACTTAGCCTTGGGTATTTGGTAGATCCACCTAGCTTGCATGTTAGTTTGCATCTATCAGCTACTGCCAGGACAGAACCTCTTTGGAGATGGTGAAATAGGAAGATGATCATTGCAGGAATTTTGTATGAAGGTAAAGTAGGTGATTAGTTCAGGGACTGACGAAGTTAGAAGCATAGTTGTAACTGGATGAGGGGTTACAAAAAGAGTTTTGAAGCGGTGGTTAAAGATCTCCTCATTCAGTGTGAAAATTCTTTTATTCTCAGTTGTTTGTCATTCTATTTGGGCAGTTACCTGTACTTGTAAACTAAACCTGCCTGAAAATAACTTTAAATCTATGGTTAGTGAAACTTTTGGGTCTTCTCACTCTCTCGCGCGTGTGCGCACACGTGCAGATACATGATATATAGTCTACAGATATTTTCAATTATCTTAGTTTCTTGATAAGCTTGAATTTTTATTCCTGTCCTTTACTGTAAAACATACGAATAGGATGTAGTGTTGTCATCAGAAACTGTCTATAACTGTACATTCTTCTTCTTGTGTTGAATAGATTTACCGGATGATTGAAAAATATGTGGTGTATTTTGTGCTCATCTCCTATTAATGTCATTTGTTATAACTGCCGAAGAGGAGAGTGCAAAGTTCATTGGATGATGATAACCGATTTGACTCTTCCTTCGACCATGACGAGAATTTGGTCAATTTGAAACTTTTCTACGAGCACAGTTTTGAACATGAATTCATTAATAGATTTACCAACAATATCACAAAAAGAATTCGTGAACAGAAATTGTTGATTAGATGTATACATTTCTAGTTATTTTTAGATATACTTGAGTCTAGTTCAGGTATTCATATGTTTTCGATATTACATTCTGCAAAGAAATTTCCCGATCTTGAACTATACATTTCCACTAAAATACTCAATTTATTATGCATTAAGTTTATTAATCATGCCTTCATTGTGGGATGGCTATTATTTTAAATTTCTCTCTTGGTATGGGGCTTCAACCTTTGTGCCATTTCATGTAGAAATGTTTCAGAGCATTGTATTACATTGTCTTTGTTGGATCAGGGGGGTTTAACTTTGGTAAAAGGTGAGTAATCTTCAATGGCTATATTGCTAAAATGAATATGATAACAAATATGCCCCGAAGTTAGCATGAATTCAGATGTCACTGTGCTTAGGAGCAAAAGGATGGTCTCTTATTCTCTGACTTGTAGTAAAAGAAGTGTAACAATCCTTGCCAGGATTTTAGTGCAAGGCAAGCACCCTACAGAAGTCTCTTTTCCCTTTTCCTACAAAACAAGGTTAAATTGCATAACCCTCTTAAACTTGTTCAGTTCCATTTTTCAAGTTTCAAACCTCCTTTAACGGCATAAAGGATTTATGCCCGGCTATTCAGTGTTAACTTGTTAATGTCTTCTTTGTCACATTCTCAATATCAAGATCTTCCTTGATAAGACAATGCAAGCTGGGAAGGTCCCAACTGTCAGTGCATTAGCTTAATGCATTCCTAAAATGCCTGTATGCAGGGATCTTGATTCTCTTCGAAGGGAAACAAATTCTTCGCGATGTTCTTTGGCTTCTTACTTGTTGCTTGTTTTGTTATGGCTGCAACTTTCTTCTTTTTCCATTTCATGCTCTGTGTATTGATCTGGTTGAATTCATCAAGTCTGGTATAAGGTTACTAGCATTTTCTTGTTTCTCAATCTAAAGATAAAAATGCTTATTTGTTTCCGTATAAATATGTTTTTTCATTTTGTTCATCATCATAGTATGGCCTTTTAATATGCCTCATCTTTCAGGTGCCGGTTGTTCCCAGCCATGTACATTCCATCAATGATACAGTGTCAGCAGAAAAGGCTGCTGAAGACTATGAGTTTGTCATAAGACAACTTGTGAGGACTCGGGTAATCAGTGTTTCTGATATCAGTGACTGCCCCAAATTTGATCTCATCCTCTTGGGTATGGGCCCTGACGGCCATGTTGCATCTCTATTCCCTAATTAGTCGGTGCTTAATGAGAAAGAAGAATGGGTTACTTTTATCACCGATTCTCCCAAGCCCCCGCCTGAGAGGATCACTTTTACTTTGCCAGTAATCAACTCCGCCTCCAATGTTGCTGTGGTTGTAACTGGCGGCAGCAAAGCCGATGCCATCCACACTGTAATGGATGAGGTTGAGCCAGAGAGTCCTCTGCCTGCAAAGTTGGTCCAGCCTACCAAGGGGAAGTTGGTCTGGTTTCTGGATAAGGCTGCTGCCACAAAACTTGAAGGCACCAAATTTTCTGAGTAGCCAGACTGTTATTTCCAAAGTGAATCCATGTATGTAGTGAAGGAAATGGAAGTAGTTGATTCACCTCTTCCCTTAGCTTATTTTTCCCTTTGTTTCACCGGAAAGCAAGCTGCTTTTAGTTCTGGGTTAGGTTTTCAGTAGCACACCACCCCGCTCTCCAACCTTCCACCCACACACACACCCCCCCAAAAAAAAAATGGAAAAGAAAAAATGCTGAAAGTCTCTCCCTTTTTGGCTTCATCTTCATGGAATCGAGGGGGTTTGTAAGTGTGATTATCCTTTTGTTAGGGAAAGCAACAATGAGTTGGTTCTTTACACAAGAATCGGCTAAGGTTAAAAATGAGGAAATCTGCTGGTTGATCACGTTAGGTTTGCTTCTTTAAGCATCAAGCTGTCTTGTACATGAATTCGACATCGAAAGATAATCTCTGTCATTCTTTGCTTATAATTCTAGCTCGCTGTCCACCATGGCCACAGCGGCTGTGCACCTCCACCAGAGCCTCTAGTGATGAACAGAAACCAAATAGCATAGGCCCTTAAAACGCCACAATCAACAGCAATGGGATGTTCAGTGCGTATATCAAAATCATTTTACGACACGGCGGAACAATACTTGGTAGAATTCAGAATGATGAAAATGAAACATGAATCCTAAACCCCCGCCCCACACCCAAATGGCTGGCTTCAATTTTTCACCTACTCAGAGAATATAACATCCCAATGATTGAAACGGATACCATTCAAGACAGCGCATTTCGAGGTTTATAAAATGCAGCAAGTAGCCAGAGGTGTTCTGAAGCAATCCTTGAAAAATCTATATAATAGGCTGTACCATGCGAAACCTTTGTATTGCCAATATTGACACAGTCACAATGAAGGCTCTTCTAACAAATGCCTTGGGAGATTTTGGAAGAAATATATGTAGCCAATACGCCTGCCCATCCAGCCCCCTCCCAAGTCCCAACCCACCCAAAATCCTCCCAAAAGTTTAAAAAGTAACGAAGGTTTCTCAGAAAGTGAAGCATCAGGGAGAGCATAGTAGAACATTATACACAATCTTATACACATAAGCCCTGAAGTGGCATAAGCACATTTGAGGAAGTTAAATTCTTGTTCATATGTCCATTCTCTCTGATGTTCAAATCAAAATTCAGAGGCTACATTTGAGGCAGGCAGTACATCTAGAGAATCTTGAGCAACTAAACTTGCTCTTTCCAAACTATGAACAGGAGAGATCTCAAAAATAGGTGTGCTACATGCTGCATCCACGATTATAGGAGGGCTCAAAAGAATGGTATGGAAGAAAAGGCATGTTAACTCTACAGGAAGGGCAAAACCAAAATTCCATGAACGTTTGGAAAAAACACTACACTACATAGATTGAAGGATCAACTTATTGGTAATAGTGTTCTGAATTCCCTTTCTGTTATTGACTTTATGCCATTGGCATCTGGAATGACATCTTCCTCCATACCTTCCTTGGGAGGAAAACCATGTATTCTTGCCTGCAGCCATTGGTCTATTACACCACAGCTAATAGCATACTTGGTGGTCCGTTCCAGATACATTTTATCAGTTACAAGATGTGGCTGGACCGTCAGCATTCTCATGATACCTGAAACCATGAGAAATGCAACAATTGGCTCAAGGTGCTTCATTTTAAGGAAAGAATAAAAATGTCAATGTTCACCATAATGATCATGGAACTTTAGATAGAATACGCAATTTCCAAAGTGCAAATACAAATACAATGATGGCCTGAGAAAAGATCTCTCTGCTAATTGAAAAGCTTATTCAAAGACATTCAATGACATAACCAGTTTGCCAAACATCAAGACCTAAAACCATATCACATATCTTTTTATATTCATGTGCATCATTACACATCTTGATATCATACAGCTACTACACTCGACCACAACTAATGAAGAATTCAAAGATCATTTTGCAAATCATTGTCTTAGAAGAAAATTTTAAAGTGAAAAATTGTATTTCAAACATTTTAAACTATATTAAAGAAAAGATGAGAATGCCTCACAGCAACCAAGAAAACTACTTGAGCCAGCAGATCCATTTAGATAGATGAGTCAGTTCGTTGTCTTCATTGATGTAATATTATGATAAAGAATTACGTTTGCTATGAGCTCCATTGAAGCCTTCTCAACCCTCCCAAAATCCCAGTTTCCCGAAGAAGTAAATGTGCTTTGAAGAAAGAAGAAATTCAGAAAGATGCTTGAAGTTGATTTTATTTGCCAAATTATATACATTAGTTCTTAATATTGCCTCTCAATGCAGAGAACATCTAACTCCAAGAAGAAAAGAGGACTTTGATAAATATCAAGAAGAAATAGAATGCCTATTCTTGATTGCTTAAAATAAGTTGCTTTCAGATTTTTTAAGCTAAAAGCTTTTTTCATGTTCTTAATTGTTTTTTCACTTTTAATTCTATGCTTAAAAATCATTTAGAGAAACAGTTTTTCTGGAGCTATCCTAGAGGTCCTAAAACAGCTTTTGCATAATAATGTTGTTGAAATAAGAATGATATATTAGTTCTCAGATCAACTTTTTCCAAAAGCATTCTTCTTTTTTCCTCCCCCAAAAGAAGCTTCAACAACCAAGAATAGGGCCTTTAAACCAAAAAGAAGCTCTTTTTTTTTTTTTTTTGGTTAAGTAAAAAGAAGCTCATTTTCAAAGATGTAAGAAAGGTGATATCAATGTTCTGCAGACTGCCTGAGATTTATTCATGAAACACATTAGGATACAGAACTCAGTAGAAATCGTATGGAAACTTAATTTCAAGGCCTCAACCTACCAAAAAAAAAACACCTAACAGCCCTGCAGTTTCTGGCCACATGGTAGAACACATTCATGTAGAAACACTATGAAAGGAAGATAAGAAAGGAAGGAGTGGATTAACTCAATTTCTGCCACAAAAAATGATCCAACAAAAAGTACTGAGAAAATGTGCAAGCAAAATATCCATACCTGAAATTTCTAAGCTAGATATTGCAGCCTTAACTAGTATAAATTAATCTTCGTAAAAGAAGCATGGAGTTAGAACATCAATTTTACTTCTGTTATCAAAAGTTCTATACTAAAAGTTTCCTCCGGATAAAATCCCAAGTACGCATGGTTATAACTCCAATAAGCCATGATGTAATCAAAATAGGCACAACAACAGGACACAAAACCGTCTCCTCAGGTGTGAGTGCGTATGCTAAAAGAGATTAAGCGACTCTATGCAAGTGTATTAAGATTTCATGCATTTATGTTTGAGCTACCAGAAGAATTCAAGACAACTTTGTATAAAGCCGTTGTATGGCTTACCTGCAACAATTCCATCTCCACTTGCAGATGTATCAGAAGTATAAGGAGTAAGAGGTGCATCCTCCATCCCAAGAACAGCACCATTGTGTTCCTTGGTGTAGTAGTGAATCTTAGAAGTCCCATTTGTCACAAACAACACCTTAAGATTTTCATGCCAAAGAGGAGTTACCAATTCTACAGCATAATGAGTAAACTTAGATCTATCATTGTCTTTCATGTCAAACTTCTCAGAAGGCTTGATGCTACAAAGGAATTCAAGTTCTTGCTTGGAGACCTCAATAATGTCTGCAAAATCCCATGCTTGCTGAATGAATTCCTTGGTTTCTTCAGCTGAGTGCCATAGTGGTAACGGTAAGTTGAGATCATAAAAGACAACTCCCCCCAACTTTTTTGAAATTTTGATAGCTTGCAAAGTAGTTGACCGCATTTTAGGATCAAGAAGACAGAAGCTGTTGAAGTAGAACATTTTTGCCTGCACAAGAGGTTATTAAACCATCACTATAGTAACAGTAGATAATGCATGAAGTTAATTGGAAAAATTTATATACATGCACATTTTAGGAAGCACAACTAAACAAATTAGGGCACTTGAACTAATTCGTCGGAAGTATAAAAGACTACTTCTGATTAAGTGGTCCCCAGGAATAGTACAAAAATATCCTATTCATTCACTGTAAAGTTAAATATGCATATGTGTGCGGATATATGATCTCGTACCTCCTTCAAGACATCAATATTAATCTCAGATTTTGATAAGGAATCCTCAGCACATGATTTGACATTAGTCATTCTCAAGCCACCCCTCTTACCTATTTTCATCTGTGATACAGCTGTAACTCTTTTACTATCAAGCCGAATTGACCGTGTCTGAACTTTGTTCATGTTTAAATAATATAGCATGGACTGGCCAAAGTCATCATCCCCAAGTTTCCCCATGAAGGCAACTTTACCACCCAAGCTTGCCAGAGCTACAGCAACATTACTTGAACATCCCCCAGGAGCCCTAACAAATTTCTCAGGTGCCCACATTGCGTCTTTTCTTCTTTCATGCATTTCATGATCTATAAGTCTATTGGCTCGTCTCCCTGAAGGAATAAATGCATGCTGTGCTGCACCAAAGCAACAAACAAGAGGCGGCCAGCCATATGTGAAGCTAATATCCTCTCCTCCATCCATTTGGAGTACTAATTCTGGTTCACTCTCATCATCCATATTTGTAACAAATGTTTCCACATCCTTGTCACTAAATTCTGTAACACTACCTTGATCCTCTGTACTATCGACCTGTTTCTTAGTTCTTCTGCGTCTTGTCACCTTCTTGCCAGCTCTTTCCTCAATGCTATCAGTACTGGATGTAGCTGGAAAAAACAAAATGACATTAAAAATCAGACTTTTCAAACATTTAATGTGAATGAGAAAACTTTTATCGTAATCACACTTCTGAAATGTTAATGTCCACCTTTCCTCCTCACACGTGTTCGTGTTTTTTTTGGAGTCTCTTTTGGTTCAGAGGTTGCCATGCTTTCCTCATTCCTAATATCGCCATTCACGACGGAATCAGAACCATTCTCTACATTTTCATTTGTTCCTTTTTTCCTTGTCCTAGTTGCACCTTGCTTCGATGTTCGATGAGTCTTTTTTTCTACGACCACTTCTTCATCTGACACCTCCTCAGTTGAAGCTTCTGTAATTTTTCGCCTAGAGACAGCCGTAAGAATACATCTTTTTTCTATTCTGATACAGTGAAGTTGTACTACCTTAACATGTGGGGTAACAATGCAGCTTGAGTGCAACCTGCACAGTATTGAGAACAAGCAGTATTCTTTTACATTCAGGATCCAGTAATTTGCAACAGAGATAGCCTCTGTCCAATTTTTTAATTTAATTTTTTTCAAAAGCCTCTGGCTAAGTCTTTTACATCCAAGAGTCCATTTTCGGAAAATGAAGCTTCATTTTGCAATTTAACACACCATGTCCAGAGACCCAAATACTCTCAAGACTCAAAGAATACAGTGTAGGGACAGCTAGGAGAGTGACAACTGAAACTAGCATCATAATTGCCATTTTGGCTCCTTATTCGTGCTTAAACCTCAATTCTCATGTCCTTATTCGCCTTTACATCTCAATTCTCATGTTATCCATATGATACAGAGGAGAAAGCAAGTGCAACAATAACAGAAGATTAAAGAAATACAGAAAACTTTAGGGGAAAGAGAACCTGGGCACTGAAGAGAACTGCGTAAAAGATAAAGAAGCCATTGAGAAGGAGCTCCAAGAACCAACCATCTTTCTGCACACCCGCGAGCTCAAGAGTTGTGGGGTTTAAGGGCCATAGCTAAGGTAGAAAACAAGATGAGGGGTTTAGTAGTATTTCCAAAGGAGTAAATTTTTTTCTGGTCCTCCAAATCATAGACTTGTCTCAATTAAGGGCTTAAATTTAAAAGGCTCCATAAAACGTCCCTAAAAATGCAAAACTGGTCCAAATGAAGTCCTTCACCCATAGCATCCCTTAGTCAACATGGGACTAAAATGAATTCCAACATAAAAGAAAAGTCTAATCATCCCCTCACAATAAGTCAACAACGGTCTTTAGTCTTCTTTTCAAATTAAAAAAAAAAAGAGAGAAATAGATTCTTACTCTAATTTGAATCTGTAACAATATAAACTTCTCAATCTTTTACCCTGGCCACTCTAGTCTCCCCCTACTCCTTTTTGAAGCCCTTCCATAACCACCAAGTCTCTCACAAAGCACTCCCTCTCTCTTGCCATTTCTAGCAAATCCTTTATTTCGTCTCTCAAATTCTCACTAATCGACCTCAATAATTTCTTCAAAAACTCGTTTAAGCCAACTTATAAACAGATGATGAACTCGAGGCTACTGCACGCTATAAATGCCTAGCACAACCATGATAGAGGCTCTTATTCAGTGAAATCTTTACTCTCTAATTTATTTATAGTTACATTATATCACTATCAACATCTACATATGGAATATCATAAATCCTTCCTTTTCCCTACTCCCCTTCTTCTCCTGACCTACATGACTATCCTCATCCACTTCTGCCGCACAACTATTTATTTTTCAAACTTTACCATGACTATCCTCATCCACTTCTGCCCCACAACTACTTATTTTCAAACTTTACCACCATTAATTCAACTACTATTTCAGTTCAAACTCAATTTTGCTTTAGAAAGGATTAGGTAAACTAATAATGCGAAGAATTTTAAAAATTCAAATAGAAGCTTTGGTAAATTAGTAATACATTAATAAACTTTTAACAACCCCCTATTTTTGCGCAATCCAATAGTAAAGAAGATTTCTTTTCGTTGATTATTACCAAAAAGGACTTCTTTTGAGGTCTTTGATTGAGACAGTAGTATATTTTGAGGGATGAAATTAAAATTGAATCAAGTAAAAATATTGAACAGAAGATAATCGTTCTTTTTTTTCCTAGTACTATATTTTCATTGAATTACTGAAACCTCCCTATTCTTCTCAAGCTTTTCAAAAGAACCGGGAAGTCTCTGCTTTTGCTTTCCAAACAAAAACCAAACCCACGGTCCAACCACCCGCTCTCATGCAACCCCTAACCCTTCCCTATTCTCGCTGGTCGGACAAGCTATTTCAGTAAAATGTAGCAGTCTTTGTGCTTCTTCTTGTTTCCTTTTCTTTATCCTGTGAAATGTTTTCACGGGTTGTACTCTGATCAACTAAATGGTTTTAAATTCAGTAAATTTATCAACTTTACTAACTGAAAGACCATTGCTAGGATGAATTTTTTCAAGATATTAAACCACATCAAGTTTGCTTATAGGGCAGGGCCCAAGAAACCAGACAGAGGTACTTTCTTTTCCTTTTGTTTGAGCTTAACCGATATTCTTTCGTAGGTCAATTAAATACTACTTCAGTTAATGGAGTTCGTATTCGATTAGATTTTTTTAAACATGTTTAACTTGAGTTGTTTTAGGATTAAGCTCTTTGATTTTGGGTTTTCCCAAGTGCAAATGTTTCTTGCTGAGTGTTTGATATTTTCCGAAATTGGACGGTGAACTTACAATATCTGGCAAGAGGGCTAGGCCTTTTGGATTTGCACTAGCATTTTTAGCTGAAGGAAATGGTTATGTTTAAATCGTAGATGCTTTACTGATTTAAGATCTTTGCTACAGTGCGATGGCTGTCCCTTTTCCATTCGACCCCTGATGCCTCCATAGAGGTTTGTTCCCAAGAGCAAGAGGTGGTAATTGCTATGGGGAGCAATGTTGGTGACAGACTTCACAATTTTAATGAAGCTTTACAGTTGATGAAAAGTTCTGGCATACAGATCACCAGGCATGCTTGTTTATATGAGACCGAGCCTGCTTATGTGACTGAACAGCCTCGTTTCCTTAACTCTGCGGTAAGAGGAGTCACAAAGCTTGGACCTCATGAATTATTGAGAGTGCTTAAGAAGATTGAGAGGGAGATGGGCCGTACAGGTGGAATTAGGTATGGTCCAAGGCCAATTGACTTGGATATATTGTTCTATGGGAAGTTTAAGATTAGTTCTGAGATTCTTACTATCCCACATGGAAGAATATGGGAAAGGCCATTTGTAATGGCACCACTTGTGGATTTATTGGGTACAGAGATAGATAATGATACAGTTGCATGCTGGCATTCATTTGCCAAACATTCTGGTGGACTTTTTGAATCATGGAAAAATCTTGGTGGTGAATCTCTTGTTGGAAGAGATGGGATGAACAGGGTTTTACCAATTGGAAATCGCTTATGGGAGTGGTCAGAGAGGACCTCGGTTATGGGAATCCTTAACTTGACTCCTGATAGTTTTAGTGATGGTGGTAAGTACCCATCCGTTGAGGCTGCAGTTTGTCAGGTTCGTTTGATGCTCTCAGAAGGGGCAGATATAATTGATTTTGGCGCACAATCTACACGTCCAATGGCTCCTCGAATTTCTCCTGATGAAGAACTAGAAAGATTGATTCCTGTGTTAGATGTTGTTACACAAATGCCTGAGGCAGAGGGAAAGCTTTTATCTGTGGATACATTTTATTCAAAGGTTGCTGTTGAAGCAGTAAGCAAGGGAGCTCATCTGATAAATGATGTATCAGGTGGCCAATTAGACCCTAGCATGCATAGCACAATTGCCGCCCTCAAAGTTCCCTACGTTGTGATGCACATGAGAGGTGATCCATCTACAATGCAGAATAGTGAAAATTTGAGATATAGTGATGTCTGTGAAGAGGTTGCATATGAGCTATGCACACGGGTTAGGAATGCCGAGTTATTAGGTATTCCCGCTTGGAGAATCATTGCTGATCCAGGAATTGGGTTCTCAAAAACAACTGAACAAAATTTAGACATTCTCATGGGCTTACCAACCATTCAAGCCGAGATTGCTAGGAGGAGCTTTGCCGTGTCACATGTTCCCCTTCTTGTTGGACCTTCTAGAAAGAGGTTCTTAGGCCAAGTTTGTGGTCGCTCTGAGGCAGCCGAAAGAGATCCAGCAACTGTTGCTTCTGTGACAACTGCAATTTTAGGTGGCGCTAATATTGTGAGAGTTCATAATGTGAAAGATAATCTAGACGCCACAAAGCTCTGTGACGCAATGCTGCGGAGGAAGAGATTGATTGCTTAGCTTATGACCTCCGAAGAATTTTATTGTTTTCTTTTTCTACAAGGAGGCTGCATGAGTCTTAACTTTTTATGTATTTTCAACCAGAGAGCTGCGCGTAGCCAAGAGACACTATGCTTAAGCGTGGTTTTAACCCGATCTATTCAGACTTGATAGGTTTTCAGTTCAGTTGCAGGTAATAGAGAATTTCATCCCGGAGTTCTCAAATCCCTGCCCCTCAACAATGGCATTTAGCGAGTATAGATGCAGATTTGTTCCCAGTTGTTGCAACATCTCAAATGTTTTTCTTACTTACACTACGAAGTCTCCAACTTCTGATAATTTATGTGCTCAAATGTAACGAGGTACAATTCATTCATTGCTCATCAGTCTCTCCGTTATCCAAGTGCTTATTATTTGTCTTTCCCTTGTATCTTGTTGCTGGAGAGGGTGGGAGAATAACAGTAAGCTCTAGTTCAAAAAAACGTAACAGTAAGCTCATGACCAGCATTGTAGTACAAAGATCACCCTACTGGCTGGTTGTTTCACTTAATTTGGTGAATTTTAATCAAAGCTCAACGTTAAGTTCTGAATGGCTACATCCACATCCAGAGTTTCTCACCTCTACTTCATTTGCTTCTAAACCAGAGAGGTAGCAGTTAACAAACGCTAGCAGCAGTATTTGGCCTAAATCAGAAAAAGAACCAAATCTGCTTGTCCACATTGTGCTGAACATATTACTCATTCCTCAAGAGACAAGATTAATAAAGAGACACACCCCCTGCATTCCGCACAAATATTTTGTGCAAATTCACTCACCTCCCTCTTTAATCTAAGATGATCAGAGTTGGTAAATGTCCTAGCTCGGGATATGGGAGTGACCGTTGAAATTGATAGCCAGTTTTGCACGCAGAATCATCACAGGAGAGAATCAAAAATTTTTTCCAGCAAGAGCGTAAGGCGATGTAGTTATCATGAAAATTATGTAGGCCTAAAGTAAAATAGGTCATCTACCATCATTGTAAGATTGTGCTGAATGAGCATACGTTCCCAAAAATTTCCCAGACAGAACTTCAAAAGTACAACAGAACAATTTTCCAGGAGGTAAGCAGTTCTTAAAAGCTTGTCCTTCACCTTCCCTCCTTTTCTCTTTCTCTGACACGTTGCTTCTCGTAAGCATTCAGCAGTTATACTCTTGTGGCCAAGAACTAACTGCTCTGTTTTGAAGCCTCTGCTTCTGCCCTTCGCATAGGATCATCCGCATTTGCTGCTTCATCCTCCTTTTCGCCTTCTCGCTCTTCAGCCAGCTTTTTCCTATGCAATTCCTCTGCAGCCTGCATTGCAGCTCGATGCTCTTCTTGAAGCCTCTGCATTTCCTGTTCCTGCTGCTGTCTCTCGAACCACGTATCAGCATCCGCCCAAACTGACAAAAAACCAACACATGTCAGCGCCCCAAATCACAAACAAAAATCCAACTTTCAATAGGAAAAGGGTAAGAACTTTCTCTTTCACCATTGGCCCCCGGAATAAAACATGAATAAACATAATAACCACATTGCTCACTCAGCCCTAAAATTTATAAATACAGTATATATATGTTGACCAGAAAGTAAGAAAGGATCTCCTTTAAGTTAAACGAATAAAAATATGAAGAATCTGCAGATTTAATCTAAAAAATGCTTCAACAAAAAGATAGAATGTTTTATTCAATCCTTCGATGTCATCATCTTCATCACTTCTTTCAATCACATACAAATATGCTTTAATGATTGAATATTAAATCCCTGTTCCTTAGAAGTGGCAAAGATAGGGCCTAATCTCAATTGCTTAAAATAAACTGCTTGTAGCTTTTTTTTTTAAGTTAAAAGCTATTTTTGAGCTGTTCTCAACTGCTTATTCACTTTTGATTTTAACTTAATTAAGCTGAAAAAAGTTATTTTTGAGAAGCTACCCGGAGATGCTTTTTAAAACAGCTTCTACTTACTAAAATTGTTAAAAATAAAAATTTAATTTTAAGTATAAATTATTTTAAAGTACTTATTTTTCAGTTGCTTGAAAAAAGCTTTAGCAATCGAGAAGATGGCCATAATCTACTTAGATGCTAAACTGTACTTCTCTCCATCTTGGAGACTTTAATGGCTCTGCTACAAAATTAAGACGAACTTTCCTAGGCAAGGGATGTTGACCGATTCACATCAACTGCATTTTTATAAAAAGAAAAAGCACAATAAGATTTGATGCAAATAGTGTTCCATCTCTTGCATGTCTCCCTTCCATGGTTAAACCATTTGGACTTTTCATAGTTTTTAGACAATGTCTCAATATTTCTTATTTACGAAAAGATTTCATGCAATTTGCAATATCTTTTGCTTAAAAATTTAGTAACTACAAAATCACAAATCTAACTTTATGCAGACTATCTGCTTCCTAGCAATGGTAGTTAACAAGTAACAAAGGAATAAGATTTAGGAACCAAGTTTAGCATAATACCCCTCAAAAGCAAGAGAAGATATATATATTTCCTATAGAGGAAAGCATAATGTCAACGAAAGAAGGCATTTGTTTCAATCCCTAAGGGAGTATGTGCACATGATGGAATATTGAATAAATAGTTTAATTTTCACTTAATCCTAGAACCAAAAATATATTGGAATTCTTTTAATTGTTTCAACTCCTCAACTAATTTCAAGAAACAACTTACAAACCCTAAACCTATGTCCTGCATGTTTGTTCCTAGAAACCTTAAACCAAAGAGAAGAAACTAATCCTAATGATCACAGGATCTCAGAAAAAATTCAAAATATAGAAAGAAAGCACAAGAAGACATACACAACATTCAGGGGACATATAATTTCAAAAGCAAAAGAATTAGGAATCGAATACTAGTGCCCAAAATTTCTGTTTGTCTTATGTTTTAATCAGCTTCCAAGTTTTCCAGCTCCTTCTAACAATCCTAAAATCCTCAAGACTACGACCATCGGATCCCATTAACAAAAATTTTCAGTAATTAAGCTTTTATTCAGGAATTCCATTAAAGGGAAAAAAAGTGAAATGAGAACCCGGAAGTAAGAATGGTAATACTTACTGGGTTGGGCTGCCCAACCCTGTTCACCACCCTTAATCCGTTCAGGGAGGGCATAATTTACTGTGAGGACGCGGCCATAGAGTTCGGCGCCGTCCATGTTATCCATGGCGGCAGCAGCATCCTCCCTCTCGAGAAAAGTAACGAAGCCAAAAGAACGGTGCTTTTGGGTGGCTTGATCTAACGGGGTCTTGACATCTTTGATATCACCAAATGGGATAAACGCAGCATGGAGTATTGCTTCGTTTACTTCCTCCGCTAAACCTCCGACGTACAGCGTGTTCTTCTGCACCGCCTGATTCATTGCTCCCTACAATATTTCCAGCCGGCTCTGTAAAAACCCACGTTGTTTAGAGGAGAGGAAGATTCTTCCTCCTCTTTACTGCTACTATTGAATGAGCTCGCCTCTCGGCGTTTCAAATTCTGAAATACTTGGTTTGGGGACGATGAAGCCGCGGACATTTTACTTGCGCAGAGTAACGGATTCCTTCTTTTAAACTCAACTCTTACGGTACAAATTAAAGAAAAATATTGTTCGCGACTCTTAATTCTATGAGGGTTAATCAACGGAAAATTGAGTTTTCTATCTCAAATAAAATTGAGTACTTGAATAAGGATCAAATTTAACCAAAATTTTGGATACATGACAAAATTATAAATTTATTAAATAATTTTCAAAAGATTAAAAATTATTATTTTCTTGTCATAAAAAATTGTACAAAAATTACTTAATAGTAAAATTTATATATTAATAAAATATTTAAATTAAATTTTTGTTTGAATATAATTATATTAAAAATTATAAAAATAAAAATAAAATTCAAAAACATTTTTATTTAAAATTACTCTAAATCTCTTAAATTAAAAATATAAGAAGTTAATACTAAAATCTGTGTGTGAAGTTTATTTTTTTTAAATTAAGAAATTATTAATAGTTAAATAAAATATATAATTATTTTTAAAAATAAATATTTAATTCTAAATATTTTTAAAAATATATAATAATTTAATTATAAATAAAAGAAATAATATTTAAAATAAAATTATTCTTTCACTTCAGAGGTAGAGTTGCATCAACTTCTAGAAAGTAAATTGAAATTAACCTATAAATTTAACAAACATGCGCTTAGAACTGGAGAAAGACTTGTATATTTCTTCAGAAAAACGCATAACATTAGTCAAAGGTAAAATATCCACATTTCTGCTCCAGCAAATATCAATAACACAAATATGTATGCTCTGTGAGGAAGTATTGTATTATCATCCAATTGCAACTTGCAAGTATAAGAGAAAAATAAGGGAAAAGAAAAAAGGAATCAAGGTTAATAATTCCTGATCTTTGGAAAATCTCCCTCATTCCCATGGTTTCAGTGATTCAAATAATTCCTAAAAGCTTACAGGAGGAGAGGTGCGCAAGTTATTTCACTTCCTTCGCAAGCAAAAGACGCTGACAACAACAGCTACACCAACAACTGCCACTGAAACGGCCCAGTATTGCTTCGTTAAATCCAGTACTTTTTCAGGAAGATTTCCAGATTGCTTTTTCCGGACAATCTCAAGTTCAGGGATGGCTGAGGAAGAGGTGTCTAGCTCCCCAATGCAGAATTTCTCCATGAGTTCCCTTGCAGATTTGCTATGACCAGCATCCTCGAATTCCTCAGTGGCATTTTTCCCTTCAGCCAAAAAGGCAAGCCAATCATATGATTCATATCAGACTTTAAAGAGATCATTACTGAACCAGAGACTGCAGTCTATTTTGTAAGTAAAAAGAATCTAGTGAAAGAATAATGTTAGGAAACGATGGAGGGACATACCTGTTGCAGCGAGCAAAACATCATCTCCACCAGGGTGTTCATCCAAGTAAGATGACACATCATATACCTGGCAATGCAGGAAAAAAATGGTTTAGAATCAAAAAATAGGAACGAGGGTAAAGTTATCATGTGAATTCAGTAGAAATAATAAATGTACAAGTTGATCAGGGTAAAAACGAGAAGGCTTAAATGAGGCCTTGAATACAAACAAAGAGTAGGATTGAGACCTTGAAAGTGGAAAAAGTTCCAAGTTGTACCCTTGGATAGTTTCATTTGCTTTTAACTTTAAATAGATTCCTAGTCCTACATGCATCTGGGTATGTCTGTTTGTGTGTCTGTGCTTGCACGCATCCAGGCACATGAAGGCGAGAGAGAGAGCAACCATATTCATCCACCTTTAAAGGTGATAAACAAAGACAGGCAGAAAAGTATATGCAGTATTCCAGCCATAGTGGCCAAGTCAACATGAGAAAATGTCACAAGAAGCTCAACATCTATCAAAAGAACAAAACTAAATAACCATTTAAGTCAGAACCCTCGACAATAAAAAAAACTCTAAATGTATCAAAAGGCGGCTCAAAAGGACCCCTTTTTTATTCTATTCAAGTGTTGCTTTAAAGGCTCAATGGTTTATAGGAAAGGTATTGTTGCATCAGAAGCATTAGATGTTATTCAAATGCAGTTGTCTAAGCAGTTATGCATTGGATCACAAATAAGTCTCATATCCAATAGGATTACTTCACTTTTCTGCAGCAAATACTAGAATGCACTAAGCAGAAAGATCCAGGGTTTCAAAGTTGCAAAAGCCGAGCAAAGAAAGCAAAAGAGTAAAAAGCACAAAGACTTTTGAAAAACAAGTAATGGACTACCCTTGACTCTTTTGATCTGCCGCTAGGTTCGAATCTGGATTACTTTTTCTTTTATTTACATATTTTTCTAAGGCTCTAATCCTCTCTTAGCAAGAACCAAGAAGTGAAAGTAAAAATACTCATCCTTTAGCCATTTCTTATGCAAAATGACAAATGCCAAAATTCAATTTCCCTTCACTCATCAAAGTAATAAAGATCAGTATTATTATTGGTTTAGAATAAAATAAAATAAAACATAGATAAAAACAAGAAAAAATCGTGGAACATGAAACTAAAGGGGACTGGTATTTGATACCATAGAACATGAAAATTTCAACGTACAAGTTCTGACTTCGTGTTCTTGACCTACTTGACCACCAAGAATTTCAAAAGAAAAGTCTGTTACGGTCTAGGAAGTCAGATGATTACAAGAGCATCTAATTGCTACTAAATTTTGCAAAATCTTTCAAGCTGAAGAACATGAAGCACTCTGAGCATACCCAAGAAAACATTAATTTTCCTTATTTAAATTTATGAATATTTCTCTTTTTTCTAGACTATTATCATGATTGCAAATGCTATTATGTAAGAATCTTATGCTTTGTGTAGCTCTTTTGGTATTCAATTCACTATCCTCATGCTTGTCGGTAACCCATATAACAGGTTTCTTCAATTGTGTTCAAAAAGGAATAAAGGAAAAGAAGCCCTGGTAAACTTTAGACAGAACTAACTTTTACTACCATATTTTAACCATCTAGTCACCACAAAATGCATCCAATCCAAATAAAGCCATAGACAACTGAGAAAGGAGACATCTAACAATCAGCGCCACCTAGCACTCCATACTCCAATACTTGGCATATAATGGAGTGCCTTCAGTTGAATCAGCAGATTAGGCATCAGAGATTCTAAAGTGCAAAACTAACCATCAGGAGAGATTCTGATGACAGTGGATAGACTTAAGCTAATTTTCTTGGAGCGCTATTTGAATCCTAAAGCACTTTTGGAGCATGGAATTAGAAATTTAAACGGACTTTTGGCATTCAGTTCAAGCAACCAGCATTTAACCCTCCAAAGTTTTAGATTATATTTCACTGGTCGTTATAATTAATACTACATTGCAGCACTCAACTTGAAAGCATAAATGTATGCGAATTACAAGGAAAAGAAAGCCCTAAAAACAAGAAAAGGCCACAAAATAGAGCCAAAAGTTTTTTGCTTACAAGTATCAATCTCACAACTACAAACAAATAACAAACATGACAACGCCATTTAGATTTCAGCAAACGCAGCAGCAAATAAAAAAACAAGAAACAAAAGTCCTCTATCCGAAATTAAAGAAACAGATTAAAAAAAACCCCAGTAAAACCGTATTGAAGATTCAATAAAAGATATACTATAATGCAAGAAAAGGGAGAAAAAATCTGACCTTTCCATCAATTACAATCCAGCAATCCTCCTTGGTATTATGTTGGGCGGCTTCTTCCATTGTATACAGCTCTGATAGGGTTGCCATCCTTGCTTTGTACTATGATTTGCGCTTTTTTGTCAGAAAATCAGAGAGTTCACCACAAGCAGCTCTGAGCTTTTACTACTTCTTCGTCTCCCTCTTTCCTCCGTGACTGGCAGCCGAGGACTTCCACGCAATGGTGGTTGGCTGCAGTACAAATTTTTCGTTTTCGTAGGCAAGGGGTCATGGACGTCGGCTCTAGTGAGTCGGGTCGGGTCAGCTCGGTCCTACTTCAACGTTACTCCCGAATGAGTCCAAGTAGTAATATTTCATTTTTGTCAATCAAATTAGGATTTTGATTCCCGACTAATCCAGCGTGGAAAATCCCTCAAGTTCAACAGCATCAAAACCTCTCGGTTAAAAGTATTAATATTTCAAGTTTTTGTAAAATCAGGATTTTGAATAATTTTTTTTAAAAAAAAATCGGGAGAGATAATTTAGGCCTTGACTTTATAAGCAATGATTTTTCACATTACGGTATTATTCTAGTTAAGAAAATATTTTAATATGTTATCTAGAATATTATCCAATATATTAATGAAATTATTTTATATGTCGTAATATTAATATACTAAAAAAATTAGAAGTGTTGATTAATCATAATGTTTCATGTAAAATAAGTTAATTAGTGTATTAAATTAAAGTTGACATGCTATTCTTAGAGTTTGCATAATCTTATTAAAATAAAATATAAATTTTATTGAAAAAAATCTTATATTAGACGGGAAAATGCCTCAAGAATAGGATCTCTATCTTTACGATTGCAATTGGTACTCAATTTAGTCAAAATTACAATATAAATAACCTTAAATGCCCCTAACTTTTTTATACAATTTATTATTCTTTCTTATCTTTCCTTAACTTTTATTGATCACTGTAAATTGCTGTACGGATCTAACTTGCAAAAGGATGGAAACGGCCCATGAAACTATTAAATGATTATAGTGAATGACACCCAGCACAAAAAAAAGAAAAAGAAAAAAAAGGAAGTTAGAGTGAATGATAAGGTGGTTCGCATGTAGCCATGAAATCTAGGTAGAATTTCCTTAGTCTTAATAAAATATTACAACATGTTATGCTTTGTTTCGAAGTATAAGTCGTTTGAGAGAGAGAGGGTCTTCATAATATAATTCTTTTCACACTTATCTTTAAGAATTTAGTATTCTTTTTATTTTAACATTATAAGCTCTATTTACTTTTATCATCTTTTACTGAGAATGAGAGATAAAAGGTTAGTTTAGGTATTTTAATTAGAAAACATCTTACTTTTAGGAACGTTAGTCTGTGTATACAAGATGCAAGACTTTGAAACAGAGGAAGTAAGGCATTTTATGGAAAAATCTTAAAACAATAGCAAGTTATACTTTGTACTCCCTCCATCTAAAATTAAATTTTCAACTTTCTATTTTAATTTGTTCAAAAAAATAATACCAAAATTTCTAAAATACATATATCTTCTATATCTGAACTTTAATAACTAAGGATTCAAACTCCACTAATACATACAGCTTACAATTAACATCTATATTAAAAAAAATATTATTGTAACCCACTTATAGTTAAATTATTCTATTTAAGTTTTGGATCAAGTAAAAAATAGATATTTATTCTTGTACAGATAAAATAATATTTATCTAAAATAAGGTACGTAATTAAAAAGATATGTGGAGGATATTCAAATACTCCTTTCCTATCATTCTGTTTGACTTTTTTACTATATGGAGAAGTCTTAATATAATTGATACTTTTTATAAAAGAAATTTTTTTAATATATTTTATACTATTATTTAACTAATAACCCTACTATATATTAATTTTATATATCTAAATTTGACATAAAGTACTCTACATGTTTTTTTACTTTTTATTATATTATATTATTTTTATAATATAATTTAAATTTTTATATAAAATTCTGTGCTCAATTAAATATTAACAATTTAAATAGAACGGAGGGAGTATTAGACAATCTTCTCAGCATGTCACCATGAACTTTCTTTTCAGTTGATAAGATCTTAAGTGCTTCGTTCTTGGAGGCAAGAATTTGTCCCTTTTGACGTTCTATATCATGCACAAGAAACCACAGGGATAAGAATTATTGGCGTAATTAAACAGGAATAAACTATTAATTAAGTATAAGTTTTTGTGTGTTAGTGTTCCGAAAATAATATATAAAGTCCCGAACTTACTGCACATGCACGGATATAAAATTGGTGAATGGCCAACACCCTTTTGGAGAGCTTCAAAGGGTGAAGTTCCGGGCAACGGAAAGGCTAAAGGTCCAGACAATCTGACGCAAAATAGTCAAAATGTATGGACAAAGTCACATATCCAGAACGCTGCATATTGCTTAGAACAATTCAGAAAAACAATTAAAATACTAATTTAAAAATTAGCTAATTTTATATATGTATATATGCATATCAGCAGATTATCTATAAGAATCATTCGAGGGCCGATGCCTCATTCTCAACCTCAGCTTTCATTGGATCTTGTTTTCTTTGGTTCGGCAACAACTCAGATTAGGAAAAACAGAGAAAATATTTAGGCCTCTTGTCGACTTTATTCTCAAATTCGTACACTTGATCATCGGCTACAGTCACAAACATTGACAGATGCAGAAGAAGGCCACCGCGGCACTGAGGTTGAACACAATGATCGCCTGAACTTCGAAGCTACCGCAGGCGAGAACTCCACCGTTACCCGTCCCATGCAAGCACATGCAAATCCATTAGGTGGCTCTGAGGAGTATGATCAGGTACCAGAATCCCGAACAACAACGAGGCGTCAACGTGAAGCTTCCGACGACCATATTCAGTTGCAATGGCGGCTGTTAATGATTGCAATATGCTTCGCTGCAGTTGGCATTGCTCTGCAGGCCCTTCAAACTGTTAAAGTTGTTCCCCTTCATAAAGGCGTTCAGTTTCACTGCTTTTTGATGGCCCTCGTTTTCTCACTTGCATATTTAACCGTGTCCGTGTACGTGCGACAATACTCCGAGGCAGAGGCTCTTATATTAGAGCAAGCTGCGGTTGTCTTCGGTGCCATGGCATTTCTTTTAGTAATAACAATTGCAGAGTTCCCCCATGCAGCGATAATAGCTTCGTTGGCGATATTTCTAGTGTCGCTGCTCATAGTTTTGCTGGCCACTTTTCTCCTGTGCTGATGAGGATTGTTGGCTGATACACATGGGTTCTGCTCCACTTATGTGGGGGATTTGCTGCAGCTGCACAGCCCAATAATTGGGAAGAACTAAGAGCAATGAAACTATTTGTATGTTGTTTGCACAGTTGAATAAAAAAGCTTTTGCCTTAAAGAAAATGAGAAAACAGAAAAGGATGATCTTCTTTTCCCTTGAAAGTTGGAATAAACAAAGTATCTTTCTCAATTTTCAATGGGTTTTTTATTTTATTTTCAATTAATCTTTTAGCCAATCTTAGGAATCAGCGAAGAAGACAACAACTGTGAATAACCTCCCAATTGGGGGCCTGATAGGTGGAAAAGGAGGGGATTTTTTTTTCTTTTCTTTTTAATTGGTGAAAAGGGATCCTCAGTTCAACATTCTGCATTCAAAAAGCATAGTACTACTAGGACACCAGCATACAGCTTCAGGACAAAACTCTAATTCTTAGTGACTTTTCCAAAACTCTCTCTCTCTCTCTCTCTCATATTAAACTCATCTATATTCTCCCCATAACTTCCTGTGATAATCTGTCCTTTCTGAAATTTAGCGGGGGAGACGCGTGGGAGGTGGGTTAAACACTAACAAGTGGTCGAGATACTCGAGAAGATAAATTAAATTTAAAGAAATTGACTATATTTGTCTAAAATTTATTTTTTTAACAAAAATTTTTATTAGCTTCAATCGTCTTTTTCATTTGTCTCACATTACAAGAAAACATGAAATTAACGATAAACATACACGTTGATAATTTGTTGCAAATTTCAATTAACGACAGAATGTTCCACTGTTAAAAAAACGGGTTGTTAATTAAGACATAACCATTTCTTCGATGTAAAAAAAATTAGTCAAACGGCTGTATTATGAATAACTTAGTGACGAATTTGCTATGGACGATAGTATATCTAAAAATTTTAAAAGCAAAATGTCGTTGCTAATTCGAAGTAAATTTGCAATGAATTTGGGACAAATTTAGTTTTAGAAATTATTTTTCATCAAATATTCATCACCAAATCCTACACTAATTAGTGACGATTTTTGTGACAGATAAAGTTATAATTTTAAAAATAAAAAAATAAAAGAAATATAAAAGAGATTTTAATTTTTAAATTTACTCTTTTGTTGCTAATCAACTTAAATTTGAGAGGGATTAGCGATGGAACCTTTTTAATTTTTTAAATTCACTACTTTGTTGGTAATCTTCCGCTAATTTGTGAGGAATTAGCAACATATTTTAAGTAAAAATATTAAAAATATATTTTTATTTTTAAATTAATTTTCTGTCACTAATCCTTGGCAAATTTGCAAGGAATTATCTACGAAATTCTAAAAAATAAAATAATTTTAATTTTTATATTCACTATGTTGCCACTAATCCCTCACTAATTTGCACGGGATTAGTAGCAATTTTGAGTGAAAAACTAACTTAATTTTTAAATTAATTTTCTTTTGCTAATTTCTCGTAAATTTGTAAGAAATTAACAATAGAATCTTCAAAAAATAAAAAAGATATTTTAATTTTCAAATTTACTATTTTGTTACTATTCTCTCACTAATTTGTGAGGAATTAACAACGAATTCCAATTGAAAATTTTAAAAAATATTTAAAATTAATTTTTCATCCTAATCACTTGCAAATATGTAAAGGATATAGCGACGAAACCCTAAAAAAATAAAAAATATATATTTTAATTTTTAAATTTACTTTTTCTTCGTTAATCTCTTGATAATTTACGAGGAATTAGCAATGGATTCCAACTAAAAAATTTAATTTTTTTAATTTTTAAATTAATTTTCTATCACTAATTCCTCACAAATTTGCAAGAGATTAGTTATGCAAATTTTTCGTCGCTAATCTCGTATTTTCTTGTAATGCCATAATATCTATTTTATTCATAATATCAATAAAAATTTAATAAATTTTTTCATTCTCGTTCTTCTTTAACTGCTACCTTTTCCCAGTTCTAAATATTCTAATTAATGAATTGTGATTAAATTCAAATTACACCTAAATCTTTTTATTTTAAACGTTAATATTTTTAGTAATTTTTTAATCTCTCTACAAGTGTTAAACCAATCTCATATTTTGGAATTGAGGGAGTACCCATTACTGCTCTAGGAGTTAAGTTAGGGTCAGCCTTGATCAGTTTCTCCAATTTCTATTCCATTCCAAAGAGCTTCTTTCCCCTTACTTGTCAGAAGATTGAAAATCCATTTTTTGTTAAAATATATAGACTGAGCAGATAATTCCAAAAATCCCATTTATATTCCAGTCCCAAGAACTTCTATTCCACTGACTTCTCAGAAGATCGAAAATCTCCTTTTGTCAAAGGATATGGACTGAGTTGTAAGTACTTAAGTAATCTATAGCTATTAACTTGTGTAGCTTTAAAGTGCAGTAATTAGTCCAAAGGGCATTCAGGCCAGGGGACAATCTGTTCTTCAACTCAAACGATGTTAAACTATCATTTGCCTTTCATGGGTTCTCACAGCCTATTTTCAGACATCAGTAATCTGTTTTTATTCGTTACCTCCACATTTTGATAGTTTTGTTCGACCATCTATACGCTATGCACGAATCATTCTTTTTTGTTTTCTTTCTGAACATCCTTTTCTGCACTTGACTTACAAATCGAGCTCCTAAGCGGGAAATATTCTTCTAGTTCAAGCTCAACAAGAAGGTTCAATCACATGTATAATGCTCAATATTAATAGTTCCAAACACTAAAAAATTAAGGTTTAAAGTTATGGCTTCCTTTTCACTTCCATTTGTAGTGTCTTTCATTGTATGTCTGTTCTGTCAGCCTCATCTTTCATCCGTAGTTGGTTATTCCGGCGTTGCTAAAAGCACCCGGGCTATCGAGGCGGTGGAGGTGAACTCTAACTCTTATCTTCTCTGCAGTCTGCGTCGAAGAAAACAGCAAAGATATTTGCTGAAGATAGAACAGCAATGCGCAATAGCAAAACAATACCGAATATCAAAAACCTATCTTACCACCTGAAGATGGTTACGGACTTAGGGATCAGATAGGTGCTTCTGGATTGGTTTTCAACCAATGCACAGTGCACTTTTTCCACTCTGAACCCATATCTTCTCTTACAAATCAACTCACATTTTTCATTTCCAAAACATGAATACTCAGAAGAAAGCCAGTCGAAATACTGATTCGAGAGGATTGATGAAATAAGTGATCATGGAAATAAGGTTAAGTACCAAGTCAAGAAGGCAGATAATGAACCCAAATTGAAGGCCATAAGCATGTTGTTACTGATTGCTTTGGGTACAAGTAAAGGTATGCGTCAATTTCTACTGGATTTTATGGAAGAATCTCGTTTTTATCCTTTTTGTTCATCTTTCTTCCCATATATATATCGTTGATAGTTGTTCCTTTCGGTATTTGTTTTATGTTCTCAATGAATTTAATTATATAAAAAAAAGTTCTCGGTGAGTTCGTGTAGATAAATTTCTTTCTGGCACTTAGAAATGAGTCAATATATAATCCAGTGTTTAGACTAAAGATTTACTTAATTTTGAATTATATAATTACAACAGAAAAATGATCGAGATATACATATAGATATTGTACGTGCGTGCATAAATCTTGATTAATTGCATATGTACGAATGGTACGTACCAGCCTTTTCTCAACTATGCACTACATTAACGAGGGATCATAGCTGCATTTCGAGAGCCCTGTATCTCCAAGATGGCTCAGACTTCCTCTATGTATTCACAGATATGGAAGAGTGCATCCAATTAAGGGTCCTTGCAGGCCAAACTAATTAATTATTAAACTGCAAAAACAAGTTGCAGGAAAATAGTAATTTCTCACATTCTCACATCTTCGAAGTTTATTTGTTGAAAAGATTGCAGTTTTAATTCTTGAAATTTGAAAGTCCTTTTACCCTCTAAAAATGACCAAACCATTTTGTCGACCGAGTCCCTAATGCTTTGAGAACATGGTGCCCAATTCTCTCTCCAAATATCTATATTTATATTGATATTATATTAAAAGTGTGAATAGGGATTATAGAGATTAAAACTTAGTTGTTTTTTCCTTTTTTTGAAGGCTAAAATACTCCTACATGTTATATTAGGGGCCATGAGAATTTATACTTAGTTATTTCTTCATTTTTTAATTACCTAAAATACCTTTACATGTTATATTATATTATGAGATTATATTGGTCATTTTGGACCATTAAAGTGAAAAATAAGTTAAGATAAATAATTACTTCACTAATTAATCCCCCAATATTTTTTGTCCTATAATAACAATCATTAATTACATTAGGTTAATGGCCTACTTATACATATTTTGGAGACACGAAGCACATTACTTAAGTGAATTCTAAATGATTGGTATTCTCTGACTTATGTTTGTGACATAAAATAAAGGAAAATGATAGCAAGAAAACTTTGTTGTTTATGGTGCAAAACTTACTCATTGACATAATAGAAATCAATTGACTTCTCTGTTTTCCCCCGCTATAATTGGATGCATACTAATGGTGCATTATATAATTAAAATTTACACTTAATAACATTACATATTTACAAAAAAATTAGTTATTGAAATGAATAAAAATTGTATATATATATATATATATACACACACACACACACACACACACTAATGACCCATTAGCGACGGAATTGTCCGTCGCTAAAAAAGACGTCACAAAATACGCCCGATCCAATTTTCCTTGCAATTAGCGACCGATTTGCGAGGAAAAAAATCATTGGTCAACGACAGCGGGCAATATTATAGTGACGGATAATTAATTTAAAATTAAAAATTTGAATATCTGTCGCTAATTCCTATCACCTTAGCGAGCAATTAGAGACGTACATTCTAATTTTTTATTTTAAATTAATTTATCCGTCGCTAAACCGTCGCTAATGTGCGAGGGATTAGTGACCGAATATAGTCCGTCGCAAAATCCCTCGCTAAGTTGCGAAGGATTAGCGACGAAACTTCATAATTTTTTATTTAAATTATTTTGTCCGTCGCAAAATCCGTCGCTAAGTTGCGACGGATTAGCGACGGAACCTCATAATTTTTTATTTAAATTAATTTGTCCGTCGCAAAATTTGTCGCTAAGTTGCGACGGATTAGCGACGGTTTTTTATTTAGTAATTAATTAAATTTTATTATTCCGTAGCTAATCCCTCGCTATTGTTTAATTTTAAAATTAATAGTCCGTCGCTAATCCGTCGCTAAAAGTTAATATTTTTTTTAAAAAATTAAAAATATTATATATAATTTTCCTGTAAAATTTCAAAACTTAAAACCTTATAACCTGGTGTATGTGGATAAATATAAATGTAATACTCTTACAAATATAAAATGATAAATAAAATATTTGTAAATTCAAATAAATTTATATATTTGTAAAATAAAATTCTAATATATTAATTTGCCATCACGGCAGATGCCGGAGTTGAGGCTTAGTGACGGATTTGATATAATAATTAAAAAATTTATTTAAAAAATAAAATTAAAATTCATCGCTAATTAGCGAGAGATTAGCGACGGCATTGATATAATAATTACAAAATTTTATTTAAAAAAATAAACTTAAATTCCCTCGCTAATCCATCGCTAATTAGCGAGGGATTAGCGACAGTATTAATATATTAATTAAAAAGTTTTTAAAAAATTAAATTAAAATTCCCTCGCTAAGCCCTCGCTAGCAAGGGCTTAGCGAGGGATTTTAATTTAATTTTTTAAAAACTTTAATTAGCGAGGGCTTAGAGAGGGAATTTTAATTTAGCGAGGGCTTAGCTAGGGCTATTATATATTTTAATTTTTTTAAAAAAATTAATTCTGATATTAAGGCCGTCGCTAATCCCTCTCTAATTAGCGAGGGATTAGTGACTGTATTAATATCAGAAATAATTTTTTTTTTGAAAATTAAAATATATAACGATCGTCGCTAATCCCTCGCTAATTAGCGACGGATTAGCGACAGAATAGTATTAGGAAATTATTTTTAATTTAAATTTTAATTTGCGACGCTAATCCCTCGCTAATTAGCGAGGGATTAGCGACGGTATAATTTTTCAGTCAACGTCACATTATCCCTCGCAAAGTCGTCGCTAATATAGCGACGGATATGGGTCGTTGCTAATATACGTCGCTAAACGCGCATTTTCTTGTAGTGATATATATGAGATGAGGTAAGAAATAATTATATTAATGTGATAGTTACAATTCCAATTAGAATAAGTGAGAGTTAGATTGAGGTGTAATAAATATTACATGTAGTATTTCAATGGGAAAAACAATTAATTTCTGAGATATTTGTCCAAATTCAAAAAAATATATAAATAGTTTAGAGATAATAAAAATAACACCCTTGAAATAATTTATATCATTAATAAAATTATGCTTTTTATTGAAATATTGTCAAAATGAAATCAAATAAAGGTTAAAATAATTTTAAAAAAGAACATAGTTATTTGATGAGAAACCGAATAGCTTTTGAGAAATAAAATTTTTAAAAGTAAAATACCAAAATAATTTACAAGGAGATCATATATAGTGGTATCCAATATGAATAATAAAATATTTTATATAATTAATATAAAATATATCTGATCACAATGTCATTAAAATAATTAAATAAAGAGTAAAAAATGCACTTGAATCCTGATCACTCTGCGCAGATTTAAAAAAGAGAATGAAAAGAATCAGAGAGAGTGTATGACAAGACAATCCCTATCATTAGAGAAGAAAAAACACTAGAGTGAGAGAGAGAAAACTAGATCTTAAGTCTTAATGGAAAATAATCATGCTAATTAACAATTTCAATTACCGTTACTTCATCATATTTACATCCACTTACTCATGTAATGCAAAAAACCGATTCTTACAATTTCTTCTCTCTTAAATTCTACAGGGAAGGCAACTACCCCTCCATATCCTGATTATATATGATCTTTATTTCTTTTTCATGGAAATATTTCAATTTGTTCTTAGATTTACAGCAAGTTTTTAATACTCCAGAACAAAAGACGCTGGGAAAACTTTTTCCCAAAGCTTAAGCAGCTACGATTTCAATTTTCTCATGATTTTTGTTTTCCATCCTTAGAAACAAAAAACTTTCTGAGTAGTTCTTCTTACATCTTTGTCATGCAATGACACCTGAAGCCAATCAAGCAGGTAAAGGAATTTGCTTTCTCTGGTTTCCAAATTGCTTGTTGATTTCATTATTGAGATACGTTAGTTGCAAATTTAAGTTGACAATTAGATTCTTATTTAATATAAATTTATGGTTATCTTATATGTCTATTAATTTTATTGCTTGATTTATGTGAAAGAGAATTCACCATTCTGATTGCTTTTCCATATAACGGTTCTCCATTGACCTATATATGTATCCTTCTTCTGAAACCATTTCACTCTCAAAATTGTGTTCAAAGTGTCTTATAAACATCAATGGCCTTCTTGATATTGCTTGCTTGCCTGATTTTTGGCGTATCCTACATTTACATCTCTGTGTTGAGATGGAATAAAATGAAGTACAGACAAAAAGGGTTGCCTCTTGGCACCATGGGGTGGCCAGTTTTTGGTGAGACTCTCAAGTTTCTTGAGCAAGGACCAGACTTCATGAAAAGACAAGGAGCAAGGTTTGTTCTTTTTATCTTATTTCTTCCTTTCTAAATAGTAAAAAATTTTGGGCTCTTATTTATCAGTGCTTTTCTTATATCCTTTCTGATGTTGTCATTTACGCAAAATTGTCTCGGTTTCAACTATGCCTAGTTAATATCAGCAAACGTTTGGTGTTTCATATCATGGAGAAGTCTCCCCCTTCTTCCCCTCTAGGATTGCCTCCAGGCTAAAAGATTTATTTTAAATTCCTTCGCATCAGTAGCTATCATCTGTTTATGTCTGAATCTGCATCTGTTTCAGCACGGCCAACTTTGCAGTATTATTTGTTTTGAAAATCAATAGTTTTTTGAGCCATTCCTTCTAATCACCGCCTTTCCCATCACTTAAAATTTACCAGGACTTCGACATATTTACGACAAACCATATTATGCTAACCTGTTAATGCACAATCATGGAATTTGCTGGGTTGGACAACAGGACGCTTTTTAGACAACCGTAAATAATAATTGTAATTCTTGAAGTAACCTTGTTGCTTCGAATCAGAATATTCTATCTGCTCATTCAAAGTTATCCAATTCCATTTGATTTTCATTAATACACATTTTCGATGACAGGTATGGAAATGTTTTTAAATATCATATATTGGGCTGTCCTACCATTATTTCAATGGACCCAGAGCTCAACAGATACATTCTTTTGAGTGAATCAAAGGGGCTTGTTCCAGGGTATCCACAGTCAGCATTGGATATATTAGGAGAAAACAACATTGGTGCTGTCACTGGAAGCACTCACAAGAAAGTTAGGGGAGCACTGATGCTCCAGGTAGCTCCTTCTGCACTCAAAGACCAAATGCTTCCTAAGATGGATAGGGATATGAGGGTTTTCCTCCATAATTGGAATGGCAAAACTATTGATATTCAAGAGAAATGCAAAGATGTATGTACCATAATGACAAAATTCCTAATATGTTTCTCAGAAAACAATTTAGAGATCATTCTAGTCTCTTAAGTATTCCTAATCACTCTCAAGTAACCTGTGATTTTCAGATGGCATTCTTTATAGCCCTAAAGCAGATTATGGAAGAAGAATCAGATTCCATTTACCTCGATTTTAAAGCAGAATTTGATAAGCTGGCTTTAGGAATCTTGTCTCTCCCCATAAACCTTCCAGGCACTAGTTACCATAGAGGATTGCAGGTATAGCTTCTACTTTTCCTCTCAGGATTTCTTGCCTCCCTGGAGAATCTCTGGTCATTTAACGAAACCAAAGACCCTTTTCAGGGAAGGAAGAAGGTGATTAAAATCATAAGAGAAATTGTAGAGAATAGAAGAGATTCTTTGAAGTCTCATGATGACATGCTTAGTCGGCTATTAGCAAATGCAGACCCAAGATATGAGCTCAGTGATGAAGAAAGAGACGATCTGATCATTATGATTCTAGATGATGGATATGAAACTGTCTCCACAACCGCAATGATGGCCATGAAGTATCTTCATGATCATCCCCAGACTTTACAAGAACTCAGGGTGAAGAAACATGTCTCTCCTCTTATAAATTTTATTGTTCTTCACTTGAGCAGTAAATTTGTCGTAACAACCAATATATTCACCTTCTGTAATGCGGTGGTTTTAGAATGAACATTTCATGATTCGTCAAGAGAAATCAGAGGAGCAGCCAATTGACTGGAATGGCTATAGAATGATGAGGTTTACTCGTGCTGTAAGTTTATTCCTTCCCCCAACTTCAACAATACTTGTTCCAGAGAGAACATAAAAGATGACTTGAAACTCTATCTGCTATGTTCCAGGTGATCTATGAAACAATGAGGCTGGCTACAATTGTCAATGGTGTTCTTAGGAAGGCAACAAAGGAGATCGAGTTAAATGGTATGATTGAAGCTACTAATGTAGCAGTATTAGTCTGACTGAGGCTTGCCTGATCATTAGAACTATTGTCACTAGACACTAATTCTATTCCATGAAACTTTTCTTGATTTGCTGATCTTGACCTTCAGGCTTCCTTATTCCGGAAGGATGGAGAATTTACGTCTACACAAGGGAAATCAACTACGATTCAAACCTTTACCCAGAACCATTGAGGTTTAATCCATGGAGATGGCTGGTAAGATGTATGCTGAATTAGCTTGATCCTTTGCTATTATGCACGTAGCCTCATAGAGTATCAACAATAATGATTTGTTTCCTTTGATATAATCCAGGAGGATAGGGGGTTGGAGACACATAACTATTGCTTCTTATTTGGAGGAGGTAGTCGGCTTTGTCCCGGAAAAGAATTGGGAATAGTTACAATCTCTCTGTTTCTTCACTACTTTATTACTCGTTACAGGTAATATATATATATTTATTTATTTTTATTTTTTACCCTTTCGTATAATAATTGTTTGTTATGAAACTGCAATATTTATAGAACATTATATTCTATTGTTATTTTTTAATGAATAATCTATCTATTTCTTTCTCTATCACCTTTTGATATAATTATTTTTTATCTTTTTTAAAAAAATTAAGAGAAACTCATTTACGAATATGACTGTCAATTGGGTTGGACTGGTTTTGGCTCGTTCGGCCTGTTTAATTGCAGGCTCTGACTAAATAATATTATTATATTATTAAAAATTATTATTATTATGTAAAAAAATAAAAAAATCAAGTTAAAACTGGACTAAGTCTGAGTCCGAGCCTGATAAAGTAGAGCACGGATTCATATTTGCCATCCCAAAAATAATTGAGTCGATCTCAAGTTTAATAAAGTCCGACTCACTTAACCCGATTGACACTCCTATTTATGAATATAGATATTAACTGAATAATAGTAGTGAGGGAATTAAAAAAACTCAACCCTCCGAGCCCTCAACCTTTTCCCAAGCTCAGTACCTTCTACTCATGCAGTCTGCTTGATGTTTTTCTAGGTGGGAAGAAATAGGAGACCAGAGGATCCGAAAATTCCCCAGAGTTGAAGCACCAAATGGATTGCATGCGAGGGTTTCCAAGTACTAATGATGTGACTGACGGTGGAACCCCCACGCATTTCTTCCCCTATGAATTGATGAGATAGACTATTAGAACTCACACATTTCTTCCCTTGTTTCCACTGTATTTAGATTTGATTTTATTTCAAAATTTAATATATTTTTTATTTAAAATTTAATTTTCCATCTGATAAAAAATTCCACTTTGTATAAAATTTAAAACAAAAAATATAATCCCACCCATTTTTATAGTTTTGTTATCAGAAAAATGAAAATTATAATTTTGTTAAGGTGACTTGCGATCAAATCCTAAATACGTGCCTTAAATGTTATGAATTATTATATTTACTAGACATATTAAATTAAAAAGGATCATTATAATCCAACCCCAAAAAAGGGGAAAAAAAGAAGAAGATCATTATAAGTGAAGGCTGAAGGGCTGTTAGGTCTAAATAATTGATATAGTAATGGGCCGGCCCAACTATAATTCAAAAAAGAATATCTTTCCAACGTGCAATACAGAGTTACAACAAACCAATTGGGATGAGGCGTTACGCGCTTTGTCTTATTGAAACTCTTATTATTTTCATTTTTTAGAAAAAGAAAATGTTACTTTTAAAAATTTTAATTACTGACAATGTCGTCGATATTTTTAAATATAAATTAAAAATTCAACGACAACTTAGTTTGCATGACAATTTAAAATAGAATATTCAAATTTAGATAAAAGAGGTATCTTTTGATATGCTAAAAGTGATTTTTTTTTTCCTTTGAAACATTGAATTGTTAAAAACTAAAAAAAAAAATTAAAATATCAATAGAAAGGGTTAGAAAGTTTCAAGAAAAGTATTTGAGAAGTGTTAAAAAAATACTATATTCAAATAGAATAGAATAGAATAGAAGTAGTGGTAATCGGTCAGATATAAAAGAGATAAAAATTTATATTACTTTAAAAATTTTAATATCTTAGTTTAATAAGAGTCATTTGAGCCCAATTAGGTGTGGCACACAAAAAGGACTACACTCAAGTTGGCCTTTCTTTTTTCTATTCTAAGGCACTGAATTTTTTTCTTTTTTTATTTTTAATAAATTTTATTTTATTAATTATTTTGTTTTTAGATTTTTACTTATTATTTTAATTTTTAAATAAAATTTATAATTTAATAAAAAAATTAAAATAAGTAAAAATAAAAATAAAAAATTTAAAAAAGGAATGGGATTGGGTGGCACGCCAAATTTTGGGCGCCAAAATTTGACACACTTATTTTTTTTAAAAAAAATTAAACATATAGTTGAAGGACAAAAATGTTAATATTATATAAAAATCATCATGTATCAATAAAATTGTCATATATTTAGCATTTATGTAAAATAACATGGAGTGTGATAATAAAATAAATAATTAATTTTGAGAGATATTATATTTTAAAAATATTTTTAATCTAAACAATCAATTAAAAAGTTTATTTTACAAAATTCTGTCCACATGGATACGTAGATAGTGTCGTTTAAGTATAAATCTAAGGTTACTTTATTTGTCTATTGATATTGTGGCTTGATTCATGCACAAGAGAAATTCCCTATTCTTGCTTTTTTTTCCATATAATGGTTCTCCATTGACCTATATATTTAGCCTTCCTCTTAAACGTTTTCACTCTCAGAATTGTGTTCAAAGTGTCTTATAAACATCAATGGCTTTCTTGATATTGCTTGCTTGCCTGCTTTTTGGAGTTTCCTACATTCACATCTGTCTCTTGAGATGGAATGAAATGAAGTATAGGCAAAAAGGGTTGCCTCTTGGCACCATGGGGTGGCCAGTTTTTGGTGAGACTCTCAAGTTTCTTGTGCATGGACCAGATTTCATGAAAAGACAAGAAGCAAGGTTTGTTCTTTTTTCTTTTTTCTTCCTTTCTAACTAGTAACAAATTTTGGGCTCTCAATGATCATCTATGCTTTTCTTATGCCATTTCAGTTGTTCTCATTTATGTAAAATTGTCTTGATTTCAACTATGGCTAGTTAATACCAGCAACGGTTTGGTTTTCGTTATCCTGGAGAAGCCTCCCCCAGCATCCCCTCTAGGATTGCCTCCAGACTAATAGATTTTATTCTAAACTTCCTCGCATCAGTAACAATCATCCATCTACTAAAGCTGCATCTGTTTCTGCAGGGGCAACATGGCAGAGTTATTTATCTTGAAACTCATATTTTTTTAGCCTTTCCTTGTAATCGGCACCTTTCCCATGATTTAAAATTTACCAGGACTAGACCAATTTACACCAAACCAAATTATGCTAACCTGTTAACATGAAATCATGGTATTTGCTGGGTTAGACTACAGGAACCTTTTTAGACACAGTAAATAGTACTTTCATTTCTAGAAGTTTTTTGAAGTCAAATGAGCTTGTTGTTTCAAGTCAGAATATTCTATTTGCTCCTACCAATTTTTTCTCAATTCTATTGATTTTTATTAATGAAAATTTCCATGACAGGTATGGAGATGTTTTTAAGTCTCATGTGTTGGGTTGTCCTACCATTATTTCAATGAACCCAGAGCTCAACAGATACATTCTTTTGAATGAATCGAAGGGGCTTGTTCCAGGGTATCCACAGTCAGCATTGGATATATTAGGAGAAAACAACATTGGTGCTGTCACTGGAAGCACTCACAAGAAAGTTAGGGGAGCACTGATGCTCCAGATAGGTTCTTCTGCACTCAAAGACCAAATGCTTCCTAAGATGGATAGGGATATGAGGGTTTTCCTCCAAAACTGGGATGGCAAAACTATGGACATTCAAGAGAAATGCAAAGATGTATGTACCTTAATGACAAAATTCTAAATTTGTTTCTCAGAAAACAATTTAGAGATCATTCTGGTCTCTTAAGTATTCCTAATCACTCTCAAGTAACTTGTGATTTTCAGATGGCATTCTTTATAGCCCTAAAGCAGATTATGGAAGAAGAATCAGATTCCATTTACCTCGATTTTAAAGCAGAATTTGATAAGCTGGCTTTAGGAATCTTGTCTCTCCCCATAAACCTTCCAGGCACTAGTTACCATAGAGGATTGCAGGTATAGCTTCTACTTTTCCTCTCAGGATTTCTTGCCTCCCTGGAGAATCTCTGGTCATATAACGAAACCAAAGACCCTTTTCAGGAAGGAAGAAGGTGATTAAAATCATAAGAGAAATTGTAGAGAATAGAAGAGCTTCTTTGAAGTCTCATGATGACATGCTTAGTCGGTTATTAGCAAATGCGGATCCAAGATATGAGCTCACTGACGGAGAAAGAGATGATCTGATCATTATGTATCTAGATAATGGATATGAAACTGTCTCTAAAACCACAATGATGGCCATGAAGTATCTTCATGATCATCCCCAGACTTTACAAGAACTCAGGGTGATGAAACATTCCTCTACTCTTATAAATTTGACCATTCCTCACTTGAGCAGTTAATTTGTAGTAACAACCAATAAATTTCACCGTCTGTAATGCGTTGGTTTCAGAATGAACATTTCATGATTCGTCAAGAGAAATCAGAGGAGCAGCCAATTGACTGGAATGACTATAGAATGATGAGGTTTACTCGAGCTGTAAGTTTATTCCTTCCCCCAACTTCAACAATACTTGTTCCAGAGAACATAAAAGTTTACTTGAAACTCTGATCCGTTACATTGTAGGTGATCTTTGAGACAATGAGGCTGGCTACTGTTGTCAATGGTGTTCTGAGGAAGGCAACGAAGGATATCGAGTTAAATGGTACTATTGAAGCCGCTAATCTAGTCATATTAGTGTCCTGAGGCTTGCCCGATCATTTTTAGCACTTACGTCATTAATGCTACTCCATGAAACTTTTCTTGACCTTCAGGCTTCGTTATTCCGAAAGGATGGAGAGTTTATGTCTACATAAGAGAAATCAACTACGATTCAAACCTTTACCCGGAACCATTGAGGTTTAATCCATGGAGATGGCTGGTAAGATGTATGCTGAATTTGATTGATCCCTTGCTATTATGCACGTAGCCTCACAGAGTATCAACAATACTGATTTGTTTCCTTTGACATAATCCAGGAGGATAGGGGGTTGGAGACGCATAACCATTGCTTCTTATTTGGAGGCGGGAGTCGTCTTTGTCCGGGAAAGGAATTGGGAATAGTTACCATCTCTATGTTTCTTCACTATTTTGTTACCCGTTACAGGTGAGAAAAGTGTATTTTCTTACTTTTTCTCGTATCAATTTGACTGGAAATTACTATATGTATCAACATTTGCATTCTATTGTTATTTTTAAATAAATACAATTATCTAAATTTTTTATTTCTTTCTTTCTCGTCTTTAGAATAATTGTTTTCTTTTAATTTAAAAAAACTCATTCACGAATAGAGATATTAGTAGCATAATTGTTTTATGGGAATGAAAAACTCATAACCCCCGACTCCCCAACCTTTTTCGAAACTCAGTACTTTATACTCATGCAGTCTGCTTGATGTCTTTCTAGGTGGGAAGAAATAGGAGGCCAGAGGATCCGAAAATTCCCCAGAGTTGAAGTACCAAATGGATTACATGCGAGTGTTTCCAAGTACTAACGATGTGACCGTTGGAGTTGGAACCCCCTCACGTTCCTCCCCCCTTTAATTGATGATATAGATTATTGGAACCCAAACATTTCTTCCCTTTTTTTTTTGGGTATATTTGGATTTAGTTTTATTTCAGAAGTTAATATAAAAATTTTATTTTTAATTTAAATTTTACTATCATAATAAAATTTTTTTTATGAAATATAAGATAAAAATTTAATCCCACCCATTACAAGCAAAAAAAATTTAAATTTTATTACGGGGACTTTATTTTTTAACATAAAATTATAATAAAATTTATTGAAGAGATATATCTACAGCTAGTGCTGCCTGTATAGAAGATGAAACTTTATCAAATCATATTTTTGCTCACTTACCTGCTGCTCTTTTGAGCAGTTTGTTATAGAGGTGTTCAAACCAGTTTTCGGTTCGGTTTAAATTTACTATTTAGTTTTTAGTTCAGTTTTTTCATTTCTTAAAAAATCAAACCGCACCGTTTTACTGTTTGATTTTACTATTCAGTTTTTCAGTTCGATTAGTTTCAAACCGAAATAAATACAATAACGCATTATGATAATGAGTTCTTATATTTATTTTTAAAAATTAAATATAAGAATGCATAACCATAATGTGTTCTTGTATTTATTTTTTAAAAATAAATACAATAACTCATTACTATAATGCGTTCTTGTATTTATTTTTAAAATTTTATTTTTTTAATTCAATTTTTGATTTGATAACTTAAACCGAAAACAGAACCGAAATGTATATAAATTTAAAAAATCGAATTGAAAAATTACAAATTTTTTTTTTCAATTCGGTACTTTGATCCGGTTTGATTTTTTAACACCGCTAGTTTGTCCTGTTTCAGATCTTTATTTGTCGTTTCTTGAATTCGGTAACAGCTCGACAGGTTTTGGGATTTATTGAATTCAAGAACAGAATAAAGCCCAACTAAGTTATAAAGCCATCCTATGATCCCTGGTGAGCCCTAGACATTAAGATATGAGTAGATCTTCGGGTGCATGCACGGATACTCTTTAGTTGTTTGTTGAGTCATTAAAGATATGTTCTCAAACCTTCTCTTTCATAAGTAGAGTGTATGTTGCAAGATTTTTATTTTGAGGAGTATTTTTTTTTTCGGACGAACAATTTATTTTTGTAAGACTTACCTTAACGTTTAATGTCTAAAGTGGATGCTTCTGCATGGATCCTTGCAATCACCAGACGTATTTTGAACTTGCAACAACTTCCTGACTCTGTAGTTGCATTACATGATTACCATGTGATTGAATATATAAGTATGAATATTATATTTTCTTCGTATGAGTCTCACAGATTTATATATTGAAAAAGTTACAACCTCTCTAATTCTTCCAACAAAAACCTCTATATTTGACAGATCTATTTTCTGGCTATTAACCTTTGAGACTAGGACATCACAATCTGATTCCAAAACGGAAACCCGCAACTGGAGTTCATTTGCCAAGTGAAGACCGTCCATCATTGCTAGAGTTTCTGTATGTTCAGCATCCACCACACCTTGAAGTAAGCAGCTCTTTGCAGCAATGACTTCAAACAATCACACCAGCTCCCCCCTTGCCATTCTTATAAGCACCATCTGTGTTTACATTATATTCCCCCTAGCAAAGGAGCCTCCCATCTACTCACACCCTGCACTACCGTTCCTTCCCTTTTAAGCTGCTCTTCTCCTCCTTGTTTTCCAAAAACTGACTCATATTCATCAAGTAAAGCAACTGCTCGCTTCACCACTTCAGCCTGCAGCATCCATTTCTTCTGGAAAACCAGATTATTTTGAGCCATCCGCAAAGACCATCAGGTCAGCACAAAAGTCTCAGAAATGATACAGGCATATCCTTCATCTTGCTGTTGTAACCAGTCCACTTAATCCCGCTCATTTTTATAGTTTTGTTACCGGGGAAAAAAGTTATAATTGGTCAATGTGACTTGCGATCGACACCTCTATATGCGCATCAAAAGTTATGAATGGTCATATTTACTAGACATATTAAGTTCAAAAAAATCATTGTAAGTGAAGCCTATTAGGCCTAAATGGTCTAGATAATCATGGGCCGGCCCAACTATAATCAAATAGAAGCCCTTTCAGGTTTATTAAAGGGTAATAGAAGCCCTTTCAACAATATAAGCAATGTTGTTGTTTTAGCTGAAAAGGTTGATACCGATCTTTTTGAAATACAAGTTAAAAATTTGATGACAACTTAGTGTTTGTGAAAATTTGAAATAGGATATTCAAATTTGGATAACGAGAGTATTTTTTTGGTATACCAAAAGTGATTTTTTTTTCCTTTGAAACATTGAATTGTTACTTGCCTAAGTTGCCTTTGAGGGAGTGAATTTTATCAAGGGCAATTAGGGTTGTCAACAGGCCAGGTAGGAACCTAAACCCTATCTAGTTTTAACCCGATAAGATCGAATATGGACAAAGAAGTATGTTCATTTACCGAAACTCAATAAGACCTTATCTAATGGGTATGGATCAAGTACATTACGTTTCGGACCCGACAGACCCGAAATCTGAATAATATATATTATAAATATTTTGTATAATTTATTTATTATACTAGTGCATATTGAAACTCTTTTTGCAATACTAATTCTTAACTAATATCTCTTCTTGTTGAGCGCAATTATATGTCTAAAGTTATAAAAATAAATTAATCTGTAATTATACATATATATAGACACACACTCACACTATAAAATTATATATATATTTTAGATTAATAAATTTTCTCACGGGCTTTCTTATAAAGTTGATATTCTTTTGTGTATAAAATTAAAAAGTGACTTTTGAGTTAACATATTGATTAAAGTTGTTATTTTGGTAAAATAGTAAACTTTTAATCTCTTCTGTTTTACTTATTTTGTGTAATAGTTAATCTTGAAAATTATGAATATTATAGTTCTGATTTTTTAAAGAAATAACATATTACATTAGAATTTTATTTGTAATAGTAAGTTTAATAAGTTATTGTGTAACTTTTTTTAAATTGTAATCAGGTATATCCGGACCGACCCAATACCTTATCCTTTTGGTTGGGTAATCAGGTTGGATCCGATACTGCTTATGTGTTAACAAGTCCAAGTCCTGGACAAGGAGTTCCGTACCCTTTTACAACGCTAAGGGCAATGTGATATATTTGATTTCTTATTAATACATATACATACCATCCTTTTGTTTGAGTTGAAAAAAAAAGAAAATCAAGAGAAATTTTGCTTGTAATAAATCCTTCTTCCAGCAGTAGGTTGGACTATGTAAACAAAAAGTTCACCGCAACTTCCTTTAGTTTTGTGATCAAACTTCTTATTTCGCCAATTAGAAAATAAAAGATTTGTATTTATACCCAGGAAAAAAAGATTAGTAATTATAATTATATCATATCGAATTACTAATAAACTGCGCTATTCTTGTGACCTGATTGTTGCTTTTTCTTTTTTAGGAATGTGCTTTATTTGAAAAAAAATCAAATAACTAAATTGAACTGCATCATTCAATTTTGCATCAACAAATAAAAATGTGATGAGTTTTCCAAAAAATTTGAATAAAGATTTACATATTCATTTGTAATAAATTCCCAAAAAATATTGATAAAAACTAAAATCCCCCCTCCCCCAACCCCCCGAAATGGAAACAAACAGAGTTTTTTTTAGATAAAAAAAGGAAAAAACCAGAGTTTCTCCAAACCAGCACCCCTATCCTTTTTAAAGTGATCGACTCTGTGCTGCAGGTTTTAGAAACATGTCGGATAAAGTGCTACTCTTGATAAAGACTAGATCACCTAAATCAACCACCAAATCCAACCTTAGTTAGTACTGAACATGTGTTAATTGTACACTAATAACCTTAACAAACACAAACCTCAATAATTGAACTGAAAAAGCTGATTCTTTAGCAAATTTGCACATATTCTAATCCTTTTTTGTTTTGTTTAATAATCTTTCAATGATGAAGGTGAAAGCCCTGAACTTGTTATAGGCAAATGTACAATTTCTTTGTTCTTCTCCAGTCTAAATATTCTATAGTAGCTGGAGTTCTTGGCACTTGCAAATGGTTAGGAACTTGGAATTAATCACCACTTAATTTGTGAGGATGGATGAAATAATAGGTGTACCTTAAGCAATTATTTGATGGGATAACCAGTGACCATGGAATAGTGTCAAGTACCAAGCCAAGAAGACAAATAATGAACCCAAATTGAGGGCCACAAGCATGTTAAAGGTATGCGTCAATGTCTACTCGATTTCAAATTGGAAGAATCCCATTTTATCTTTTTGATCATCTCTTTCCCCCATAGAGTTGGTCCTCTGTGTATTTGTTTTATGTTCTCAATGAACTTGATGCCCAAATTTGGTGAGTTTAAGAGTTCTGTGTAATTAATTTTCCTTTTGGGACCCTGAAATGAGTAGATTCAGTGGCACCTTTGGATCGTCTTTGACTTATGATGGGAAGATGAATGTGTATATACAATTATTTTACTTGCCTGCATAAATTGTATCTGTATGATATTTTGCTTTTTCTGCAACTATATACCATATTAATGAGGGATCATGTCTGCATTTTGAGTGTCCTGTGTCTCCAAGATCGTTCAAACTTCCTCTATGTGCTTGTAAAAATGGAATAGTGCATTCAGTTATGGTCCTCAGAGGCCTGAGGCCAAACTCATGATTAAACTGCTAAAACAAGCAGCAACAAAATAGAAATTTCTCACATTCTCTACCTTTATCGATTGCATCCATCTCTGTCTGCTGGTAGGTTGACTGATGGAATTAGGAGATCCATTTTTCTAGAACATGCATGTGAAGAATTGGAGCTGATGCACTCATGTTCTATAACAAACACCATTGAGATGGTGATGCCATGTCTTTTCACCAAAGCCATGGACCAGTTTTAGGCCCCTGTATTCCCAGTTTTTTTCCCCTAATAGAAACTAAAGCCTGAAAATGCAACTTGCTGCAACTTTTAATTAGCGTATTGCTGCATATACTAATTACATTGAGATAGGATTGAAATTTTAGTTGAATGATCGGCTTCTTATTGGAGAATCTTTTTAATATACTATGTGATTTCTCTGTGGTTTAACACCAAAAGATTGCTATTTCAGTTCTCCAAATTTGAGCATCGTCTTACTAAAATCCGTTGTATTTTACTTTACTCCTAAAATGAGTAACGATCTTGACTGAGGTCATATTGTCGTGCCAACATGCTACTCAATTCTATCTCCAAATTTGTTATGGGAGGGTGCCTCAATTTTTCCTTAACCAGAATGCTAATGCCCCTGATTTGTCTCAGGCTTTTCTTATGGGCAGAATATATACAAAAAATAGCCTTCTCTCTTCTTCTCATGTTCCTTCTTCAGCTGCTTTATTATTACTAGCACTACTCACGTGCAAACTTACGTAATAGAATTTTGATAAAAATTAAAATGATTTTCTAGTTTATCTGGTAAAATTATATCATGCATTTATTTTAATTATTTATGAATTAGTAATCTTTTTTCTTATTATTTTTCTTTGAAATTGTTTATTTTGTTGATTATGTTAACTAGTCGTGAAGGTTTCTAGTTTATTATTACACATGACATTATATTTTGGAATAAAAAAATTTACACTCATAAATAACTAATGAATTAAAATATTTAATATTTGGTGATTTCAAACCTTCCTAACTCTTCTTATTAAAGTATGTAACTATTATTGTTTTATTATTTTATAATTATTAAAATAAATCATAATAAATTTGTCTTTTTATCCTTTTGGTTTTGACACAAAGGCTAAATTTTCCATTCAAAAAAAGAAGAACCACTAATATTTAAATCCCCATAAACCTTATTGCATTTGTTTTAATTATTTATGAACTAATAACATTTTTTCTCTTATTATTTTTCCTCAAAATTATTTGGTTTATTGATTATGTTAACAATTTTTAAAGGTTTCTAGTTTATTATTACACATGACATTATATTTTGAAAATAAAAAATTATAATCATGAACAACTAATGAATTAAAATATTTAATATTTAGTGGTTTACAAACTTTTCTAACCCTTCATATTAAATTTATCATTTTATAATTATTTGTTTATTATTTTATAATTATTAAAAAAAATCATAATAAATTTATCATTTTATCCTTCTAGTCTAATTATTGATTTTGACACAAAGGTTAAATTTGTTCATTCTAAAAAGAAGAAGAAGAAATACTAAAGATTAAATTTTCATAATATCTATCTATACTTTTAGCATAGTATAAATATGTTCTGCAATAGAAAAGAAAAGACTGCCAAAATTGAAGAGTCAATATTTTTTGCTAATGGCTATTCAAGAATTGCGGCTGGTCAATCGCTACAAAAATCAAGAATTGTGGTTGAATGATTTCTGTATAAATGAAATTGAAATATCTTCTTCAATTGCGGCTAAAGTATGCTTACCTTTTGTCTATAAATATCATGGAATCTAAAGAAGTTAAGTGCACCGAGTGAAAAGAAAGGAGAGAAAAGAAAAGAGAGAAGAGAACGGCAAAAATTTAGAAAAGTAATCGAGTGAGAGTTATTTTAGTCATTTTGATTTATCACTTTTGTAAGATTATTCTTTTATTTCTTTTCTTGATATTCACCTAACTTAGTGATGATAGTTGTGTTACCTTATAATATATCTAAAAGAAGAATTTGTTACCCCATGTTATAGTAAAAGTTTTGTTCAGTATTTGAATCGCGATTTTTACTCATTTGTGGAGTTTTTCACATAAATTCTGATGTCGGTCTATTTTCAATATTTTTATTGCCAGATTTATTTTTACTTAATGATTATTGATAAATTCTTACTTTATCAATACCAGAATTTTTAAGAAAGTCATTTTAATCCAGGTAGTATGGGTCATTTATTTTGTGATTTAATTTTATTGTATTATTTTTTTTATTTGTCCTAACCTCCCAACAAGGTATAGATAGATATAGACTGTTATGTTACTGTTCCTCCCCCCTCTTCTGAGGGGAAGGCTCCTTCCCTTCAATATCATGACTATCTATTAGTCTTTATTTCTTTTTCATGGAAATATATATTTCAGTTTTTGCCTCAATTTGCTGCCCCCCGGGCGCCAGAATAAAAAGAGGCTTTGAAAACATGTTTCCAAAGTTTAAACAACTAAGATTTCAATTTTCTCATGATATTTATTTTCCATCCTTGGAAATAAAAAGCTCTTTGAGTAATTCTTCTTGCATTCTTTGGCATGGTATCACACCTTAAGCCAATCAAGCAGATAGAAATCTTATATTTACAGGTAAAGAGATTTGCTTTCCCTGGTTTCCAAATTTCCCGTTGACCTCATTAGTAGGATCATATCAATTGCAAATCAAAGATGATAACAAGATTCTTACGGTAGAATTATGGTTGCCTTATATTTCTTTTCATTTATAATGTCCTATATGTCACGTATACTGTTTGATTCATGTACAAGAGACTTTCCTATTCTGAATTTTTTCCCCATATAATGGCTCTCCATTCACCTATATATTTAGCCTTCCTCTAGAATTTTTGAACTCTCTAAATTGTGCTCAAAGTATCTTAAAAACATCAATGGATGTATTGGTTTTGCTTGCCTGCCTGTTTCTTGGAGTTCCCTGCATTTGCATCTCCCTGTTAAAATGGAATGAAATGAAGTACAGGAGAAAAGGATTGCCTCCTGGCACCATGGGTTGGCCAGTTTTTGGTGAGACTCTCAAATTTGTTGAGCAGGGACCAGACTTCATGAAAAAACAGCAGACAAGCTTTGTTCTGCTTGTATATTTTCTCTTCCTTCTTAACTAGTAACGAATTTTGGACTCTCAATCATCAGTTTTTCCTTATGAATTAACTGTTCCTTTCTTCAACTACCCTTAAACTCTGAAGTCCTTTCAGTAGTTCTCCATTTGCATTGCCTCTAACACAAAATTCCTTTCTTTTCAACTGTGCGCAGTTAATATCAAAAAGTTTGGTTTTCCAAATCTTGGGGAAGGCTGCCTCTAGAATGCCTCCAGGCCAGTAGATTTCATCTGATTTTCTTTGCATCAATAACAATCATCTAATTATATCTAAAGCTGCACTTTGTATCAGCACGGTGAATTTGGGAGTATTGCCTGTTGTTAAAACTCAAACTTTTTTCTGCCTTTCTGTGTAGTAAGTGCCTTAACCATTACTTGACATTTACCAGAACTTGAGAAATTTAAATCAAACCATATAACGCATGCCTGTTAACAGGCAACTGCTGCATTTGCTGGCTTAAAAGAGGACCCTTTTTATACAACAGTAAATAACAATTTCTTTTCTAGAAGTTCTTGATGTCAAATAACCTTGTTGTTTCAAATCAGAATATTCTACGTACTCCTTCCAAAATTTTCCCAATTCTATTGATGTTTATTAATGAACATTTTTCATGACAGGTATGGAGATGTTTTTAGGTCTCATATATTGGGCTGTCCTACCATTGTTTCAATGGACCCAGAGCTCAACAGATACATTCTTTTGAGTGAATCAAAGGGGCTTGTTCCAGGGTATCCACAATCGACACTGGATATATTAGGAGAGCACAACATTGGTGCTGTCAGTGGAAGCACTCACAAGATAATCAGAGGATCAGTGATGCTCCTGATAGGTTCTTCTGCACTTAAAGATCAGCTCCTGCCTAAGATGGACAGGGATATCAGGATGTTCCTCCAAAATTGGGATGGCAAAATTATTGATATTCAAGAGAAATGCAAAGATGTGAGAACCTCAAGGATAAAATTCTGAATTTATTTCTCAGAAATCAATTTAGAGATTATTCTGGTCTCTTGTGTATTCTTCAACCACTCTTAAGTGCCTTTTGATCATACACTGTAACTTGTGATTAAATTTTGATTTTCAGATGGCATTCTTTATAGCCCTGAAGCAGATTGTGGAAGAAGAGTCAGATTCCATTTAAAGAAGCTTTTAAAGCAGAATTTGATAAGTTGGTTTTAGGAACCTTGTCTCTCCCCATCAACTTTCCAGGCACTAATTACCATAGAGGATTTCAGGTATATCTTCTAGTTTTCCTCTCAGGATTTCTTTCCTCTCTGGAGAATTTCTAGTCATATAACGAAGCCACTGACCTTCTACAGGGAAGGAAGAACGTGATTAAAATCATAAGAGAAATGATAGAGAATAGAAGAGCTTCTTTGAAGACTCATGATGACATGCTTAGTAGTCTATTAGCAAATGCGGACCCAAAATATGAGCTCAGTGATGAAGAGAGAGATGATCAGATCATTATGATTCTAAATTCTGGATATGAAACTATCTCTACAACCACAATGATGGCCATCAAATATCTTCATGATCATCCTCAGGCTTTACAAGAACTCAGGGTGAAGCAGCATTTCTCTCTTCTTGTAAATTTGATTGTTCTTCGCTTGCGTAATAAATTTTGGCTAAACACCAATATATTTCACTTTCGATGGTATGTTTCTTTCAGAATGAACATTTCATGATTCGTCGAGAGAAATCAGAGGAGCAGTCAATTGACTGGAATGACTATAGAATGATGAGATTTACTCGTGCTGTAAGTTTATTCCTTCTCCCAATTTGAACAATATTTCTTTCAGAGAACATAAAAGATGACTTGAAACTCTGATCTCTTACATTGTAGGTGATCTTTGAGACAATGAGGCTGGCTACGGTTGTCAATGGTGTTCTGAGGAAGGCAACGAAAGATATCGAGTTAAACGGTACAGCTGAAGCTACTAATCCAGTCATATCAGTCTGTCTGAGGCTGGCCTGATAATTTGTAGCACTTGTGTCATTAATGCTACTCCATGAAACTTTTCTTGATTTGCTGATCATGATCTTCAGGCTTTCTTGTTCCGAAAGGATGGAAAATCTACGTCTACACAAGAGAAATCAACTACGATTCAAACCTTTACCCTGAGCCAATGAGGTTTAATCCATGGAGATGGCTGGTTAGACATTAAGTTTGCTTGATCCTTTGCTATTATGCACACCGTCTCACTGAGCAACAATAATAATGATTTGTTTCTTTGATATAATCCAGGAGGGCAGGGGGTTGGAGACTCATAACTATTGCTTCTTATTTGGAGGAGGGAGTCGCCTTTGTCCCGGAAAGGAGCTGGGAATAGTTACCATCTCTGTGTTTCTTCACTACTTTGTTACTAGTTACAGGTGAGGCAAAAGGTATAGTTTCTTGATTTTCTCTTCAGTCTTCTCTATCACTCTCTTAACTGTCCCTTTTTGCCAAGAGAAAGCTCTCTCACCAGCGTGGATATTGGCGAAATGATAGTTGTGTGGAAATGACAGCCTTATTCCAAAATCAGCACCTTTAACTGATGTAATCTGCTGATATTTTTGCTAGGTGGGAAGAAATTGGAGGTCAGAGGATCCGGAAGTTCCCTCGAGTGGAAGCACCAAATGGATTGCAGGCAAAGGTGTTTAAATACTGATAACATATAGATAGTCGAAACTCCAAACATTTCTTCCCCTTTTCCTTCATCCCCCCTTTTTTTTTAAAAAAATAGTGATTGTGCAGTCTTTTGTAACCCTAAACATTCCTTCTCCCTTCTCCCCTTTTATAGTTTTTGTAAGATGAATTTATGTTAATATTTGGATATGCGTCTCAATTTTATGAATCATTGTGCGCAGTTATATATTGAAAAATTATATACTCTTTCCATCATATTTTTAATGGCGTTGTTATTATATTAAAAATTTTAAAATATTTAATATTTTTAATAAAAAATATTTTAATATATAAAATAATATTAATCCATCACTAACACTATTATATATTATTTTTATATATCTAGAATTAATATAAAGTACGCGTTGATCCATATATTTTTTATTTTGTATTGCACTAATGTATTAATTTTAAAATAATATAATTTAAATTTTTACATAAAAATATGTGTTTGATTAAATTATGTTAAAAGAAATAGAACAAATAAAGTATATAACAATATAAATATAAATGGCTGTTTTTCCTTTTTTTCATTCTGGATACGTCAAAAGCAATACCATCACGGGTCAGCCCAAGTTTAATCAAATTGAAGCCCAATGGGTTTATCAATTTCCAGTTTAATCAATTTCAAACAATAAGATGCTGTGCAAACAACTAGGATCAATTATAGTTAATCAAGAGGCGGTAGATGTTAGTTTGATTTACTTTTCTATTTTCTCATATATTTGATAAAAAATTTTGAGAACGATATCTTTTGAATTTATAAATATATAAAAGATCGATAAATTAATTAAAGATTGATTCAATTCATTAGTTCTGTCGAAAAAATTAATAATTTTATGATTTTCTTTCACAAATCTAAACAAAATTATTAAAATTACTATTATTGGAATAAGGAAGCGTGGGAAGCAACTAATGGCATGTGAAGGTGAAGTGACGGAAGAATAATTTTAGGAAAGGAGCTGTAAAGCATAGAAAGACTTTGATAGAGAGAACATGGAAAACTTGGTGGCCTTTGGCTGTCAACCCACGTTTCTGCATCAACTCTTTATTCTTCCATGATTTTTGCCTAACTAACCCTTCAGAGTTAGCCATTAAACAACTCAATTTAACGAGTCAACTTATGTCCATTTTTCACTTGCATTTTCGTCCAAAGCCTTCTCTTGACAGTTTGTGAGAGTGTGGTTTGTTCTTATCTGTTTGGTTATCTTTGCAGGGTGCCAAATTCACTTCTCATGCTTCATTAATAACTACTGAGATATTTTTCAATTTCAAACAACTCACGAAGGCCTCACAATCGACGGTTTGACCTCATGTCTTAAGATCTAAAAAGACCTAATTACCCATATAATTTAGGCTAATCTCAGATACATCTTTTACTATTTTTATGCATATGACCAATTCCAATCGTTGAAAGAGCCCAAATGACTAGTTTTACCTTTCCATTATTGGTCTCTGCATGAATCCAAATTTTTTAGGTTCAAATTGGAATATTCTTCTACCCATTCCGTTGCCGGTGAGAAGTAAACTGTTCATAAAATTTCTTAAGACACTCCGCAAAAAGGAATGAGTAACATTTTGGGCAGCGAAAATGTTATTTATTAAGTAAGAAGTTTGAATTCATTTCATATTGCATTCTTTTGATATATTATAAAATTTTCATCTGCTATAAATGGCCGTTACTAAATCCAAGAAATATTCACAGAACTATAATTTTCCTTTTCTCTACTTTGGAACTTTTTAAATTAATGACTCCCTCTTAATTAAGAAGTGAATATTCCTTTCTTGATCACCCCAGCGGGCCCCCCTTCTTTTTCTAATGGTAATTTTCAATTTTTTATATACATTAAACAAGAAAAATAGTCAAAATTCATAACCCCTTATCTTGATATTGTAAGAAGCAATTTGGCTTGCTATTAATCTTTTATTCATGCTCATATCTCTCTTACATGTAATTTCTCTTTCCAATTTGTATCTTTTTAAGAAAAATTGCAATTTGTAGTTGAAGAGGTTTTCTTCGATACTTTCAATAATGGTAAATTAGAGGTTCAACTTATTAATGATTTAAACTAAAAGTTAAACCCTGATTAAAAAAATAATTATTCCTTTCATCCAAAATTAAATAAGAAAATAGGCATGTGATGTCAAATGGAAATGGTATTAGCTCAATGATTTTTTGAAAAAGCATGAATATTAGAAAGAATGATATCTAATTCACTTGAAATGAGTGTCCATATTGAAGCTTGTTCGCAAATTTTTTTTTTTTTACAAAAAAGAAAAAGAAAAAGCAATGTTTTTGGACAAAACCTTTTAGCATAATGATTCGGTGAATCTTCTTTCCTAGAAACATGACGCGTTTTGACTGCAAAACTAGTGCTCGCACAGAAACGAAGACTCTTCCTGCTGAGAAAGGTCCGCTGCCATTCTTCTATAAAAGCAGACAAGCAGCTGAAGACCCAAGATTTCTGTATACAGTGTTTGCCTTGCAAAATCTCCTGCCCTTTTCTGTTCTTCTCTTCTATAGAGTCATAAATTCAAGAAAATGGCAGGAGGTTCTGTCATACCAACTCCTCTGCTGAAAGATGAGTTAGATATAGTGATACCCACAATCAGAAATCTTGATTTCTTGGAGATGTGGAGGCCTTTCTTTGAGAAGTACCATCTCATCATAGTTCAAGATGGCGATCCTTCCAAGACCATTAAAGTGCCAGAGGGCTTTGATTACGAGCTTTACAATCGGAATGACATCAACAGAATTCTGGGTCCTAAGGCTTCTTGCATCTCCTTTAAGGACTCTGCCTGTCGGTGCTTTGGGTACATGGTGTCAAAGAAGAAGTATATCTATACTATTGACGATGATTGCTTTGTGAGTCTTATTTACTTGCTAAATTACCGGTCCTTCATGCCGATCTTTAGTCTTTCCTTTTTTTCTTTTTCTTTTTTTTTTTGGTTTTTTGATATGATTTTTTGGAGTGCCTTTTTACTTTCTGTGGTGTAAAAGTTTGGATCTTGATCGTTTGCCCCCGAATTTTTGGGTATTTGTACGAAACCTATGGAGAAGCATGGTGTTTGAGGGGGGAAACTGATTGCTGAATATGAATTCTATTTATGGTTTGTTGATTTGTGCAAGAAAGTTAGATTCTGTGCCTCTAGTCATGAATTCCCCAACTGTTTTATCTTCTTTGGACTTTAATGGTTGTCATTGAAGATTTGTGTCTGATCAGTGTAATCTGGGCTGGAATTGTAGCATTTAAACATTGGTGCTTATGCAAGCAGCTTATGAAATAGGTCTATAGATTCAGCATTTTTCAATTAGTAAGTTTAAGAGTTAAAAAATGAACTTTGGGAGGAGAAGGTTTAGCCCTATCTATTTCTGGGAGGAGAAGGTTTAGCCCTATCTATTTCTGGGAGGAGAAGGTTTCCTCCAGTTTCTGGATCTCTCTTCCCAGACCTAGTATAGGCTTACAAATTTATTTTATTGCGACTTTCAGCTTCCTAAAGCCAGAATTATGTTGTTACTCTTGATGGACCACACGTTAATTTCTTAATGTCTCCTACATGTCTGCCTCTTGGCTTTTTCTATGATATGAATTCTGCATTCTTAGTATTGAAAAGAACAATAAGAAAAGGGCCTGAAGGCTTTCTGTAGTTCTTCTGATGTCTGCCAGTGCTTGCACATATACACAACACCGGACATCTGAGGAGATTTAGCTCCATCAGTAGTTAGTAGTTAATTTGATAGGACTTGATATACAAGATATTATCAATCATTTGCTTCTTGAAATGCGACTTTCAAACTCTGTAGTCATAAGTTTCCTTGTTGCTTTCTGGTTCCAGGAGAGTTGATATGATGATCTAGATCCTTATAAAGTGCCTTTTCCGGTTTGCCTTTTTTGCCACACTTTCTACCAATGATACTATAAGACCAAAACTAATTAATCAATCAGCCATCAAATCAAATCTCTAGCTTTTGAATGTCATCAGGGACAATACTAAATCATTTATTATTGATTCAAGAAAAAGCTTTTATTTAGACAAAAGTGCAAGTTTTTCTAAAAAAGTTGAGGTTTGGTATTTATATACCTGTTTGCTAGGCTTTCACGTTCATTTTGATTTATTTATTTCCTGATGTTTTGTTCTTTAACCGATGAGCAGGTTGCCAAAGATCCATCAGGCAAAGATATTAATGCACTGGAACAGCACATAAAGAATCTTTTGACTCCATCTACTCCCTTTTTCTTCAATACCCTTTATGATCCATACAGGGACGGCGCAGACTTTGTCCGTGGCTACCCTTTCAGTCTTAGAGAGGGTGTTCCTACTGCTGTTTCTCATGGCTTGTGGCTTAATATCCCCGACTATGACGCTCCCACCCAGCTTGTGAAGCCACGTGAGAGAAATGAAAGGTTAAAATTTGAAAACCGAATGTGCTCAAGTTCAAAGAAAATATCGGGCTTCCTTAACACCTTTCACTGATAATGGCCATTCTCTTTTCAGATATGTAGATGCTGTTATGACCATTCCCAAGGGTACTCTGTTCCCCATGTGTGGCATGAACTTGGGATTCAACCGTGAGCTCATTGGACCTGCAATGTACTTTGGACTCATGGGTGATGGCCAACCAATTGGGCGTTATGATGACATGTGGGCTGGCTGGTGTTCCAAGGTACATACCTTGTTTTCCTCTCTATATAAATTTAATTTAGCTCTGAGTTCCTTTCTTCATTTCTTAATTAGTCCAAATGGAAAGCGCTTAATCATGCATAAGAATAGTTGTCATCTTGTTATCTTAACATGTTTGATGCTGGAGAATTTGAAACCTATTCATTTCCATTTGGCATCTTAGGATATTATAGCTAATACATGAGCTATTAATTTCTCTCTCTCTCTCTCTCTCTCTCTCTCTCTCTCTCTCTCTCTCTCTCTCTCTCACACACACACACACTCATTTTCTGTATCCTGCTCATGTTTTTGGCCAAGGTGGACTCCAATTGGTATACTTCAGAAGTTGTTTGCAAATATGGGGTTTAGGGCATGTCAAACTGACACTGTTTTCGGCTTCTAGGTTATCTGTGATCATCTGGGTCTCGGTATCAAGACCGGTCTGCCATACATTTGGCACAGCAAGGCAAGCAACCCTTTTGTGAATCTGAAAAAGGAGTACAAGGGTATCTTCTGGCAGGAAGAGATTATTCCATTTTTCCAATCTGTAATCCTCCGGAAAGAATGCACTACTGTGCAGCAATGCTACCTTGAACTTGCAAAACAGGTCAAGAGTAAGCTTGCAAATGTGGATCCCTACTTCACCACGTTGGCAGATGCCATGGTCACATGGATTGAAGCTTGGGATGAGCTCAACCCACCTTCTACCAGCAATGGCACTGCAAAATGATTTCCTCCTAACAACTAGTTGCTTCAAAAAATTTTCTTGTTTTAGCGCATAGAATCAGCAGCATTTGCTTTTCTCATGTTGGTTGAGTTTTAGTTGAGGGATTATTTTACAATTCGGCCAAGTAGACAATTAGCTGTTGTTATATCTCATTATGTAGTATTATTGATTCATTTTATCCAGTATAATCAAGCTTATTTTAATAGAAGTATTTATAGTCTTTGACATTTATCAAAAGAAATTCACTTCTAATGTCCACAATCAACATTATCCTTTTCAGTTCTGTTGTGGGAAAATATAGGACTAAATGACAATGGCAAAAGGCAGAAGTTCAACCTCCAATGACGGGACCGAAGGGAAACTCTGTGATTAAAGTTCTGTGCGTGTAATTTCTTCTTTTCTTCATTTTAGGAGTGAAGAGGAGGTCGTTGGAGAGGGGGAAAGGAGGGCGATGGTACATTGACTGCATTCAGTCCATCCTCAAAGACACTGGCTGCCAACTAGAATTACAAAAATTTAACGAATTTTATCTGGGAGCCACGAAATGTTCATTGTTCACATTCAAGAGCATACAGATTTGCATCAGTAAATGAAACTGAAAAGCATTTTGCTGCGAGATTTCTAGTATGCACTAGCATTGGCACTTTGCAGAAGACTCTAAATCGTGCATATAAACCAGCAACTGGCCTTCTTCACTAGCTACAGCTAGAGCACCCGAGTTTGAACTGTCTGTAGCGATACATGACACTCCTGTTCCTATAGCATAAACGAATGCATGAGTTTCCAGATCGGGACAGCCCTTTGCAGGTTAATGTTACAAGCTAACAAGAATTAATTACTGCACGCATCACAGCAAATTAACAGGCAGACACGTATAAGGAGACAGACAGATAGAAATAAGCTTTATTTGCCACTTATAACATGCATTACCTCTGAAGTTATGTAGATTTCCAACTTTAATTCCTGTAGAGAACTCCCACATGTATACTTGTCCATCAGATCTGCCAATGATCCCATGACTAGACAATGCACCTATCACAGCAGCCCTATATGGAGAATTTCGTGAGTATTTACTTTATTTCATGCTCTTTAGGGCTATGATCTCAAATCTAAGACAACTCCAGCGGCATGCAACATTAAGCACTAAGGTTCATCTGGAAAGATTAACTATTAAAGCTCAAATATTTGCATGTCGCAGGACTGTACTATATGAGACATGAGGTTATTATAATTTGCCTTTCAGATGGGCTTTAAGATAAAATTTTGAAAATACCTATGGTCCAATGTACTTCCCATGATCACAATGTCTTTTACCAATAGAGCAAGCCTCCAACATCCAACAGCATCAATATGCAAGTCACCTGATTGGTAACCATGTTCAAGATCCGGATCTGATATGGTTGAAATCAGAAGCCAGATTGCCATTTCTTTACTGTCTATGGGCAGGGCAAGTTTTTTCTCCGTGCTTCCTGAAAATGACATTTTTGTTGCATCCAGAACTTCATGGATAAGATTCCTTGGGTTAGAATAAGTGCAAAAACTGCCATTTCTCTGCCATTGAAACAAGCTGATAGGAATACATTTAGAAATTGAAGTGCCCGGAGCTGAAAACTTCGATACAAGAATGCGTTTTTCAATGTTCCTGAACAAAATAGAGGAGATTGTTATTTGCATAAACAAGCAGAATCAAACATGTATCTATATGATTCTTTGCATCTGTATGCGTGCACAAGTCATGTAGCTCCATAGAAAAATATGATAGCAGGATATATCATTTTCCAATAAACTGAAAGTGGTCAACAGCTAAGAAGAGTATTCATACAAATGTTTCTGAAATGTAAGTATCAATAAGTACTAGTACTTGAGTAATAAACTGGTTGACAATAGAAATGAAGAGAAAATGAAAAAAGCTGCAGTTCTTGACGTGTGAAAAAGACTAAAAAGACAACATACAAAGAGGGCTTAAGCAATACAACAAGAGTCGACAAAATGAAACTTGTAGAACAATGGATGTCACGAGTACTGTACTTGTACTTACAAAGCATCACAGAACAAAAGTTATAGCTATATACCATGCCTAAATTGCCAGAAATAGTGGTTACTATTGTTTTCTGTGCAATAAGTGTCAAAAGGAAGCCAACTTTATAAGCAGTTTAGCTGTCAGTGAAAATAGCTATAACTGAGAGAGGGGAAGGAAAGGACTACTATTGTTTTCTGTGCAATTAGTGTCAAAAGGAAGCCCAATTTATAAGCAGTTTAGCTGTCAGTGAAAATAGCTATAACTGAGAGAGGAGAAGGAAAGGACTACTCTATTTTTGTTTTGGTTCCCCTATAGGTATCTTAGGTTCTAACCAGTTGGTTGTGGATTAGACTTTTGAGACTAAAAGAATGTATGATTGATTGAGAAAAAATGTGGACTGTAAAGCACATCAAAAGTAAATTAAATTGCTTCTTAACACAATAGCTAGCAGCATACCATAAGCCAAATTCCCCAAATCCATTGTGTCCAACAACCAGAGCAGCAGACTTGGGAATTCTTTTTAACTCTACTAGAATAGAGGACATGTGATCTGGCATCAATAAGTGGCATTCTTCCACGTGCCCACTGCCAAGATGAAAACCAGATTTTATCAAACTTCACACAGATAGAAGAGATTTTGTAGCAAGAACATTGATTGAGCTTCATTATATTGCTTGGGCAGTTTTGCCTGCTAAATGATGCTTTTGAAGTTAACATTCTAAATTGAAGTTACCCAATCACTCCTAATGAGGGGAACCATTTAGCAGTCAAATATATCACCAACCCCCCCCCCCCCCCAACCTTTCCCCCCACCAAAATGTTACTTAAAACCTATCACTACCAGCAAAGAGCTTGCATGAACATCCCAGGATAAGAGAGAACTAGCTTCTTCTTCATTGGAATTTACGCAAGACTATTTTCCTGTAACACCTAATGCGCTACAAATCTCCATGAATTTTCCAGAGGCCATGTATAAAGGAGATCCTTCTGCCATTAAACTGAAAGAATATAACAAAATGCAAGGGTGAACAATCAAACCTATAAAAGAAATGGCTCTATGAGAATTCACCTCCATCTTGAGTTCATGACCCATAGGTACAGCTTCCCACTATTGTCAGCAGCAAGAAGATGATTAGGCGCACAAACCAAAAGACAACGGACAATTTGAGCTGTTTTCAGTTTGCTCACCACCAAGACATATTCAACTTTTACTTGCACAATTTTCAGCCCATTATCTCCAAAGCATTCTGAAGTGCATGATGCGCAAGGGCAATGGATATTTCCCTCCCTGAAACATTGAGGGGAAATAAGTACTCCAGCAATCATCAGACCCTTCTGAGAAAATCTATACATACTTGTTGCCAGAAGAAAAATCTACCTGCAACATGGGACTTTTATGCTATCTGCTAAGACAAGGGACTGTGCATCTGGGGTAAATTGTAAACCTGAATTCTCCAGTGCAATCTGCTAAGAGAAGAAAACATGTCACTTGATTTGCAACTTGCAAGCAGTAGCTCCTGTAGCAGAAATGAAGCATATATCATTATCTTACATTTCTGCCAAAGGAATCTTTCAAGAATGGCACGATAACTCGTGACTGACCAACAAAAGAAGGGCGTCCTGCAGTGTCTCCATTAATTGGGGCATTATAGACAAAGAGAATTTTGTCCTCTTGTGCTACGGAACCACAAAGTAGACACAGATAGATGTTATTTCCTACTGTGCTCAAGAGTACCACTAAAATTGGCACAGGGTGGATATAGCAGGCAACAATATTAAGAACATCCTGCAGCTCACTGCCATGCTTCTGATTTACATTGTCATTTAATTCTGAACCATCTTCAACCTCCTTCTTCTTTGCTCTCTGTGCTGTATCAATACAACAATCTGCTGCTTGGTTTTGCCAATCTGATATGGACCTATCCAGCTCAGGAATGTCTTTACCTTTAGCCAGGTCTTTACTGACACAAGTTTTGTATTCTTCTTGGCATGAATTTGCTGGATCAAAAATACCTGTGCAAATGAGGTCAGAAGTCACCAAAATTTTCGAATTTGATGACAGGAGCCTTTGTTCAAACTGCACCAATAATACTTGTGATACTCCTTTCGAGGTTAAAAAGGTTTTGACTGAAATGAACTAGTTTCTACTGAACCTTGGGAAGAAAGGCTCATTTGTAAGAAACATGCCTGTGGTATCCATATATGCAAAAAACTTACGGAATAAAAAAACATCTTGACACCTCAGCATTTTGTCATCTCTGAGGAACAAATACTATTTCTGATTGACTGGGTAGCAACTAAACTACTTACTTCTTTTGTTTTTGTAAATTGGCCCAATTTAGTTTTTAAGGTAGTTTTAGCCTTGGTAGCTGAAACAGAGTCAATATAACTGTAGATTATCATGACAATACCTTCAATATAATCAGGCCAAGTTTTGGCATTCTCCCCCGGTGATTGAAGCCCCACAAATAAAGTATTCTTGCTGAAGTTCACAAAGGTGTCTCTTTTGCAGGGAAATGTGAATTCTATTGAAGATTTAGTTACCGCATCATCAACACTATGAGGTCCTACATTTGGAACCAACTCTGTTTTACTGTCAGTTGCCCCAAGATGACAACTTGATGGACCTTCTACTGATTCTAAAATGGATTCATTCCGACAGTTTTCTGGATCTACAGGACTTTTCTCCTCAACCATGATACCAGGGAACAGAGGGAACTTCTTGCTAAAAGGATTATCACTTCCATCATTGTCAAAGCTATGCGGGACAACAGATTCTATTTTATCAGCACATAGCTTAGGTACACCAGAAATATCAGTGTCTTCCTTATTCTGATTCAGGTCTGAAGTTTCTTTAAGCCCTCGCCCTGCAAGTTTAAGACAGATACGGTTTGGACAAGTCAGAGAGAGAAAAAAAAGAAAGAAAATGCTAAAATTCCTCGTGTAGAGTGAAGAAAGAGTTTAAATTCAAAGGCACACAGGTTAATCAATTACCAGGAGATAGAACAGCTACAGTTTTTTTGTTTTCATCCATGGACATAATTTTAGACTTTTCTAGAGGCTTTAACTTTTTCTTTTTCGTTCTTGAAAATGTCTTGAGCAGCGGAAGGGCTCGAGGGAGCAGCACTGTCATCATTGAATTAGCTATTTCCTGTCCAACTGAATCACAATCAGCCTTTTCAGAACTCAGATATGAGCTACCTGTATCCGTATCATCTTCTGGATATGACTCCATCTTCAAAACCTCAGAAATGGCCATGTCTGCAGCAATTAAACCATAATTCAAATTATAGACAATCTTCTATATTCCTTTTCTTTCTTTTGGGGGGAGGAGGGTTTGAGGAGGGGTTTGCAAGCATTAGAAGACAACTCTGACTAAAAGAGGACGGTACCATTTATGAAATAAGTGGCAGAAAATACTGAATAATCAGTATCTTCTGCCACTGGATGATGATTCAAAGAAATCAAAAAATAGCTCAGTAAAATAACAAATGTTCAATGATACCTGGAGGAAGGTCAAACGTATCAGGTGCACAAAATTGAGAATCATTAATTATTTTCATGTTACTCTGCCCTAGTCTTTCCCCATCTTCATCTTCAGTTATGGAGTAGTTAACCTGGTAAAAAATGAGTCTTTTCACTTATCAGACCGTGAGAAACGAAGAAGATATCTCCAGCTCAGATTCAAAACCCAGTTATTTCAATTTACTCATAAGTTATGGATGAGAAAAACATGGCATAATCATCAGCACAGTACATCTCACGATCATTGATGATAAAGCAACATATGAAATGGGCTTGAATGAAACGGGAAAATGATAATTATCAAAACAAAGGAAAGGGTAAACATGCTTACAATTTCTTTGTCTTTGGGCAAGTTGCCATCTTCCAAGACTGTATAATTTCTGCAACTAGTAAGTTTGATTTTGTTCATTTCATATATTCTATCTACTTTTGGATGATCATGTCCATCTGAATAATTTGTGCAGGATTCATTCTCTGCTGAAACTAGCATATTTTCATCCTTATCCTCAGGTCCCAAATTTTCTGATCCTCGCAAAACTTTTGCTTTGTTATCAAAGTCCTTCTGATATGAACTAGAAATGTTAGCCGAATATGTGCTACTCTGATCTTGGCAGCTCTGCCTACCATTTGATGCATCAGTAATTTTTCCCTGAGCTCGGGTCTGTGCTTTTCTAAAACCAGCTACATTCTTTGAGTGATCAGTAATCATCTTTTCTTTCCTACTTCTCTTTCTTGTTAGAGCAGGTTTTTCCAAATCCAATAAAAGATCAGGACATGTACTTAAATCGGTTTCTGGGATTGGATCTCCAGTCTTGGAAGCTTCATCGCAGAATAAAGATGGAAGCAAATTTTGTTCGACAGCACCACTGACATTTGCAACTAATTCTCTAAGCAACCGCTGAACAAATGCATTTTTGAAACCGAAAAACTGCATCCAACGACAAAGAAAAGGCACAATTATTTTGTTGATCTTGATAGTCATTAAGTATCACAATAATCTACAGGGGAAAGCCTATAGCATGTGATCATAAAGGACATTAGAAATATTTAAGATACCACAGGCTTTGCAGAATGGTGTTAATATGAGGGTAATTAAGTACAATAAGCAGTTTTTTCCATTAATATACCCGTGCTCTGATACTAAAGCCAGTTTTTACCAAACTGGCTGTGAGTCAAAATTAACTCCTAACACGTGAAAACAATTATCAATCTGATGATATAAACATCCTGAAAATGCATATGGGAATTTCAGATGAGAACAGCAAGAACTCAGTAAGAAATGAGAAACCTCCGTGCCATCAATCTTGCATGAGAATCTCTTCCCACGCCACAACTTTGGCTGAGAACAGCCTTTCTTCTGAAAGCTCTCCCACGCAATATCTGGAGTTTGCCCAGAACATGACAATCCATCAGTGGAACTAATCTGCAAAGATATTGCTTGGTAACTTATCATCATAGAACAGTTGGAATCTTAAGAAATGAAAGTCCAAAGCAGTTCAACCTAGATACAAACCGTGAACAAAGGCCCTTTAAGACCTTCAAAAATTTCCATTCTGTATGTAATTCCATTTTGTGACCGCACAGCATTAAATCCAACAGGGTAAGGGTACCGATCTTTTCCCTATACAGGGGAGAGAAGACATGATAGTTGAATAATGAGTACTGCATACATATTATTACATCCAAAAACTATGAACAAAATATAAATTATCGTACTTGGCCATGCTGAATCATTATTTCAACAATTTAACCCTTGTTTCTCCTTTCATTTTATTATCTGTTTGGTTCCTGTATAAAATCATGTGGCATCATTGGCATTGTTGTGAACCTTCTACCCCAAGTTAGATATTGTCTCTCACTGCTGTTGTTTCTGTTTGTTTTAATTTTTTTTTTCACCGCTTGCTCTTCTTTCTCCAGAGTTTTCAAATTTTTCTAGTTTTCTTCCATTCTGCCTATTGTAGGAGAAATCTTTATGGTCCATACTAATTATGATAGATGGAGGTCTACAAAGCAAATATTCACGTTTTATAGATTTATAATCCATTTTGCCTTTACAGCAAATGAATTCAGCTCCAATCATTCAAAAAGCATAGTTTGTTCAAACACAAAAAAAATGTATATCCACCTTTAAAAGAAGAAACAGAAGAGCACCAACTTTTTCCTTGCACAAAGTTACTTATTTTCAAACCAAAGAAAAGATTATTGGTACATTTATGGATCATATTAAATTGTTAAACACATTTTACCTATCTGTACTTAGTGCAATAGTGCAAACTTTAGTCTTTCAATTCTTTCACAGCTTATGATCACTTGGAATGAATTCGTCCCTATAATTAGCATCCCCAAGTAGTAGAAGATGACCGAAAATCGTATTTACTTTCTAACTTAGCCCCATTCTGTCCATAATAAAATGAAAAAACAAAAAAAAAAGAAACAATACGAAAATCAGTATACTTACAGCTGAGTGTATGAAAATTATCTACTTGTTCATCAAGAAAAAAAGGAAAGAGAATACGAAAATTAAAAATTGAAGCTCACTTACAGAAATAGAGAAATGTATCTACTTGTTTATCCAGGTCTCATAAGAAGCAACCATTCATAGTAATTTTGCTTCGAATTCGTCCCAATCAAAACTAAACAATAAATACCCCTTAAAATTTGAGAAATCATAAGCCAGAACTTCAAAATTCATTTTAAGCATCAGTTAACAAGAAATAGGAAAGCTCAGCAATGAAAATAAACTCTGAAATCAATACGCAAAGACATGTATAAGGTGAAACAGAATCGAACCCTAGAGCAGCTCCAATACTTCTTTTCCCAGGGTCCGGTATATAGCTTCCCAATGGAGACGATCTCCAGACCATCTGATTTGTCTTTACTTGCTTTCGCCATTGTTAGTCTCTGCCTCAGTCTCACATGGAATCACAAAACAAAAATGGACGTGTGAGAGAGAGACAGAGAGATAGGCAAAGAAAATGGCGGGAATTAGAGTAGGAAATAAAAGGAGAGAGAACACGAGTGGTCCCCCGAGGGGGATATGGGGGAGTACACAACAAACGGATCACCGCCAAATTAAAAAACTTAGCGGTTGCCGGGGATCGAACCCGGGCCACCCGCGTGACAGGCGGGAATACTCACCACTATACAACAAGGAATTGAACGGTATGTTAGTTGAAATAATATGCACCATTTCTACATGTAATATCATAAATTGATATATGCAATGAAAAAATAATTTAAAATTAAAAAAGAGAAAAAGGGACTTCGAGATGCCCATAAAGTGGCGCATCACTGCCCCTATCTTTAAAGGGTGTTCATCGAAGGGTCTTTGAGTTCGCTTGTAGACCTAATGAATTGTTAACTGCTTCGATCAACTTTCGCACCATTTGTGCTATTATAGCGATTTAGATTTTTTCACTCATTATAATTGTACTGTATAAATATTAAATGCAGAATAATTTTATTAATACAGAAATATTTTTATATAATATTAACTCTTTTATTCTTCAAATATTTTATAAAATATTTTATTTACTTAAATGACACTTATTTTATTTATTTTATAAATTATAATTAATTATAATTAAATTTTCAAATATTGATTTGAAATGATTGTAAGTAGATTATAATTTTAAATCTTAATATAAAATTTTAAAAATTAAAATAATAACTAAAAATTAAAAATAAAATAATATTTATCAAATAATCAATTATTATTATTATTAAAAAAATAAAAACAAAGAAACGAAACAAGAGATAGGAAAAAAAAAAAAAAAAGGTATGAGTGGCTCCCCACTGTTGAGGGAGTGGCACCCGCCAAACAGTCAAGAGTGGCGCCAAAGCTTGGAGCGACTCACCCTTTTTCATTTCTTTTTTTATTTCTTTTTTAAAAATAATAATAATTTATTATCAAAATTATGAAAGGTTAAAATTGTCAAAAGATTTCTCGTATTAGTAAATCGTTCTGTAATTAATAATTTTTTTATATGTTCAGGTGATAATTTAAGATATGTAAAATTCTATCACAAATAAAAAAAATCCTATTTGAGACCCATAACTTGATAGAAATATTTTAAATAACTTGAGATCTACTTATTATCTCTACCCTGCCAAAAATTTCCTTTAAAACTTACTCCTTCCATGTTCAAATTTAATTAAAAAAATGGTTATTCAATCCGAAGAGATGGAATGTCCCTTCCCAAGAAGAGAATAACTTGACGGAAATGTAAACATACCCCAAAGGGTTTGCAATATGCAATATTACTCTGTGATAGAGTAGGGCCTAATAGTCAGTTGTGTTCAATGGATGATTCAGTTAATGTTAATAGTTTAAACCTTATTCATTGAATCACGAGGATTAACTTGGTTTTTTGCCATTTCAAAAGTATATTGCTATTCTTGAGTAAAAACTCAAAAAGCATAAATTGAAACCTTTCCTACTGCTAGGAACCAATAACATCAAAGCTTCATATTCGTCCAATTTGGCAAATGATCAAGAAACCTTAACAGTCAAATGAAATCAATCAAATCCAATCAGTTCTTTGTTTGCCGGACATCATGAGCATCGAACAATTAGATAGGTAGTTAATCCTATTGTTAATCTTGTCTAAAAGAACCAACCAACTGAGAGCAATTACAAGAGAACCATCTGTTTAAAAATGATATTTGAACTTAACTCTACTCATTAAAATACTTCAAAAGAGTCTAGAAATCAAGAAATGTTCCAAAGTTGCTCTGATACTATGTTTAAAAAGTATAAATTAATTCATCAGTCAACATTTGCAAGAACTGCAATATCTATCTTCAAATTTCCAGAGACTGCAGACAACATAGAGAGAGAGGGAGATAGATCATCAGACATGATAGTGGTAGAGACGTGTCCAATCAAAGCTTCCAAATATAGAACCAAAGAGGGCAACCATAGTTCAAATGATGATGTCCAAATCCATATATGATCACACTCACTCTTTTCGTCTCTCTCGACTCCTTTGACAAAAGGGCTTTGCCAAAGTTCGAGGCAGAAATGAGAATCTCGTGGCCATGAATGAATGACTATGATAAGCAGCAGCAGCAACATCATCTCCTCGGGCATAAGTTGGGATGCTCTAGGGAAAGTCGTTTATACGAGCAAAGAAAGTTGCAGAAATCAAGTTCAAAAATAGCTTCTTTCCATCTTTAGCAATCCCTGGAATAGTCCCATCAACAAAAGACACATACCTTACTCCTTAGAAAATCGGGGATTGAGACGTGTGATTTTACCACATGTCTGTTTCAGCTTTCTTTCCTTCTTTCTTTCAGCTTTTTTGTCATCCATAAGCTGAAAACCAAAACTTCCTTCTCCATATTTTTTGTTTTTACATTCATTAATCTCATCAATAACCATATTTATTGGGGGCTCTCAATTTGCAGTCTTTAATCAAATGTTAAGCTATAATAAGATGGCATATCGATCACTTTAATCTAAGAAATACAGCAAGCAAAGGTTGTGAAATGAAATGAAATGAAACGGATTAATATTGATATATAATAGTACATAAAAAAATATGGAGGTAAAGTGTAAATATGATTTTATGTAAACGTGTTAAAACTTATTATAATAATATTCGAGTTATGTGATGATCGCATATTTTCACGTAACTGATTATTTAAACGTTCTGTTGAAGTTTCCTAATCAACCCCCCCCCCTTGGGCATTCCTGCTCCACAAGATCATCGAAGAGAACAGAGATTTACAGTAATTGGTATAGAGAAGCAATGGCTTTGTTTTATTTCCATATGTACGGCACTGAGAAGAGACCTATGAGACTTATGATGGTTGATGCAGATGGTAAATTTTGAAGTGTGCGTTAAGGATTATTGCATATCCCTCAATATTGTCCTCTCATGCATAACTTCTGGCTGCATGCACTGGTAGCTGCCATAGAATATAATTAGCCCACCAGACTCTTTTTCTCTTCTGATTTTAGGGTCTGAAAATGTCATAAAATCGCTGCTTAATTGGAGAACCCTAGCTTTCTCTTTAGCTGCTGCTTTTCAGTTAATTAAGTTATAGTATATTGTCTTGAACAACAATGGGTTCCATCCTTAATATTTATTTAAAGTGAACACTAATAAATCCATGATGAAACCTTACTAAAAAAACCATCTGCATGAAGAAACTTCTAATTCAGTTGATTTACTAGCCCATCTTCGTATCCATTTCTCCTTTTGTTTTTTCCTATTTTCTCCGTCCGGGTTCTCTCTCAAGCTCCAATGCGAGCTCAAGAACGTCGACGCATATTTGGTGCTTCTCATTTCTCATTTTTTCTTTTTGATATGAGTCTTATTAATTAGCGGAAAGACTATTTTAAATGTTTATTTGATTAAGAATGAATACATACACACATATATATATATATAATATGTATAAATGCTAAATTTATAAATTTGACTTGACCAATCGTTCATTTGTTTGGTAAATTTATTATAATATCTTGCTTTATGGGCAATAACAAAACACATTATGCAAAATTACAATCCTAATATTGCCAAACCTTTGGAAGTTGAGACTATTACGTATGTACTCAAAATTAAATGAATGTTCTATTTGTTTTGCTTTTTCATTTTCGGAGAGAGCAAGGTGTCATAAACTCCACTGTGGCATACAACTATTCAGTTGATGGGACCAAAAATTAGGAACAGACTTTCCAACGAATCAAAAGACCGGGATCACATATCCAGAGAATACCTGAAAAACTAGAGTGAAATGAACCTCAAACTTATGTTTCATCACAATCTCAAAACCCTCGAAAATATTGAGGGAATCAATGAATTAGGACAGTGAGAGACATGCATACATCATAAGTAGTGAGTTAAGGGCATCAAGTGGGGGGTACAACTTCTTTGTCTGCTACTGAGAAATTGTTGGTACTATGTGTCCAGTGTAGTAATGTCTGTAGGAACCCTAACCAGCACTGTCCAGCTGTTGTAGACCTTTAAGTTGAACCCTAGATTTTGCTTTTCTCCTCTGAAAGGGACAGACTTCTCTTCAATCTTGAAAGCTAAAGCTACTCTAGATATGTCGTCTTTTTCTTCTTCTTCACCATCTCTGCACTTGGGAGAAAAATCCACCATGGATTTGGTCCAGCAATCTGAGCATCTTTGCTATGTCCGGTGCAACTTCTGCAACACCGTTCTTGCGGTAACATTATTTGCATGCAAGAACTTCTACTCTTTGTCATTTGATACTTCATACAGGAGAAACCCTAACGAGTGGAGTTGCCCTAGATTGTGCTTTATGATCTCTAGATGTTTCTCTTTGTTTTGTTCGCTGGAACAGTATGTGATTACATATCATGGATTTGTCTTATGGATCTCTCTCCATCTTGATGTGTGTATCTGTCTTCTATCAACAACTATCAATCATCTTTATACAATTTCTAGAAAAGCCAAGAAATGGGTGCAGGATGGTACAATGATTGATTCTTTTCATTTCTCATTAACTTGGTAGAACTACTAGTAGTAGTTCTAGTAGTAGTCTACTACAGCTGTTTTGTCAAAGCTCAAACTGCAAGAGAAAACCTAATATCGCTTCTCCTTCATCTCTATGCTGACAGATTTTTTCCATCTTCTCCTTTTCTTATATATGAAGTGACAGGGAAAAGAAGAATCCAAATATAGCTCCATGCAGGGTCTATTCAATGGAGATGGAAATAGACAAAAATCAATCACTTTTCGGTTTTCAAATGCATTACAAGCACAAATCTGCATACAAAATTTGCGCACTTCTGTGTAGTTTGTTTGATACCCTTTCTTACTTTTGTGTGTGCTTCTATAGGTTGGAATTCCATGCAAGAGGTTGATGGATACTGTGACAGTGAAATGCGGCCACTGCGGCAACCTCTCCTTTCTGAGCACCAGGCCTCCACTTCAGGGTCAATGTCTAGAACATCAGACAAGTCATGTTCCGGTGAGGTCTCATGATAGCTTGTAACTAAAAATACATGATTCAGACTACTTATACAGAAGCCCTTGAATGTGCATTTATGATTTTCTTCAGTTGTCCTCAAAGTTCCCTTTTGATCATAGCTTTTCTTTAATTTGATATTGGAATGTATGCCCCTATTCACATCATAGATCAAGCTAACTTCACCTTTGTTGATGCAATAGTCCTTCTGCGGTGAGATGAAGAAAGGCCAATCTTCGTCGTCTTCCTCATCGACATCTGCGGATCCACAGTCTCCGAGACCTCCACCATTTGTTGTAAAACGTATGTCTATCCTAGATCCCAACTTCTTTCATTAACTATAAAGACCAGTTTACCACTTTGTATATCCCTTTGAGTTTGCAGCTCCAGAGAAGAAGCATAGGCTTCCATCTGCCTACAATCGCTTCATGAAGTAAGAAACACATGAATCTGCCTACATTCACTTCATTATCAATCCCTTCTTCCGTAAACACTCATTGGCATGTATTCCTTATTCAAAGGGAGGAGATACAACGAATCAAAGCTGCAAACCCCGAAATACCTCACCGTGAAGCTTTCAGTGCTGCAGCAAAAAATGTAAAGCCTTTCTTCCTCCTCTATTTCTTTCATCCCTGAACCCTGAAAATGTCAGATTCAGCATAAAATCTTACATTTTTTCTCTCTCTAAATAGTGGGCTAGGTTCATCCCAAATTCCCCAGGAGGGTCTAACTCAGATGCTAACAGAAATGTAAGATTTCATTTTCTTCACTGCATTGCTTCCTTTTTTTTGTGTAGAGTGGAAATCTGATTGTTTGGTTAGGTCTAGATATGTAATTTGCAGTACTGTACCAAACAGCAGATATGATGGGCGGCTGAAGGAGAAAATTGGAGCTTTGAAGTTGAGGCTTTTGCTTTGCTTTTTTATTATGAAACTCTTCGTTATCTTTGCTTTTCCAGTGGCAGTGCAACTCGGTGATATAATGTTATTTTATCTTTCGACTTAAATCTTTCATTTAAGGAATCATTTATGTTATGCATGCCACAATTTGCTACTCGGGGTCTGCATTCGACATATTTTTTTATTTTCAAATGTTAATTTAGCACAGCAGTTTAAGTGAATTTTGGGGCTAAGCCCAGAACAGATTGGCGTTATTAATTTCAGTTCTTTCCCCAGCAAATAACAGTCTTTTCTTGATTTTCTAAAATCGATCTTTCTCAATTTTAGTTCGATCAATAGATCTCCTTAAATCTACCCAAAATGCCATAAGACCTGTTTAGCATCTTAGTAATGTAATGACATTTCAAGCCAAAACGAAGGTTGGAGACCTATTTATGGCAGGGAAACCTCGTTGGTCTATTTCCTGATTAAGGAAGTTGAAACTCTAACTCCAGTAATTATATCAGGATTCAGGTCAGACAGCAAGAAGAAAACTCAGTACCACGATTCAGGTTATTTATTGCTTCATCAACTCCATATGTACTGGCAACTATGGAAGCAAAATCTTGATCCGGTGGTCGTCCCCTCATGCCAAGACAATAAAACATTTTCACAGACGTATAAAATTTATTAACAAAGCAATTTTAGAAAGTGAAAAGAAATCTAAATTTCAAGATGATCAGTGGTTTATTTGCATGGGATATTGAGAGAAGGAACAGATGGAAGAAGAAGGGCATCACGGCAAGGATTTGAACAAAAATAATACTAACAGAGATACAATAAGATCAACAAACTATAACATAGCACCAAATTTCAATAGCCTCTTCTCAATCATAGCATTTATTGGCAGCATCAAATCAAATCTATATATAATGACAACCCTGCATACAGTGAAAGAAAGCAGTGCAGTAAAAGAATTCCAAATACTACAAGTCCATAAAAGAATCAGCACTCATTGCCATGAATATAATTATTTTTTAGTATTTTCATTCTATGGTTTCTATATACATCTACGCTGGCGAATGTGTGATGGGGCACTATGAGGAACCATGCCCAGGTGCTCACGGCTGTATTCAAACCTGCACATACAGTGGTTATGGCTAAACGGAGAGTTAAACTCCATGAAGTTTGGGGATCATCAACTTGAACCACATTATCGTCTTGCTTCCGTTCTTCAGACTTTCATTATCTAAGAATCATGATCTTCCCAGTCGTTTTTTTCTTTAAGCCACCATAGCTGTAGAAAACAAACAATTGGAAGCAGGAAAACAAGAGAGACGCCAAGTGCTGAGTATAAATGTTAACCCACCTTCCTTTTTTATCTTCACTGATCATAGTATATCAGCAAAGAGGGTAATTTTCCTGTTTCATTTGCATAGCACTTTTCAGCTGCTCCACCCTTTGCAAATGGGATGACAACTGGAGCAGATCAACAGTGGACCCAACTTCAGGAGAAATACAATGCATGAAGTTATTGTAATCTGATGTTTGAACAAATCCATCTTTTTGATAACCAGACCAAATAGCTACCCTGCTATCATGAACTATGGGACTTCCTGCTTGGTTTTGTATCCCTGATGAAGAATGTCTATTCCTTGTAAAGCCTTTTATACTGCTCGTTCCTGTTCGTCCGGTGGATTCCTGATCAACTCCAATGCGAGTACTTCGATTCTCTCTAGAAGTTGGAGGAGTTGTCATCGAAATGCCTGTTGAATGGCTTGACGATTTATGCGATTTAGGTGACAGAAGAGAGAGAGCACAATGGGAGTCTGAAAGCACGCATAGTTCAACTTCTACTGCCGCATTATTACATGTTTCCAAGTGATGCTCATTTCTGATTATATGCCGATTTGCAAGGGACTTTGAAGGTGACTGTCCTGTTTCTGGTAGAGCTAGCTGAGAAATGTCATTAGGTACCTGTTCCAGTTTAATCTGCTTGCTATGGTTACAACTTACATTTCTTTCTTGATAATAGAAATTGCCAGGAAGTGTTTCTGATGAAAGAGGAGATCCACTCTTCAATAAAGCCATCTCGAAGAACCTGGAACCTGCCATTCGCAAAAATACATGTACATGTGAAGCTTTTATCCACAATATGTGCTTACAATCGATTGACAATGAATTCAACAGTATGACATCACCACTGACCTAAAACACATTAATTAATTTAAAGTTATAAGAGCACCGAACTGGTTGAACACTGTTAGCTCAACTCCTTTATAGCATGGAACGAATTTGGTCTACTTAAAAGTGTATAGTGACACTGTACAAAATTAGCACCTTTGACAGTTACATAGCTGAAGCCATGAACACAAGAAGACTATATCCAGCTACGGAAGGATGTTTTCAGCTGCCCTATCCTGAAGCAATATTGATAAGAGTATCTTAATTGAAACCCCAAATCAGCATAAAAATGTAATTCAACCTGATTATTATTCGACACTTTCAAACATGTTTAACAATCAAATCCAAAGTTCTTCTAGATATACTAATCAGGTATGCATAGCCATTTAAAATGCTAGCACCAGCTAAGAGAAGCAGGTTTAAACTTCTTATTTCCCTCTTGCAAGAGCATACTGGCAAAGGGGAATCAATACCAGTTTTTTATTGGCACTGAAAGTTGCTAAACTTAGAGAAACTGTTTTGTTGAAATACCAAGCATAGTGATCAAGTCTACACAAATGCCAATGTATACTTTGAGGCAGAGCCAGAATGGTCAACAAGAGAACAAGCATGCAAAGCAGTGAATTGGGGAATTTATCCCAGCCAAAGGACACAAAAAGTTTCAAGGTAGATAGCAGTTAAGCAAAATCAGAGGTTTTACCTAAATGAGCACCCAATTGGGGCTTGCGTCGTCGTTCATTATGGCCAGCCAGACGCTTCCGGCAACTACGTTTACCGTCATCGAACTCTACAAGCAAATGAAACCTGGATGCCGAAATGTAAGCACTCAGAAGTACCAATACTAGAGAGAGAGAGAGAGGAATTACTTTTTACAGCTATATTCGTCTCATAACATCTAGATTATTGAAGGGTTAGCACCAAGGAAAAAACTTCAGCAGCTATTACCGAATTTACTTGACATCAAATGGGAATCAGAATCAAGTTTGATTATTATGCAGAAATAGGTGAAATGAAATGAGATGCAAGAAGACGGTGAAGAATACCTGCTACACTGTTGACAAAACCTTTGCTCAATGCCATTTATAACAACTTTAGCAGTCTTTGAGTGAATATCACATACTCTGTGCCTCTTGTAGTAGTCCTTTGAAGAGCTTAGGTCCTTGTAACAGCCCAGTACCTGGCAGATAGGAATCTGGGGATGCGAGCTCGTGTTCCGGGCTCTTTTAACAGGCAATGAATCTTCCACTAATGATGAAATCAAACTCTCTTCGGAACTAAGCATGCTATTGACTTCTTTGGAATCAGTACATTTCTCCAGCTTCAGATCAGCCCTTGACTCTTTGTCATTATTAGGCTCAAAAAAAGTACCAGAAAGCTGTGCTCCAAATCCCAGCTCCTTTATGGAGTGGCCCAAATTATTAATAGAAGTAGATGCCACCTTTTTAATGGAACTATCACTTATTTCTTCACTTAAAACTCCCAGACCAGGACTATCAAGAACAGATTTTCTCATTCGACGAGAGAAAACGGTCTCCACAAGTTCAATGTCATCAACTGTTTCTCTATCAAGATGCAGCATGTCTTTATCAAAATCACAACAGTCCCTTATTTCTAAGTTCTTTACAAGATTTTTGTTTCTCACAAGAACATCAATTGGCAAGTCCATATCTTCCAGAAACACAGAGCCTCTGTTTTCCAAGGAATAGCTCAGAAACTCCATTCCCAGCATTAAACAAAAGTTGCTCAGCTTAGGTATCAGTAGCAATATCTGAAATACTTAAGTAAAAAAAAAATTTAACCAATTGTGTAATTAATACCAAAAGTTCAATCCGCATCAATTTCTCAACAACCCAAATAACAAGAGAAATAAACAAGTCAATCGAAACTAGACAAATTCAGCCAAAAAAAAATTATAACTAGACAAAGTTTAAATATATCTGTAGATACAGACACCAGAAATAATATGTCCAACGGGTTATCCAAATAATATATCAATCGAAACTAGACAAATTCAGCCAAAAAAAAAATTATAACTAGACAAAGTTTAAATATATCTGTAGATACAGACACCAGAAATAATATGTCCAACGGGTTATCCAAATAATATATCTGCTGAAAAAAAAAAAGGGAAAAAATCCGCTCATTAAAAAAAGAAAACTTCCATTTGGAACAGAATCGAATCAAGAACCCACAATTTCTTCAGCTATCAAGTTTCATAAAATCAAGAAACAGGTAAAGGTTCTAACAAAAGTCCAGATTTTTACTCCAAAATTGACAAAAAAAAGAAGCAATTAAAGAGAGGCCCACATGAGATGATCAGCATATCAAAGCAGAATTCATATTTGAACAGCATAAGAAGAAAGTACCAGGTTTATGATGATGATGGATGAATAAGAAGAGTAGCTCTGTTGTTGTTCCGAAGGCCAAGGAGAGGGAGAAGCAGAGATACAGAGAGAAAAGATTAATTGGGGTGGCGCTGAAACAGTATTCTCAGTGCTGTGAAGAGTCAACGATATTAACCTTTTTCGGGAACAAAAGGCATGTCAGGTGTCAACCATCAAGCCCTTTTGCACTTGCTTCTGTCTCTTCTTCTTTCCTTTTCATTTTGCCAATTTTTTTCGATCATTTGCAAGTGATTGTGCCATTTCTTAGCCAATCATTATCAGTATTCTTTCTCTATTTTCATTTTGTTTATATAATGGAAACTGGAAATTATATCTATTATTTATTTATTTACAATATGTTTTTTAATTAATCTCTCTATGGTTATTTCATAATATAATATATATATACATATAACTTCTGTTATTATTTTAAAATATTTTTAGGTAAACCTATTATGATAAACTAGAACAATAAAAGGTATAAATTTTTTTATAAAATACATTATTCAATTTATGAGAAATGGTATATTAAAAATTATTTCTGTAAAAAGATATTTTAAGAAGAATATAAATTTTTTGACGTGGAATTGACATTATCTAGGAAAATTTTTAATGTAATTAATAATCAGTGTTCATTAATTTTGAATTTGTAAATAATAATGATAAATTTTTAAATTTATTCAAAATTGAGGGATGAAATTAAAATTTAAACAAAGAATGATGAAAATGTAACTAACGCTATTTTTGTTAAATGTAATCATTATTTTGCTAAATACATCATAATTACATTTCAGCCTCTCTTTTCTTTTTCTTTTGAGGGAGAGAAAATGAAAAAAAACAAAGGAAAGACTTTAGTGTATTTGGATTGATTCGGAATTTAATATAAATTTTTTATTTTTAATTATATTTTTTCTTTCATAAAAAAATTTCTCTTATGAAACTCAAGGTAACAAATCTAAAATCAAAACACTCCGATCCTATCCAATTGTAATCTCTTTTCACAATCCTTATGTATAAATTGATATAATCAAATAAAATTTTTAGTATAAGAATTGATATATTATTGATAAATATTACGTAATTAATAAGAGGAAAATAATTATTAATTTATAAAACTATAATATCTATATATAAATAAAAAAATTCATTAAAAAAATCGTACACTAAATAGTGGTGGAATTCTACTCTCATTGTTGGGAAGCTTTAAATAAATTGCTTTTTTTTTATTAAGTGGGAAGCCTAAAATAAATTGATGACTAGAAAAAATGTCTCAATCAAATAATCTTTTCTCTGCTTTTATGATGCTTACGTCTACAAACCCACATACAAATGCGTGGGGAATGCAAATTTGTCTCTTTCCCATCCCCTTCACCAAAGTGCTTCATGTTTTCCTCCTCTTCTTCTTCTTTTCTTTCTTAAAAAAATATAGATTCCCTATCTTTCTTCAATCAGTTAACCTTGATTATTAAAAGCAATTACCATTGATTATTATCCTAATTGTAATTTTTTATTCAATAATCTATTGTTAGAATCAATAGGCCTTCAAATTATTTATTTAAAAAAAATTAAAATACATTTCTGCAAAAGTAAAAAACCTACTACTAGAAGTTTTCAAGAAAGTCAGAATAGGAAAGCACGCATTTTTTTTTACTTTATATATTTTTTATTTTAAAATATCTTGATAAAAATAATAAAATAAGTAATAAAATTTCATTAATTTTCTGAACAATAATTTGTTTACACATGATAAAACTTGTTATTGTCGTGCTAATTATGTGCTTATGTTAATTTATCTGAGACCAATAATAATAAAATAGCCTACATTCATAAATTTCAAATACTACCTAATCTAAGTTCAATGATTTTTAACAAAGGAAAATAAGAATAATTATGCATTAAAAATTTGAAAATACTAATGGAAATGCACGACTACAAACATTTTCTTCCTACCTGTCGCTTTCGGTTTGATTTTTGTGAGTCACCCGATCTGTGGGCAACGCTCCAAAACCGACCCGATCTGCGAGTGTCTGGAGTGGGCCGGGCTCACTAGAAAAAAAAAACAAATTTCTTGTCAAAACGCTTTGGAACTTTAACAACTTTTAAGATTAAAAAATCTGTCGATCAGATTAGAATTAAATTCCAGCTTTTGCCCTTTGGGGACTCAGTGAAGTCATGGAGCCAATTTTATCAATTTTCTATAATATTTTTTTCTGAAAAACCCATGATGTTCGCATGTTATATCCTGGTATATTTTGTTATTTTTCCATTTAAATTATGAAAATTTGTAGAGAAATTAACAAGTTTAGTTTCTAAATTATTTATTTATCTTATAATTATTCTTAATCTTTAATCTTATCTTTTTTAATCCCTATACTATTTTGTTTATCTTCTAACTATGCTTAATATTTAATTTTATCTTTTCTAATATTTAAGCTATTGTTTTTTCAAAACCGAATGGTCTCAGTAAAATTTAACCACTTTCTTTATGTTCATTACACATGGAACAATTAGTAAAGGAAAATAAGTTATTTTATAACATTTTGATGTTGTCTACACGTGCAATGATTAGATAGAGTTTAGTTTTGACATTTTCTTTCTTTAATTTTTGTAAAGATACATTGTTTGTAAGATGAGAGACAAGACCTAAAAAATAAATTTATATTATTTTTAAAATAAAATTCAATCTAAATACATTCGCAATTTTGATGTAACATCATGTTATTTGAAATTTGTTTAACGCGACTTATTTGCCCTGAGGGTATTGCATACAACGACCTGATTATGTCATCAATTAGGTGGTTGAGACCATTATGCTTGAAAACAAAATAGTTTAGAATTAAAATAGATAAAATTATAGATTAAGGATAACTTTAAGATAAATAAAATATTTTAGAGATTAAAAAAATAAAATTAAAGATTAAGAATATTTTTAAAATAAATAAAATAGTTTTATCAATTCTTTATATCGTTGTCTGAACTTTAATTTTTCATTTAGTATCTATAAAATTTTTAATTACGATATTCTTTATATTCTAGATTCATAAAATTAAAAATTTTATAAATGTATTGTTAGCCCTAAGGGCAAATCATGTAGTTTTGATTAATGACAAATATTGATGAGGACTAATATGCATGTCATTTGTGTGATAGGATTGTTGGATTAAGAAGTATGAAGTCTCATTGCCTTGGAGCTAGCAATGCAAGAACAACTATAAGATGCCTAAGTGATTGAAGGTTGAAGAGTTTGTTCAAGATTAATGAAGGCTTTGAAGACATGAAGTGTAGGTGACATGTGGTTAATAGGTAAATATTGTAAACCCTACACTCTTAAGTCTTGGAATCTATGAGTTGAAATTGAGAGCACAAAACTTGATTTAAATGGTTTCAATGGTTTTGAACTTACCTAAATTATCAAGTTTTCATAAATGGTTTTTGCACATAAAAGGTCTTTAATGACTTATCTTTTAGGCTAGAAGGTTTTCCAACTTGTTAGAATTGATTTGAACATGTTTTGACAAAGTTTGAAAAATTCGGAAGAAGATTCGGACGCAGATCCAAAAAATTCGATCGTCCGAATTTTGTAGCAAAAAGTTTGCTACTATTCTTCCGGAGAAATTCGGAAGAAGATTCTGACGCAGATAAAAAATTCGGTCGTCCGAATTTTGTAGCAAAAGTTTGCTACTGTTCTTCCAGAGAAATTCGGAAGAAGATTCGGACGCATGCAAAAAATTCGGTCGTCCGAATTTTGAAGCGAAAAATTCGGATGCAGAATTCGGTCATCCGAATTTTTCCCAAACTAGCCGATCATTAGCCAGTTGTATAGCCGTTTGAACTGATTTTTGAATTCTATAAAAGCCATAAACTCCAGATTTTTTTAGAAGAACTTTGAACTTAACAAATCTTACATTATCCAACTTGTTTTACATCAAATTGAATTGAAAAGCTCTCAAATTGCCTTGTGCTCAAAGATTGAAATTCAAGATTCCAAAGGCAACAAAGTGTGAAGGTGAAACATTGTGTAATCATCTACCAACAAAGTGGTAACATCTTACACACTCTCTTTTCTTATCTTAATTGTGATTTCTACTAGCTCATTTGCAAGGTTATCTTGTGACATAAAAACCCTTTTGTGGAAGGGTGAGCCATAGACTAGATTAATCAAGGTTGTAGTGTAAAACCTCGTGTGTGGGTGAGCCTTGGATTAGATTAGTCTTGAGGTTGTCTTTAGATATAAAACCATTGTGTTTGGTGAACCTTGTATTGTTTGTATAATTACTAGAAGAGGTTGTGAGTGTAAAAACCATAGTGTGGTTAGCCTCTTATGTAATTGTTGAACTTGAGCATATAGTGAATTGGTTGAAATCCTTGAGTGTGGACTCAAGGTAGTGGATGTAGATCTTAGAGAGATCGAACCACTATAAATCGTGTGTTCATTTCCTTATAGCTTTATTTATTTACATGCTCATGTTATTATTAGTTGTTCATAGTTGTTGATTGATTGGATATAGTCTTATTGTTTGATGATCTTATCTTAACCATTACATCACATATAAACTTGAAACTTGTGAAATTAAAGAAGAGTTTTTATTAAGGCAAAGGATTTGTAAAAAGGGAAAAGATTTTCGATAATTAGCCAAAGACCTAATTCACTCCCCCTCTTAGGTCTTTCAATTGGTATCAGAGCAAGGTCTTCTTTTCAAGGTCTAACAACCTAGAAGTAAAGATTATATGGCTAGTTTATCAAATTTGCCTTATATGGAAGGTTCATCTACAAATAGACCTCCTTTGCTTGATGGTTCTAATTATACATTTTGGAAATCTAGAATTAGAATTTTTATTTGTTCTATTAACTTTGATTTGTGGAGTGCCATTGAGAAAGGTCCCTATGTGCCTATGAGAATGAAAGTCGATGGAGTTACCAGGGAACCAAAGCCCATGGAGGAGTATGATGAGAGCGATACAAGGAAGATAACTTTAAACTACCAAGCAATGAACATCTTGAGTTGTGCATTGGACGTGAATGAATATCATCGAGTGAGTGAATGCAAATCCGCTCACGATATGTGGAGACTTCTTCAAATAACACATGAGGAAAGAGCCAATGTGTGCTTTATGGCAATAAATGATGAGGTACAATCTACTTCTTCTACTTCTACTTGTTGTGATGATGATAGTGATGATCTTAGTGAATTATATGTTGAAATGTATGAAGAATTAAAAAAGGCTTCAAAAAGAAATAAGGAAATGAAATTCAAAATTAATGAGTTATTGAATGAAAATTCAAAATTATATTGTGAAAACAAAAGACTTCTTGAATCTATTGATTGTTTGAATATTGAAAAAGAAGTTTTAAATATCTCTTTGCAAAACATGTCCCTTGAAAATAAGATTCTTTGTGAAAAGATTTTATCTCTTGAAAGAATGCTTATTGACCATGAGACTTTGAAAAAGAAGGTTAATGACCTTACATCATGTATAGAAAAAATTTACAAAAAGGAAGGGACAATCTTGTTAAAATTCTTGGAGCTCAAAGATCTCCTCTTATCAAAAATGGTCTTGATTACAATTATGTAAACAATGTGCCTAAATATAACAAATTCTTTAAAGCTACTTCTACTTCCATGCATCATACTTGTTGTACTTATTGTGGAAAACATGGACATAAAGTCACCAAATGTTATGTTAAAAGAAAAGTAGAGAATGGTATAAAAACTATTTGGAGAGTTAAGGAAACTATTACTAACCCCCACTGGACCCAAGAAAGTATGGGTACCAAAGGATACTTCCTCTCCTTTATTGCAGGTACACTTCAATTCAAACTCAAGCACAACTAAGAGGTATATTGATGATGTTGGCTTAAAGAATAACAGAAAACACCTCATGCATAATCAAGGTCAAAGCAACCGATGAAGTAACCAATGTTGATAAAGGTTCCTCTCTTCTTTTTAAACAAATGTTGCTTAGTGATAATTTGAAATATAATTTGCTTAACATTAGTCAATTATGTGATAGTGTGAAAAAGGTGAATGTGAATGTAATACTTGCACTATACTTGATGGTGTCAATAGTAGAACTATTTTTGTTGCAAATTGTATTAATGCCTTGCCTTGATTTGAACTTGTTGCTTATAAAGTTAGATGATTTTCCACTCATGATAATGACTGTTATTTATGACATAGTAAATTTGGTCATGATAAAATGATTAAAATAACTATGATTGAATATCTATGCATTTTCTTGGCCAAAAACATCTTTATGAAACTTCACAAAAATGTTCGAGACTTGAAGTTTGGATGTAGACCACAAGTTCGGTCGCCCTGAACTTATGTGACAATATGATATTTTGTGATTTTGATCAATTACTTACAAAATGTTTCAATGTGTGTTTTATCTTGATAAGCTTGAATGTCTTGTTGCTTATAATAATGATTGATTTTCTTGGCCTAGAAGATTTGGTCACGTGAACATGGACTTGTTGAACAAACTTTCCTTTCAAGATTTAGTTGGAGGATTGCTAAAAATGTGTTTTGAGAAAATTGTCTTTCACATACTTGTCAATATGGAAAACAAACAAAAGAATCTTCCAAACCTAAGAAAATGACTTTCACTTAACCTCTTAAAAATTATTTATATGGATTGTTTGGACCAATGAGGATCACTAGTCTTGATGGTAAGAGGAATTCATATATGATTGTTGATGATTTCTCTAGATTTACATGGGTGATCTTTCTAGCTCAAAAAGATGAAGTTCTTTCATGAATTTGTAAGACTTTTTCAAAAGGGTCCAAATCTCTCTTGTGTGCAAATTGATTACTATTGGAAGTAAATAATGGGAGAGAATTTTACAATCAAGATTTTACAAAACAATGTGCTTTGAGAATGGGATTGCTCACAATCTTTTGAACTTATATTTGATAGAATACTCTAGAATTTAAACATACATGACTGGTTGTATCAAATATACATTAATACGTGTAACAAAGTACTTTTATATTGAATACTACTTGCATGTATTGCCTATTTCAAAGTTTTGGTTACAAGTGCCTTATATTGAATATGTGCGATAACTTGGAAAATTTGATAGAAAATTGAATGATGGGATATTCCTTGGTTTTTCCTCTAACAACAAGGCTTATAGAGTTTCTAAGAAAAAGAACCTTACATGATGAGGAAACTATTCATGTTAGTTTTGATGAATCTTACATTTACTTGGAAAGAAAAGATGAAGATGATGTAGGTACATCTATGAATGACTATCAAACCCATCTTCAAGCACCAACTTTGGAGGATCACACCAATGAGGAAGAAATGATTGAACAAAATCAAGATGACCAACCTAGTGGTGACCAAGAGCTCTCAAAGAACCTAAGATATTCAAGAGAAATTCGGAAGGAGCAAATCATTGGTGATATCTCCCAAGGAGTAAACATAAGACGGTATTTTATCGATTACTTTATTCTTTATCTCATATGAGCCTAAAAGTATTGATGATGCATTGTGTGATGATTTTTGGATTATTACTATGCAAGAGGAATTAAATAAATTTGAAAGATACAAAACTTCAAAATTCCTAAATCTCATGATCATTCCATTATTGGAACTAAATGGTTTTTAGAAATAAACTCAATGAATCCGAGGAGGGTGTAAGAAATAAATCAAGATTTGTCACCCAAGGATTCAATCAAAGAGAGTGAATTGTTTATGATGAAACCTTTGTTCCGAATGCTAGACTTAAGTCCATAAGAATGCTTTTGACTTTTACTTTCATTAAAGGTTTTAAATTATTTCAAATGAATGTCAAAAGAGCTTTTCTAATTTATGTGGAACACTCACCCGGTTTTGATCAAGAAAAGTTTCCTAACCATGTTTTCAAATTATCCAAAGCTTTGTATGATTTAAAACAAGCTCCTAGAGCTTTGTATAAAAAAAATTGAGTTTTTTTTTTCTTCTTTCAAAAGGATTTTCAAGAGGAAAGGTTGACACTACTATTTTCATTAAAAAAAAAAACCTCTTGTAACAATGATCTATAAGTTGTCCAAATATATGATACAATTCTTTTTTGGTGCTTTTAATACTTCACTTTGTGATGTGTTTGCCAAGTTAATGTAAAGTAAATTTGAAATGAGCATGATAGGAAAACTCTATTTCTTTCTTGGCCTACAAATCAAGAAAACCAAGGATGTCACTTTCATGAATCAAGTTAAGGTATAGGCACTTCCATAAGTTTATCAACTATGCTTGACAAGAATAAAACGGTGTCATAGGAGTAGTCAACTATATTTGACAGCAAGTAGAGCCAATATTATGTTTGTCATGTGCTTGTGTGCTAGATTTTATCTTGTCCTATAGAATCTTATTTGATTGTTGTTAAAAACATTCTCTATTACCTTATTAATACTCTAAGTGATTATGGTCTATATTTCAAATGTGTGGCTATATTATGTGATAACACTAATGCAATTGATTTGACCATCATACTATTCAACAAACTAGGACAAAGCATATAGAGATCAAACTTCATCTCATTAGATATAATTCTACTAAGAATAATACTTATTTAAAAGCATGTTTGCATTCATTGATATCGTTACTAAGTCATTGGTCAAGAAAGGTTTGACCAATCTTAGAAGAAGCTTAGGGATTTCGAAATTCAATAACTAACGAGTATATTCAAGTGTGTAGCTCCAGGTGAGAACAAAGAAGCCTAGCATGAGAAAAGGAAAGGGAAAAGCCAAAGATAGAGAAGGAGGACTAGTAACCAACGAACCAAGGAAGGTTTATGTTTCTCAAATCATGTCATGGCTAGATAGATTTGTCACAGTGGAGGCTACTACTGAATTTGATGATTGGACAAAAAGGAACCATAAGACAAATTCAAGCCATAAGGTGGATGTCATCAAACTATCCGAAATGGGTAATATACTCTCATTTTTTAAATTATATGAGCTGAGCTAGTTTGCTTGTGTTTGATGAATGCTATTACCTTATTTAGTTTATGGAGTTTAAGCAAATAATAAGGAAGAAAGAGTTGAGTGAGTTGGTAATAAAGCTATTTAGTGGTATTTTTCAAGAATATCACAAGTTAATTTTTGAGATTGATAATGCATTGATCAATAGAATTTGTGATGTTGAGGATGTTGGGTTTAGGCATTATTCTTCCGAGGAACATTGTTTTATAAGTGAGTTATACTCACATGAAAGAATTGAGAATGCATATATAAATGGTAGAAGCCTCAAGACTAGAAAGAGAGAGAGATAAAAGATTTTTTTATGCTAGTGAAAGAGTTTTACATCACATTCTTACTACATTGATTATAGCATACGTTGGACACAAATCTTCTATTGATAATATGTATGCGATAATTATGCTAGCCATGCATAAAAAAAATTAATTTTGGATATATATTGCTAAAGAATATAATGGAGCAAGAAGAACAAAAATAAAATAAAATTATTCCCTGAAACAAAGTAAACTTGGATAAACTCTCCAATATTGATAATGTTCTATCTCTATTTGATGATATTGATTGGAGCAATTTACTAGTAATTGATGAAGAATTTTATACTGCCCTTACATATGAGCTTTATGCAAATCTTAAAGAAGAAAGAATTGAACATTAGGGGGATAATGTAGTTTAATGGTATTCCTCTAGAGTGTATCAAGTGGATTTTGAGTTCAATAATGCCTTAGTGAACAGAATTTTGTGGAGTAGATGATAATGAGGCAAGGTATTACTCATTGAAATAACATTGCTTTATTCTTGGATTGTTCACAAATGAAAGATTTGAAGAAGCTTTCACAAATGGTAGACAATTTAGGTCAATTAGGGAAAAGAAAATCAAAGCCTTTGATGCTAGAGGAAGGGTTATGCATCACATGACTACTACTATGCATTTGATGATTATGCTTGCCTTGCATGAGCATAGAAGACTAAACTTTGGATTCATGGCGTTGAAGCATATGATTAGTGCAAGAAAACCAGCCAACGAAGCCTTACCGTATGGGATACTATTAACAAGAAAGGAAAACCAAAATGAGGCATGAGTTATCTAGTAAGGGGGAGCAACCTTCCACAAAAGAAGACTATTTGACGAGGTACCCTCTATTGAAAAAAAAAAATTTGAAGGTAATAATCTCACTAGAAGTGATACCATAGTTGCCAAGGTGTTTTAAGAGACATTGAGCAACTATGTAAAGAAAATGAAGGAGATGGACAAATTCTTTGAGTCCTTTGCTCTAACAATTCTTGGCAAATTTGATGATTTAGAAACTATAGTAAAAAAAAATATATGGAAGGAGATGACAACAATAAGAATGATAGTAATGACAGTGAAAATTGAGATGGCTATCAATTTGTTGCTAAAGAAGAAGACTAAGATGAAGGAAAAGGCAGTGAAGCACTCCAAGCAAAAGAAGAGCATGAGAATGAAGAACATAGAGGTAAAGCCCAAGAGAACAAGTAAGAAGAAGGAGGTGAAGGGAGTCAACAAATGAAGGACCCCATCATATAGAGATCAAGGAAACATTGCCATCACAACAAACAAATTTGGAAGTGAAGACCATGCAGCACACCCAAGACTAAGCCTTTCTATCCCTAAACTCTATTTTGTTGCTTATTTTAGTTTATGCCTTGATGCACATGTTATGCTTTGACATTGAAATTTACTTGTGTATTTCTAGTCATTATAATGTTTTGAAGCTCAATATATGAAATCTTTATGATAAGAGCTTCTTTTATTTCACTTTTGTTGTCCAAGTACTCTTACCCCACCTTTGATTGATGACAAAAGGGGGAGAAGAAAATGTGATGACAAAATGTGTGAAAATGTGAAATAGCAGTGGAATTCCTGAAGAAAATGTGATGACAAAATATGTGAAAATGTGAAATAGCAGTGGAATTCCTCATGCATGAAGAGAAAATGTGTGAATTTTCTGAAAGTCCATGCATATATCAAGGGGGAGAAAGAATGACTACAAATTGTGCTATGTGCTTGCTGTAAATGTGTTGTGTGTTGTGTATATGTTGATGTGCAATATGTAATGAGTAATGTGAAAATATTTGGCTGCATTTCTGCATTTGAATTTAAATTGAAAGTGTTATAATATGTGAGGTTTTAGTTGTTTTCTTAGATTTTGGAATATGGTTAAGTTGAGATTGAAATCTTGAACTTGGTTCTTGACTTGACCTATGATTTTGAATTACTTCAAGAAAATAATTGAATGCATGAATTTTGTGATTTTGCAAAGCTAAATTGAGTGCTATTGTAGCTATACATATTTGAGTACTTCTATAGTTCATTTGAAAATGCAAAATCACCTTTTCAACTTGTTTCCAAAAATTTGGACTTGAAATTCGGATGCAGACCAAAAATTCGGATGCATGTTTCAGAAATTTGGATGCATGCATATTTGTTGCCAAAAAGTGCTTCTTTGTTGTTCAAATTGATTCAAATATGTTTTATTCTCTTCCATTATGTTTGAACAACCTTTGGAAAGATTTATTTCACATTAAACTTTCATTATATTGAATTTATTGCAATTTGGACTTGGAATGTCAAAATTCGGATGCATGAGTTTAAAAAATTCGGATGCATGTTCTAAAATTCGGATGCATCCATATCAGTGTTGTCAAAATGTGCTCTTTTGTTGTTCAAATTGATCCAAATATGTTTTAATCTCTTCCATTATGTTTGAACAACCTTAGGAACACTTTATTTCACTTCAAACATTCATTATATTGAATTTATTACAGTTTGGACTTAAGATCAAAAAATTCGGATGCAAGGTTTAAAAATTCGGATGCATGTTCTGAAATTCGGATGCATCCATATTTTGTTACCAAAATGTGCTCTATTGTTGTTCAAATTGATTCAAACTTGTTTTAATCTCTTCCACTATGTTTGAACAACCTTAGGAAAGCTTATTTTCAAAAATTGAAGCTTTCATTTCACTTATTTTACAATTCGGACTTGATATGTCAAAATTCGGATGCATAGCATCTCAAGTCCAAACTTGTTGAAAAATGAGCACAATCTAAGGGGGAGCAATATTAATCTTTTATGACCTTTAATACATCTCTTAGAAGTTTTCTAAATACTTAAATGCTATATCTTCTATATGTAGTTGGAAGGAAGGAGGCAAATGGAGGTTGGTTGGGTCATAGGCTCATATTGAGCCTTTTGTATGTCAATGTGCTAAATTAGTTATCTTCTATCATTGACATCAATACTTCTTTGTACTACATTGTTTAAATCCATCACATTTTGTATCAAAGTTTGTCATCATCAAAAAGGGGGAGATTGTTAGCCCTAAGGGCAAATCATGTAGTTTTGATTAATGACAAATATTGATGAGGACTAATATGCATGTCATTTGTGTGATAGGATTGTTGGATTAAGAAGTATGAAGTCTCATTGCCTTGGAGCTAGCAATGCAAGAACAACTATAAGATGCCTAAGTGATTGAAGGTTGAAGAGTTTGTTCAAGATTAATGAAGGCTTTGAAGACATGAAGTGTAGGTGACATGTGGTTAATAGGTAAATATTGTAAACCCTACACTCTTAAGTCTTGGAATCTATGAGTTGAAATTGAGAGCACAAAACTTGATTTAAATGGTTTCAATGGTTTTGAACTTACCTAAATTATCAAGTTTTCATAAATGGTTTTTGCACATAAAAGGTCTTTAATGACTTATCTTTTAGGCTAGAAGGTTTTCCAACTTGTTAGAATTGATTTGAACATGTTTTGACAAAGTTTGAAAAATTCGGAAGAAGATTCGGACGCAGTCCAAAAATTCGGTCGTCCGAATTTTGTAGCAAAAGTTTGCTACTATTCTTCCAGAGAAATTCGGAAGAAGATTCGGACGCAGACAAAAAATTCGGTCGTCCGAATTTTGTAGCAAAAGTTTGCTACTGTTCTTCCAGAGAAATTCGGAAGAAGATTCGGACGCATGCAAAAAATTCGGTCGTCCGAATTTTGAAGCGAAAAATTCGGATGCAGAATTCGGTCATCCGAATTTTCTGAAACTAGCCGTTACTAGCCGTTGTATAGCCGTTTGAACTGATTTTTGAATTCTATAAAAGCCATAAACTCCAGATTTTTTAGAAGAACTTTGAACTTAACAAATCTTACATTATCCAACTTGTTTTACATCAAATTGAATTGAAAAGCTCTCAAATTGCCTTGTGCTCAAAGATTGAAATTCAAGATTCCAAAGGCAACAAAGTGTGAAGGTGAAACATTGTGTAATCATCTACCAACAAAGTGGTAACATCTTACACACTCTCTTTTCTTATCTTAATTGTGATTTCTACTAGCTCATTTGCAAGGTTATCTTGTGACATAAAACTCTTTTGTGGAAGGGTGAGCCATAGACTAGATTAATCAAGGTTGTAGTGTAAAACCTGTGTGTGGGTGAGCCTTGGATTAGATTAGTCTTGAGGTTGTCTTTAGATATAAAACCATTGTGTTTGGTGAACCTTGTATTGTTTGTATAATTACTAGAAGAGGTTGTGAGTGTAAAACCATAGTGTGGTTAGCCTCTTATGTAATTGTTGAACTTGAGCATATAGTGAATTGGTTGAAATCCTTGAGTGTGGACTCAAGGTAGTGGATGTAGATCTTAGAGAGATCGAACCACTATAAATCGTGTGTTCATTTCCTTATAGCTTTATTTATTTACATGCTCATGTTATTATTAGTTGTTCATAGTTGTTGATTGATTGAATATAGTCTTATTGTTTGATGATCTTATCTTAACCATTACATCACATATAAACTTGAAACTTGTGAAATTAAAGAAGAGTTTTTATTAAGGCAAAGGATTTGTAAAAAGGGAAAAGATTTCGATAATTAGCCAAAGACCTAATTCACCCCCCCTCTTAGGTCTTTCATGTATTTTAATAAATAAAGTCCCATTATGGAAGATGTTATCTTTTGAATGATTTAAACAATAAGTTTGTTATTTTCCAATTACATATATTTATTACTTTAGATTAAACAAACCTTAAGGGTGTAAATGTCCTATAAACGTTCCAAATAGTTTGAGTTGCCATCTCTATGAGGAATATGTGGTCAAAATATAAAAACTTTCTTCATGAGAGGGTTGAAATATTATGAAAGAGAGTTAAAAGAATGATATGTGCATGTGAGAGGTGGTTGAGTGTTCAATTCTTGTCTAATGCCAGTTTATTATTTTTTATTATAAAAATATTTTTTATTTGTATATTTTTTATGAAGAATTGCGGCATTCTCACTATGATTTTTTTTCCTTTTGGGTTCATGTTAGGTGATAAAGGCATTTTTTATTATTTTAACTATTTTTCACTTCATTTTTATCGGAAAATCATTTTACTATTATGTTAATGGAGTTTAAATGAGGGCTAATTCTATAAATTATTTATTTAACTCTATTCTCATGATTTTATGAGTTTTATATGTTAAAAATGCGTTAATATGGAATTTTCTCTAAATATTTTTATTTCAGTTATGTTACATTTTGATTAATATTCTTTTGTACGACAGATTGGATTCTTTTAGCATCTTTGGCAAGGAGTTCAAAGAAGACTAAAGTGAAGGGTTCAAGTTTTTTCTTTGAAGTTTGACTTCTTTTATTTTTCAATTAATATTTATAAACTTTATGATATTTTTTAAAGTTGTTATGGATATTTTTAAAAATTATATTATGTTAGAGACTCTTTAATTAATTGAATAAAGTTTGGTTTTGAGATTTTTTTCTTGAGTTTCCTAAAAGTGAAATTGTTTGTGAGAAGAGATATAGGTTCCATACTTGAAATTTTGGATTTGGTTTTGAAACTAAATCATATCTAAGATAACCTGACTAATGTGAAGCCTGTGCTTTTATTAATGTAATTAATTTGATTTTTTTTGCTTTACCAACTATTTATGTTATTGTTATTATTATTATTTTTTTTTTGCTTGTGGTTAATGCTTGCATTTGATTGGCTATCTTTTACATCATTTAATATTCAATTTTGAGATTTAGCTGTGACAAATTGAGTAGGAACTAAGATAGTAACAACACTTACTGAAATTGACCAAAGATAGAGTAAATTTCTAAGTATCATTTATGTGAGTAATTAGTCCATCTAATTAAAACTCGAAATTTCACAAATCTTAATACGTCTTTGATTAATAGTCTACATAGGGATATGGTAAGTTTTCAATTAAAAATAGGGACTTTGTACCACTAGATAGAGCTTAGTTCTACCTTAGAAGATCTTACTATTAATAGCATAAGTCAAAACAGTTTAGCAAAAATGGTAGAATCATTACATTAATAATATATTAGTTGGATCCTTCATCTTGGTTAGTTTATTTATTATTGAATATTATTTGCTTATTTAATTTATCATTATTATTATTATTGCTTTCGAATTCAATCAGTTTGGATTAAGTAAATATAGAATTTTTAGTAATTAAATACAAGTCTCTATGGAATCGATCTTAATTCGCCGTTATACTTCAAGTGGAACACTAGTATATTCGTTAGACTTTAACAAGTTATTAGATACCCAGACAAAATCTATCTTTGAATTTGAAGAATACGACAAACATCGTTTTGTGATTCTTGTATATGTATATATATGATGTCTGAAAATGCATGAAAAATGTGCACAATGCTCCAATTCCCGACCACTTGTCTAGTGGTGGTAACTAGGACTCTCAATGGGGGTCTTATCCGCACCTGACTCAGACTCGATAACCTCGAGTTCGAAACAATATTCATACTTATTTATCTAGATTCAGATCTAATAATATATCTTCTAAACGGTACGAATATGATATACAAAATTTTGGACACAATAGACCTGATTAAATTTTGAATAATAAATATTTTATATACTTAAATTTTTTATAACCGTTAGATGTATTTGATCAAACAGTTAATTATTTATAAATTTATATTAAAATATTTTATCGATCTATCCAAACTCGATCCGAAACCCTATAGAGTAGAGTACAAGTCTATTCTATTTAGACCTATCAAGTAATAAGGTCGAATTTGATATCAATAATAATCAGTCTCGAATCTCTTTGGACCGTTGACATCCCATTGTGGTAACCTCCTCCATCCTCCACTATGTTCAAACCATTGCCCCATTTGTCATTGGTAGTGTAATATTATTTTGATATTATATTAAAAAATTTAATTTGGACGTAATACACTTTGAAATAGCTACCAGTCTCCACCACAAGATGTCTTTAGATAAGAGTTGACAAGTGCAGAAGTGAAAGCTGGGCTCTATGGCTGTGTGAAAGGTGATCACAAGATAACATTGATGCCGTTCTATATAGTTATACATGTGTGTGTGACGAAGCTAGCTCCTCGTGGTCTGTTTGATAAAGCACAACCTCGTTTTTAGCATCGTTTTAGCCCTCTAAGGTCTTTCCGAATAGGAGAATCTTTGGAATGAAAAAGATCAGGGCTGTGGAATAATCAATAGTTTAGAATAGTTGATAAGTAAATTATTAATATTAATAAAAATTTATGAATTTAATTTTTACGTAAATTTTGAATTAAACTTTCTTTAAATAAAAACTAAACTCTAAAGGCAAAACTAAAGTCAAATATGCATTAATCTTACTAATCAGCGATGATCAAAGTGCTTAGAGGGAAAAAATCATAGAATTTGTGATTTTTTTTAAAGAAATAAAACAAAGAAAAATAGAATCAATTTTTTTGTGAGTGTTTTTTAATGGGATTTTCTTTTTTTTCCTTTTCCTTTGATGAATTATTTTAGTGGGCTTTCAACTTTAAAATCTCGTGCACGCACGCTTGTCGCTTGGACCCTCTAAGCACTAGCACTAAGTTTGGTTCTATGCTATAGCGGACCCAATTTGGTACCCCATGTATCATCATTTACACGCATCATATCAACAGACTCCACCAAATAGCTACTTTTTTTTTTTTTTTTGAGATACATAGATGAGGTAACACATTTCTGGTACAAATTCTACACATTTCATGTGAAAATTCTATTAAAGGAGAAAATTAAATATTATAAAATAGAGAAATGAATTTAATAAAAAAAATAAAAATCTTGAACTGATTAAAATTTAAACTTCTAACCTTAATTCGGAAGTATCAACTCCTACCATCCGAATAAAGTGTCACGGCATCAAAATAGCTACTTTAAAAAGGCACATGATTAGACTGCAAGTAGTTTCACTTTTTAGTAAATTTTGTGTATTCTCTGCAAACACAATATTGTAGGATTGAGTTGATCGTAAAAAGTACTATCATTAAGGTACTACAAAGTCATTAGACTCCTATTATGGGCTACGAGTTTAAATTTACTTGTAAGAGTAATTATTCCAAATATTTTGGCATCTGCCATTTGATAATTGTTGAACTTACAATACTTGATAGGACTTTCGTAATATGGTAATTATAACAAGAGTTAGACAAAGTACTACGATAATTCAAGATTATGTATAATTTAAGATATATTTAGATTGTGTTAGACGATGTCAAGAGTCAATTCTTGATTTATTGTATCGCGCATTTAATCTGGGAATTATTACCGCAATGTCGTATGATAGATTTACAATCTATTTGTCTGCCCAAATGTTTTGACTTCTTTTTGACTCCACAATTATTAGTGCGTAAACCTCACTTTTTATTTTGAATAATTAACAACACACCTGTCATGAGATTTTGGATTGTGTTAATCAACAGAATATGCTGATAAGGCCTCAAAACTGTGGGTTTCTGTTTTGTTGTTTTTCAAGTCACAAGTCATCAGTACTCAGCAGCAAACTCAAGATTTTTGGAAGCTAGATTTGCTTTGTTTTCTATGCTGACTAAAACATTAAACATTGTACTAAATCAAACGCCTTACTACTTTGGATTTAGCTTCAAAAAGTGCATTGCACCAACATATATAAGAACATCAAAATATTTGCTATCCGTACAATGCCTTTCTCTTTTTGGACCACAATTCTATGCTTATATATCTATAACTTTCTCAATCCAAGGATCTTGCATGTTATATCTACCAACATTTCAGGATCGACGCTCGTCCTCACAATTTATTATCAACTTATCTAACAAATGTTGCTAAAATTGATCAGTCATGTACTCTTGAACCTGTGGACGAATTCGATCCTGTACCAGATTGAACCTGTTCAAGGATCTTGAAACAAGTTGCAGATCGCATTGCAGCTCTGGCTGAGAATGAAAAGATTTCATGCCATTGTGATGTTATAAAAAGTAAAAGTGTCTATAATTAGCGATGGGGTTAGTTACTCTCTCATGGCTTGATATGATGAAGCATTGCAAATCATTTCACGCGAATCATGTATTATTGCTTATGTAGAAAGTCAAAAAAGATGAAAAGATAGGTCACATGTAGTGATCATAATTTCTAACCCCACTAGAAGAATACGGAGGAAGTCTCTTGACGTGCACCCGATCGAGCATACCATATTCTAGCAATGCTGGAGCCATAATGCTTTTGCATTCCATTCCATGACAGGTACAGTTTTACGAATTTCTTTCATTTCGTTGATAGAATGAAGAGTTCATCGGTCACAGGCGGAAGAATTTCCCTACCATGGTCTTTGTAAAAAAAGGAAAGATCAAAAGTTTGAGACCAACCAACATGCTAAACTGTACAAATGGAGAAAGTTGAGCAGACATTCAAACAAGAAACAAAAGCAGAATCTTTGGCCATATCTTGACAGAAAACTTTTAACCATATCTACGGATCTATCAAATTAAGCTCCAAACACAAAGGAAGAACAAGAAGAATTATCATCATAGATTCTCGGAAATTTGGTTTATCTTGTGGCTGTTGGAATGGCAGTGGTTTTCTTGATGCTGTCCATGTTGGTTGTTTCATATACTGGCAAACCACTGGAGAAGCAATCAAGATCGTAGTTTGGTAACTCGAATAAATCAGAGCTTGAATCGCTGTCTGCACCATCATCAACCTGATCGAATTTCTTGAAATCTTTTTTCCCGGATAAGTATCGATCAGCCCAATTCGATTGAATTTTGTCGGGAAATCCATTTTTTCCATGCTTGTAAATCTCTGTAGGTTCACTAATGAAGCTTAGTTTGTCGTCCAACCAGGCATAGTCGGGATCGGAATTGTTTCTGTCACCATGAACGCCATTTTGTGGAACAACAGACTTTACATGTCCATTTGGTTTTGAGATCAAAGCTGTGACATGTTGGTGATCTGAGAAGCTCCTGAGATCCCTGTATGGTTTTGTGGGAGTCTGAGCATAAGGAGGTGGTGTTCGAAAACCAGAGCTTGAGGATGAATACATGGACTTTGAATCAACTAGTGAGTTTGTGCTTCGAAAATGGCTAACGCTGCTCCTTCTCTTCCTTCTCCATCCAGGGCTTTCATCTTCATCTTTCATAGACTGTGCGGAGGACTTGGATTTCTTCTTCTTCGAAGACGTTTGATTGAAGAGAGAATTCAAGAAACTGGCCAGTCTTCCACCGGGAGAGCTCGGTTGCTTGTGTTTTTTCTCTTTCGCCGTTGGCTTTTCCATCACCAGAGTCTGTGCAGAAATCGCATTTCTAAACGGCATGTCTAAGCTCAATCGTCCAGCTCTCGAGCACTGCCTGTCTTGATCTCTTCCCGTCTTTTGTGCACAATTTACAGCATTGTAGCCATAGATTTCATTTGCACCGGAGAAGTATTTGGAGGCTTCAAATACGTCGAGCTCGCCGGAATCGTTTCTCCGGTGGAGGGATTTGTGGAACATCTTCTCAGGCTGATTTGATGAAAGTCCAACCATGGACATCGCTATAGCTCAAAGTTTGATTGAAATGGAAGAGTACTGGTTTAAAAACAAGAAAAACCTCAAATAAGTAATACTAATTTATAAGAAGCAGAAAAGGGGAGCTTTCTGAGGTAGTAGAGAAGAGTGGGACTTGGGTACTTAAAATGATTGAGAATGGTGGTTAATAGGGGTCGGTCACTCTTATAGCAATCTATGGAATTGTCAAGTCTCAATAATAATGTATGGTAATGGAAGTATACTTTTTATTGAATGATTTTTCTTTTTTCACAATTAAATGTTGATTTTTTTAGATGTCAATAATTAAATGTTTATTTTCTAAAAATTATTATATATTTTATTAATAATATTTTTAATTTAAGAGAATTAAATCATACTAACACATAAATTTACCACCAACCTCTTTTACTCTCTTTAAGAGATTTAAGTTTCCCTAACATGTATAACATACAATTAATTTTTTTAGTTTATAAGAATATTATAGTAATTTTTCTATAGTCAATTTACTTTATTTAGTTTTACCTCCAAGTTAAAATGAAATAGTTAATTATGAATAGATAGAGTATAAAAATTTTATTCAAATTTTTATTAATAACTTTTTTAATTTAAAAAAAACGTACGGACCCCTTTACTGACTTTTTTCACACTATTAATTTAAAAAATTTAAGTTTTTTTAACATATAGATTAAACCGTTAATATCTTTAATTAATAAAGATATCATAATAATTTTTTATAGTTAAATTATTTTTAAATTTTTATATTAAGTTAAAATGAGATATTCAATTATATACGGAAGAAGTACATACTGATAAATTTATACATCGATGGTATTGTTAATTTCCAGGTAATAAGTGTGGCTAGTGTATACTTTTCTTGATCAGAAAAATATTTCTTAATATATATATTTTTTTAATCATTTACTCGAGAAGCACAATCAACGGTGGAAAAGAGATAGTATGAAATTGGTGATATATATTAGTATTCTTTTTTTTTCCCCCCAAGGTTATCTGAGGAGAACCCACATGAGATCATTCTTGCTTTCATTTTATGTATGGAAGTGGGGCATAGTAAATCAAGCTTTTCTTTATGATTTTCATGCTTTGCAAATCCAGAGTTTGATGTTGTGTGTCGTGGGGAGCAAAGAGAAGCTGTTAATCCTTGGATTCTCAACTTCCATATGCTGTTTTAGTGGGGATATTCGCTTTCGACTATTTGTGTTAGCCATGGATTTATAGGCACTATCTTCTTTCTCTTACATGGATGTATATACATTATTTGAAAAAACTTGATGATAGATTAGTTTATTTAGTTCTGCACTCACCACTGATGTTTTTACTCAGAAGATCTACTTGCGCAAGTAGGGGTCACCAAAAAAAAATGTAACAGAGAGTGTGAGGTCACTAGTATAACACTTAATTTTTTCATTATATTTGGGATGATTTACAAAGTCCTAGAGAACAGAACAAGAGAACAAGGGCAGCTTCTCCTTTGCATATATCCTCCTTCTAATTGTCAACAGAAATTGATAAATTGGAAAGAATCTCAGTGCTCAAACATCAAATCTAAGAGATAATCTCTTCATAATAGAGTTTCCAGAGCTGCTTAATTAGCTATCACTTCATTAAACAGATGAAAAGGACAAACTGCAGAAAAGTTTTCTTCAGCTGATCTAAAGTAAATGAAACATCCAAGTGCGCAAATGTTCAAGAAATAATTGTGGATAGCTTTGATCTTCAAAAGGGTAAACAACTTTGTCTTTTGGTTTGTTTCCAACCTTGATAAGATACCACTTTATCTTATTACGATTTAGGGAGAGATTAAGATTTTAACATGTTGTAATAATTACACTGCCCCTCGTTGATCCACCAAAAAGTAAATATTACTATCAAAAGCAATTATTTTTACTTTATATGTATATATATAGTTCTACATATTAACTTTCCATGTATGATTTTCACTCAAGTGGAATCTATATTTAAAAATAAAAAGAAAAATGAATCGAATTAAATGTTGACAGCTCTCTTCGTCTTTTAAGAAATCGTGATTGTGAGAAAAACAACTTTGGCCCATAAAAAATGAGAATAGGATCCCTCAATGTTGGCCAAATGGTGAAATACAAAGGTTGTCAATGACCACACGTGCACTGCATGCCAAGCAATGCATGTGACATAGGTGACATGTGAACAATATTATGTACGTATAGTTTTGATGTGTATGTATCGAAGATCTTGAATTCCTGAATAGGGATTTGATTTGGACAGTGCAATTAATTAACTTTCCTGAATTGTCATTTTTGTTGCTTAGACTATTAATGTCTAGTGTCAATTTAATAGTCCCTTCCAAGTTGTGATTTTTTTTTTTTAGCCTTACTTATATCCTCGCCATCACAGTTAGTCTTCAGGACCGCTTTTTGTTCTGATTTGTTTTGTCATTGAAGGAGCAAAATTTGGTATTTTCTTCATTTAAAATTGAATGTTTATATTTTTTTTAGAATTTTTAAAATTAAATATTTATTTTTTAAAATAGTTACATATTTTTATTTAATTTTTTTATTATTAATATTCTTAATTTTAAAAAATTAACACTACTAATATAATAGGTTCACTACCAATTTATTTGACTTTTTCGATCTAAAATATTTAAACTTAACTAATATATAAATCTTATCACTAATTTCTTAAGTTAATAAGAATATTATAGTAATTTATTTATAATTAAATTACTCTCCTTTCATTTCTTTCTAGTTTTGTACGATAATTTAAGTTAAACAGTTTAGGAACGAATTCCAATTCTTGCATACAATTCTCTCTTTCTTTCGGAATTCAATCAAACAGCAAAACTCTATCATGTCATCTCCTTTCCTTTTCTTTCCTTCCATCCGAACATGGAAAATTTCCAAATTTAACGTGCATATTTGCATTGCCTCAGTGGCTTTCTTGGTCCAGACTGGCCAGTGCCAAGTGGGATAGCAAAACAAGATGAAAGTACCCTACTCATAGTCGTGGTGCATCTCTCCAGTATAGATAAAGATGAAGCAAAACAAGCATATACAAGGCTGGCAAGAGAAAAGGCTGGATTTCATATTCCATGATGAAAAAACTGATCGTCATCTGTTTCATATCTGACCTCCAAGAAAGCCCACATGAATTCAAGAACTCTCAAATCAGTTTATCACTTCTATTTTGTTTGCTTCATTTCGGACCACATGTGTTAATTGTCCAATCGTAGGGAAACTACAGGTGAGGATCAAGAAGAGCTCTTGCCAATGGGTAATTGACATTTGTCTTCGTTTGCCTACTTCTTGCCATACTAGCAACTATACAATTTCGTCCCCTTCCGACATTACTGAGATGGGTTCTCCATGTAACATGTTTCGTAGCTTTCTTTTACTATGCACCATGCATTTAAAGTTACAACCTATGGTCACGATTTCGCCATAGGTCCCATCTGTTGCCCTGAGGTTTAGGTCTTGCCCCCCTTTTCATAATAGTGACTTCAAATGTTGATGGGATTTTGGGACTCTGCAGATAGATCATAAAGGTGACCCGTATCAAAAAATTGCCTCGAGAACTCGTGTAAGGTTCGGCTACTTAGGATGGGAATGATTTAAGATAGTTTTGTATTATTATGCGTTTTGGTTACTGATGCTTACCAATTTGTACTCAAATCCCATCAAAAGTTTGTTTGCAAACTGGCTCTCACTATAGGCTATGTTTGCATTAGCAGGTCGCAACTTATACTACCTGGGTAGTTTATCAGCTGGCTAGACGATAGAAAAGCACGAGGGGCCAAGATGAAAAATGTGTCTAGTATTGAGAAATCGGATGAAAATGACTTCAATCTTGTCTCCTGTTCTGATACGCAGCCTATGTCGAAAACTGCATTAGAGGTTCATGAATTTCCTCCAGGTTCGTCGAAACTACATCGTCCAATCATATCAAGAAGCAAAACAGATACGCTTTCAACATAGGTTCATTAATCGTTAGAAATTCAAACCCGACTCTTTCTTTCGTCCACCAAAACAAAGCGCTAGAGAAAGAAGTGTGCCATGGATCGTGTCAAGATATGCATATCTGGAATTGCATCTGCAACACAAAAGTGTAGCCAAAAGGGGCTTTGGTTTTGTTCCGATAAGCTTTGTCATGGCCAAATATATGAAGTATATATGAACCAACATTAAACTATAAGTTCCCCAGACGTGGCAGTATGAGAAACATTCATAGTGCTTTGTAGCTGGAAAAATTTTCAAGGATTCCTTAGTGAGTTTCAAAAGAGTTCATTGATTAGAAGACAACAAGGCAATCATATAGTAGAAAAAGGAGAGGAAAAACTCAAAGAACCTTATCCTAGAAAGGCCATTGTTTGTCTCTTAGCTTTGTGAGAACATTGAATTTAGAGAAGAGAAGTAACTTCTCATGGGGTCTTATGTTCTTGCCTTTGCTTGGACAAAAACATTTCTTGTGCTTGGAAAATAGGAAGCAGCAAGAGAATTTTTCTTCATGTGGTTTCAAGAAATTAGGGCACAATTCAAGATATGATCGAAGTAATAAATTAAGGGTGTGATTGGATAGAGTTTGGTTTTGAAATTTTTGTCTTGGATTTCGTAAAAGTTAAATTGTTTGTAAGAGGAAATATGAGTCCTACACTTGAAATTTTGAGTTTGGTTTCAAAAATAAACCTTGTCTAATTATATTTAGGTTAAGGTTGGTTTTATACCAGTCTCTGTCAAGAATGATATTGCCCTCTGTGAGTGAGAGAGAGAGAGAGAGAGAAATTGGTTCTTGTGGAGATGCATATGTTTGAGATTATTTTTGCACTTTCTTTCTTCTTTTGTTTTTTTGAATGAAATACTTTTGCTTGAGGTACATATGACAACCCATGAAAGAAGGGAAGAGCCAACCACTAATAACCTTCTCTTTGTATCATCATAAGAGTATTATCACTTATCTTCCCTTTCAAAATATAAGATTTTTTTACTTTTTTTAAAAAAATATTTGATCTTTTGTAAATAGGATGTAATATTCTCACTCTCATAATTTTAGATTCTTTTACTCATCTTTTTTATAATTAAAATTAACTTAATAACCAAAAAAGGTTTCAAATTTTCAACTTAAACCTCATTCAGAAAAATTAATTATAGTCATTACAATTTTTTTATTTATTAAAAAAGAGTAAGAGAGACGTGAAAGAATTATTTAAATTTAAAATTTTTTAAAGTTACTCTCACTATAACTATAATTCTCTCATTTTTATTATATATTAATAAAATTAATTAAGAATATAAAAAAATATATTCTTTAATTTTTCTTTAATAATATATAAAAAGATTTAAAAAATTTAATTTTTTAAAACGGAAGGTGTACAAGAATTAATATATTTCATTAGGGCTAGTTACTATATAAAGACAAAACAGTTATCACAACCTTGAACCTACATTATAAAGTTAAATTTATTCAGGTTGTGCGCCTAATCTTGACACGTAAACATTGTTTTAAGCTAAATAGGCTGAATCAAAATCTGTGAAGGATGACAAGAAAATATAAGAGGCAAATCAGCTGAAAATATCTTTTACTTTAAAAAGAAAATAAATGAAAATTTCTTAATTTGCTTTGCGATGCTTTTCGGCCCAGTTGGGAAAGGAAAAACACGCCTTACCGGGCCGAACTACAAAGAAAGACATTTTGGAATGACTACTCTTTGGGCCAACCCGAACCAACAAAATGGATTTTCTGAAGGTAAAATTAGTGCTGCAGATGGCCCATGCAGGTCTCGAACCTGCGACCTTCGCGTTATTAGCACGACGCTCTAACCAACTGAGCTAATAGGCCAAATGCATTGTTCTTCTCCCACCATGCAGTAATGACTATTTAAAAGTGCGTAACGAGTAAACCTCTTCCTCTACAGTAATACTCAAATCAGACGAGAAGAGAAGGTAATGAGTCACTCTAAATAAGCCTTGCAGGTTTGTAGTTAATTTCACGAGTCATTAGTTGGTTTTCTTTCCGTTGTAAATTGAAGAGCATTTATTCTTGTTCAAGAAGGCATATTGCTACCCAAACCAAATCTAGCCTCTTCTTAGATTTTCATCCGATTTTATATAATTGTTAAGGACATCGATAATCTATAATGTTGTAGATTGGTTCTCGTGAATTTGAGAAAGTTCAAAAAATAACTACAACGACAATAGAGAGAGAAGTTAATTACGGTGTGTTAATTTGTTTTGTTTTCTCTTAACCCAATTAAGGTTTTAGTTATGATTTATTTTCTACTATTGTGGATAATATGCTCTTGTTTTATTACCCATATATAATTTGTTTCCTACTTTCTAATAAAGTTCACTTGTATTCACAACAAAAAAAAAAAGTCAAAAAATTTTGAAACATCTTTTATTTTTCTAATTTAACCGTAAAATCAAACGGATTAATCATCACAAATTTTCGGGATTCCTGGGTAGAACTAAATAGGTTTTTGCCTTTGATAATTTTATCTTAATTTTTTGTAAAAATAATCTATATATATAATCAAAATTAAATATTTTCACTAAATTTGTAAATACAGCTTCGTTCGAATTTAAAGCTGCGACTTCATCCACATGACTTTCTGGACAATCAGCATAAATGGCAGCGGACGTCTCCATGAATTTAGGGTGTGATTGGATAGAGTTTGGTTTTGAGATTTTTTATCTTGGGTTTCGGCAGAGAGAATTTTTTGTGAGAGAAAAAGTAAAATTTGAGATGAAAAATTGTATTGAATTCCGTGCGAAACTTTGTCCAAGCACACCCTTAACTTTGCGTCTATTTACGTGACCATTTTTCCTTCCAACATCTTTTTATTACTATGCGTGCAAAATTCTACCTTCATTTATTTTGTTCATAGATTTTTCTCCTTCAAATTTATTCATCGCTCTATTAACATGTATAGCCTTCATAGCTATATTGTTTAATAAATTTATTTTCATAATTTTTAATATTATTTAAAATTAATTTTTTTTCATAACACTGATATTCAATTACTTTTAAAATTAAGATTACAACATTAATTATGTTCAAAGTGACTTTAATTTAATCAAACCTCTTGTCTAGTACCTTTCTCTTTGGGAAAATAAAATTGGTACTTCCATTCTCCTAAAGGCTGGGGTACTCACGTATGGACTGTGGTCATTTACCAAAAGAACCTAGGGACCATGGACAAAATAGAGTGGCGTAAGATTGGAGTTGTCAAGAGTTTGAAAGAGGGCCGGGGGCCGGGCACTAGGATAGGGCAAAGATTCCAAATTCAATCATACTTTTTTTTTTTGTTTTTTTTTTGTGGGTGCAAATTGGACCACGCTAGTAGAGTACCCTGTAATGAGTCACAGACTAGACATGTCTATTGTCACTTCTATAAGAGAAGTGATGGGAAAATATTTATTGTAAATTGTAGAAAAGTGATGTAGCTTTATCCTCCAAAACTATCTTATTGCATGGATTTGCTAAAGAACCATTAGGACTTGTAAAGCAAGCATGAGCTAATTCAGGAAGGAAAAAAAAAGAAAAAGTAGGCATGAGCTAAGAAAAATAGTTGAGAAAAATCTTTTAGGGGACTTAAAAAGTACAAATGAAAGAAGTTGGGGCTAAAATTGTGGAAAAAAAATTCTTTGAGAACCGCTTATATAAAAGTATAGTTCAAGGGCCAGTGTGGTCATTTCCCCTAAAATTTCAACTTTTCTTCGTTGGGCAAATACTTCTATTTTTGGAAATTTCACTTTAATGAGTTGTCCAATCAAGCTGACTATTTTAAACATTTGAAATGGAAACCAAAAAGAAACAAAAAAGGTCATTAATTGTTGAAATGGACTCTATACGAGTAGTACTTTTCCAATTTTCTACTATTGGATGATATATGAGGGGAAACAAAATTCCAATCTTATTTAGACAAACTATTCCCTTATTTAAAAATTCCAATCTTATTTAGACTAAAAATTCCAAATTATCATGAGAAGATTTGAATTCTCATAGTCTTATTTATTTTGTAAAAGAAGTCAGATATTTATCTCGAATAACAAGAATATTACATGTTCAGGAAATATTTTGTTAAAAATAACTTGTTTTATTAATTGATAAGTTATTATATTATATTTTTCTATTTTATAACTCTATTGGAAATAATAATTCGTTTCAATACGTACCCAAACATTTGATTAGATTATGATAGATTATATGCTTCATGTATTTAAAATATGATATTTTATTTGTTGTCTTAAGTTTTAACTTATTTGTCTAATTTTTTCTTTTATTTTTGTATGAATAAAATATTTTAAATTATATTATCTCCGTTTTATTTTATTTAATTTTTTTATTATATTATAATATTTTTAAATAATTAATAATTTTTTATAAAAAAATATTTTAATATACAACTAACTTTATTATATATTTAAATTTAATATAAAGTATTTATTAATTTATATATATTTTATATTATATTTATAATAAAAATAAATTTTTTATATAAAATTTTGTATTTGACACTGTCAAACAAAATAAAACGACTAAAATATATTAAAAAAAATTTTGTTAATCTCAAACTACCCACGACATTCATTAATAGGAAATGAAAGTAATCCAGACACGTATTGATTAGACAATCCAAGGATTAGTCGACAGGGTATGGGGACAGATTCATGGCACGTAAGAAGGCTTTTATTTGTGGCAATCAAAGATTTTGACTGATTGAAACTGCCGGCCGCGGGCCCGTCAATGATTTCAGATCTCTTATCTCATTTTTTATTTTATTGCTATTGAATTATATATAGTAATTTTTTCTTTTAAACCAATTGACGATTTATTTTAAATTTAATACAAAATTTTTAATTACTGTTATAATTTATTTTTCACAAATAATTTATTTTTATAAAATTTAAAATAAAAAATTTTAAATCTAAACTTATTTTAAATATACTTATAGAATTTATAAAAAGTAAAAAACTTTAAAAGAAAATTGAGATAAGTAACAATATTTTATGAAGAGAAAATAACCATTTTAATTTTTAAAATTACAATCTTATAATTATTTAGTTTCAAAATTATATTTTAGCCATTGTGATTCTTAAAGATTTTACATGTGTTTCAAATAATGTAACTACCACTCTCAATTATTTATATCGACTAATAAAGAGCACAAATATCTCACATAATAACTTTTTTAAAAAATAAAATAGTCTATTTATGTCTATTTTTCTTACATAGAGCTCACATGATTAAATATTTTAAAGTTTTTTCCTCTTCCACAACAAGCTTATTTGAATTGGTAAAAAATTAGAGAGAAACTATGTAAGCACGATATTTTATTCTAAAAAGTTAGCACATACATGAATCAGACTCTTTATTAGCTGGTATTAGTGATTAAGAGTAAAAGTCAGACTATTTAAAATATGTATAAATTCTTTTAAAATTATAATAACAAAAAAATTTTGATACCAAATAATTGTGATGTAGTAACTTTTGAGATTAAAATGATTATTTTTCTTTTTGTGAATATAACACAAGACAGAGAGAGGAATAGAGTATTCCTTAACGCTGGGATTGAAAATGATAAAAGCAAGCATATTGTTACCCTTATTCAACACCAAAATCAATCCTCACATGGTAATTTCGTATCCAGCGAGGGGCATAACCGTCTCACGGAAAGGTCGTACGCTGCATGGCGTGGAGTGATGTCCACTCGGTGCTCGACACGTCATCCAACTAAAGTTATTCGCTGTTCTTTTAAGGTTGACGGGCGACGTCCGGCAGTCAATTGTGGACACTCCCATCCTAATGGACTAATTTTTTAAAAGCAAATATTCTTTCTCTTTAAAGTTAAATATTTTATTTTAATTTGATAAAAAATTAAATTAAAATTTTAATATATTACTATAATATTTTTATTAACTAAAATAAAATTATAATATAATATATATGTTAATAAATAGTCTTGTCAATCGGATTGAGTGAGATGCTCAACTCGAAGTATAAAATCTTCAAATGAAAAAAAAAATCCTCAAAACAATATTGGGAATAAGATTAAACTGGAGAAAGTGTTTATTTTCTCCAACAATTTTTAATTTATATGATATCTATATTCTATTAAATACTACTAATATATATATGAAACTTGTTAACAAACTTAATAGTGGAGTTTAAATTTCCTAAATTAATAGAATCAGAAAGGTTAAAGATGAGGCTATCGTGTTAGTAGTTTTGATTTCTTTAAATTAAGAAGGTTAATTATCAGTTGAATTTTAGATAAAATATATGATTATTTTAAAAAATAAATATTTAATTTTAGACATTCTAAATCCAAGATAAGTACATCTAATTTTGGACGGAGAGAGTATTGTAAAATGAGAAATTGACATTAAATATAATATTTTATCATCAAATAAATTACATGTCATGAATTTATACTTCAATTTTTTAGAAACATATTTTATCATGTGAGAGGACAGATTTTGAATTCACCCCTATTCAAATTAAAATTTTATTTTATTCTTTTTTTGAAAAATAATTGAAAGTTTAATTATGTTCATTTTTCTATTTATTTATATAAAAACATGACATTCAATTTTATATAGAGTGAGTAAGACTTGCTGCTAAGAGAATAGAACATCTATTGCATAATCAACTTGTAGCTCCCCCCAAATAGTAACATAATCAACTTGCATCTTAGAAAGATCAAGATGCTACCTTTGAAAAAACTAAAAATTTAAAAATTAATCTGCACACAAAATATTAAATTTTTGGTAGTTGAGAAATCTAATTCCTTTTATTGTTTTAATTTTAATATCAACATTTTCTTTAGATTTTCTAAATTCGGAAAGGAAATGTCTATATGCTTTTAATTAATTAAGTATAGGGTTAATTGATTGGTTTAAGTTGCTATGATCTAATCTTCACCAATAGTGTGGCAACTCTTGTACTAAAAAAATTGCTAGGATCATTCTAACTCTTTCCTCTTTTGTTTAAATTGTAAAGATTTGACCTTTAATCTCTTAAATCACAAACACCATCATTATCCAAGAAAATTGGCACTATTGGAAACATCTAACATGATTAAGATAATGTTTTTTAGTCTCATCCCCTCCATTAATGTGTCAGAAAATGCCTACTATGCGACATTGTAATGAATTGTCAACACAGCAACTTGTACCAATTTTGTAACGTTTGCCAGTGAGAATAAACAGTAATAAAACTTCAAAATGATGTTCATTATATAAAACCTATATGCTCCCAATGTTTCAAAATTTTGGGTCTTTTTGCTCATTTTTCCTTCCCAAAATCTTTGGCATTTGCTAATTTTAATATTTTCTTTTAAAAAAATACATTCACTCATAATTATAATTCTCTCATTCTTTTTATGTTAACAGAAAATAAATTAAATGACTTAAGAGTGTAACAAAAAAATCCATTATTTTTTCTTAATTTATGCAAAGAAAGTGTTAAAAATACTCTATATTTTAAGACAAAAGAGGTATACTTTTCAAAAGTTGATGATGACAAAGAAATGGCTATAAATTAATACATATGAAACAGCATGACAAGGAGAGGGAGAGATAGGTGTGTGTTTTCATTTTTCTTTTTTAGGACATTAGTTGTTTTTTTTTTTCTTTCTATTGCTTTCTACAATATATCTTCTTGGCCCGGAAAGCATCTGTTCCACATTCCACACTAACCAAATTGTTAAGCCAAAAGAGATAATAAAATTAGTACCTAACTCCCTTCCCATCTATATCTCTCTTTCCCTTATGCATAACTCGCTCTTGTGTGCATATATGTATATAGAAATTTCTGGGTCTTGTTTGTATTCTTGCAGGAAACCTGTAAGGCTTGCACCAGAAAAGAACAGCTTCCTCCTACCCCAAAAAGAGAGAGATTCAGAGAGATGTACACAATAAGTATGGTCTCAGTGTGGTGTTTTACCATAAAAATCCAATCTTGTTAGAGTTTTTTGTGAAAATTTTCTTTCAAGAAACATTAGATTCTTCAAATCTAGAGTGTTTACATAATGGGAAGAGGGAGGGTGGAGCTGAAGAGGATTGAGAATAAGATAAATAGGCAGGTAACCTTTGCAAAAAGAAGAAATGGTCTGCTGAAAAAGGCCTATGAACTCTCTGTTCTTTGTGATGCTGAGGTTGCTCTCATCATCTTCTCCAACAGGGGCAAACTCTATGAGTTCTGCAGCAGCTCCAGGTATATATGTTTCTTGGTGCGTTCATCATATAATATATGCATATAAAAATAACCTTGAAGAGATTTTCCTTCTGGTTCTTGTATTTGTGGAGTTGTTTTCTCGAGAGGTCAAGAGAATTTTTTATGTGTTAGATCTACCTGAAACTTGTGTCAGGATTTTGGTATTTTGTTCAGCAGTTTGTGACGTTTTAAACTTGATTCCAGGAAACCGTTTGCCATGTCTGTCTTCGTTTTCTTATTTTATGTGCATTTCATCATTTGCACTCTTATCTCGCATCTTCTAGGGTGGGATCTGATTTGGAAGAAAATCATTTTGTCAGTGTACCATCAAGCATATTCTCAAGATCAATTTTCTTCCAAAAAAAAAAAAAAAAGAAAGAAACACTATGGATCATAATACTTGTGAAAAATTGACAATAACTGTAATGCGGACAGTCAGCTCAGGAATTCAGCTTTATAAATTATCTAGGGTTAAGATTTGTTCCAGAATCCGTAAGCCATATCTTTGTTTCTTTCTGTCCTTTTTTTCCCCCTCTGGGTGTTTATGCCATCTTGATCACTTAATACACAAGTGGGAAGACTGCCTTTTTAGCTTCAAATCACATTTTTATTACGACGTGATGAGTTACAAGTCACCTAAAACAACTATGATTTGAGCAAGTTCCATCTAAAGATTGGTATTTAAAGCATTTTACTTCAATATTTTCACGATTACTCTTTTCCGGACAGTATCTTTCCTCCTATTGTTGCATTTTTTCTGCTGTATTGGATCTTAATTCATCATGCAGCCTTTTTGGTGGTTGATAGATTTTAGAAGATCTTAGCAAGTTTTTGGAATTTGAAACCGTGTTTCAAGATTTTAAGCCAACCAGTTAAGGTTTAAATCCGCAAAAGTTTGTCCCAGTAGTCATCAGAAGCTAGTTACTTTCTAAAAGCTGCAAATACGTAGTCTAAAGTTTAACTTCCATCAATCAAAGCTGTCCTTAAAGGAGAGATACGTTCTTATACATGTTAAGCAACGAAAGTCCTTTGCCCATTAACAGACTACAAGAATTGTTTCCTTTTTGTTGTATGCGCTATACACATCAGGTTTTGCATATTTTCTTGAGCCTTATATCTTGTTTACCTGCAACATTGATGGATCTGCTATTCTTTATTTGGTTGATTTTTTTTTTTGCATTTTCTTTTTTTCTAGTTTCCTTTTAAGTGTGTCATTTCCATGATAATCCTGAATTATTAATATTTTATTTCCACTTTGCTGTCTAATTGTTGATTTAGTTACTTTATGACACAAAAAACTTGTACAATGAAAAATCACCTAAAACCTTTTTCTGCTTAATCTTAATGTTAAATTCTACAAGAAAGTCTCTTACTCCATTGTATTGCTTTCTTGAACTAGATTTATTGTCAAAATAACCTTTTTTTTTCTATTTGCATTTTTCTTCTTTTTTAATGCCTTTTTTAAGATAGAAATAATATTTTTCTTCATCTCTCTTTTTTTTTCTCCTTGTAAGGGATAAATATATCTCTGTGTGTGTGTGTGCGCATATGTATATAACTAGCACTATTCATGTGCAACTAACTGCACATGAAATATATTTGGACTTTTTAAATAGTAAAATTATATCCATAGTCAAATTATTTTTTTAAAGCAAAAAGTATTTTTTCTCTTAATTATTTTTTAAAATTTTGTTTGTGTGCTTTGTAATGTGTGTCAATTAGACAATAATTTTGATAACTTAAAAATTGTAACATAACCGTCATGTGTTAAGCTACCATATCTTGATACGTATATCCATTTTTTTTATAACAAACTACTCTGATAATACATAATGATATCCTACCATTTATCTATACTTTTATAACAATCTAGGTCAAATTTCGCTTATAATTCCAAGAAAAGGTCCCAGAAGTAACAATGAATTGTTTAGAAATTCTTGGGGAAAAACTAACAAAGCATGAGGGATCCTGGTGGGATTGGATAAAGAATTCAATTGTTGATTATATTCTAGCTATAAAGGATAGTTTTAATTGAAGAAAAAATAATTAGTACTTAAAATTAACACCAATTACTTATTTCTTGATCGGAAACAGACATAATTTTTATTATTAAAAAAAAATACTATCTGCATTATAGCGGGAGTTATGAGGTTAAACTGAATTAAATAGTAATTTTTTCTTTTCCTTGAGTATAAAAAGTGTCATATTATTTGTAAAAATTACATAATAAATAGACAAAAAAGAAAATAGTATTATTTGTTTGAGATAAAGGCCAATAAAAAATAGTATTATGTTTCTTTGATTAGTTTGAGGCTAAAATCTTACCCTTGAATTCTCTTCCTAGTTTAATTATCTCAAAGAAGAAATCTAGAAGTTTATTCATTTTTTATCCTTCACACTACATTTTCTGCTCTAACATCAAGTTTCAACATTCTCTTAAAAATAAAATGAAAGCTTGAAAATATTCCACGCCATAAATGGAAAAGCAATTAATGTGCTTCCCAAATTTCAACTGAGAATAGTTTCAACATGTTTATGCTCAATCACGCATGTGTATACTGGGATTCCAAAATTGATGATTGCATAACTTAGAGTGCTTTCTACATTATTCATAATTTTCATTCTTGCCGATGCATTTTTACATCAAAACACAATTCTGAACTCTTTTGGGTATAAAATATAATTGCCCATATATATTTCCTTAATGAATTTCTAGACTTCGCATTGCATGTACCTTACATAGCTGCGAAATCCATGGTGTCATGATTCGCAAGGGATCTTTAAATGAAATTATAATATACCATACTTTATTTGTCCAAAATTAAATGTCACTTTTCTAATGAAAAATTGGATATTCAATTTCAAGTGGAAGAAGTATATATCTTGCTCTACGTATTACAGTAAATTGCAACATAATAGTCTTGCATTCTTACTGTTCCAAAATAATTTTCGTAGTATGGCAAAAACATTGGAGAGGTATCAAAGATGCAGTTATGGTGCTGCTGAACAGAATCAATCTTCCCAGGATACACAGGTTGCTCACTTTGACATGTTTATACATTTTGAACCAAAAGATGTACTTAATAAACTTGGTAACGTTATTAAGCTTCAAACAAAATAAAGTTGCTTTTGGCAATGTTGTTTTATTATTTCTTGAAAGTTAATATTCATTTATTTTGAAAATTGTCTTCAATAATATACTGTTAAATCAAAGAAAGAACCAATATGTACAAGATTGATAGATGTACTAACTCACTGAATTTATTGCCTTTCAAGCAGAGCAACTACCAGGAGTATTTGAAGCTTAAGGCAAGAGTTGAAGTGTTGCAGCAGTCTCAGAGGTAAAGGCAACTTATACACTGCGCCTGGAGTAGTTTCTCCATCTAGTCTAGTTATGTGGATCTTTTAACGTGGAGAAATATTCAAAGTTGGGTTCTAATTAACTTATGTACATGTGAATTTTCATGTATGGCTATCAATAAAGTTGTGCAATGAATCTTTGATTTTGCTTGCAATAAATAGAGGACATACCAATAGTTTCTGAAACCAGTTGCTTGCATTAATTTGTCAGGCATCTCCTTGGTGAGGACCTGAGCCAGTTGGGCACAAAGGAGCTAGACCAGCTTGAGCGACAGCTGGATGCATCTTTGAAGCAAATTAGGTCTACAAAGGTACAAACTTCATCAATGCTGAAAATATGTTTCTCCAAGTCTTTATACTGATGATAAATGGATTCTCATGCATGGCCATAAATTCAGAATTTTCTTATGGTGCTTTAAATTTCTCTAAGATTTTTGGTTCAGACAAAGCTCCGAGTTTGCTATTGTACACCCTAGTGGAATGACAAAGCAACTTAGATCCTATTGGAAACTCTTGTTTTGCAGATCACTTAGCTTAAAGCATGTTTTAGATTTAAAGCTTACAAGGACAGTGAAGTCACCATAGTTGTAGAATGACAAAGCAACTTCGTAGTTGATCCAGTTGGAAATTCTGGTTTTGCAGATCTCTTAGCTTATAGTTTGTTCTAGGTTTAAAGCTTACAAGGACAGTGAAGTCACCATAGTTTTTTGTTTTGGAAAATCTTGTATTAGTAGGTTTTGTGTTTGAGTTGATTGGCCTTGTCTAATTTGTTCTAGCATGTCTGCAGACACAATATATGCTGGATCAACTTTCTGATCTCCACCAAAAGGTATTGATACTTCTACTCTTTTATTGCATTACCTAGTAATTCAAGTGAAGTAACTCTATCAAACAACTTGGTGGTGTCCAGGAACAAGCATTGCTGGAAGTCAATAGAACCTTGAGGATCAAGGTAAACTATATCCCTATGGAAGCTTCATTTTGCTTGAAGTAAATAAAAGGGAACCCCTTTTTTTCTTCCCTTTTTTTGTTTCAGAAAATTTGATGCTGTTTTCATCTAGAAAATATTTAATTTTCTTGCATGCTGGAAAAGTTTGTGCGAAGCCATCCTTACATGGAATTAGTAATTGAAAAGCCTACAAAAAGAATCGCAGAAGAGGACTTAGAAAGATTTGTAGTTCCAAACAACGTTAGGGTAGATAACGAGACGATGACAAGGTGGGTTAGAAGCATTTCTTACCGAACAAGATGTCTCGGTCCATTTCATATTTCCCGTCACCCTCATGCATCACCCAAATAAAAAAAGGAAGACAATGCTGGAGAGGAAACTCTATGCTAGACTTGGCTTTAATTTCTAGACCTGGTTTTATTAATTAAAGATTCAAATTTGGCTTTGTATAGGTATACTGAATCATCTGACCATAACACATGCTTGAAATTGTTTATGATATGTAGTTAGAAGAAAGTAATGCAGCATTTCAATTGTCATGGGAATCAGAGGAACAAAGATTACAACAAAGGGTTGAACAGCCGATTCAGCCAGAGGGTTTCTTCCAGCCACTTGATCAGGGCAACAATCCCATGCATATCGAGTATGTTTCCTAGCCTTGCATCATTTGCTCACCTCAGAACCTATTCTCAATTATATAAAATAAACTAAAAAGCTCATTTTACGATGCCTATATTATATTTTTATACAGAGCGTTTAGGATCTGATATTTTTTTACAGTTACAACAATATGGTGGCATCAGAGCATGTTGCAGGACCAGCACGAAATGCCAGTGGAATCCTGCCGGGGAGGATGTTTTGAATATGTTACCTATAATACATATACATAATTCTAGTTTTAAGAAAAAAAAATAAAACAATTTCTTAAGGTTCCGAAATGAGTCTTGGATCCTATGTTTGTATGTGTGATACAATGTTGAGTATCAATAAACAAATGTGATGTAATAAAATAGATCTTGTAGATCTATTCATGAGCTAAACATATAGTAGTATCTAATTGAGAAGAAAGGAAAGACTCATTTTCTAATATAGTGACTTTTTTTCTTTTTTTTTAGAGTTAATTAATTACAACGATAAAATATATTCCCTTACCAAGAATTGAATTGTCGATTATATTAGCTATAGAGGGTAGTTTTAATTGAAGAAACAATAACTAGTACTTCAAATTAACACTAATTACTTATTTCATGATCGAAAATAGAAATAATTTTTATTATTAAAAAAAATACTATCTGCATTATAACTATAGCGGATGACAATTAGTGCCTCTCCCGAAAAAGGGTAAAAGAAAAAAATTGCTGGGAACATGTGGTAGGTGCAAAAGATGAAAGGTAAAAGAAAAAAGTCAAGACTTTCTTTCCAATAAAAAGAAGCCCTAAAACTTTGGATAGAATCTTTCTATAATTAGCTCGGTGAACCGAGTGTTTGGTAGCTGAAAAAGACAGCCACAGCATGCTTCCTCCTACCTTATCTTTTAGTTTTCTCCTTTTTCTTAAAAAAATAATTACTATTTATTGGAACATTGAATTTAAAGTATTCTGTTTCTAAATTTTTCCAAAGCAAAAAACTGTTTTTTTTTCTTTCTTGGGTTAAGTTTGTGAGAATTTAACCATTAAGAATCAAACACCCTATTCATTATATTATTACCTAAAGGACAATTGTTTCCAGTTATTAGCAATTTGTTTTTTTAATTTTGATTTTAACATAAAACAAAGAAAATCTTGGTGGGATCGGATAAAATTTAAAATTTAATATTTTTTATCATGAACTTCGTATAAATAAATTGTTTACACAAAAAAAAATACGATTCAAAATAAAAAATTTATATCCAATCCAAATACTTATATAAAAATTTTTAAATACAAAAACAACTCATGTGGTCCAGCTAACCTTTGCATATTTATTGCACATTTTCAAATTTCCTACTACTAGCCAAGTCTTGGAATTAATACTTACCATACAGCGTTAACTTGGACCATTGCCTTTTAATTTTGGACAAACCTCGATAAAAAAATAAATAAATATTTGTAGGATGGTACATAGCTTAGTTAAGATACAATATTTGCTGAACAAAAGTCTTCAATCCAACCGGAAATTCCTCATATATATAAAAAGAGAAAAACAGGGAAAAAAGTGTTATTTTTCTTCTGTAAAATCTATCAAATATACAAGAAAATAAGAATGGGTTAAGAACTTGTAAATAAATCTCAATTAGACAATTGTTTTTAAAACTTGAACAAGCTTTCAGCTTGGATAGTGGTTTTTGTTAAAAAAAATTTAAAAGGACTTTTTCGTTTTGACGGTTAATAAATAGTTATTCATCAATATGAAAAGGTTCATTACAATCAAAACAATTCTCAAACTTTTTTCTTTAATATATCAAAGGAGAAAATTTGAGAAATTGAGATAATATGAACACTACTACATAACAAAACATAACATTTTATAATGGCAGGCAATGAAGTTGATGTGAACCTTTTGGACAAAGAAGGTTGATGAGCTACTAGAGAAAGAGGATCATTTGAAGCCACAATGTACAACCTATATACTTGTATATGTGCTACCCTTGATGGAGAATGCCCCCCATGGTTGCCAAAATTTCCACGAAGTCATGATTTTGATAATCATTTTTACCACTTCCTGGCTTGAAGATTGGAGGACTATGAGGGATTAAAAGCAAAGTGTTTTTGGTTAGGGCCCTTTATAGTTGGATAGAGACATTTCAAAAGGATGGTTGTTAAGAAGAGAATTTGGTTAATCAGAAAGGGTTATCAACTTTCAACATGGTGAAACTTATGCTTAGTTTGGTTGGGAGGAGAGAGAGTAAAAGAAGAAGTAAATAGATGTTTTACTGTATTTTATTTTGTTGGAGGAGGAAGAGAATGGAGGAGAGTAAATGTTTTCTTCTCCCCCTCCCCTTTGCGAACGCAACTAGGCCTTAGGGTGTATTTGGATTGGGTTTCATAATAAAACTCAATACAAATTTTTTACTTGAAGTCCCACATACACATTCTCTCTCAAATAATTCAATTTTATAAAATTAAAAATAAAAAATTTTAAACTCAAACTCTATACAATCCAACCCTTAGAATTTTTTAATAATGACAAATGTACAAGAATGACTCTCGATACGAGTGATTAGTTGTTTTTAAGTGAGTGAAGAAATTGTTTTCTAACAACTTTAAAGAAATTTAAAATATAAAGGATTGATAATTACTTTGTTTCCCAAAAAAATATAATTTAACAAGAAATTTTACAAACTATGCTCGTAATTATTAGAGTAGGCTAAGCTATTTTGTTATTTGTTTATAAATTAGAAAATGAAAATTGTAATTTGAATCCAAAATTTTTCATCCCTTAAAAGAAGGGGGCAACTATATACAGTTTTTTTGGACTATATGTAATGCGAAAAATTTTCATTATTTCGTTTTAATTTCGAAGAGTTTCTAGAATTCTCTAAAGTATTTGGACAAAAAAATTCAAATTTAAGAACAACGACGAAAAATCTTCGCGAAAAAATATTAATTTATCAAATTACTCATAATTTTATATCGATTTAGACATAAAAAACTAAAAAATTGACCTTAAAATGACCAATTTTAAAATCGATCAAAAAAAATTAAATTTCACCAACTGCGTGACGAAATTCATCCACCAATTGGCGGAATTCGCAGAAGAATTTCGTCACGCAATTGGCGAAATTCAAATTTTTTTTGCTGATTTTAAGGTCAATTTTTTAGTTTTTTATGTCTAAATCGATGTAAAATTATGAGTAATTTGATAAACTAAAATTTTTTCGTCGTTGTTCTTAAATTTAAATTTTTTTGTCCGAATATTTTAGAGAATTCTAAAAACTCTTCGAAATTAAAACTAAATAATAAAAATTTTTCACAGTATATATAGTCTAAAAAAAATTGTATATAGAAATGACGAAAAAGGATGTTTCCAAATGACTGATTTACCAGCTTTTCCTAACTCATAATTTCAAGAAACACAAAATCTCCCGTCCGTACAGATTCCGCCCCTTATCCCCTCCACAGCTTCAATCAAGAAATAGGCCCCCTTTCGCCAGTTGCAGTGAGCACGCCAGCAAAATGGCAAGTTGCTTGCCATTTTGAGTACTCTACATCCAAAGGCCTACTGATTTTGTCTTTTCCTTTTCTTTTTAATTTTTTGGTCAGAATCCTTTTTCTTTTATTAGTGTATGAAACATATTCCAATACTCTTATTTATGGTACAAGTACTAATATATTTTTCTTTAATTTATTTTGCTTAATAATTCTTTAGATTGTGCACTAAATTAAAATACCCCATAAGCTTCAAAAGATAATGTCTTTTAGTTTTTTTCTCTATTTTAAAAATATTTGACCTTTTATTAATGGTCAAAATATTTTGTATTTTAAAATAGAGGGGGTAATTCATTTTTTTTCTCTCGTATTAATAAAAAATAAATAATTTAGTAAAAGATATAATAGAAAAAGTAATTCTTATTCACTTCTTTGTTATTTTATATAAAAAGATTTTATATTTTAAAAAATTTATTACATTTTAGCACGATTAGGTTAAAGGGTCCTTGCATTTTAGTCCAAAATGTTAAAAAAACGACCCCTCTTAGTCCCTTAACTGTTAGTCTATAGTAATTACCGTTTATCGGGCATTAAAAAGACATCTCTATCCCTACTTTATTTTGTAAATTTATCAAATTGTCCAGCCTATTTTAAGTGTTAATTAATTACAATCACCTACTCCTCAGTTAGGGGGTTCAATTAGACCTCAATCCCACTTCTTCCAAATTATTCATTAACTATCCAATTGACACCCTTGCCCCTTGATTTAATTATTACTAATATATAATAAGTATTGGTAAATATGTTGAAATAGTGGTCCTTTGGTAGCATAATATATATCAAGTATTAGACGTAAAAAATTATGGGAGATGACAAAATCTCATGTTTATTCTTCTAATTAATCTTCAAGTTTTATTTCTAATATCGTGTATTATGAGTTTGGGACTCAATTAATCAAAACTTAAAATTGCCTAATAATAAGAATATTATTACTTACCAAGCAAAAAGTCATCAAAAGCGATTCGCATCTTCTGCACCCAAATTTGCGAGACGGTTTTGACACGGTCCGGTTACGGTGCTGGCTCCAATTTTTTCCGCACATGCGGATGAGTTTTACACCGTTAGATTGGATAATATTTGTTGTCTTTTAATCCAACAGTTAGGAAGCACCAGGGGCATTTTGGACTGAACAAAGAGTTTGTTTGAAATTTGAAAAGCCACTATTACTCTGACACCCGCTGTTTCTCCTCTTCGCACGAAAGTAAGTACGCATCGGTTAACGCGAACATCGTTCATCGAGCTGATAGCGTTTTTGAGTGAATAATTATTCACTTAAAAAGCGATCGCTCATCGAGCCAAGCTGATTTTTGAGTGAATAATTATTCACTTAAAAACTAACTGTTCACTGAGCCGACAGTTTTTCAGAGTGAATAATTATTCACTCTGAAAAACTAACTGTTCGTTTCCCAGGGATTGGAAGAGTTCAATGCAGAAATACTGTTCAGTTAGGGCACCGGATAAGACTTACCAATCATTCACTTCACTTTTACACAGCGAATAGTTATTCTATCACCGTTCAATTTCTCTCCAATTCTCGCAAAGCTTCTTCTCCTCTTCTCCGTCCTTCAACGATTATCAGGTCCTCAAAGATTTCAAGTTAAGTGCCGTCTACAACCGATTGTTGGACGTTAACCGTGCACCTGCAGATGGATTCTCGGGGGCAAGAAGAAGACAGACGCGATTAATTCGACTGGTTTTGGAGGCTCGGTCGAATTAAACTTGATGGCCATAAAAGCGAGAGATGGTAGAACACCTCTGCCGAAGTTATGACCCCCACAAGAGAGGTTTTCCCTCTTGAGAATGCCTGAGACTCTCAAAATAACGAGAGCGACGTTCGGGTCGTGTATGGGTTTTCGAGCCTCCGGCCAAGAAATTGATTCGACCAACTTGGCAATCAAGTCCAAAAAGGGTTAGGGGGGCTTTGCCAAGGCTATCGGTCCTGTCACCGTCGCCCAAGAATCACGTCTCTATTGAGGAGATCCGGGAAGCAATTTCTCGACCAAACTTGCCAGCGGAGGTTTTTGCCAAGCTGTACATTCTCTTGGCACTAGGGACCATTTTGGTCCCAAAATCATCTTCAAAGCTTGACCTGGGTGTATATTGCCCCATTCTAGAAGACTTAGGATTTGCGAAGGTGTTTAACTGGCCACGACATATACTCCGGTTCAGCATGCAGCTTTGGGCAAGTTTGTGTCAAAAATGTCCAATGAGTTGGCCAGACGGCAATATGCATCTCCTCCCTGGTAAAAAGGATAATATGCGTTATGAGTGAATAATATGCATCTCTTTCTTAGGAGTGAATAATTATTCGCTAAGAGAGAATGACTAAGTGAATAGTCATTCACTCTTGAGCGAATAATTATTCACTTCAGAGTACCAGTCATTCACTCTTGAGCGAATAATTATTCACTTCAGAGTACCAATCATTCACTCTTGAGCGAATAATTATTCACGTCAGAGTGACCAATCATCCACTCTTAAGCGAATAATTATTCTCTTCAGAGTGACCAATCATCCACTCTTAAGCGAATAATTATTCTCTTCAGAGTGACCAATCATCCACTCTTAAGCGAATAATTATTCAATTAATATGACTACTCTTGATTATTCACATTATTCACTTAATATGACTACTCTTGATTGCAGCTGTGCTACTTACAAAAAGTGTCTGGCACGCCGAAGGATGTCCAATGCACTTGCGGGCCAGTGGATCTGCTGAGAAGGTCCCTGAAGTGCATGGGATGGCTGCAGGCGGAGACTTGGGACAGGGGTGCTAAGAAATGTGCGAAAGTCCGAGTTACAGGCTAGGAGGGCGGCGCTCCTGAGGGAGCTTGATCGGATTGATGATGAGCTGAGAGAGCTATCTGACGCGGAAGAACGTCCGGATAATCAGCTCGCTGAGCTACCAGTGCCCGAGAATGTAGATGGGGCTGAGGCCGGCCAATACGAATTCAGGGCGAGGGGGCTCATTGAGTTGGCAATGGTTGTCCATGGTCATGAGGCAGCAGAAGCGACTGTCGAACCCGTTGTCCCGGACTGGGAAGAGCCCGGCGACGTACATGCTAGAGCAGAGCCGGTCACTCCCTCCGGACCTAGTGTACACAAGAAGCCAAGAACCCGTAGCAGGGCGGCAAAAAAACCACCAACCCCACAAATGAATAAATTTGGTAATTAGGATTCGGGTGTTGAGCGAATAATTATTCATTCGAGAGCGTAAATTATTCAAGTAAACTCGTATCGTTACCTTAGCGAATAGTCATTCACTGAATGACTATTCTTGTGGAGAATAATTGCTTAAGTTTTCACTTTGTACATTGATCAAAGAGGAATTCGCATAGTGAATAATTATTCGCTTAATAGTGGATATTCTTAGTTGTGCGCCATGAGATATTCATTCTTTGTCTCTCTGTCTTCTATCAGATGTTGCCGGGACTGAGACTGTTCTGCACACGGATGAACCCGCCGAACTGGTGGAGGCCGTCCAAGCAGAGCCGTCGCCCAAGCGCCGGCGACTAATAAAACCCGGCCATTTCCTGCGATCTCCTTTTGTTGTAGGTCCGGCGAATCCATTTGCCCTTACTGCAGAAGAGACCCAACTCGTTGATTATGCCTGGCTCCAGACGGCTCCAAATGGAAAGGAGTAAGGATATTTTCTTTAGGCGAATAATTATTCACTCTTACTTTGTAAATTCGTGGTCAATTATTCGAGCATTCGAGCGAATAATTATTCTCTCATGTTGATTATTCGTTGCTTTGTGAAGGGCCGATATTTTGTTGAGGGACGGGATCCAGCAACTCAACAGAGTAGAGGTTCGTGGCTGCCGGCCCCGGCAAAATTTTTACTGCACGACTATTGACGCATATGCACACTATCTAAACCGCCAGCAGGCTTACAGTGGTGTGATGCGTCGATTTTGCTTCACAACCACAATAGGGGTATGCCATTGTACTTAATGGTTTGTATTTGGTGAGAAGCTTTCGTTTGTTAAAAAATTTTCTTTTTCTTTCAGAAATGGGCTGAAGGCTGTCAGAACTCCGGCAGGGAGCCTTCGCTCGAAGAAATGGAGGCCGAGGTCGAGGGCATTTTATCCGGCCTTAATTACTTGCCCGGCGGTTTTGACTCATCTGCCTGTGACTACGTGAGTACGCTTTAAATTCGGGAGCGAATAGTTATTCACTCTGTGTTAAATAGTAGCCATTCACCGCAGAGCGAATAGTTATTCAATTATTTGACTATTTATTACGCCTTCTTGTATGAATAATTAGATATTCACTCTGTTGCTCTCATTTGGTTGCGGTTGGTGTAGTACTTCTTCCCTATAATCAGAGGGGACCACTTTTACTTGTACGCGATAGATGTGGGGACAAGCCGTTTCTCCTGCCAGTCAAATTTCCGTGAGACGCACCAACAGCTTGGTAAACTGGTGCTCACATATTTCACCACGTGGTACGGTATATGGGGAAGACGGGAAGTTGATTGGCAGAAGTTCATTTGGGATGTCCCTGCAGTGCCAGTTCAACCCGACATACACAGTTGCGGGGTTTTTTTGTGCTGGACAATGGAATCATGGGCTGGTCACTTGCCGCAGGAGTGTTATGCTACCTGGCTGAGACCAGAAAATATCAACGCCGGGCGAAGACAGATTGTGGCGCGGCTGCTGGGTCAGGAGGAGAATGAATTACTCGAGGATATCCGGAAGGCAGCTGATACATGGAGGCGGTTGTGAATAGTTATTGCTGGTTATTAGTTAGTCAGGGACGATTCAATGTACAAAAAACATTTACTATACATAAACTTTAATCAGTAAATGGCTAAGTTTTTATTTTTATCAACTCGTGATGAATAAATATTCACCAAACAGAATATCGCTTTACATGGCTAGGGTAACATCGACGTAGTTATTCGATTCAGGACAATCCATTTCGCATTCTTTTGAACAAGGCCTTTCTCTTCTGCCGCAATTGCTCTTGGATACTCCTGAGCCTTTTCCGCGATCTATTTGGGTTATTTCTGGGTTTGATTGCCTTGCCAAGCACACGGCCGTCCTCGCATCTGGGTTGATGTTGTGGATCTAACATGTCAACAAAGAATAAAATTATTATTCACTTCATGGATAACGAAATTAAAAAAATCAAAGAGCGAATAATTATTCGCTCTTACGATCAGACTCGAAGGGAATCCACGAGCGAATAATTATTCGCTCTACGATTGGCACTCGAAGGGAATCCACGAGCGAATAATTATTCGCTCTACGATCGATCATCGTAGGGAATCAAAGAGCGAATAATTATTCCCTCTACGATCGGGATCTGTAGGGAATCCGAGAGAGAATAATTATTCGCTCTTACAGTCGGTACTGTAGGGAATCCGAGAGAGAATAATTATTCGCTCTTACAGTCGGTACTGTAGGGAATCCAAGAGCGAATAATTATTCTCTCTTACAGTCGGTACTGTAGGGAATCCGAGAGAGAATAATTATTCACTCTTACAGTCGGTACTGTAGGGAATCCAAGAGCGAATAATTATTCTCTCTTACAGTCGGTACTGAAGGGAATCCAAGAGCGAATAATTATTCTCTCTTACAGTCGGTACTGAAGGGAATCCGAGAGAGAATAATTATTCGCTCTTACGACTCAGATCTGTAGGGAATCCAAGAGCGAATAATTATTCTCTCTTACAGTCGGTATTGAAGGGAATCCAAGAGCGAATAATTATTCTCTCTTACAGTCGGTACTGAAGGGAATCCGAGAGAGAATAATTATTCGCTCTTACAGTCGGTACTGTAGGGAATCCGAGAGAGAATAATTATTCACTCTTACAGTCGGTACTGTAGGGAATCCAAGAGCGAATAATTATTCTCTCTTACAGTCGGTACTGAAGGGAATCCGAGAGCGAATAATTATTCACTCAGCCAATCGTGCAAGAAAAAATTCTAATAGAGTAACTGACCTTGTGCTGAGGAGACGTCCGTCTTTTCGGAAGGTGATGCGCAAGGACCAGATGAGAGGAGTAATTTAGATCGTTTGCATAAATCATCCATTGCCCGATCAACAGCATTGTATGCGTTGTCCTCCATGCAGACGGCGGTTGCCAACAAAACCATCTTAGATGTCAGTAACTGGTAACGTTCACCGTACTCAGAGGGGTTCTTTTCGCCAAGGCTGGACGGAAGGTCTAGCTGATTCTTTGCGTTTCTTGTCCATCTTTTAATTATGTAATGGTCTGGAATCGATCTGAACTTTTGGTTGCCCAAAGAGCCAAGAACGTCCCATAACTTTAATACATGGCGGCAGAGTAGACCCAAGGTTTCATACGGGATTTGACGCCTACACTTGAGAATGGCATGGTTAGAATCCGAGTCATTAACGAGAACAATCCTCACATCAACTTTATTTCCATCAGTAAGTGTCTTATAAACATTGTACGCCGACATACAATCCTCATTCTTCTCGGTACATGGCTCCATCAAATACTCGAAAGTCCGCTGGTATTGTTCATGGAACATTGCAAAAAGGTTAGGAGTATAAACCTCAGCTGCACTCCGCGCTGTGGGGTCAGTAGGAGAATTGGTTATTCGAGTAACTTGTCTCGAGCTTGAAAATCATTTATCTTCTCGGTATGCCTCCCGTGTTCAACCATCCAGTTGAAATGGGTGAAAAATCGAACGAGGTTGTGATCTCGCTTGCAGGGAAGTGTCCGATTAAACTGTTGCACGACTTCGCTCAATCGCGTTGACAAACGATGCCCACTGTGAAATGTCTGTCTAACCCAAACAATGACCACTCGTACTTTCAAAAACCGTGAATCCTCTCTAGCCATCTATGGGGTCCGTTCGGGAAAGCATTCGACGATCATCTTTGCCCAAACAAATTCAAAATCGGGTTCAGTCTTACACGTCAGTACATTAAATAAAAAAAATAATATGCAAAGTCCGATGTGTATAGTTGGGCCAAATTCTTTTGCGCATTCTCGCTTTATGTGCAGTGCAAAGAGCATGGAACTTGGTAGGGAGTGCAATTTTGATGGCAGCGACCATAGCGAGGATCCCCGATCCGTAAATATAGTAGCGAGTGCTTTGCTCGACATGCATCTAAGGAATGACTTGAACAACCACTCAAACGATTCTATTATCTCATCATATAATAGAGTCGCCCCGAAGATGCAACTCTGGTGGTGATGGTTGAAACCAACAAAGAGAGTTAGGGTAGAGTCAAGGATAAATTATTCAAAGTGAATAATTATTCGCTTCATATGGCACAACGGGAAAAAATTTTAGAGTGAATAATTATTCGCTCTTTGTGGATCATGAACCATGAAGCGAATAAATATTCACTCTGAAAGTTTCATGGTCGTGCAATATGGAGAGAATAATTATTCGCTTCATGGATTCTCCTCGGAGTGAATAGTCATTCACTTCATAGTGCATGAGCATGAAACTTTCGGGAGTGAATAATTATTCACTTTCACGAGTGCATGATATTCGCTTCAGAGCGAATAGTTATTCACTTCATATTGCATGACTATGAAACTTTTAAAGCGAATAATTATTCACTTCATTTTGCATGAGCGAGAGAACTTTTAGAGTGAATAATTATTCGCTTCATGTGCATGATCATTATCTAAGAGTGAATAATTATGCGCATCACCCAAACACCATTTTTTTTCCATATAAATAACCTGGGACATGTAAGAGCGGGTATGTTACCAACTGGTCTATAATTTTTATTTGTTCTCAGTATGTTGTATCAAATGTGATGGAATCCCCGAAGAAGTTGTAGTCCATCTTCATTCTTCCGTCAGCCCAAAATATATTTGCAATCATCTCCTCGCTGTCGACCTCAATGTCGTAGTAAAAAGAGGGATTGCGATATGCTTCTCCGCGAAAATGTTCCTGCAACGCTGTGGCTTCCCCAAGCATCATAGCCTTCTGTCTTCGCCTTGTAAGATGGTTCTTGAGGTCCGAGAAAAGAAAACCCTGAGGCTTTGCTTGCCGCAGCTGCCATTGACATCACTTCGTATGAAGACCTCAATCGGATTCCCAAAGCATCTTCATTCAATTCGACTACAACTCCCTCGAACCGCACTCACTCTGCGATTCGACCTTAGCATATAGGAAAACTCTTTTTGGGTGTAGATCGTGGTTATGGTCTCAGTAAACCAACCTCGTAATAACGTATACACCTCGAGTCCGATCCAGTCCCCATTTTGATGTTTGCTGGACATCCAGCTTCTCTCTCGCTTCTTCTCGCGAGAGCAAAGGTGTAGCTTCAACGTAGCTAATCGGTGTTTTCTAATTCTTGGGGTCTAGTTTGTCGTCCCTTCCTAAATCCTTCTTTGTTACACACATACTTCATGTACTGAACTATCGAGGTCTTGATTTTATGTTTCCTCTCGTAGTTTATTCGTGTGGCAAACCCCACGCGGTGAGCATATTCGGTGTAAAATTCACGAGCCTCCTCTACTGTTCTGAACTCCCGTTTCTTGAGTTCTTCAACGTTGTCTGGAAAACATGCACCAAATAATTATTCATTTGCATGTGAACGAGTATACATAATGTAAGAGTGAATAATTATTCAGCGTATTTGCTTTACCAATGGGGAGAGGGAGAGCCAGTTGATGTTCAACGACTGATTCCACTAGGATCTCATTCCCAGTACGTTGTGATTCAGACTGAGCATCATTCGTTTCCTTTTTTTTGGCCATGCAAAGGAAAATAAGAAAACATAACCAACTTATTTAATGCATCCAAGGAAACAAAGAAAATACCTGTACTGAATCCATCCGAAATGCAGGATTTCTTGGCCAAGATAAGCGTTCTTGGCTTTAAGAGAGGAAAAATAACACCGGAGAAAGATGAAAATGGAAGAATGGCAGCCCTGTAATGGAAGAGATGGGATATTTAGCCGAGAGTTGGTAGAAACAGATGATATGACATTTGTCCTTCTTGATCCGATAGTTTTAGGCGGACTGAAAAATAATTTTGACTCCAAAATATCCCTCGGTCTCTCACAAACCATCGGATCAAAAAATTTCGATCTCATGGTTGTGAGGCAGCCCTCGCATACGCCGAAAAAAAAGGTATGGTCAGCATATTAACTTCTCCGGTTTTCGGACAAATAGGTAAAAGAGTGTTAATAAGAAGGCGCCGTCAACAGTAGTTGAGAAAAGACACGTATTAGAAGTCCGTACATCGGAAAGCGCGGCTCATGATACGGAAGCTTAAAAACCTGGGAAATCCAAAACCCGCTAGGCAATAACGACTCACCCAATCACAACTCGACAACGTATCCTTAGAAAACCACTTGGTTTCCCCAAACAGCTTTCCGAGAGTGGTTTCCACCTCTTACAATCTGTACGTGCTTTTTCAGACAGCATTTTTACCGTTCTTTCACCAAATAGAAAGAACAAAAGAAGAAGATGGAAGAAGAAACTGAGAATGACATAAAAATACACCCGCAAAATTAAAAAAGGAAAATAGGAAGAAAAATCCCATTAATTAGTTCCCAATATGTCCCTCCGGGAATTTGCACAGGAAAAGCAAGAAATGAAAATTCCCATTTGCGTACTTTAAAAAGAAAGAGAACTGCTCTCATTTTCACCTTATCTCTCTTTCTTTCAGTGATCATGCATTTTAGTCCTCTCCCCAGAATTTGAGTGAGGAGGGATAATTATTTCAGGATATTCCATTTTTAGATCTTCTTTGAACTGGGATAGCCTAGTTCTGTTCTGGGTTTTCTACGGAAAGGAAAGGAAAAGAAGATCATGGGGAGAGGAAAAGTGCAGCTGAAGCGCATAGAGAACAAGATCAACAGACAAGTGACATTCTCAAAGAGAAGAGCTGGATTGCTCAAGAAAGCTCATGAGATATCAGTTCTTTGCGATGCAGAGGTGGCTTTGATTGTTTTCTCCCACAAGGGAAAACTCTTTGAGTATTCCACTGATTCCAGGTACATTTCCCTTTTCAACTTACATGTACGAAATACATCCGCACACTTCTTCTGCTTCTAACTTCTGTTGATAAAAAAAAGATGTTTCTCTACATTCAGTAAAGGGAAAACCCTAACGGTAGGGTTTCTTCTTTCTTGTTTGGATCAGTTCTTCTGCTTCTCGTTTCTTTTCTCTCTAGTCTTCTCAAGATTGCTTTTGCTTGAGCTTCTGATCTGATCTTTCTTCTCCAATACACTAGTCTAATTTTGCTCATGGTCAATGGTTACGTTTCTTGGAACTTCTAACACTGGAAGTACCAGTTAATGTTCTTGCCACTTGTTTCACCTGTGGTGTTTTGGCAGACTTAAACTGGCGTAGTCTGTAGAAATCTAGCGGAAAATCTTATCGATTTCTGCACACCATCCCAAATTCAGATCCATTGCACAAGAAACTAGAAACCGATATATCCACTTCTTTTGATAAATTTTTATGTGGACCTTGTTGGATTTCTTGTTCTTATATATATATTAATAGTACTTGTTTAACTTTTGCCATGAGAAACAAAAATTTTATACTACTTTCTTTCCGTTATTTAGGAATATTACTAATATAATTTCAATACAAAAGAAAGAATCTGCATCTTTTTTTCTCATTGTATACAGATATAATTAAGTGTATACATATATTTATAATTGTTGGCTTTTATATCATCCATACCAATGAAGTCTCTCGCTGGCTGCATAGAAAACAAAAGATAAAGCCCTAGCATGGATAAAGAACAGAAGATAATAGAATATTGACGCTCCTTTATTATTTCCATCTTGTAGAACAACAAAGTTAACATTAATATTTTGATGGTAGATTGAACATGCTAATAATTTGTCTCAATAGAGGGAAAAAAATGACTCGAGATTTCTATATGCGAAATTTGTTAGCATGAGCTAAGATAGATTCGCATTTTAATTTATATGTTAATATTATGTTGCCTTTATCCTAATAATGTGACTTTTTTGTGTGCTTTGTGCTGACCTCTTTCATTTTGTTTTCTTATCTGTATAATTTTTTAGCCTGAATGCGTTTTTAATTACTCGGTTCGGAAACGTTTGGAAATGTTTGTTGCATTTGATGTTTAGTTTGATAATTATTCTTGGATTGTGATAATTATCCGTCATAGTCATAGTTTAGATACGTGCACTATTTTATTTCTTTATCAAAGATTTTAGGGTACATTGTTTTCATAGACGGAATCAGAATTTTAACTTCGAGGATGCGAGAATCTATATCAAAATATATAGAGAAATTTTTTAAAAATATTGAGAGGGGCGAGGTAGAAAAAATTATGACTAACAAAAACTGAAAAGTTAATATATTTCTTTAGTGTGAAGGTAGCATTATTCGTTAGTTAATTGATGGTTCACTTGTCTCTCTATTTATGTTCATTTCGTTTGTCTTAACTACGTGAGTATAAAACAAGATATTGAAATAATGCTCAAAACCAAAAAAGCATAGTCTCAGTTAATTACTAAAAGGGATTTAGCCTCTTCTTACGGTCTTTTAACAATTAAAACAAACTTAAATCATGGATTTATATGTTTGACAGTACTTAGATATTAATTGCTAGTTTTTCTTGTACAGGTTCAAAATGACAGTACTTAGATATTAATAAAAATCCATCTAAACAAGTTGATAAACTTCTAAAAGGAGCACTAGTTACAATCATCTTTTAAAAAGCTAGTGGAGTCGCAAGAAATCTATTCTTCAAAATAGAATAGCACAATCGCTTATTAAATTTGTTCGAGTAAGGTGCAACATGAGAAATATATATATAGTCTGTGAAACATCTTTTTGTAATTGCTCTTTGGAGAAAAATAGATTTCAAATATGATATTATTTCTTTTAACTTTGTTTGATATCCTGCTGGATAGAGGCAATTCCTATGGGATTTTACTAATCAACTTCCTTACTGCAACAGTATGGAAAAGATCCTTGAACGATACGAAAGATATTCATATGCAGAGAGGCAATTAGCTTCAACCAATCCTGATTCCAGGGTACATCTCGTGAAACTCCAAAGATATTCTTGCTCAAACCAAATGTTGTTCGTACTTTTGTCTTCTTTACTGAATTTAAACTACTCTTTCTAGTTAAAAATGTAAGGCCTTTTTGAAAATATTTAGTTTTTTGGAAATTTTAAAGATTATTTTTTTAAAATTATTCTCACTTAAATATAATTCTCTTATTTTCTATCATATTTATAAAATTATTTAATGATACAATTAGAAAATCGCTACTTATTTTTTGCTTTATTAATCTATTCAAAAACTGCTAAAGATTTATATTTTAAAACGAAAGGAATATTATTATCTTTATTGTATCACAAAGGGAAGTTTGATCTAGTTCCTTGATACATACTGATTTCTTGATCCATGATTGAATTATAGCAGGGAGATTGGACCCTCGAGTACGTGAAACTTAAGGCTAAGATTGATATGCTGCAAAGAAATCACAGGTGAAAACGTGGTTCCAGCCAAGAAAGTGCGGACAACGGTTCAAGGATGAACTTGTTTTGTTTCCTTAAATTGTTTATGTTTGTCATATTTCAGGCATTACATGGGTGAGGATCTTGATTCACTGAGCCCGAAAGACCTTCAAAATTTGGAGCAACAGCTCGACACTGCACTGAAACACATCAGATCTAGAAAAGTAAGCTGCAACTTTTTTGTTTCTCCTCTAATGCCTCTATTTTTTTATTTTTTATTTTTTGCTAACTCCTCTAATGTCTCTATTTGCTTCTCTAGGATTGCTTGTATTTTTCTCACTGAACGCTAATCATCAATTTTCCTGCAGAACCAACTCATGTATGAATCAATTTCTGAGCTGCAAAGAAAGGTTAGCTTCCTTCTAGGTTCATGTTCATACTCCTGGTTCTTTTTGATTGAATGACTCTTGTTACTGTGTAACCTAAACTGCACCTGACTTGTATACGGTTCTTGCTACTGTTTCAATCACAGTATTCAAAAAAACCCTAAATAGTTTTATACTAGGGACATACTTCTCTTTATTTACTTTCTCAGTGCACTGTGATTCTTAGATAAGAATAATCAAACTTATATGTAGAAATCTTCTTTAACCATACTACTTAGTTGTCATGACTTCTACAATCTTAATTAGTATAAACATGTATAAAATGTGTAGCATAGACAATGTTCAATAACACAGTATTCAAGTAGCTACAACTTGAACATTCTTAGTTTTCAGGTAGTTAATAAACTAGAGATATACATATTCTTCTGAACTAGTTAACTTTAATCGTGCAATTGGGCTCTTCATATTTTCTTGTCATAATTTTTTATCATTACAAAATTGGAAGTTCTCATTACATGAATTTGGGCATCTTGTTTTTAGATTTCTGTGGAACTATCCGCTCTCTCTCTCTCTCTCTCTCTCTCTCTCTCTCTCTCTCTCTCTAAATGGAAAAAGATATGTAAAGTCTATTATTTAAAGCAATCAACCATAAGAAATATAAGTACTATGTGATTATTAATCTGTAAAATTTGCTGCAAGATCTGCATCTCATTCCATCACTGTGGTGATGAAACCTGCAATTCGGGCTAAAAATCCTAAATTGAGCAACTATTGACCTAGACTACCTATCTTCTTCTCTTTTCTCGTTTAATTTAAAGCATATAGCTGGCATGTAATGGAATAATTGTAATGAGCATGATATACATATCACCTTATCTTCTATTATATAACAGGAGAAAGCAATTCAAGAGCAAAACAACATGCTGGAAAAGAAGGTAAGTAACTACAGCACCATCAACAGTTCTGTAGATCCATCATTGCTTTCCTCCCTAGCTTGGAATATCCTCCCCCATCCTCCCACCAGCTTTTGGAATATCCCACGAACTGTTTATGAGATTTTTGGACTCTTTGATAAGTTTTAACCATTAGGCAAATATCTGCAGTCATTGCACAATCTTCCCTTACTTGGTATGAATCCGTACAGTTTTTTCAACTCACTGCAACATATTATGTGTGCTCCTCTCCCTTGCTGTGAAATTAGATAAAGGAGAAAGAGAAGATAATGGCGCAGCAAGTACAGTGGGAGCAACAAAATCGTGTTCCTCCTAGTTCAAATTCGTTCCTCTTATCTCAGCCACTCCCGCCTTGCCTAAATGTCAGGTAATTCTGCATCTTTTTGCCCGATTCCGTAGTACATTTTGGACATTATATGCTTCAGACTTGCTTGTGCTCGGAGGTGAATTCATAAACGTGGTTGAATGCATAATTTCTTGTTCATAGAATGTGCATCTCTCATGTACCTGCAAACTTCTCCCTCCTTTGAAAGACCATTGTTGCATGCATATATAGCCTGCCTTTCTTACATTCTCGCTATTGCAAATATTCAAAAGTGGCAGTTTTTGACAGATTAATATGGTTAATGTCTTTTCACAGTGGTTCTTTTGAAGGACAAGCAACAGAAGCAAGGAGGAACGAGCTGGACCTTGCTTTAGACTCCCTCTATTCATGTCATCTTGGATGTTTTGGTTCATGAATAAGTACACGAGGATTCCCATCCTGAGTGCTTCTTTGGTCATATTCAACTTCTAAATGCATAATTTGGGTGATCATAAGAAATAGTTGAGAGCAATAAAATACAGCTTTCAACCTAGAATCTGCTCTATAAATTTGGTTTGTCGAGTCTGACAAGCGCACAATATTTCCCAGACTGTTGTTTCATCTGCACAATCTTCCAGCTCTATTTCTCTCGCTGAATTTCTTATATGAGTACCAGCTATCATGGCGGAAAATCACCTTTGGAGCTACTATAATAATATTGTGCTGTAAATTGACTTCAATGAAGTTTGATGTTGCTGTATAATTTATTTTCTCCCAAGCCCGTCTTTGTCTTTTCTTTTGAGGAACTGGTGGCTGTCAGGCCTGTGTTTTGGATTTTTAAGTTGATTTATCACCTTACTGATATGAGCTATGAGAATAATACAGTATGCCAATATTATCATCGAATATTACCTATTTTCATGGCACATTCCTAAAATTTTGGTGTATTATCATCGACCAGAGAGGAGTGGATGAAATTGTCTCCTTGATTTTGCATTGTTTTTGGGCAACAAGAATTTCCTTTCTGGATTTTGTTTGGCAGGAATAACTATAACTACCATGCAAAACTACTTCACTGTATGCTACAGAGCAAATTTACGGTGCAAAAGGACTTCCACATTCACCTTGTGCATCTATGCTAATATTAACACCCAAAACACTTCTCCAGATGAACAGAAATATGTACCAAGAAATGAAAATAATGCCCAAAAAGGCCATAAATAACTATTGATAAGAAGCCCTGCCTGTACATCTTACAATTGAAGAACTCTGAATCAAACTTGGGTAAGTACATAAACTAAGTAGTAACTAACTACAATTTTCTCCTCTACTCCACTTCTAGTTCTTGTCTGTCTTTAGCTTCTTGCCAGGGTAGCCTTTGGTCAGCTGGTCTCACTAAACAACATCAACTGGAGAAGAAAATAAAAGATGATATGATGGCAATTCAGAGATAAAGAGTCAAATGCGAGATAAAGCAAAAGAGACTGATTGAAATGCTAAGGCAGGCCACAAAAGTGAGCAATAGTACATGTTCAGAAACTTGACATAAAGGTCAAAAGCAAAAAGATTGAAATATAAGAACACCCTACAAGCTCCCCCCAATATGCTCTCTGGATATATGAGACATGCATTTCTGGTTTGTATCTAGAATTCTCAGATGGCATAGAATCAAATTCATCCGTTCTTGACTTTAAGAGCCACTGAACTAAACTGAAAAGCAGCCCGATTTATAGTTTGACCTACAAAATCTTATTATGTGACGAAGGAACCAAAACCAAGAGTTGATTCTGTTGACGCCAACCCTAGCACAAAGTGCCCAATTGGTGGCCTACCACAAAAAAGCTTTCCCCTTAGTGGTGGCTACAACTGTGGCCGGCTTATAGGCAACATTTATTGGAATGGAATAAATAAATAAGTAGAAAAGGAATGAGAATTTAAAAAAAGGTTAGTGATTTCCCATTCTTGAAGGTGATTTTCATAAAATCTGTTGAACCAAAACAACAACAGAAGATATGAGGGACAATATTTCTCACAATTGAAACCTTATCTTTATTCCTAAACGTTAGAAAGTGGGAAAATAATTAAGCAACTGTCCTCAAATATATATGCCTCATAAAACTCCAGCACAGCAGGAATGACGCAATGCACGCCCGATAAAGGCCCTGCAATTTAATAATTTTCAGGTCTGCCAAATTGTTGATCAATATAGGCAAGATAACTAGACAAGATTTTAAAATCTCAACCCTTATATAGATCTATAATAGGATCAGTTTTTTGGAATTTCGATATTCTTTATAACAGAAATCTGAGGTCCAACTATATGGTATCCAATAATCAGAAGTTCCAAGGTCTGCAATTTAAGCTGGGTGCTTCTTATTTGCCAAATACAGAGAATGTTATTATAAAGAGAAGAAACACTAGAGAAAGGGGTTCCCTTACTTCAGTCAAGATTAATAATTTAGCAGCCTAATGATAAAAAGCCTTGCACGTAAAAATATGAATAGTAAAGGAATTTTTGTTTGGAAAAATTTTAAAAAATGTTCCAAAGTATGAACTAAGTAAAACAAAAGTTCCCTCGTTATGAAGAATAAGCCACATTATCACAGAATTAAACTGGCTATATTAGAACGTTTGATCACTACAACCTTTTTCTATGGTTTCTTTCATCATCCAATAAAGTCAAATAAATACAGGAAAAATACCACATAGACCAAGGAAAAGATAAATAGGCCCAAAGCACCACATAAACACATTCTAAAAGATTTCAAATTTACCATATGCAAAATGACAAAGTATAAGAAAATAAGATGAGAGATTTTACCCTTCCACAAATTGGACAGGTTTGACTTCTCTCCATCCACTCATAAATGCAACTAAGATGATAATGATGAGAGCATTTTGTCACTATCTTGGGATTTTCTGCGGTATACTCTGCAACAGAAACATTGTGGAATCCTTGTTAGCTGTCACATTGTAGAACACCAGAAATTTAATCTACACAATCTTAAACTGCCACTAACATAATTCAAAGAAAAAATCATAACAGCTAGAAGGATTAAAGTTACCTTCAAGACATGTCGGACAGTTATCCTCATCTTCTGATGAAGAATGTCCATAATAACCACTTTCATCTTCCACTCTTGATGACAAGAAAGTCATAGAGGACTCAGGACAGCATTCCTTTGATTCCTTTTCACGATAAACAGCAGCAGATGCTTTTTCAATTTTCAACACTTTCTCCGTCATCTCTCCTCCAGAATTTCCCAGTGGTTCAGGCTCTACACGTGAATGACCTGAGACTTTGCCTTGTATTCTTATTTCTAACTCCTGTGGTACGAGTGAGTATCTAGAATTGGCATTGCTTGGCAAAGACCTGTCACTCAATGCATTAGTGAAGGACAAAGTGTTATGCACCAAAACTGCATCTGAAGAGACCACCCCTTGATTTGACATTGGTGCTGCAACCCCTGTTTCTGTGGCAAAGAGAGCTCTGCACTGCAAACAAACTATAAAGGTCAATAGGTCTACATTTTGAATGAATTAATCCAGAAACTCATGGATAGCTAAATGAGAAACTCGATGTGCCAAAGATTGGAGTAAGAGGGCCAAAGCAGAGACAGAAAACAAATGCATCTAGTTATCATGCGTATTTCTACACATATGCGTCACACATGTATCCAAAAGGTTATTGAAGCATTAGATCCTGTTAAATTTTACAGCAAAATTAGAAGCTTCTTTTTGCACCTTGTCCACAAAGATCTGAATAAAGCAACTAAGACAGTGGCAGTTTCCATCGATTTGATGATTCCCATCTCCATGGTCTGATATATCTTGAGCACCGAAGCAACAAGAAACAGCACCCATGCTGGAGCTCCAGTCCCCTAAACAATCTTTAATGCGGAGAAATTAGTCAATCCCATTATGGGAAACAGCGTAAGAAAAAAAACCTAAAACAAGATTCTTGAAAACAAGAACTCCACAAACCATTAAACAAACCAGAAGTAGACCTATTTCATTAGTCTAGTGGTTTCTTGGGTTTAAAAAAAAATTTCACTCTTCTCCGGAGGGAATCTTTTGCTAACTACAAAAAAATTGATGAAATTTAAGAGAAAAACAAGCATCAAATTCTCAAATTCCTATTGTGCAATTCTAACAAGCAGAGATCAATATAATTCATTATGAGATTCTTTCATAACAAAACTCATTAGAGACAAAAGAAAAAGGAAAAGAGACAATCAATAAACACATTGCAGATAAGAGTAGCACACCGAAGCAAAACAGAAACCACAAAATCAGCACTTTCTCATCAATCAAGAGTAACCATATATATCCGAAACTTTGTCTAGCATGAACAACATAAAAGAAACACCTTTTACCAGAGAAACATTCCTTTTCCCTCCCTCCCTTTCCTTATCCGTGAGGGATTTGGAGCTTCATGCAAAGACTAAATCTTTAAACAATGAGAACCAAATCCGAAAAAGAAGAAACAAAACAACAACACCATCTTAATAAAATTAAACAAAAAACCCAGTTCGCTGGTGCTCTCCGACACCACAAAGAACAATCTTTCTGAATTATCAATCAAAATCTGCAAACCATATGCATATACAGATTGTACATATAATTCATATTCATATATATTGCGTGAACTGTGTGCCCTCCGTCTGTGGTTACTGGTTGGGGGAGAGGGAGAGAAGAGTACCTAGGAGGAGTTGACAGTGATCAACGGATGAGTAGAAGTCAGGTAGACTTGGAATCTTCTCTTGGGAGTCTGTTTGGGATATTTCGCAGGGAATTATTAGCTGAGATTAGAAGCCTCTCTTGTTTGTTTTATTAGGCAAAATAATGTTTTTCTTTTCCTCTCCAAATTAGGTAAATTCTTTTAACCCAAAATTATTTTGAGGTTAAATTTCGACCCCTCAATTTTTTTTTTTGTTTCTTATAAGGAAAAAGAGATTTATAAATAAAATCTTTGACTTGAAGTGAATTTGGGATAATTTGGTAACCTTTGACCTCAATCTTGTACTTTTATCTCTGATTCACATTAAAAGTTTATTGAGAGATTAATTTTATAAATTTTATAAATTTTTTTAATTTTTTTACTTTAAAAAAAGAAGATAAAGAATATTTAATGTTAAAAATTTAAAAATATATTTTTATTCTAAAATATAAAATTAAATGTCTATTTTTAAAATAAATATTTTTATTAAATTTTACAACTAATATCTTTAACGAATGTTACTTTTACTAACATATAAGATAATACTAAGGACAAGATGGTCATTTACTCATAGTCAAAATTTTTATTACATCTTAGTGTTAAGTAAAAAATAGAACATTTAATTTCAAATGAGAATGTTATATTATATATTTTTAGAGCTCTATTTGAATACGAACGAACTGAGCATCGATTAATCGAGCTCGATTCGTGTAATACTCGAACACTGTTTGAATTCGTTTAATTAGCGCTTTGAGATTGAAAATTTGTTCGAGCACGTTCATCTATTTATTCGTAAAATTCAAAGTTCGTTCGTGTTTGATTTATTTAATTTTTTAAAGTTGTTTGAATCATTCAAATAGTCTTTGAGTTCATTTGTTGGAATAAAATAATAGAAAATAAAAAATAAAATTTAAATAATAAAGTAAAAAATAAAATTTAACGTAATATTATACACTATTTTATATAAAAATATTATATAAATATATAATTTAATATAAAACTTAAAATAATATTATAAAATAACTAAAAGAATACTTCTGGCTCTAACCTTTTACAAATGAACCCTTTTTAGACTAAAATATAAGGGATGAATTCAACATGGTTCAAACTTTTCGAGGACAAATGTGAATTATACAAAATCGTAATTTACTTCAAACCATCTAACAACAATTTCTTTTATAGTTGAAAATCCTTTCTCCAAAATTCATTAGATTTTGTTTTCAAAAATACAAAATTGAGTAGTTGAGCCAAATCCATCAAATGTCCTTCAAAATTTAATGATTCTCTCTAGTATAATGGTTATGCTGGTTGAACTTATAAAAAATAGTAATTTAAAATTGAAGATAATGCTAATTTATTCTCCCCAAATTATATAATATGGTATAAATTAAAGAAAAGGAATCAATCTCAATTTAGTTAGTGGTGGGGCAATTCAATTTCCTAATTGAAAATTGTTTAGTCCAATAATGATCTCTCTCAATAGTCACAATTGGTCCAAGTGACGCGGCAAAACTTGATGCCTGCGTAAAGTTATCCAATTAGAAGTTGCTATAATGTTCATGAATAGTTTTGTATTACAAAACCCTAATGTTACATTTAGTACATTGAAATAAAATATAATGGAATGTATTTTTATCTAAAATGCATTTCTACACAGAATGAGTTTGGAATCCGCTTTCTATTTCATTGTCAGAATGAGTTTGATAATTTTTTTTTATTTTGGTAACATTATCATTCAATATCATAATAAAATAAAATTTTACAAGAACTGACTTAAATATCTGACTAATATATTGTATCAATAAAATCAAATTATATGCTATAAAATAAGACAAAATTAAATATTTATCTATAAAATCTCATCAAAGTAAAATGCACCCTAAAATTTCTAAAAAGTCAATCATTTTAAGTATTGAAGTATAAATTAATCATAAAGATAACTCTCGTTTTATATCAAAGTAAAAAAAGTGCTATTATGAGAAATAAAATAAAATTCAATGCTAAGTTATGATTTTTCTTAACCAAATATTATGAGGGTATAATAGTCATAAGATTTTTTTTAAGATTTCCACTTCTCTTGAAAATGAGATTATAGATAGAACTACAACTTTTACTTTAACGAAATGAGAATATATATGAAGGAATTTAAAAAAATATTACGATGATAATATTTTTATAGAAAAATACATATAATTAAGAGACTAGAAAATGAATACACATAGAAACATTTCTGAAAAATCGGGGATGATTCGGGGCTGCCTGCCCCTGCTTGGGTAACTAATTTTTATTTAAATGAATATTATGCTCACATAGGCTAAAATGCCAAATTCACTTTGCCCAAACACATGCAGAGCGGAGGGATTGGAAAAAGGACTTAAAAAATTGAGAAGAATACATATATCTTACTCCTCGAAAACCGTCAAAAGCACTTCGAGGTTTTCCAGAAATGTCTACTTCAATTTCCAATTACAATGAAAAATTTATCTGATTCAATTATATAAAGGAGATAGTTTCCTCTAAAATCGAACTTTTAAATTTGATCTCAATCAAGTTTTGCATGCGATATATCTTAGAACCGCCTTTTCAACGTGTGCTCCACCAACATATTAATATGGATTAATCAAAATAATAATAGACTAATTTAAATTTATTATTAATCTTAAAAAATACTAATTATCAATAACTTAGACTTACCTACCTTAAAGACATTTTTTTAAAAAAATAATAAAATTTAAAATTATCTCATTTCTAAATTTGATATATAAAATCCTGCAGAAATAGTAAAATCCGAATATGACTGAAGTTATATAAAAAAAATTTAAATTTAACAAAAAATGAATTATCTCATTTCTAAATATGAAGATGGGCTTAAAGAAATTAGATAATTTCAGATTTTATTAGATTTGAAAGGAAATAAAATACGTAAGATCAGTAAATCTAAATTAGTGATGATCAATACAAAATTTACAGGGAAAAATTGGAAAATTTCGTAGGATTTATGATGAACTCAAATTGCTATATATTTTTTGATTAATCCATATTAACAAGTGTCTCGGACACATGTTAGAGGAACCATTTTAAATTATTCGCTGCCAATGTTGGATGGAAATATTTGGGTAGAAAAGAAGAGTTAATTTCCTACTCTTTATGGGCAGATTTCGAGGGAAAGAAGTGAGGAGAAGTTGAGGCCACACTTCGCAAAGGTTTCTTGGAATGAAACGAACCAATTTTCTGAAACACTCATTGGGCCTTTCCTTTCCACTGTCCCCCGCGACCTACCTAAACTCCTTCCGGCCAGCCAACTCAATTCGCCCAATTCCCCGCTCCGCTTTTAAGAATGGGACGGATGGGGAGACCCGATTAAACTATGATTATATCATTTATTCTCCGATCCTCTAGAATTAAGTTTGCCTATTTTTTTTTTCTCTGTCCAAAATAATGTGCACTCTCATTAATTGAATATTTTCCATCCAAATTAACCCTTTTAAACAAAGGGCTACGAGTTACCCTAACACGCAAGTCTCAAAAGAAAACCTCTTTAATTAATAATAAAATTAAGATAAAAATTTATTTATGGTCGAATATCAATCAGTTGACAGTTTATATTAAATTAAAATAAATATTTAATTTTAAATGAATTACTGACTTTTTTAAAAAAAAAAATCTAAACAGAGAGTGTTTATTCGCGTATATTTATTAACAAAAATAAATATAAAGGCAATTTCCAAGTTCCAAAAGAATATAAAGGCTTCTCTTTAGTAATAAGAAGCCAAAAGGCGTTGCTTCCCCGCAATCATGGATATATATAATAATATAAACCAAGATGTTTTCATTAGTTTTGTGTGCTCTCAGGGTCTACTTTGATTGGAATTTTCTTTTGAATTTTCTTTTTAACTTTTTATTTTAAATTTAACCCTAAACTAAAATATTTTCTCTAGCAATAATTAACTTTAAACCTTATAAAACTAAAATTCCAATAAAACCAATCCCAGTCCAGAAACTGTTGATCTTATAGTGCAAACAAAAATTGTTACTTCCTCGATTTTTTAAAACTTTTTTTTGTATATATTAAAAAAAAGAAAATAAATAATATTTTTTTATTATATTTTTAATTAATTTTACTAATATAATAGATAATAAAAGAATTATATTTATAATGAGAATAAAAAAATTAACAACTCTTATATTAAAAAACGGGAGGAGTAATTAAAGTCTTTGAGTTAAATCAGATATAAATGCTCATATTGTGCATGTAACTATTTCCTCTTATTCTCCTACCAATATAGGATTTTCTTCAAATAGAAAAATATTTAAAAATTAAAAAATGGAGGGACCTACTTCGTCATGACAGGCACGTTCAAGCATACCCCGCAAGCCAAAAAGTAATTAAAGGAAGCAAAGGCAAAAATGATGAAACCGCTAAAGAAGAAGAAAAAAAGAAGGAAAACCGTGGCCCAGACGTGATGCTATAACCTGGCTTTGCCAAGTACTACTAGAGTGGCCAAGCCTCAATGCCTAACATCTTCTCCTCACAAAATCATGATCAAACTCTCAACCTTCTTCTTCTTCTTCTTCTTCTTCTATACAGCTCAGCATTTCCCCGTATCTCATAGGAGTTAGAACCACCCAAGTCAGAGGTCCCATAACCCCATTTGCATCAAGAGAAATAAAAATGGGGAGAATTGGAGCTACAATGCCAAGTTTTTGCTTGAACAGAATTAGGCCTCTCGTTCGAGTTCGTCCGCCGAGCATTCAGTCCAAGAATCAAACTAATTCTGCTAAAAATGATCCAGAAGAAAAAAGCTGCAATGGTGGGAGTGTTGAGAAGGATAATTCTGGTGATGTTACTAAGCCAGAAGTTGCGGTCATTGGTAGGAAAATCATGATAGTGGTTGATTCTAGTCCTGAGTCAAAGAATGCTTTGCAATGGGCACTGACTCACACTGTTCAAAGCCAAGATATGGTGATTCTTCTCTATGTATCTAAGTCTTCTAATCCTGCTGCAGGTTGCATATTTGTTCACCTTTTGCTGAAAATTTTTTTATGAGTCTAATTTAGTGTTCGAATTCCTGTTTCCTAATGGGATTTTTGCGAAAAATGGCCATTTTTCTTGGCAGGTGATGAGCCCAGTAAGGAGATAAACCCTAGAGTTTCTCATTTTCTCTCTTATATGAAGATAATGTGCCAACAGAAAAGACCTGAGGTGAGCGACAATAGGTGGCATTCAATCTTTATCTATCAGCACAAATTTGATGAGGGCAATGTATGTGCACAATTCAGACTTCCAGAATGGTGTAAATACTTTAGAATTTCATTGTGTGGGAGCAACTTCTTTCAAATTTTCTCATGATTAACGTTGGCAAAAAATAATCTTGAAAACTTTGGTAGGTACAAATTGAGGTTGCCGTTGCAGAAGGGAAAGAGAAAGGTCCGGCTATTGTGGAAGAAGCTAAAAAGCGAGGGGTGTCACTACTGGTTCTAGGCCAAAAGAAACGTTCTACAACCTGGCGACTTCTAATGATGTGGGCAGGACACAAGGTAGCTTGTGGGGTGGTGGAATACTGCATCCAAAATGCCAGTTGCATGGCAATTGCAGTAAGAAGAAAAAGCAAGAAAGTTGGAGGATATTTGATTACCACAAAACGACACAAAGATTTCTGGCTTTTGGCTTGATATATATATGCTCCAATATTTCTTCGATATTTCACCTCATTGTAACGTGATATTTCTATGTTGTAAATAACATAATTATTTTTCCCGAAATTTCGACTATCAATCTTATTATGTATAATTATGTATATGTGTATGTGCATACTTATGTCTGAGTTTGAGTCTTTTGAGTTATCATTTGAAAGGGTCCTTGGAACCACTTTAATCTGCTGTTGGGTGGAACAGTTGCTGAACGGGGCAATTTTTTTTTTTTTTTGAGGTCACTGCACAAAGAAAGTGAAACATGTAGGGAACACATATGAGTAACGCTACCATAGGTGAGATGGTCTTGAAGTAAACTTGACTCAAAAACTAGCCCACCATTGCAGAAATCTATGTTTCAAGATTGCCCTGTTTTCCAAAGGAGTTTACCAAAAAGCATTCGGCAATAAAGACGGTACTGCAAACAACATTATTCAGCAGTAAAATGTAGCCCTTCAACAGATATCACCAACATATATCATCTCCTTCTTTATTTTGTGTTTCTAGAATGTAACCTAGTATTAACAAATTCAGCAGAAAATTAAGGATTTCTAATAAGGATTTAGTTGTCGGAACAATAAGGATTTCTAATAAACATTGAACATGAATGATCAGAACCATTCATTGAGGGTGCACATGAAAAACTCACTTTCCCATCTCAAATTATAGGGTTTCATACATTACCATTTGATGTATGAATTTCCAAGATTGTCCAATTCATCATCTTCGTCATTTTTGACATCAATGTGTTACCAAAAATTTGATTGAAGGTTATCAAATATAATGAAAATTAGTTAAATATTGAATTAAAATTGACAAAAAATTAAATTTATTTTGACAATTTAATACCCTTTAGAAAAATTTTGAAGTTAAGGATGATAGAATTGGAAATCATTAAAAATATTGATGAGAAAGTAAAAATTATTCCCCTAATCAAGAGATATTTCTGCTACAAAAATGCAGCATTACTAATTTACTACCTAAGATTTTCTTCTTTAATAAATATCATATTACTCCACAAGTCTAGCATCAAGCGAAAAAAGGAAAAACAAAGAAAAGGGCAGAAAGGAAATCTTCATAAACATCCTTAAGGTTAAAAAACTTCATAATTATTTCCAGTTGGATTTTCTCCTTTGTGACACGTGGCCAAAAAAGGTAAGAAACAAGAATTATTTTGCATGTGCCTTTTTCTTCCCTTGGATTAGTTAATTAATAGAAGCATGTGTTTGGTAGTTTTCCTTAATCATTGTTTCCATTTAATTGCTTTTCTACCTTTTTTCATCAAAAGTTGATTTCACCCAATTGTTTTTACATCAATCATCTTTGGACCCTTTGATTTTTCCCCATTGGACTTCTGCTTCTATTTGACCATTTTTCACATTTCTAAACTGTTTAGCAAATTAAACACTCTTTTCACCAACATTCACCACTATATCACTGCATTCATTACTTGTCTGGTGATTCCCATCACTAACATCCTATTAAAGCTTAACTAACACCAACTTTTGTCTCGTTAATTATAAGATTATAGTGACCGTCAAATGTCGATTTTATCCTACAACAACTTCGAAAGTTTTAAAATCTAGAGAGAAGAAAAAAGACCAAAAATCAACTTTGCCTCCAAAACTTGATACACAAGCAGCAATACAGAAGAAATGTGTGTTTAGAAACTTTAGTATATGAGAGACTTATATGACACCTTTTGGTGTAAAATTAGGATAGAGGCTAATATTAGGGATAAAAAGTTATTTACTTGCAAATAGTGATAAGGAAAGCTTGTGAGCTAACAGTTCAATAATAAAGTGTTTGACTTATAATTTAAGAAATTTTTATGTATAATTTTAAATTTGATTATATACAATAAAAAATTAATCATTTTCAACTATCTTCTCTCTACCTAACATCTTCTCTCTTATTAGTTTTTGAATTCTGAGCAAGTTTCGCCCTCTTGGATGAAATCAGAGAAGAGTTCTGCCATAGAGAGAGAAGATGTGGGATAGAAAAAGAAAAAATTAAAAAATATTTAATTTTTAAATTATATATAATAAAAAATTGAATATAGTACTGGTAATAATTCATAGATACTCATATTCAAACATTGTTTTCTTCTTCCTCAACGTATTAATTATAAATAAATAAAAAATTCAAGAGAAACTAGAGATGTCAAAATCTCTATTCACATATCTCTTATAGTATACAATAAGTTTAGGGTTTCAAATTAGACTTTCCTCTCTTAGAAAGATAAGTTCAACTTCATCCTTATTCATCCAAAAAAAAAAAGGAGAAAGTTCAACTTCATCCTTAAAAGTTGAAAGAACAATACAAGAAGAAACATACTACTTTCTGAAAACATTATGCATATTTGAGATTCATGACACATATGGGGTAGAATTTACACACAAAGAAAACATTAGGGACTAAAAGTGCAACTTTCTTGCAAAATGAATGTCAAATGAAACTTGGGCTGTTAAAATGGAATACACTCCCTGTGGATAAAGTTGGGCTGCGAAAAGGACATGGATGCAGTAGAAATTTGGGTCAATATTGGAACAGACTTTGTAGCCCAATATAAAAGCCCAGACCACCTTTTATTGTCTTCCTTCAGGAAAATCTTCTTCCTGCCATTCCCCAAACCCCGACACCCTAAAACCCTACGCCCTTTTCCTTCTATTCTTGCTTTCTTCTGCTCTCATCGGAGGAAGAGAATTTGAAACCCAAGCTGAAGAAGAAAAGCTATGGCAAAGAAATCAAGTATAGACAGTGTGAAGAAGAAGAATAAGAAGAAAAGTAGTAGGAAATCAGGTCGCAATGCTGTAGCAATGAAAAACAAAACCCCAAAACCGAACCCATTTGAAACTATTCGGCCTCGCCGGAAGTTCGACATCCTCGGCAAAAAGATAAAGGGCGAACAATGCCGTGTCGGCCTAGCTCGCTCTCTCGCTATTGAAAAGGTTAACAAAAATTTGTGTAGACAAACATTTATGAATTTATTATTGGACTTTCTTGAATTTGTTCCATAAAAGTTGGAGCTTTGGTGTTGTGGAAATCGGATTACATGGATAAGAACCCCAAATCGGAATGCACTGCATTTGTTTTATTGGAAGAAAGATTCGAATTGCTAGGCATTCCGATTTCTTGGATGAATTTAGTTTTGTTTGGACGATTATATACTGAAGTTAGTATTTTGATTTGGTTCAGAGGAAGAAGACGCTGCTGAAGGAATATGAGCGGAGTGCGAAGGCATCTGTTTTCATGGATAAGAGAATTGGAGAGCAAAATGAAGGACTTCAGGAATTTGACAAGGCCATTCTGAGGTCTCAGCGTGAGCGCCAGGTAAAGTATATGAAAATTGGTAGCTTTTGGTATTTTTTGGCTCCGGGAGGTTTCTTTTAGTTTGTTACTCTGAGAATAAAATAATTTCCATACTGGCAAGTGTACAAACATAATGGTTCTAGCCCAATTCTTCCTAAGCCTTCATTTTATTTAAAAGTTCAAAACTTCCTGTTTCAGCTCATTTGTACCTACAAATACTTTGAAAGAGGGATTTTTTTTCTTCAATAAAACCTCATTAGTTACATGTTTACATAACCTCACTTCAATTTGCTAGTATATTACTGAAACTCTAATTTCATGATAGGGAACATATGAATCTTTTAGAATATACTATGTTTCTAGTTCATGAAGTGATGTATGTTAGCCTTCCATGCATTTTTCTAAATATAAGTTTCTCCAAACTGATAGCTGAAACTGAAGAAGAAAAGCAAGTATAATCTATCTGATGAGGAAGACGATGAGTTGGAGATACAAGATTGTAGTCAGTTTCTAGGAGATGATGACTTTGAGGAGGAAGTACCATTTGATGAGGATGAGGATGAGAATGGAACTGAGACTCAAAGTAAGCATTACAGTTTTGTTACTGAATTACCTTTTCTTTTGTGCAAATTGTGTAAATAAGATCTCGCATCTTCTTCAAATAGTATATCTCTATCTCTGCAATGATAACTTGCAGGAATTATATTAATATTGATAAAAATAGTCACACTTTCAATGTGTTGTTTGCTGCATTACTTTCTGTTGTTGACTTGTTGTGTACAAATTGTGTAAATGCAACCTAGCATCTTCTTCAAATAGTATATCTCCGAGGATGAATTGCAGGAATTATATCCATATTGATAGAAATACTCACTTTTTCTAGTGTATCTTGAACTCTTCCTACAGGATGTGGGAAAAGCTGCTGAGTACTGCTGTTTTTACATAATTTTTTTGCTTCCCTTGTCTGTATTTGTGTCTTTTTACTGGGTCATGGCGGAGAACTAGAAATAACAAATGCTAAACTTATTTTTTCAGATTGTTGAACTTGATATAAATGTGAAACATTTGATAGACATATTCTGTCTACTAAGTTGTATTAATATGCACTTGCTTTTTTGCAGAAAAAAGTATTTTGGGACAGCTAAATCCTGCTGCTTTGGAGAATTCTGAGCAAACAAGTTCAGCAGAAAGAGATGAATCTGTGAGAACCACTCTCTTTTCCTCACTCAGACTAGTTGGTGTTTGTGTAGTCTTGTGCAATTATAATAGTTTTGACTAGTTGAAGAAAGATGTAGAAATGTATATAGGCGTATGTTCAGATCTCATTTCCTTTTGGTTTTTGTTTACTTTTATTCAGCTTATCTGTGCCTTGGGAAAAGAATCATTTTCTTCTCTTGTAGTTTTTCTCCCTTTACAGTATGCTGATGCTGGGGGTCTGCTAAATTTGTTTCCTAATTTTTGCTATCTGGAACAATGCATTCCTTTTGCATGGTACCTGCTTCTTGCATTTTCCTTTTGTTGGTGGGGCAAAAGAAAGAAGCAAAAAGTGTCTGCTCCTAATTTTGAATGATTTTGCTTTTGCAGAGGAAGAAAAGCAAGAAAGAAGTCATGGAGGAGATAATGTCAAAGAGTAAACTTTTCAAGGTTGGAGTAGTTGATTATTTTATATCTCTCAATCCTTCTTAACAAGAATGGTTCGTGTAGATGGAGGTTTTCAATTATATCTATTTTGCTTCTTTCTTCCAGGCCCAAAAAGCAAAGGATAAGCAGGAAAATGAGCAGTTTGTTGACCAATTGGACAAGGAATTTACATCCTTGGTCCGGTCTGAGGCACTGGTATCTTTGACCCAACCAAATAAAATGAATGCCTTGAAAGCCCTAGTTAACAAAAGTAGTTCAAATAATGATGCAAAGAACAAGGAGGTGGCTCTTGCTGACGACAAAGTTTCTTCTAATAAGGTAAAATCCTCCTTTGCTAGAATTGGTGTCTCTGTTTTAGATTTGTAGGTGCAATATTTCTTGTCTTTTTTGTAAAATAATGTCTGAGATCTATAATTTTATCCTTGTTACTTGTGAAAAATGTCCCCCTTATTCCTTGTTAAGTTAGTTGTTGATATTGGTGTGAAATTTCTGTATTATTGTCTTTACCTATTCTTTTGATTTATGGAGTTTTTTTCAATCTGAGGTTGATGCCTTTGTTCTCCTTCTTCTGCTTAGACTTCAGTATTGTTTTTCTGATCTTTGCCTTTACATCAATATTGCAGGAAAAACCTGATCCTTATGATAAACTTTTTAGTGAGATGGCAGTTGATATGCGTGCTCGCCCGTCCGATCGTACCAAGACAGCTGAAGAAATTGCCCAAGAGGAGAAAGAGCGTCTGGAGCAATTGGAGGTATTCTTTTATTGCTGCAGCAAATTATTTTTTTCATTTACTCTGTAATTTAGATGCTAATTGGGCATACTAATGAGTTTGATTTGAGAAATATAATACAATATATCTACTGAAATTGATAAATGATATTTGATCGACAATGTTTGTTTTGTTCTCCCGTTTTTCTAGTTATTGTTGTTATCAGATTTTAAGCCTCTTTTTCTATTTTGGTCTATGCTGAAGCACTGGAATGAGCATTGAAGCCTCATATTCTCTTTTGGCATCCCTTTCATTTTTTTACTATGATTTCTTCTTAATCGCCTATATTTCAGTAGAACTGGTTTTCTTTCACGTTATGTTAGTACTGACAATTCCGCTGAATATTTGAATGTCTATAGTGGCTTATTGGAAGATTGATGCTACTTATAATCTGATGGTTATGATTAGTTTCCTATCTGAAATTTAGTTATTTGTACTTTGCTTTAACTGGATAATGTTATTGAATGTATGCTGACCTTAAAAACAGATAGAGGTGTCTTATTTCTGTTAGAAGTAAAATGACCCGGAACCTGGGTGTTACAATTATGCCTTGTGGAAGCTTCCCTAACTCTTTTTAATTGCAAATGATCCATAACATCAGGAAGAACGTCAGAAGAGGATGGTTGCTGCTGATGAATCAAGTGATGAAGAAGGTGACGGCTTGGAGGCTAATGATGCATCGGCCAACCATCTAAAATCTCTATCTGGTGATGATATTGGTGAATCATTTTCTCTTGGTGAAGAGCGAAGTGCAAAATTGGGATGGATTCAAGACATGTTGAGAAGGGAAAATGAAGATGATCTTGAGAGTGAAGATGCTAGTTCTGCTGATGATTCTGAGGGTGGTGAGGATGAGGAAGAAGAAGAAGGAACTGATGAATTTAAGACTCATACAATGAGGGACTGGGAGCAAAGTGATGAAGATAAACTTGAAACTGATCTGGAGGAAGATGAAGAGGAAGATGATGATCTGGTTAAAAAAAAAGATCAGAGAAAGCAACCAAAGAAGCAGCAAAAACAACTAAACTTATCGGATGTGGAACAAATTAAATCAAACGACAAAATGTATTCAAGTAAACATGGAGAACTTCCCTATACAATTGAAGCTCCAAGAAGTTTGGACGAATTTACTTCACTGGTGCAGAAATGTTCTGATGATCAGATTGTAGAAGCAATCAGGCGAATTCGAACGTTCAATGCAATCACAGTTGCCGCAGAGAACCGGAAGAAAATACAAGTATGGAACTCTCTTATAGTTTATTTCTTTGGTATTGATATGGGAATGTTTTCCTTTTGTTATGTTCTTTAATGAAATGTCTCAAGAATTTTTATGTTGTACACCAAAACTTGCATTAGTTTGGTACTTTATTGTTGCCCATACAAGTGTTGGATAAGTTTATGGAGGATTTTGACTCTTCTAACTTTCCTCTTCCTGATATTTGTTGCCCAATGTTCAGATAGAGTGTGCAAGGACCCTTATCCTCAGAACTAGGAATTGGCATCCCTTCATTTTCGTTCATGCTATATTAATATTAACCTCTCTCTTGATATTCCTAGGTATTTTATGGTGTGTTATTGCAATATTTTGCTGTTTTGGCAAATGAGAAACCATTAAATTTCAAGTTGCTGAATTTGCTGGTCAATCCATTGATGGAAATGAGTGCAGAGATCCCTTACTTTGCAGCCATATGCGCTCGTCAACGGCTACTACATACTCGGACGCTTTTTTCACAGGATATCAAGGATACAGGTTAAAATGTCACTAAAGTGAAAAATTGCATTTTCTCACTCTAAAATTTGTTTCTGCTGAGGTTTTTACTCTTTGCATATAAGGGATCCCTTTTCTCAGTTATTTACCTTTTCCTTTGTTGTGTTGCAGGAAAAAGCAGCTGGCCTTCTTTAAAAACCATCTTTCTTTTGAGACTCTGGTCCATGATCTTTCCATGCTCTGATTTTCGGCATGTAGTCATGACACCAGCAATCTTGTTGATGTCTGAATATCTGATGCGGTGTCACATTATGTCTGGTTGGGACATTGTAATTGGTTCCTTCTTATGCTCCATGGTGCTCTCAGTAAGTTTGTTAGGCCTGTCTTTGCTTCTGAATATGTAATAGGCATAGAAAAGATTATTTGTCCAGTGTTCTTTTCAGTGGCTAGTGTTTACTGTTTCCTTGTGGAAATCTGTTGATTTATTCTTCGGAAATTCTGCTTCACTCTGCTTCTTAACTCACAGAATGGTTGTTCATTTTCTCTTAACATATAAATTATCTTTTCTACCTTATGATGTTTAGCATGTACCCATGTTTTATTTTGCTTGTAATTTTTTCATGTTTGGAAAACTTGAGAACTCGATGTTTGATTGATAACATTAAACCTGACCATTTGACTTTATTTACTGGGCTTTGCATAACCATCTGCAATCACTGATCCTAACTGTTTGCATTAAAATTTTTATACAGGCCTGTAAACAATCACAAAAGTTCTGTCCTGAGGCTTTGTTGTTTATGCGGACTTTGCTTAATGCAGCTTTGGATGAGAAACAGGGATCCTCTGAAAATCACGAGGTTTGTCCTCTTCAGTCTCTCAGTTTTGCATGTCAGGAAAATTTCAAATGCTTTTCCTGAGTTTGTTGACCAATCATGTGTTGACTTTTGACTGGCTTACATATGATCATTTATGACGTTACATACCTGTTTATTTATACATGCAGTTAAATCACTTTATGGAAATCAAAGCCCTGAGGCCTCTACTCTGTTTAAGAAGTTCTGTGAAAGAGATCAACAGTTTAGAATTCCTAATGCTGGTGGAATTGCCAGAGGATTCCCCTTATTTTGATTCTGACAGTTTCAGGTTAGTAGTATATTTTGGGGTAGTATCAAAATCTTAATATATGTCGAATTGTCTTATTTGTGCCTGTTGTGCATCTGGGCTTATGTAGTGATTTACTTCATGAATTATTCACTCTTATTTTTTCCAAGTTGGTATGCATAACAAGAGTATAATTTTAGAAATTGTTGCAGTATGGAAAATTGTCCAAATGTTTCTTGGTCCTTTTAAGGTGGAGGCATTTAGAAATGTACTTTTCTAATTAGGATATCTTTTTGACTTCTTTCATATTGTAATAGAAATTGATGCTTCTGTAAGCAGGGCTAGTATTCTTATGGTGGTTACTGAGACTATACAAGGATTTGTCACCATTTATAAAGGATTTAATTCATTTCCCGAGATATTTGTGCCGATAATGAAGTTACTACAGAAATTGGCGGAGCACAATTACATACCAGATAAATTACAGAACAGAATCAGAGATGTGGTGCAAGCTATTGAGAAGAAAGTTGATGAGCATCATGCTTTGCGTCAACCACTTCAAATGAGGAAGAAGAAGCCTGTCCCCATTAAGATGCTTAATCCAAAGTTTGAAGAGAAGTAATTCACTTAGCAAAGAAGTTCTTTATCTTGAATGCCTTAGAAAACGTATTTCATAGGTTTAGCTGCTGACGTAATTCTTAATTGATGGGTTTTGTACTACAGCTTTGTTAAGGGAAGAGACTACGATCCAGATCGTGAGCGTGCTGAGCAGAGAAAATTGAAAAAACTTTTAAAACGGGAAGCTAAAGGTGCTGCTCGTGAGCTTCGGAAAGACAATAACTTCTTATTTGGGGTGAAGGAAAGGGACAAGGCACTAGCTGAGGAAGAAAGAGCTGAGAAGTATGGGAAAGCAAGAGCTTTCCTGCAAGAACAAGAGCATGCATTTAAGTCTGGACAGCTAGGGAAAAGGTGCAGGAAGAGAAGGAGATAAGTCATAGCACCCAACAGTTGGAATGGTCCGACCCTCCAAATTCTAAGTTCTAGCTTGTGGTACGTCACTTATTTGTTTATTCATAAAAATTGTCCCCATCTATGTTAACATAGCTATGTGAGGCTGGAATTTGTCCCCATCTATGTTAACATATCTATTAGTTCTTTTCTTATCTTCTTCTTCGTATGCTGCTATTCAGAAAGTGCATTCATTTTACAAATAGAGATCTTAAGGACAGAACATTGTCATAAACTTTTTGTCATCATACCTTTGCTAATCCATTGTTTGAGGAAAAATCAGATTAATATTAGTGATTTCATTTGCTAATTCAGGCATTCCTTTTAGGCGTCTGAGCACTTGGGTCTCGAACAATGCCTCCTATCTTTCCAGTGGTGATAGCCATGAATTGGATGAATATGCTTTGGTAAGCTCCTTTAGAACACAGCTTCATCGTTGGTATCTTTACTGTGATAGAAAAATTCAAACTCACTCTGCTTTCATTGCCAAGCCTCTTGTGTATTTTGGGATGACATGCTGAGGATAGTTCCACCAACAGTGCAGCATAGTTAGCTGACAATACAAGTCCAGTTGGGACTTAGGGGGCTGCCATGTATAATAGTTGTTGGTTACTAAAGGGCTGGCAGGAAATTAGGTTTTTGTTGATGTTTATAATATCCTGAGTATAGAAAGGAAATTACAGCCTACTTGATTCAAAGCTCCAACCACATTAATGTAATTTTGCGACCTTGTGTATTTATTGATATCTGGATGTGGTATTAAAAACACCGCAAAGAACCCCAGTTCCTTTCAAATGCATAATCAGGAGCTATGAGGGACTTGGCGAGTCACCTTCTTTCTGGTTGATTAGCTTTGCAGTTCATTTTGAGAAACTCATGTTAGCGAATCCTGCCAATCTTCCCAATTGATTTTCAACTTTTAGCTGTAATATTCTTTCACAAAATTGTATAGTGACTCCACAGGGTCTTCTTCTTTTCCTGCTTGTATTCTATGATGAGACTATTCCATCCTGCAAGGACATTACTTATCATGTTAAGTCACTGTACTTTTGATGTATAAAGTGGAACTTGCCGAAATTTTTCTTGAATCTTGTAAGCAAAGAATCATTTTTTGGCCATGTTGTCATTTCTCAGCTCATCACCATGGTCATATTTGAACTTGTACAAGATATTTAAGATGGACAATTATTTTATAATAGTAAATTTATTTTATATATTTTTAGAACTATTTATTTTTTCCTAATTTTATTATTATTTCTTTCCTTGTTTATTTCTCTTTATTCTTAAATTTTTTAAGAAATGTTTTATTGTTTTTTCAACTCGTAATTCTAAAATGGACTAAAAAGACATGCGGAAGGAGTACCACTTTTATGTATGTGTAACTCAAAAGAAAATTTTTCGTCGGAGATAATAAATGATGATAGTATTGATTCTCTACGCCTGTGAATTGGACAGAATTCCATTACCTCACCCACTGAAAAGAAAAAACTTGCCTCTTACGTGATTCTCCTCCCTAGCCACTGCATTACCTTTGTTTTTTTTCCTCATTCCCAATCTTCCACCATTACTGACAAAAATGGTGGGGTTTCCCATCATAATGTGAAAAGACAGAGGAAAGTAATCCCATGTTAATGACCTTAATTTATGTGCAAACGAGACCCTCTCGGCTTTTACTTATCAAAACAAAAAAACACACAAAACAAAAAAACAAAAAGAGACCTTCTAAGCTTTTAGCTTGGCGAAGAAAATCTTTATTCACCTATAAAGGGGGACCATCACTTTTGACTCCCTAGTCCAGCCTGTGAGTAACACTCCCCAAAAGTTTCTACAAATTGCAGTGCCAATTCCCATTATAAAGAACCAATCTTTGAGAAATTTGCGAGCGCCCCAAGACGGAAGACACAGAGAGGAAAAATGGGTTTTGATGAAGCGATGAAGTTTGTGGGGGAGAAGTTGAAGGAACTCTGGCTTGCGATGGAGGACTTCTTTGGCCAGTTCTCGAATTGGTTTGACAAGGTGTTTCCCCCAGAAACAAGAGGGGAAAAGCTGCACCACTGGCTCGCAGTGGCTTTACCCTTTCTCATAGCAGCTGTGGTTCTGGTTACGTTCTTCTGGTGCTGCTGTAAATGCTGCTGCCGCGGAGGCAGAGTCAGGATGATGAAAGCCCCCGGCAGGAATTGCACGATCCCGAGACACGTCTTTGAGGCGAATCCCAAATCATACTTCAGAAATCTTCGTTCAAATCCTGGTGATCTGTTGTGTTGAATGATCTATGTTTGGTTAAGAATGTCTTAGAATTGCTTTGTCATTTTCATGGATCTTAACTTTGCCCCTTCAAAATCTTCTGTTGCTATTTCCAGTCGGGTGGTGTCTGTAAAAAGTACTAGTGAATGATCAAAGATGTGATTTTTCTCTTTCATAACGATGGGCTAAAGATCTTTTAATCTTCCATCTCCCTTTTCAATTTTTGGTGGTTTGCTTGGGAGACCATAGTTGGCGGTATGAGGATGTCTTGTCGGCTTTAATCTGCATCAGAGATTCCTGTTTGAAATTGGTTGTAGTGCAGATGATAGAAACTAAAGCAAAAATAATGAACAATCTCGGCATCCCACCAATGATTCCTCGGTAAAATATTTATACTCTTCTGAGCAATTAACAAAATATTTACTCTCCTCTGCTGTATGGAAAATTTTCTCGACGGCAGGAAACACGTAGATCAGCAAGTATTTCACGTGAATATTTTCTGATATAAAGCCAAGCTATGGCCTATGATGAGAATATTGACCCTTCGAGATATATTAATGGGTTGAATGCATTTACCGCTTCTATTTTTATTGTCATTCTTGAAAAATAGAGAAAAATAAATCTTTAAGTACATAGTTTCTCGAATGCGGAGGAGAGAGACAACACTATCTACAAGCATTTGTAAAAGATTTCATTTTACGTCTTGAATTTTGATGAAATTACACAGAAAAAGATTCATCATGATTTTTTGACGGTGTTTGCACAGAGAGAAGGAAGAGAAAGTTGCTTGGAAACTGATAATGAAACAAGTACAATCTTACCTGAAGGAAAAAAAAGTGCTAACTGTTTCAACAACAGAGCAAAAAAAAAAACAAATAGTGAAAATTATGGAAACAAAATCATTTAAGCTTTACTTTATGCCATTACTTGGAAAGTGATAATGAAATAAATATAATCTTACCAAAAGGGCAAAAAAAAGTGTAAACTATTACTGCAACAGAACAAAAACAAATAGTCTCCTAGTCAACGATGATGCTTTCTACTTATGTCACTTCAAGAATCATTAAAATAAAGGGAAAAATCCAGATCAAGATAACCTTAACAGTTCACTTTGCTGCATAATTGCATCTCCACATTCAACAGAGAAGGACGGAAGTGAAAATAGGCACATAATTGAATTTGCTACTACAAAGCATGATAAACAACGTGCAGGGCCAGTTGAAGGACTTGGAACCAGAAAGCCTGATGAACAATCTGTTGCAGAAGCTCAAGGAATTCTTTCTGGCTTTTGTGAACGTGGGTGGGGAGTTCTTAGAATGGTTGGACAACGTATTTCCGCCAGAAGCTAGAAGAGAACAAATCCAACAATAGATCAATGTGTGCGCACCCTATGTTGTTGCAGGGCTGGCGGTGTTTCAGCCGCTGTATGCGGTGCTGTAGCTTTTGCACCTGAAACGCAGTGAGCATGATGACGCTGCAGTTGCTATTTTCACTGCGGATGCGCAGCAAAAGCTATGGAGATGACGAAAGCCACTGGGAGCTCGAGGAACGTGAGGATCAAGAACTGCCTTTCGGGGCAACCCCTGATCGTATTTTGGCAACCTCCGCCAGAATGAAGCCTATATACTGTAGCAAATACTGTGTGACGTTGATCACCATTTAAAATTGTCAAATTTCCGTGTTCGTTTATGTTGATTTATATTGTGTTAGAATCTTCTGCTGGGAAATCACTAGCTAGAAGCTTTTAGATGAGATATATCCCGATTCTGATGGTCTGTTCTACCGTGATGTTTTTGCAGATTCCAAATAAATTGAAATCTGGAGAATCTTAATCTATTGCTTTTGATGAGATTCTTGCCAGTAATTAGGCTTCAACGTTCCTGGGTTAAGCAGTAACGGATCAAATTTGCATGGCAAAATAAGCAAGCACAAACATTTATAGACACCTTAAGATTAGTATAGAGTTGAAAACATACGTAAAACAAGCCAAAAAACCAAATAGAGAAGATATATAATCTTCTAGATCACTTGCGAAGGTTACGGAAGTAGCTTGTAGGGTCACGTTCAAAGTCAGCCCTGAAGATTCTATAGTTCCTTCCAGGTGCTTTCATCGTTTTCCCGATGTCTGGAGATTCCCAGCCCACACCTACAAGCTTTGACAGGCCCCAAGCGCAAGGCCTATCGCTGCTGCAACAGCAATTGCCTTGACTGTGTCCATGGCATACTCGAACACTACACTCTGCTGGGAAAGAGCAGTTGAGTGCAGGGCCCTTATATAAGCAGAGAAGACGCTTTAGAACTCGCAGGGTGATAAATGAAGCCATCAATTAGCTAGTTTTCTTGGTTGGTTCTTTTTCCCAAAAGTAAAAAAAAAAAAAAAGGAATTGTAGCGTTTAATTATCTTCTGTTCCTTCTCTACGAAGGAAATGGAAAGATCATGGAAACCATTAAACTGTTTCTGCAGTACTAATCTAGTGGCTAACGATTGGACAATCTGATAGAAACCGGGCTCAAGAAAACAACACTCGGGTTTTTTCGCGTTGCACTCTGAATTCTCTGTAATATTTTTTATTACATTCTTTACAATGTTTCTATTTATAATGTTTAATATTTAAAAGTTTATTTTATTTAATTTAAAATATATATAATTAAAATTTTTTATAATTAAGAATATTATGAGGAAGGAATGAAATCTCACGCAAAATTGTTTAAGGTATACTGTTGGCGTTGGCTTTCGTAAATTTTTTTAAGCTGCCGATTATTTTCTTGCATAAGTAAGTACTTTGGAAAATACCGTTTTAGTAATGTTAATGATATTTCACTTTTTAACGCTTCTGAAGAGCAATTCATGGGTCGCTTTTCCAAATTACCATCTCCATGTAACACATTTGCTATATATATATATATATATATATATATATATATTTATTTATTTACTATATACAATAAAATAATTAATTATTTTATTAAAGAATCTGTAGCATCTATCTCTTCTCTCTCTCCTTTTATCTTCTACTAAATTATAAATTCAATGAATAACACATCGAATTAATCAAAACAATGTAATAAGTAGCAATTCTATAAAAGATTTTTTTTTATTTTTGAGGTGAAAACTTTAAAAAATCGTCAATGAATTCTCTATTTTAATTTCTTTTTGAAATTTAGGTGAGTTCTACCACGTGATAAAATTCACTCAATAATTCCGCTTCGTATAAGCAGAACTTGACGCGTAGTTTCACTCACACGTGGCGGAACTCATTATGAAGTTCTGACATGATATTGTGAAAATTCACAGTGAGTTCTGCCATGTAGGTGGAACTCCTTCCAAATTTATTTTAAATATTATTAATAAAATTACTTATATAATTAATATATTTTATTATAATGCAATTATCAAGTTAAAGTTGTAATTATTAGTTTAATTATTTACATCAGTAATCTATTTATTTTTTTTTATAATCTTGCAATATTAGTAATATTTTTTCAACAAAACTCAATATATGAATTGCAGAAATATGAATAAGGCCGCAAAATAAAATTTCATTGAACGTTTTATAAGAATGACGAAGGGTCATCATCATCGGACGATTCCTTTGAAAATTTTTTAAATCTTGATAAAATTGACAATTTGAGTCTTTTTTAAGGACTCGTGAACTATTTTCAAGTAAAGATGAATTGGTAAATTGAGTGATGACAACAACATAGCAAGTGATGACCTTCTTGGTAATTGTCCATTCGAAACGAGGTGACGAAAATGATAATGTTTTGTCAAGCTTAGGCATTAGAAGGGCGGAGCTTGCCTAAAGTCTATTTATCTGCCTAAGGATGAGCCACCATTGGAGGTGGGGATATAAGGAGAAAATGAGAACATAAGCCAAAAGTCTAAGGGTATAAAAAAATATCATTGTTCACTGAAATTAATAGAAGGACACCATCACGAGGAAACATGAAGTCTTGAGGTGATATGCGGCAAATACAACCACGGTTTGAGAAAATCACATCACAATTATGCATTATTAGCAAGAATGATGGACTGAGAGATGAACATCATGGAGTAAATGAGTAAAATTGTGAAAATATCTTCTATAATACTTTTTTAATATTTTTAATTATTATTATTATTCACATGCATTTGCATGTGTCAATCTTGTAAAATATAAATTATTACTTAATTTATTTAGTAAAATTGTATCTCGTATTTGTTTTAAATTTTTGTGGATTAAAAATACTTTATCGCTTTATAATTGTTATTTGGCATTATTTGTGTAATTTTTAGTATATATAATCAATAAGATTTTCACTAATTTAAAAGTCTAATGTAATTGTCATGTTATTCTACGATTTTATTATAGTTTCTTTTTATTAATAAGTAATAAAAATTTAATCTAATTGTATTATTGAGATCTAATAATATAGTAGACCATTCCCATTTTTTTTAAAAAATAAATGCTAAAGCAATAATCACCCTACTACATGTGAAAGAATTTAACTGAAATAGAACTATTACATTTTATAATAAAATTATATCCTTATCCTTATCCTCAACTGTTAATAAATAGGACAAAAGAGGACCAAGTGACAAGCTAGATTAAATAGTTACAATTGAACTAAACAAAATAGAATATGGTTGAGTAAGAAGACAATTATATATCACATAAATGATCTCAAAGAAAATAATTAAGGAGGGATGGGTACATGAGATTCAAGTCTGACAGGCCATAACAATGGGATTCGCTTCTACATTCACAGCTGCACAAGGGTGACAGAATTCTATTTACTTACATAAGTTAGTTAATAAAATTTTTTAAAAAATTATATTTAAAAAAATTATAAGACTTTAAAAGTTAAATAAATTTCGCTATGTTATTAAAAAATTTCACTTAAAGTTCTGCCATAGCATGAGGAAACTCCATGTCGAATTTGCCATGTCATGCCGGAACTCAACATGGAGTTCCACTCACACAGCGAATTAAAAATGGGTCTTAACGTTGATAATTTTAGAAGTTTTTTAATCTCAAAATTAAAAGAATTTGTTTTAAAAAAATCTCTAATCATTGAGACGTTTTGACAATTTGATACGTCGTTAAATTTAAAGTTTACAAGGAGAGAGAGAAAATAAAAATTATTTTTATGAAAATAATTAATTTTTTTTATTATATATAATAAAAAATTATATATAATAAAATTTTTATGTAATAATTATTAAAAATAATTTGAATTTAAAATTTTTTATTTTTAAATTATTTATAAAAAATTTGATACCAAAATAAAAAATTCGCCCGAGTTTATTATTTTAAAGAATTAAACATCACTTTTAATTTATTAAATGATTTACGTACCATCATGGGGTCCACTTGCAGACTTCTAGGAAGACTTTAACAATGGAGTCATGTGGCAAAAGTAGAGAAATAACCCTACAATGTACCGGGTCGTTAGGAACTTGGATGTTAAGCAACTTGGACGCTCAGGTCAATCGGAGAAGGTGTTTGATTGTAATACGTTACTATTTTGTTTTTTAAAAATAAAATAGTGAATAGTTGCCTGATAGAATAGGTAGGATTGTCAATTGGGTCGGGCTAGTCCGAGCTCGGCCTGGCCCAACTTATTTTTTGAGGGCTGAGCTTTTTTCGAACTAGGACTGAGCCGGGTTAGAGCCTGAATTTTCGGCCCGTTTTGTGAATCGAGCCGAGCTCGTGCTTGGCTAAGCTCGGCCCGATCATATATCTAATAATAATTTATAATTATATATTATAATTTCTTGATATAATAGAAATTTTTTGTGTATAATACTATATTAATGTCATCATAACTATATAGATTAAAATTTTATGTGTTTTGATATAAATAAATTTGTTTATATTTCACTTTCAAAAAAATTTAGTGGGTAAAGTTTTCACTTCTAACACTTTAAAATTATATTTTAGAAAAGCAATGTGGTTTAATAGTTTTAATTCTTAGCAGATTTGGCAACAATATGCATGCTATTCAATCATAGAGTCTATTTATGAGATTGTAACTACTTATTGAGCTTATCATAATTCTAAGGATATTAAGTATTAACACAGTAAATGCGTAGGTATGAATATTATTACCTTTACTAACACGAAAAATATAAATCATATGAAAGAAGAAGATAAGATCTTAGCATAGTCTTCCAATTGATTTTTGCACTTGTAATTTAGAATATTCCAAAGTAAATATTTAGTTTTATAAAATAATATATTCTACATATTCACTTTCGTAATTAATATATTTAACTAATTTCACAAAATATAAATTTTTTCACTTCTCAACATAAATTTAGAAAGAGAATAGAAAAAATTATCAATTACTTAATAGTTAATACTTATATTATATAACTTATAAGGTGATTAGTAAAGTAATTAGTAAACTTTAGTATTAGCCCAATATCTTTTAAAAAATCAATATTTATTATTAGGGCACATTAGAAGATTGTTTTTTGTGTATTAATAACTTAATATGCATTCAAAATATTAAACTGCTTACTATACAGTAAACTCAGTGGTGTATGTTGCAAATTTGGTTGATTCTCTATACAGCAAACACAGTAGTGGTGTGTTTTAGTGCTTTGGTGCCTAGTTTCATTGTTGGAAATTCACTGATTTCTAGAGTTATAGGATCATTCTTCCTCTTTTTCGGTTACTTCATATTGAAGCATGACATATCAGATTATTAGATTTTAATGCATTATATATCTCTGTTTAAATATCCATTTGAAGGGTTCTTGATCAATAAATTCTCAGACTCTGGTAGTTTGGTGCTCCACTTTTGTTGATTTGTCTTGGTTGGAATTTAATGTGGTTGAGATATTGCTACAATACTTTATTTTGTTATGGTAGTTTGTTTTAGTTGATTTTCAGATAGACGTTTGCTTAGTTTCTAGAGATATTATTTAATAATATATGTAAATTAGTTGAAAGTCATTGTTAGACAAGTATTAAGACATTAATTTGTGAAGGCAATCATAATTTGTAGTGAGAGGATAATTTGTGAGAACAATAAAAAATAAATATGTATATTTCGGGTTGAACCCGAGCTCGGGCTCAATATGATGTTACTCGGACTGAACCTGAGTTTAGGTCGGCTCGGCTCATAGAGTCCAATTGACAGACCTAAGAATAAGCCGCTGAAAGCAGCTCCCGCTTCTTTCAACCATAATTGAGGTACTGGTAATCACATCGGGGAGCATAATATAATCTTGGCCAATGAAGCAAAAATGAAAAAAAAAAAAAGCAACTTTATTAAGAGCTATCCCTTTCCTAATGGTGGAGGGTCATCGACTTGAACTTTTCTCTGTTCTCTTCTCCTTTGATAGTTAGCTTATCCCATTGTTTGGAAAGGGAAAAGGGATAATGAAAAGAGTATAATCTCCGACCCCCCCCCCCCCCCCAAAAAAAAAATGTAAACTATTACCACAACAGAACAAAAACAAATAGTGAAAAGTATGGGAACAAATTCATTTAAAGTGGGCCCGTAGCTAAGCTCCTAGTCAACGATGATGCTTTCGACTTATTTCACTTCAAGAATCATTAAAATAAAGGAAAAACATCCAGATCAAGATAACCTTTAACAGTTCACTTGGCTGCATAATTGCACCTCCACATTCAACAGAGAAGGAAGGGAAGTGAAAATAGGCTAGAGATGAGGTTGTCATTACAGGACATGATAAACAACGTGCAGGGCCAGTTGAAGGACATGGAAGCAGCAAGCCCGATGAACAATCTGCTGCAGAAGCTCAAGGAATTCTTCCTGGCTTCTTTTGTGAACGTGGGAGGGGAGTTCTTATAATGGCTTCTTTTGTACGTAATAAATTTTGTAATATGTAAATTATTATTTAGTTTATTTAATAAAATTTAAAAATTTTAAAATTTAAAAATAATAACTATAAATTAAAAATTAATAATTAATAAAATAATATTTATTAAATAAGAAATTATAATTATTCTTAAAAATAAAACAGAGAATGAAAGAAACAAAAAATAAAATACAAAAAAAAAAAGAAAGAGAGTTGGGCACCCAGACTAGACACCACGGTCTCAAGAGCTTAGCGCCACTCACCTTTTTTTTTAATCATTTTACTTTATTTTTAAAATGATAATAATAATTTATTATAAAAATTATAAAAAATTAAAATTATTAAAATTATTTATACATTAATAAAATTATTTTGTATTTAACACTTTTTTATTAAATAATTTATGTACCATTATGGGGTCCACTTGCATTGTTCAATAGGAAGACTCTAGCGGTGGAGTCATGCGGCTAAAAGTAAAGAAATGACCCCACAATGTAGTAGGTTGTTAGAAACTTGGACGTACAGGGGTCAATCAAAAACCAAATAATTTAGTCTTTTTTATATATTTAAATATTAAATAATTTTTTAAAACTTGGATGTTAATTTTTTAAAATAATTTTTTAACAAATTATTAGGTAGTTTAAAAAGAATTTAATTTTAAAATTTTTATCTTAAATTTTATAAAAATTAAAAATATAAGTTATATATTTAAAATTTTAAGTTTAACTTTAAAATCGAATAATTTTCAAGTTAAACTAATATGCTAATTATTTAGTAAATTATTAAAAATTTATTTTAAAAAATTAACTTTCAAGTTTAAAAAATTATTAAATATTTAAATATAAAGATAAGAAAGACTAAATTATTGAATTTTTTATTGATCCCCTAACATCTTTGATTCTAAGTACCCAATACATTGTAGAGTCATTTCTTTCCTTTTGGCCACAGGACTCCATTGCTGAAGTCTTCCAATAGAACTGCAGGTGGCCCTCATAATGATACCTAAATCATTTAGGTTGCATTTGCACATAATTTAATTTTAAAATTAATTTTAAAATTTTAAATGTGAAACTTACATTTTTTTTTATAAGTAATTTAATTTTTATAAAATTTAATATAAAATTTTAAAATTAAATCTAATCCAATCATACCTTTATAATAAAGAAGATTATTAAATACATAATAATTTGTTAATATAGAATAAATTTTAATAAATTTAATTTTTAATAAATTATTATTATTATTTTAAAAATAAAATAGAAAAATAAAAATAAAACAAAAAAAGAAAAATGGCTAGTGGTGTTAAGCTTTGAAGCCACTCTTGAGTTACGAGTAAGGGTATCAACATGTCCAAACGTGTTCGGGACACCCTGTCTTAGACTCGGATCCAAATTTTATTGACTATTATTAGTACCGGACTTGAACCGATTACCCAACAGGTCCAAATAGGGTGGACTCGTACCCTACCCTATAGGGTCTTGGATCAAGTCCGAGTAGACCCGATAAGGTATTTTAATATAAATTTATAAATAATTAACCGTTGGATCAAACACATCTCACGGTTATAAAAATTTAAGTATATAAAATATTTATTATTCAAAATTTAATCGGATAATCAGATCTATCGGATCTGAAACTTTATGTATCATACCTATACCCGTTTAGAATATGTACTATCGATTTCGGGTCCGGATAAACGGGTATAAATATTGTCTCGGGTCCTATATTATCGAGTCGGGTTTGGATCTGAGTAAGACCCGACCCATTGACAGCCTTAGTTTAAAGGGTGGTGTCACTCTTGAGTTGAGAGTGTGGTATCTAGTTTGGGCACCCAACTCTTCTTTTATTTTTTATTTTTTGTTTTTGGGTTGAGGAGGTAGCACGAAAAATTCGACCAGTATTATGATACTATTATATCAATTAGAACACTGAGATATTCAAAGACTCACCCCAGTTGAGCAATGACTCACAATTCTATACATGAGTTTGTGTTTCTTGATTATAATCCTACACATATCTCATTCTCAACGTACAATATGACTGTACAAACGCAATTATATTGATTGGTTGGCTCTAGGATGCCAATTATTTTATTAATAATACATAATATATAATTATTTTTAATAAATATTATAAATATTTTTTTGTGACTGTGTAATTTTGAATAAAGAACAAATTTTAAATGCCGAATTTGTATATACTATGGAATCACTTCAGACGAGCATCGATCGCACGATGAGACACCCGTTAAAAATTAGAATGACACATTAATATATGTTCTCGGAAACATAAATTAATTTATTGTTGATAAATAAATAATGTAATTATTATAATTTTAATTTATTATTTATATTTTAATAAAATATAAAACTTACATAAATTAAATATTTGAGAACAGAGGTTAAACAAACCAAGTAAACCACATAGAGAAGATATATAATCTTCTGGTTCACTTGCGGCGAAGGTCACGGAAGTAGCCTTTTGGGTATCAGATTCACAACCTGATTCAACGAATTACATATGAATTTCTTATATTTATTTTTTTTAAAAAATAAATTTAAAAATTTTGATAGCCGATTGAATCAGATTCGAAATCTAATTTAATGAATCAAATTCAGTTTTGAACGCGCTGCAAAAAACCACCTGCTACGGAAACCGGACTGCAAAGTCATCTCTGAAGATTCTATCGTCCCTTCCAGGTGCTTTCATCGTTTTCTTGTTGTCTGAAGATTCCCCGCCCACACCGAGAAGCTTTGACATGCCCCAATCAGCAACGCCTATCGCGCCTGCAACAGCAGTTGCACCAGCCGTGACTGTGTCCATAGCATCCTCTTCCTTCTCCTTGGTTTCCCGAGATCCCATTGCTGAATCAAATTTTCACTTCCTTCTCCTTGGTTTCCCGAGATCCCATTGCTGAATCAAATTTTCACTGCACTCTGCTGGCTAAGCGCAGTTAGCGCGTGGCCCTTATATACGCAGAGAAGATGCTTTGGAACTCGCGGGCCCCACGAAGCAATAGAAAGATCATGGGAACCGTGTTTGTCGTGTTGCCCTTTCAATCTTTTTAACACGTAATATTTTTAATTATAATATTTATTATTTAAAATTTATTTTGTTTAAATTTTAAAAAATAATATATAATAATTTAATAATTAATTAATAATATATAATAATTTTTATAAAAAATATTAATATTTTAAAATAAAAAAATCATTAAAAACGGAAGGAGGATGGTTAGTTTATTATTCTAGTGCTTGGACAAGGTTCTGCACGGAATTTAATACAGTTTTTCATCTCAAATCTCAATTTTTCTCTCATAAAAAATTCTCTCTTTCAAAACAAAATACAAAAAATCTCAAAAACAAACAATATCCAATCACACTTTAAGTAATCAAAAGACACTTTTGATTTATTAAATGATTTATGTAGCATCATTCATGGGGTCCACTTGCAGAATTCTTTCCTTAGGAAGACTTTAGCAATGGAGTCGCGTGGCTAAAGTAAACAAACTGACCCTACAAAGTACTGTGTAATTAGGAACTTTAGGAAATTGGAAAAGTACTGATCAAAAGAATCATTTTTCTTCTGCGGTTTGACAAAGACAGAATTAGAAAGATTGGACATAGGAAAAGGAGAGTATGATCAGCAATTTGCAGGAGAAGTGTAGTGCTTGGTTATCTTTTATTCCTCCTCCACAACTAATCTAACGGCTGATGTTTGGACAATCCGAGAGGAACAAGGCTCCACAAAACAATATACGGGTTTGTTCGTGCGCACTCTGAATCTTCTCCAATATCTTCCATAATACTTTTTAATATTTTTAATTATTAATAATATTCACGTGCATTTGCATGTGTCAAATCTTGTAAAATATAAATTATTATTTAATTTATTTAGTAAAATTATATCTCATATTTGTTTTAACTTTTGTGGATTAAAAATAATTTATAATTGTTATTTGACATTGTTTGTGTAATTTTTAGTATATATAATTAATAGGATTTTCACTATTTTGAAAGTCTAATGTAATTTTCATGTTATTCTATGATATTTTATTATAGTTTCTTTTTAGTAATAAGTAATACAAATTTAATCTAATTGTATTATTGAGATCTAATAAAATAGTAGACCATTCCCATTTTTTTTAAAAAAATTAAATGCTAAAGCATAAATCACCCTACAACATGTGAAAGAATTTAACTAAAATAGAACTATTACATTTTATAATAAAATTATATCCTTATCCGTTTTAAATTTTTATTATTTTCTTTGAGATCATTTATGTGATATATAATTGTCTTCTTACTCAACCATATTCTATTTTGTTTATTTCAATTATAACTATTTAATCTAACTTGTTACTTGGTCCTCTTTTCTCCTATTTATTAACAGTTGAGGATGTTGTGATTGAATAATTGGAAGTGAAATTCTAATTGTGAGTTCTGGATTTTATTTTGAATTTTTTATAAATAATATTAGTATTTTAAAATTTGAATTACTATAATTATTTTACATGACCATTTTATTTTTTTGTAAAATAAAAATATTGTTTTTTAAGCATTGCTTGAGATTGAAGTTTCCTCGCTCGTTATTTAATTAATAATTTTGATGATATTCGAACTAAACACTATTTTTATTAAATTTATATAAACTATTTCATGGAGGCTAAATATTCTTTTTTTAATATCATTCTATTATGTTTTAGATTTTCATAATTTATTTTGATATTTATACTTTTAATTAGCATAGTTTTTTTTGTAGCTTTTTTTTACAAAAATAATCGTATTCCTCTCTCTCTCTCTAGTAGTAGTTGGTGAAGTGTACTTTTTACTCTTTATTTAATTAGTTTGATCATATTCCAATAAGATACATACTTTGATTTATTAAATAACTATTTCAAGAATGTTAAGTAGTTTATGTTTATATTTTACCCCATTATATTTTGTTCTTTGATAAATTTTTACTTTTAATTAGCATAAGTATTCTTGTGATAATTTTCGTTTTTATGGATTTTTGTTTGAACAATATTATGTTGCCATAGAAGGTGTATATATATATATATATATATATATATATATATATATATATATATATATATATATATATATATATATATAGTCACATATGTTATACCATTAGAAAATTAATTTATGGAATTATAGCTTTAAACTTTTTCTCTTTAATGATCCATAATAACCACTACATCTATCATAACATAATATAATAATCCAGGGCATTTTTACCATCTAAAAAAAGAAAATATATAAGTTTAAATCTTCATAACTTCTATCTATACTTTTATTGTAATAATATAGATAGTATTTAATATTTGGATTTTATTTTGTTTAGTTTAGTATGTATGAATAATTTTTTTAATTAAAAATGATACAGAAAATATTATACAAATTTGTTAAGGATCTAAACTGTTCGTGTTGGATTTTGTAATTTTTTAATGCTACGGGTTATTTTCTTTTTGGAAAATGCTGTTTTGAAATGTTAATCACATTTCATTTTTAAGGGTTCTGAAGAGCAATTCATGGGTTGCTTTTCCAAAATACCATCTTTTTGTAATAGTTGTTGAAATATATATAGTATTTTTATATACAAATTTTTAGACTATATAATCATTTCTTTAAAATTCATTCTCTCCTCTCTCTCCCCCCGATGTGGAGTTTGGCACTTATCTAATTTTAAAAATCTAATTATATTTTTTAATAACTATGAACTAAATTATCTAATTATATAAGCTATTTTATTAAAAATATTTACTAAATAATATTTTTAAAAAATTTTAAAGTGAGTTTCACTAAAACGTGACGAAATTCTTGAGAGAGAAAATTTTTTTTTTTAAAAAAAATTTACTGTATATAATCTAAAAATTATATATAAAAAAAATTTTTATTGTATATAATTTAAAAATTATATATAACAAACGTGTATATATTTTGTTAAATAATAATTGTTGAAATAGTTGTTTATTATTCTAATGAGTTAAAGGCCACTTTTGATTTACTAAATAATTTACGTACCATTATTGGTTCCACTTCAAAATTCTTTAGTAAGACGTTAACAATGGAGTCCTGTGCTAAAGTAAAGAAATGACCCTACAATGTAGTGGGTGGTTAGAAACTTGGATGTTAAGGAATCAATCGAAAATTTTATAATTTAAATTTTCTTATTTTTATATTTATAACTTTTTACTAATTAAGTCTTTTTTTTTCCGTTTGAACACTTTAAATTTTTTTAAAAAACTTTTTATCTCTTTATAACTTTTAGGAGCTGCTTATTAAATTCTTTTGATAACACATATTATAAGAATTTAAGAAGTGAAGTCCACATACAAAGCGATTCTCTCCTTTCTCTCTCTAACCTCATTCTCTCTTCTTTTCTCTCTAAAACCCTTGCGCTTCCTTTCTTCTTCAGTCAGCATCGCCGGCCAGATTTGGCCAAAAGCTTCGACTTTTGGCTAGATCTTGGTCGGCCATTTACTTCTTTTGAATTTTCTCACTCTTTGTTTTACTATAAATTATTATAAATTTCTTTCGAGGAGTATTTTTTCAAGATTCAACATTGAATGGTGAAATTTTTTTCTGATCTTTTTAAATTAAATTAATTTTTTATTTTCTTTAAAAAAATCTTTGGACTCGAATTTATGAACCCTTGCTCAATTTTTTACATCTAATCAAAATAAATTTTAAAATTATTAATACGTTCATAATCTTTTTAGTTATTAATTTTAAAAAAATTATTGTAATTAAATTATTTGATCGAAGATTTATGATAAATATATTATAAAAAAATTATTATATATTTATTTACTTTAATCGTACTAGTTATAATATTAAAATATTTTACTTATGTATGTGAATTATTATTTATTGTTATAATTATTAACTATTATGTAATTTTTGTATTAGTTTATTTCAATTCTTCTAACTCTTTTTATTAGAGAAGGAATTTGAGAATTATAATAAATTGCTTTATTGTAATGGCTTCGATTATTTTACTGCATAACTCTTTCATTTCGAAAAACAAAAAATGTGAAGTCCATATAGTTTGGGTTGCTTACTGAATTATTTCGATGCAAAAATTAAAAGGTCTTTAAATACTGGTCAAAAGTATCTTAAATCATTCTTCTTCTGCCGTTTCACATAGAGGGAAAGATTGGTAGACAGAGATATTGGAGAGAGGAAATCGAGAGTATGATTAACAATATGCAGAAGAAGTTCAAAGAAATCGGAGCAGATAAAATGTTGAATGCTGCAGCAGTGAAGCTAAAGGAAATGGGAGGAGAAAACATGATGAACACTGTGGTAGAGAAGCTCAAGGAGCTGTTGCTGGTGCTGCAGATCTTTGGTAGGCAGTTCATCGGTTGGCTGGGTGAAGCATTTCCGGCAAAAACTATAAGAGAGCAACTAAACAATTGGATCCGTCTTGGTGCACCCTTCATCATCACAGGGTTGGTTCTGCTTGTCGTCTTTTCTTGTTGCAATCGGAAGCCGGCAAAGATGATGAAAGCTCCTGGAAGGAACCACAGGATGCCAAGGAATGCTTTTGAAGCCAGCCCCAAAAAGTACTTTCGCGATCTCCGTGCCAAAAAAAATCATTGACGAAGATCCATAGTATGGTGAATAAATTTATTCTCTGGCTCCTTCATGAATAAATGCTTTAAATGTTCGCGTTTGAGGATCGCAGAAGGTAGCTGGAGAAATGCTTTAAGCATATGTGCTGAATGCTTTATGTTATTGATGTGAATAGATTTGGTTTTAATTTTAGGATTTGTCAGTACTGATAACTCATGTAAACTTTTGAAGTTTCAAACTTACCATATTCCAAGACTTAGACATATTGCCTAGCATAATAATAGGGTAAACAGATACTCAGACCTGAAGAAGCTTAATTGAGATCAGAACTAGGAAGGAGAAGTTCCAGTAACCAGAAACATCAAAATAGCACTAACACATAATTTGGATTGAGTTTGGTCGTTAGAGTTTTTGTTTGTATTTCGTAAAAGTAAATTTTTTATAAAAGAAAAACGTAGAATTTAATTATATGTTTAGTTAGAAAAAATATAATTTTAATAGAGTCTATATCTTTTATAACTCTAGTTTATATTTTACTCATGAAGGAGAAAAATGATCAGTTTAGTCTCGAGAGTTAGGCGTCTAATATATTATGATTTATAATATATTTTTTTGTTATTTTAGTCTCAAAATTTAAGTGTTTAACATGTTATAGTTCTTAATATTTTTTTTACTGTTTTAGTCATAAAAGCTAAGTGTCTAATATGTTGTAATCCATAATTTTTTTTTCAGTCGTTATAGTTTTAAAAGAATTTTTGAACATCAAAAAAAGTTTAACTACCAACTGCTATTAGGGACTGAAACAGTAATAGTTACAACTGGTGGTTAGACTTTGTTGGCTATTCAAATATAATAATAAAAAAATTTAAAATTATAACATATTAGACAATTAACTTATATTTTTCCAAGGTCATGAAAATTGCCGGCAGGACTACTCTCAAAGACCTCTCGGAAGACGTAGCGATCTCTTCCTGGTGCTTTCACGAGCCTTCTGTTCCCAGCTGGAGCTACTTCTAGTCAGAGAATGTTATTCCCCAGTCCAGAAGCCCTTGTGACCTTGTCGGAGTTCAAAAATCTATCTTAGGCATGCCCCGATCAAGAAGACCTAATGTAGCACCTCCAAGTTTAGATATGCCTCAAGCCAGAACTCCTACTCCGGCTGCTACACCAACTCTCTTGACGATCTACAGCAACCCATTTTTCTTTTCCACAATCTCAGTCTAGATGTCTCACTGCTTTAATGATTAGCCATTGTATCAGCCTAACAATATGATGGATAGCCCTAACACAGCAGAGAAGATCCGGGAAATCTGAAAGGACACTGAGGTGATAACATTATGTATTAGCACGAGTATTTTGACGGTTGGAATCTTAGTCAACATGAAATAACATTTAGTAGTATTAGTTTTGATCTTTGGAAATGTTGAGGGTCAGGACAAGCAGCTAAGCCCTGTGGAAGAATCTCTTCAGATTCCTTGCTGTAGTAGTCTCATTCAGTTCTCAAGAAATGATGTTCTTAGTCAGCGTGAAATAATATTAAGTAGTATATTAGTAATTTTGATCTTTGGAAATATTAAGGTCAAGGACACAAGCAGCCCACCCCTGTGCAAAAATCTCTTCAGATTCCTTGTAGCACATAAGCGAGAATGATGTGGTGCGCAGTTGCTGCATACAAAAATTTCTCCCCCCTTCACCAACTAAAGGACAAAGGATGTGGGAATTGAAGTTTCCATAGACTATTAGTCATGACTAAAATGGATTAAATTTTCATACTTCCGTTTGTAAATATAAATCAAACCGAAAACTATTGAAAGAGCAATTTTAAAATTTTTTAGCTGTTCATTTCGAACATTTCTCCTCATATTAGCATTGTTTACTTGCATTCGAATGTAATAAAATTTTTGATAAAATTAAATTTATTGTCTAATTTTCTTGCGTATAAGAGATGTCGCACAAAATTATTATCTAATTTATTTAGTATAACTATATCTTATTTCTATTTTAGTTATTTTCAAATTTGTAAAATTATTTATTTAACATTTTCTTTTATTTTTAACATAGTTATCTTTGGCCATCGATAGTTTAATGATAATTATTTTTTCTTTAGTACTTGGAGTTTCTTTCCCCTAATAACTAATTTTTCTGTTTAATATTTAAAATTTTCTTTTTAAGTAGCCTTTTTTAGTATTTAATACTTGAATTTTCTTATAACAAAATCTAAAATTCGAATAATAGTTACTAATATAATTGTATTGTTAATAGTTAAAGTTTTTTCATAATATAGCGTGATATTCAAGTAAAAACAACTAATATAATATTTTTAATTTGAGAGAATATGATTAATTATTTTTCTATGTAATTTCTATTATCCACTAGGTAAAACCCAATTAACTCCTAATAAATTATACACCAAAGACATTGAAAATAACAGCAGTCCATTTTATTAATTTTAGATCATTCAAAAGAGGAAGAATATTATTTAATAATTATTCTATTATTTTTTTAATATCTATTAATTTTATTAAATAATTATTTCATTATTTTATTTTCTAGATTAAAAATAAGTTTAGATGATAAGTGTATCTCCGATTAATTGTTTATTTCACGATCACACTTTTTTTTTGTCTAACTGGTATTTGTGCCCTTTTTATGATTTTATAACTAATCCAACTTGTTTTACACTTTATGTAATTTTTATTATCCTTTATATAATTTTCAATTAAATTTTATTAAATTAAAGATAATATAAACCTTCAAAGTAATATATGTTTTATTCTTTCTTACATCCAACCTACTACCACCATCGCTATTATATTTTGATAGAATTTTTTTTACTTTTCAAATACTTTTCTTGAATTTTCAAGTCCTTTCTATTCATTTTGTAAATTTGTGAACACAAAATCAAGTTATGATTTAAGAGGTATATGTACTAATTTTTATAATTTCACATAGCAAAAAAAAGAGAGAATTTGATAATTACTTATTATAATAAGATCTTTCTCTTTAATATTCTCTTTTAATAGCTTGTTTATCTTTTTAATTCTTTAAGTTAGTCTTACAACTAACTCTTTCAAATTAGTTATTTCTATGTAACTTCTAAATAATTATCATAAAGATGCAAAAAACTATCAACATGTTAATAGTACATTTTAAAAAAATAATTTTTTAATTAAAGGGCATTTCATGCATTCAAAAAAGGAAGAAACAACCAAATTTAAACCTCTATGATACCTATCAATGCTTTTAGTTACTAGTCTCATTTACGTGCAATTGCTCGTATTGAATATTTTATTTAATTTTTTAATAAAATAATAATTTTTAAATTCATTTTAGTGATAGAGAATAGATTATATTTTTTATCTACTATTTAATTATTTTTATAATATTAGAATAAAATATTTATTTTTACTAATTATATAAATTAATACATGAAGATCATATAATTTATTTTTTCATCTTATGCCATTGCATTTTTCATTAAATAAAATTAATTTTTTTATATTTTTAGTTAAAATTATAAGTTTTTGTGATAATTTTAGCCTTTTTAAGTAATACCATTTTTCTCTTTTGCAATGATAAATATTGAAGTGTATTTTCATTATTATTTATTTATTTATATGATATTCTAATAAGACACATATTTTTTTTCTTCATAAAAGGTAAAATAATCTTTTTTTTGTAGTTCATGCAATCATTTTGAGCTTTTCATAAACTATATTAGTATTTAAACTTCTAAATTTCCATAATTATTTTATTTGTTATTTATTTACTTTTTTCCTTTTATCTAATCAACTTAAGCTAATAAGAAAATTATTATTTTTACTAACTATAGAAAATATTTTTGTGAAAATCACTTAATTTCATGTTGTAATATTTTGGACTTTTTTAAAATTATAATGATATTTAAAATATTTAATTACTATAATTATTTCTCAAGTGATTTTAATTTTTCTAAAATAGCAATGTCCTTTTTCTTTTCTTTATAGAGGTTAGATAATTTGTTCTTATATTTTATTACATTATATATACTTTAGGGTAGAAAATTTGTAACTTAAGTGGGAGAGTTAATATATATTTATGGAAAATTGTCTATGAATGCCATTAAAGAAATAGCTTACTGCTTGTCTTGCCACTAAATCATTTTTTTTATCCTTTCATGCCATTTAATTATTTTCGGGTGGTTCATTATACCATTCAACCACCACTAGCGGTAGAATCCGGCAAAAAATAGCATGCTGAGCTCACGTGTTAAACTTATAAAAGGCATAATGGTCAATGCAACACTTTTCCATTCATTCCCCACTTACCTGACCCACCTTATTTCTTCTATTTGAAAACCCATTAGAGATCTCTACATCAGCTCTGAAACTCAGTTCTCACAATGAAATTATAGAATGCAATTAGAATTCAAAATACTGCCAAATTAGGGTCTGAAATATTTTGCCCCAAATTAGAAATCAAAACCTATCCCAAAACCCTAGCTTTAGAAGAAGAAGGAGGAGAAGAGTTGGCAAGCAATGCTTCCCCAAGTGAAAAGCATGGAAGGTGCTGCAACGAGTAAATCGAGTGAGTACATGTCTAGGATTGCTTTGAAGTTTTTAATTCTTGAAACAATGATTGTGTAGGCACATAGGATTCTTGAAATGCCCGAAATGATTAGGAAAATGGTGGGTCAACTGATTCCTCAGAAACTAAATATTTTATTTTGGTTGTTTTCTTTTCTTTGTCTCCCTTCTCGGATCTTTTTCCTATTCTTTACATGCATTGTCCAAGAATATTCTTTGTATGTCTTGTTGTTCTCATGCCTGATTAATTTATATTTCAACAAGTGAGGTGGTCCTGTCCTATTTTTTTTCATTTGTTGTCTTAATCTGTTGGTCTGTAATGTAAAGTAAGAACTTGTGGTCCCTACTTTGCTTTGAAATAATTCTTTCTATAATTAATTTGCATCATGGTGGGGCTTTAGATTGTACAGGTGTGAAGCCTTATGAAGGGAGTAGTGTTCTTATTGCTAAAAATAATCACGTTGATAAGTTCACACTGAATGATCTAAACAATTGGGCAACGATGTTGGGATATAGAATTGCAACTTGTTGGTATTATGTAGAGGGGTTTGGAGAGGCAAGACATTTGATGCCAGTTACAAGTGAGACTGATACATGTTTGATAGCAGAACATGGTGTTAGAAATTGGGAAATTGACATATATATGGTACAAGAAAGCATGAGGGATTTAAAGTGGAACAATCTACCTAGTGCAAAGAAGGAAGGTTGGAAAGAAAATGTTGGGAATAATAATGGATATGGTAGATTGGGTGTAGCAGAATATGTCAATATTGCTGCAATAGAACAAGGCATCCAAATAGAACAAAAGATTCCAAAAAAAGTGAGATATCCTGCAAAAAGAAGAAAGTTTGATTGTGGTGGAGCAGATTTTGCTAAGGAGAAGTTGATGAAGTAGGGAAAGCTGAAAGAGTTCATGAAAGTTTCACTTATACAACTGATGATCGAATTTCAGAGTCATCTGAGGGTAGTGAGTTCTATGAATCAGACTATGAAGATAGTGACGGTGAACAAAGTGATGAAGATAGAATCCAAAATGGTGTTGGACAAGTCTATGATAGTGCAGGTGTCATGCCCCATGCCTGCAGGCCTGAGCGCGTAACTCATGATAGTTTTCTCAATTGCTTTATATAAAAAAAATTATAAGTCCCAATTAAAAATAAACATACCTAGACTATTTCTAGAGTGGGATGTTACAGCAGGGATCTCTGTAGCAACACCTAAATCTTATTAAAATACTGCAGCTTTAGGGAAAGAAAACCTCCTGAAGATAAAATCAATAGGACATAGGCTGAAAGATAGGCATGTGCAGCAAGAAAATAGGGATCTTGAGATGTTTGTGGATGATCATACTACAGAATGGAATGATAGTGAAAGTTGTGATAGTGATGAGCTTGGAAGCCAACATTCTAGTAAAAGTGAGGGGATGGAAGATGCTGCAAAGTCAGCCAAAATTTTTTCCAAATTTGGACCTGAAACTAATATGCAAAATCCTAAATTCAAGGTAAGAATATTGTTTAGTGGCAAGAAAATCCTGAAGGATGCTATAACTGCCCATAAAGTGAAAATGAGAAAACTAATAAAGATACAAAAAAGTGATCCAAGAAGGATGTATGCCATTTGTAAAGGCAAAAAATGTAAATGAAGATTATGGGCTGTCAAATTAGAAAGGACTACAATTTGGCAAATCAAGACATTCGTGAAGAAGCACATTTGTGAAAGGTCATCTGAACCCTCATTTCTTAGTCCAAAATATTTGGCAAATAAATATCTAGAGTATTTCAGGCAAAGCAAGGGTATAGATGTGTAGGGACTTCATTGCCATGGTTTACAAAGATTTGAATTATAATATCTCAATTGATACATTGTACAGAACCAAGAAAAAAGTAGTTGCTCTCATTGAGGGTAAATATAAAGATCAGTATCTAAGACTCTGGGATTATGCAAAGGAGTTGAGAAAAAGTGATCCTGAAAATACTGTGATTATGAAGACTGAAATTGATAGCAAAGGTAAATAGAGGTTTTACTTCTATTTAGGTGGTTTAAAAAAAGAGGTTTTACAGTGGTTGCAGAAATGCACTTTGTTTAGATAGTTGTCATTTGAGAGGGCCACATCTTGCCATTATTTTATCTGCAGTTGCTATTGATCCCAATAATGCTATGTACCCACTAAGCATAGCAATTATTGAAACTAAAAACAAGGATACCTGGAAATGGTTTGTGGAAATTCTGGTTGAAGATTTACTGATCCATGAGGCAGAGAGATGGACTTTCATGTTTGATAGGCAAAAGGTGCATTTCTAGTATTCATGTACATTAATCATTCCTTTGACATTTCTATTATTTACTAAGAACTGCCTATAACTAGTATTGATGGGATGTTCTTTGAAGGGATTGGTCCAAGTATTTGAAGAATTGCTTCCAAAAGCTGAGCATAGCATTGTGTAATACATTTACACAATAATTTCAAGAAGCAATATGATGGACAAGCTCTAAAGGAACAATTATGGGCATGTGCAAGGTCAACCCACCCAAACACATTCCTTGATAACATGGCTGCTCTAAAGGTACTTGATGAAGTTGCCTACAATTGGCTTATGAAAAATGCAAATGCTGAGCATTAGTGTATGGCTTATTTTAGGACAGAGTCTAAGTGTGATATGTTGTTAAATAACTTGTGTGAGAGCTTTAATTTGGCAATTCTTCATGCTAGATCCAAACCTATAATTGGAATGATAGAGTCTATAAGATTGTACCTCATGATTAGGCAAGCCAACAAAAGGGAGTGGAGTAGAAAACAAAAAGGACTTCTCTACCCTAGAATACAAACCGGAGAAGTTAAAAGAAAAAGCGACAGATTTTTTGCCAAGGGGAACCGAGTCAAAAAAATATCAAGTTGAGTAATTTTCTAGGGAAATGTTTGCTGTGAATTTAAACAAGAAGACATGCACATGTAACATGTGAGAGTTGTCTAGAATTCCTTGTGTGCATGCTATTAGTTCAATTGCATGCGAAGGAGACAAGGTAGAAGGATATGTTTCAACTTTGTATTATGCATAAACCTTTTCTAGAGCTTATGAGCCTGTTGTCAACCCTATTAGTGGCCAAGCTTGTGGCCAAGGACTGGAAAAGAGGCTTGATGAGATCATATTTTAATCATTATTTAGAATTAATTTCTCACTTATTTAAGGGCTAATTGATATAAATCTTATGACTTTGATTTATTTTGGTAAATTAAATATTAATGTACTTAGTATGAATTAATTAAGATGATTTTATTTATAAAGTACACTTTAATTCACTAATTTTACTAATTATTGATGCAGGGGCAAAATGATAATGTCAAGAGAAGAAAATATGAAAGAAGACTTGGCTAGGAAAGGAAAATAAAAATTCACTATGCCATTCTAAAATTTATAAGGATTCAATTTAAAGAAGAAAAAGGAAGATTCTAAAATTGACTTTGGTTTGAAATAGGATTTGGAATGAATTGAAATTCCTAATGCACAAAGGGAGGAGAATTCGGGAGAAAGAGAAAAGGAAAAGAAATTGGGAAGGAAGAAGACTGGACAAAGGACGGATAGAGGCAATGGAGCAAAAACAGTGGCGACAAGCTTGAGACAGAGGGGATTCGTCTTCTTCTCTTCTTTTGTTTTGTTTTCTTTATTCTTTTAATTTATTTTATGTTAATCAAATTTATGACTTCGAATATTCGGATCATGAATAGCTAAATCTTTTGTGACTAAGACCTTCGATGAAGGCTGAAACTCTTATGAATTTAATTTATTTCAATTAAAGATTGTTTCTTTAATCTCGATTTTGGTTAATTGTTATTATTGTTTTTAATGCTTGTAAGTTTCTGGCCAATTCTTGCATGTCTTTAAATTTATTCTAGTGGCTAAGAAGTGCTAGTTTAAATGGGGTCATGGTAATAACAACACATCGTAAAATTGACTAGAGATAGATTCGGTTTCTTTGTGTGGTTTCTATCGAGTATGAAACAAAAGTTAGAGAATTCTATAGAGGTGTTTGCGGCTTTGATAATTAAAATCACGTAGAGATACGATTGGTTTATTAATTAAAGTTAAAAGCTTTTCACCAAGAGATTGAGTCTAGCTTATAATTGGGGATTTTACCATTAACCAAGTCGAGAATTAATTTAAAGAAATTAATTATTTGTCATAAGAGGAGTAAGCTGGATTTGGAGTGACTTAGTCTATTCATTGCCATTGATTTTTAATTAATATAATTATTGATTTTTGTGTTTATTATTATTATTAATTATTTTTATTGATAATTAAATTTTAGATCAAATCACATTTATTTTGGTTTAAGTTGGGTTATAAGTAAAAGATTTTTACAGTTAGGTAGCAATCCTAGTTGGGACGACTTGTACTCACTACTTTATTACTTGTTCAATATTTGTGCACTTACAAATTTCACATCAAGGCTCCACTACCACCTAAAAGTCTTAGACTTCGAGGTAGGGCTAAGAAGCTAAGAAGAAGGGAACCGGATAAAAATGTTACTTTAGAAAAGGCCCCACATAAGCTTGCTAAGACTGGTAGTGGTTCTTCAAAATGCAGAAATTGTGGGGTTAGAGGACATAATGCAAGGTCCTGACAAATTAGAAATTCAATTTCCATCATAAAGGATGAAAAAACAAGACATGAATGCCATCAAAATCCAGCAAATGAAACCAGCTATATTCCTAAATTTATGGCTACAATTGATGAAGTCGAGAGATAGGTAATGCCTATCATGCCACATAACATGAATAAATGCAGAAAATGTGGAGAATATGGTCACGATAGGAGGTCATGTCAAATGGCAGAAAATGAGGAAAACTCAATCCCTCATAGTCGAATCACTCAGGGTTTTGATGAGTTTGAACCTCATAATGTACTTATTATTTCCTAATTATGCACGAATACGCTTTTAATTAATTTTATTTGGCCAATTTATAAGAAATTATTACTAACACAATCACTGTTGCAGTAGTTGATGAATCTGTAAGTATTTCTATGTCGATTTCCTCTTTAATATAACTAATTTTGGAAATGAGACTAATGCTTGTTTCATACAATCTGACAGGGTTTTCTATCCCATCAAAGGAATGTGAGTCAACTCCATGAAAGTTTAGCAACTGGTGAACTATATCGTCTAAGTATAACAATCAATAAACAACGACTTTGCAGCAATCACCACCAACTGGGATACAACAGGGCAACATGTACATTTTCAAATGAATCTTGAATGTAAATAACTTTTTGGGATTGGGAACTATTGCATTATGTATCCTATGTGGAATATGATCCTTTGACATATATTACGGGACTTTTGTGACTGTTCATTTTGGTGGAAAACCCTCGGCTAACTATGCTTTTTAGACAGTGGGTGTATGCTGTTCATTTTTTATATGGAAAATTCAAGTTACTTCTAGTTGTGAAGATTTAAATCTTGGATTGCAAAATTTCTCTGTTTGTAGTTATGATATGATTATGCTATTTTGCTGCACTTCTAGCTGAAATTTTCATAGTGCTTAAACTTTTGTGAAGAAGAAGCTGCATGTGAAAGAAAAAGAGAGGAATGTCACAGGAAAGAGAGGTAGTAGGTGGAAAAAAGGAGGGAAAGTGGAAGGTTGGAGGAAAGACTGGGAAAAGGAAAGGGATAAGATAAAAAAATGAGATGGGTCAGACAAGTGGGAAATGGATGGAAGAGGGTTGCATTGACCATTATGCCCTTTATAAATTTAACACGTGTGCTCAGCATGCTATTTTCTACCGGATTCTGCAGCTAGTGGAGGCTGAATGACATAATTAGCCACCTGAAAATAGTTGAATGTCATGAAATGATAAAAAAAAAGTTTAGTGGTACGACAAGCAGTAAGCTATTTCTTTAATGGCATTCGTAGCCAATTTTCTTATATTTATTAATAAATATTTACAAACTTTTCTATTAATACCAAAATAAATTAGCAATTAGTAGAGTATTTAATGTATTGTATATATTCTAAATGTTACTTTTGGACATTAAAAACACCAAAATAATTTGTCCAAATTTTATATATAACTTTGGGGTATTTTGACCATCAAAATCAAAACAATTCATCCAACCAAAGGGTATTTTTTACCATTCAAAAAAAGAAGAAATAAAATAAGTTTAAAAACCCATGACCTATTCCTATACTTTTAGTACGAGCATCATTTACGTTCAATTACAAGTATTGAACATTTTATTTAATTTTTTTATAAAATAATAAATTTTAAGTACTTTTAGTGATAGAGAATAGATGATATTTTTTATCTGCTATTTAATTATTTTTATAATATTATTATAAAATACTTATTTTACTAATTATATAAATTAATACATGAAGATCATGTAATTTATTTTTACATCTTATGACATTGCATTTTTCATTAAATAAAATTAATTTTTGATATTTTTAATTAACATTATAGCTTTTTAATAATTTTATCCTTTTTAAGTAATAATATTTTTTCTCTTTTGCAATGATAAAGACTAAAGTGTATTTTTTATCATTTTCTTATTTATTTACATGATATTCAAATAATACACATTTTGTTTCTTCATAAAAGGTTAAATAGTCTCTGTCTCTCTCTTTTTTTAATAAAGTTCATGCAATCATTTTGAACTTTTTATAAACTATACTAGTATTTAAACTCTTAAATTTCCATAATTATTTCTCATGATTTTTTTATTTTTTAAGAAATAAATATTTGTTTACTTTTTATCTTTTATCTAATCAATTTAGTCTAATAAGAAAAATATTATTTTTACTAACTATAGAAAATATTTTTATGAAAATCACTTAATCTCATGTTGTAATATTTTAGAATTTTTGTAAATTATAATGGTATTTAAAATATTTAATTACTATAATTATTTCTCAAGTAATTTTAATTTTTTTAAAATAGAAATGCCTTTTTCTTTTCTTTATAGATTATATTATATTACATTATATATATTTTGGTTAAACATTTTGTAACTTAAGTAGGAGTGTAAATATATATTTATTAATAAGTAGTTAAAACATTTCTATTAATACCAAAATAAATTAGTAGTTAGAGGGACATTTAGTGTATTATTCATATTCTATATGTTACTTTTGAACATTAAAAATACTAAAATAAATTAACTTTGGAATATTAGACCATCAAAATCAAAATAATTCATCCAATCAAAGGATATTTTAGACCATTAAAAAAAGACAGAAATAAAATAAGTTTAAATCTCCATAACCCCTTCTCATACTTTTAATATAGTACTAGCACATAGCACATGTAATATTTACACGTATTAAATATTTCAAAAGTTATACTGATATTGAGAGTTTTATTCAATATAATTATTTTTTATATTTATTTAATTTTTAAAAATATTAATATTTTATTTTTATTTTCATGCTATTATATTTTTTATTGTTTAATAAATATATTTGCATTTGAGTTTTAGTAATGATAATTATTCATTGTATTTTTTATTATAAAATAGCATTATTTTTTTCTTTCTCCTTTTTCTTGTTCTTGCAAATGTAGAAGTTAAAGTATATTTATTTATTCTTGATTATTTTATTTGTATAATATTTCAATAATAATATTAATTATATAATCTATTCTATAGTGGTTATATGATTCATTTATATCTTTCATTACATTATATTTTTGAATTAGCAAAAATTTATAACTTAAGTAGAGGAGTTAAAATATTATTACTTAATAGTTAAAAACGTAGTTAAGAACTTTTCTATTAATTCTTTATGTATAATTATTATTTTTTATTTGTTTATCTTTTAACTCATGTAACTCCTACATAGCACCTATGATTTAAATTTTTAATAATAATACTACTAGTAATATAAATATAAATAATAAAAATAATAAACTAATAGAGTACTCTTCTTTTTCCTTAAAAAAAAAGCAAAAGAGTACTCTTCTTTAACTAATGTAACTCCCAAATAACTCTTATTTTTTATTACTCTTTATGAACTCCCAAATAATTATAATTAAATTAGAGTTTAAAGGATGTATTTATATGAAATATTTATATTTGTACACCTTGTGTATTTTTAATGTCCTATGGTTAGTCCATCAAAATAATAATAATTTATTTTTCTAAGGGTATTTTAGGCAATTCAAAAAAGAAATAACAATTGAGTTTAAATGTCCATGACCCCTATCGATACTTTTAGTATAGTATAGATTATTCGTATAATATTTTAATAATATTATTAATTATATAATCTATTTTATAAAAGTTATATGATCCATTTATATCTTCTATTACATTATATTTTTAATTATAAAAAATTTGTCACTTAAGTAGAGGAGTTAAAATATTATTACTTAATAGTTAAAAATCTAGTTAAGAACTTTTCTATTAATTCTTTATGTATAATTATTATTTTTTATTTGTTAATCTTTTAACTCATGTAACTCCCACATAGCACCTATGATTTAAATTTTTAATAATAATACTACTAGTAATATAAATATAAACAATAAAAATAATAAACTAATAGAGTACTCTTCTTTTTTCTAAAAAAAACAAAAGAGTACTCTTCTTTAACTAATGTAACTCCCAAATAACTCTTATTTTTTATTACTCTTTATGTAACTCCCAAATAATTGTAATTGAATTAGAGTTTAAAGGATGGATTTATATGAAATAATTATATTTGTATACCTTGTGTGTTTTTAATGTCCTATGGTTAGTCCATCAAAATAATAATAATTTATTTTTCTAGGGGTATTTTAGGCAATCTAAAAAAAGAAGAAACAATTAAGTTTAAATCTCCATGACCCTTATCAATACTTTAATTAGTATAGTATAGATTATTCGTATAATATTTCAATAATAGTATTAATTATATAATCTATTCTATATATGTTATATGATCCATTTATATCTTCCATTACATTATATTTTTTAATTAGAAAAAAAATTGTAATTTAAGTAGATGAGTTAAAATATTATTACTTAGTAGCTAAAAACCTAGTTAAGAACTTTTCTATTAATTGTATAATTATTAGTTTTTATTTGTTCATTTTTAAACTCATGTAACTCCCACATAGCACTTATGATTTAAATTTTTAATAATAATGCTAATAGTAAAATAAATAACAACAACGAAAATAATAAACTAATAGAGTACTCTTCTTTTTTCTAAAAAAAAAAACAAAAGAGTACTCTTCTTTAACTAATGTAACTCTCAAATAACTCTTGTTTTTTATTACTATTTATATAACTCCCAAATAATTGTAATTGAATTAGAGTTTAAAGGATGGATTTATATGAAATAATTATATTTGTACACCTTGTGTGTTTTTAATATCTTATGATTAGTCTATCAAAATAATAAAAATTTATTTTTCTAAGGGTATTTTAGACAATCTAAAAAAGGAAGAAACAATTAAGTTTAAATCTCCACGATCCCTATCTATATAGTATAGATATAGATAAATAGATAGATATAAATAGTATAGATAGTATAGTATATAGATGACAAGATCATGCTAAAATAATTGTAAAATAACTTTCATTTGTTGAGTACAGTAGCTGTCTGTTAGCCATTCTATTGCTTATTTTACTGTAGTACTGCGGTACCCCAACTTAGATTTTATGAAGAATGATCTTCACTCCATGTTGTGGACGAAGCATAAAGACCTGAACTGGAAAGTGAATGTAGTTTGGTGAAAGAGTGAACTTGTAACGCTGCAGAATCATTGAAAGGACAATCTTTGCTTCGGTTATGGCAAAATTCAAGCCTACGCAGGTTCGTGGTCCGAAGCCAAATGGCATAAATGCTACTGGATTGTTGTTGGTGGCATTAACCACCCCTCCGGCAAATCTTTCTGGCTTAAACAAATGAACATCTTCTCCCCATATTTTTGGGTCATGATGAAGCGCTAATGGTGAAATTAGTAACTCCACGTTGGGAGGCAGTGTTATCTTCCCAAGCTTAACTTTCTTTCCAACTTTCCTTTTAATAGCAGGGACTGGAGGGTATAGTCTTAAGGACTCTTCCACAATCATGTTCACCTAGAAGAAAAATAATATAAAGTAAACTTTTAGACAAAATAGGATATATGGTTTTGGCAAAGATTAGAGTGCTAAATCAGAGGATTCACTTACAATCCGGAGTCTAGCGATACTATCTGCATTAGGATTGTTTTGGCCAAACAAGTTGATCACTTCTTCCCTTGCTCTTTCCTGCCAATCTTTATGTATAGCTAAAAGAAGAATGCTCCATCCAAGCAAAGACGATGCTGTTTCGTGTCCAGCGAAATAAAATGTTTTGCACTCATCAACCATATCTTCCAATGATATCCATTTGTTGGTGGTTATGCGGTTAGCCTCTAGGAGTTTTTCAAGAAAATCGCCTTTTGAATTTTCTTCTTCCCCACTCGTTTGCTCTCTTTTCTTGATGATCTGTACTATGCTATCTTTTATTCCTTGCTCAAGTTTATCTGCTTCTGTCTCATCACAGCTTTTCACAAATAGGCTGCAGAATCAATACCACTTGACTCAAAATTTGCATGGAACTACCAGTTCAAAACCTATGTATTTAATGAGCCCATGATCCTGATCTTTTTCAACCATGAGGTTTTCAGTATAACTTGGATAAAATGACAATTTGAATCTAAAAGCTAAAATGACAACATTAGAAGTTTGTTCTGTTTCCAATGGTTGAAGAAAGAAAGAAATGTGCTAAACTTGGCGTCTGAGTACTCTTACCTGATGCCTGGAAATCTAATTTTATGGATGTTTCTGGAAAGTAACAAAGTCAACTTCATCAACATCTCAAAGATGTTCTTCCCCTCCATGTAGCTGCTGCCAAAGGCTGTCCTGGAAATTACGTCTGAAGTTAGCACCCTAAACTCCTCAAAAACTTCAACCTCGGTCCCATCATATTGCTTCCATCTTTCAACCATAATCGCGGTGCTGGTAATCATATCTGAGTGCATACTCTAAATGGCAGAATTATTTGCAAGAAATAGTTAGTTCAATCAATGTTGCTCAAAATCCCCACATGCAACAAGAAAAAATAGCTAACCTTCAGGCTTTCTCCATGGAAAACTTGGTTGGCTAGTTTTCTCATTTTTGCCCACTTTTCACCTTTAGATGAAGAAAGTCCATCCCCTAATAGCTTCCTGGCATAGCCTTCAAGGTCTATTTTGGTATAATTTCCATTTTTATTGTTTAGAATCTCTTTAACAAGTTCTGGATCGGTAACAACCAGCTCAGCCTGAGAACCTAACCAAGTAAGGTAATTTGGTCCTGTATTTTGCAAGTAAACAATATAGCAAAAATAAGGTTCAATTGAGAAGTGAAAGAAAGTAAAATGTAAACAACACTAATTGCAACAGTGCATTCATTACCATATAAGTTCACCCATGAAAAAATATCAGGCAAGATTCTGGGAAAGATGTTATGTGACAGATCATCCATGGCTCTGCACATAGAATTTCTTCTCATGTTTGATACTTCTTTGGTACTTCCATGAAGGAATTTGTATGAAGGACCTTTGATTCCTTGCGACTTCATGTAGTACTGTATGTATAAAGGAGTCCACCATACTTTCTTGAGTAATCTAATTAGCTTTAGTAGCAAATACATGAAGAAGAAGCTAACGAAGGGGAGCACTATTTTTCCAACATTAGCCATAGTTCAAAAGCAACTTAGCGGTCGAAAGATTTCAAGAATGCTTCAATTTTATGCTCTATCATAAGCTTGGGAATTTTTCTGTTAAGTAAAAGACAAGTATGTTAAGATACCTGATATGGATTCATCAAAGATCTCATGTTGTCATTTATTTATGATGATTGGATTTACAATATTTCATTCTACCTAGTATGCCATTGTGGTCCTCGAAAATCAAAAGGAGTTGATGCTGTGCCTGAAAGTGATTATTTCATGAAATTATTGTTTCGCTGCTGGACTGAAAGAGACATTTGTTGTACAAACAAATTGATGATATAATCCTATCTCTTCTACTGATTATGAATAAATTTGTAGTTTCCCAAAGTCATTTTCATATTCGTACAATAATACAGTACTTTAATTTTAATGTCAAGTCTCATATACAGGAAATCTCTTGACCACAATATTTTATGAATGTGATAATGAAATAAATTGATCTAAGTGCCTGAACTCCAAATTGTTCAAGTGAAATAGAAAATCTTCTTCACAAATTACAACAGATTTTGCACCATAATCTAAGTACCTGTTTCTGGGGCAACTACTTGATTTAGATGATAGAAAAGCTATGAAAAGCATTGTTATCATGGAATGCAGTGAATGTCTGGGAAATGAATATCAATTTCTTGAAGAAATTTAAGCTATTATTATTCTGCTGTAAAAGCATCAGATTCATTTTACATAATGTTGATTTGAGTCAGAGAGAGAGAAAGAGAGAGAGAGAGAGAGAGATTTTGGTCGCACCAACCAAAAAATTAAGAAAAAGTTATGGTCTTTTTTCCAGAACTTCAAGCCTTTTTTACTTTTGGGGGAAAGATCCTGAATGACAAAAGTGCAATGAAAGGTCTGTTAAATCTTCAACAGTGCTGGCAGATAAGAAAATTTCCAGTCTGAGAGCACAGTTGAAGAATACTTGTTCACATACCTCTGAGGGAAAATAGACCAATTGTGTTGGCTTTTTCATCTGTTGTCTTTATCAGGTTGAAGTAATTAATAATGGAATAAAGACAGAACCTTAAACTGATTGAGTTTCAAGAATTTGTCTAATCTAGTGGTCCTTAGTCATTTGCAAATAATTATTTCACTCCTTGATCAATAATACTTCTTCTCAAGATCAATGAAATTGCATTATTTACATACAGTTCATGCAGTTACAATATCTATAATTTATCTGGAACAGAACAACCATACAACAGTCAAACATGGGAACCAAATGTTTACTCTTGGATTGCTTGGAGCATAACTTGGACTCCATTCTTAGGGGTGAGAATAAATATATCTGCAGGGTAATGGACATAATTTGGTGACAATGTGAACTTGTACCGTTGCAGAATCATTGACAGTGCAATTTTTGCTTCATTGGTGGTGAAGTTCAACCCCACACAAGTCCGAGGTCCCAAACCAAATGGGAAAAATGCTGCAGGATTAGTGTTGGTAGCTTTAGCCATCCCTTCTGCAAATCTTTCTGGCCTGAAGAGGCGAACATCTTTTCCCCAGATTTGAGGGTTGTGGTGCAATGCTAGAATAGGAATGTAAATGTTTATCTTAGTCGGAAGAGAGAGGTTCCCTAGTCTAATTTCGCCTTCAACCTTTCTTGTCACAGTAAGCACAGGAGGATAAAGCCTGAGGCATTCATTAATAATCATGTTCATCTGAACAAGAAGGAATGAAACACAGTTAGGATTGGAAATGAGAGAAAGCATAGAACAACAAAAAGTGGATATTAAAACTAGGAATATTCAACTAAAATGAAGTTCAACATATTTTGAGAAGATGATCTTCGTACTGTTTTTAGCCTTGCAATCCCATCAGAACTGGGGCTTTTCTTGCCAAAGATCTGAAGCACTTCAAACCTTGCTTGCTCTTGCCAATCAGTATGGATTGCTAGGAGAAAAACACACCAAGCAAGCAAGTTTGTTGTGGTAAGATGTCCTGCACCATACACAGCCTTGATCTCATCAATCATCTGTTCTAGTGTGATCCTCTTGTTCATCTCGGAGTCACGGGTTATTTTCATCAGTTGTCCAAGATAATCGCTTCCAAAATGGTCTCCATTTTTGGCCTTTTCCCTTTTCCTTACAAGTTCAAGAATGGAACCTTTGATCCTTTTCTCAAGCTTCTCTGCTTCAATGTCATCTCTAGATTTCATTACCATGCTGCAAACATAAAACTTGTCTTCTTTGATTCATAGGATTGGAAGAAAAACAAAGTAAGAAATAAACCAAGTCCATGCCCTGATCAACTTTGTAAATCATTCAAATGGATTGGAGTCTCAAATTTGACCAAAACTCCTTTTACCTGATGCCAGGAAATTTAACTTTGTAAACATTTCTGACAGTTATGGCAGTTAGCTTTGCCACCATCTCAAATATGTGTTTTCCTTCCATGTAACTGCTCCCGAAAGCTGTTCTGGAGATTACTTCAGTTGTCAATATTCCAAATTCTTTGAACGCATCGATCTCTTCTCCTTCATGAAGCTTCCACTTTTCTAGCATTGTCTCAACACTGGCACTCATTTCTGGAACCATGCTCTGCAGTAAGAGTTATTGCAGTTATTGAAACGCTAGATTCTGTCTTAGATGCTTTAGGACAACTTTGGTTCTTATTAAGCTGCTAAAGACTACTTTGATATGATGCAGTGAGAAAGCTTACTTTGAGGCTATCTGCATGAAAAGTATGATTAGCCAACTTCCGAACCTTTGCCCATTTTTCACCCTCATTTGTTATCAATGCCTCACCTAACAGTTTCTTTGCGTAGCCTTCCATGTCCATTTTTGGATAAGCGCCATCTTTGTTGGTCAGTATCTCCTTGATTAGCTCTGGTTCTGTAACAAATAACTGGGCTTGTGAACCATGCCAGTTGAGAAAGTTCTTCCCTGTTAGAAAAAGCAAAAGGGATCAAGTTAATCAAAGATAAAATAAGAGGTGCAGAATCAAACTTGAATTACCGAACTGTTGAAAATTTTTAAATTCTTGTAATTTGCATCTACAAGTATTCTGGATACAGTGAAGTAAGAACATGAATCCAGACAAGAAGTTGTGCGTCACCATATATTCTGGTCCAAGAGTAAACATGAGGCTGTATTCTTGGGAAAATGTCATGAGAAATGTCCATGACTCTTCCCATGGACTGGTTTCTCATGCTGGTAATCTCTTTGGTGTTCCCATAGATGAACTTGTAAGGAGGGCCTTGGATCCCCTGTGAACTCATGATCTTTTGAATTCGGGACGGAATCCACCATACTTTACCAAGGAATCTAATGAGAGTCCAAAGAAGGAAGACTAAGACAAAGCTGGAGAAGCAGAGACTGAGAATCACATCGATACTCATGGTTAGGCTGCTACTAAACTCACTAGAAGACTGATTTTCCTCTTCATGAATTAAAATTTGATTGATTGGTGTTTTTGTACTAATCTTGATGGAGCTGCGAATCCATGTATTTCAAGAAGAAGACATGCACATCCGGACACTTGATTTGGCTTATCTCAAGCACTAATAGACTGGCGGTCCTCGAGAAATTATTATTAGTATTTTAAAATTTCGAATCCAGATTTTATATGAAGCCTCCTATTGCAGTATCTAATTATATAAAATTTGAAATCATTATCACCTAATCAATTTAGTGCATGATTATACTATTTTGTATATGTGGGGATAAAAATATGAATTGAATTTAAAATTTATTTTTTACCGATATTTTTAATTAATTTAGTTACCTCATTATCATATTACCTGAAAATGACGAGAAGAAAATATAATCTTCAAAGTAAGATAATAATATTTTTTACTAATAGTAATAAAATATTTTAAAAATAACCATCTTAGTCTTTGTAAATATTTTTATTTATATAATTAATATATTTTATTTATTTTTTAATTATATGAAAAATATTACTATAAGATAGAATTATTATTAAAAGAAGGATTTTGTTCTACCCCCAAGAATTACAAGAACACACAAAAGGAAAAAGAAGAAGCAGACAAAGGCACAGAGGCTAATTGTTGAGCCCATGTCGGTTTTTCATGCAAAAGAAAGAAAATGTAACCTTGGGCTTGGACAAAACAAAAGAAAGGAAGGAGAGAAGAGGAGGCCCACGGGCTGGAAGAAGAACAGCTGGGGTGAAGGGTGGGCAAGATCGGGCTCGGTTTCTTTAAAAGGAGAGAAGTCGGCCACAATATTTTTTTCCCTAACGGAGCCTACTTTTTTTTTTAAATAAAAATGACCTTTTTATTAAGGGTAAGATTCCAAACTTACCATTTTTTTACGAAATTTACCTTTTTTATGAAACCTACTTAGTTTTATAAATAGTGAAAAAAATTCTTGTAATAAATCTGTAAAGTATTTACTTGAGTTTTATTATATAAAAAACCTTTAATTTTATTTCTTTATGCCATACATTTTTTTCGTGTTTGGTTTCTTGGATCACCGGCCAATAGATTACTGGTCGTAAGGGTTCGTGTTCAGTTGGTTCCTCTTATTCTATTGATATCCTTAGTATTAATAAGTACAATCTACATAAACAAAAAAAAAATGGTCAATTAGTCTTATTTAAATTGTAATTCGTTAAAAAAGATACATGTGTGATTTGATTAGGTTCCACACGGAATTCAATGCAAATTTCTCATCTCACATCTTACTTTTTCTCTCACAAAAATTTCTCTCTCCCGAAACCCAAGATAAAAAATTTCAAAACCAAACTATATCCAATCACACCCACAGACTTAAAGTAAAAAAATAAAATAATAAAACAATATTTGGATTGAGTTGTAATCCAAGTAGACTTCCTCCAAGCTCTCTTCTGTTAGGCCAGAGCCCTCACTTGAGGGCTCTCTGCTGGCGCTCAGGGATGGCCATTTATAGCCATGCCCCAACAAACAAATGACCATCAGAAACAGCCTAATTTTTCAAACATGGCTGCTAGACTTTTGTGTTTATCGGCTGCTAGCATTTGATTGCATTGCATTATTGGTTCAAATTGTTGATTTTTCAACGCGGCTCGACCTCCATTTCACACGTCAATTACAACATTATTAGCATCTCAAATTTCTTTGAAGATTTCATATTTGTTTAGCCATTATGTATCAAAAATAATGACTAATGGTCAAGATCACAGGTCATAACCTTCAAAGAAGTATCATTTGATTGTCTTTCGAATTAGAAAAATGTGCCACCTGTTCTGAGTACGTTAACACTGTTCCCAAATTTATAGTGTGACCATGAAAGTGATGACGAAGGGGTTGACTTACCAGATTTCTTTAGCTGTTCCTGCTTCTCCCCCAGTTAATATCTGCAGAGAAGCCGGATAGAGAGCCGAGTAGACGATATACAGAACGTCGGATTGAGTACTTGAGCCACTATGGAGAGGTTGGGAGTTTTTCACCTTCTGATCAGCCTTCTTTTGATCTGTATCTTCTTGGCTTTGATCAACTTTCTTCGCAAAGCATGGTGGATCCCAAGATGCATACAACGGGCACTGGAGTCAGAAGGGGTCAAAGGCCCTCCTTACAGGTTCTTCCATGGCAATACCAAAGAGATTTCTGGGATGATGGAGAAGTCCACCGGCAGATCTATGCAATTGTCACACGACATATTGCCAAAAGTTCTTCCACACATACACTTGTGGACGAATATATATGGTAATATATATCGTGATTAGTTGCCTTATATATGTTCTTAGAGTTTCCTTTTCAAAGTGGCATATACAAAGTTCGATCTTGAAGATAAATTTTTTTACTTGTGATACGAGATTTTTACCTCTGCTAATCAAGGTTTTTCTGTGGAGTAGGGAAGAATGTTCTCATCTGGCATGGGATTAAACCTGAATTGGTTATTACAGAACCGGAGCTTATCAGACAAATGCTGAATGACAAAGAACAGTTTTTCGGCAAAAGTGATATAGACGAGTATATGAAGAAGGCACTAGGAAATGGCCTTTTAGAATCAGAAGGTGAAAAATGGGTGAAATTACGAAAGCTGGCAAACAAATCCTTTCATACTGAATGTTTAAGGGTGGTAAGATCACCATATCATTTAGCATTATTGAATATTATTGTTTGTAAGTCCAATCAATGATCCAGATATTCTCGTTTCTTTCTCTAGAACATGTTTCCAGTCATGGTTGAAAGTGTTGAGGCAATGCTCCAAAGGTGGAGAGACTGTGAGGGCAAGGAGATTGATGCACACGAAGAGTTCAGGTCTCTGATGGCTGAAATCATCTCAAGAACTGCTTTCGGAAGCAGTTATTTAGAAGGCCAAGAAATTTTTAAGATGTTGAGGCAGTTGGTGATGTTAAGTACCAAAAATGCATACAAAACTAGGCTTCCTGTCATCAGGTAAACTTTCCTGCAGATGGCTTTTCTTAAACAGTAGTATTTCTTACCCTGGATCTTGATGTCCCCAGTGTTTCATCGTTGTCTTGCAGTAAATTTTCCAAGAATTCAGATGATATAGAATGCGAAAGGATTGAAAAGAGAATTCGAGAATCTATCATTGGGATACTGAAGAAAAGAGAGAAACCAAAGACTGGAGAAGGGCACAGCTTTGGAGAAGATTTTCTTGGATTACATTTAAAGGCACATTATGATTCTAATGAGAATGATAAGATTACTATTGAAGACATAATTGGTCAGTGCAAGACCTTTTACAGTGCTGGACATGGCACAAGTTCAATTTTGCTCTCCTGGACCATATTTCTCCTAGCAATCCACAGCGATTGGCAGGAGAAAGCAAGAGAGGAAGTGCAGAGATTATTCGGTCAGCAGCATCCAACTTCAGAAGGGATTTCAAGGTTGAAAACGGTAGGCAAACTGTAACGTAAAAACTCAAGAACGTACTATTCATTCCCTAACTGTGACTGCTGCTTCTTGACAGATGACTATGATCATAAATGAGTCTCTAAGACTATATCCTCCAGCAGTCTATACTGAAAGAAAAACCAAGAAGGGAGCAAAACTAGGAAACATCAAACTTCCAGCCAACATTAATGTGATGGTTCCAATAATAGCTGTTCATCATGATCCTACAATATGGGGAGAAGATGTAAATGTTTTCAATCCTGCAAGATTCTCGGATGGGGTTGCTAGTGCTACCAAGAACAATCCTGCAGCATTTTTGCCCTTCAGCCTTGGACCTCGAACCTGTGTTGGCCTAAATTTTGCATTCAGTGAAGCCAAGATCACTCTCTCTATGATTCTGCAACGCTATGCCTTTACACTCTCCCCTCTTTACGTTCACTCTCCAATACAAATTGTGACGCTTCCACCTCAACATGGGATCCAAGTGGTGCTTCATAGTCTCTAATGGCCATGGTTCCTGCTGGAAAATTGCCTGCAATTGAAGGTCGAAAGATTATAGGAAGTGAAGAAAAAGAAAAATCTGTATGGAAGTGCACAACAATAGTTATGATATTACCAAACTACGGATTAGCCAAAGAGTTCATAGCTCTATTTGTTTCTGCTAAACTGTGAAGTCAAAGCATACTGACACAGTTGCACGATCAGCAGTATTTCCATTTCTTCGGAATTCGAGACCCTCTTAAATATGTTCCTCCAGAAACACATAAAGAGATTGTACACCATTTCCTGTCACTTCTATAATTTAACTCCCCACAAATGAAAAATAAATTGGATTATTCCTGCCAACTTTGAGAAGGAGATGCTCTAAGTGCCAAACAGAACTCCCAACTTTGAGAAATAAAATTTTGGACTAAATGATCATGATTGATGATGTTATTGTTCTTAGTTTAAGAAAAGGATTCTTTACCTATTCAAACTATATATATCAAAATGCATCAGTTAAATGGAGACAAAAAGAGTAGTTAGTCTTATTCGTTTATTTTCTTAAAATAAATGCACTCTATTATGGCAGCCTCAACTATATATGAACTCTTAGGTGGGAAAAGCATCACCAAAGGTATATTGCAGCAATATCAAAAATTTCTTCAAGAAAGCAAATACTTAAAATCTTGATTTTCAGCTGTGCTTCTATGCTTCTTCCTGGCTTTCCTCAAGTATCTGCACGAGGTATGGAGGACTCCAATGCGCATAAAGTATGACTGAGGTCAAAGGAATAAGAGGACCTTCTTACAAATTCATTCATGGCAACCTCAAAGAGATCTACCAGATGAGGGAGAAATCCAATGGAATTACAAGTTTCAGTGACATTTCACATCACGTCTTCCCAGCTGTAATGCCACACATATATATTTGGACCAACGTATATGGTAGAATGTGCATGATTGTGCATCGGTAGAATGTGACTCCTGCAATGGAGGAAAGTGTCAAGACCATGCTGAAAGATTGGAGAAACTACGATGGTAGAGATGTTGAGGTTTCTGAACATTTCAGAAGTTGACATCAGATGTTACGTCTAGAACAGCATTTGGGAGTTGTTATTTAGAGTGCCAGCATATTTTTCAGATGATGATGAAGTTTGCAACCGTAGTTGAAAAAAACACATATAGCTCCAGGTTTCTTGGATTGAGGTAAATATTCTGTGGCAACTTGCAATTTTCATGTTCACATTATTATGATTAGTATTTTACCATGTGCTCCTGCTTTGAACACACAAAAACATCTTTGCAGTCAAGTTTTTAAGAACAGAGATGATACACAGTCAGAAAGGCTTGAGAGAGGAACTAGAGATTCAATTATACAGATTATTACTAAAAGAGTGACACAGACAGCCAAAGGAGAACGTGGCTTTGGAAGAGACTTCCTTGGATTACTTTTGAAGGCACATCCTGATGCTGATTTAGAGGATAAGATTTCAATGGGAGAAATCATTGAAGAATGCAGGAGAGTTTTTATACTGCTGGACATGAACCTACACCTGACTTTCTTTCATGGACTGTTCTTCTCCTATCAATCCATACAGATTGGCAAACCCAAGCACGGGAAGAGGCTTTTCAATTATTTGGTCAGCGGCATCCAAGCGCAAAACGAATTCCAAAACTAAAACTGGTATGTGGTTGAAGATGAAAATATTCATTTCATCTAGTTGAGTTCCTTTTTTTCAACTTTGGTAACAGTTGAGCGTGATTGCTAATTTGTTTGTAAGACTGTATCCTCCCGCGGTTTACACAGAAAGAGGAGTTGACCAAAAGATAAATCTAAGGAACTTCACCCTCCCAGCTGATATAGATGTGCAGATTCCAATTTTAGCTCTTCATCATGACAATAAAATATGGGTTGAAGATGCACACCTCTTCAAACCAGAAAGATCTCAAGATGGGATTGCTGCAGCCACCAAGAACAATCCAGCAGCATCTTAACCATTTGGTAGAGGACCTCGGACTTGTGTTGGCATGATCTTTGCATTGAATCACGCCAGGATCACACTTGCAATGATTTTGCAACAACATGCCTTCGACCTTTCCCCAAAATGCAATCATTCACCAGTCCACATTATGACCCTTGTTCCCCAAAATGGAGTTCAAGTAACTCTCCGTGCCTTATAGTGTATTCAGTGTTCAAAAATGAACACCAGAATATTTTGTTTCAAATATCAAACAAAAGGGACAGTTCGACTGAACTGATGATTGGCAGACTCACTGAAAAGGAATAAAACAAGATTTGTGTGCAAGAAGTTGTTTAGAACTTCTAATTGCCATACTCCCAAAGCAATGGAAAAGAATGCAAGGCTTCCATTGATCTCCTTATAAGAAATTATTTAAACTTCAGTTTCTCATCCAAAGTCAGAAATCTTCTAAACTGGCAAGCGAACACGCATTGTTAAGGAAAAAGAGGAGAAAAGGTTTGAAGTGTGAGTACCAAAACGTTTCCTTCGAGGCTTATGCATAAGTGCATCAGTGCAATAAACTTAACTATGCATGAAGAAATGTAGCAATTCGACTAAGGCAGAATAGACATGGGGAACGGCGCAGTATGAGAAGGTTTGTCCCAAAAACTTGACAGATGTTGACAGAAGGTCTAACTTCCTTCAAATTTCTAAATCTTAGAATTTCAATGATGAATGTATTTTTTGTATTGTAGTTTTTCCATCGACATCTTTAGCATCTATTCATTTGTTTTAAGAATATGGATAAATAGGAGAAGGTAACATGTCATTTTTTAGGACTCTGATATCATATAACCGAAGCATCGGAGGATAGACCAGTAAAAAATAACAGAGTATCTGAATCTATACATAGGATCCTATCCATTCTTACAAAATCTATGAGCAAGAATAAATACAAAATAGGAGCAAAGAGATTAACATGTATATGTAACTAATGTATGTTGAAATACAAGGATTTTGGAGCTCTTATTGTTGTGCCTAAAAGAAAGAAGAAAAAAACAAGAAAAGTAATCTCCGGAAACATCTCTTCATCTGTTCATTGGTTCACTCGAACAAACAGAATAGTCCATTTTTTATGCTGTCATTGGCAAAATCATGGAACATAAATGATATCAAACAATCATTTGTTACGATATTTTGTTGTTTTCACCATACAACAAGTCCAAATGTCTTTTCTTTCTTATTTTATTCTTTGTATTGATTCTCAAGACGGCAATGCATCAACTGTATATATATGGAACTCAGTTGACAAGAGAAAATTATTATTCAATACACTAAGTTCTGGTTTTGCTCCCTCAAAGGAAAAAGGAAAAAAGGTAGTATTATTTCTTGGAGACATGGGAATTTTGTTTTCATGTTGTCTAGGCTTCTTCCTACTAGTTTTTGCTTTAATCCTCTATAAGATATGGTGGGTTCCAATGTATGTACAATATGTGATGAGGTCCCAAGGGATCAAAGGCCCTCGTTACAAGTTTCTGTATGGGAACAACAAAGAAATCCTCTGTATGAAAAAGAAAGTCACTAGCACTCCTTTGGATGTATCAGATCATGACATTTTCCCTCGAGTTTTACCTCACTTTCATGCATGGATCACTTTATATGGTAACAAGTTGTTGCTTCCTCTCTTTTCTTCTCTTTTCCACTTGAGTACTTGAGCAAAGATGGTATGCATATTCCTAGCCGGTGGCGTACTGTAAGATCTCCATACATTGAAGTGAGGTGTGCGATAAAATCTTTTTTCATTATATTGTCACTTATCTTATCTTAGTTTATTTTATTGAACAGGTAAGAATTTTGTGAATTGGGTTGGTTATCGACCTCAATTGATCGTAACAGAACTAGAGTTAATTAAAGAAATACTCGGTGTTAAAGAAGGTGCTTTTCCAAAAATTAGACCTGACAGCTTTGTCAGAAAGATACTAGGAGATGGGCTCGTGATGAGAGAGGGCGAAAAATGGATAAAGATGAGGAAACTCGCCAACCATGCTTTCCATGCAGGGAACTTAAAGGTAAATTAGCCATTGTTTTGTACTCTCGATGGATCAAAATCAGATTTTAGTCTGATGCTTAGAATGGCATGCGTATATGTGTATCCAGAATATGGTTCCACAAATGATGGCAAGTGTTGAAACTATGCTCGAGAGCTGGAGAAGTCATGAAGGCAAGGAGATTGAAGTTTATAGCGAATTCAGGGATTTGAGCTCAGAGATTATTTCAAGAACAGCTTTTGGAAGCAGTTACTTGGAAGGGAAGAACATTTTCGAAATGTTAACGCAACTCGGTTTCATAATCTTCAAAAATGATAACAAACTTCCCTTCCTCAGGAGCAGGTAGGATTCTCCTTTAACTTTCCTGTGATGTCATGTCCTTTTTCGTTTTTATCAATTTTTTTTTTGTAGGGTGGGGGGGGTGTTAAAAATATATTCTTGATATGCAGGAAATATTTTAAAACAGCAGATGACAAACAATCAGATGCAATCGAAAAATCTCTTCGTGAATCAATCATGTCAATAATCAAGAAAAGAGAAGATCAAGAGATGGCAGGAACAACAGACGGCTATGGAAGTGATTTTCTTGGATCACTTCTGAAAGTTCACCATGATGCAGACATAGAAAACAGGATTTCAGTAGATGATATTGTTGATGAGTGCAAGACATTTTACCTCGCTGGACACGAAACACTCAGCTCTGCCCTGTCCTGGACTGTGTTGCTCCTCGCAATCTACACAGATTGGCAGGACAAAGCAAGGGAGGAGCTTCTTCAACTCTGTGGCCGCGAAAAACCGAGACCTGAGTGCATAGCTAGACTCAGGAATGTATGTGAATAATAAAAAACCTCATAACCACAAAGAATAATGTTCTACATCATCATTTTATTATTACTATGATTTTTACCTGCCGGGAAGAGGAAATGATAGTTTATCTCATTGTTTTCTTGGATCATTTTCTTGTAGATAACCATGATCATCAACGAAACACTAAGGCTGTACTCTCCAGTAACTCTGCTTGCTAGAAGAGTGAGAAACAAAGAGAGACTGGGAAAGCTTATACTGCCGGGGAACTTGGAAGTGTTTATTCCAATTTATGCACTCCATGCCAATCCAGAAGTATGGGGTTCAGATGTTCACCTTTTCAAGCCAGAAAGATTTGCAGATGGGGTGACAAAGGCCACAAACTACAACACCATAGCATATCTTCCATTTGGTGCTGGACCTAGAACTTGTGTTGGCTTGAACTTCGCCACCACTGAAGTGAAGATAGCTCTATCGATGATATTGCAGCGCTACAAGTTTACGCTTTCTCCGAACTATGTTCATAGCCCTGTTCCACTTCTTACAGTTCGACCTCAAAAAGGAGTTCAGATCATGTTGCATCCGCTCTAAGACACAACGTGATGGAATTTCTCAGAGAATATGAACTTATGCTGCAGTTAATGAACGCTCAGGGAATGCTGAGAGTTCTCATAATGCTACTGTTTTCTTGTTTTAAGTACGCTCAAACAGCCTAGAAAGATCAAAGAATAACGGCAATAAAGGACGTGCCAATTTTCAGATGTTGGTCCATGGAATGCATACGAATACGATACCATTCTCTGCATGCTACACACTCTGGATCCTGTGTCTCCCATCCAATCCATTTTCTCTCCAGCTGCCATCATCCTCCCGCTCCGATCCAATCCATTTTCCATCTTACTGCAATCAAGTTTTCCCGTAGCAACCTTTTCAAAAACACATTCTGAAAGAAATACATAGATGAAAAAGTTTTTCTTTCAAGAAGATTAAAAGAGTTCAAAATTATCTATTTTCTATCTTACTGCAATCAAATGGTCTCGAAGCAGCCTTTTCAAAAATTTATTCAGAAAGAAAAACATAGATGAAAAGGATTTTTTAAAAAAAAAAATAGAAAAGTTCAAATTATGATTTTCGATTGATCGTGCACTTTTGCACATGGATGGCGGAGGTTCAAAAACTAGATAATGAGATAAAGTAATCTTAAAGAGACGGTTATTAAAAAATCAAGATTGCCAAACTCTGTAATCATCAAATGCGCTGTATTGTTTAATAAGTAAGAAATTAATATGAATGCTTCCCTTATATCCTAGAAGAGCTTTGTAGAACTAAAAATGTTTTTCTTTGAGTTGGGGACGTCTCTGGCCGAACCAAAAAATATAGTTACACAATTTTCTTTCATTTGCTTGCTTAAACAAAAAAAAAAAATTCTTTTATTCGCAACAGGAAAGTTTTCTTCTAATGAAAGTGTAATTGAATTGTGTTTGATAAGTGTAATTAAATTATGTTTAGTCAAAAAACTTTCTGTCTTGAATTCTATAAAAAAAAAATTTATAAAAATAAATAAAATCTAATTATATTTCTAGTTCGACCAAATGCTATTCAAATGCAACCTTACAAAATCCCAAGACTTGAATATTTAAAGACATTTAAAAATGTCCCCAAGAAAGAAGAAAAAAACACACGGCAACGAGAGAGAATTTAATTACAAAACCACTAAAAGCCTCAGAAGAACGGAGTTAAGAGAACTGCTTTACAAAAATAATTCTCTCTAATCTGTAACAGAGGAGACTAGTCGAGAGCTCAAGGCTTCTCCCTCTATTAAGAAACCTGGAGAATGGGCGCAGCAGTTAAAAGAGGATTGCTCCACCAACATTACTAAAACTAGAAGAAAATCTTCATAACTAATGTACTATATACGCTTGTAAAGCTACTCTGAAGCTGGCAAAATTTTCTCCTTCATGCGAGATATGAGTTTAAATTTCTCCTCAGCTTCAACCTGTTGGCGAATGTCAGATCTTGAAGCACGATCAGGATGGAAAGTCAATAAGGCTCTTTTGTAAGCTGCACGCACCTGAAACACAAAACAAACGTTATAAAAAAGCAGTAACAGAACCACAGCAAGTAACATTTTGCAATTTTTAAGTGTCATATTCCGATTTGCAACCTCCAACCCAAGGCCTCCCATCTAACAAGGAAACAATATGCTTTGGCAAACAAAGTGCTGGGTTTACTGGGCCTCCTCTAAAGAAATATGGTAAATTATTGACAATTATCTAGACCTTCCATGGGTATAATCAGACGCAAAATTCTGACATAAGGCACATTCAGAAGGGAAAGAAAAACCAACCAGACGCCACCCTGCTACCACCCTTGGCAAGTCAGTATTTCACAAATCCACAACCGCAACAATTGTAATAGTCATGGGATACCAAAATGCATCAGAAAATAAGTAACTTTGCTACATAGAATGTTCAAACACACACAACAGAGAGACTCAAAAGCATGTCCCAGAAAAAAATGAACAAAATCATAATGTAATAAGCAAGAACAATATCTGACTCATTAACTACTAGACAAAACAAATTAAGGTAATATTTAGAATACTTCCAAGCATCCTGCTGTAATTATTCAAGAAACTATAATCAAATATAGATTCCCAGAATGAATAAATAAATGAGTAAATATACATCATATACCAACTACTCTAGCATAAGTTCTAATATGAAAACACCACATCTTTAATATTTACTTTTTATCAGTTTCCTCTGTCTTTACTCAACCCACATAACAGAAGTCCCTTTCATCATGGGACTACAGGCTTGACAAGTATGATAAAAACCCCCCTTCTTCCTAGGCTTTCCTATTATTGACTAAAGTTCTCGTGAGAGTTACACTTGCAATAGACCACTAGCATCAATTGCACTCTTATGATGGCTCATCCCATAAATAACCCGCAAGTCCAAGTTTCAAGATCGTCACACTCATTGCTACGGTATCTGGCTCCCAAACTATAGCAATTTTATTCCAGCCCCTTATTTCTTGTGTCCTACATATTGTTACTCTCCTCTTGGGAGTGCACTATTTCCTTTCAAGTTTCTCTTGACCATATTAATCTCGTGATAAATCTTTAATACAGTGTTCCAATCTCCCAGTCAACCTTAATTTATTTCTCATTTCCAATTTAAATTCAGACTTTAGTGGATGGCAGAATGTTCAAGAGGACATAATGAACTCAAAATTATGCTTACTAGTATTTCTTCTTCAAGACCAACAACTGCGACTATCTACCCCTATCAAAATGAAATTCCAAATGTAACATGGATCTATTCGCACTTGCTGAAACACATGGGACACAGAAAAGTAAAGAGAAAAGGCCAGCTATTGACAAAATCTTCTTCAACCTAGAAGAAGGTTGTTCCTCAAGAATTAATACAGATCAATTCCACCACATAGCCAGATAGAGGTCCAAATTATCATATATAAAAGTAGAAACACCTTACAAGAGCGAGTATGACTTACCTCGTTTGATGATGGATTCTCCACGTCACTAACAAAGGTTCCTAGTCCTTGCAACAACGAAGTCATATCATGGCATCTCACTTCAAGTTGATGAAGCTCTTTCCTAACTTGGGCACGAATGACCTCCTTCAGATTCATGTTTTCTTCATCCTGCAATTGTTTTGGAGAGAACACTCATTAATTTAGACAACAAAATATCAACCTATAAACATGCGTATAGAAGTACTAAGGAGATGCGAAGCGTAGACAACTAAGATAACCCTGCAAACCTTCTTTTGAGTTTCTCGAATTTCCTCTACACGCTGTTTTTGTCTTCTCTCCATGTCTAATAAACGCAGAATTTCGGCTTTCCTCCTTTTCCGCAAACGGCGCAGTAGTTGTGCTTCTTCAGCCTGGAAAGTGAGAACAAAATAATTTTATTGGAAGGCAGGAGAAATCAAAGGAACTGTGTCTCTTTAAGTACCAGAATAATGGTATTTCATTTTTTGGTCTTTTTTTTTTTTTGTGGGGTGGGGACTCTGTAAATGCTTGTTTCATGTCATCGTGTGGACGTCTCAAAATTCTGACCTTAGTTATACATAAGGTACCATAACCCCCCCCCCCAAAAAAAAAAAAAGGGAAAAGAAAAGACCTAGCAGCAACTCCTAAACAGAAAAGGGGGGATCCAATATGAAAGTGGCAATTCAAGAGCTATTGATTGCCTCGACTTGTCTATGTCAATTTGATGACTCTGCACTCTCAAGCATAGCAAAAGAAAAAGCAGGTTACATGGCATAGCATAACCATAGCCATTTAGAATGAAACAGGATAGAAAAAGGTGCACGTGAGAACCTGAATCTGCAATGCTCGTTGCCTAGAAGCCCATTCTTCCTCTATTGCTCTCTTGTACTCATCAGTCTCCTTAAGCTTTTCTCTTTCAGAAATAATACAATCCTCAACATTTGGCACTGCCTCGCCTATCTCACCATGCTCTGGATCAAGCTTTTTGTCCTTTTCTTGACTAATATCCACAGACTTAACAGTTTCTCCAGTTTGCACCACATCAGCATGACTGTCGGAAACCAATGGATTCTTGTGACTATGTTCGAAGTTGTCTGGATAGCAAACTTTTCCATTGCTGCTATCCATGCCAGAAGCTGAACTTCTACAAAGCGAAGTTCTTCCAGGAACAAGTTCGTCTTTGTCATTATTAGGAAAAGAGGAATTACTAATATGCTTGGCAGACAATCCAGATTTTAAAGATGAAGCTTTTTCAGGGGCAATTTCTTTCTCAGCACCATTGGATTTATGACTTCTATCCCATTGATGATGAGGGCTAAAAGTTGAAGTCATCTCCTGATAAATCTCTTCTCCGTCTTCAGAACCAGTTCTGGTTCGACCCCTTTCACCATTCACCGAATCTACAGGATGGGATATGTAAGGCTCCGATAAATTAGCTCTGGCAGCATATGGTTCTTCTTTTGATAGACAAGGTTCTCCAGGTGGAGTTCTCCGACTATCTTGAACATCCTTTTCCACAAGATTAACTCGGCTAGAATTCTGGCCCTGGCAAGTAAAAGAAGATGATCGTTTAAGCCCCTGCTCTTCTCTGTACGAGCTTGAAACGCCGTTTCCAAAATGACAGCCATTTAGAAACTCAGCATAGCAAGAAGGTCCTTCCGCAAATGGATTCATTCTGTGAGGAGGATTATCTTTATCAGGAGGAAAGTGTGTCTTCAAAATTGACTCTAAGCAATAATCATCATCTTCATTAAAAGTCTGCTTCCCATACTTATAACTGCAGGATACATTAATGTCTTCCTTGGAAGCAGAATGAGGAGGAGGTTCTTTCTCTTCACCATTCTTTCCCTCAAATAAGGTTTGTTTATGTTGATCACAATCATATGCTCCATCAACATTTCTGTGAGCATCACCGAAAATTGAATCACGATCTCCAACACCTGACTGACCATTGCGAGTATCACATTTTCTTCTTGAAGAAGCTTTTTCCCACTGCTCCCTAACCCTTCCAAAGGAGTCTTCCATTAACTCACAGTCAGGATAATCGCCGTCAGATGGACAGTTGTCAGCATCAGTACCGAGACCATAGCGATTACTGACGTAAGTTTTTCCAGAATAGGTTCGTTTGCATTTAGACAATTTTACTGGAGATACATTTTCTCGAATAAATTGGCACTCATCTCCAACTGCCTCTGAAGAGTTTCCTAAACCACCAGATTTGCAATGAGATGGCATGCTAGAGGAGGCACCAGTATTCAAATTAACATCCCTTATAATACCACTGTTAGCAAAATTGTTGTCAGTATTCTCATCATCATCCAAGCAGATGACACCCGTCCTTGGAGACTGATGTTTCCGGTTTTTCCTCAGCACATGCCGAAATGTTCTTTCTGAAGGTTCAGGTACATCAATGATAATGACATTATCAAAACTATCATTATCCACGTCAATAAAAACAACATTCTTTTTATCTCCTCTATTCTTGCACCTTCTCAAGGGTGTCCTCCCAGGACAAGGTGCAGGTCGAGAACAACCTACAGATGCGCCACTCATTCTCCACTGCAACAAAAGCACGCAAAACTTCTCGTAAAAGACAAAATTTTCAAGTAACTGATCTTTCAACAAAAAATTCTACAACTCAGGCACAAAACCCCAAGCCGACCCCCCGTCCAGATACATAAAACATAAAACATGCATATGTCCAGGAAAAGAAAAAAAGAATAGAAAAAACCAGCTATCAATAAGTGATCGTACAACTTAGCCCACCAAAATATAAGTACAGGCAAAAATCCAGACTATACCGAATTCACCAAACAGAAAGAAAAGCACAACATAGCAGCACCGACTACTGATCCCAATTTATTCAGGCAAATAAAATGAAAAATTCCAACTTGTGACCACCGAATTACAGAGATGAAGCAAAGAAGTAGCATTTCTTCCTACCCAAAAACTTAAAAACTCAGACAAACCCTATCCTTTCACCCGTAGAAATTAACCAAAAAGATAAACTATACAAACCCTAATCACAGCACTTCAAAATAAGCAAAACAGCCCAAAAAGAAAAAGCAATAACACAGTATGAAACATTTTACCTGCGAGGAAATCTTGAAATCCCCACGAGAATTATGGAATCAAATAGATTCCAAAACATCCACCTACGAAGATTCGATTACAGCGAGATGGTAAAGAGGACACAGAGCTAGGAGACGAAGAAAATAACAAGAGTTTTGGAGAAGAACCCCAATAAATATTTAAAAATTTTGTGGCAATTGGAAATTTTGGGGAAAACTCAGAAAGCCGGAATTATTCCTTTTCTTAATTTCCAGAAAATTTAGGGGAAAATTGGAAAATTTGGTTGGTTTGTGTGATACGCAACGGGCTGAAGGTACTTAGATTGAGGATTGACGGATCACGCTGGGAGGTGGAACGGCTTCTAGATCGGCGGACCGAAGTCAAAGGAGAAGCTCCAACTTGAGTACCGTTATGCACATTACTTTTTTTGTTTGTAGTATATTCAATTAACTTTTTAATCTAGAGATATTTTAAAATATTTTATAAAATAATTATTTAATTTTATAAAATAATTATTCATAATTTATAGAATATTTATTTAATTTTATATAATAATTATTTATACTTTATAGAGTAATTATTTTCACGTAAGTAAATAATTATTCAAACTTAATTAAATAATTTTTTTATAAAGTTAATTAATTATTTCATAAAAATATAAATAATTATTTTATAAAATTAAATAATTATTCCTCAAAATACCCATAAAATCAAAAAAGATAAATTAAATAGTCACAAATGAGTCATGCACATATTACAAAGTGTAATGTAAAGGATCGTAGCCAAACTTGCTCCCATATGATGATCATAAACAAGGGGCTTACTTGTCTTTTTTTATAGGTAATTTATTAGGGTGTGATTGGATAGAGTTTAGTTTTGAAATTTTATGTCTTGGATTTCGGGAGAAAGAAATTTTTGTGAGAGAAAAAATGAAATGTGATATGAGAAATTTGCATTGGGTTTTGTGGAACTCAATCCAAGTAGACCCTTAATTTTAGTTATCAGATCGATATCTTATTAATTTAATACTTAATAATATTATTATTAGCTTCTATAATAATATAGTAATCAGAATGATAAATTTTATAAATTTGATGTATACTTAATTAATTGAATAAGGAAACAATAGATTTCACAAATACAAACATTTTTTTAAAAGAAATTTAATATTTCTATGTATTGTCCTTTTCATTTCTTTACTAAAATGTACTCAAACTATTATGAAAAAATTTTAACATAATTATGTAAATTAATGGTTAATTAATTAAAGTAAATTGTAAATTTTTATTTATGAAATAAATTTAAATATATAAATTGAGTACGAAATTTAAAAAAATACATAATTAACTTTTTTTAAAAAAGAAAAAGGCTGCAACACGTGCTAAGAAAATTGGCGCATGTTGTACCAGTTCATGTACCGGCTTCTGGCATAAGTGCAATAAAAATATTATTTTTTTAAAAATTTTGATCGTTTTAAAATTAATTTTATGAGATATTTATATATATAAATATATTAAATTATATATAATTTTAAAAAATTAATTTTTTAATACATAAACATAAAGTAATTTTTAATAAATTTAAATTTTATTATTTTAAATATTTTAAAAAAATTAAAATTTTAAATATTAAATAATAAATAACAAAAATATTTCACTATATATATTTTTAAAAAAACTATAAGTACTATCCTTATAAAAATACAAGTGTATAAAAAGGAGCTATTTTGATAGACCGTCATTTTTTACCTTGATAGATAAATCATTTTTACATACCTTTTTTTATTGAAAACTATGTCGTTTTCAATGTTACGATCCATATCCTCTAGAGAAAAGTTACTCTCTCTTTGAAAATATGATGCTTTTTAAAAATTTTTATATAAATTAACGAATAATAAAATAAGAGATATATTTTTTGTTGTAGAATTAAATAATTATATTTGTGATAAGAATAATTTTAGAAAAATAATCCTTTAAAATTTAACAAAAGACTATTTGGATTTGGATTGGATTCTTCTAGAGAACTCAATATAAAATTTTCACTTTAGATTATAGTTTTTTTCTCACAAAAATTCTTTCTCACGAAACTTAAGATAAAAAATTTTAAATCCAAATACTATCTAACCCCACCAAATATTTTAAGAATAGAAGAACATCATTACTATATAAAGTTTTTGTGATTTGATAGAGTTTGGTTTTGAGATTTTCTGTCTTTAGTTTCGGGAGAGAGAAATTTTTATGAGAGAAAAAGTGAGATGTGAGATGATAAATTTGCATTGAGTTCAGTGTAAAACTCAATCCAAGTAAAGCCAGTTTTTTATTCACAACTACGTTCACATTTCATTTTTCAAAGTATACTCTTTTTCTACCCCACTTCCTCTCTCTCTTTCTAAAAACTTAAATTAAAATACAATCTTAACATTTAAAGTTTTAAGATAGTTTGAACGCAATAAGTTATAAATTGACACCAAATTACTTCGATTTCAAAGTAAAAACTTGCAAAATTTTTGAAATTTATTGTTTTTTTCATGTTGAAAAATTTTAGAAATTTAATTATGAGGATTTTAATTTAAGAAAATTCTTACATTAAAATATTCAGTTTGTTGTAATTTAAGTCCCTTACTGTGTAAATTTTCATGACTAATATACAAAGCTGCTGCTTCTCTGCAGTTTGCACCAAAGAAAGGGTTCTATTCAGCAGGGGAATAGAAGCTCCAAAACGTTGGGTGTGCCAAATATTTCCAGAGCTCACTTGCCCGGTGACAATCTCTCAGCGAATGCGGTGGTTTCTTCCTTCCTTCAGCATATGGAACATAGACTTGAGGAACTGATATTTCTTTCAACTGGCAGTTTACCAATTACCATGTTGTGCGAGCCACAGGAATATTGGGCCTCTTAAAAGGCCCTTTGAATTTGAACATCGGTTTCGAATCTCCTGCACAACCCAAATTGTTAAATCATTGCATTGGAAATGGTCCATGGTTGGCCCAAGTCCAACTGAAATCATTTTGATACTATTTAATCCTGTTTGACTCGGATTCAACTTGTTGACCCTTTTATCATATCCAAGATTATTTTCATGTTGGACTTGAAGTTTTAAACCTCTTGGGCCATGGATTCTTTTCTTTTTCTTTTTCCTTTTTTTTTGAGGGAGGGTTTGGGAGAAGAGAAATAAATCTTATATTCTTTTCGTTTATAATTAAATATTTTATTTTGATATAATATAAAATTAAAAAAATAATTTAATTATAAAAATATATTATAATTATTTATTAATTAAATAGATTAATAATAGAATACACATACTAATAGAACTTAAATTTTTTAAATTAATAGAGTGAAAGAGATTAGTTGTGAGACCCATGTGTTAAGTGAAGTTTATTTTTTAAAATTAAAAAATTTATTAATAAAAATTTAAATAAAATATAATATAACTATTTAAAGAAAATTGACATTCAATTGTTTGATATCTTTAAAAGAATTTGTGGTGTTCAATAGTGGACATAGATAGTATTTAATTTTGTTAGTACATTTCATAAGGGGGAAAAAAGAAAAGAGGGGGTAATATTACAATAAAATTTGGATACTAAAATCAATTTGCGGTCCATTTCTTTTAATACCCAGCAATTTAAGAATTTATTCAGAAACATACCTGAGATTTCTTTAAAAAGTACAGCTTTTATTCATTGAATTACCACATTATCACAATTTGAACAGAATATAAGCCTCAAAAATGATGAAAGAAAGGTTTTATGATGGAGAAGATTGGCTTCAATGAGATGATGAAGCAATCCTTAACCTTCCTTTTTGCAAAGTAAAATATGTTTAAAGATCACCTTCTCCCTTTTCCTCTGCAAACCAAACTATGTTAAAAATCCTACTAAGCTCATTAAATAGTGTATAACAAATGAAACTATGTTTACCATAAGCAAATTATTCTCAGCAAAACTGAAGATGCTAAAAACTTTAAGAGAATTACAATCTGTGTACAAATGGGTCCATTATGTAATCACTAATGGAAACGTTTAGGATTGAGAGAGTAATAGCAAAATCCCGTTATTGGTGAATGCCCTTCCGCCGATGAATGCTCTTCATCTTCCACCGGTCCTGGTTTAGAACTGCTTTCTGAGAATGCAATACTGTGTTATCTTCAACCATGGGTAGCCACAAAGTCTTGATCAATAGAACTGGAACTTATTTTACTACTATATGAATGCAGGAAATGTATTGAAATAATATAACTACCTTTTACGGGCTTTACTCCTTCAATTTGAAAATTCACAGCCTATGAATCTATGCTGAAAAGATGTATGTTAAGACATAGGAAAAGCAATAAAAGTGCAGTACTTAACAATGGTTATGAGTTTATTCAATGTACACATTCAGTGAGATTTTGTATTACTATTTTTCTCCATGGACGTATCCAGCAGATTCAAGTGGGGAAGGCAATACTAGGGGAGAAAGAAGAGGGATGGGATCTTTACTTTGGTAACAAAAACTAAATGAAGATGAAGTCGAAGATGAAGACAACGTTGAAGAATCTGCATTGTATCCACTGGACTTCACTGCAGCAGCCTTGCACTCCAGAGAGATAGCAGGCTTCACCTGAAGAGGACGGGGAGCACGCCTTTGCAACCGGCTCAAAGGCGGCCTCACCTTAACTTTATCTTCTTTAGGAACCAGAGTTTGGAATCCAGGAAAGTCACCACCAGAGCCCTCCATTCCTTCTGTTTCTTGAAACTGGCCCTGGAATTTATCAAACACTTTCTATAATGGCATAAACAAGCAAAGAATTTGGGAGAAAAGGGCTTGTTTGCTGTTGGGAAAGAGAAGCATACTATAGATTTCCTTTAAATTATTCGTTGGCCTAAACTCGGAAATTTCTGAAGTCCCACCAGGGGACGGTTTTATTATCATAACAACCGTCGGATCAAATATGAGTTCAGCTAATAAATCCATGATCCAGGGAATTGAGTATCATATGATCATCTGATGGGAACATGGTCCGGCCTGTATGGCCACATGAGATCCTGTGGAAGCATGGCAACTGTCAAGTCTTGGAGGGGGTTGATATTTTTGCTTTTCCTGATGTAAACTTGAAGCCGCAATTAATAACTCTATCTGATAAAGAAAGATCTAAAATCTGCCATTCATGTGAAGGGGTCAGGGAAGACTCTACAACCTTCATGTGAGCAAGGAATCAGTACATATACACTGCATATATCTGCATTAGCTTAGTTTAAGTTTGACAGAAATTCAGACTTGCACATTAGTATATTTCCATTACGATTTCTGTGCCTTTCCTTTTTCATATCCCTTTTTAAAGTGTCCCCTAATCTTGAAAAAGAGGGAGAAGAAGAAAAGAAAAAGCGGGATGATCAGGTACTAAAATATTAGGGATTCTATCAAGACGGGATCCCATCAATTAATAGTAACACTAATCGTACAGTCGGCCACTCAAAAGAAACCCATGATGCATATACGAATTCAGTCTACAGACTGGTCTTGCAGATGCAAATTTACATCACATTATATAATCCATGTGCATCTTTAAAATATAATCTAAAACGAAAACATTGGATAATCAAAAGAAAATGTTGGATTAGTAACCATTGACTAGTCCAAGCAAATGATTCATCTTCAAGTTGGCAAATGTTTTCTCTGTGGCCATGATCTCAATAAGAGTTGGAGATGATGCAACACTACTCCTCCTGTTTAGCTTGCTTCAAATGGGATCTTAGCCGCCTCACTTCCTTTAAAAAAGAAACCACCTCTTGATAATGGAAGTCCCAGCCAACCAATCAATGATTTCTAAGCACATGCATTTCCATCCAGCTAGACCAATTATCGCAAAACTCGTCAAACAATTTACTCTTGGAGTGATCGAGAAATAGCTTTTAAGACCTCTTGGAATAGATATTCTTAAATTATCAAACGATGATAAAATATCGTGTTCCATTATGGTGATTCCTTTTTAACCACAATACTTGATGGAAAAATTTGTCGATCTGGCAATTAGTCTAACGTGGCACCAGATGGACAAATTAGCCAAGTGGCAGTACCCCCCCCCCCCCGTTAATCGCCACCCATACAGATCAGCTGCTTCCCTAGGCACCAACCAATCAATAATGATAATATCAATCATATAGGTTTGAATAAGATTGTGATATTGAGTGGAGGGCCCTGTGACTCACAAAAGACTACCCTTTTAGATAAAGAAATTTTCTGTTTCTGCATTTTTCTTTTTCTTTTCTTTGTTTGCTTTCTTTTTCGTCCCCAAATTAGTAAATAGTACTAGTCAAAAGAAATGGATTAGATCCCTTTCTCATTTGAGGTGCATCACCTTTCCATATCAAAGATTTTGTCCATCTTTACAAGCATCCAACAACCCCAAAAAAATTGGAAATTTCAATATCAAGATCCCCTCTTGATGCATATTTTATTGTATACATCTTCAAATACAAAATGCAAAAAAAATGCACTGAAATGTCTAAACCAGAGTTCGTCTTAGGTAAAGTTTGTAATGAATGGGAAAGAAAGATGGTTCAACAAGGGAAACTCCTTGAAAGTTCAATTTCCTTTTTTCATTCCAAAATACTAATATGAAGCCATTGCTCCACGCAAGGGACAATTATAAGATTCAGCAGCAAATCCTTTGAAATCACCCACTAATCACTATCGATCTATAATCTGATAGATGAGAAATTCTCCATACAAGTCCTTTCAGGTCAACAAAATGGACAAATAAAAAACTACCAGCCGCCGACCCACGGCTGAACATGAGGAAAGCTTCTGCCTGGTCAAAGTTGATCTCTCCACCCTACTGCTGCTATAATGTGAAAAGCACGACCCTAGATTTGTTTATGCTGTTGATGGAGATGCTTTTAACTGTGACCTAGGTATGTATTTGACCCCTTCCAAGATCACTTCACGATGCAAAATCTTGGATTAATGAACCAGGGAGTTAAATATAAACATCCAATCTCAGATGAAAGAAGCACGCTGCTCCGTCAACATAGTTGACATGTGTTTTTTGAACGAGAATTAAAATTTTAATAAATTTTATAAAAAAATTAATAAATATTCAAAATATCTCTGTTTAAAAATTTTTAATTAACATGTCAAATTTAAATTTAACATAAAAACTAATATTTAAAATAATTAGTTAAAAATTAATAAATTTTAAAAAATAAAAATATTTAAATAGTTAATTAAAGATAAAAGTAAAATTAAAAATAAAAAATAAATAAACTTTTTAAATAAAAAAACTTATATTTTAAAATAAATAAAAAATAATACATATATTTTAAACTCAGAGAACATTAATTAGCCAGTTTGTTCCAAGCGAAAGATTTTGATAGATTTTGAGAGTTGTATTTTTTACTCTTTAATTTCCATGAATTTCAGAGAACTTACAGTTGAAAAATTAGGTCAAACAGAAATTTCAATTCTCGCTACTTACTCCAAAGACAATAGCAGCTCATTCATTGTACTCAGAGAAAAAGAGTTTCTAAGACAATTTGTTTTTGACTAATAATGCCATGAAACTACTAGAAGAGAGGAATTTAATATTTACAAATGATGAAACCTTGACAGAGTCCTCGGGGTGTCAAGTATATGATTAAAATTGTAGCTCCAGCTTCACTGGTGATCCAACATTACATTGAATGCATCAAACTAGACCATGTAAGATGACTAAGATTAGAAATATTTACAAGCAGACTAGGCTAATCTGTGACACACTACTTTTCCACGCTCACAAGAACAGTGTATGTGGTACTAACTTCGGATTAAAACCAAAAGCATGAATGGTGGATCGATGAATGTACATTGGAAGAGCATGTAAATTAGTAAGTTCAAGAGTACGACCGAACTAAGCCGAAGTTACAGAAGGATCTCGACTTGAAGAGCCCGCCAAAGAGGAACCTTGTCGGAGATTCTTGTCGACCTTGATTTAACTCTTCTGGGCAGCCTTTTACTCGGAGTATTGTCCGCCCTATTGTTTGACGAATGGAGTCTATGATCTTTGCATCGACAGGGTACCCACATGCATCGCGAACATAGAATGTATTGACCGCTTTGCCTGCTCTAGTTGTCACCTCTGCTCTCGTGACTGTGAGGCTGTTCTCGCGGAAGATTCGAGTGACATCAGACAGCAGCCCAACTCTGTCTGTAGTGCATAATTCTAGCTTCAACCCCTAAATGAAGAATCAAGAAATGAGTATGTCAAAGCATTCCATCAAAGAAATGTCAAATGGCGTATAAAGATCCAACAAGGACAGATAGCAAACAAACTAATGAGATCGGAACTCAAGCTCAACCCATGTTGGTCCTGAATTAATTCTGAATACAAGAATGTTTTATATAGAGAGGTCTGCATCAAGATGCCAAATTCATCTCTAAAATAATTAGGTGCATCGTTGTCAACTGCAGCAAGCAGGCAGAACATATAACTGGACAGAAGGACGAAGCACAAACTAAAGACCACATGACACAGTCAATGAACAAACATTTCACTACACCTTCCTCAAATCATTATGCTCTGCCAGTCAAATGCTTCCTTAGTTTAGAATTAGAAAAGAGTATGAAACAAAAGAAGACAGGCAATTCCATGAATCTTCACTGTCCTGACTGCAATTCCTTTTCCTTGGAAGTTTTTCCCTCCTATATGTGCATACCATTAACTGCAGGCACGGACTCACCAAGCTATGCAGCTTAGCTTGTTTCTTCAAATGTAAATGTATTAGAAAGTCAATTAGAAAATGAACTCAAAAGCAGCAAGCATGTAGCAGCTCGAAAATTTTCTGCACATTTATTGCAACGAACCATTTCACTGAAGGGCATAATCTGAGTTAGTAGTTCTACCTCAGATACTCTTCTTAAAATGGCTGCTTCAAGACATTGAATCACTCTCTGCCTCTCTGCATCTGATTTGACAGGCGATCCATCTACATGTCTTATACAATACTCCTTCAAATGCAAAAGTAGAATTTGTGTCAGTGTAAGGGTTGAAATAGCAAAACACCAATGCTACGATATTCCTTTTAATTCCATTATGGTGAAGAATGTACGAATATATGTATCCACCAGAGTTTCATGTACCTGATAAGCTTCAGGTCCCTCAGCATCAACATTTCCATGGAAAACCACATATTGCATATCAGTCAAAGTGCAGATTGTATCAAAGAGAAGTTTTGGCCTGTCCTTGCAGCGGATTGTGACCACTGAGTAGTCTTTATCATGCCAATTAACAACATTGACATTTGGCCTCTCCTTTTCGTCTGAAGCTTCATTAATAGAACGTTCATAATCTCGGTCAGCAAACATCATCTGGTGAAGTCTTCTCTCAGTGTGGGTGATCCCAGGTGAAACAACAGTCTTGGCCTCCCTGGACTTGTTGCTTCCCTTGAGTACATTACACAGAAGCTGCTTAATCATAGACAGCCTGTCCGGGTCAGTAATTGCAGCACCTGCTTCCTCATCAGTAACTTGAATTACAGCTGCAGCTCGGGTGTTGTGGGTCCAAACCTCAGCATTCACCACATTGCATTTGAGGTGGGTTAAGACAGCACTCACTTCTGACAGTAGACCCGGTCTGTCACTTCCTATTAACTCAATGGAGGTGTGGTCCATTGCTGGTACAACTCCAACAGATCTTCTCATTGAGGACGCAAAGCACGAATCTGGTCCAAGTGACTGCAAACGAAACCAGGAATGAACTGGAATGGACTACGAATGCAAAGAGGAAAAAAATACAAAGAGTTGCTTCCAATGAATACAACTCACCTTCTGAATGTAATCCAGTATCCCTTCATCTGTTATCTTGTTTCCATCCTGATCAGTGACGTTGAAGACTGAAAAAGGAAGCATCATGAACATTTTAAGTTCAAAAAATAGGACAATTCATGCCTAGTGATGAAAGAGGAAAGCAACTATAATTACCATCCATGAACCATCCTCCATCAGAACATATATATGCTTTAGTAATAATAAGGTTAAGATCAGTAAGAACTTGTATTACTTCCAGAAGTATTCCATGTTTGTTAGCACTGTCAACCTGCATTTAATGGGACAGGTAAACTTTTGCAAATCCAGAGAAGTCCAATAATCTAACTTGTATTACACCAGAAAGGACTAAAGCAATGACATACCTGAATGACGGTTGCATTTTTGCAAGATTCATTATCAATTACAACTCTGACATCAAACCCCAAGTAAAATTGGTGTAAATACAAAGAATGAGGCATTTTCAAATTAAAAGTGATAATGGAAAGAAGAAGTCAATAATAGATACCTGGGTGGATTCATCCTTCTGATGAGCTTTTCATATTCGTCATCCATTGTCTGAGAATAGCTCACGGAGGCTTCTGAGAAAGAAAACAATGAACAAGCTTAAAGAGAAAACCCAATGAAAAGAACAGGAAGACACACAGAATCATCATTACCAATCACAAAGAAGATACTGAAACCAAGAGTGTGAAGCAAGGAATTAAGAATAGATGAAGTATAGGTGGAGAAAAATTAAAATAAAGCTGACCAATCATGAATATTGGAAAGGGGACTAGAATAACCCAGATATCAAGAAGGCCAATTAAGAAGCCAAGCCGCCTTAAAAAGGTGCTTGTGCTTCTTGTCTGTGTGGGGTGGCGTAGGGTGGGGGGTGGGGCTGTGTGTTTCTGTGGCAACCAGAACCCATCAAGCCATTGAAAGTGCAGATGAACCACTCTCCTCAGTGTGAAAACAAGCACAAATAACATAACAAATCAAAGGCTGGCCAGACCAAATATTCAATAAGATTACAGCGTCCACATATAACTAACAATACACACCAAATTTCCAACATGCCGAAGCAGGCAACTACATCGCCATTAACAAGCCTCAATAACCCAAAATCAAGCACCCCTCTCCTCATCTCCAACCAAAAGAAGAAAGGGGGCAAAGAAAAAGAAGAAGAATTTAGCAGAACTTCAAAACCACACAGATTTTCAGACAATAGCTCAAAACCAGCCCCATTAAATCCAAATTCACGCGAACCAGGCAAGAAAATGGCACTAACCAATCAAAATACCAGAACAAATAAGGCAGAAATTCAACAAGTACCGAACAAGAATACAAAAAACCCAGAAAGAAATGGCTCGTACCCATCACAATTCTTGAGGAACCTTGATCTGGATAACCGGTATTATCTTGATTCCTCTCAACAAAACACTGCAAGAGATTTCAATATCCTATCAGAAGGCTTCCACAACTAAAGACTAACAAATCTTGACCGCCCCTAACCTTCTATATATACTACTTTATATATTGCCAAGACACATATATCTCAATTACCTTTGTAATTCAACATCCCTGAAATAAACAGTGTGTGAATCAACAGACCTTTGGACACGAAACTCTAAAACTAGCAAATTTTCCAAAAGTTGTACAACACACACTCAAATAAAAGCACCTTTCCTTTCTCCCGTGCTCATTTCCACAACCCTATCTTTCTTTCCAGCAATATGCTCTCTTTCTATTGCGTATATATAGAGACAAATATAGATATAGTATATGTGTGCGCGCATAAATCTGTGTGTGTTTGAGTGTGTGAAAGTCTTCAAGTATGGCTTTCTAATTTCAGTTGCTCTTCTAAATTCCGGGACTGGCACTTTAAAAAGAAAGCTCCCAAAAACGAGACTAGGAGGCGTATTTTAGCAACGTCCCAGGGGGTTTAGCGTGGGTGAGCGCGTGGTATGTGCTAAAATGCGCTGAAAATGAAATTATACCACCGGTTTCGGTTTTCCTTTCTTTTTTTTTTTTTTAACTTTTATCTTTGTAGTTTACTGCCCACGTGTTGAAGGAGGGAAGAGTAAAAATCTCCAAGGTTTATGGAGAGAGAGACTCAACGGTTTCACTATAAACCCCTCAACTTTTACTGTTGAGCTACGGGAGGTAAAATTTTATAATTGCTCGTTCTAAATATGCGATATGGAATGATAATTTGGTTTTATAAACAACAAACATATGCTTTTACATTATAACAGGTGAAAAAGGAAATATATATGCATTCAATGAACGTTAAATTTAAGATATTTTAAATTAAAAAATAGAATTCACACTAACCGATTTTTATCTTAATTGTCAAATACTAATGAATTTGCATAATATGCTTTACATATGAAATTTTCTTCGGTTACCAAACAATTAATCACAAGATTTGCATCTTCTTGATTAGCTGAAGACTCGATTCATAAGATTATTCTAAATAATTAATCCCATAGGGTTTTTATTATGTCCTATACTTTAAAATCATGATTTCCATTACCATCAAGAATCTAATATTTTTTATGTAGTCCAAAAAAAAAAATAACGCCTAATGGCAATTTGTTATTTGGCAACTAGGCTATAGAAAATATTCATTACCTAAGAAGTAGGTTATACTCGGTTCACAAAATGGTCCACCAACATAGGCCTAACAACACATTGGATTTGACATATTCGAGAACCTCAATTTTCACTTTTTATACTTTCATCAATCTTTATTTGTGAAAAAAAAAATATTTAGATATAATTTGAGTTTAAGATTTTCTGTTTTTGAGTTTCGTAAAAATGAATTGTTTGTTTAGAAAAAATTAGATCTAAAATAAAAAATTTATATTGAGTTATACAAATAAACCCAATCTAATTATACCCAAGTAAAATATGTGTGTTGGTCATAATAATTATTGCTATAAAGATTTTTCACAAGTTAGGTCAACTATACTATTTGTTACCTAAAATGTTTGTCCATTAAGTTTAGCATAGATTTGATGTCTTCTAGTCACTTTTAATTACTACTCATACTTGCCCCATAGTATAACTCAAAATATTCAAAGGTAAGTGTTAAAGGCAATATGTAGTAATCCACTGTTGTTAAAGTTTTGTCTGTGGTTTTAAACATCGAAAGTTTGAATCTTATTAAAGATATAGAACCCTCTATGCACGTAGGCTTAGCCTAAAATAGAATTAAAGCTTCATGCTAACTTTGAGCTAGCCAAATTATGATCTTTTTATATTCTTTTAAAATTCTAGTAATACTAATTAAAAGTATAAAAAATTAATTCTTATAACAAAATATTTAATGAATCATTTGCTAAAGTTTCGAGATTAATCAGAATTTATGAACGCAATTTCTCTATACTTAAATACGCATTGTCCACAGAAATATTTGGTTCATAGACTAATACTAATACACAACTTTGCCCTACAATAGCCTTACTTTTGTTCTATTTTGACATTCAAGGACGAGAGATGCAATTCCACTAATTTAAGCATCAATTAAGAAGTAAATATTCAAAAATTACATTTTAAATGTATTTTAAATTTACGAATTAAATACTCAACTATGTATAAAATCCTAATATCATAAGAAGCTTTCAAGTAGAAATTTAACAAGCTCTTATGTAAAAGGAAGAGTAAATACGACAAATACCTAGGCATACATAACCCACCACGGCTACCAATTTTCCATATTGAAAGACTTTGATCTCGAAATATAGGGGACTTTGAAGAATTACATTAACAAAAGCATCTCAAGTTGACGCGTGAGTCAATGGACATGCCCTTAATTGACTCCACAAATGGATGAGCTGCCACTAAAACAAGAGACTTTTGTTGACCAACAAATTCTCTAAACATTTTAGAGTATAACTTATAAAATTCTAATAACACGTCCAAAATCAAGAATAATGTGACAGTTCAGACCATAAAATTGATCTCTTTAGGTTTTTTCTTTTTCACAATAAAAGAAAGTTTATTTACTAATTTACTAATAGATTGAAAGGAAACGAGCCTACGTACACATAATGTTAATTAAAAATACAAGTAAAAAATATAAGCAGATACAAAATATTCATCAAAGTTACGTGCTGAACATCTTCGTAATTATCTGATCAATATCTTTTTATGTCGTGAGTGAATAATTATTCTGAGAAATAATTATATTTTTTAGTGAATACTTTTTTCACCACATATGAATCTAAAAAGAACGTATCAAGGGGATCTGTTTTTTTTTTTTTTTTTAGCAAGATGGATCTTCTCCCATTTATGAGAGAGTGGCAGCAGTATTTTTTTGTTGATGGATTTTAGTGGCCCAGCCACATGGGGTTAGGCAGAGGCAAAGAATGCTTGCTCCTCTGGTCAAGGTTAATGGGTGCAAGTGCACATACGCATGTCTTACGGTGCATGCCGGCCTTGTGTCTCCTTCACCTTCTCTCTCTCTCTCTCTCTCTCTCTCTCTCTCTCTCTCTCCCCTTCTCTTTCGCACATGCTTCTTCTGCTACCTCCATATTTCCTGCTACTGCTAAGTTTTTCAATTTAGGGTTTGTATCTTTGTTTAGCATGAGACTGTGCAAATGGCCGGTCACTCCCTATCCCACTCTCCTCCATGCGCATATGTACTCGGTTCCACCACAATATCTCATATCTTATCTACACTTCAAGCAGGTATATTCGATATAAATTAATCAGTATTAAGTAGAGTAAATTTATGAACATTAACCTGCATTTTCTCATAGGATATAGATTTGGAAGCCATTCGGACAATAGCAAACATGGAAAAATATCAAAAATGAGATACTATGGTCAATTATCTCTCAACTCATTGATTGCTATTAGGTTGATTTCCCTCTTTGAAGCAAGCACTTTTTTCATCTCTAACTCCAAAAGTTTTCTAAAAATGAAAAAGTATTTTCTCATTTTCTAGCTAGAATTGAATGAGAAGAATTAGTAGGACAATAGTAATAGCAATGTACCAATGCACATTCATTCTTTTTGCTAAGTTTTTCTTGGCCACAGCTCATAATTTTAGTTGGACATATCATAGCCACACTTTTATCCATTTGATGCATTTGGAGTACAATACAAATATGAAACCTAATTTTATCTCCACTCGGGGGAAGACAATTAATTCAGTTCACATTACTTTGGTTTTAGTCACTTCAACCAATATACAAAGAATGATTCTGTCATAGATTTGAATCTTTTTGTAAACTACAATTTTTAAAATGTTGTACCTTTTTTAGAATTATACAACTTCCAACATACATAGTAAAATTGCTAAAAATTATGATTCACAAAAATACTGTTCAAAAAATATAATTTTTGTATATCAAGAATCATTTTGTTATGAACTCGACTCTTTATATATATATATATACAAAGGCAAAAGACAAAAGTCCAATGTGGAACCCAAGTTGAGGGAAAGTGGATGTAAAACAGATAAGTATAGGTGCCTTCCAAGTTCTTTATATGTATATATAAAGACAAAAGAAAAAGTCCAGTGTGGAACCCAAGTTGAGGGAAGGTGGATGCAAAACAGATAAGTATAAGTGCCTTCCAAGTTCCACCTAGTGAAGACACATTGATGATTTTGAGATTAAGGGTCATCACATTTTGCAACCATAGAACAGAAGGTGCAATATCTACACAAAGGGCACTTGAAATTGCCTTCTCATGCCAAGGCAATCCTCCCAGGGGCAGGTAAACTTAGGGCAGCACCAATCGCTCCCTAGACGTCGCAACAAAAACACTTGTAATTGTGGGACACAGAGCTAAAGTACCGGAAACTTTTGTCCTTACATGTGGCTATTAATTTGTTTACCATATTTTTCCATCTTCTGGTGCATCATTCATTCGAGTGTTTTCCTAATCAGCTTCTTTCTAAGGAAATGAATGGCATGCATTAGCTAGACAAGAAAGGAGAAATCTACCTTTGTGACTGCTTACATCTCCAACTGCACAAACAAACTTCGATACTTTCTTTTCTTTTTTTTTTTTTTGATAAATGTGAAGAAGTGGAAATCAAATTTTATTTCCATTTTAAGGGTTCTCACATATTAGAGGAAGTATGTGAATCAGACTTACAATCTTAATTTGTTGAATGATAAGTACAATTTATCCAATTAAACTATTACAATATGTCAAACAAAACCAGTATTTTAGCAAAGGAAAAAAGTAATGCGTAAAATCATGTGTCAAAATTTTCTTTGTATTTTATTTTTTAAAGATTAAATATTTAATATTTTAAATTACGAGTTAAATATTTAATTTTTAATTATTACCTAAACTAATCTGTCCAATCTTTATTTACTTGGCAAGGAGATTTGACTTGCTTGGATGGTGCCTTTTTTTTCTCTTAGGTAATAAAATAATTGTTGTTCAACAATTTTTTTTTTTTAAATCATGAACCATATCGAAGAAGTTGCTTTATCAGTCAATCGACCTTTTCATGGTCCTTTGAAAATTTGTACCTAGTTGATCCTATCAAATATCAATCCCTAACATCTTAGCCGCCTACTAGACTAGGGTTCATAGAATCTAATTAATATCCTTTATCTATTCATAAAAATAAAATAAAATCAATATCCTTTATCAAGCACTACCTGTAAAATTGATTCTTTTATATTGAGTCCAAGACCTTATGATCACACAAAACCCTAAAGATTCCTCTTCTTTAAAATACCAACGGGATAAATTAGTTAACAGAAACGTTTAAATTTTAAACGTGGATCAACACGCAAAGCCAAAATTGGAAAGTTAGGTGACCTTATAATTTAATCTCTTGAGCAAGCTGATCCCATTTTTGGTTTGCAATCTTTCTGGCATGGCTACATAATCTTTTAATTGATTTTTGCATGTCAGATTACCACATAATCTTTGCATACCTCAACCAAAAAGGACAGAGATCTTAACCGAAAACCCTTTTCAAACATCTCGCTACATAGGCTTGAAACCAGACATTTTTATACACCAGAAAGAGCAAATTCTATAAAAACATACGGCAGATTATAATATATTAAAATTTTAAAATATTTTACCAGAAGCAAAAGATAAATAAGTAAAAATAAAATTTTTATTTTAAATTTTTGATTTTATTAAAAAATACAATTTTTGCCTTGACCACCCCCGCCCCCCCCCCCCTAGATCCGCCGTCACCTCTAGCCCACTAGGTAAATCTTGACAGTTTCTTTGAAGGGGCAGACATTTTGTTCTATTTCCTACATATTAACGTGCTCTCAACCAATTGATAAAACATAGTCAAGGACCAAATGCATTGAGCTGCTTTCTATTTGAATGCAAAAATTCGAAACCTTACAATAATATATAAGATCGTAGTTGGATTAGATATTTGAAAATGCTACCTTTTAATTAATTTTTAAAAATTTTTAGAAAGCATTAGTTTAGCAGTAATAATTGAGACCTTTTAATCGTAAATTTAATGATTATAAAAATTTAATATTTTTTATTTGTATAAATATTATTATTTTATTACAAAATTTAATATAAATTTTTTATTTTATAATTTATTTTTTATAAATAATTTTTTTAAAATTTAAAATAAAAAAATTAAATTAAAATTCTATTTAATCTCTCCAAAGACTACCGACTACGGGATACTTGATAGACTGCCACGTCATATCACAGTCAGGCAGGATGCGAGGGGGCAGGCAGTCAAGTTACGGTGCTGGATTCAATTTCTCCAGCACGTGCAGGATGGAATCCTGCCCGTTGGATCACACTGCCCTCGATCCAGCGGCCGAGAAACATCGAGGGGCAAGATTGGCAACCGAAAAAAAAACTCAAAATTTCAAAAACCCCGCTTCAACCCTGTCGACTCTACGGTTGCATCGGTTTTGTAACCGATGCAAGCTGCTGAACATGACCTCTACAGATGCGAGCCGTCTTCTTCACTTCACTTTTTTCATTTCTACAGTGCGGCTCAGTCTCGCTCATAATCTTTTCTTCGACTATTTCTCCATCTTCCAGCCCACTGCCGCAGTCTCAACCAGCCGTTGCTTTACCCCTTCTCGCCGTTCGCGGCGGTTTGTACGTCCTCGGCTCAGCTGGTTTAGGTGAACAATTGTTCGTCCGATACTCGATCGGTGAAAGGCTGCAACTTTTTGTACTGCCACGCCTTTCAGCCACTCTGCCGCTGTCTCAATCGGGCCGTTGCCTTACCCTCTTCTCGCGGGTTCGCAGCGGTTTGTACGACCTCTCTGCTCCAGTGGTTTAGGTGAACAATTGTTCAGTCCGATACTCGATCGGTGAAAGGCTACAACTTTTTGTCCCGCACATGACTTCCGCCACCGCGCCGTCTCAATCGGCCGTTGCTTTACCCGCTTCTCGCCGTTCGCGGCCCGGTTTGTACGTCCCTCGGCTCCAGCGGTTTAGGTGAACAATTGTTCCAGCAATGAGGAGGTTTCAGTTTAGGTGTAAAACTTCCCCTGTGGTAAGAGTGAACGAGATGTTGGAGGAACATCCTGCCCGTCAAATCTATCTGGATGCTCCCGGCCTCAGCGAGCTTCAGCGGCCTAACGAGCTCCGATTGACAAACCTAATGACAGGGCGTGGTTGAGACAATCATCAAGAAGTACGACGCAAAAGGGACGAGGCATTTGTGCTCGACGATGACCACTCCTTCAAAATATCGAGAAAAGGATGTTCCACGAGTTTATGGCATTCCTAGGGGAACAAACCCAATTGTTCAGCTAACAGAGCGAAACGCGAGAGAAAGAGAGGCCACTGCAATTGCAGAGAGCCTTGGCTTGCGACCTTCATCGAAGGGCTATGTTGATGTGGATGAGCTAGAGGATAGACTGTTGGAATATCGGGGTGACAGCCGCTCATTTGCAAGGCTGTATGTTCTGCTGGCTATTAGCACAATGCTAGCCCCGCGGAACTCAATGAAGATAAACATGGCGTATTACGAGAAATATGTGAATGATGTAGATATCTATCGCAAGCTATAATCAGGGCGGGACATGTTCGTGATTTTCTGCATGAAGGGGTAGCTGCATTTCGCGTAAAAAACAAGAAGAACACGGGTAGATGGCCGGAAGGGAACATGCACCTTTTGCTGGTATGTGAACAATTGTTCTTGCAATTTCTTCAGTGTGAGTAGTTTTGCATATTTCTGTGAACAGTTGTGGTGTTATGTTGCTCGTGAACAATTGTTCCTGTCATTGCTTCAGTGTGAGTAGTTTTGCATATTTCTGTGAACAGTTGTGGTGTTATGTTGTCCGTTAACAACTGTTCTCCTACGTTGCGTTGGTAGCGAACAATTGTTCTGAGCAGCGCTGGTTGTTATGAACAATTGTTCATTAGTTATTTCTTCGATTTGAACAATTGTCGATTGGATATGAAGAATCATGCTAAACTAATTTACGCTTGGGAGTAACGAAGAGTTCATCATCATCGATAGTCAAGTACATCTGTCAAGTATTTGTTGCACGTGAACAATTGTTCCCTGTCATTGCTTCGAGTGTGAGTAGTTTTGCATATTTACGTGAAAGCAGATTGTGGTGTTATGTTGCTCGTGAACAATTGTTCCCTGTCATTGCTCCAGTGGGAGTAGTTTTGCATATTTCGTGAGCGATTGTGGTGTTATGTTGTCCAGTGAACAAGCTGTTCTCCTACGTTGTGTTGGTAGAGAACAATTGTTACTGCGCGTAGCGAGTTCTCATGAACAATTGTTCATTAGTTTTTTATTCGATTTGAACAATTTTGCAATTCGAGTGTGTTTTGGACAAGTGTTATGTTTTTCATAAACAATTGTTGAAGCCGAACAAATGCGGAGTTCGGTATGTAGAAGCCGTTGGTGGAAGAGTCAAGGGCAAGTTACCCCTGTTCGTGGTGGGATGTTGGCCAGGGTTGCAGAGGTTTGTATCGCCAATCCCTTTGCTTCGATTCGGGAGAAATTCCGGATATGTCGGGGTTTTGAAGCCAAATGCTTGAAGGAACGAGAAGGGCTAGAGGCTAAGAAGCGCAAATACCGAGAGAAAGTTGGAAAAGATCAACAAGCGGCTTGAGGAGCTTGACGAAGAGGGCCGACCGATTGGAGTTGCATACGGCCATCCGATTCCCAGCGGTTTAAACGGGCGAGGCAAGCCCGAAGAGTCCACAACCTAGTGCAGAGGTGAACCCCGATCCTTATCCGAGATCACGGCCCCTCCACTGAGCCAAATGAAGCCCAACGAGTATGATCGATTGCAGAGAGAGGGTTATGGATGATATGGGAGTCCTTGAGATCGCCCAGGCCTATGCTGAAGGTACGTAAGAACAATTGTTCTCTAACTGTGGTGTTACGTAAGAATAATTGTTCACCCGAAATATCCATTCATGAATAGTCGTTGATTATTAGGATAATTGATAGATTTTAAAAACATCAGGGGCAGATGAGGACCAACCCATTGACACGAACGCCGTGCCTAAGGAATGTGATCTCGATGCCTTAGCCACCGAAGCGCTCGGTGCTGAAGAAACAAATCAGGGTGAACCAGTCCAGCCTCAAACGCATTCAGAACGAGTGCCCGAAACACGAGGTCAACCCCATTTCCTTTAACTTAAATGTAGCAGTTTACCTTGTGAACAATTGTTCGGATCAACTTGTAACAATTGTTCATGATTGGTACATGACCTTTGTGGACAGAGGGTTATAGCTCTTTGGGTTTCGTTCTTGCTGCTGAAGCCCCGGGATCGACCGGGGGACAATGTCCCGTCCCAATCACTGTACTGCCTGCTCCTAGATCAACCAAGAAGAGACGGCTAATAAAGGCAAGCGCAAGGGTCAGGTCACCCTATGTTGTCCCAAAGGCTGCACCGCAATCGCTGGCGGAACATGAGGAAACCCTGGTTGACTATGGCCTATTGATGAACCCACCAGATGGGAGGGAGTAAGATGTTATACTTATTTGCGTTGAAGTGAACAATTGTTCATGTTGTTTAAGGTACCGGGGCTGAACATTCATTGTCCCTCTGCAGTCTGATGACCATGCTTTGGGACGACGAGGGTTCAAGCTGCTACTCGGCTTGATCCGGAGGGTAACCGAGCCCCAGTGGATTCTTATGCGCTTCAGTCGTTGATGCCTTTGCACATTTCATGAATAGGGGAGCGGATTAAACGCGGGGATTTTAACGAGTTCTGTTTCACTACAACCTTAGCGGTGAGTCGCATGGCTCATGTACAAATTTTCATCTGGAGTTTACGTACTCATGAACAATTGTTCATTAGTTCCCGCCCATTTGTTTTTTGTCTGATTAACATTTGTTTTCGGTTTAGGCATGGGCCATTCGGGGACGTGAAAAAAAACGTTAAGCACACTCGCGGATGCTATGGCATTCAAAGTGCAGGAGCTGCTCACCGGGTGGAACTATGTCAGCTCGGGTGACTTGTTTAGTCCCGGCAAGCCTGGATTTGTAAGCTGCCCATTCCTGTTATCCAGAAAAAGAACAATTGTTCGTTAATGGAAGAACAATTGTTCGTTAATGGAAGAACAATTGTTCTTTGAGATCTAACTTAATTTGTTACTTTTTTTTTCGTGCGACGCAGTTCTTTTTCCTCATATGCCGTGCAGCGCATTTTTTCCTCTTTGCTGTCGACTTGCCTGCCAGGAAGTTTTTATGCCTAAAAATAGCCTGCCTTGCGCAGAAGTCTTTGACGACGTCCATCGAGTTGTTGGGGACGTTGTGATGAGGTACTTTATCGCTTGGTTCAATCAAAGCGGGCGGTTCCCTATGTCGACTTTGGAGAGTTTAGTTGGGAAGTCCCAATCTGTTCCAATTCAGCCCGACACGTCCAGTGTGGCATGTTCGTTATATGGATGATGGAAACATGGGCAGGGACATATACCGCAGGAGTGTTTTGCTGTTTGGGTGAAACCGGACTACGTCTATAGCGGGAGAAGGAAGGTCGTTGCACGACTTCTGCTTCAAAAGGAGAATGCAGTTCTGGATCACGTTTTGTCATCTGCCATAATCTAGAAAGGGGATACTGTTAAGGGGAAAGGGGGAAAGAGGGTTCATTAAAAATTATCTCGAGAACAATTATTACTTGTAGATATCTTTTATTTTATTTTGTATATTCATTTCTCAGTCGATCAATATAACACTCAGATGCTTCATCCCAAAAGGCATTGAGATGAGTCTCAAACAAATCTTCTTCCAAGTATAAACTAACAAAAGCGGCAGGGGTGAACAATAAGCGTGGCGATTGTTCTCCTATAACAATTGTTCTCCTATTATAAGTCCGCACGATTTGTTCAGTCACAACGTCGACCCGCAAGTCCGAAGTGTTCATATCTCACGATCTTGTTGAGTGCTAAGCCGTCACGCTCGCCTTCGCAACTGCGCCTTCTTTCATTGTCCGACACGTTCCCACGATGCTCTTCGACCGCTTCCCGCGATCGGTTGGGATTCTCTCTCGGTTTAACGGTCTTTTGCTGGGAAATAAGCTGTCCCATCCGAACTCGGCGGGGGTAAAAGGCTGAGCAAATGTTTCGAACAATTATTCTTGGTTCATCATATTGAACACTAACTATTGTTCGAGTGATATATAGCGAAGGAAAAAAAAGTACGGGCTGCACTTTACTGGGCTGAGTTCCAACATTTCTTTTCCCGGAGAGGAGAGCATCGAGCTTAACACGCTCACGAGATCCTATTCGACTCATCGTCTACAACGTCATACACGTCATCATTCATGCAAAGCGCTTGTTGCCAACAAAACCATCCTACTAGTCGGATGACGATATCGCTTGCCATATGCGAGAGGGCTTATCCACGAAATTGCTTGGATCCGGGAGCTGCAAGCCACTTTTTGCATTCTTAGTCCATCTCAGGAGAACGTGTTGCTCGGGGAGAGTCCTCATTTTGTTGTTCCCTAGTGATCCGAGTACGTCCCGGAACCTTTAGAGCATGCCGACAGAGGATTCCTCTCGCCTCGAACATGCGGCATGAGCAGATCCCACGACGAGGGATGGCCGAGTCCACATGGGACGCACCGCTCATCCAGTTTTCCACCACCCGATGCTTCATGGTGTTTGAATACACTGTACGTTACCTTTCCTTCACCTTCTGAAGAGACAACCTCTATCATGTACTCGAAAATTTGTCGGTACTGGTCTTGAAACATGGCAAACACGTTGGGTGTATATACTCTGCTGACTCTACGAGCCAATGGGATCGCACGCAAAACCGCTTCGAGTTAGGAAGCTCGCAAGATTCGTAATAGCAACGATTACTTGAAAGCCGGATCGGATGTATTAAAAACTCACAATAGAACAATTGTTCGATGGATGTGAACAATTGTTCACGTCTGCTCGAGCGCATCGACAAATTTAGTGGGAACAATTGTTACGCCACCTATCAAGCGCATGGAAATTTTGCAATTTCTGTTCTCGCGTCGGCTATCAACCATCCCTGTTGAAGTGGCCAAAGAACCGTAATAGGTTGTGATCCGATTGGAGGTAGCCCCGATGATGGCATTGCATGATTCCCCCAGCTGGGTAGTTGCCATTCCAACGGTGAAATGCTCCTAACCCTAAGCGGCGGGACCACTGCCTACGCAAAACATGGATCCGTTCTAGCCATTTGTGCGGCCCATTGGGGAAGCACTGCTTCATCATTTGGTCCCACACAAAGTCAAACTCCTCCTCGTCATCAACATCGTACATTAAATAGTGGAACTTATCAGCGAACTGGGGGGTATACATTTGTGACAAATTTTTACGGGCATTACGGTTTATGTGCCATTTGCAAAGGGCATGAAATGTTAATGGTAAAAGCGATCTAATTGCAGCGACCATAGCAGCGTCTTGATCCCAGTGAATATAGTTTGAGGAGCCTTCCCAGGACATGCACCTCAAGAATGTCCTAAATAACCACTCAAAGGACTCTGTCGTTTTAGCGTAAATGCAGAAGAAGCGACTCAGAATATGCGAGCTTTGATGATGGTGGTTGAAACCAACAAATAGAAAGTGCATGAACAAACACTTACTGTCATGGAAGAACAATTGTTCAAGACTTCATTAACAATTGTTCAAGTACTATTGGAGGCAAAACAGAGAACAGAACAATTGTTCTATTATTCTGCCATTACCTGCTGGGCGATAGTTTTTGTTCGTCCGATAGGTTGTATCGAACGTGATTGAATCACCGAAGAGCGCGTAATCCAACTTCATTCTTCCGTCTGCCCAGAATATATTGGCAATTCTCTCCTCACTATCAACCTCGATATCATAATAAAATGATGGGATCGTGATATGCCTCATGGCGAAAATATTCTTGCAGGTCTGTGGCTTCCCCAATGACCCATTGCCCTTTGTCGCCTCCCTAACGAGATGGTTCTTAAGATCTATGGCAAGGAAACCAAGCTCTTCTCCGCCCCGCACCTAATGCCATAACTTCGAATGAAGATCTCAACCGAATACCCGACCTTTTCATTACTGTTCCGCCACTAAACCTTGGACATTGCTAACATTCCGATTAGATCTCAATAGGTAAGAGTATTCGTTTGGTGTAGCTCGTGATTATGACTTGTAACCCAATCAATGATTACGTAAACACCCTCCTCTCATCAAACCTTAGTCGTATGTATGCACCGCAACCCTGTTCTCTCCTCAGCTTCTTGAGCAGCTCAACCGAAGGCCGTGGTTGGATGTGCTTGATCATGTTGTTTTGTTGTTCTTTGCTCAGAGTAAGTCGCTTCCCTTCCGGGAATCCTTCTTTGTTGCATACGTATTTGGCGTGAGTGTACTTTATTTGTTTTTCGCTCGCCTCCTCTCATACATGATTCTTGTGGCGAATCACTTCCAGATGAGCATAGCTATTGTAGAATTCATGGGCTTCATCCAATGTTTTAAACTCCATCCTCTTCATTTCTTCCAAATTTTTACTGCATCATCATAAAAATCTTAAGCCACCGATCAAAAAAAATTACGGTCGAACAATCGTTCGGTCATGTATGAACAAGTGTTCGAGTGCAACATGAACAATTGTTCCATACGTTGCTGAACTTTTGTTTAGTCAATCTGTCAACGATTGTTCACAACAATCATTCTCCAGTATGACTTTTCTTTCTTTTTGAGGGTCGTTCTCCTTACCTTTCTCCTCACCTTTCTCCTCAATATCGGTGGTCGCGATGATCAAGGCAACTATCTCTGCTGCTGCATGCTTCTCGCGTCGGAATCCTCGCGTGCGGGCTACAATGCAACAATGGACCATTAGTTACAGTTGCGCCAAGTTCTTTGAAGAAAACCTCGCTTCATTTGGCCGCAGGCATGCAATAAAGGATGAATGCAGGCCTACAACGAAGGAGGCAGTCCAAAGAAATTTAAAAAAACAAAAGACAAAAACAAGGAAAATAAGGAAAATGACTGAAATACATTACCTCAGTTGTGGGTGTTATTGTACTGGCTGATTGGAGAAAGCTCATGCGAGAAAGAGAATGATAAGAAGAAAGCCGGAAGAGAGAAAGAGAAGGTTGTTGACAGAAAGTGAAATTGGGAAGCTTCTTCTTCTTCCCCAAGCCAGTTCGAAAGCTCAGTTTGATGGCTGACATTTTGCAGCTTTAAGGTTGGACAAGACGGGTTGGGGCGGGATTTTTGAAATTTTGAGTTTTTTTTTTTTTTTTGCGGTTGCCAATCTTGCCCTTGATGTTTCCTGGCCGTTGGATCATGGGCAGTGTGATCCAATGAGCAGGATTCCATCCTGCACGTACTGGAGAAATCGAGTCCAGTACTGGAACCTGACTGGGGGCAGGAGAAAAAATAAAAGATGAATCTGATTTTGGAAATCCCACCGACGCACGTGACTAGCGGCAGTGATGGCAAGCAGACTTCTGAATTTTCACGTAATGGCCAAAAGCATGGGGCTCAACCAGCGTGAGCCACTTAATTCATTATTATTAATTAATAATTATGCTTTTCCTTTTTTTTTCCTCCGGAATTCCTTTTATTATTTTATTCGTGCCTGTTCGTATTCGTCAAGAGTCATTCTCCTCGTAGGGGCTAGTCCACGTCAGAAAGGTCAAAAGTGCAACTCTTTGCAGCCTGCTATGGTACAAGTCCGTCCAAGAATGCCCCACGTCATCATGCCTTTTTGTTTTCCTTTTCTTTTTCCCGTCAAGTACGCATTTTTTCCTCTCCCTCTTAATAGACAATAATATCTTCTCCAATTAATTATCAGTATTATATAATATTAAAAAGATTATTTTATATTAGAATTTTAATCACTTATTTACATATCATATACTAAAGTTCAATTGTTTACTATTCCATTTTCTTTTAAATTTTATGAATTCTTTCCCAAAGTCTTATGTAAAGAATTTTAACTTGAATGTTGTGAAAGGAAAAAAGAAAAAATATTTGACATAAAAAATAAAATAATATATCATTATAATATATATATATATATATATATATATGCTCCTGTAGTGTTTAGAAATACAAAGGCATGTACTCCATTACTTGTGTTTATAATTTTTTTTCTTTAAAATATATTTTTAGACGGTTCTTAACTGCTTATTTAATATTTATTTTAACTTAAGTAAGTTAAAAATTATTTTTGAGAAGTTACTCTAAGAGTACTTTTTAAAACAATTTTTATTAAAATTATTTTAATTTTTTTATTTTAATTTTAAATATAATTTTTAAAAAATACTTATTTTTTAGCATTTTTAAAAAAATTTCAGCAATCGAGAATATGTCCAAAATAAATTATCTTTTCTTTTTTCCATCTTGTAATGAAATTATGAAAATTATAAAAAAATTTGCTTTACATTTTCAATTATTTTTCTTCTTTGTAGTTTTCCATTTGAAAAATCATCATTTAATAACAAAAAGAGAAGAAAATTCCAAAATGGCTTACTTATTTGTTTTCCAATTGATTTCCTTATAGAACGAAAGGTGTTGGTGTTTTAGGAAAATAGTTACGTAGACTCAATTTTCAAGAATTATGTGTATTTAAAAATAGTTAGGTATACTATGTGAACAACTCAGAACAGATTAAAAAGAAAGAAGAGGTGGAAAAACTTTATAGTATCAAGCAATTATTTATTAGATTAAAAGGATACAATTGTCCAAACATACAAATGGAATCTAAGTCGTGTAAAGCTAGCATTTTGCCCCTATAGGATTTAGGAATCAAGCCAGAGAAAAGCGCAAGAAAGTTGAATAAAACATGAGGTAGCAATACGCTTTTCACTTGTGCTAGAGCTGGCAAGTCCAAAGCATACGATTCTTCTTTATTGCTACTCCCACTTTTTCAAAATATACGTCGTAATAGTTTTACCACAGGAATTAAAGTTTTGACAACTTTGATTAAAAAATTTAACAAATATCTAAAATACTCTTTCTATTTCAAAATATATAGTTTACTTTTTACTTTCGTTTGTTTCAGAATATTAGTTCTTTTTCCATACAAAGACTTTATTTTTTATTTTACATTTGTCACTAATTAACTATTTAAATACTTTTATTTTTCAAAAAACTATTAGTCTTCCAACCAATCACCCTAAACACTAATCGTTAATGTTTAATTAAAATTTAACATACACTATCAAAAAAAATTTAAATAGGGGCATTTTAGACATCTATCAAACTTTTTATATGAAATTTACCAAAACTTTAATTTTCGTATAAAAGAGAAATATATCATATATTTTGAAACAGATAGATTACTTAGTTAATGTGTTAAATTCAAACTTAATACTAGGAATTGATGTTTTAAGTAGTATGTTAGAAAACTAATGATTTTTAGAAAATCAAAGCATCTAAATAGAAGATAAAGGTAAAATTAAAAATAATTTTAATAAATGAAACTTCTATATAAAAATATGACATATATTTTGAAACAAATTAAAAAAATTAAAATACATATTTTGAAACAGATGGAGTACTAATTAATGTTCTGTATTTGTACGATCTCCTCTCATCTTTTTTTTCTTGAATTACAAGTCTTGAAGTACAAGTGGAACATATATATTGTTAGATGAGTATAAAGATAAGCTTTGATATCTCATCAATAATAAATGTTTTATTAATTAAACTATTGTTCTAAGCATTTTCTTGAACTACGATTAGTATCATAAGTCAAGTTTATTTTTATATTTTTTTTCCTGAAGTCGTTGATGTGTTTGAAGGGACGAGATTCTGTACTATTAAATCAATTGATTGGAACAGTTAGAAATTATGTTTATTCTTACTCTTGACGAACTAGACATTTTGTTCCAGTTTACTTTGCAAAGGTGAACTTTTATATGATCCTGTCGTGAAAGGATTCCAGTATCCAAAAAGCCAAAAAGAAAGAAAGAACAAACTCCAGCGTGTCTTTCCTTTCTTCTCCATGTAATTGTAGGGCCTGTTTTTTATTATTGATTTTTTAAAAACTACTTAAAAAGAAGCATTTATATAAAAAAATTATTTTAAAATTAAAATAATATTAAGCAGAATCTATTCTGAAAAGCACTTTCAGAATAGCTTTTTCAAAAATAACTTTTTTTGAATTAATAAATAGTTTAAAATACTTTAAAAATAATTTTTGACATAAAAAAATTATACAGTAAATAACTTGTTTAAAATAATTAAGAACATGTCGTTATATTATATTCCTTTTGTTATATTTTTAATAATTTTTTACTATATTAAAATATTTAATAATTTTTTTAAAAAAATTTTAATATATTATTAATCTCACTAAATATTATTTTTATTTAAATTTGACATAAAATACTCGTTAAATATATATTTTTTATTTTTATTATATCATATTATATTTATAATATAATTTAATTTTTTATATAAATTTTTGTATTTAATTAAATACTGTAATTTATTTTAAAAAAAAGACCGAGGAAGTATTCTAAAACTCTTTTGCCTTATTTTTAAACGATTCCGGTCATCCTTTGTTTAAAAGAAGAAAAAAGAAAGAAAGAAGAATCTCCCGCCAAATATCACGGTGGGAGGAGGGAAACGATGAAAGAAGTCAGAGCCTCGTGAACGGCAGCCCAAAAGATTAGGGAAGGACCACGTGGTCCCACTGATTAGAGAGACAGTTAGTGCTAGCCTATCAAAAGTTTTGTGTACTGATATCACATCGGATACAAACTCCGAAGAGAGACCGCCTAACGGACGCATTTATTAAACGGCAGCCCACAACCAGCCCACGTTCCCAACCCGTCCTTTTCGCCCTTTGCCCTTTTAGTCCCCACACACAACCTATGCAACCCTGTCCCTCGCTAAGGGATGCACAGACATAGAAGAAGATCTTGTGTGTAGTCCTATCAATCACACTAGCTCTGATTTAGGTTTGAGATTATGTAATTTTTATTTTAATATTTATAAAAATTAAATTATTTATAAATAATATGAATTATATATATATATATAAAATTTTATTATTAATTTTAAAGCATGCTATCCAAAAATTTTATGTCAACGTAAAAAATTTACACTCTTACTTAATCTAATTATTAAATATTTAATTTGTAATTTAAGAAAACAAATGTTAAATTTTGATAGTAATTTTTATGTTATTTATATTAATAGATTGTGAATTTTTTTTTTTTAAATTTCCACTTGAAATTTTGTCCAAATATCCCTAATTGACATGTAGAATCAGCTCGACCGAAGCTTGACGGAAGGAAGAGAAGAAGGAGAGTATTCAACCCTATGCTAATTTTACTCAAAACAGTCGACATGAAGTGCCGTGCAGCCATGGGAGCCGAACAAGCATAGCCAAAAGAACAATGGTCCATGGCCATGGGGGATCGTACAGAGATCTCCAGCCCACAACAGGACCACCAAAAAAGCTAGCCAGAATCCTTTGAGATCCCCAACCCATTTGCCGTAGCAGAGATGAAAGCAAACCGGAGAAGCAACTTGTGTTCGGGATGTACCTTCCCGAAGGACAGCTGTCTAATCGCCGCGTGGTGCACCACCTTATGATTTCGTCCCCTGTTCTCTTCTGCTGATGTTTTTTCTCCTCGGATTGGATTGACATATATTCCGCTCCTCATTCTTGGAATTTGGTATCAGCTGCAAGTGTTCATTATTTGTTGGTTCTACCATATTTGAATTATATTTTGATTTAAAATTTTTTTATTAAGTATTTTTAAATTATATTCTTTTTTATAAATTTTTTAATAAAATTTAAAGTAAAAAATTTTAAATCAAAATATTATCTAATTTTATCCTAAAATTTATAAAACAGATTATTTTAAGTTAAAAAATAAAGTTTAAAGTTTCATTCTAACTCAATACAAAAATTTTTAATTCACTTTGATTTAGTTTTCACTAAACTTTACAAAATACCCTTGTTATAATTTCGCGAAATGAATTGTCCATTTTAGAATTCTACGAGATTTAGTTTATTCATGTGATAAGAAAAGAAACTCCAAACTAGCTCTAAGGCTTAGTTTGGTTCATAGAAGGAGAGGGACAAGAAGAGGGGCAACAAGCACTTAATTGAAGGGAAATTATTTATTTTTATCTTATTCTTGTTTAGTTGAAGGGAAAAAAAGAGGTGAGGAGAGAGAAAATTTATTTAATTTACCTTTCTATCCTTGTTCCTTTGTCTGTCTTAATTTTTAAAAATTAACACTGACCGAATGCTAGCCTTTCGCGGACTTCATCCCTTCGGCTGTGAATTCAACTTCTAGAGTGCATACTAGTCGACGAGCTTGGATACTAACGTCACTTACGAGCGTATCCAGCTAGCCTTTAAAAATGGGGTCAATCCAGTCAATTAATATACTTTAAGAAAGTATATTTCCTCTTTCCTAACCTCTTCATTTAATTTGAGAGGGAAAGAAAGGCACATTTTCGTTTTAACCAAATAATTGTAAAAAATATATTTACATTCTAATTTACATTTTTTCCTTATTTTATTTGTATTTTCACCTCAACCAAGTCACTTATAAATCTTGGTATTTTATTCTGTTTGTTAGGTTTTTTTGATTTTTCGCATGGGGTGGATGCCTAGGGTATAATAGCTTGACGAAATGAGAGATGGCGATTCCCTGAAATTCAGATTCCCGATTCGCTAGTGTCGTACAATGCATCATTAGTCAGTTCGGTCAGCGTCAGTTGGATTTGCTGGATTGGTCAGTTAGATTAAGATGCATGATCTAACAATTAAGATAAAATTTTTTTACCCGCTTTTTTCATTAGATCCAACGACTATTATTCGATACTACACGTCCTTCACGAATTTGGATCCGGTCCTGCACGTCCTTTTTGCAGGACGTGCAGGACCAAATTTGGTTCGTTGGATCATATGTCAAATCTGATCCAACGGACCATAATTTTTAATCCCTGTTTGTATTTTTAAAAATTTAAAAATTTGTAAAATTTTTACAGTCGTTGGATCAGATTCGAAATCTGATCCAACGGTCCATATTTGGTCCTGCACGTCCTGCAAAAAGGAGGTGCAGGACCGGATCCGGACTGGTCCTTCACATCCAAATTGATCATCGGTATCCTTTTTACCTGTTGGTGGAACATGTTTTACGGTTTTCCCGATGTCGGATTCCGGAATCTGTCTCGGCCTCGCCGGAATCTAATGACTAATAAGTAAATGCTAATGTCTTTCTACACTTCGCTCTTTACCCATAAAACATGCAAGAACATGTTGTCAAGAGAGTCAGGGTTGGAGTCTCGTTTTAGAATTCGGATCAGAAACCTTTTGATGCATGAGACGCATCGGTACCAAGATCCGAATACCGTAGTACTGCATGCTTTTGTCTCGTGATATAGACTCATGGTAACATTTCTTTCCCCTAACTTTCTCTTCTTTATAGGATGATCCAACAGTCAAGAGACCGTCGTACTCTGTGCCTCTGTTGGTTTGGTTATTAGGTAGAAATTGAGTAGGGAAAGTAATTAAAATTTTAAATTTTAATACTTGATTAATTATTTATGTTACGAGAAAATTATTGTTCGAGTTCTTAAGTTTGTAAAATTAAATATAGAATATTAAAAAAGTGAATACTTATTATAAGGTAATAGTATTGTGATTCTTTTTCTACTAAGAAATTTAAAAATTTTAAAAAATAATTATTCTCCTCTTCTATCTTTTTCTTTTCCTTTCTCATGTCATCCTTTTCTCCTCTCGCATCTTCCTGTTTTGTCTAATTAATATTTTTTATCTCACCTTTTACATTTTTTCTTTAAAATAATAAAAAATAAAACTTTAAATTTTTAGTTTAAAATTTAAATGTTTTATCATAATTATACAACTAGTCTAAAAACCCGTGTTATGCACTATATATATATATATATATATATATATATATATATATATATATATATATATATATATATATATATATATATATTAAAATATAATTTTTGTAGTAATGTGTCTAACAAAATCAAAAATTAATTATAAAGAAGCTTCAAACTTTTTTTAATTAATAAATTAAATCATCAAATTACTAAATTATTACAACCAATCTAATAATTAATTAATAAATTAAAATTTGATATTCAACATAAAAATTTTAATAAATGCTATTGGCAATTTTGCCAATCTAGAAAAATAAAAAAATAAATACCATGATAAGTAATACATAGTAGAGAGATATAAATGTATTTTTCAAAGATAATTTTATAAATGAATATGTTATATTGTGATTCTCTTTTGCAGATGAAAACATTCTTCAAATCGACACGTAAAACAAATGTTATCTGTGGTGAATTTATGTAATTTTGACATCATGTAATGCTCGAATCATGAATGTAAATATACGATCTTTGCATGAATTAATTTGTTTATGAATTTTTTCTAATTCATTCTCCTGAAACACAAATATTATAGTTTAGATTTGAATATATAAAATTAAAAATATCTAAGTAATCACATCACTTTTTGATGTGCTAAAAAAATTATTAGAAGTATGAATATATCAATACCTGTCTTTGCATTTCATTTAGGTGGTCAGCTGAACACCTTAGTACAAATTTTGCATGCCTATCTTTGAGAGTAATATTCATTTATGCACTATAATCTTCTATGATCATATACTCTAAATACTATTTAATCTCATCAACAATTCAATATCATTGTTGGCCATTGTTTAATATATTGCTTTATTCGATATCGACTTCCTCATAAAAGTACATTTCCTTCAGATTTATGACTTTTGCATTCTAAATGCGTAGAATTCTCTCATGAATATAAATCTTCAACTCTACATTTTAGTAATTTAAAAATTTAAAATATTATAGAACAAAAAAATTACAGAAAAATAATTAAAGAATAAAAAATTAAAAAATACAGAAAAGGATTTTATTTTTCCCCTCATTTTCTATGAGTAGGCAATAGAAATATCCAACTTATAATGTCTCTTGGGCTATTAACAGTATATTTTTCTTTAGTTTTTAGTTTCAACCCAATTAAAATGTTGAGCATTGTAATTTTTTTTTTCATGCTGATGGTTTCTGTTATAGACACTAATTGAAGGGTTTGCAATGATTGATCACATGAGAAAGATATGGCATGTTAATGTGTCTTTCTTCATTAGATTAATTGTGTCTGTGTGTCATATCTAGTGACACACATACAGAAACATTATAAAAAAATAATTAAAGAATAAAAATTTTAAAAAATTATAGAAAATAATTGAATGAATTATTACCTTTAACCATAATTGTAACAATTGCAAGTGGTGGCAATTAAAGAATAAAAAATTTAAAACATTATAAAACAAAAAAATTACATAAAATAATTGAATGAATTATTACCTTTTGCCGAAATTATAATAATTGCAAGTGGCGATAATTAAAGAACAAAAAATTAAAAATATTAGAAAAAACAATTAAAGAACAAAAAATAAAAAAATATAAAAAACTTGAAGAAATTATTACTTTTTACCATAATTGCAACAACTGCAAGATTCTGAAATGATTGTAACTGGTGGTAATTAAAAAATAAAAAATCAAAACATATTACGTAAAATAATTGAAAGAGTTTAGGTGACAATTGTAAGTTTGTGAAACAAAAGAATTGAATGATAGATTTTCACAAAAAATTAAGCATGATATATTTCAATGTTAAATAATAAATAAAATTTATGAAAATAATTAAGAAGGAATTGTATTGAATTAGGAGATTTATTAGATAGTAATAATTTATTGAGTTTTATTAAGTATGGACTTCTACTCTATAATAAATATGATTTATGAAGATAACTTTAAAATTGAAAGTTGATATGCAGTATCTACCAATGAAATATTTTTAAAGGATTTAAAAAAATAAAAAATCTATAAAATAAGGATGAGAGGTTTGGAGCCCTAATAAAGAAAGGGTAAAATTTCTATAATATATATATAGACTCGCATATAGCATTATCTAAGGAAAACTATTAAATCTATGATACATAATTTTAATTTTAAAAAAATTTAAATGTTATTTATTGTCCATATTGGAACTTGTACATTATATCAATTTTAATTTTTTTAGGAACGTGCATTTAGGAGAAATATGAAACTAATATAGCATATCTATTCTCAATGAAACAAAAATAGAAAGTACCAAATTAAGAAAATATTGAAACATGAAAGAAAATCATTCTTATGATTTTATTGAACATAAATTTTTAAAGAAAAAATAACGTATTTTAAATTGTATAAAAATATAAGTCCTATTAGGAAGTATTTTAAAAGTACAGATCAATAAATTAGATCTCTTTTTCCTTTAGTTTTATCTATGTTTTGACGGGAATGAAACTTGATATTGTAACCTTAGAATGAATCCCTTTATTCTCCTGCGATTCCTCCTTTTCTTTTAGAAAAAATAGTCCAATCCCGAACTGCTTAATCCCTCAATCTCCTCTCCCCTCCCCTCCATTTGTTTTTCTTAATCCAAAACGGTGTTCAAGTTCAAAGCTGGAATGATGAAAAAAAAAGAAAAGAAAAGAAATAACTGGTGCTTTTAGCGACTGAGCTACCATCTGGATTCAATCAAGGCGTCATTGTCTTGGAAGTAGTAGTAGCAAACATACAATTGAATCAATAATAAATCGACGGGTCAAATAAAAGTAGAGCGGTGCACCTTACAATTCCAAAAAGTAGCTGACTTTGGACTCTGAACAAAGTCCAAAGTCGCTTATATTTGCCCTTTTGAACATAAGAGTAGGTGTTTACCAAATAAGTCATTCTTGGAGACCACCCCACCCCACCCCACCCCCCCCGAAGAAAAAAAAAATGACTAACTTGGAAAAATAGAAAAGGCCGCATCGATTATGATCTATTTCTAAACATTGAAAATTTCATACTTCCAGAAGGATTTTGAGTTGTTTCAATACAAATATTATTTTACTTGTATGAAAATGTTTCTAAAGTCTCATGTTTCGGAAGAAACCAAATTTAATCAAAGAACGCTTACCTAAATAGTTTTTTATACTAAAAAAGTAGGAAAAATCAAACCTCAAAAGAAATTCGTTAGAAACCTTATCCTTCCTGTACAACTTTAAACGCAAAATTATTATAATTCCATAAATCATTTTACATCATATAGTTTTTGGAATTTTTCCTTGATAATCAAATAAGGTTATTGTTGGATGAATTTTCATATGCAAGCGAGTTATTATCTCTTTTTAACTCTTTTTTTTTCTGAGGGTAATTCAGATCAATTAATTTCTTTTAACCAAAATTTACCAAACTACAATATTAAAATTAAAAATATTTCAAGAAACCACGTCATCCGTGGAAGGAACCATGAAGAAGAACCATTAATAGAACAGATGGCAAAGTTTGGTAGCAACAAAAACATTACATCTTCAATTTGTAGGGTTGTTATTGAATTTCATTGTCACCTAACTAAAGTAACTAACTATCAAATTATTATCCAGACACAAGTTTCATTGCTCAAAGGAAAATGTAAAAGGTAGATATATAATAATGGTTGCTTGGTCCATAAGCCATTGATGAGAGCAAAAAGTGTTGCTATATAGAGCTAGTTTAAACACAATAATCCCTAAAGATTTGTGCTGGGCTACAAAGATTTGTTGGTTGAGGGGTTGGTATGATTTGCATCTACCATCCATGACATAGCACACTTTGTGGTCTAGAAATACACATGAATACCTCATGTTCTTAAAGTTAGTTGCATGAGTTAGATGGTTTGCTTTGTTTATGCATTTTCTTCTTCTAGAAACATAAAGAAATGAAACCTGGCTACTTTGGGTACTCTGGCCTTTCTAGTTGCCAAAGGAATAGTAAGATGATGGGGGTGTTATAAATCGATTTGCTATTTAGAAAGATTATGGTTTGAATCTTAAGGCATTTTTAAAAGAGAAAAACAAAGAAACTTTAAAAGAAACTAACTTTTGTCTAGCCTGTGGTCATCTTTTGATGTTAACATTAGGTTCTATACACTGTGCACACACTACAATTGACTAAACATTACGAAGTCAAGAAGGAGAATATTGAAATATGGATGTTTAGAATGGTTTGGAAGATTTGGTATAATAAGATGCAATCATAGCATCATTAATGTACTGGATCCTATCAGAACTCAGAAAATTAGATACAATACACTTACATATATATTTGTATAGAATTATTCAGCATGTGTATTCTTTTATGTAGCGTGAACTACAATAAATCACCTTCTTTATTGGCTTGACTGGTAGATTATTGTGTGCTATGAAATGTATTTCTTTTCTTGAAATGTTGGGGAGGGGGTGGGGTTTGGGGTGAGAGTAACTATAGTAACGGTTCTTAAGATTTCATCATAGACACGAATCAAGAAAGAGAAGTTCTTCTAGATGTATTGTACACTTTGGCTAGCCCAAACTATACAAAGATTCATTAAAATGAGCTTACTACTTCATTAAAAAGATAAACTAATTCATAAGCCTTATTTCATACTCCCTTCACTTAGAATTAAATGTCCATTTTTCTACACAAATTGAATAGAAAAATAACATTCAATTTTAGAGAGAGAAACTATATTCTATGTCTCTGTTATCTCATATCACAGCTAAAATGTCAGTTATTTACTTATTTTCCCCTTTGACGAGGATGGTTCTGTTATAAAAGAAAATAGATAGAAATAAGTATCAAACCCATATTTTCATATCCTATACTTTTTTTAATTTACTAAACTACTGGATTAGCTCATAAAATAAAATTTTTACAGTCCCATTTAAAGTTGAAATTCCATATGAAAGGAGTGGGTGGGCTGTGGGCTGTTGGCTGTGGGTTGCGCTCTGAATGTAAATGGGCTTCTTGATTCTTAGATAACAGCAGTTTCTCTGTCTTTGAGACCAACTGAAAGATAGCAAAAGTACATTAACAAATACTACATTGGCCTGTGTTTTACTAATAGTTATATTACCCAAACAGGTCACTGTATGCAAACATTCTGTTTGGAATAGTTTGGCAATAGAAATAAATTTTAATCTTATTTTTTTTCTTTGGAAGAAGCCAATTAAAAAGAAATTGAAAAGGGAAGAACGATTTTAGAAATCAAAGCAGCAAAATTGGCAGAATTTCTGATATTCGAGGCAAAAAATTTGCAAAATTGCAATGAAATGGAACAAAGAAAATTGCAAGAACTTCAAGCATCTTTTACAGAACTATATATGTGATACACACTCCACAGCACAGCACCGGAGATTCATATCTGTAATCCAGACCCATGGAAAATTTCTTCAGTAAGGCGATTCAGTTTGTCCATCATCTCCTCCGTGAGATGATTTTTCCAGTTTCCGACCTCGCCTCGTCGGAAGAAGGCCTTGTGCTCAACCCCAGAGGGTAATTTTCCGCTTCTGTTCACTTCCAAATTGCTCATATTCTCAAAGCAGCACAACTTTATGATTTCATCAATCAATTCTGATGTTTCTTCCTGGAAAGAAAATGAGCAATCCAAGCACTCAGCTAGTTTTCTGACATGAACTCTGGGTTCTTCTTTCATATCTTCGTATTTCAAGAACAGAAATTTTTGAGGCCTTTTCTTACTCTCTCTCCAATATTCTAAAACATGGTCCCAGAAGGGACCAAAGAGGTTCACCCCTCTGCAGAACATATCAAAGGCTTGCTCTAGTGAATTAGTACTCATGTGGGATTCTCTCAAACTGTTCATGAAATGCCAAAGCGAGATGAATGTGTCCTTAGGGTTTCTGCACATATAAACAACCTTACATGGTGAATCTTTTACAGAATTTGGCAAGGAAGCATATGGCAAGTGAGTAGAAATGAGACGACGCGAAGTAGACGATGACAGATCAAAAAATTGGCCATCTTTTATGGAGAAATGAAGCTCCAAACAAGGTACAATTTGGTGAGGATTGTTAGTGAGCAAGGGGTGGCTTCTGTTCATGGGGAAACATGATCGGTTCATGATGGTGAAAGCCAAGGCCTTTAGCCAGGTAGTGCCACATTTGGGAGCAGAAACAAGGAAGACATCAGAATCTTGAGCTTGGAAATGCTTTTGAGATTCAAGAACTCCTTGAAACTGCCACGCCGGGTACCAAAACCCTTGGTATTTGTAGAGATGAGGCTCAGCCCATCCCTTTTCTCTGGGTAGAGAAGAAAGTATTTCCTTACATTCTTGGGGTAGATCATCCTCTTGTAAGTACTGTGGAATTGCAGAAGATTGAGACATTGCCATGGCTTCAAGAAGATTATTCAAATCAAAGAATAATTTCCACTATACTGCTGATTATTAACCCTCATTGTATAGTTTCCTTAACCTCCCTATAATGTTTAACTCCTGCAAATTTTGAAGTATTTTAATCAGGAAAATTTGTCTGCTTTATGTTAAAGTTATACCAATTGATTCTTGTTTTTGTTTGAGGTCAGTATAATGCGGCATGAGAGTGTAATATTTTAGTCCCTCAATTTGATTTGGTTAGATATTTTGTTAGATATTTTGTCTGGAGATTGTTTGGACTTTATGTTTCTATTCAATAGCATATAGATGTGGGAAATGGCATCATAATTGAACTTAGATTCAGACATGCACACTTTCTATATTCATTCTGCCTTACCTTGATAAAAAATTGTCACCTGCCTCACTTAATTTTCTCCTTTGAGGTTTCCTCTTTTTTTTTTTTAAAATAATTCTATACAATTTTTTTTTAATAAAAAGAGGCTTCCATAATTTGATTATACGAATAGAGGATGAGAAGGAATTTAAAACGAGATTTGAACTCTACATATGATGACAAATCGGTCCCTTGTTCATAATGGTCATCGCTGCCTTTATATGCATATTATGATCTAATATGATCCTGACCTGAATCCAATCCTCAGCTCCTGGATTAACCTGTTAACAAGATGCCATTTTTCCTTCACAATCTTTATAAATGCACCCCCTCCCCCCGCGGCACATGCACATATACAAAACGATTAAACACAAATTTACTCTTATTCTTTCTTTTTACAAGCCATACTTCTTTTTATTTACTAGTCATGTTGGAAAGCATACAATACGAGGTTATATGTATAGTGATACTGCAAACGTAAAACTGAGTTGTTGCATCCATGAAGTAAAACAAGGATGACAATCGTTCATGAAAGTTTGCCAACGAGAACAGTCACAAACAATACAATCAATCGTAGTGTGTATCTTTTACCAGGTCTTAAGATATGACACCGGGAAACATTTGAGCCCTTTTACCTAGTGTTGCAGTCCAAATGCCTGAAGCTTTTGCTCAGCAAGAGAATCTAACCGGTCTACCGTCTCTGCCGTCAGAAAATTCTTCCAGTCTCCTACCATGCCTCGCCGGAAAAACGCCTCGCTTGCCTCCCCGGATGACAACTCCCCGCTCCTGTTCACCTCCAACTTACTCAAATTATCAAAGCTACATAGCTTTAGTATTTCATCGGCTAGCCCTGATTTCTGTTCCTCATCGGAAAATGGACAATCCAAGAACTCTGCTAATTTCTTTAGATGAATAATGGTTCTAGCTTCAAATCCTCAAATTTCAAGAAAAGAACTTTGTGTGGAATTTCCAAGCATTTCTCCCAGTACCCTAAAACATGGTCACAAAAGGGCCCGTACAAGCTCACTCCCCTGCAGAAAAGGTCAAAGACATCTTCAAGTGAATTACTAGCCATGTTCTCAAGCCTTAACTTGTTTATGAAGTGCCAAAGTGACACAAAAGTGGCTTTAGGATTTCTACACAAGTAAACAAGCTTGCATGCAGAAGCTTGGACAGAATGTGGCAGTGACACAAATGGCAAGTGAGTGGCTAATAGCCTAGGACATGTAAAGGAAGAAAGATCAGGGTTCGAACTCTCGACATAGACCTTTGAATCGAGGAAAGGGACAAGATCGTGAGGGTTCTTGAAACACAAAGGATGCTCTGGAGAATTAACATCATAACGCCCAAGATTCATGAGACCGAACGCAATTGCCTTCAACAAAGTGGTGCCCGATTTGGGAGTGGTGACAAGGAGAATATCGCTATCTTGAGCTTCAAAGTGTTTTTGACATGCAAGGACACCTTGAAGCTGCCTTGCCCGGTGCCAGTAGCCTTAGTACTTGTACGGATGAGTTGAAACCCATCCCCTCTCTCTGGAAAGAGAAGGCAGCAACTCCTGGCATTCTTGAGTCACTTCATCATCTTGTAAGTACTTCGGGGTTGAAGTTTCTTGTACTACCGGCATAGTCACGAGTGAGTTCCTAAGAATTTTAGGGAAGATATTAACACAGAACTTACTAATTTCCATAAGCACCATTTATAGAGAGTACTGATGCATTATTCATATGGAACGGATGACTTGTTAAAGATGGAAATTGCCGACAATGGGTAGTGCGGAGTAATTGAGTCGATGACCTTATGATCACATGAAACCGGCATTTTACCAATAATGGCTTTGTTTTTTTTAAAAATTAGATTAAAAGAGTTATTTTGGATGCGAATATCATGTATAAGCATGATACATTTTGGAAATGCGCCATGCTGACATTTTGCCAATAATGGCTTTATTTTTCACTAAAATCAAACTAAAATGACCTCATTCGCGATAAGAGTATCATATATAAGCACGCATTTTAGTAAGCGTCGTTCAGGCTCCTATTCGTATTCGTCAAGAGTCATTCTGCTCGTACGGGCTCGTCCACGTCAGAAAGGTCAAAAGTACAACTCTTGTCCAGCGCGCTATGGTACAAGTCTGTCCAATCATCTCCCACACCACCACCATGCCTTGTTGGTTTCCCCTTTTAACGTTCATCTCTTTACTATTCCAATTTTTAAAAATATTTTTACAAATTCTTTCAGAAATTCTTATGTAAAGAATTATAATTTGAATGTTGTGAAAGGAAAAAAATAAAAACCCATTTGACATATAAATTAAAATAATATATCTTTATAATATGTACAATTTTTTAAATATAACTTTTTTAAAATGCTTATTTTTTAGCAATTTCAAAAAAAGTTTTAGCAATCGATAATAGGGCCAAAGTAAATTATATTTTCTTGTTTCCATCTTGTAATGAAATTATGGAAATTATAAACAAATTGCTTTACATTTTCAATTATTTTTCTTCTTTGTAGTTTTTTATTTGAAAATTAATCATTTAATAACAAAAAGAGAAGAAAATTCCAAAATGGCTCACTTCTTTGTTTTTCAATTGACTTCCTTATAGAATGAAAGGTGGTATTGTTTTCAAGAATTATGTGTATTAAAAAATAAATTTTAATTTTTAAGAGTCGCGTATACTAAATTGGATCTACGTAGTCTTTTTTACCTCAAATTTATGTGAGCAACTCAGAACAGATTAAAAAGAAAGAAGAGGTGGAAAAACTTTATAGTATCAAGCAATTATTTATTAGATTAAAAGGATACAATTGTCCAAACATACAAATGGAATCTAAGTCGTGTAAAGCTAGCATTTTGCCCCTATAGGTTTTAGGAATAATAAAGTAGCAATAAGCTGTTCACTTGTGCCAGAGCTCCAGGCGAAAGCATACTATTCTTCTTTATTACTATTATTCTTTATTACTACTGCCACGTTTTCAAAGTATATGTCATAATTATCAAGTACATTTTACATCCTAATAAAGTAAGAAACATCTTAATTAAAGATGTCTTGGAGATAGTAGTGTCAAACGGATCGGTTTACTCTATTTCACTGCAGTCACCTTTAACAGAGTGGAGCGGGCTAGTCTATTTTTCTGCAAGCTGAAAAATTTTAAGTCTGCGGTTCGTTATAACCAGTTCGCGAAATAATAATTCTTATTTTAAATATATAAAACGATGTTGTTTTAAGAAAATAATTTTTAAATATTAAAAAATACAACAAAACGAACTTGGACTTAAAGTCTGCTTTAAAACGAACTTGGACTTACTAAGTCCAAACTTACCTGCAGGCTTCAGCCAATATTGACACTACTACTTGGAGAGTATAGAGACTCTTGTACGGAATTTTTTTTCGTAACTTCATATAATTTTATAAATAATTTATTTTATAAAATTTAATAATAAAAGTTATTGAACATAACACATCGATATACACCCTTAAAACACATTATACGCCAGCAGACCTTGTCAAGTTTCAAAGCTTGAGGATATTTATTCACTTTTCTTTATAATGGTTCCAATATAAAACACAAATTCACTGATTAAACAAGAATATCTTTACATGGGTATAAAACACATATTTTTGGGGGGAAAATCAAATAAAAATATTTTTGAAAAAAACCAGAAGGATAGGAGTTGCAAAGTGCACAACTTGCTTGATTATTTAAAAGATTTGGAGCCATTTTACTGCTACGGGTTTCATGACTATTCTTGTAAGGATTTGCACTTAAAATTTGGAATTTCGACTTTGATTGTGAGATTGCACTCACAACAACAGGCAGAAATTCACATTATTCGTAGGGCTTTTGAACTTATTATTTAGGGCAATCCACACGCATCAATCTTTATTAGTTATTATTGGTGAGACGTGAAGTTGTGCCATTTCTTTCCTTCCAAATCAAATGAATGTTGGCTTTCTAAAGTAAACATACTACCAATATAAAGCCGTAGTGGGATCGGTTTTCATTAAAAAAAAAAAAAGAAGAAGAAGAAAGTGAGAATATATATATATATATAGGAAATGAACATTTTTTAACATATAAAAAATAGATGTAAGGTTTCTCCAAGATCTCTTTTCTTGAGCCTGCAAATGGAATTGAGATGCAATGAGGCATTGCATTATTGAATTATTGATGGATGGAGCCGTGGGTACCAAAGGACCAGCAACTATTGCCGGTACCTTTTCTTCTCTTAGTTATCCAAACACAATAAATCGCTAATCTTCTGCCTCTAACTCCTTCCTCCCCATTCCTTTCTTCTTGTTTCCTTCAATCCAAACATGTTGTATACTTTTCTTCTAATATTATTATTCCTATTTACCTTTCTAGTAATGTGATATTACTTGAGATCATGGGGAAAAAATGAGAGAGAAAAGATAATTATCTTCGAAATTCTCAATTTATGTACATTAGTTTTTAAACCACCTATAAAAAGAAAAAGAAAGGGAGTATGATCTATTAGGAGTGCATAGTAGTATTTATTCTGATGGTTTTGTGCAAAAGTACGACATTGAAATGCACATATTCCATTCAAACATAGATTTTTCATCAATGGACACGGAATCCTCCTCGGTTGACCTTGATCGTCTGATCTTGTTTGCAAAGTGCCAGTAGGAAACCAGCGTATCGTGTGGCTTTCTGCACAGAGAGATGATTTTGGTTCCGGAATCAAGCACTGATCTTGGGAGAAAAGGAGCTACTAAATGAGTCGAGCAGAGTCCTGGGAGTGGACGAGGCAAAGAAGATTGTGAGTCCAAAATAAACTCAAGAAAAGGGGCGAATTCTTCAGGAGCATAGGATGGTCTGGGGACGTTACGGCTTAGCGGCCTCTGTTCGCCAAGGCAAACAAGACGGCCTTTAACCAGCTGATGCATGATTTGGGAAAGGTGACTAAAAGTATATCAATACCCTGAGCCCGGAAATTTTGTTCACACGCCCGATAACTCCCCGAAACTGCTTAGAAGTGGGCCAAAAATCTTTGTATTTGTAAAGATGAGGTGAAATCCACCACTTTTCTCTGGGTAACGAACCCAGAAAGTTGCCGATTTTTCCTCCCCCTCCTCTTCTTCTTCTTTGAGACCTGTTGGCTGAGCAGTCAGATTTTGAGATGTAGCCATGGGAGTAGTTGAATAATACACTGAATGGGCAAATCTCTAGTGTATGGCACCACGCTATTTCCTGCCCTTTCAGCCATTATTGTATAAAAGTTGATGGCCCATTGTTTTTTCCGCCGGAAAGGAATCTAAGTTTGTATTAGATAATCAATATCTTCACAACCTTGCAAACAGTGAGCATTGCTAAGGTTCTCCACATGTTCAAAAATCTTGCCCAAATTCGGCCTAGGAAATTTTATTTTACTCAACATGCACACTTCCCGTAACCACATGCTCGAATGGAAACCAGGAAGCCCATTACGGGGGCAAGAAAGGATCCTGCTATTCCATCTCAAGATGCTCAAATTTATAACCAAATATTAAATAAGGGAAATTTGTAGGTTGTAGGAATTCTAAAAATGCAGAAATAAACTACCCCTGTACTGTCAAAATCAACGTGCAAAGGAATATTTACATTAAAACTAAACATGCAAAGGAATCTTTACGCTCAAACTTGGGCTATATTTTCTTTCTCTAATTTCTATTTGGGAATACCAATGCGAAAATGCTGCAGATTGATCAATGGAATTCTCTTTCAAAACTACTGTACTCATCTTTCACGTGCTTGGAATCTCCGAGTAGTTCTACATGGATGCAACAGCAAAATGATTCACGAGAAACCGGCAGACAAAGGCCAAGAGATGACCTAGATTGATAAGTTCTGCAGAAGAAATAAGCGTAAAGAAGCACATTGAAGAGCTTACAGAGAAGCAGCACACCTTATTGTTCAAAATCAGGCACAGTCAACAGAGAATAACTGGAATCAGCAGATTCAAGAAGCGGAATATATTCGGAACCTCTTACATGAACGCTAAAGCAAGCTGCAGAGACATGAGAAATGAATGAGACTGGAGAAAATTTAACATGTATCGTAACAAAATCTGAGAGATTGTGCAAATTACAGACATCAAGAACTTGCTGTGTTTGGATTGAAGGAGCTGAGAGAAAAGTAAAAGAGAGGAGACAGATATAGGCATTTGCATTGCTTTTTTTGGAGGGAAGTGAAGGAATGGAAGGGTCTAGAGGAATTTTAATAAGCATAACAGGCATAATATGCATGGACAGGTGTAAATTTCTACTTTTCTCTCCCTCCTAACCTAAAAACTATCCAAACACTCAAATCATCTCCTCCCCGCTCCTCTCCTTTTCTCTCCCTCTACCAATCTCCTGTACCTCAATCCAATCGCAGCATTAAGTCATAAACTTATACATACACCAAGTACTTTGATACTCAAACATCAGAAACGTCTACAAGACAAAAGCACATGGTCCATAGAGATAATTGACAATGATCTAATTAGCCTCCTGCACACCGTGATAAAATATTTCCTTTCTTATGTCATTTTCTTTTTTATTGCACACACTCAATCACGAACTTGTTCCTCAATTGCATTTCAGTAACAGAACTTGCTCCCGCAAAAGTGCATCTAGATCTTACGATATATGACTTTCAACCACATAACTGTGTTAACTAGACTGTTTAAGCAAGCTAGAAGAATAGCAAACACCACATTTGCATGACAGAAAAGTACCATTTTCTATTTTCATCACACTTTGGAGCATAGTGTCCATCTTTGTTTTCATGTCTGAACTGTCATCCATTGCTGGAGCAAGAACAGTCAATTTCCTATAGATCTCGCGCACAAACTTACAGATCTTCTCAGCATATTCAAGTTCCCCATCTGATATTCTGCCAATTGCTAGCCTCATCAGCTCTCCTGTCAAGTCTGCAAGCTAAACCAGGAAATTAGCAAAGAATAGTGCATTAATTTACATGTAATAAGTTCTCATGTGCATGTGGTAAAATGCAAATAGAATCTCCAGATACTCCATTAAGCATTCAGAGAGCGGAAAACAAGTTAACTTTCATTTCATATAAAGTGCTTCATTCTAGGAACTCTTTCTAAATGCAAGATTTCTATTCCCTCTAATTAGGTCAAAAAGATTACGCCTAGTTCTTTCTATATAAACGAAGGTAGCATCTAAATATGAGTTTAGAGTGAGTACCCCCAAGATATAATCAAGAATGTTAATCTGCAAGGGTTCAATGGATGGATCACTTAATGGTTGCAGAGTAGCATTTATTTCATCAAGGTTCAAAAGAGTCCCAGCCTTACAAAAATTACATAGTGTTGTAGCTTCGACATACTCTTGAACCTATAAAGATTAGCAAAAGATTAGTGAAACCAGAAATTCCTTTCTAGCGTACATAGGGAAAGAAAAGCATAAAATGTCAACCCCAGGAGAGTATGCGCGTCTTAGCTTCCAGAAATCTGTGCCCTCAAGTTCTTTGACCAGCCGAGACATATACTGATCTGTCACAGCCCTAAGATCTCTTTCAGCCTTTTCCAAAACTTCCTCTCTGTTGTGCTTGCTCATTCTGTAAATGAAGGGCAAAATTCAGGAAAACATCTAAGGTCATGATGCATAGCAATTCACAAGCAAGACAATGAGAAAAGCCAAGAGACCGTGTAGGTTCAAACTCGAGCTTCATGTCCTACAAACATAAAAATTAAAGAGAGATGCCCTGGCATCAGTTTAAACTCAAGCTTCAATTCTCTTGTTTGTCATTCATTAAAGTAAATATGCAATGTATATGATTGAGGCCATCAGTTTAAATAAACAAATATGACACTCGTATCTTGTTTTGAGCAAGAAAACTAGAAGTACTAAAACTAAGGTAATAATATATAGTACAGAAAAACTTTAGTCCAACAGGCACATAGCAGGTAGCAGAAAAGCCTCTCCAAGAAAAGTTGACAACATCCAGAAAGACCAAATGCAAGATACCAAAACTACAATGTGAGCAGAAACTTTCAAGGGGAGCATCAACCATTGAGAAATCCAGAAGAACATAGAGAAAGAAACAAAGACGATCAGAAATTCATGCAAATTATTTCAACTAACTAATTTTCTGTACCTGTGAACCTGAAATACAACCTTCTTGCTGTTCATGGTGATATCACGACTTGCTTTGACGACCCTTTCCCTCTTGTCATTCTACAGAAAATGTGAAATGGTAAAGTACAATTACATCCTCAGAAGCAATACACAAACAGGGAGAAGCCTACCACAGCAGTACTGCAAGTGAAAAAGGCAACACAATCTTGTGCAATAACAATAATTAATTTCATCGTAAAGATGCTACAAGGCTATTCTTTTTACTGCTATCATGTAGAACCTTATCACAGAGCACCCAGAGATTGATTACTTTGCATTTCCATAAAAAATGGTAAGACATACTGAAGTTTTTGGAACAGAAGACACATTTAAGGGAACTGTACGTAACAGAATTTTAGCTTCAAATTTAGTTTGAGATCAAAGATATATTGGCATCTCTTGGGAATAAAGGATCATCTGAAACATAAAACTAAAGGCAGGGGGAGAAGAAGCTACAGAGAAAGAGAGCACAACCAACGCAAGACTACATTAACCATCTAGAAATGCAATAAACTGTCTATAGGTAGTGCTACAGCTTCTTAACGAATTGCCCATAGACTATTTTCAGGCCCAAGACCAAATTTCACCAGTCATATGTCAGATCTGATGCATTATTAAATACAAAACCTTTCTACACCAGAGAGTTAGCCATTTACATCTATTCTCAAGTCAAAAGAAAAGGGGGCACGAAAAAGAGTAAACTTGCAGTTCCCCACTAACAAGTATTTCAAGCTGTCTGCTCTAAGTTAGTTAAACAAATTCTAAATTTAACAGTACTAAAAGTAACAGATAATGAATCACTTGCCAATATGCTGTCTGGTATGTCCAATAATCCGGAGACTCTTTAGTTAGACAATCTAAAAGCAGTTTCTTTTGACATCTTTTTATTTTCTTTTATACCTGACATCAACTAATAACCTTCCAAACACCTACTGATCACACACTCCTCTAATTTCAGAAAACCATCAATGCTCAACAGCCATTCTATATCACAAAAGAAACACGAAACGATGAGAATCCTCTCTTCTAGAAGTTCTAGCATCGTAAAGCGGTCATCTTTCCTTCATTGTTGTTCAAATACTCAATTTAGCGGCCAATGCATATCATTGAACCTCTTCTCCCCTTTTCTATCATCCCCAAGTTTTCATCTTATCAATAAAATAATTCAAAAACACAAGTAAAACACGAAAATCCCATTTTGATGCGCCCTCTAAGAATACATAACAATTTCTATCCAATACAAGAACCTTGACGTGGCAATGATTTTAATCCACAGAGAAAGGGGGCTGTTATCATACGAGGTCATTAAGGTACTGGGCATATTTGGCGAAGGCGTCCTTCATTGCACTAGAAGACTCGTACTCATTATCAGTAGTGGCGCCGGTGCTTATGGTTCTTATCCTTTTCACAGCGTTATGTATCATGCTATCCGCTGCAACATCTCAAGAAAAGACAGAAGTTCATGTAAGCATTATAAAGATTTATCAAGAAAATGGGAAAGAATAATAATAACTGGACTGGGGAGAAAGGGGCAGACTTCGGAGGGCGTCTGATTAGTGTAGCGGTGGGTATACTTACAGCGACGGAGGCGTACCGGTTTTGAAGCCATTGGAGAGAACTTCTGGAAAGCCAAGCAGCGGAACATGTGTCCTGCTGACTGTCCCTTCTCACCTTCTCCTCCGCTCCTAACTCCGAGTCTTCTCCTGAATTTTTTTTTTCCCTTTAGTTTTCTTTTTCAATTTTGATTAGAAAGTTGATTTATAATTTTATTCTCTACATTATAATTTCTTTATTAAACTCTCTACATTAGTATTACTATTTTGTTATATCGATAACTGCGCGTTAACAAATTCATAACAATTAAAGTATTTTATAGTGACATAGTTTAAGAAATGTTCATCCGTTTTATGGGCCAAAATGTCCGAGAGACATCGGAGGTTTGGCAAGGTGCTTTAACCGATCCCTGCCCCACTGCTTCAACAATAGCTTCTTTGATTAATATAGAGAGAAAAAACAAGAGAGCTTTTATTGATTCTCTAAGAGTAAATTGATTAATGAATGAGTGTATACAAAACTTCAGTCTATAACCCTATTTATAGGGTCATAATACAAGAGTTTATAAAAACTCAAATTTTAATGGGGAAAGGAAATCAAATCTGATTAGAAGTCATATTTTGGGAGTTCGGTTCTCTTCAAAAAACTGATTAATATGAATATCCACATATTATTTTATAGCACTCTCCCTTGGATGTTCATAACATAAAGAATATGCCTCGTTAAAACCTTACTAGATAAAAATTCAGTGGGACAAAAAACTCTAGTGAAGGAAAAAGAGTATATTATTATTTATGTCATTATTACTCCCCCTGATAAGAAAACCCTTTAAGGTTTCTTAACCGATGCTTTTCAATTAAATGTTGCTATCGATAAAGTCTTAGTCAATAGATTTGTCAAATAATCAAATGATCAAATTAATTACACATTAATATCACATCTCTTCTAGAGATCGTGATTAAAAATATACTTTATTATATCTTCTTAGATATATTTCAAACTTTATTATCATTCAACAGTATATATATAATTCCTTCTTAGAGGATATAGATTTATCTCGAATACATTAATCATGATCACATATATTCTCAACCAACATCATGAATTTTTATAAGTTGAAGATGTGGCTGTTATAATCAATATATGCCTATAAATGCATAGAATATGTGAATCATATAGGTAACTTATACCTTGCATATCCATCTCAACAAGAGTTGGATTTTCTAAATATTCGAGATAAACTATCTCAAGAAGATATCAATAGACAAGCTTAATGACATCTCAAAATTCATTGGGTAGAGAAGAACTATAATAGATATCTGCTTGCATACAAACAAGTGTATTCATACTCTAAATTGTAGAGTTATGGTACTTCAGGACCAAAGAGTTCTTCAATATTCTTTAATAGATATAAAGGATCTCGCATATAATAACCCAATAGCAATTGATGTGTTATGTCCATATTAAACATCTTCAGGATGTTCAATCAAAATAAAATATTGACTTTTCAAAATGTTGATCACAATATTTGCTCCTCTAAATTCTTCAAGAAAAATATCTTGATTATCAAATCATTTTCTCTTTTCAAAATCAAGAGATCAATCACGCTTCAAGCGTGTATCAAAATCATATAATTATAGAATTCATATATTTGTCTTGCTAGGACATTTATCCAAATAGGAATATCTATATGTATAATGTTATATTGACTAACTCTACAGGAGTCAGACAAACAATTAATATGCAATATTATGCAAATAAACAATATTTTGAACTTCTAGTTCATTAATACTTGTGCATAGATCAAGATAATAAAAGTCATAAATAATATCCTCTTTTAATTGATGACTTTCTCCCCCTAATGCGAGAAACACTATACCAATCAGTAGATTGTATAATGAGAACATATTCTTATAAAAAAATACATATAGCAAGTATAACAACGTATAGAATTTCTTCATATATGGACATACTCAATCATTCTTTCAATAAAAATTCACTAAGATAATCTCATTATGTTCTACAGGAATAATTATATGCTTCAAGCATATCGAGTCCATCAGGGACTTCAAATATAAATACTATTATCAAATGATAACAAATATAAACACATATTAAGTGTTATCATTCACCATTATATCCACCACTAGAAATATATTTCTTCGTTATCAGTGACAGGTCTTACGAAGAATCATACGCCATAACTCATGACAATATTCACTTTTGTGGTTCGCATTTTATAAGCAAATATTAATTGCTATCTCTTTAGATTACACTTCAAGTGTATAATTCCTGTTGGAAATACATGTACACTTCAAGTGTACTTATGAATAGTTTAAATTTTTCATATTTCTAATGCGAACTTTATCATTTCGAGTTTGCATACCTCGATTTGAAAATCCTCAACATATTATGCGCATTAATATATTCAAAGTCATATACTTGTGCGATTCCAATAATTCCCAATCATGTTGAGATCTCATCATTTATCATAGTTTTCAGGTACCTGAATTTCTTCTGGAAATAATTTATCAATCATGTTTTGGGAAAAAATTCTGCTGGAATTTAAATCTCCTCGACTTAACATATATGATCATCTTAAACCTTTGCTCCAGTGAGGAGTTTGTATATTTGGAATCGACTTATCTACCACATTTCAATTGTGTCTCAAATTTATTTGTAGTGGTAGATTATCCTTAAGGGATATCAAATAGGAGCATTCTTTGCTGGATGTTAGTCAATTAATATACCTGGCTATATAAATTATCCTTTGAACTTCTGGTTCAAGGTATCTTCTATGAGGATCAAAATAGAAGATCAAGATGAGACACATATTAATATCTTTATCCAACCTCATGATTTCTCCTCTTTATGTTTGGGCAACATATTCAAAATTAACAAAATACGAATCTTTCTCTTGAGATTTGCTCCCAACATATTTAATAATTTCTTTGAGAACCCATCTCATTACCTTTGTGGTGGAGCAACATACATAGTGCATCTCTAAATTTAGGATGAGAAATATTTAGTTTCTGACCACAAACCAACAACTATGAGGAGAATTACAATGTGTTGACAAAATACAAAATAAGTGCTAATATATCACAGTCATAAACATTCTACATGATGTTTAATATTTATCTCAATACAACCAGTATTATTAGGACAAATTATGTCTTTGAGAGAATCTTAAAACATGAGCTCATTATCAATAAATTGTGCAAACTACAGGTTGCAAAAACAAAAATATTCATAAGACTATTTGTTGATGCATCAACTAATAATTTCTCCATATTCATCCCAAAATATCACATTCAACCCCAAGTAATACTGACAACTTTTAAATAAAACAAGTAGCACATATAAATTCATCATATTAGGAAACTTCTGGTTTCATAATAAATTTATAATCATTCTTCGTATTTTAATGATCCGGGATGGTCCAACCGGTCATGCCAACAAATAAATTATTTATCAGTAAACTTCAAGTTTACTCAATATTGCATCTCAATTTCATAACCTATGCAATATAAATCAGGAGAGATGAATGATGGTATCTATAATTGACATATATTTCATGTCATAATGGTAATGCATATGCCTCAAAAGTTCATTCATCTAATGTCTCGATATACTGATAATATAATCAAAGTTCAAAAAGTTTTATGAGATTATATAGAGAATGATATATTATAACAATTGACCATTAGGTGAAGATTTAGTAGCTCTTTTAGAGCTTTTAAGAAATTAACTCTTCTAGAGTTATTTGATCAATTAGTTCTTCAGGAATTTTGCACTACCATTTATACTTTGGACGTATATTTTAAATTTTATCCAAATAAACAATAAATATTGTTTAGACAAATTGTATTTTCACCATTCTTGATCCAAAATAAACTAAAATAACATAGAAAAGTAGTAATTCGATAATTTAAAATTTTAATTGACATTCAAGATGCTAAAAACTCTTTCTGGATATTCAAAAGAATTGGCTACGTTCACATATGCCATATTAATATTTTTGACATAAGCATCATTACTATCAGTAGCATGATTTAGGGAAATAAAGCAATATCAATAATTAATAGAGATTCATAACATGCTTGACGTACTACAAGTACATGACAAACTTTCATATTGCTTCAATAACATGTTAGAATTATTACTTTCCCTTTTTTCTTCTCATTATTTTCTCACTTCTGGTGAGTATATATTCAATGTGGATTTAATGAGTCATTATTATAGTATAAGAACAAAGTATATTTCTACTAGCTGCGATCAAAGTTTCGTATATAATTATATTATAATTTCTAATGTCATTCACTTCAAGAAATAATATAAAAATATTTGGTCGAGCGTCAAAATATTTTATCAATGACTCATTTAGTCTTATAAGATATAAATTCAAAATACTTTTGAAAAACTTTTTCTAGATATTGCTACTACAGGAGCATGTTAGAAATATGAGAAATGAAAAATCTTTTATCCATCACATTACTAGTGATATTTCTCATTATAACTTTAATTGAGGATAAATTCTAAAAGCAATAAAATTTTGCATACTGATAGATATAAAATATTACAAGCACACTTATAACAAATCATAACTAGCATTTATATAACAATCATCTTCTGGTGATTGTATGTTTCGTTCACAATTTGCTAGTAATCAAGTGGCTTTGATACTTTGTATTTCTTAAGTGGTGTCTTCATGACTCACAATATCCAGATGCATATATTCTAATTGTCATGATTACATGGATGATTTTTATCATATCCGGGTTTCTGTCCACGGTTTCGACCATGACTACGACCTCTTCCAGGGTCATAATCATTAGTTCTAATACATTCACACACAGATTTAAAGTAAATTGTGCTTTTGGTAGAATAATCATCTTCTGGTGGTCAAATTTTTTCTTTTAGATCTTTCCACAAAATAAGTGAATCTTTCACGATAATATATTCCGCCTTTAGATCTTCATGAAAATTATGACGGAGAAAAATCATGACTTTTATGCGATTTTGAGATGATGATGTATTATTTTCAACAATGGTGTCTGCAAGACCCATTACATCTCAATAAATTTAAGCATCTAATGTCTATGTCATATAATTCTTTCTATAAATATTAAAAATAAAAAAAAACGAGTTTTGAAAAGTTTGCCATGAGTATTCAAAGGTAGAAAAAATACATCTTTTTCTCTTGATTAAACTCTCAACTTCGGTGGCAGAGACTCGTGCTGATAACGTGTTATGAATTTGTTGACGAGCAGTCGTTGTCGGCACAACAAAATAGTAATACTAATGTAGAGAGTTTAATAAAGAAATTATAATGTAGAGAATAGGAGAAAAATATAGAGAGAAAATAAAGAGAAAGAACAAGAGAGCTTTTATTGATTCTCTAAGAGTAAATTGATTAATGAATGAGTGTATACAAAACCTCAATCTAGAGCCCTATTTATAGGGTCATAATACAAGAGTTTATGAAAACTCAAATTCTAATGGGGAAAGGAAATCAAATCTGATTAGGAGTCATATTTTGGGAGTTCAGTTCTCTTCAGAAAACTGATTAATATGAACATCCACATATTATTTCATAACATTACTTTTGTTTTTGTTCACTTTATCAAAGTATTTTTTTCTTGAGAAAATGGAATTAATATATTAAATAGCAACACTTATATATATGGTTAATACACCATAGAATATTAAATATCGTGGGAAAAGAATCTTGATGCATAATTTCTTAAATTCTATTATGCATTGTTTTTTCAAAAAAAAAAAAAAAACCCGATGGAGATAACTAGAAATCCTCTACATATATGTCAAAGCCTTTCGCCAAATCCAAATCTTATGCACCCAAACCTGAAAAGTGAAAACCTCATTCCAGACGAACACATTGCAGTAGATTTGGTACATTTTATTCAAATTTCAAACATTGACTAGCACATTAAATTAACATATAAGTATATTTTTTATAGTGCCTTTGTTACAAGTATTTAATTCATCTGATTCTTTTTTTTCTATCCTTATGTGTTAGTTTTTAAAAAGAAAATTATTTGATGAGATGAATAAATCCTTACAAATGCGGCACATGTTTGAATTGTGTGGGATTTTGGGCAAAAAGTAATAATAGAATCATATAGAAGTACCTAAAATGTCCAAGGACCATACTAACGTAAAAAAGACTTTTTGTGAACTTAAATGTGATGACCCCTAAACATTGGGTATTCCCTCCCAACTTCCGAACCATTCTCAGTCTAATACCACTGGCGGCAGATATCAAAAACCATCCAATGCCGCATTTGTTGTGCCAACTTCAAAGGCCAACTTCTCTTTTTCTTGGTGGCCATAAATCAAAGGGACTTCCAATCAAATTCAAATTTTGCCAACAATTCAAGCCCAAATAAATTGCAGAGGAAGAAAGACGTACAACGATAATAAACAGAGTAGGGAGAAGAAGAAGAAAGGAAAGTAAAAATGGTGGTTTTAGTGGTGGCAACAATTCAAGATCCAGCATCAATCAACCCGGCAAGGGTCCTTTTGGGCATGCCCGGTTGGGAGCCTGGTCCTAGTATGGAGGGCATCAAAAGTTTCAAGAATGGAGCTATTTTGAGATTATTAGAACAAGAAAAGACCATAATTGAGGAGGATGATTTGGACCAACGTTGGGAAAACCTCTCCGGCGAAGTGGTTGATGAGGTCATTTTTCTCAGCAAACACACTGCTGTGTCCAGCCGTGCCGCCCTCACGATCCACCCAATTGGTACATCACGTCTTCATATATTGCATATATTTGTATACCTCGTCTTTTGATGTTTTCCTTTGTTCCTTTTTGTGAACACTAGTAATAGGTGCCTTCTTAGTCTACTTCTGGCAATTTTGCTTCTTCGTCATCATTTAAGGGCATGATGTAGAACGATTTTGCGTTTCTTGATGCATATGAATGTATTTCTGAGATTCGTATCTATAGTTTTGAAATTTATTTCATATTTTTCTCCCTTCGCATAAATGTTATACTTTTGTCTGTGCACTTATGCAGGAATACCACATTTGAAAGAGGGATATATACTACCTCAAGGAGGAAAGCCCGGATGGGCAGGGCCACCAAGTCCTAGGATGGGGCAGTGGCTGGTTCTTTTGAAGAAAATTGCTACAGCTCATAATCTAGTTCCTGAATTTGAGGTAGTTCTCTGCTTGCAATCTTTAGGACCTCTGATTATCACACTTGAGGCTTATGTATACAAGCTTAATCTTATCTTATGATCGATACTAATGTGTTAATTCAAGCACTCGAGAGCCCTTTATTCTTTTTCTTTGTTGTTACCTATTCTACATTTTCATTTTTTGCAGATACGATAAAAGTTTTTACTTTTTACATTGGTTATGAGCTATTTAGAAATTTGCAACTTTGCAACTTCGGAAAGTAAAGACGTTTTTTACCCTTTTCCTGGTTAATGTAGATTACTTTCGAGGCTACTCATCACGGACCTGTGACTAGTAAACCCACAATGTTTATTGAGATCGGTATGTTCTGACTTCATTTGTTGTCCTTTTGGGTTTCATAACTGTTTGTGTAACTTTATTTTTTGCTGACCATCTCTCTTAACATCTTGCTTCCGAGTACTTTAAATTACTCACTCTTTACCATATTCTGCAAGAAAAGTGAGGTTAACTTAGAAAAATAAAAGAAACCCGAATTTGAGATATATGTTTTACAATGAAGTAAAGTAAATCACAACTTTGCTAGTTGCAATTTTGCAGGTTTGTCAGTGTTCGACTGCAATAATAAGTTAGTTACCTCTATGTACTTTCTTTGAGTATTTGGACAGGGTACAAATATGATTATTTTCAGTTGCTAGGTTTGTAACTATCTCAGTTTAATTGATTGAGTTTCATTTTACTCTCCATACTTGGCTCCATTTCGGTAAATAGTTGATAAATGTTCATTTTGCTAATCAGTCGCAATACTAGTTGTATATCGAATTAGAAAACTGCCTTTAGTTCGCTAGCTCATAACTAAAGCAGTAAATTTTTGGCTAGTTAAGTAGTCCTGGATTTCATCTACAATTCCTGCAGTTGTATCAAACACAGACGTTAACTTGATTGGCCCTTGTAAACTGTTTTTATCTGCACCCACAAGGATAAAAGAGGGGAAAGACAAAGAAAAGAGTATGGATATTTATTCTGTAGATTATCAAATTTTGATAGATTGCATTAATGGCCTTCAGTACTTGTGAACCTGATAGTACATTAAATTTCCATATGAAGAATTTTTGAAACTATGGCAGCTTTTCTTACTTAATTATGATTGGCTTTACTTTTTGATTCAATGGGTAAAGATGGGTAAATGCGGGAGAGTAGTAATGGTTCAATGGTTCATCGTTGTAATGGCTTGCTAGAACATTCCCTGCCATCTCATCCCTCTTAAGCGTTTTTTTGTACTGCATTGTCAATCATCTGATATTGACGTATCAGTTATTCTTCTGTGTTGAAGTAGTCAGTGGTGCTAACTTTTGACTTAATTCTTAAGTGTCTTTTGTTGATACAGGTAGCACAGAAGAGCACTGGGGTAGAGATGACGCTGCTCGTGTTATTGCTCAGGTGAGGTCAAATATATGTCTTTCCCGCTTATATTTCAGTGACATTCTTATTGCATGTCTTTTATTGTCTTTTGAAGTTTTAGAAACATAGCAATTCTATTCTTTTGTGCCCACATTTTGTTTTGTATGTGGTTTATTGAGATACATTAGTTATATGTTGTTTAAGACAATTAATCCAAATGTTGATCCTTAAATTCTTTTATTTGCCCCCTGCCACCCCCAAAAAAGGAAAAAAAGATCCTTTCTTATGACATGAACATTCTTCTCCAGTGCATGCTTCGTACATTCCTTGCTGTCTTGCCGTGAGGTATGAAAATGGTCAATGCATTGACACTGTTGCAAAAGCCGTCTGGGGTGGTTGGAATTATATTTGTAGTTTTTCTTATCTAACCAATTTTGTCTATATTTGAAGTTAATTTGGGAAGGACTTGGACTGGGAGAAGGTGCTCCTGTTGGAGAATGGAACAGGTACATTAATCAGTGCAATAACATCTTTTATTCTTTGTCTCTAATGCACCTGTTTCCAGGTTGTTTTTTCATGATTTTGGATCTCCTTCTCTATAGTTGAATTAGTAGTATACCAATCTTTAGAGAAAGCCTATCTTCTTACCACGTGAAGGAGCAGTTGCGTCTGATCCTGTATTTTGATTGCTTTTGTCTATTCAGAGAACTAATTTCTTTTTATCAGTTTTGTCGAACATTCCTTTGTGTGCTTCTTCGACTTGTCCACTGCTTGCCCTCAGCATTTTTAGTACTCTTACTGTGTTTTCTAACAGAAACTTGGCTCTTTATTTCTCAGTGCAACTGGAAACAAAAAGATCCTTCTTGGGCTTGGTGGAGGGCATTATGTACCTCGGCATACGGATGTAATCAGGTAAGTCATTTACTATTGCTACATGTTGTCATTGTATTTGGAACTTGCTTCTAGATGCCACTCTTTTGCAAAGTAACTTCAAAATTGAGGTCACATGTACATTGAGCTTTTTGATTTTGTCCAATTAAAGTTAGGTTTACATGAGAATTCTATAGTCATATCTTTTGGTTGGTTCTTAAATGGTCATCTGCTATGGGAAAATATGTACTGGTGATTGTTTGGACTGTTATCCAAGAAGACTAACGAAGTCTGAAGCACTCAGAGAACTGCAACAAATGATATCACAACCTTTGCCTTCAGTTGGTCTGTCCTCTCGTGCCTTTGTTGCCTGGAATTTCGTATTATTTCTTTGTTTGCATTGTCTGTAATCTTGATTGTAATTGTTTATCTACTCTTCTTGATTGTTGGGGAAGTAAAATTGCTAGGGTGGTGAAATGTCACAGAATTTAACTTGCCAAAATTGGACAAATAAATATTTTGGAGGGGAGCTTAACATAATATATATTCTGTTTATCTTGTGTCAAACAATTGCAGTAAAGAGAATTGTTGGGTAGGGCATCTCCTATCAGGATATGCTTTGCCAATGGAAGATCCTGGCCAGTTAAAAGGAAAATCAAGTGCAGCTGTAGGAGGAACCTGGCGACAAGCAATTAAAGTTGCCTATGAGGCTACCGAGGCAGCCTTCCCTGGTGGAGTAGTCTTGGTGCATCTTGATCAAAAGTAAGTTACTTGCGATCAATTTGCAAATTTGCCACATGAATTTTTCTGCATACCAAACATGACTTAGCTTAACTTTGTGGCTGTAATGTAAAATCATACAGAATTGGAGATTATTTCTACATAAAGAGTTGACACATAAAGGTACATGTGCCAATAGAATTGGGAGATATAGTGATATTAGACCGTGCAAAATCCAGCTACCATCAATAGAGTTCAATGTGCACAAACTTTCATGAAAGTAAAAAAAAAATTATGTATGGTATGAGACTCATGTTATTGCACTGGAATCTTGATTGAGAAAGTAATAATCATGTTCTTTTCTGTACAAAGCAAAATTCTTTTATCATGATTGAATGCTTTTTCTAATGAAATCTATGTAGAACGTGAAGACATCTAAGAAGATTTCCATTTAAATTATGTTTTACATTTAGCATTGTTTTAATTATCTAAATTAGGTGAGAAATATCCTTGCACGTAATTTAGGAATGCAATTTATTTTTTAACATCTATTTCTACTTTACTTCTGGAACCTCTAGAGAGAATGACGAAATCAGTCTGTTCTCGTGCCTTCAATGCTACTGTCCAGATTTTAGAAATGAGTTGCCCTTTTTCTCCCCTTAACTTCATTAACCTTGTGCAATTTTTTCCTTCATTTGCTTTAGCTTTCCTTTCAAATAAGTCCAACATAAGCCATTGTTTCTCCTGCAGGAGTTTCAAGTCATGGCAAAAGAACGCGATTACTGAATATCTAAGCGAGCGAAACATAAAAATTGGTAAGCCTGGTGATTTTAGCTAAATTTGCAGGTTGCGGAGCAAGATGTGGTATCGTGTAGTAACATTACTCATTTTTTCAACCTTGAACACGTTGCTTTACCAAGCATGGAGTACACCGAGATGGCACACTAGTCCTCTATTTATATTTAGTTAATTTTTAGTAGGCAGTGAATTTTTTGGTTGTTCGTCGTCTAAGAGGTATGACAACCACGGGATATTTGAGATTCAACTAGTAACAGTCCGATTTTACATTTGATGGAGAAATTTTATACTAATGCAAATGGGTTATGTCGACACTGTGATATGTGTTTGAAAGCAGGAGCTAACATGAGCATGCCCCGATCTCCATTTCTGCAAAGTATAGGTAAGAAAGTCTTTTCTTCGATGAGAGATTATTGGCTTCCCAGATTGCAAGACGGAACCAAATCAGATAGATTCGCCGACATTTACCAAACCGATTGAAGAAAAGAGATCATTGAAACCTCAAAAACCTCGAAGTACCGGAACCAAAAAAACAAAGTTTGAGAAAAATCATAACGAATGTTATCAGAAGACATTCATTAACAACATCTTACAATAATTTGGAAATATGAATCCCTGATGAAGATATTCGTAAGCGTTGCTACTGAAAGGAGATACATTCATTGACATCGATTGGAATTTAGGCCTGCGAACATACAGCTTTTGAAGTTTTCTGGGAAGCGTTTGAAATGATCGCTAAGGATAATTTTTTAGCCCATTTAAGAGCCACGAGAAGGCCGAAGCTACTGAAGAGCATTCCTGCAGGGGTCCAGGGTGGTCCATCTCTCTTCCAGGCTTCCAATTTCCGAATGGTCCATTAAATTTAGCAAAGTGAGACTACAAATGATCACTCAGCATCCTCTTCAATGGAAGGGTGAGTACTCTGCCTGCTGTAATTCTGTAATTCTTGCATATCTGTGTTGTTCACTGTTGATCAGGTCACTTTCAGACATGATATAAACCGAAATGCCCTAATTAAAGCAGGTTCATTGAACTCTGCGCGTCTATGTTTGGCCGTGTCCTTTCAGATCTTTGATTGATCTCACACTTACAACATCAACGATCATTCGCCTCTCAGATCATTAGATCTTCAATAATAGAGATAAGTATACACAATAGGGAAATATCAAGATTTACTTAAAGAGTTTCCGAGTTTAAGGATCAAAGTAAATTCAGGACCGGACTCATCATAATTCCGGTTTTCCATTTCTTAGTGCATTTTTCATGCATATTAATACAATAAAAAGAATTCTTTGTTAGAACATATTCAAGGTGTGATTAGATATGGTTTGATTTTAAAATTTTTATTTTAAATTTTGTAAAAATTAAATTATTTGTAAAAGTAGATATAAGTTTTATAATTAAAATTTTTAGTTTAATTTTAAAATAAGATATTATCTAAAGAATCTTAAATTATTATTATATATTCGTGCGTAATACAACTTTTTAATAAAAGATTCATTTAATAATATGTATGTAGAATTTGAATATCCTCATTACACTTAGTTTCGCATATATCATACATTTGTCGTTGGTTTAATTCGGTTTGATCAATTCTGAGTTTTTTGAAGTCAAACTCACAACTAAAGCACTTAGCCAGCATCATTCTTACCAATCCTTGCATGTCCAACTACTTCACTAGTGACGATCCAAATGTAAGACAGTAAACAAATCACTAAACATCAGACTATCGAGATGAGATTGGACAGAAAACTCCAACTGTATCAATGCAATTATGATAAATGAAAATTTATTTTGTTAGAAGCATATCTAATTGGACATTATAGGTCTTAAATATTTCATTCACATCCCTCATCATTAATGTATTTAAAAATATATAACAATACTCGATTCGTTTCGAAATATAAAGTTTTTAATAAATTTTTTAAAAATATTTAATATTTTACGAAATTTAAATATATTTTTTAAAAAATTACCCTCATCATATTTATAATTATATTATTTTTTATTATATTAATAAAATTAATCAAGAACACAATAAAAAAATATCGCTTATCCTTTTTCTTAATTTATACAAAATATATTAAAAATTTTTATATTTTAAAATAATAAAATATTATAAGATCTTTAAACAGTTTAAACTTTTGTAATAATATGTATATTAGTATACTACATAAATTCACCCAGAATATGTGTATATACAGATCTTAACAAGTCAATGAAATATGTATGTATATGTATAATAATGATTACGGTAATAGAATATATTGCTGGCTCTTAACGGTTGTTTCGTCGCTGCAAGCCTTATCCTCCTTGAACGCCGAAAGAACCCCACCCGGGCGACCATGTCACCATCATTGTATGGTTTAACAGGAAGCAATTTGTCTCAGAAAACAACAATCTTTTGCACGTCGAACAGATGTTGTCCTCCGAGCGTCCATTCTTTTTTTCTCCCCCCTCGGACGTGAAGGAGACTCCTGAGAGAGCGAGAGAGAGAGAAATTAAGGCCAATTTAGTAATTGCACCTTTCGCGCCGATGGTTTTTGTTTCTTGGCTGCTTATTCTGTCACTTTCACCATTGCAACTTGGGGCTTATGTATGTCATGAATTATGCGAATGTCCTCATAACATTATACATACACAAAATATTTTTATTTATATATAATAGATAAATTATTATATTATATTTTCGTTTTTTGTTAGATTATTATATTTTCTATTAGTAGTATTTATATAATTTCTAGTGTAATTGAATTTGAAGTTAAGTTTTAATATTCTTTTATTAAATTGACTTCGTCTCATATTTTAAAATTCGGATCAAGTTGGAACTCTGGTTTAAATTAAACCTTATTTGAAAACTTACCAATCTTGTCGACTCAATTAATTAGGCTCAGCTCAATTCGTGTGACTGCCAACGTATAATTTGTGAACGTTCCTTTCAAAAAAGTAAGAGTGATGAGTGTGAGAAAAGGATTGATAGCTACTTGGAACCACTTAGCGCAAAAGTTCTAACATAAATGCAAATGCAGTACCATAAACTTTATCAAATAGTTGGAGGTTTAGCATAGATCCTCACTTGTTTATTAAAAAATTATTTTGAGATCAGTTGGACTCTTTTGGCATGTATACGTTGAAGAATTCTCCAGATTTGGTTTTATAGGATATACGTGATGTTAGAAATTATCTCTAATTTATAAAATTTAAATATGACTTATGTATTAGGTTACTATAAATTAAGGTAACTAAAGATTTTTATTAATTATAAGTTAGATAAATTAAGAATTTGATTAGATTATATATATCAGTTAATTTATTTAATGGACGAATGTTTAATTTACTATATGAGTTTCTAACCTATTTATATATATTTTTTCGACAGACATAAGTTAAAAAACTCTAAGATTTCTATCGTGAACTATAAAATTAGTCAGAATGTCCATTCAACTTGAATATTATATCCATCACTAAAAGTATCAATATATTTATGTATCAAATGTTCTGTATCAATCTTTTCCGCGGTTAGTTAGGTACATGCCATTAATATTTTTAACATGTGATAGATATAATTATAAAATAAGTTGTAATTTTTTTTTTTTACTTTTTTGGGTTTATACAAACAGGCGGAGATTGATTTCTATGAAGAAGGTATAGAGATGAGACGAAAAATAACCCTTTTTCTTTTCCTTTGTGAAGAAACATAAACATAGTCATAATCATCAGTTAAGAAATTATTTAGTAATAAATATTACACTATAAAGTAAACACGTAATAAATATTTATTAAAATATCATATTAATTATCATTTATGTCACATCGTAAAATATCACTAGATAAAAACCTTATCATTTTGTTATCAAATATTACTATTTACGTAGATAAAAATCTTATCATTTATGTTCTTAACATATAAATGGTAACTATTAAAAAATTTAACAGTATATATTTCTAGGCGAGTTGAAATGAAAGGAACAAAGCGACGAAATTCTTGAAGGAAAAGGTATAAAGGTAGATCACTTTTGATCTTTTCCTAATCAAAAAGCTTTTTGACATAATCATGATGATTACAAATGAACACATATCTCATCATAGACCAAACGCATTATGAACTTTTGTCCAAATAACCTTTTTTAATTTTTTTTAAAAAAAGAGAGGGGGAAGGAAAAATGGATGGCACCTTCAGCATCTTACGTCAGCATGCGTGGCAAGGAGCTGTAGCAAGAGGCATCCGGTTATGACACGTGTAATATGTGGGCCAATTAAGGACAGAAAGGAGTCGGCAGTGGAGTCATTGTGGGTCCTTTTAAGCAAAGTTTATTATACTAGATATTCCACGTGTGCGCTTCTTTGCTTGGTTGTAATTCAACATCCGTTGACTGTTGTGCACACAACAGGTTTTCATCTTTTGTCCTTCGGCCGAGACCACATCCCTGGGTTAATTTGAGGAAAATCACCATCTAGAAAAATAACGTAAGTGCATTTTTCCCCTTAAAAAAGATAAATAAAGTAATTTGAATTAGATTTTATTTAAAATTTTAATATAAAAATTTTATTTATTTTTATAAATAATTTATTTTATAAAAAATGATAAATATTTTTTAAATTTAAATACAACAAACATCCTATCATGCATCTCATGTATAAAGAAAATGAAATCTTTTCTTTCCAAAAAGGTGCATTTGGATTAAGAGTACACTTTTTTGTCCCCATGTAATAGTCATATCTAAATTCAACGTTTTCCTTTTTTTTCTTTTTATTGTGCAAAATTTTACGTAAATTTACTTTTAAATACATTTTTACGTAACTTTACATGTACTATTTATAAGGAAAGAAGTGAATAAAGTGAAATTTAAAGTTAAAAGAGGCTTTCCACTGATTATGGTATTTTAATAGAGTAATTATTCATTCTTAGCTTTGAAAATGTTATAGTTTTTCAGAAAGAGAAAATAATAAATACCTTTTAAATTTATTCTTAATTAATTCAATTTATTATTTACTAATACGAAAGGGAATTGATGAATTATATTGATAAATAAGGATAATTCTAAAAATATAATTTTTAAAATTTATAAAAAGTCATATTTTTTAAGATGAGAAAAGTGACTCAAAAGGTCTTATATTTTTATTTTTTACTATTGATACATAGTTATCAATTTTCTTTGCTTTTGTTTTCTTCTTTGAAGTAAGATAAATTTAACTTTGAGAGCATCTGATTTTAAAATTAAATTTTAAATTTTAAATATAAATTTATATCTCTTCTCACATACAATTTAATTTTTACAAAATTCAAGATAAAAATCTCAAAATAAAACTCTAAATGAACTGTATAAGAGAAATATTTTATCAATTCCAACCATAAAAAAAATACTATTATTTTGTAAATGCTTTATCCAACATAATTCTACCAATTAAAAAATATGCCACAAAATGTTATGCCATGTTTGTTTCATTCGAATGAGTTTCTTTATCCTAAAAAGCCGTCACCGTACACATTACATATTCATTATTCACATCACAAAGACACAGCATTATCTCTGACTTTCCCCCCTTTTTTCCTGAAACGTTGTCTACTTTCACCCCCCCAAACAACACTTTCTATGTTTCCTTTATTTTTTTCTTTTAACAACACAAAAGAATGACAAAAAAGAACAAAATACAACTCACGTCCAAAGCAAACCTTTGACTTTCCCTTTGTCCCCAGTAGACCCCCTTTTTCACACAGGAAAAACCTTGTCAGCTTTCCTTTCTCAAATTCCATTGTCAGACTTTCCCACTACGCTCCCCTCCCAATACTATTTCCCTTTTATTGAAAAAACAAATATCAAATTTCAAAGAAAGCAGACAAAAAAAAAAAAATTGTTACAAACCCTGATTCCGTACTGGTTTTATGATTTGATATAAAAAAACAAAAAAAAAGCCAAGAAGCACGGTGATGATTTGTTGTTAATTTCAAGATAATGCAGATGGGCTAATGCAATATTTGGAGTTGTTTCAAGAGATAATGTTTTTGAGGACATTATCTTGTTCTTCTTAAGATAGAAAAGTGGGACAAAAAAGTTTGCCATCATTGACTAGTTTTCTCTCAAGTTTCAAGTACAAAAGCCTCTCTATAATGACAATTGTAAATAATAATAACTAGATTCTTAAAATAAAGAGGTTAACGCGATATCTAGAATTCTTTCAAAAAAAAAAAAAAGAAAGTATTTTGCTTGTCAAACTATAATGGTTCTTTTGAATTGAAGACGAGGAAGGAAATAGAAAGGGGAGTAATGAGAGAGAAAAGAAGAAGAGAGGAAAGGGAAGAAGCTGATTTATTATAGTGTTTAGATAGTTAATAAGATAGAAAAAATATTTATTAATTTATATATTTATACTCTTTTATATAAATATAACTATATTAAGATAAAAACAATTTAGTCAATTTAACAAAATTTATTAAAAATAATTTCTTTCCTTCCATTTCTGACCAACTTTGGATAGAAATGATATTGATCTTTTAAAACTAAAATTAATCCTTTTATTCACTTCCTATTCCATTATTTTCCTTGTTCTTTGCTTCCCCTTTGTTTCCATTAATACAATTGGGCCTAAGTGAATATAATAATAGTTTGAAGTTATCTAATAACATAATTATACATAATATCTTGTAATTTTTTGAATTGAAGACTTTTATGATTGGATAAGATTTGATATTGAAATTTTTATTTTAGATTTCGTAAAAGTTAAATAGTTTATGAGAGTAGACGTGAGTCTCACACTTAAAATTTTGAGTTTCGTTTAGAGGTATCCAATCTCACCTTTTATGTTTATGTAAGTTTTACATTATGAATTCTAAATTCTTTTTTTCCCCTGGGTTATGAATTCTAAATTTCATTGATTGCATTTAAATTAATTATATAATTTTATACTAAATAATCTATTAAAACACGGAACAGAAGATCGATATAGCTTTGGGGGGTTGAGAATTTTGTTATATATACTATGTCGTTATTGAGGCTATAATTAATGCCTTTTAAACTGCCTCTTACACGCCATTTATTGTACATCCTCTTCGTGCGCTCCAGTCCGCCGGTGCACTAAACCGTATCCCCTCGGCCCACTCGGCCACCCCACGCACCCACCACCCCCTCTCTCCCTCTCTATCTCGCTATAATAGAGTACTCTGGTTATGTGTTTGTACATCCAAATTCATACTATGTAATGTCAATCAATGATCACATAGTATTAGGAGAGATTGGAGAGAGGAGACGGTGGTGAAAGAGTTGACCTTTGGTACTAGTATTTAAGGGAGGTAAGCAAAGATTGATGGCTTCTTTCCATTTTCATGTTTTTGTATGAGTACCGCTGCAGCGCTACTTTACAAAGTACGCCTCTAACACAACTCCTAGCATTCATTCATACCAACTTTCTCTTTCTACAATCCTCTCTGGGTTATCATCTATACATATCTCTATCTTTCTTCACTTCACGGTTTTGTAACTTGTGCTTCTTTCTTCATTATGGCTGGATAAGCTTAAGCCCAGGTCTCTCCTTCTCTTTCCACCCCCGTCTTTGTGCCGTATATTGTGAGTCTGTTTGAATTTTTGTGTGTCTATCTGTTTATACTCGTGGGCCTTTCCTTTCTTCTGGTTTGGGGATTTCAGATCCCGGGCTTTGATTTTTGGCTGACGACTGTATGTGTTGATCTGTCCTTGGTGATATCATTTTAATCATTTTTCTCTGTTTCTTGATTCTCAGAGATTTTCTGGTTCCGGGTTTTCTCAGTAAAGCTTGTGTTGGGTTTTCTTTTTGCCATTCTACTGACGATTCTATGTGGTCTTTGCAGTTGAGAGCAAATTCTCATTCTGTTCTGCACGGTTCAAGAGAAAACCCAGTTTCTTTTATCCACTGAACAGGTACTATAACTCCAGTTTCCTATTTGTCTCTTTTGTTTTTCCTGTTCTTTCTTTGCTGTTTAGCATTTTCGGGTTTTTGGACTAAGAAAGCGTCAATTTTATTGGGATTCGAGGAAAATCTGTCAGATTACTATTTGGGTTTCTTCGAGATTCAATGACAACAGTTAAATTCTGGAAGGCCTTTTTTACGGGTTTAAAGTAGATTAATAAAATTGGCTAATGGGGTTAGATCTACCGAGGAAGAGAGAGCTAAAAGACAAAACTAAGTGTTGGGAGAATGTGGGATGGGGATTGACTTTGGAGGTTGGTTTATATTTTAGCTACTGAAGTTTTTGAGTAAATTGTTGGAAAGTTGTGGCCTTATTTGTCCTTTTCTTTACCTGTAGACAAAGTTGAGATTCCCACTTTCTGTGGTTATGCAACCAAGGTAGTAAAACATTTTCTATGAAGTTAAGCCTTTGCTCCTTAAGAAATTCCAAGAGTAATTTTGTGAAGTTGAGATTGATAGGAAGGATACCCAGATGACTAACGAAGTTTAGCATAGCTGAGGAAGAACTAAGCAACCATTGAAGTGAAAATACGGAAAAGTATTTTGTACTCAAGTCATTCCTTATCTGCCCTTTTGTTTTCTTTGTTTCGTTTAACGATTGAAATGAATATTTTGATTTTCAGAAGTGGTAATCTTTAGCTCACAAAAGCTCTAATTGTTGTAGCTGCAGATTTTTTATTTTAATTCTTTTCTTCTTCGGTAGATCAATGCACTTGCTTTTAAATTGAAACATTGCATTGAGAGTCTTTTAGATTGTAGTATATACTGGCTGCTCTTCTTCCCTTTTTCATTTTTTTTTGGGTGGGTTCAGAGATGCCAATTGATGCAACTTTTCTTGCCGTGAAATAAAAGTTTGAGCTTCTTCCTGTCTCCTCTGCCCTTCTTCGTCCCTTGTTTGGGATTTCCAGGGATCATTACTTTGTCTACCCTGTTGAATCTATATTTTTTGTGGTTGTTTTTATGCAAGGTTTTGTACTTTTCTCTTACCTTTTTTGGCAACTTTAAGGTCGGAATAAAATTATTTACTTTCAACTTTTTGGTATAAGTTTGGTTTTCTATTGTTACCCATCATCTACTATGTTTAATGCTTTTTATTGAGCTGAAGCACTTCATACTTTAAATATCTTCCATCCAGTGTTGCTTTAGTAGTAAACTAACTTTTTCTTATTCTCTTTATAGACAGGTTTCCTGAGTCATATTTGCCTGGACGGTGGATGTTTGCGTCGCAGCTTTTGAGCATTCTCCAAACTATCCCAACGGATGTGAACTATGAAACCTGGTAATTCTGCATCTTTTATGGGCTTTGCATGGTTGCTACTGCTAATTCTGTCATTTATTGCTCCACTTGGTGCATGCAAAATGCCACTCTTCCTTTTGTATATTCTTTGCCCTTATTATTTTTAACAACTCAACGTGAATTTTTGGGGGTTTAACCAGGCACTTACTAAATTTTTTGCCTTTTCAGTATAATACTCTCCTCACATTTAGAGGTGCATGCGTATCAGTTCAATTTGAGGACGATTTTAATGGTAGTATCATTAATGATGTTACGAATTTATTCCAACCAAAATGCTGTCTGGATTCAATCATTTGATTATTTTAAAATTTTTTGTTCATAGTATTTCTACCTTTTTACCTTCTTGTCACATCTGGTAAAGCAGCAACTATTTTTCAACATTTTCAACCTTCAATCAACAAATTAAGTGCTTCATGATGATGAAATTTATTTGTCTGGCATATAATCTGTAAGCATGGTTCTGAAACATTTGCTTGGCATAACAGTGCCTTCAACGCACCTAAACCGAAGTTCAGTATGACAGAGAATCAAATTGGAATCATGTGTAATTCAAATAGATACGAGAGGGAGGCTGATCGCTTATCTTTCTCAGCAAGTGACCCATTGCATGCAAATTGCTGTGGAGGAAATCCAAATTCTTCAGCATTTGGGATAGAAGATGGACGTGATTTTTGGAGCACTGCAGTATCTAAGTCCTCTGTTTTGGATAATTCTACCAGGAGTAATGGTACTGAACCTGGAGGTTCACCAATGGTGGGAGATCAGATCCCATGTCATTTATATGGTTTTGAGAAAGATGCAGAATCACTTGTATCTGGTGTAAAGGATGAAAATGAAACACAAATTACTCAGGAAGCTGTGCGCTGTGTGATAGATGGCCAGTTACCCAATCGTAATGGGAAAGAGCCTAAAGATTCTGAGACCTCTACTACTGTTCTGCAAGCATTGGAATCAGACTTGAATCCCTTCACAGATAAAAATGTTCCGGAGTTTGAGCTGCCTGAGTTTGTGGTTTGCTACAAGGAGAGTGATATTCAGATTGTGAAGGACATATGTGTTGATGAAGGTGTGCCTTTTGAGAACAAAAGTTTGACCGAAACTGACAAGGATGATCATGCTGGTTCTTTTGTTTTGCAACCTTCTGATGTAGGCCGGTATTTTGGTACTACCAAAGATCCTGATGTTGAGAGTTTTGTTCTTGGTGGACTTAATGTTTCATCTCTGGAAAATAATAGCCATGATTCTGCCTGTGAATTAAGGACTGAAAAGGTAAACATTGAATAATTTATTCTTAAAGAAGTCAAAATCCTCCTCATATATCCATTTTGGCAAAGTTGGTGCTGATACACTGTTTTCACCACAGATAGATGAAGCAGGGGCTGCAGAAGATGGCTTAGAAGAAAGATCTTCTGTAAGTAGTTCACATGTCTCAGAAGACTTTATTATAGGGGAGGCTCTTTTGGAATCTTTTAAATGTGACGAGGGCAAAGTTGCAGATCAGCCAGATAAGGTTAGTTCTGCTTTTGTTGCATGCTTTCGCTACCGACACGAAGATACACACATGCTGTACATGAATTTGAAAGGCATGACCCATCCACACTAAAAAAAAAAAAAAAAAAGGAGAGAATCGGATAGGCGTGGGCATTCTGTTAATTCCATGGTTAAGAGCAAACTATGTGTTCATACGTTTATTGTGTTCTATTTCAAATTTGTTGTACTGCAGATTCCTTCTATAGAGGCAATTTTGGAAAGCCTTTCTGTAGCTTTTACTTCTGAAGATTCAAGAAAAGATGGTCCGGTTAGTAACTTGTGTTACAACAGCAAGGTGGAAGGTGGGACCATTACTTTTGACTTCAATTCTTCGAAATCTGGTTGTACCAGCAGTATGGAGGGGAGTGGTGAAGACCGGGGTGCTGAACTCACTCCAGAAAAAGCTCCTGAGGCAGAGAATGAGAATCTGAATGACCACTTGGCTTCCCCAGCTCAGTTAGCCAACAGCGAAGAGAAGATCAAGGAGAATGCTTCTGATACAAAACCTCTGAGACGAGATGCACATAATGATGAGAATGGGCACTCTGGCAATCTTTCAGTGTCCGGTCGTCTCCAGCGAGGTGAGGGTGAGTCGAGTTTCTCTACATCAGGTTTAATCACATACTCCGGTCCAATAGCTTATTCTGGAAGCGTCTCTCTCCGGTCTGATAGTAGCACAACCAGTACACGCTCCTTTGCCTTTCCAATGTAAACATTTCCCGCAGACTCTTTTTCTTATTTTTCTAACATTGGAAAGCCATCGATTCGAAGCTAACAGTTTCTTTTGCATTTAACAGCCTACAAACTGAATGGAACAGCAGTCCAGTAAGAATGCAAAAGGCCCGGAAACACAGAGGCTGGAGGCATGGCCTTTTTTGCTGTAGATTCTGAATGCTTCTCCATCCATAGGTTCTCTTAGTTTAGGTACATACACAATTGAAATCTAAAGTCGGCTTCCCTTGAAGATAGTATACATGTCAATATTCTTATAGGTATGGAGTATTTTATGCAGTAGATACATCATGCTTCTAGTTGTTATCTAAAGCTTGCAGATCCAAAAGTGAATGACATCTGGGATTTTTGTTCTATTTATGAGAAATGATATACAAATTTCTTAAATGGTAGGGTTAATCAAATTTCCTGTGCCTGATAAGATTCTTCAGTTGCCGGGTGGATATTCGTGAAGGTTGCAATTTAGTTTGCTTTCAGTGTATATTTAGCCTTACTGGTAGTCTTCTCCTTCCAGCATAATGTTTATACCTGCGGTCAGAGCATGCATGTCAACGCACTGACATGTGAGGTTTCGTGCTGCGGTTCTCGCTTGATTGAGCTCTCTTGTGCTGTCTAACTGTCTTAGCGTCTGAAATATGAATATGATTATGAATTGTTTTGCTTCTTTGAGGTGTAGAGGTTAAAGATTGGGTACTTCAAAAATTGTGTAAATCTTTACCGACTTTTTCTTTGGCAGGTTTCTTTGCTTCCTTATCTCAAAGATTATTTACTCCACATTTCCATTCCTCATCCACCGACAGTTGTTTTTGGGCACTGGGTTTTGTTCATTCTGTTCCAAGAGATAAAAAGCTCATCTTCTAGTATCCCACTAGGGGACAATACAAAGTCCATTTAATTCAAATTTAGTGTTAAACAATCAATCCTTGAAGGACAGTTCAGAATTATAAAAACGAACAATTTTGACAAGTAGAGGGGGATTAGATTGGCCGAATGTCATTAAGCGATAAATTTTGAATTCCATTTCCATCACTTAAGGTTTTTGCTGCTGCAGCATTTAGCATGGAGACCTTCTGCTGTGGGGCACAGAGAGGAAAACATGTCTTCTTAGAATAACGGCCAAAAATGGTAAAATTGCAGTATTCTGCGCTGATATGAGAAGACTTTCTTTCCCATGACCTGTTCTGTTAATATTTGATTAATGGTACAAGACTCATTCATATCTCTAAAACCTTGGCCTACCAAATAGGAACCCAAAGCTATTATCGTTCTACTTGAATGTCAAATGGTCCTTTTTTCGGGGAGGGAAACAATGCGCTAAATACATGAATCAGGGTACATCACCCTTTCCATACATGCGATGAACGGCATATTTTTCCAAAAAAAGGTTCAAACTTGTTAAAAGAACGTTTATATATAAGTTTTTCAAAGTATATTCTGATTCTTTTACGCTTTATCCATTAATTTTTTAATATAATTATTTTGACATAAATTTTTATCTTGTTTACATATGTAATCATTGTCACACTATGCAAAAAAAAAAAAAAAAAAAAAGGAAAAAAAGAAAAAGAAATTATAGAGTTAATAAGTAAGAAATAAAAGAAGGGTCCTGAACTCTTTTTATTCTTCCAACAAACTCTTTGCCATTTAGGCCCCTTTTACATATATATATGCGCAAATGCTTACTAAAACCAGAAGACTATGTCACACCATAGTAGGTGGGAAAATCAACCCAAAAGTTATTTTGAAGGTTCCTAAAAAGGGAAGCAATTAAAATATGGGTTTTCTGTGAACTCGTTTTGGAAATCTCCATTTTGTGCTTTGTGTATGTTCTCTTCTCTGTCCCTATCTTTCTGTGGACTGTGGACTACTGCTTTCTGAACTGTTATAAATTCCAAGCTCTGGCTTCAAATTAGAACCTCCCAAGTTGACTAACTTCTTTAGCTATCCATGGAGTTGTTCACAACCATCACAGTACTCAGCATTTTTCTGTCCTTCAATACCGGTGCTAATTCTCGGCAGATTCTGGTCAATTCACCTAAAAAAAAAGGTAAAATCCCTTTATCCTTCTTCTGTATGCGAGCTGGTGCTCGAGCATCAAATGAGTGACCCCTATCTACTATTTCTTGCTCATTTATAATCTTGCGTAATTGGAAAATTTGCTGCAGATCATGATTTGCAGCTTACGCTACCTCCACTACCAAGGAAACTCAGGCTTATTGATGAGACAAATGTAAGAACTTTTCTTCAATGCTACTTATCTGAAGCTTGTTATCTTTCAAGTATATTCAATCAATGTTAGTACTAAATCTTTCTGCTTGTTCATCAGGAGAAGGCTGTTGAAACTACGAATTATGTGTTTCAGAACAAGCAGGAAGAAGCATTGTCTGGTAATTTTTCATAATGAAAAGCTTTCTTCTCAAGTTTTCTAGGAACCATGAATTGGATTATTACAACCTGAAAACTTGCTAATCTTTTGCATTTTGTTCTTATTATATATGGGAATTTTATGTTATTCTCTGCATTATAACTTATTGTTGATGATCAACATCAGAACGATCTTTTCCAAGTAACATTCTATGATTTTTCTCAGCAAAAGAAAGAACTAATATGGCTGCCTGTGCTGCGAACAAGTGCCATTATTTTCTCGTGCTTTCATTTTCTACTGGTGTCAGCTTTTGTTTACTATATTCCTCTTTAGGACAGGAACAATGGACATACACATCTGCTCTGCAAAGTAGACTCTCTTTTTCTTCTTTTGTTAGAAATTTGCATCATCAAAGTTGCCACTACAACTTATTCTTCCCCCTCGACTTTTCAAGATTGTCAAGTAACAGCTGAATAAACAAAACCAGTCAGCTACCATATAACCCCCTTCAAATGGCGGAAATTTCTGATATATATGGACCCGTTATGCAATCACTTAACTAACACTAACACAAATGATTTACAATTAAATAATTCTTCCACCAAGTTTCGAAGAATCTATATATTTCGAATAATTTATGTTCCCGTGTCCAGGCAAATTCCATCAGACAGAAGAAAATTTGGTGCATGCGAAGAAAGGGACATGGCAAGAATGGAAGGAAGGGGCCGACAGATCCCAATTCTTTACCATGGATTATAGTCATGTGAGAAGAAGACGACCCATACACAACAAGTTCACCCCAACTCATGTGGCTCCATGAAACATGGGATAGGACGATCAAACGAAGCAAAGCTTTTTTGCGAACAATTTTGTGAACCAAATGGTTTGCTGTAATTAAGAAAATCAGGAACTTGTTGTCTTCTAGCTTTTTTATGGCCGACATTAGTTAGCAGAAAACCCTAACTTTTTGTTACTAAGTAAGCCGTTTTTGTATGCTTTTTGAGTACGTAATAAGTTTGAATTTTCTTGTTTGCTAAGTCCGATTTTTCGTTTTATGTTCTCTCACAGATTTCGAGCATGTATTTTGGTGCAAGAACCGCCATTGATGGGAAGATTGAGGTCAAGAACCGGTTAAAAATTGAAGGGAAGTATAAGATAACAGTAGTGGGATTCGGCTGTCCGAGGAGGACAGAAATTCTAGCCTTAGCCGTACGTTATGCGCATGCATGTGTCACCTGACTCGGTTCCCTTTTTCGAGAAAATTGGAATACCAAGATTTATGGAACAACTAACCATGCAAGGAAAAAAAAAAAATTCATGCATGAAAAAAAATGAGAATTATTCAGATTTTTTTTTTTGGTCAAAGAGTTATTCAGATCCTTAATCCTTCTTATAGTTTACATAATACTTTTAAGAATTATTTTTTAACAAAAATATAGTACTATCTTTTTTTAATTACGAATTTAATACTCACCTATATTCCCTTTCATATTGTATGGTCCTTGTAAAGAGTAAAATTGTTAATTTTTATAAATTAATTTATATCAAAAATTATAAACTCATTGCTTTGAGAGTTTTTTTTTAAATCTAGCTTATCATATCTTGATATTAAAGACAAAGGAGATATATATATAAATCACGCTATGTCTAATAAAAATATTATAAAATTGATGATTACTTAACATATAAAAAACTAACATCTTAATTCATATGTCTAATAAAAATATTTTTATTAACATATAAAAAAACATCTTAATTCATATATCTAATAAAAATATTATAAAACTGACGATTACTTAGTAGGTCAGAAGTACCATCTTAATTCAAATTAATTTAAATTTCTATTACAAACATAAAAAAATTATGCTATTAGAATTCCAAACAAATTCATGAAAATTATTAAAAAATATATTAATTTTTGTTTTCCTCTTACAAGATCACCAAACTTCGTAAAAGTTCAAACAAAAGGAAATATTTTCATTTAAAATTTCTATTTAATCCTATTCTTTCTTTCCCCATAAATGAATCGTTTATTAGTAAATCTTAGTTGAAAGTACATTAAACTTTAACGTACTAAAGAGTAATTTCAGTAACTTTGCATAGTTGCCGCTTTTTTTCCTCGCTGCGACTCTTAGAGACACAAAATCGCCACCGTAGACCATAGTCAAAGGGCCAAACCTCCGCCGAACCACGCCGATTCATGGCTTCTTCAGCCATCCTCTCCGCCACCAGAAACGCGATGAAAAAGACTTATTTACCCTTCAACTTCCGTTTATTCTCCAACTCATCCTCTTCTTCCCCATTCTCCACCCTCTGCAGAAAGCGCTGTCTTTCCGCGCCACCCCAGCCTCCACCAGTTCCCAAGAAGGTGCCCCACACAGTGTCTGCTAATGGGGTGTCGTGGCAAGACCTCTACCACTGGATGTCCAATGCAAACGATCCAGATTTTATCAACTACGTCCATCAAGAGAACAACTATGCAGATGCTTTCATGGAGGACACCAGTGAACTTCAGAGGACCCTTTACTCTGAAATGATTAGTCGAATGCCCTCCAAGATTTCTACCCCTCCTGAACGCTGGGGCCCTTGGTATGCCTTTTTTGTCAACACTCTTTTCATACGATAGAGGTCTATTCAAATGAGCTTCTCTACATGCATGAAAATTAAGTAGGCACAAAAAATATTTTGTTTTTTAATATCAGTTTATGTTTGTTGTGAGTGGTTTTATAGTCCAAAGGAAGTGATTTGAATTTTCTGCTAGAAGCATCCTTAGGCAAAAGGAATATCGTCACAGGCAGGGTAAGCCTTCAAATAAGCATCTTAGAATGTGATCATGTAGCTCCTGAGGCATATTTTTGTTCGAATTTAACGTTGAATGACGGGAATGTGCTGATTTATTGTTTGGTTAATTAGAATACTTGGTAAAGTTTGGAGTTTTCTTGAGAATGTGCAGAAAAAGTCCTAGCTTGAATACTTTGTACTGCTTGGGCGAGCTCAAGTGTGTTATCTGAAGCAGCTGTTTATGTTGATTTTACAAATGGTTCTTGTGTGTATCAATCAATAATTATTTGAATGATTCCAGTTTAGCGGATTCCTGTAGGTGAGATGACCTTACTTCATTATGGCCTCTACAGGTTGTACTACCAATACATTCCAGAAGGGAAGGAGTATCCAGTGTTGTGTAGGAAATTGGTTAATGGTGGGAAAGGTTGGATGAAGAAACTAGTTGACTACACGACAGCAGGATTCAGGGAGAACATTTTACTTGATTGGAATGAAATTGCAGAACTGTATGGTAAATCTTTTCAATCTCAACTTTGCAGTCGATGGCAAGGATCTTAACTGGCTTTTCTTTCCCACTTTTACATTCTTACCTATTTGCATGGGAAACCTGGAAGGGTTTAACAATTCCACTAAGTCAAACTCTACTTTTTACCTGTGACTAGTATTTCAGAAAAGTATTAAATGATTTCTCGTTCTAACCATTTTGAGGTATCTTAGTGAAATCAACTTCTTGCACACGGATTTGTTTATTCTTTTGTCATATTTTGGAAAATTACAAGTTACTTACTGATCTTTTTGCCTAAATGCCATAAAAGCCCCTGCTTTTAAAATTTTGATGCGTAAGCTCAACTCTTGCTTTTCAGAAGTCTGACAAATATAGTTATTGTTCCCTGCTGCATGAGGAGAGAACAGATCAACCATTTTTTGATAAACATGCCTAAAACTTATAATTTTGTGCGAATTTGTGTGGCATATCTCTTTTAGCACCTTCAAAACCCTTTGCTTATGTGGTCCCATGAAATAATCTCAAAATCCTCTTATCTTGCTGGAGCTTTTTGTACTTTAAGCTAGAAAGGGTATAAGTTGCAGTTGTTCCTGCTATTGATTGTCTTAAATGATGCTGTCATACTTAACTTTTATTTGGCTTCTTATGTTGCATTGCTTTTGTAGGATATGTTCATGTGGGTACATGTCGAGTATCACCAAACCACAATTTTCTTGCATATACTCTTGATATTACTGGAAGTGAAAATTTTGTGCTTCAGATCAAGGATCTTAGGAAGGACACCATAGTCCCAAATTACAGAGTTGAGGGGGTTGTTAGCTTGGCATGGGCTCAAGACGGTAGTACTTTGTTCTACACACTATGCGACCAAAACCAACGGCCACACAGGCAAATTCTCTCTCTATCTTTCTTGAGTCTTGAGTTTGAAAATCTGACAGATTCTTACTTCTATTTTAGTTGGTCAGGGTACAGTGCATAAAAATGGGATCTGATTCTGTGGACAATACCCCACTATTTGTAGAAAATGATTCCAGATTCTGTGTGGATATCACAAGCACAAAGGATAGCAAGTTCATAACTGTGAATTCTAACTCAAGGACTTCATCGGAGGAACGAATCTACTTGTTTCATGGAAATCTCCTTCTTTTTGGCAGGACAAGCTCTGATTATATGTTGCATCCTTTTCATCTTAGTGCAGGTTTATGTCATAGATGCAGTTAATCCACAATCAGGGATCCAAAGATTTCGCAAACGTGTATCTGAAGTACAGTACTTTCTGGAACATCGTCATGGCTTTTTCTATGTTCTTACTAATGCCCCCATAAGCAACAATGTGCCATCTGATAATGGAAATCATTACATAGCTGTGTGCAGAGCTGATGATTTGCAGTCAAATGATTTTCTGGTAATGTTGAATTTGTTGCTGTATAATAAATCTTGAAACCCTGGGTTCTTTTCCTATATATAAGCAAGGATAATCCACAGGCTGTTGAGTCTTTAAGGGTCTATTATTTGATTCTGAAAGCAATACATGTATGGTTATGATCCAGCTTAAGCCTGCATCTATAACTGACTGAGGTTTGGAATTTGCATAGTTAATGCATGTTTACTTCATTTTAGGCAAGGATGTTGGTTTTACTTTCATTTGTCAGAACTTTTGTTTCTTATTTTAACTATCTTTCTTTTCAAAATTTTTAATGACTAGAATATCTTCCTTCCAAGTGACAATATGTTCTTGCTAGACATGGACATCTTCGATGATCATCTGGTGTTATTCCTCAACAGAGAGGGGGCTTCATCAATATGTTCCATTGATCTGCCCTTTCCAGCTAACTGCAAGGTACATTTACTTCATCAACTCTTACATGTACTCCCTCAATCTCAAAATGTGTCCTAATTCTATTCTACACGAGAATTAAGGTTTTGACAAATTTCATAAAATTTTTTGATAGATTTCTAAAATGCTCTTATTTTAAAATGGTTGGTTAGTATTTCAAATTCAAATTCAACATTGTGGATTCGTGTTTTATATGTTTGATTGGAAAACAAAAGCATTGAAATGGTTACTTGGAAGCAAGGGTAAAGTTGGAAAAAATAATAATAAATGAACCCCCTTTATATAGGAAGAGCATGTATATTTTGAAATGGAGGGAGTACGTAAGAAGTTAATAGAGTCTGACATTATTTCTTTTATAATCTTTTTATCTAGGAGAAGAAAGGTACGTTTGTTTTTCTCATGCAGTTATAGATCATAAATACTATTTATTTTCTTTAAGACTTGTTTTGGGAAGAACTGAACACATTGCTCAGAGTAACAATTTGAACAAGTCAGACTAAGATCAGATAAAATGAAAGAAATGGATACATAATGAAGGGTATCATACAGTGTCCACAGTTGTCCTTTTTAAAATTTTTATCTTCTGAAGTTTATGCTGCCTTCATTTTCTTTGATGTAGTTATTGTACGCTTCGATTTGCAATGTCTGGCATTACTTGTATACTGCTAAAGCTGCTAATATTTGGTGCAGACAACGTTAGAATTCCAGTATTCAATAAAAATGGTTCTTGTTCAATAGCTGGATATACTGCTGTTACAAATGGCTATTCTTTTCTTTGCTTTTATTTTCTTTTTCTTCCTGTAGCATTATATGAAGTATTGTTTTCTGGTAATGGTAATTAGGTCAACCTATTAGCTTGTTGTCAGGTCTATGAACATATTCCTGTCTTGCCACACCAAGCAAGCTATAATATATTAGACACATGATAGTATAAGCCAATGAAATGTTTCTCATGCAAGAGCTGGATATCAACCTGTCACAAATTACAAGAGGATTTTTTTAAAAAAAAAAATTAAGTTGAGGATTTTTCTTGACCTTTGCATAATATTCTATTAATTATGTCAACCTCTTGCGAGAACGGGGAGGAGGTCTGAAATATTCGATTCACTTATCTATCTTGGATTTCCTATTGTATCTTTATTTATAATCAACCTGTCACATTACAAAGACATCCTCCAAACCTCATTGGAGCTGGAAGTACTCTTAGTTTCCTAATCCTTTAGCTGTACCAATAGTTAAATATAATGAATATTAAATATTCGGTACTACTTTGCTTTTCCTTGTTTGTTGTTTACTTTGAATTTTTCAATCTATTGCTAGTTGTCATAAGCACAGTTCTTTTCTTTCCCTATATTTGCATTGCAGGAAGAGAATCTTATTTTGATATCATGATCTTTACATGAAGATATTTTCTTTGGCTAATTGATAGAGCTTTCTGCAGAGTAACATGAAGATTGATGATCTTAATCCATGGATTTTCCCTCTACCATCAAATATATGTACTATATCTCCTGGGTCAAATCATGACTTTACCAGTTCAGTATACCGTGTTGTACTTTCTTCACCGGTGGTATGGTTTCTAATTACTCACAACTTGAAAAGTAGGGATGCATTTCGGTCCACTGTCTTGCTTTTTCTACACCCCCCCCCCCCCCAACTGTCCTTTATAGGACATTTATCATTCTCATACTTTTTTTTAATTTCAGGAAAGGAACTCACCAAAAGTTTTAACATGGTTCCCCTTTTGAAATGTAGATGCCTGATGTTGTCATCGACTATGACATGTCAAGGAAAACACACAGAGTTGTGCAGCAAGAAGTGGTGACCAATATTTATCCCGGAGCTGAAGGTTCACTAAACGTTAAGAACACAGATGAGCTTCTGGATACCCAAATTGAGGGGAAAAAGAGTAGTCTGCAAAATGAAGCACTAGGAATAGTAGAGTTCTCAAGAACTTACTTTTGTGAGAAAAAGGAAGTCATTTCACACGATGGTGTCAGGGTTCCCTTGACTATTGTTTACTCTAGAGAAGTACATAAGGAGGGTCAGTCTCCTGGTCTTCTGCATGTCTATGGGGCATATGGTGAAGTTCTTGATAAAAGCTGGTGCTCAGACAGCCTGAGCTTGCTTGATCGTGGTTGGGTGATTGCATTTGCTGATGTGAGGTAAGAAGCAAGATAGTAAACTGTTTATCTTTAAATATGCTGCCTTATACAAAAGCACTGAAACAGAGAACGGATATCAGGGATTCTTGCTAGCTTGGAATCCTCTAACTAATACTATATACCACCTAATATGGCATCCAAGATAATTATGCCACATGCCTTAATGAATTCCCACATAGTAAATGGGAAGGCCACGTGCAAATAAAAGGATTACCATATTTGTTTGCTGGATCGGAACTGTTCAATATCACTGATTTATCTAACAAAATTTGTAGTCTTTAATTGTGTTGAAAATGACATAGTTCTGCTGTTTGGACCATTTTTTTCTTTTCCCAGGGGTGTGGGGTGGGGGAGGAGGAGTTCCAAGTGAAAATGAATCAATATATTAGCAAGAAAGTCTCTGGATTGGTACATTATTCTCTCTCCCAACCTGAGGGTTTATTAGAGACAAACAAATTGCGAAGAATTATAGATAGCTTTGATGATGTTACGAAATAGTAAGTCAACAAGACATCAGAATTCTTTTTGTTTTGCAGGGTTGCTTGAGTTTTGTAAGGCTGAATCTTTGACAACAATGCTTTGCTCTTGATTTGAAAAATTTAGAGTGAGAGAGTAATTATTGGTGTATATTCTTTGTAGTCCATAATTGATTGCCAATACAGGAGACATAGTCTTTGCTTTACTCTTGTGGACACGTGTATTTGCATAAGATCTGGTGATGTAGTACTTTTGTAGCCCAAACCGGGATGATAACCAGTTGATGCCAGTGGAATGCTGATTCATATTTAACCATTTTCTGTGAAAGATAGGTGAAGTGCAAGCTAAAAACACATTCTGCATCTTTGTGTCCTCTTCTAATTTCTTCTCCATTATTTTAGTTGCATCACTTTTGTTTGATAGGAACTTATGATAACACCGTATTGCAAGAAACATTTTGTTAATTTCTTGTATAGTTGATTGTCATGTTTTCTGGGGGCAGGGGAGGTGCTGGTGCTGATCCTTCTTGGCATAGATCTGGCAGTGGAATGCACAAGTTAAACTCAGTATATGATTTTGTTTCGTGTGGCAAATACCTGGTTGATGAGGGTTATGTTCATGAACATCAGCTTACCACTGTTGCTCACAGTGCTGGATGTCTGCTTGTGGGTGCAGCGACAAATATGCATCCTCATCTGTTTCAAGCTGCCATACTGAAGGTCAGGTTGAGGAGAAGAAGCCTTTTCCATTTAATGATCCTAGCTGTTTAGTAAACTTTCTAGTAGCCATTCAAGATAAAGGGCAAAATGTAGTAATCTGAAAAATGTTAACATCTCTCTTCCAACCCTACCTGCCAGTCACACACCGCCCCCCCAAAAGACAACCAAAAAAAAGGTGAAAGAAAAGAGGAATAGGGAGCAAAAGCACAATGTTATCATGGACCTTGTACCGTTACTAATAATAATATATTGTTGAATCCCAAATTTTCCAGGTGCCTTTTCTAGATGTATGCAACACATTGTTGAATCCCGATTTGCCTCTTACTGTATTGGACTACGAAGAGTTTGGAAATCCTCAGATAGAGTCCCAATTCCACAATATTCTGAAGTATTCACCTTATGATAATATTCCTGGAGGAGTCTGCTGTCCTTCAATGCTTGTTACATCTTCATTCAATGACTCAAGGTAATTTGTATCATAAATTTCTTGTGTAATTTCATGCTTTTGCACCTGCCCTTTCTTTACCTGCATAATGATAAGGTAGGCCATGCAATATTAGTACACAAAAGCCTAGGCATAAAGAAGTAGCTAACATATGTATAACACTCGAACTACTTGTGACAAAAGCCTAGTCATAAACGAGTATGCGATTGGCTAGCATTTTATTACGCATGTGAGTAGATGGCCTATATATTACTCTCCAAAATTATCGCAAAAGCCTAGCAACAAGAAGTATGAAAGTGGCTTAACATTTTTGTTTCACTCTAACTAATTGTAGTCCCTTGCACACTCCTCCGTAATTCACAAAGTGCCTGGCTTATCTATGTGAAATGACAATCTAACATCTGTGCGCTTTAGAGTTGGTGTTTGGGAAGCAGCTAAATGGGTAGCTCAGATACGGGACACTGCATGTCCTACCTGTTCTTCGTCAGTCATTCTGCGTAGTAATATGGATGGAGGACATTTTAGTGAAGGTGGACGTTTTGGTCATTGCAAGGAGATGGCCTTTGAGTATGCTTTTCTTATGAAGGCTCTTGGTATTTCCAACAAGGAAAATTGAGAAAATCTGTTGAAGTGCAGAGTTGCTCTGAAGCTCCTATCCTTTCTCTGACTTTAAATGATGAACAGCTTCCAAAACTCAGCACGTAGTACAACAGTTGTGGAACACTTGGATCTGCAAGGACTGTGGAAATGGTACGGGAAAGTTTCTTTTCAATTATAGAGCATGCTTTTATCCTGTAAAACCCAAAGTTCTTTTATTTGTTGCAGAAAAGTATTGCCATACCATCGTCTTCCTTTGTGTGGTCGCTCACTCGGAAGCTGTAGAAAATGCTTTGTACCAGAGTTTGAAGAATATTCTACCCTACTAGTGAAACTATTACTTCTAGGCACTGGTTTCTGGAACCCAGCCAGGGGATGACTTGTGCATGATTCGGCTAATCATCTAAGAAGGGGTTGTCCTAGAAACAGCTTATTGACAGTGAATACAAATCAATTGAATACTAGGACGCAATATGAAATAAAGTCATCTGCTTTCTTGTGTACCGATTGAGAGTTGCAATATTTCAGGTGCGGTGAACCTCTTACATCTACTAATAATTGTGTGATCCCAGCTGTGCAGTCTCTTGCTTCCCAGCTACTTCCTAGTGCTTGTTTCTGTAATCTGACCGGGAGAGCCAATTGATGTAATTGCATTCAATGTGCATATTACATCCAAATCCAGATTCATTTTCTTGGCTTCAACAGAAAAGTTCTTGATTATCAAGTAATGTTAGTCACCTTGTCGAGTGGTTGCCGCTACCTCCTCCATTGCTGACTAATTAACCAATTATTTGCAGTTGGATAACACAAGCAGTTCTATAAAGAACAGTAATAGTATAGCAGAAAATAACACTTGTTATGGCTTGCCCATAATCGTGGTTCCATATATATGTATATTCAAGAATACAAGTATAATCACAAATACGAAACAATTTGAAAACATTCCAAATTTTCGATACCAACCATTTAATTAACCGGTAATTTCACTCGGAGCAGAAAGCAAGAAGAAGCATTTATGGACACAGACTTAAGAATAATATAGATATTAATAATATGAGCCTTACAACATATACAATCAACCTAGATCTTGAAACAGAAGAATGACACAAAACTGAGATGAAACATTTGCTGAATAAGTGCCCAACTTCTTCATATTTTCATTCTCTTTTGAGCCTGGTTCATGTCTTCACCATTGCTTGTGTCCCGGATATGCCCAACTGATTGGTTACCAGAAGGCATAGAGTTCTCGTGATCCTGCAGCAGTAGTAGTACAGAAGGCAATGTCAACATAATAGAGCAAGAAAAAAGATCGCAGCTGTTCCCCATAGCACAAGGGATCTGGTGACAAAGAACTAATATTAGACGTCAGTGAGATGCCATACTCTAGGAACGGATGTCCCAGAAGCCAGTCCTCTGTTGGCTCGTTTCCCTAAATTAATCTGCACTGAGATGGAGGCCTGTGAAAGATCTAAACCTGTACTCTGCAATGCTTGCGACAATGTGCTCAATAACCTGATTTACAAGTACATTCTCATTTAGAATGGAATAAGTACGACAACAGCCTTCACTAAACTTGACTAATGTAGTACTCCCGAAATGAACCAAAGTGGTCAACATCTAGAATTCTAAACTTTCAAATACAAATAACTCTCCAAATACTTTGTCAACTGGAAAAGGTAGTTGAACTCGCATACTTCCCAGTTTTTACATAAATTACATATTTCCAACTCTTGTTCAGTATTCATGCATGTCGACCCAAAAAAAGAAACAAAAGCACCCTAGTAACCTTTGCAAATGCCTCGTGATCTTAGAAATATTACCTTAAAAATATCAGAAGTAAAGCTGAGTTAAACATTTGGACAAAATTGTGGTTTGCAAAAGCATGAGAACAGATATCTGAAAATTTGTATAATCACTTACCCTTGAGAATACATGCTTGAGATGCTAATTGTTCCACCCTCAATTGTCAAATCGTCCGGATGGTTTGGAGCAGATGGACACTCAGATGACTGTGCATCAGAAGCTGGCCTAGGTTGAACATGGGAGAAGGTACCATCAGTTTGGACAGGGAGAGGCATATTTGCCTGCATAGGCATGGCCATTGCCATGGTGTGATTTGCTAGTTCAGTTTGCTGATCAATAGCTTTAGACGAGGCATCTCTGCCAATGTCAGAGTCAATCGGATTCTGTTGAATAGGATGTGTTGTTGAGGCAACAGTGATGTTATTCTCATCAAACCTTCCAGGAAATGTTTGACCTGAAGCTGAGCCATTTTTTATTGTTTGAGGATTATTCAGAAAACTTGGAATCCGCCAATGACTGTTTCTCTATTCCAGCAAAAAAAACCAATTAAAACTTGATTACTTGCAAGAAAGACATCAAATACGCATAAGTCTAAATAAGCAAATAAAAAAAGTTCTCAAAATTCTCAGCTGCGAGCTGAATTTTCAATTGCAGTAACAAGAAGGTTCCATTTAGAGAGCCAGCATCATGCCTAATCTACAATTATATACTTGTTTGATGTTGTCAACAAAGGGGCTATGTCGGATAGACGGATACCAGGGTAAAGAAGAAAAGCAGAAGGAACACAAACAATAGAAGAATGAATGAGTAGTAGGATTTAAGCTGAATGAGAGGCCACTCAAACAGCAGACAACTAAAATAATAAGAATAGGAGATCTCTCTCTCTCTCTCTCTCTCTCTCTCTCTCTCTTACGTTCCGGGGATCTATTTGCTTAAAAAAAAAAAAAAAAACCATGTGAGATTAAGAGGTATAAACAAAACTAATGAATTATCCTGTAAACAAGATGAAGTGCAGCTTTTCTGTCTCTGTGCATTTGAGAATTAGAGAGGAGTTTGTCAACTAAGTTCGGAAATCTATACAGATATTACTGCACCATAGAAATGTGGTCATAGTTCCTTTTCCCTCTTCCATTTCTTTCCCCCTTGGGGAAGGTGATAGAAAGGGGAGTAAAATAAATAGTTTAGAGAATTTCCTATAGTGAAGAAAGACCATTATTAGTCATGTTTCTCAATTCCTACTCAAAGGAACAAATGAAATAGTTTTAAGGAATTACAAGCATGCGATGGTAAGTATGCGCGGACTTGTTCAGGTAAATGTGAAATTAAGCTTTCAAATAAGCTGACAGTGACAAATGTGAAGTCCCCTTTAATTTGTAATCATCAAAGAAGCATTTGAAGCGAAAAATGTCAAAAATGTAATTTCTAAATAAAGATATGATGCCATATATACAAATTACACCAAAAATTCATGCTTAAGAACTTGAATACATGAGTAAAACGATTATGAAATTGATAGCATGCAAAATAATTACATTATTATCAATAAGAAGACTGGTAAATAGATATTTCAGCAGCCAAATATAAGGTATTTACCCAGGGCATCAGCTTTGTCGGTTCTGAATTCCAAGCTTGATATGATCCTTCATACTTTTGAACCTTCTCCTGCAAAAAATGTACATATTGAATGACCTACAAGCAAACCAAGATTATCAGCTAACAGAATACAGTGAAACTTCTTCAAGAAAATTTTTCTACAAATTTGCTATATCAAATAACATGCCTCCAGTAAAAAGGATGCAGTATCTCGCTTCTGATCACTATGAGGAATCAGCTCTCTCAAAATTTGAAATCTGAATAAGAAAACAAAAGCAAGTTACAAAACTGGCCCTCCAAGCATTGTTAGAAAAGATATAATTTTCAAATATCTGTAATATTACCTAGGTAATATCCATCTAAACAATTGTTTGACACTTAAGCACAAATTCTAGATTCATGTTCCACCCAATAATTCTTTGGTTAATACCATCAGAAGTTACTGAATAATCAGAAGAAAAAAGAAGCGTATGTGAGGCTTTGAACAATTTCAACAAATAAAAGCCTACTGGTGAATTAAGCCCCATATTCATAACAGCATCATACAGAATAGTTGACGTGTTACTCATACGCACAAAATATTGCCAGGATTAGCATAGGGAGGCATTAATGTATCCCATGCCAAAATCAAGCCTTTTTACTATAGTGGCCAGGAAATGCTACTAAAATGGCATTCTACAATCAAAACACCAATCTCCACTTATAACATTGGGATGGTAAACCTGTAGGCTTCAAGCTAATTCCAATTACCTACCCATTATATGCTACTAGAGCTGCAGGATTCAACTTTTTCACTCTTTTAATGTCAATATTTGAAAGTTCTCTTCCTGTCCCCTGTTCATGAGTGCTGTGGCTTGGTACTACTTGCAGAAAGACAAATGATTTTTCTTTTACATTAAACCACCCCTTTGTGTCTATAAACTGAAGCGAACAATGCTGAGCTAGGTAATATGGCATAGGAACCAATGGAACCAATGCCAGACACAGGCCGAGTAGTTGTCAGAGAAAAAAAAAGAGTCCATATGAGGTTTGAGTAGTTAATCGTGAAATGAAAGGGTTTGCAGATGATAATTATATCAATTCAACTTCTGTATTGTGTAAAAAATCTTACAGTTTCAGATGCATAAAGCTTTACTGGCTCAAAATTCAAGATAGACTGTGAAGAAGCATAGATAAAGGAGCAGATGAAGCATCACAATTCCCCAGATCGTTCCTCATACATAGAAAAACTTATCTTACTACCTCAAAACATGTAAATGATATCTAAATGAAGAAAAGAATACTACCTCATGAAAATAATAATAAAAATTTGAAAGAGCCTAAATTTTCAATTCCGGAAGAAGCATAATGCAGCTGAAAATTGCTCTAAACTGCAACCAATAGTTAAATGTACTACTTCAACCAAGTGAGTTATGGAAAACGACTTTGAGACTAATATTAATGTATAGAAAAATACCAACTAGTAAAAGATTGGTATATCCAGCCTGAGACAAGAAGGCAGCACAAAGCTCATATTGCAGAGGCTCATCTTAGCAAACCTTACTGAAGAAAATAGAAAGGGAGGACATAGAGAAGTCAGCCTAGGGAGAATCCTTTATTCTTTAGCAAGTAACGTTGCCTGAAAACCAAGTGGTCTCAGGAAAACCCAACAGAAATAAACATCTCAGAACAAACATGCGACAGCACATTTTGTCCAAGAAAAAAACTGGATTTAGAAGGATAAGAACATTGAAAGATAAATTTTTAAAGCTTTAATGCCTTCCACACTACTCTAGGGGTCATGTAAAGACCAAAACTTATTAAACCTACAACAAATTCTCTGTTGCTAAATAGGAAAGAAGATTTGTTTTTCCTCCCATCAAAACACTCATATATTCCCTTCTTTTTTCTCTTGAGTATAAATACTTTTCAGCTTCCCTGCAATGCTATTAAGACCAGCCCCATCTAACTGAATACAAGCACTCAAAACAATGAGAACTTAAAAGATTTTAAAAATGTTTATTAGAAGCTTAAAAGAGTATGCTTATTGCAGGGTTCTGAATTTTACCAGCAACAATGCTGATTAACCAAAGAACTCATTAATTCCACACAGACATGCTACTTGGATACGACCAGAATAAGATTAAATCAGCCAATTAACTTCAGCTGACTTAGTTCCCTAAAAGCAACTTTTTCTGCATATAGATAAGTAAGCATTTAGAGATAATGAAAAGGAGAAACTACAGCATACATTCCACACCAACCGGGAAGTACTTTACAGCACGCAACAGATATCTAGACCATGAAAATACACCAGCTACCTTCCTAGGAGATTTACGTAACTGCTTCCTACAATAAGTTTCATAGGTAAACACACAAACCATTTAAAATCACATCGCTAGAAATAAAAAATTAATACCTTTCATTAATCTTGCTCCTCCGACGTTGTTCTGTTACCGAATGCTTAGACCTTATGGCATTTGCCTTGTCACTGTTCTTCCCATCTACTCCAAAGAAATTGGTTTTTCAAAAACTTCAGCATAGCAGAACCATTCGTTTATTTCTTTTCAGGTAAACCATAAATAAGCAAAATGCAAGCAACCTCAAAAGCACAGAAAAGGCAAAAATAACCAAATTTCACAAATCCCTTACTCAAACCAGACTTTAAATGAAACCAGAAAGCAACGCAATCTTCTGTATATCAGAAAAGCCAGAAGAATATGCTTATACCTTTGGGATTATTGCAGGAAGCTTTGGCATCTTTCTGTGTACCAAATTCTTCTTCCTCCTCTTCTTCCTCCTCTTGATGACCCTTTCCTGATTTCATTTTATTTTCCAAGATTTAAATTTTGTTTGCTGATACTCTGCGTAAAATTAAGAAATTCAACAAACCCGCCAAAAGTAAATCAACAAAAAGAGAAGATCTAATTCCGCAAAAACCCAACAAGGTAAACACAAGAAAGCAAATAAAGATTACATCTTCACAAAATTTTGACGTTTTTCTGAACGTTTGCCTATTTCTTGGATATGGGTTTGAGAATTTCTCTGATACGGCGTCCCTTCCGATGCTTGTAAGCATCCGCAGTACCTACTGCTAGCTTTTTTAAGAATGGTGACGACAAAAGGAAATGGGCTGTTGCTTATTTCTTCACTTTCTTTTTATTTTCCTTTTCTCCTTTCCTTATAAGGTTTTTTTCAACTGCCTTATAAAATGCTCCCATGACTCACGTGATATATGATTTAGGGTGAGATTTCGATTCAAAAATTTAAATGTAATATTCATATTTTTTTTCACAAATTATTTAATTTTTATGAAATTTAAGATAAAAATTTTAAAATTAAATTATATCCAATTACACCCTTAAACAGGGTTTATATATATATTTTCTTCAATTACATTAAAATAGGATTAGTAAGGTCTTAATCAAGCCATAAATTGTTGAGGCAATGCATATTCGATTCTTATTTGGTGCAACTGTGAGACATTATTCTAATAGAAAGAATTGATGCTGGGACTTAATTTTTACTCAATAATTTATTAGTCTTTTCTTTATAGAGATATGTTTTAACTATATAGATATTATAGTTAAGAGATTATTCTTTATTAATTAATTATTTAATATTTATAAGTAATATAACACGTCTTATATTAAAAACAACTTACAGAATTTTCAAAAAAAAAAAGAAATCTTCTTTTATGCCCCATAAAATTTTACTAGTCATAACCCTTTTTCCATCTTCCCATCTCTTTGTTTTTCTCCCATAGTCTTTAAGAATGATTAATTGTAATGAATCTAATAATAATCCCAGTATAATTTTGCAATATAATTAGATAAATTAAAATGTTACTCTTACCAACCATGTAGTACTTTAGTAGCAGTGTGAATTGATTAATCATTTTAAAAAATTATTAATCGTCGTAAGTGCAAAATGTCTAAACTTGTTTATCTCATTATCCCAATATTAATAAACAAAATTACAATAGCCATTTTGTTAATATTTGAGAGGGTTTTTGTTGAGCTTGTCTTGCCAACGACGGCCATAACTCATATACTGAACATCCCATGATAAAATAGTTAAACTAGAAGTGCCTCTACCTCCTTTAATTTACCCCAAAAAAAGAAAAAAAAATCAAGAAACAATCAAGTACATTTCGTAATTACACATAAATATGCAATCCGAGACATTTAAATAATAGCTTTGCGGTTGAGTACTTAACCTTTTTTTTAGAGTAAATACCTAATTTGTAGTCTAGAGAAGCTCTTATATTTTTATATATAATTTCTATGTTTTTGTGATATTCTTGGTGCAAGAAGATTGGCAAATATTTTCCAACATAGCAAGCATATGAGTTCTCTAATAAATTGTAACTCTAATAAATTGTAGATTAGGAACATGGATTATAATAAGCCACTTTTTAATTAATTTTTTATGGAGCTAAAATGTCCACCCTTGATTGCCACATATCTTTTGATAGGGATTACACTCAACTTTTTTGTGAGGTCGCATTTACGCTTTTATAAAGATGTAGTTTTTTTTTGCCAAGTGTGAATAGATAGGTAAAACAAAGGGGTATTATTATGCGATAGTGTCTTAATTGACGATTTATATTGTTGATCTGACAGGACATGTCTCTTCTCACTCAAATTTTGATAGTGTTATTTCGATAGAATTAGTGTTTCATGCTGGTTCTGGTTGTTCAGCTTGTTTGATATGTTAACGAAACAAACACGCAAGTCCTAACATGGGATAGTATGGAGGTTATTGGTCTGTCATCTCCAAGCCTACTTTTTTATTTAAAATAAAAAAAGGTAAAACAAAGAAGTGGGAATTGAAAAGTGCATGCATGTGCTTAAATGTCATTTTTTAAATAAATTTTATATCATTATTAAGGGTACATGAAAAAAGAATAGGCATTGTGTCTATTGATATCGAACCTAAAATTTCGTGGCCTACTAAGAATACTCTACCAGTTGAGTGTAACAACTAAATCATGGACTTTCAATCCTCTCCAAGTAAATCAAAAATATCATGATATATTAACAACTAAATAGTTCGGAATAATAATTTGGTAGTTCCGTTATTAATCAATTCTTTTATAAAATGATAGATATTAGGATACTATTAACATTTCCTTTGTTTTTTTTTTGGGGGGAAAATCCAACATTTCCGTTCCTTAATGGTATAAAACAAAAAAAAACCAAAAAAAAAGATTTGAAACCGTAACTGATTGCTTCATTTCTTCTGTCTCTTTTTCCTTTCCCTTTTGTGGATCATGTCTTAGATGTGTCATCTGGTGAGGCATGACTCATAATACTAATACTATCTGTCTTAGAGAGTTGCAGAAGGGGTAAGACCTTTTTTGGTGTAGAAAAAGGGCAAGGCTTCTCACCACAAAGATCCAAAAGAGCACCTTTCTTCTGTCTAGATGTATGGTGGGATGTAATCATTAACCCTTGATGAAAAGCCCTTCTTTCTAGGTATAATCATAGGACATTCTGTAGCTTAAATATCAAGGCTTCAACAATGATACATCTCTCTGATTGCTCATCTCCCTCTTTCTCAGTCATGAAATTGATCAAACTCATAACCTTGAGGCTAATGACTTCCCTGATGGAACCCTGATCACCACTCGCCTACCAAGGCTGGCTCCTCTCCCTCTTTGTCAACTAAAAAGGAGAGTTTGATTCAGTAACCTTTCAAGTTTCATCAAAGAGTATAAATATAACAATTATTCTTGAAGTTAAATAACCCTCTCGCCTAACATTAGATTCAACATGGACTACATTAATTCCTTCTCTACATAGCAAAATGGAGAAAGAAATAATATTCTCAATTTTGTCATCTAGTTTCTCTAGGTCATTTTCAACATGTGGACAATTCCAATTGCCAAGTCTCCCAAACTTGATGAAAATCCATACAAACATCACTTCAAAAAAAAAAAGAAAAAAAAAAGACATCCACACGAATATTTTCGTCCGTTAGCCATGGTTTTCAAGCATGCTTAGCTATGAACTCTTCGAACTTCAGTGTTGCTTAGACGTGTAAAGAGACTATGCACACAATCACTTTGCGTCAGCAGTAACAGAACCAACAAATTAAGCCCAGAAGATAACATGGGATCTTACAATCTTTGACCCCCCTTTTTTGGCTTCTGATGTTCTAATCCATGCGTCTGCCCCAGGAGCCAACCCTTTTGCAAGCTCTGAAGCTGTTTTTAGCTCTTTGTTTTGGCATCTTATTCGACCCTTTCATCCCTCTTGCTTTCTTTTGCGTTTTTCTTGCTCTGATCTTACTCTTTCCCGTATTTTGTGTCTCCCTTGTAGCCTTGTTCTTCTTCAAGATCTTGTTGAAGGGCTCCCCAGAAACTGATGAGCAGGGACTCAAAGAGGAGCAAGTGAGCATAGAGTTCGATTCATCTGAGTTCCCCCTTGGTTCTTTTGGTTTTTATGATTCAGAGGACAGTAAAAACGGGATATCTGAAACACTCAGATTGAACAAACATTTAGAATTGTGGCGTAATTGGGAGCCTGATTCTGTTGAAATTCCTCGACCTAAACCGGTGAGTTAGAAGTTCCATTTTCTCGTCTAATCTTCTCAGTACGGTAACATTTAGGACTTCATCGTGCATTTTTAAGGTGAATTCCAACTCCCGTAGTCTAATTCGATTCTTGTTAATTTGTATATGTAGTTTCATGAATTATTGTCATTTTGGAGAAGACTAGAGAAACCAGAGGCTAAAGAGAGAAATCATCAAGTCCTATAGCGGAAGCCTTGATCCATCCCCTGCAAATTTTGTGGCTCTTTAAGCAGCAATCTTCCAAGTTTTTGGCTTAATCATGAATAAACCCACCTAAGTGAACTAAGAAGATATTGTTCAATAGCTACCATAATATGTATATTGCCTCGATACATTATACATCTCCATTGAAGTATTCTCTTTTTTCTGTTTCAATCTTTTGTGAGTTTATATACACATATAGCTACCATACTATGTATATTATAACTTACATATCTCGGCACACAATCAGGGGCAGATGCAAAATAAATGTTTTTGGAGGTCCGAATATGGACAGAAAATTAGGGAATAAAATGTATTTGTTACTTTGATATATACTTTGATTCTCCAATGAGACAAATGTACAAATTTGCTTTGACAATCTGCTCTGCTTTCGTGTACCTCAAAATTGATGCTGATTTCTTAAAATATTTCTAGCCAAATTTTTGTTCCGTGTATCACCTAAAAATAAAAAATAATTGACATGCAACTACGAACATATACGGTCAACTATTTTTCTCAATTACTTTTTTGTTTTAAAATACTTGTCACTTTTGAACAAGGTAATAGATTAAAGTTTTTGAAAAAGTTCTTATAAATTCTAGTAAAAATGAGGAGGATTTAATTAAAATAACTATTTTCACAACTTTCCATAGCCTTTTGTTGAAAATTAAAGGATTTGACCTCAAAATCAGATATTGATGAGAGATAAAAAGAGAAAAGAAGCAAAGAATATATTATAGAGAAGCGAAATTGATGATAATTTTGAAATAACAAAAGTTAAAAGAAGTGATGATTATTTTGAAAGGAAAATAGAATAACTACCAAGTCCTGTGTGGGTATTATAAATTTGAAGACGAAAAATTAATTAACAAAATTAAGTTCAACGCATGAATTTTCTCGTCTAAATGCCTAAAATTTATGTATTCTTTAATTTGCTATCTGACTAAGTCTTTCTATTCTCTCTCTCTCTCTCTCTCTCTCCATGAGGTGTACTTTGATGAGACAAATTCCAATAACATTCTTCATTGCTAAGCTCAAGATGAACCTTAGGATTTACCAAGGTTAAAATCTACTTGACGGATTAAAAAGGCTCAACTTGGACTTCTTTTTTTTGAGTAATTGTCATGTTTATGGTGTAGATCACAATATCTCTTTTTAACATGAGTTGAATAGATCTCAATTATCGATATGTAGAGAATTATTTAATTATACAGGGAATAATTATTCACAATATATGAATTTTAAAATTCATATATTGTGAATAATTATTCCCTGTATAATTAAATAATTCTCTACATATCTATTTCATTACGTATGAATTTTTAATCATTAAATTAAAATTTAATGCTTGAAATCTATTCAACACGTATTAAAATAGATATACTATTATCACCTTAACCAAATTGCGTGCTTGTGGGGCTCATGGTGAATTGTTGTAAAAGAAAATATGAGGTCTAAAATTAATTTTTAAAAAGGTTGAATTTTTTTCAAAAGAAAAACTATCTAAGTACTCTAATGTATGGTTGTCTTATACGAGATTGGCAAAATTCACAGAGGGACCCAAGGAGGGGTTAGGCGGCCATGCACCCGCAGCATTGATAAAGTTTTTTGTTTACAGTTTTACTTTTTTTAAGTTTTTAGTATCTTTTATAATTTGGTCTCTATTATATTTTTTAAAAAAAATTTATACAAATTAATATAAATGATTATTTTCCCAAGTTTAGTAGTTATTTCCACCTATGACTCCATATAGTCTATAGATGGATCACTTTCCAGGAATTGCATCTCGAGAGAAACAGAATTCAAACAAACGTGTCCTAAAAGGTCGTATTTTGGGTGGAATGGTCAAAATTCTAACACGAGAAATCCCAAAACATTCCTGCTTTCCAGGAACTCTCGTCTCCGGAATTGTCCTGATACCATTTGCAAGATATTCTTGGGAACCAAGAAATCCATGCGTATAAATAAAGCATAAACATCTTCCAAGATAGCAAATCCAACAAGCGAAATCACCAAATAGTTAAAGAAATCGGAAATTCTGTAGTACTTTTTTCTTCTCTAGTTGATCTGCCAATACCGATAGCAGCAAGATGGGTAAGGATAAGAAGTCATCAGTCTTTTCCTGGTTCCCTACTTCGTGCTTCACTAGTAAGGCCTCATCCGAGCAAGGAAAGTCGAAGGCTCCAACAGCTTCAGGGCCTTCTAATCCCAAGACAGCCATGATAGCAGCAGCAAAGCATTTCTCTAGTGCTCACAAAGTGAACTTAGGATAATACTCCGTCCTCTCAGACCTCTGTCAATGCCATATTGGAGTTTTTTAGACGACGCTGCCAGCCGTTGTCGCCGTCTTCTGCAGTGCTGTAATTTGTAACCTGTTGGGTTTCTGCAGATTGAAGTATGTCGGTGTCCGCGAATGGAGTTTGTGCACCTCGCTATGTTTTCCAGGGGGAGTAGGGGTGAGGTGGAAAACTAGGGCTGGGAAAGACCTACTGGTATAATTTTACATTTCTCTTTCAGTTTTCTCAAGGCTTCTACTTGTAAAAGTAGGACCCGTTGAATTGGACACTATCCATTACAAGGGGATTGATCCTGAGAATATTGTGAAGGAAAAGTAGAGTTATCAATAAGTCTTTGTCCAACCGTCAGTTTTTTCAGTGTGGATAAGGGTTAGTGGAGGAAATGTGACAGCTCTCCGCTGAAGAAGATACAATTACAAATTACCTCTTTTGTGTACCATCGTCCTATATCATTAAATAAATTACTAATTATTTTAATATTATTGAAAAATTGCCAATGTAATTAGGCAAAAACTATATTGGATTCGAGCCTGCAAGGTGAATTCAAGATGCAACGGCTAGCCTCATGGCATGCACAAGTCAGGATGAAACTTGAACTTGTAACTTTTGTAGAAGTGTTTATGAGAATTATGGTGTGATTGGATTGGGTTCCACACAGAACCCAATTCAAATTTCTCATCTTACATCTCACTTTTTCTCTCACAAAAATTTCTCTTTTTTAAAATCCAAAACAAAAAATCTCAAAACCAAACTCTATACAATTACACCTAGTATAATTAGAATTTATCACTGATTTTCACGTTTCCATCGATACATTAAAAAAATTAAAAAGAATATATATGTCATTAACTAATAAAAATTCTTTACAACTACAATATATAACGTGATCTTTCTTAGAAGTGTATATTTAATGTAGAATTTATTTTCTTTTTTGGAAAAGTTTTTCAATCTTCTTTTAAAAATCAATTCTAAATCTTACATTTTTTTCTCACAACAATAAACTCCAGCCCCCCACAAAAAAAATTAATTAAAAAAAATCCAAGTCTGTCAGTCTTACCTCCTATTGTCGCTACCAGAAAGGAAAAGGGAAAAAAACAAGAGAAAAAGATTTTCTTCCTGTAGAAAACTTTTAATCAAATTATTACTTACCTAATCAAACTACGAATCATTAGATTTTTGTTTTCATTTTCTACTTGCTTAGTGCATAATCATCCGAGGTATCTCATGAGTGAAATGTACAGTGCATCATATATTCTGCATTCAAATCCTATTCAAGTGTCTTTTGATTCCAGAAGCCTATATCAACTCTGCTCTTCAAGGGGGGCAGGAGAGCACCTCAGCCAGCCCTCTCACTCATTTTCTGTTCATCGGAACTCAGAAGCATTGCCATTAGGAAGCAGCAGCACGGGTTTGCAACTCCTTCGTGAAGAAGATGGTGATATCTCTACTGGGCGGCCCTCTGTTCACGAGGGTTTTTCTCAAACAATTTTGCTTGAAGGGCTGATCTCTATGGGAAGGTTGCTGGTAGTATATCATCCATTTTTGGGTGGTATGAGAAGATGGGTTTATATTATTTATATATAACTTTATGCATGTATAATAAGATTGTTATCGAAATTACAATAACCTTTAAATTCCATATCTCGAGATTTTATTTATTTATGGAAAGGTATACTGGAAACGTTATATTGTTATAATTCACTGCTTACGCCAAATGAATAAGCAACTAAAAATGAATAAAAATCCAGGTCCTCTTTGTTTGGTAAAATATAAATTTTATTAATAATCCAAAAGAAAGGATCCATATTTTTGTTCTCTTTTTTTCCCCATTGAATTATAACATTATTAAAAAAATATAATCTAGATTCACTGAAAGAGAAAAGCAGTCAAGCTTTGGTAAATTGATTCGGTAAAGCACTCAGGAAAGAGATTTACTGGTTTCGTGCAGAATTCGTTTGCTTGATGATCAAGGCTAAAAGATCATTCTTGCAAAGTGGGAAATGGAACCTTTTTGACCATGAATTCGCTGCGAGTACGCCTAATTTTTTGGTCATTGTTTTTTATTTAAAGTGAGCCGATAGATGGGATTGGACAATACCCTGACTTAAAATTAATTTTAAATTTTAAATTTTAAAAATTTATATCTCCTTTCATAAATAATTAAGTTACAAAAGCAAACGCGTGCCAAATGAAGCAACCAAACAAAGGAAATGGTCAAAAAGTTATCAACAAAAAAGTGCCAATTTCTACTCCCCCCAAGTCTCATTTCCACTGTTGGGCCCATTATATTGTTGATGACCAAGAAATGTTGGCCTATAAAACGCTGAAACATCTGCTCAGATAGCAGACTCAGCAAGCAAAGAATTTTCAAAATCGCAAAGAAACGAGAAGATATATCAGAAAAAATTATTTTCTGTGTACTCTCTTCTTGTTTACTTGATTAGAGCTCTGGTGAATATTCAAGCAAAGAAGATGATGAATTGGTTGTCATCAGTTTTTGGTTTATTTACATCATGCATTAGGGCATCATCCAATCATGGAAAATCGAAGGATCATTCAAGTCCTGAAAGGCCTTCCAGTCCTGAGGCTGCTATTGTAGCTGCAGCCAAGCATTTCTCCAGTGCCCACCAAGTGAAGTTCGGCGGCTAGTTTTATTTCTGAAATATTTTGAGAACGAATTTCCCATGCAATAAATAATAAATAATTGTATTGTATAAATTTGCTACTCTGTATCCTGCAAAAATATAGTGCCAGTGTTGTTTTCCAAAACTTCTCCGGAAATCCAAACACCAAACGTTAGCACCGAGAGAAGATAAAATCAATAATGTATTTTTCGAAAAAAATAAGAAAGAGAGAACTCATCAAAATAATAAAAATAATTCACACCACGAGATATACGTAATTTTCAATAAGAAATCCTTCATGCATTATATTACCTTTCCAAACTCCAAATTTACTTGAATTCCTTACTGGACCTAACACAATAAGAAACTAGTCCTCTTTTTATTAGTTAAGGAATTGGCAAATTTATACATGATTTAATGAAGAAATGCAGAGAATCTACATTTACTGCAGAAACTAGTTTCCTATAAATTTCTTGTCCACAGGGTAGACAACTGCACAATTGTTTGTTCTCGTGGAAGCTATTTATACACACTTTCAACAGAGGAAAACGATCAATTTCCTCCCCCAACGCTTACCCAGGACAGCGATCAACATCAATTTGCAGAAACCTGCCGCACTGCAAAAGAAAGACGGAGGACTATCCAACGCCTCTGAACAGGGTCATCCAAACTACTTCAGGATGATAGTGGAGGAAACTCCATCTAATCTTGAAGCAGTTATCATGACATGACCAATACTAGTAACTGATATAAGCTTTCTTTTCTTGATCATCTTATATAAGCTGTGAACAATAGCACAAGAAGTTTGGAAATGAGATTTCCTGGAAAGTATCAGTTCTTGAGATTTTTATCGATAGAATTTTGACCATTCATTCATCTTCCTTACCTCATTTCGGGACGGCGTTGCTTTGATCGCGTTTATATTCACCACCCAATTCCTAGTAACTAATTCATTTGCAACAAATTTCTTTTTACAATGTTATGTTACCATGAATATGTCTGTCATCAAAGGAAACCTCGTAGCAGAAGAGGGACTGATCGTAATCTTTGTATATCTGCGTGAATGCTTGGTGTCCGAGTTTTTGAGTTATCAGATAACAAGTCAACGTGCAGAGAGTGATGTTTCGGAGAATTAGTAAAAGGGTATTTACGGGGGACCCGGAAAAATGCTGCTTGGAGTGACTAACCATAAAATGGACTTTCAAAGATAAAACAAAAATGGAGTAACCATAAAATGGTGAGTTACAGTAGTTTTTTCATTCAGCACTACTATATATAATTGTTTTTAAAACTATATACAGTCAAAAATATTTTTATTATTTACTATTTAATATTTAAATTTTTAAATTTTCTTTCAAACATTCGAAACATTAAAACTTAGATATACTAAAAATCATTTTATGTTTGTAAGATATGAGGTTAATTTTTTAAACAATATCAATTTTTCATTTTTATACATATAAAGATCATAAAATCTGCCACAAAATGACGAAACTTGAGCGTAACTTTCACCACCAATTCGCGGAAGTTACTAATTTCCACAACCAAACTGCCATGTCACTGAGAAAATTTGTATTCACTTCTGTCAATTTTTGGCGGAAGTAGCATACAAGCTCGCGGAACTTGTCGGTGACTAGTGGTGGAAGTCACCTCTTTTTTTATGTTTATGTTTTCTTTGCATACTCAATTTATGTGCTTAACTATATTTTGTAGATAAACAATATTGTTAATTACAATTAATTTAATGTCGTTGTGCATAATTATGTTAAATATTATTTATTATACTAAATAGATATATAATTAAAAATTTCTTAATAATGTATCGTGATTTTGCAAATACTTGTAGTTGCGTGTTCAATTAGCTAACTATTATCATTAATTTACTTCGTATTATGTCAAAATGGTGCAATTGTTTAAGTCATTGTAATTGATTTAGTAGATTTAATTTTTAAATAAATGGAATTCCAACCTAGCTAGGGTTTTGTGAAATTTATTTTTTTATGTTTAGTTTTGTCTATTTTTCCTCTATTAATTATTTAATTTTAATTTAGCAGTTTAGTAGTTCATTTACTAGGTGTAGTTACATTTCTTGATTTTGATAGTTTGCATATATAATTGTATTTTAAATATAAGAAAACTTAAAGTATTTATTTGTTTACTGTAGATGGCTAAGCTCTCAAGGAGACGGCGAGATTCGGAACTTGATTTGTGACCGACGCTTGCACTGATGACATGTCTAGTAGAGAGGTACGTAATTATTAATAGCATAATATTCACATGATTTATGTTTTCCATTAGTCTATAAAATGCATTATATTGATAGGTTTAATGGACTCCGTATGGTCCTAATTCTCTCACTATGCATTGGATCTTAGCGTTCCACAGTTGCCTGTACTTTTGCGACATTCTAAAGTCGTACATATCGAATCCAATCTTGAGGTAGTTTGGTCGTGTCTAGCACATTCACAAAAATTATATCCTACCACTTGAGGACTATAGGTCGATTAACAACAAGAAGCATGTCACATGGTACGATAATCCAGGCGAGTATTGGGAGTAGCCAGACTCTCACATAATCGAGTGCTACAGTTTGGATCAATTGTTGTGTCTTCATCATCATATGCCCAAATTACATGGATTGAATACCTATCACGCACAGATCCACAGATCTAGAATTTCCAACCTTCTCCTGAAGGGCGTATCCCGTCTCAAAGTTGCACTTATCACAGGCGCTGTGATAAGTACAGCTTGATTGTGATTTTGAACAGTAATTGCCGTTTAATAAATCATTATTTATGTAATAGAATGGGACTTGTTTTACAAAGATAAGATGATGTATCTTATCTTTTATAAAAAATATAAGAGATGACTCCTCGAAGATTACATTAGAACTGAAAGACTCTTTTATAAAAAATATAGAGATGCATGAAATCACATGTGTGCAGGAGCATACCCTAGCAGCAGCTGGCGAGAGACTTGATGGCCAGTGCAACAGTATTTAACTTGTTCACATTTTAAGTTTAGTTCTAGAATAACACAATGCTTGGGTTATAATGTGTTGTAAGTTGTTTGTGTTTGTTAATCGTTATTGTTTAAATTTTTGGTAAATTTCTTCTAAACGAGTATATAATCGCATCGAGTTATGATTGTTTTAACAAATTGGTAAAAGCATTTTCTTTATTAGTCCATGTACCCCTATGTAGCAAATGGGAGTAGATGGGTACTAAAAGAAAATAAAGGTAACTAATACTCGCAAGATTACAAAAAATAAATAGATTACTAATACAGTATTTGTTAAGGCAATTATTACAACTTAAACTTGATAATTGTATTATAATAAAATTTATTAATTACATAAATTATTTTATTACTAATATTTAATAAATAATATTTGTAAAAAATAATAGTTTTTAGGTGAATTTCGCTAGCACGTGGCGAAAATCACCCATGTTTTAAAAAAATTATAAAAGAAACTTTATTGACGATTTTTAAAAATTTATACTTCAAAATCGAGAAAGTATGTATAGTTTAAAACATTTGTATATAGCAAGAGTGTTATCGTTTCACAATTCACAACAAAGATTTGGGACAACTTTTGGCAGAGTGTGAGACGAGATGTCGGAAACTGAAGCTTAATTAAAGTTGGACTGCTGCGAATCCAACATTGATGCTCTCCTGAACAAAGTTGGGCTTCAAAGATAGGACTCCTACAAGGGCCCTTACCAACTTCTAGAGACACTTTTGTTGAAGTGCAAATATTCTTTTCTGTTTTTTTTAATACACCAGAAGAGATGTGGATGGAACCTAAGATGTTTTGCCTGATAAAAAGCTTTTTTTTTTTTAAGATTTTAATCGAGTAATTTTCGCTTATGGCTAAAAATGTACACTTTTAGCTAGAGTGTCATGTTTTGTTCTCAATTTTTAAAAATAAAAAATAAAAAATAAAGCTAGAGTTGATGCAAAAAAAAAAAGTTCATTTACAACCTATTCAAAACTCTTTAAAGATTTAAAGTACTCACTCCGTTTCAAAATATAACATTTTTAAATTCTTTTTCTCTTCTCAAAATATTTAAATTTTTATAAATTTTTAAATATTATTTTTCTAAAGTTGCTCTTACATATCTCACATTTTCGCTCATATTAATATAATTTAAATTAAGTTTGTTATATTTATAATGGAAAAAACACTTCATGTTTTCTTCTTTTTTAATTCATTGAACAATAGTAACATTTTTAACATGGTCTAATTCTTATGAAGCCATCTAATTGTTATAAAATGCGACAAGATTACAATTCACTTAACTGAAAGCATTTCTGATCAATCAATCTACATATCTTGAGTTTGATCATGTTCATTAATGATCAATCAATCTACATATCTTTAGTGTGATCATATTCATAGATAATTCACTTAATTACAAAATGGAATATATTTTGAGTTTGATCATATTCAAAATTATGTAGGTATTTGGATAAAATTTGAATTTAAAAAATTTTTATTTTAAATTTTTAAAAAATAAATTATTTATCTAAAAATTAAATTTTAAATAAAAAATTATATTATTTTTTATTTAAAATTTTATAAAAATAAATTATTAATAAAAATAAAAAATTATCAATTTCGAAACGAAATGTTTCGAAATCCAAATACGCCCTAAGAGAAAAGGGCAAAAAAAAAAAGCCAATGAAATGAACTGCAAAGATTGCACACACGTGCTCTTCAAAGATTGCATTGCACATGACCATCTTTGGGATGTGCACACAAAGATCGGCTTTGGGAAGTGCTTCACCGTAAAGCTAAGAATTTTCAGAAAAGACTGAACACAAAATGATAATGATATTTTACCGAGTCACGAGAGTACCATTCCAAAAACGAAAATTAAATAAACAAATTAGTACTACCTAAAATATAGGTTCAAAGATCAAAATATCTCTTTCTACCGAAACAAATTTGAACACTTGGCAATTGTCATGCAATCGCTTAGGATTAAAGATTTTGGACAGAAGCACTGCCAGTTCATGCTCTGATGTTTTATGAGTTTGTATCTGTTCTAATTAAATATTATTAATTTTTTATAAATTTTTTTTATAAAATTTATAATAAAAATTTTATTAATTAAATATAATATTACATTATTTATCGAACAAGAAATGTACCTAAGGTTGTACATTTCTTGGTTTTTCCTTTTCTGATGTGGAATAATTTGGTTGATCAATCCCTTTTAGAAGACTCCATTTATGAATTCTTGGACACAAGACCCAATTAGGCCCGTCAGATTAGGAGTTGGAACCATGTACAAAAATCATGGTATGTGCCTTTCTTCCTAAGCTTGTTTGAATACGTGAAGAGTTCACGATATGTGAAATTTAGGATAAAAGATGTTTGATTTTTTCTTTACTACATCGATCAGGATGATCAAATTAAGGGTGTGATTGAATAGAGTTTGGTTTTGAAATTTTTTGTATTGGGTTTCGAGAGAGAGAATTTTTTATGAGAGAAAAAGTGAGATTTGAGATGAAAAATTGTATTGGGTTCCGTGCAAAACTTTGTCCAAGCACACCCTAAGTATCTATTTTTATTCAATTGAATTATCATCTTGTTACAAAATTACTTGTTCCTATTATTTATAGAAATATTTATTCATAATCAAATATTTGCTTAGAGTCATAAGTAATCATTAATTTAAGAGATATTTTAATTGTATTTTTTTTTTTTTGCTTGCATGTTAAAGAGATGAGCAGTAGTTCCAAAAAATTGATTACTATGTACATTCTAAGTTATACCTTCTAAAAATGTGATATTGGGACTTTATGGTATGCAAAAAATTGATTAATGATAAGGTAGCTTAGAGATATAAACACACCTATGGTCCAATACAGAACCAAATTTGATTCGTCAAATTAGTATTTTTAAGAAAAATTTAATAAATTTTAACAATCTTTAAATTAGATACGACATCTGAAATCGAGTGCTGCACATCTTACAAAAAAAAAAAAAAAAAGATATGCAATACATTAATCTCGTTCCTATAAACACCAGTCTTATATCCAGACAGTACTACTACATAAGTTTAGAAGGTTACAGCAAAATATAAATGGTTCGCAATAGTTGAATTTCTCTTATTTCAACGTAACATTTTAGTTTTTTAAAATGAAAAAGAAGAAAAATCCCAAATGCAATAGCACAATTATAATGGATTGCGTAGCAAATTGACAAAAATGGCTTTGATTCTTCAAAATATAGAATGAACAAATGAGACAAGTATAGGAATTAGACGCACACAGAATTTCTTGACCATATATGATTGAGTTTCTTTCTTTTCTTTTCTTTTCTTTTCTTTTAATTGGTTATATGATTGAGTTTCGGCGTATACGGAAAAAAAAATAACAATCCTAAAAAACACAAATAATAGGGTCCAGATAATACAAAAGGCAGAAAAAACAATAGGCGAAAAGGAAGGAACCCATGTGCTTGAGCTTCACCGCCCATGGTATGAAATTATAGCCCAAGTGAGTCCCCCCACTCGGCCTTCTGCGCCTTCTTCATCTTATCATAACTCTGAACCAGTAATACTATCCTCTGTTCAATGTTTCTTCCATAAAATACTCCGACCTCTATCTTCACTGCCTCTCCACTAACGTTCAACTCACTGAAATCCTGGCCATTATTTTAATAGTTGTATGGACTCATGTTTTATAATATTCATACTCTTTATTTTAATTTAAATATTATTTTAAAAATCTTCACATATATTAATACATCACTTTTTAATTTAAGTATTATTTTAAAAACACATATACTGATTACACCGTACTAATTAAACTAACTGGTCTTTTTTTAATTAAATATTCTTTCTCTTCATAAAAAAATTATATAATTTATTATATAAGATACTATTCATTTATTATTAGAGTAAATTTAAAAAAAGGTTAAATTTTTGTTCAAAAATATTTATTTTGTAATAAAATAAAATTTTATAATGACAAAACAAAGAAATATATGTTTATTGCCATGTATATGTATTATTATTAATTAATAGTATAATATAGTGCAAGATACGAGTTTGAGTTGGTCCATTTATAGTAATTTGTAATTAAGATTATGTTTAAATGGTTAGACTATGTGAATCTTTTGTGTTTTTGGGGAAGTTTGTGGTATCGAACATTTTCCTTTTATTATTTAATTAGGATGTATTTGAATTGGATTTCGATTTCATTTTGAGTCTCAATTCATCTTTATAAAATTTGAACTGAAAATTTTTAATTTCAAACTCCATTCAATCTCTATCTCCACCAATAGTGTGATATCTCATATGTTATCTCTCATAAACGAATCCATTCAATCTCACTCTCAGCAAACGAATTTGATTTTCCTAAACTATGAAGTGAAAGACGATCCACCTACAATTAAACTCATATTAATATTTTTAATTAATAGTAATTTTTATATTTAAAATTATTTTTTAAAAAATTATATTAAATCAAAATATGATATTTTATTGTAAACGAGAGGAGTAGTTAAAACTAAATATTTTACCAACCAAAAAAAAAAGGATAACTCTTATTATCACACACACACACACACAAGATTTTAGTGTCCGTCATTTCATTTTTCCCATCTCTTTATTTAGTGAACAAGGATAATGAGATTTTTTCCGGTCCTGCCCCGCATCCAATGATAGATAAGTATTTATATTTTTGCAAATTACATTTAGGTACACATCGGGTACTAAAATTATTATTTGCAAATTTAATTATTGAGACATTCGTTCGATCAATTCGAAGAAAACCCCAAAAGAAGTAAAGGTTGATTTTTTTTTTTTTTCGTTTCTACAACGTTGACAACTCAGGATTCAGATAAATTTCATCAAATCGCCCAACTTATCCTTATGGATGAACTTTACATCGGAAACGGACTTGAAATGTTCACTTGCAGAAAAAAGAATCAAATGCCGTCGCGTGCTTCCCATGATGTCTCTTTGAATTAACTACTTCCTTAATCTAGTTATTGTTCTTCTGCTAAAATATATTATATATATTTATCTATTTTAGGTAAAATTTAAATATTTTTTCTAATATAATCCCTACTAAATTTACACAATAACTCATTATATAGTTGTATTAAAAATATAGTAAATTTTAATTAATTTTTAAAAGAAGAATATAATATAGTAGTTTTAAATTCAAATTTTATAGCTTTCAATTGTTCTTCAATTTTAATGAAAAATCATAATATTACTAAGAGGAGTACGAATCAGAATAATGGGTGTGATTGGATAAGGTTTGGTTTTGAAATTTTTATTTTAAATTTTATAAAAGTTAAATTATTTATAAGAGAAAATATGAAACTCATATTTAAAATTTTAAATTTGGTTATAAGATGGAATGTTATTCATGTAGTGTTCAAATTTAAAATTTAAAGTATATGACTTATATATTTTTTTATAAATAATTTAATTTTTAAAATATTTTAAATAAAAATTTTAAAATTAAATTCTATATAAATTTGTCAAAGATACCCACCAAGGCTGTCGGTATTTTCCTAAAACGACTCATATGTGCAACAATTCCGCACCCCGCACCCCCGTAATTTTTCATTCTTGAATTTCAACAAACTTATTTGTTTTTTTTAAAAAAAAACTCCTGCCTTCTGGTTTGAGTAACTGAAAAAAAATTGACAAAAAGTGTTGTGTGAAGAAATTTCCTTCTAAACGCGTAATTTCATTTTGGTCAGGTTTTTGTCCTTTTCAGCTTTGACGGCCTAGGAGAGAGAGGGAGAGCTCGCTTCTTGGAATAGAATTTTGGCAAATCGTGATACAAACACCTTAAGACTGTCTTGATAGCATTTGGATGGGGGGTTGGGGGACCAAGGAATACCTGTTCTAATCATTTGCCTTGCACTTTTTCTTCAAAGTGAAAAATAAAAAGTGCCATATTAAAAAAAAATGTAGAAAGATGACACATTCAAAATCTTTGACTTAAATCGTCACGGATTTACCTTCTCACTGTACCAGAAAAGGAAAAAGGGATTTTACCTCCACAAGGATTTTGTTAGCGTTATAAAGGTCAAGCCAAAAAGAACAATGTTTTTTCCAAAAAAAAAAAAGAAATTTATAGTTACACTAAATCTTCACAAATTGAGCAACAAAACAACAAAAAATTCAGGGGCACTTAGGATAGGACTTTGCACTTCAATAGTATAATATATAAACCTAAAATTGTACATAGCAGATAATCTGGGACAGAAATGAATTACTTACACAAAGTCCAAACGGTCAAAAGAAACGTGTACACGTGGCCGGATAATACCAACAGGTCAGATAAGGAAAAAGAAAGAAAGAAAAAAAGAATTGAAGGACAGCAGCAGGAACTGGGGAGTACTCGCGATCACGTGCAGTCTCAGCTTGTACGATGACTGTATCCGATAATTTAAAAAAAAATTAAATACTCACATAGACATAGTTGCCAATAGAGTAAAGTGCGAGCATATTACTCGTTATTCTAATGGAAAATGGGCTGAGTCAGCAACATGGGAATACCAAAAGAAGGACTGTTCTATGATTCCCTGATCGTGCCTGCAGGCCCTTTGTCCTACCACGTTTCTTTTGCTCTGCCGCCTTCCACGTTCCCTGCCTTTTAATTTTTGACTTCTTCTTAAGCCCTTCACAAACCCCTATTCTATATTTAGATTAGACATTAGAGTATCTTTTAATATTTAAATTATAGATAAATATCTCCGGAACCTAGTTTTTAATTAATAGAATTATCAACGGATTCGAAACACCTACCCTAAATCGAATCTAATTAACTGTTAAAGATATTAGATCCGATTCGATTATTCGATGAGTCCGAATATATTAGACCTTATCTTACTTAATAGGGTCTAGGTTTAAGTTCGAATAAACATAATAAAAATTTTAAAAATTAAAAAATTATTAATCATTAGATTAAAACATATTTAATAGTTGAAAAAGATAAATATATAAAATATTTATTATTAAAAATTTAATAAGATATCGAGTTTATCGGGTTTGAAATATTCAGTACCGTACTTATACTTATTTAAAATATTTATTATCAGATCAGGTAAACGAGTATAAATAACATACTGTACACGATATTATCAAATTAGGTCTAGGTCGAGTTCAAATAAGACCCAATCTATTGACAGTCTTAATTTTTAATGAATTGATTTAGGTTGGGGAGGGAGATATGACCTTTTCTTAATGCTTGAGAATCTATTTTTATGAATTTTTAAATTATGTACAAAATTATGAATTAAATGGAGTCTGTCTAGGCTATTTGAATTCAACTTATTGTAGAGTCATGTTAGGAAGAATTTGAACCTAATTATTAGGTGTCTTGGTGTTGAACTTGAGTTTGGCTAGACATAATTTAATTTGAGATTCACTAATATTATGAATATATCATAATATAAATGTGTAATAAATGTGGGTCATGTAAGACTTTTGTTAATAATTTATCTAAATGTCAAAATTTGAGATGTGCTTTTCAAAACTTGACTTACTCAACTCTTTTTTTTTTCATAAGTAAAAATTTGACTTACTCAAATCAATTAACAATAATGTTGGTACCTTAGCTTATTCTAAGGAGACGCTTTATTTGTTTTAAAATATAAATTTTTTATTTTTATTTTTTAAAAAATATTTAATTTTTTACTAATTTAAATTTTTTTACAATTACCTTTACTTAGAAATATAATTTGTTTATTTTTTATTATAGTGATAAAATTAATTAAAAATATAATAAAAATATTTATTTTTCTTCTTTCTTAATATATAGTTTTTATATTTTGAAATAAAGGGAGTAACTATTTTTTTTGGACAAAAAAATTGATTTTTTATGTAATAACACATAAGAACTCACAAATTCATCCGCTGTTGCCATTTGGTTCACCATCCATCAAAATTGGCAACAGAGAAAATTCCCAAAAACTTGAACATCTTCCACCATTAATATTCCTCCAATTAATTGGTTTTTTTTTCCTGAATGAACACGAAAGCCTGTCATTTCATTTGACTGATGCGAGGTATAATAACTTAAAAGCACAGCAGGAAAGTCAAGGTTTGGAACCTTAATACGTGCAAATACGTAATGGCTACTGTCCTGCACCCGGTAGCCGGACTGTAGTAAATGCGTATCTCGAAGCTGACCAAAAAGTACTTCCCCGTTCATCCGTGTGATGTGGAATTTTATTTTATTTTATTTTATTTTTTGAGTGGGGTGTGAAAAGTGTTAATTTGATTCGATTAAACCTCCGACAAACTCCACCAAAATTCCACGCATAATCTTATTTTTATTTATTTTTAATCATGCTTCACCGTGGCATTAAACATTTTTTATGACATCACGGGCTGAGGAATGATAACTCGCCGCTTCTATGGCCCCAGTTCACTATCAAACCTGCCATGACCTTAGAGGGAAAATGGTGATTAACTTTTTCTCTAGAAGGAAGAAATGACAGCTGGAAAATATCATTGGATGTGGGGCTCCATATGTACAGAAGACCACAAAGGAATAATTGTTTAATAACTAGGGTCCATCCTTGCCTAATCCAATTATAGAAAACTATGTAATAGCAGAATTGTTAATGCGGTTCTTATTTCAATTCGATTTGATAATTTTAAGTGTATAATATTATTTATATTTGTTTATTTAAATTCAGATTAAATAATACATCTTCTAAATAAGTACAAGGGACGATATATAAAGTTTCGGATTCGATAAATCTGATTAAATTTTAAATAATAAATATTTATATATTTAAATTTTTTATAACTGTTAAATATATTTAATCTAACGGTTAATTATTTATAAATTTATATCAAAATATCTTATCGGTTCTACTCGAACCTTACCCGAGACCATATAGGATAGAGTACGGGGTCCACTCTATTTGGATCTGTTGGGTAATCGAGTCAGGTCCGATACCAATAGTAGTCAATCGGATCTGGATCCAGTACTAATAGTGGTCAATCGGGTCCGGATCCAGAATAGAGTGTCTCGGACCCGTTTACACACCTAATTGGATGTCCAGGAATAGACAAGAATAATTAGTTTTTCAAGTATTATATTAGTATATATTTCGTTATGCTAACTAATTTTATAGGTGATTTTTAGAATTTTAACTGTTCATAAATCTAAAGTATGTAGTCCACTAATAAAATTACATAATCATCATTTAAATTTCTGTCATGAATGTCATAAGTTGTAACATTAAGTTGAACGTTAGAAAAACAAAATCGCGTGCTGCCTAATTTGGAGGGAGAGGATCCTCTCCCGTGTTTAAAATATTGAAGGATCCACCAATTGAGAATTAACAGTTGAGATTTATTAGTTATTTATTTTAATTTTATTAAAAAATCAAACACATAATTTTTTTTTCAAAAAAAATGAAAAATAAGAGAGCAAATCACAACTGCGGCTAAACTTCAACCATTAATTTTTAAGTAAGGATCCTTCAAAATTTTGAACACCAGAGAGAGTCTCTCCCTTGTTTGGCTATAGTTTTAAAGGTTAACTTTTTGTATACTCATGAAGTTTTTAAATTTTATTTTATATTATCACGTTGTGATCTTAGAAGAGTAAAGTTATTTTATAAAAAATAAAAAATTTTAAAGAAGTATAATTATAATTTAACTATATGAAGCATATTTTATTTGCTACAAATTTGTATTTGTGCGTATTACTAATTTATTTTAAAAAATAAAATATTAATTATCTTGTACTTATCAAATTTTATAAAATAATTAACTTAACATTTGATTAGATAAAACAAAACTTAGGAGAAATAAGAAATACGAAGAAGTTAAAGTTTACAAACATTAACTTTTATAAGAAATAATTTATATTTTAAAAATTATAGTAAATTATCTTTAAAATACATATGGTATTAAAAATTTTTCTCAAAATCTTAACCCCCTTGGGTTCCTTAATAGCTCCGCCACTAATGGCAACTTCTCTTTCTTCATACTCATATCAAACAACATGAATGTATACTTCTTTTAGGGCAATTAATTCTCCCCCTCCCCTTCCCTTCCCATTTGTGAACCAAATTAGGTGTTAGTAAGAGAGTTTTTTAACCTATTAAACTTTTTCTTGTCACAATCTTTTTTATATTTTTTATGTAAGTAAATGAGTTCTTAGACAACCATATATATTATTTCTAAAGCATAATCCCACATAGTATTTTATGAGATTAGATTATGAACTTTCATACTAAAAATTTAGGCTATATTGACTTAAGAAATTATATGTATTGATGCATGTAGGATTAGTCTAATTTATTTATTGTCCCCAATTTAAAGATTTATTTATTTAGTTTGTACGTTGCTATGAAAATGCTCGAGAAAGTACATCAAAGGACAGAAAAAAGCAGCAAATTCCAAAAAGGAAAATACACTATGTTTCTCCCAAATCAAATAATACAACTAACCTACCTAAATAAGAAAAACAAATAGGCACATAGACATGGTAAATTATTGACTTTACATGCTTGGCATTTTCATAAAATGTTATCCAGTGTTGGAGACCAAAATGATATGTCCGCGAACTTTTAACATCTTCCTAAGCTAACAGTGCGACTAATTAAGCATTAAGTGCACATTTAAATAGATTTTAAATTTTAAATTTTATATTTTTAATCTTATAAAAATAAATTATTTATAAAAAAATAAAATAAAACTCAAAAAAATTGAGCATTGTCCAATAAATCAATCCAAATTCACTGTCCCGTTGATTATGAACCCTTGAGAGTTCCAATGCAACTTTTTAGTCACATATATGGTGACTTTTGTTGGATCTTTTGATACCATTTAAAAAAAAAAAACCAGTATAAAATGCACTTAGTGATGCTCTAATGGACATGTCTAGTTAGAGGGTTTAGAAGAGCTAAAATTTTGTTAATCATTAGATTTTGGATGATCCAAGAAATAACTTTGATAATTTGTTTTAGGTTGAATCCGCTGTGATTTTATTACAAGTTACGCCTGTCAAATTATCGAGATTTATACTAGGAGACCTAAAATATATAACATATATTTTTTAATTATGACATAAACAAAGAAGAAAATAAAATCGCCTAGAAATAGGCTTTCCATCATTTTCCCCTTAAAAGCCAAATCTTCAATGTCCATCTATAAGATTTTTTCCCAAAGCAAAATGCATCAAGCTTTAAGAAAATAATTTTATTTTCATCTTTTAATTACACTTTGGTGATTGTGATTAATAAGAATATTCATCCTCCCCCAAAAGACATAATAATGATTCACACAGCATATATAGGACACAACTTTTCTTAGGGATTGTTATACAATAGCATTTTCTTTTAATTTTTTTAACAATCATACATCACGGGAAATAGAAAAATGAAATGAATTTCAAACGTAAAAGAGATGTTTATAACCAATTAAATTATTACCTTGTTATAATATAGTTCAAAGTAAGAAAATAAACATTTTTGGAACACAAAATTTTATTGTTTTGGACAAGATGTAAATTCAGCGTATCAAAATGTCCTAATTTGGTGTCTATAAAGAAAAAAAAGTTAAAGTTGTTATGAAATTAATATAATTGTGAATCTTCATTATTTGATATCAGAAATAGAGATATTCTATCTTATCAGAAGATAGATGATAGAGTTCTATCATATCTTTAAATCTTGATAAGATTTATCTCCTGATTCTTCCATATCTCTTCTTATTGATATGTACTTCTGAAACCTATAAATATGGGTTTGGACTAATATATTATACACACTCATTCATTCATTTACTCTAAAGAATCAATAAAAGTTCTTGTATTAACTCTCAATTTTCCTTTCATAATTTCTCCATATTCTCTTCATTATATTTTTCTTATTTAATTCTCTATATTACTATTACAATTATATTATGTTGACAACTATTGCCAACAAATTCATAACAAAAGTAAAATTTTTTACTAGCTATATCTATCCTTCTACACAAATTGTAACTTTCATTAACAAGGTGAAGAATGAAAGTCCTTTAGGGGTTAGGACCCTTGATAAGCCTTCTTTTTTTAACTTTTTCCCATCTCTTTTGAATTTATTAAAGTTTTACTCTTAATTTTTTTAATTACAATAAGATACTATTACTCTTGCTTCTTAAAAAAAAAGAAAAAAACATACTAGTACGCTTGGTGAATTTCATTTTTAGATTAGATATTTCTATATTTTGTAATCCTTGCTATTAAAACACACTAATAGTGTAGTTTGTAAAGGTAGTCATTACTTACAAAGGATATTAACGTCAACATACATTCTCATTCCTCGATTTATAAGAAAAGAAGCATACTAATAGTACTTATTATCTCTATTTTAAAATATAAAGATTTATAATTTTTTGAAAAAATATTTAATATTTTATAAAATTTTAAAATTATTTTAATATATTTTGAAAGGGACGATATAGCGTTTCTTGGAAACCAAATGCATAGTCAATGGTAAGTTGGTATTTGTTAAATGCCGTCGATGAAAGGGAGAAAATGTCAGTAACTCCAATTCAAAGTCTTGATCAGGAATTCAAGTCATAGTAGTCCCCCCACTTTTCGCTTGACCGTACTAGATACTACTACATCTACTAGAGTAGGGGCAAAAACCATTTTACTAGGGCCAAACTTTCTTTCTTTTTTTTTTGATGGGTAGTAGGGCCAAACTTTCACTTAGTCGAGTCCAATTTTATTTAATTTTTTTGGAGCTTGAGTTTGAGTCCAGCATCATTGAACTCACTTTTATGTATTCAACACCCCCTCCCCCCCCAAAAAAAAAAAAAAAAAAAAACTCACTGAGCATAGCTCTAACATAAACATAAAGTGAGCCCGGCTGTCTTGAGAGCCTATTATGTATTTTTGAATTTTTTAAATATAAATTATTTTACAAGAAAGATAGTTAAATAAATAAAATAATTTTTTTAGTATTATCAAGAAAAATAAATATATCTACAATAGCCAATAGCTAATTGGAAAATAAATTAATGAAATAAAAATGAAAAATCTAGTTCTAAACTTTAGTATGAGTAATGAATTTCTAAACGAAAATAACTAATATGAATTGGGTTGTTGGGCTTATTTTCCTCTTTTATGTTTCTTAGTTAAATATATAACACAAAATTAAAAGAACACTTGAATAGAAATATTAAGAGTTAAAATTCATGCTTTTTTTATAATAATTTACTTTTTAATTGCATCATGACGAATAAGGTTGTTTATATTTTTATTTGACTAATTTTTAATTTTTTTAAAAAAATTTACAAGTGCAAAGGTTCATATGAAATAAAATTTTTATTATTTTTATATATTTATTTGTCTAACCTATTCATTAAGCTTCAAGTTGAACTTTTACTAAGATGAGCGAGCTTGAACCGAGCTCTGCTCAACTTTGACTGAGCTTTTTATTAACTCGCGAACTGCTTCTTTCTTTTTTTTTTGTTATATATAGATTATTTATTAGTAATAAAATAATTAATTATTATAACTAAAAATATTTTTTAATTTCTACCTCAATATATCAAAAGGCAAATATTGAGAGATTGAAATAATTTAATATAAAAATTAATAAAAATTATACATTAATTTAAAAATTATAATAACAAAAAAATTCTATATTCTAAAAATTTAAAATAAATAAAATAAAATATTATTATTATAAATATATTTCAATTTTTTTCAATATAACTATATTATCATCTTTTAAATATAAATAAAAATGAATTTGCACCCCCTATACACTTTTTCGAGAAAATCAAATTAGCCCAAATTAAGAAAAAAGGAAAATCAAATACCAATCAAAGGACCTTTTCCTCCGGTAAATCATATCGCGGGTCCACACGCAACTCCCCACTTGAAAAACTCCTGAGTCTCAGCTTCCCACCCCAATCTCCCCTGCCACCCGCGTCCATTACACGCGCGACACAGAGAGGCAAAACCTCGTCTACTTGCCTCCCATAGACCAAAAGGTCATTTCCGTAATTCCACGCTATGCTACAAACGAATCCCGGGGGCACAGAATTTGTAAAAAACCACCACATTCGCCACCACTCTGCAGCCCTTCCCTGCCCATTTATCGCGGGCCACGTCACCACCCAATCGCTTATCTCCACGTCCCCATCCCAACCCCAACGGTCCAGATCTGCTCCTTCACCCTCCGCCAACGGCTCTGATCCCACCTTCCAGACTCTTCTATGATAAATACCCCAGGGTTTAGTCAAGTGAGTAACCATGATTTACGTACTCTAGTTAAAGAACATTCTTAGAAATCACAAAAAGAAAGGAAAAGCAAAAACATCCATGTATATATATAGATACGGCTTTATCATATATGTAGGCGTAGAGTAAGAGAGATTCATCAGAGAAGAAGAAGACCACTGTGCAAGAAAGCAAGGAATAGAGGAGGGTTTTTGGTGATTTGAGCAACTGGGGGTCGCAGCATGAGAGATTTTGTGTGGTTGTAGAAGGAATAATCTTAGTATATTAAGATTCTTGCACTTGGGAGTTGTGGGACTTTTGAATCTTGTTTTGGTTCAACAGTCTCGCTTTTCTGTGGTTTTTGTGTTCTCTGAAAAGGGATCTTCTCAGATCTGGCCATCTGGTGAGTTAATTCAATCAGTTCTTGAACCGTTTTTGTGATTAATTACCATTAGCCTTACTCTTTAATGTGTTCTTTTGCTGGGCTTCCCTTCTTCTTCCTCCTCTTCTGCGATAGAATCGTTAGATTGGGTTTTCATTCTTAAGTCGGTGGAAATTATATCTCGTAGTATCTGGAATTAATGTGATTATTGATGATATTTTGTCTTTTTTATGGAAATGTTGAAACTTAAGCTTTAGTTGAAGAATTGAAAGGGAGTTTAATGCGGGTTTGTCGTTGTACATGATCAGTTTCACTGATTTAATTATTTAGGATGTATGCTCTACGTGTTTGAGCTCGTATTAGTTTAGAAAATTTAAAGCTTGGCATTGATTTTCCGCAAGGATATATGGAAAGATTGCTTGTTACTTATTTTGCCAAGATCTTATGTCTTATGGATGTTATCTTTTGATACTATCTTAGTTGCTAAGGCATGGTTTTCAAAAGACATGATTATCTTATGTAATCTTAGTAATTAGATCTCTTGTTTTCAGTCTATGTTAAAGGGGAAACCTTGACGTGTAATTAACATTAACAAAATTGGGTCTCTCACTTTGTTTATCAAGGTTTATCCAGATTGTCTTTTGTAGATTTGTCTTTCTGGTTATTGAAATTGGCTCTTCAATATTAGAATTGCTCAAGCAATCTCTTTCGTGGTTTCTTTGTTGAATTTCTTGATTTTCCATTTCATTTTTTCAGTTTATTGACGTTGATTCAAAATTGTTTTCATTTTACAGATTGTTGTCTACTGATTTATCCAGATCATCGGATGGCTTGTTCAATGTAGTGATTGGGATATTTCTCTTTTCTCTGTTCCCGTAGTTTTGCTGCTGTTGTGCTTTGCTCTGCATCTGTCATCGTCTGATACGGCTTTATTTGGATTTGCTGATTAATGACCGTTTGCGAATTGTGTAACTTATTGGTTCAATCACATTCGGCTTCTGAGTTTGGCGCTCAATTGAGAGAGAAGGAGCTACTCTCTTCCGCCATCTCTGTTGCCGATTGTGGGAACCTGTGGGCTTTTTCATTTCATGTCTCCTAATTTGGACAGTCCTGTTCAGACCCAGATGGCTGTTGCAGTTTTTAAAAGTCCTCTTGGTGGGGAGTACCATGGGAACAAAAGGGTGGAAGGGAAACCTGCAGGGAGAAGACGTGTCTTTGTGCAGACTGAGACTGGTTGTGTGCTGGGGATGGAGTTGGATCGGAGTGACAATGCCCATACTGTGAAGAGGAGATTGCAGCTGGCACTCAATGTCCCAGTCGAAGAGAGCTCATTGACTTTCGGTGATATGGTGCTGAAGAATGATCTTACTGCCATTCGTAATGATTCTCCGCTTCTTCTCACACGCAATTTGTTACACAGAAGTTCTTCGACTCCCTGTCTTTCACCCACAGGAAGGGAGATCCAACAGAGGGATCAGGGTGGTCCTATTGAGATATTGGGGTATTCTGATCGCTTTGTGAGGACTAAACAAATTGTTAAAGAAATTGTCAAGGCTATGAAGGCTGGGGTTGACCCACTTCCTGTCCATAGCGGGCTTGGAGGTGCATACTATTTTAGAAATATCAGAGGGGAGAGTGTTGCCATTGTGAAGCCAACTGATGAAGAACCATTTGCACCAAATAATCCAAAAGGTTTTGTTGGAAAAGCTCTTGGGCAACCAGGCTTAAAGCGCTCAGTGAGAGTTGGGGAGACAGGGTTCAGAGAGGTTGCTGCCTACCTTCTTGACTATGACCACTTTGCTAATGTGCCGCCTACTGCATTGGTGAAAATCACTCACTCCATCTTCAACGTCAATGATGGAGTGAATGGAAACAAGACTCAGAATGGGAAGTTTGTAAGCAAGATCGCATCCTTTCAGCAATTCATCCCACATGATTTTGATGCTAGTGATCATGGAACGTCAAGCTTCCCAGTTTCTGCAGTGCACCGTATTGGTATATTAGATGTTAGGATTTTTAACACTGATAGACATGCAGGAAACCTTTTAGTTAGGAAGCTGGATGGTGTTGGAAGGTTTAATCAAGTGGAACTCATCCCAATTGACCATGGTCTTTGCTTGCCAGAAACCTTGGAGGATCCTTACTTTGAATGGATCCACTGGCCACAGGCTTCAATACCATTCACTGAGGATGAGCTTGAATATATAGAAAAGCTTGACTATAATCAAGATGTTAGTATGTTGCGAAGGGAGTTGCCTATGATTCGAGAAGCTTGTCTTCGTGTTTTGATCCTCTGCACCATTTTTCTCAAAGAAGCTGCTGCTTATGGGCTGTGTCTTGCTGAGATTGGTGAGATGATGACAAGAGAACTTCGTGGTGGTGATGAGGAACCCAGTGAGCTGGAGGTTGTATGCATTGAAGCAAGAAGGCTGATTGCTGAGAAAGAAGTACTATCACCCAATTCTGAAGGGCATGATGAAGAGTTCCAATTTGACTTGGATTATGAAGATGGTGGATTTGAGTTCACCCCTAAGATGGCCACAGAGGACTTCATGACTGGGGCAACACCATTCCATTTTGGATATGGAGGGTTTAATGGCCGTTCTCCACTTTGGAAATTAGATGAGAGTATCGAGGAAGAAGAAAGTGAAGGAGAAGACTTTGTAGGTGAACCAGGAGCTGAAAAGAAGGCAGGTATTTCAAAGCTCTCTATGTCCTTGAAGCAGACTAGTTTAGAGAAGAACCAGAAATACCCAAAATTTTCTGGAAAAAAACCAGAATATGGTTATTTGGCTAGTTCTTCATCTGGCCATCGAAGTGCAAATGAGCAGCTTCCTGCAAGCGTAAGCTTCGTAAAGTTGGCGGACATGAACGAGGAGGATTGGGCAATATTTTTAGAGAAGGTCCAGGAGCTTCTGGTTCCAGCATTTGCCAAAAGGAAGTCTGTGACGGTTGGCCAGAGGCAGAGACAGAGGCTTGGCACTTCTTGCCAGTTTTGAGATAATTCTCTATATGAGTGATGACTGAAGTTGAAGAATAACACCGCAGGTTAGTTGGAGTGAAGGATTTTAGGGTAGGTGGATCGACGGTTTTCTCTCCGGGAGTAGTTGAAACTGGGAGTGGCGGTAGAACAAACTGCTGTAAATATTCTTGGAGGTAGCTGAGTGAAAGTGCTGATTAGAATTGTTTGTATTTTTTTATTTTTCCTTTCGATATTTTTGCCTTTTCACTTCACTCCTCATGAACTTGTCCAATAAATAATTTGTAGAATGAAAAAGAAAAAAAGATTGTAGATATATCCACTGTCTTTACACTTTCTTCTTTTTGCTTTAGTGTTCTCTGAAGCTGCTCATTTTCATGCGCGGCTTTCTACGCCCTTCCATTCTCCTTAGTAGAAAAGGGAGACTTCCCTTTCCTGGTGGACCAAACAAATACTTTTGTATCTTCAAATTTATTCTTTACAGATTCTATGACAGCAAAGCTAATCTGTCGGGCAAAGTATTCAGACAGTAGTCGAGCTTTTGAGGCTTAGTATGGGAAGATTAGGATTCAATAAACTGGATGCGGTGTTTGGAGTCTAGTTTCTGGTACTTCCTTTCTGTCCGATTCCATAGTAAATGACGAAGATGGGAATGAAACCTAAAGGACTATGCATTTTTTGTTAGGCACTCATCAGCTTAATGACCAGGCAGCAATTATTGATAATTGTACTGCTGACTTTTTCTTCTTTTAAGTTCTGGGTTTTCTTATATCCTCTGTACGAAGTAACTTCAATCAACATCCTGTACAAAGATATTTCAATTCCTGACGTAGTTTCTTATGTTTCAAACAGTCTCTTCATCCTTTTATTACACGCTATTTACCTAATTTTTAATCTAATCCTCCAAGTTTGTTTAATTCTTAATTTATTCTGCATTATTTTTTAATTAAAATGAATTGTCCGATTGCCGGCTCTGATACGTAATATTTCCTTGTGGTCGTTACATTTTATGCTTGTCGATAACTATTTTAAATCTTTTTATTTCAAATTAACCAATAAACAACTCCATGACAAAGCTCTACTAAGGGTTGTATTGACCTTTGGCCTTTCAATGCATTGACAAGTTCAAAGCTCGTTTCTTAGCCCAGGACATGTCTGATGGTCTATAATCCCAAAGGAAAGACATCTAAGACATGCAATACAACGTCTGCAGATTTATCAAATTCTTGGATGTTTCCAGGATGTTATTTGGTTGCATTTTACCTGCTCAGTTTCAGAAAATGTGCAACGAAAAATGTACAGTTACAGTCACTTTGGACCATATCATGCTATGTTGCTTAGAGGGAACGCAATGGTTAGAATAGCAATCATGATACAAATCATAATCAAACACAAGAACAAGGAAAAAGGCAGAAACAAAGAGCTCAAATAGTTGTAAAGGTTATGGTATGGTGCTGAGTTTATCTTGATAATTTGGTAAATGATGACTGGACTGAGAGTCAGATCAAAGCTACTTATGAAAGATGATAAGAATATAGATTTGGTGGAAGTCTTAATCAGCAGTCAATGTCGAAAGAGAAATGAGGCCTCTTCATCTATGAGGATCAGAAAGCTACAGAATCTTGGATGGAAACAACTTGAAGAGCATTACCAGCCTGGCCAGATAATAATAGTTTTCGGATGGAGAAGACGTGGCGGCCTAATCTGCGATTCGCCTTGTTTTGTATCATATTACCAGCTCTTGTCCTCAAGTTTAACTTTTTTGGATCGATTAACAAATAAAAACACAGGTGGAATTAGGGTTTGTACTTTTGTTTCTAATTCTACATACAAACTAACGTTTAAAACTCAGTCAAGATTTTTGCAGAAGTTGATTGCTGTATTAATCAACACAAATCTGGCTAATAAGAAATGATTTATTTGTTGTGTTCTTGAATCTTGATCACTGTTCGGTGCTATCTCTTTATGTCTGCTACGAACTATAAGTTCATTGACTTTAGGTTACTTGCATGGAAATGAAAGCGACAAAAAACCTGTTATGCCTGGCAAGGAGATTAATATTAAATCAGGGATTGGGTAGAAAGGAAAACAATGCCTTAATGGAATACGAAATTGAGAATTCTTGCTTCTTACAGCCTTGGCATTTGGCAGGAAAAATGTTTGATTCGTTGGTCGTTTCCGCAAAACCAGAAAGCATTGTATTGATTGACCTCTACAGAACCAGAAGAATTGCAGCTGTAGCAGCAGCAGCAGCAGCAGCAGCATTGTTTTAGCATCTATATATAATACCTAAGCGTGATAACAAAGGATCAAATGGTTACCTAGGTACCGATAGTCATTTGCAGAGACAATTTCAAAGATGCATGTGGCGGATATAAGTAGATGGACCACAGACTTCCCCTTTGTGGGTTGAGGGGTGGGGGTGCTAGGAGGAGGCAGCCAGAACGGCAAGAATGTATTCCGCTCATTGAAGAGGCTCTTTCTTGATCATGTCTACTATAGAACACCTTTGGCAAATTTGTCCTCCATCTGCATAACAGTGGGGCATCGTGGGATTGATAATCTGATATTTTTGTTTCACATCTTTATTGCAGAGTCAATGTCAAATACAGAAAGAAACTTGAGTATAGTAAAGAGAAAATCGTAGCGTATTCTGATATACAATTAAAGCTTCAAGTTTTTGCCTAAAACTATTGTAAAAGGTTTTCAGCAGGTTAGACCAACTATTGTAAAATGTTGAGAGTGGGACTGAAAAATAGAAAATAGAAGATTATTGTAAATGTAAATTGTTCAGAGTGGGATTAAAACATAGAAGATAGAAAAATATTGTTGAGAGTGGGATTTGAACCCACGCCCTTTCGGACCAGAACCTTAATCTGGCGCCTTAGACCAACTCGGCCATCTCAACCCAATGATAGTAAAAAAAAACAAAGAATGGGAATGTGATAAAGGTTGTGGGGTTCGTGGAGACTTGGGATTAAAAGTTTTCAACTATACTATTATCTTTTAAACTTTCTTTAAAAAAAAAAAAAACCTTTGAATTGTTCCTGTTATTGCTTTTTCGCACGTGAAATCTTACTCTACCTGTATTAACCAAAGTACGAACCACGAAAAAAAGTCAAAAAACCATTAAAATACCCCCCCAAAAAAAAAATCCCTAAGACCGAAAGGAAAAAAGAAAAATAAAAACCCTCCCCAAAACATGTTCTTGAAGCAGAGCACAGGAGTACTATCAATGGCGACGGGTTGATCTTAAGGGGAAGAACAGTGACGGCCTGGTCATTATAGAAAATGTAGAAGAGGAGAAAAGCAATGTTGGGGTAAGCGGAAGAACGGCAGTAGCTGCTTTGAGTCGGGATAATAATAAAAGAAGCCCAAAGAAAGACAACACAAAAATAGAATGGATAAAAACATATAAATCAAAGAATTTAAATTACACTCGCCAAATTTGACACAATTCTCTTGAGTACAAAGGAATGAACAATCATCAATAATATAAGGAGTCCCCCAACCCCCCCCCCTCCCTTTCCCTTTCTCTTTTAAATATACTTTGATAAAACCAAATAAATAATGCTGGATATGTAAGGAAAGTCAAACATGTCTCCATGGTCTCTCAGCAAGGTTTACACACTCACTATACCTAAAACAGTCCACAAGATGATCAATTGTTAAACCAGCTGCTTGCATGAATGAGTAGACAATAACCGGTCCAACAAATCTGAACCCTCTCTTCAATAAATCTTTGCTAATGGCCTCTGCTTTTGGACTTCTCAATGGCACCTTTCCTGGATGTCTAAACTTGTTGATTATGGGCTTGTAGTTTACGTAGTTCCACATGTAGCTGCTGAATGATCCATACTCCCTCACAATCTGCAACATACAAAGTAAATCAAGTTTAGGTTACCCATTACCAATACAAGAAGACTTTGATTAATCGATATTGTTCACATCTCTTTGTTGATTTTGGTATTGAGTTCCCAAAACGCTGTTTAAGAACACAAGGCTTAAAAATCATGGCAACACCGCAGTAGCTTAATTGGTTCGAAGCATCCATTACTAAATGGTATATGTTAAGTTTAGTCCATTTTCTTACTCTCGTAACATATTCAAAAAGTATTAAAATTAAATATTCAGTGTCGAAAAAATTTAATTTTTAAATATCTACAAAATTATTTTTATCGAGTTTGTTTAACGAGTGAAATATAATATTCTCCATTTAAAAACATCAAAAACGCTTTATGAAATAGCACTTAATTAGTCAAAATCATTATGTGATAGTTAAGATGTAGAAACTTACCTTTACTAAGCATATTGCATTGTCAACAATACACCTTACACGGCTCTCGGCTAACATTAAAGCTTTGTCGGATGCTAAGTCTTCGATCTCTTTCTCCCCCATCTTGGCCACGTTATTTGCGTCAAATCCAAAAAAAGCTTCTCTATTGATTCAAAAACACAGATTCATTGAACTGTATTTCTTGACATTTTGTGGAAAAAATAATCTAAGAATATGATGGACGTTTTTACCTGAATAGTTCTCTCCTTCTCAAGATTTCGGTCCAGTTGAAATCCATCAGCATCCCAGACAAGGCAAGAAGCTCAAATAATAGACTGTTCCACATATTCTATGAGCACTTTTCTTCATCTTTTTAGCAATGAACTTGTGAGATAGTATACTATTAAAGAAGATGAGAAACTTACTGATCATCATAAACTGGAACTCCCCAGCATTCATCATGGAATTGCACATATAATTTATCTGTACACCGTTTTCAATGTTAAAGTAACATAGATCAGTTGAAACGGTCATTTTCTAAAGCTTGGCATGGTTAAATTTGTTTAATTTTTTATGGCCGCTCTACAAGGCGTTTTAGGAGACTAGCTAGAAAAGAAAGTAGAAAGAATTTATCAGTTAGGTAAAAGGAACAGATTCAACAATGATTGATCAGCTTTTTTATGAGACTTAGTTTAGATTTTGTTTAATAATTCTTCTCAAGGTGTCTTTTAGGTTAGGTTAGCATGGAATAGATTCTGCTTCCTACTTGTGCCGGCTTATGGAGACCGTGGAATTTCTAGTCATAACATCTAGTGCTAAAACTGGAATAGAGATGATCTTCTATTACCACACCAAAGAATACAAAACTTGATTGAGCGTATTATAGTTAAACAAGAAACCAAGTGCCTAATTTCGCCCATGCCCGAGCACTCTCGGTCACCTTTGGCTTCCTTAGCTACCTCATTTTTCACTGAGCCGTCTTGTAACTAATGCCTCGGCTATGGTCCAGACTATAAATCCCTCTCCGCGGTGAAATTTATATCCTATTATCAACGAAAGAGCCAAGAAACTATGTACACCTGATTAAATCTCTCATGTTATGATCATAAGCTTATATTACTAGCAGGTTAATAAAGGTAACGTGAAAAATTTCGCCTCAGAGAAAAGAGATAGAAGACGTAAATCCCATGGAATTATCAAAAGCTTACCACTGTTTTTGGTGATCCAGTTGCACCTTCTTGAGCTTTCATGAGTTGGGGTAGGACACGGACTAGGACTTGGACATGGAGTAGGTTTTTGAACATTTTTAGCCACTGCAGGTACTTCTCTTCTTTCCGGCGATGAAATCAATCGAAGTGCTAATGCAATCTTTTGATCCAGTGGAGTGGTAGAATCCGTTGTGATCGAAGAATCATTCGAGTTCTGTGACAACGATAACGATAAAGAAGAGAGTGAAAGAGGTGAACAAGATTTATACAGCCCGATAGGGTACACTTTCTTCATGTGTTTGGATAAAAAGTTGGTGCTAGATTTCTCTTTTTCTCTAGAAGCACTCCTGTTCTTCTCTAGAGCATATCTTTTCACGTTCTGCTTCGACATTTTTGGAGAAGAGTAGAAGTACCTGCTGCTTTAAAACTTGGTAGATGAGAAGAATGGTTGCAATATATATGCACAAGAGGGAATATAAAATAACAGTATTAGAAGAGTTGGTTGGTAACATGTGAGTTTCAGAACAAGGTGTAATTTTCCACCTTAGCATTCAAGCGAAAACAACAAACAAAACCTACATTGGATTTGTAAAATATGTACAGAAAATGACAGTTTAAATTGCAGACGATGGATTCGGACAAGGTTTTTTTACTCAAAACAAAACAAAAACAAAAGCAAACTCTTAACTAGAAGCAGAAAACCAATTCTTTAGTGATGGAAATGACTAGAGCATGACATTTGCAGCAGATATATAGTGATGGTCTAAAGTAATGCCATGCTATAGCTGGAGTTGGAAAATGGGGCTCATATAGAGAATAATGTACAGTCAGAATAAGAGAAGGAACCAAGTAGGAGAAACTATTTATTTCAATATTGAAGGAATGATTAAGCAGGCGATTAGAAAAAATTAAACTATTGCAGCTTCTGAGTCAACACACTAATGGAGAATGGGCTTTCCTCTTTAAGGACCTCCGGAATATTCAGCTAGCAGAATTCTTAAATAGGCACTCAATTATATAGAATTTGATGCTCCATTTGAATTGTGTTTCTTTCAATTAAATACACAATTATTTAGTGTATAATTGGATAGAGTTTGGTTTTGAAATTTTTGTCTTGAGTTTCGTAAAAGTTAAATTATTTATGAGAAGAGACGTGAATCATATATTTAAAATTTTGGGTTTGATATTGAAATCGAACCCTGTCCAAGTTCCACTTCTTCTCTAAAAAAACTTTACTTTCATGAAACTCAAAACAAAATCTTTTCTAACCAAATACAATCTAAATAATTCTTCAATATATAATGCTTCAAAATGTCATATCTTTTCATCTTTTGGGGTTTAAATTTACAGCTCTATGATCCATTGAATTAAATAAAGTATTTACTATGGAGGGATGATTCTTTGATTAGCGTGGTTTCATGGTAAGCTCATTTTTGGGGAATAATTTTCTTCCTTGCCACACATACATGACAAATTTAATAGGGTTCTACCATAGAGCGAACTAAATTGATTGAGTAGTTTTATCTTACTATTTTTGTAACTTGTGTTTATGAAATAAATTATATAATTATTAATAAAGACAATTTATGTTGATAGAAAATGTCAACTCACTACCTTATGTGCACTTAAATTTTTTAATGATTTAGTATCTTTCATCCACATGGGTTGTTTTTATTGATAGTTGTATAACTTGTGATAAACACAAGTTACACAAGTTATAAAGTTATCAAAATAAAACTACTTAAATTAGCTACAGACCGTAAATCGAATACGAATAACAGTTGAATAACAAATAAAAATACATTACAAATTTAGATAGTATTTACTGCATCAATTACTTTGTTAAAAATCTATTGCACATTTTAATATGTTGCTTTTATATTTGTAAGAAACATAAAAGTCATCGAATAAAAAATTAAACATTTAACACGATTTTAATATCTTACATTTGATTTGTAAAAAATAGGTCATATATATCAATGGTTTTATCTAAATCTATGCTGTTAGTTTCTTTCATTTGGTTTACTCACTTTTTGCAACAAATCAAAGTTCAAGAACAAATATGCAAATTTTTCCGAGTTGTCTAGTTCAAAATTGACCAAAAACAAGATGAATATTAAGCACTGGGACTACTACTATATCGTGCACACGGCACACCATGTAAAGAAGTATGGACCTCTCACAAGATACTTATAGTATGCAAAGTCTAGTTGTTGTCTGATTGCAATCAAAATGGGTCCTCATTATTCTTAATCCCCACTCATTTCGGCACTTAAAAAGCTTTGAGGCAAACCTATGGCCAACATGGAAAAAGATATAGCATCCATATCATTCTTTAGTTTCTCTCCTACTTTCCCTTTAAGGAGGAAAGAAAATTAGAAAGGTAATATATCTGTTCCTCTGATTAGTAATGGGTAGAGGTGTGGCCTTATTCATCTGGCCTAATGGGAAAAGGATGTAACTTATCATTGAAATTCCAAAACCAGGTGGATGAAAAGAGTGGTTACTGTTTTGAGTATACATTTGAGAAAAAATGAGATTTATAGTAAAAGACGATGAGGTATTTTGACATTCATCACCATTTGTAATACTTTTTATAATATTTTTAATTATAATTTTTAATTTAAAAATTCATCATTTAAAATTTAAAATTTAAGAATTTCAATACTTAAAATTTTTATATAGAATATTAAACAAAAGCATTACAGATGATCAAAGTATTTTAGATTGAGTTTCGATCTAACTACATCCATAATTTTTTTTTAACTGGGTGAGTGCACCCTTAATTAAAAATGTTAGTTAAGAGTTAATTATTTAAGAATTTAAGAAATTATTAGATCAAAGACAACGTTTAAAATGGTAAATAGATAACGGCTTCCTTAAACCCAAACCGGCTCTCATCTCCTTTCTTCTTTCTTAAACCCTGAACCTCAAAACCCCCAATTGCAGCTGCTTCGGTCCTTCAATTCTGCCTTAATAATGCTTAACTACGCCCACAAATGCAACGATTAACTCTCAGATTTCCTGTGAAGTCGAAATCCCACTTCATGACCTCCCTCTTCTCCTCCAAACCCGTCTTTTCCTTCACCACCGTCGCCGCCGTCCACCCCCAGGAATCGGTTGACGAAGACACTGTTTCACTGATCCTCTCCCGCCTCTTCAAGGACGGCTGTAGGTACCGAAGGGGATTTGCTAGGCGCATTGGACGTGAACCGGAGTTTAAGACCCTTGTTTCCGGATTGGGATCGTCTGAAATTGATGGGATAATTGAGAGATTGCTAGTTGAAGATTTGGGGGCAGCGCTTGATTTCTTTTACCTCTTGAAAAATGAATACGGATTTAAACCTTCCCGGGTTTCGTATCTGGTTGTCGCTCTTGCTTTGGCCTCAAAACAGCGTCGCAGAGGGTTGAAGTTGCATTTACAGGAATTGGTTCAACAGGAAGGTAGAATTTAGTTCCAAGTTTCATTTGCATCTCTTTTCTTTTGTTTTAGTCAATGTTTATACTTTTATCTCTGCATAGTTAATCTCTAACTACGCCTGCATTTTAGATACTTATTGCGTACAAGGATTAGTTAGATTACTAGAGTTTAGATGTCATTCTTGGTCGGGATACTCGAGAGTTTGGTTCTTGGCTTTTGTGAAAGTACAGAGTAGACCGGCAATACATAATCTGTCAAAATATTGAATCTTTGGACATGTTAGATTCAGTTCTAGATTTGGTTCAAGTAAAAACTGTATTTCGCATGTAAAAATAGTGAAATTTTTTGATGGTATCTGAATAAATAAAAGGACTAATTTCCCTTCTAAAAATATCTAATAGTAAATGAAGCTTCACATGAGGGTATATGCTTTTTTTCCCCCCTTCCATACTGGCTTCTTGGAAAAGTTTTCTTAAGCTTATGAGTAGCCATATGAATTTTAAACAGCCAATTCCCCGGCTTAGTTAATCTTTGCTTCATAGCTGTAATTTCATGAAAAATAGGGATATCGTCTTTACATTTTCCTTTCCTTTTTCTGTTTATATAGAATTCTTGTATTTTCATTAGGCTCTGGTTCTGCACCTTTACTTTGCGAGCTGCTTTGCAATGGATTCAGGGAGTGGAATTCAGATCATATGGTGTGGGATATGTTGGCATTTGCTTATTCCAGGTCGGAGATGGTCCACGATGCCCTCTTTGTTATTACTAAAATGAAAAATTTGAACTTACAGGCTTCAGTTATGACGTTCAATAACTTGTTGCAGAATTTAAGGCTGACAGATATTATGTGGGATGTATATCATGTAATAAAAACCAGTGGGATTGCTCCTAGTGACTTCACGCATGCAATCCTTATAGATGGCTTATGCAAACAGTCCTCGATAGAAGAGGCAATTTCACTTATGCACGAGGTTGAAGGAAAAGAATCTGAGCCTTGTGTAGTTTGGTTTAATTCTCTCATGTCTGGTTTCTGTAAGTTAGGATTTGTAGATAAGGCAAAGTCACTCTTCTGTAAAATGTTTAAAGATGGGCTACTACCTGACAGATATAGTTACAATATTCTCATAGATGGGTTGTGTAGAGCAGGTTCAATGGAGGAAGCTTTAGACTTTACTAGTGACATGGAGAAGCAGGGATTGGAGCCTGATCGAGTAACTTATAACACTCTTGCTAATGGTTTTCGACTCCTTGGAATGATGAGGGTGGCCTGGATTGTTATTCGACTAATGCTGTATAAAGGGCTGGTTCCAGATGCTGTTACAACTAGTATACTGTTTTCTGGGCATTGCTGGACAGGCAATATCAGAGAAGGTTTGAAGTTGAGTGAGGGGAAGCTTTTGCAACATATACAGTTGAGTCATCTCTCTTCTAGTATGATGGTTAGCAGCTTGTGTGAGAGTGGACCTGTGGATGAAGCTCTAGATTTGCTTTCTGAGATGAAAAGTGCTGGTTTACAACCTGATCATCAGATTTATTCTATTCTTATTCTTGGCCTGTGCAAGCAAGGTCAGTTTCACAGAGCTGTTCAGTTACACAATGAGATATGCTTGAAGAGGATTACCCTTAGTTCCTTCACCCATCGATTAATTCTCTCAGGTTTGTGCAAATCAGAATCTGTTTTGGACGCAAGGAGGTATTTTGATAGCCTGATAGCCAGTGACTTAATACAGGATATTTTTTTATTTAATGTTATGATTGATAGGTATGCAAAACTTGGTAATAGCCAAGAGGCTGTAGAATTATACAAACTAGTTCTAGAGAAAGGAATTTCACCAAATATAGTCACATTCAATTCTCTAATTTATGGATTCTGCAAAATCAGAAAACCAGGTGAAGCTATAAAGTGGTTGAATACTGCTTTGGCACATGGTTTGGTGCTAAGTGTGGTAACTTACACCACTCTATTGAATGCATTTTGTGAAGAAAGGAATGAGCAAGCCATTATTGAATTGTGCAGAGAAATGGAAGCAAGGGCCATAGAGCCTTCTCACGTTACTTATACAGTTTTCATAAAGAGACTCTGCAGACAACGAAAGTTTCAAGAATCCATGCATCTTCTCCAGGATATGGTCTCCAAGGGTTTGTCTCCCGATGAGAAAACATATAACACCATTATTTATTATTTATGTAAAGCCCAAGATTTTGAAAGGGCTATTCAGTTGCATGAGGAAATGTTATTATGTAATCTTCAGCCTAATCAGGTCACATATAACATCCTCATTGGTGGTTTATGTGTATATGGGGAATTAAAGGATGCAGATAAGCTGTTCTCCTCTCTTGTAGAAACAAAGATTCGACCAGGAAAGGTTGCCTATACGACACTGATAAAAGCACATTGTATAAAAGGTGATGTACATAAAGCAATGATGCTCTTCCATCAGATGGTAGAAATGGGGTATGAAATCTCAGTTAGAGATTGTAGTGCTGTGATCAACAGGCTATGCAAGAGACTTCTAATAAATGATGCAAAAGTTTTCCTTCGTATTATTTTACGCTATGGCATTTCTTTGGATCAGCAAATTTGTTCAGTGATCCTTGATGCCCTCTACCGAATTCACGATCTCAATTCAGCATCCGAGTTATTATCATTCATGGTCAAATGTGGCATACTTCCTGGTTGAAGCTATGCACATATGTGACTCGGGGCATTGCTGAAGGTATGTGTAGAAAGCATTTCTTCCTTAGGGCATGATTCTTACTAAAATTTGCTAAAAGAAAAAAGAGGAGCGTAAAATTTTAGCAACATTTGTTATGTTCTTTTATGTGACATGTTATATGCGTAAGTGCAAGGGACTTTCTGCGTGCTTTGCTATTGGTAACATACTAAAATTTATATTTTTTTGTATAATATTTCCATGGTTAATTGGACCATAATGTGTGTGAGCTTATTTTCTATTCTCAATATGTTTGTATCAACAATTAGATCTTAAGGTCGGTAATAACTTTTCTTTGTACTTTTTCCATTTGGTAGTGTAGCTTCTACTTAAAGAGGAAGGTGAAGAACTAATTTTATGTATGTTGTTTTATAAAACTGAGTAGTTTTAAGAGTCTGATTTGTTCTCCGTAACTCCTCCATGTCAAAACATGTCATTTTAACTCCTTGCACAAGAATTAAGTGTTGCGAAAATAATGAAACATTTGCTTCTGCTATTTTTCACTACAACAGTATTCACCGATCTTAATTTCTTCATCAGATTGGCTTGTCTGAAAAACAGAGCTTTACTTTCAGAAACCTTTATTCAGTCTGCACCTTTTTCTTCTCCATTTTGGCCTCCCACTCCCCTTACTCTTTATGGAATATATTAGATTTGGAAGTATATTTTGTGACATCAGCTATACTGCTGTAGAAGGTTAAAATTGTTGTATTTCCTTACAATTCAGGAAGCATATAAACTGAGAATGACACTTTGCTTGCTTTCAGTGATGGATGCCCTTTTGGTCTTCCTCTGCTGCTGCTGGTCAGCCTTGTTATTCACTTCAATTAAATATTACTTACAGAGGTGACCCATATCTTGCTGGCTGATAAACATTAGTGTGTGTTTTGCAGGACTCTAGAGGACTGGTGATGCTTAGATCAGTTTCTATTTGTATTAAGAGCAAGTTAGTATTGTAGGAGACAGTGATTCAGTGTCTCGGTGGAATTAAAAAGAGGTTGTTCATCGTAATTCTCCTTCCTGTTTTGTGGCTACAAAAGTATTTCTTTTAAGTGGTTCAATTGGCTTCTTTGTATGGCAACATTTTCATTTTTCTGTTTCCTTTGGAACTTTATGTTTCTTTGTTTTCCTATTTCTCCTCTCCTTTGTCTGTATGCATTGACACAGAGGTGTGGAGAATTTAATCTCCTTAATGGTCTTCTTTTATTTGCCCCCCTCCTCAAATAGCAGCAATTGTTAAAATGTAATACCTTGAAAATGTATTCTGCAATTGGATCTTCTATTTCTTCTGGTTCTCAGGAAATTCATGTCGAATGTGATGGATGCCTTTATGAGTACTGATGTATGAACCCCAATTTGTGATTGCAAGTTCATTCATTCGATGAAGTACTCTAATTAGAACTTCTGTCCTGTTAGATGGGAAAATTGCTTGATGCTTCTCTTACAAGAGAACGTTTTATTTTGCAGTTGGATTCAAAATATCGGAGGCCAGATCCTGGAATTATATTCTACAAGGCCTATTTTCTCTTTCAGCTGCACGGATTCTTGTGTAATCTCCATTTTATATTACACTTTTGAAAGAGTATTTGTGTAAGTTTTGCGCAGTTCGTGAATAAGTTTTCTTACCTGTGGTATAATAATTTGAGTTGAAACGGGTCTTTCCGTTCGTGAAATTGATTGTATGGCTTCATATGGGTTTTTTGGACCTGAGGTTAGAGGAGGAGGAGGAGGGAGGGGGAAGGAAAAGGAGAGGCGGGGAAGAGAAATACTTTTAGATGAGATGCTTATTCTTTTTGCCTTCTTCTCGTTTATTGGATAGGATTTGGTGAGAGAAGGGGGAAAGAACAAACAATCAATCCAGGACCCAAGCAAGTTGGCTCATTCAGAGGGTTGCTTTAGAGGTGTTGTGAAGGGTGATTTCTGGCAAAGTGGATAAGAAAGTTATATAAATAAAATTGGTCCCATAGGTATTGCAGTTCTGGAGTGGAATGATAAACTATGTAAGATGACAATGATCCCATTTCTATTGCATCAACTAATTGGCATTGGGAGATTTAACAATTTGAGAATTTATTTACACGATAAGTGAAAATGCTAAGCTATGAAAACATTACAAGTAAGAGTAACATTATAGCACTTGACTGTGATGGCCTTCTCAATTCCTAGGAGCTTTGTAACTTGTGGATGATTTCTTATCACTAAGCAATTTTGCAAAGAATAGAGACCCATTAGGGAAATTTTCAGTGTATTATTATTGGGTTCATCATACTAATCCCCCTTTTTTCTGATATTCCTATTTCCAGTGTGGAAAGCTCAAGCCCACAACGAATGGCAAGCATCCCTTCTGCTCTAACATGTACCTACAGAGAACCAGGGTCAGCATGAAGGATGAAGGCCTGAACAAGGAACAAATATCCCATCTTTAAGGAAAGGTGAAGTCCTTTTTAGTAAATTGTTAAAACAGGAAAACCTTTTTCTTGACCCTTGAACTTAAGACCAGAAGAAGAATATTGCAGAATATTAGTGCATAAAAAACTGCAAGAATGATTCAAATAAAGACAAAACGAGAGTGATATAAGATACATTACTTTTCTTCTTCTTTTTTTTCTTTCTTCCTTTTGTTTTTGTGTGTGTGTGTGTGCTTTTTTTTTTAACTTTATTATTCCTTTTTTTTTTGGGGGGGGGCACTATTGTGGCTGGTGTAAGCCTGTATGGAAAAGGCATTTGTTCATTCTAGTTGAGCTATTCTACTGGCTGATAAGTTTGAGATGTTAGAGCTCTTTAGGATCTTCCTGTACCATGTTTGAAACATTTCTCCTCTGTTCTGTCTGTTTGTTGATGTTTACTTATGTACAATATGTTTTTGGCTGAGCTTATGATTAGTTCATGTTTTTGCATCTATCCTATTCCAGATCTTTGGCTTCAACCCCAGAGAACTCATTCATCAATGTGAAGCTGATGATTCCATTATATTTTACCCAATCTATTTGTAGGTAAGCCAGATGGATGCATTTCTCTTCTGTGAACCTTATGTTCTGGCCCTTTAAATGCTACTGCATAGGGGTAGCAGCCATTAATGTAACGTCCTTTGTGATGTTATGAAGTCCTAAAGAAGTGTACATTGTGATTCTGTCTAATCTTAAATATACATAGGTTCATGCCAAAGCTCAATTCTTGGAGCGAATCATAACAGTACTCTTAGCTTCACTTTAACCAAGTGTCCCTTCAAAAAAAAAATGATTATTGCTATTTTTCTGTTAAAAGCCCTTTCTTTTTTAATCATTGAAAGTGCAACAAATTTCTGTATAAACTTGTAAAGGCATCTCTAAACATATCTCCAGTACATACCTTCATTGAGGAAAATGTAGCTCAATTTCTATCAGGCCTATTCAGTCTCCTTAATTCTGTTACCTTAAATTTGTGACTCTTCAAGACACCGGAGGTTATGTGGAGAGCACCTTGTGGAAAAACTTGATTTTGCTACCTCCAGCCTCAGCAATACAAATAGTATTCATCTATATGATGTCAAACAATTTGGTGATTCCTTCTGGTAGAACTTGGAACTGACTTAATGATAATACAAATACTGCAAATTGGGGAAACCTTCTTATAGTCATCCAAGTCAGGTAGTCCTCTGTGTGTACTGGAGAAGGACCGTGATATCCTGAATCTAACAATTCCACATGCTTAGGTATATGTCATAAATCTGGAGTTAAGATAAAGCCTCCCCCATCTTTAATTTGGCGGCCAAAGAGGCACAGGAGATGTCTGAATGCTACATTTATCCTTATTTTGGACGGTAACAATTATAAATTTACGTAAATGTCTTGGTGCAAAAGAAAGTTTATTTTATCGTAGGCCAATTGGGGATGGTTTCCTATCACTAAGCATTTTTGCAATGTAGAGAGTCCCATTAGGGAAATTATCAGTGTATTACTATTGGGTTTGTCACACTAATCGCTGTTTTTTTTTGTTCCCCTGATACTCCTAGTTCCAGTGCGGAAAGCTCAAGCCAAGAATGACAAGCATCCTTCTGCTCTAGCACGTACCTATAGAGAACCGGTGTCAGCATGAGGGATGAAAGCCTGAAAACTACTTTAATGGTCAGCCCTTTGAAAGGATTTTGATTGATGCAAATGCAAGCAAAATCAGTTGCTTGCATTTCGTCTTGAAAGACCTTGCCTTTATTTAGAGGATCAAAGACTTCATCTCAGTTTAGCATTGGGTCCGGAAGGTTTCTTTCTCTCGGAAATATATTGAAAATGCTAGTACAGAAAGCGTGAAACTGATGACAAAATCCATGCCACGGGACAGATCCCAGGAATGAGCCCTATTACAATTTTATATTCTCGGGCCTTTTTCTCATTGTGTATGTATCCCTGGTTTCTGATTGACCGGAGCAAAGACGCAGCGGAACTTCACCGCATAACCCTGAATTTCCTTCATAGCTAGTACTGGGAAAGGTATGAAACTGACCCCCGGTGGGTATTCAGTATTGAGCCTTGCAGATTCTTGCGACTTTAAAAGAAGACAAAAAATGGAGGTTTTGGAGGAATTCTGGTATTTCCCCTGAAAAACGGTTTCCAGAAAGGTCCAGTTTTTCCAAGTCAGTGCAATCAGATAGTGTGCTCTTGGAATGCTTCCCGAAAAATCATTATTACTGAGATCCTGGTTATGAATAAACTTCGGCTGCCCGATCTCATTTGGAATTTTACCATTGAGGAGGTTGTTATTCAAGTATATATAGCTTGGTGGATTTGATCAACATCTTGTTTGTCAGTTAGTCATTGCAATCTTGTGAGTTCTACCGAGAAGTTTCCTGAGAGGAAGTTGTGAGATAAATCTAGGTAAAATAAGTTAGTACAATTTCCTAACCAACCTAGAACTTGTCTTGTGAGTCCATTTTGTGACAAATCTAGTACTTCAAGCTTTCCCAGCTAAGCCAGCCAACTCGGTATTTGACCAGTGAATAGACATGCTCCTAAAGCTAGAACCTGAAGCTTCTGAAATCCTCCAGCATCTATTATATTCTGATTGCCCGGCAGTGATTCATTGTAGAAATTCTTTGAGAGGATTACTGTTTTAAGGCTTCTAAAACCCATTAGAACTCTGACTGCACCACTGATATTTTTTAGTGTGTTATTAGAAATGGACGAGAAAGAGAGAGATTGCAGTGCCTGAATGTCAGGGAAGGTCTCTCCAGTTAACTTATTACTTCCTTGCGGAACTAAAGTCAATGATTTGCAGCTAAAAAGCCTTTGCTGGCAACCTACCTTCGAACAAGTTATTCCCGAGATTGATCTGCCAAGTTGAGTGAGTTTGGAGAAATTGTGTGGGGAAAGATCACCTTCAAGAAGGTTGACCCATAGAATCAAGGATGGCAGCCATAGACGGGCTACCCATCATTATCATCACAACCTACTCCTTCCCAGCTGCAGCAATCCACTGAAATACTCCAATTCAGCGGAGAGGGATTGAATACACTTCAAGAAAAGGATAATATAGTCACGACCAAGTTCATTGCAGGAGGCGCAGCTGGTGGTGATTAAGCAAGAAAGAAGAACGATTAATACAAGTAGCAGCACATCCGAAGAGTAGCTGCCAAAGGGTCGCAAGAAGAAGATCGCAAGAAGATAAAGAGCTTGGCTCCTCTACAATGACGAGATTGCCAGCAGGTCTCTTGATGATCTCTAATCGTCATTAGGAGGAAGAGCAAAAGAAGAAGATTGCTGAAGATGGCAAGTTACAGAGGGAAGCTTTTGATCAAGTAATGGGAGAGCTTACCTTCTCAATTGGTAAGACATTGCATTATAACGCCTCAAGAACATGCCACGTATTACGGTCTTGGTCTTCTCCCGGGATCCTGAATTTTTTACATGCTAGGATCGTAGCGGAGGAAATGAAGAGTTGAATCTCTGTTGCTTGCAAGTGCTTTTCTTCGGTCCTCATTGCCAAAGCTTCTTTTGTCTAGACCAAATTGACATTGGAATCCAAAAACAGAGCCCCATTTGGGTTTAATATACCAAGAGTACTCCAACTGAACAGCAGGAAAGAATTTTCTAAGAGACGATGGAGTGACTCCATCCATTTCAAAATTATAGTTTTTTTGACTCTCTTACCCTTCTAAAAAAGTTTAGGTTATTATTTCAACATTACCCCCATAATTAACTGCCCTTACAATCTATTCGTTATCTCTCTGGTATTAATTTATTAAGGGTAAAAAAGGAAATTTATTCCTTATTTTTCTGACCCTTAATAATACGCATGCAGAGAGTCATAAGGTCACAATTTTTTGAAACGGAGAGAGAGTAGTTCATCAAAACATAATTGTGATTGCGAAAAATTGCTGTAAGAAAATAGTTGTGAAATGGATTAAGGGCTAAAGTCATTTCCGAGCCACTATAATGCAGGAAAGGGCTTGGGGATATAATAATAGATAATATGCCTATTAGAGAGCACTCTTCACATAATTTATTTTCCTTGAGCTAAGTTTACAATGCTCAAAGTGCAGTTATTTTGCATGCACGCTGACCGAATACTTGGCTGTGGGTACAGTCTCTCTGTGATTCAAACGCTTTTCCTCATTCGAAACTTGGGCCAACTGGGCCAATTCTCCGACAAGCCCATCCATATCTCTTGTGGAACTCCCAGCTCTCCCAATCGCTTCAAAAGCCTTCTTCTTCAACTCCTTTGCTCTGACCCTCTCAATTCTGTCCTTCATTGCTTCAGTGATCCTCCTACCTAGCTCAGCAGAGTCAGGCACCGTCTCGGCCCCCTCGGAGACTTGGACGGCAGATCCAAGATAGTTCGTCATTAGCCTAGCATTTATAAATTGGTCTGCTTCCATGGGCCAGCCCATTATCATTACTCCCGCCATAATAGCTTCCAACATCGAGTTCCACCCACAGTGACTTAGAAACCCGCCCACGGCCCGGTGGTTTAGTATCGACACTTGTGGAGCCCATCCCTTCACCACCAGGCCTCTCCCGGAGACCCGTTCCTCAAACCCATCTGGAACAGACCCAAACCCTTCTTCCAGTTGTTGGGCTCTAACCAGGTTAGCAGCCCAAATGAAATGGACACCACTCTCTTCAAGCCCATTTGCTAATGCCTCCATTTGGGCCTTCTTGAGAAATTTCTGACTGCCAAAGCAAACGTATAAAACGGATTCATCTTCACGTTCATCAAGCCATTTTAAGACGCCATTGCTACTAGGAGCATGTGCACCTCCACGGCCCATGTCTGTGGGTGATCCGAACAAATTTAACGGCCCAACTGAAAAGACCCGATGATGGCCCATGAACCTTTTCAAATACTCCGAAAATTCACCCTCTAAAGCATCGAAAGTATTGAAAACTGACGCCCAACTCGAAATATTTGCAATCATGGCGTTTCTTACAACCTGCGAATCCGGGTTTGATTCCCTGTAGTTTCGGACCACCGAAGGAAGATGCTCCCAGAGGAAACATGGAGAGCGGGGTAAGTCATGAAATTTTACCTCACTCAGGGAACGAACAGACTCAAGATTCGGCCAAAGTTGGTTCAAGACAGCAGTCAGAAAGGCCCCAGAAGAGTAAAACCCAATTCTGGGAATCCCAATTTGGTGGGCTAGGTTCTGAGACCAACCAAGGAAGAAATCAGAAACCATGGCCACCGGAGGATTAGTTTGAGACCTGACCCACTTGATTATGGGTTCTTGAAGCTTGCTGAGAGCACTGATTATTGGAGCATTTCCTTGGTTCCCAATATCTTTAACATTTTCCACGCCAGGAGGAAGTGTGGGGTGGTCAGGAAAAGGTAAGACGTGAGCTTGCACCGACGATGGATGAGCAGAGAGAAGTGGGTTCAGAATGGGGAGGTTATTGGGTGTGACCACCACGGTTATCGCAAACCCACGGAGGGCTAGCTTGTAAGCCAAGTCTAGCATGGGTAGCATATGGCCTTGAGCTGGGTAGGGGAAGACCAAGATATGAAGACCCTCTGCAGATTTGGCCATGGTTTTGCTAGTTTAAGGTTGAAAAGTAGCAGAGAAAATGAAGAAGAGGAAGAAGATGAAGGTGGAGAAAAAGGAATCAAACGACCAAAGGCATTAATTGAGAAGTGACGATATTGGTGTGACCTCACCGCACACCGCAAGTGCACTAATGTTCTCTGCTGTATTGACTTGAGCAGTGCTTTCTTCCACAAGGATCTCTTTCTTTCGCCAGGAATTTGCGCATGGGGCCAAGGGCAAACGTCTTTTTTGCTCACAGTTGTTATATACAAATTTTTTATTATATATAATTAAAAAAATTAATCATTCAAGATAGATGAGTTTCGTCATTTTTTGGAAAAATCCACTTCAAAAATTTTATAAAAAAACAACTTCTGCTAGTAACTCCAGTGCATTTTTAAATTATTGATCATTTTATAGTTAATTTTATAATATTTATATGTTTAAATATATAAAAATAAATATAATTTTAAAAAATATCTCAAATACAAATTGATTTTTAATAAATTTAAATTTTAATGTTTTGAATATTTAAAAAATAAAAATTTTAAAAATTAAATAATAAATAATAATAAATAATTATATATAATTTTTTTAGGGATACTCTTTTTCTTTAGGTATTGCTATACGCAGTTTTTTTAGATTATATATAACGCAAAAAATTTTTATTATTTTATTTTAATTTCGAATAGTTTCTAAATTTCTCTAAAGTATTTGGGTAAAAAAATTCAGATCTACAAAAAACGATTAAGAATCTTCATGTAAAAACGTTAGTTTATTAATTTACTCAACATATTACATCGTTTTACATTAAAAAATTTTAAAATCAACCTTAAAAAGACCAATTTTAAAGTTAGCCGCATTACTGTTGAATTTTGCCAACTGCTGCGGAATTTACTGGACACTTGTACCCAATTTGGGTACAATTAGCTAAATAATTCCACCACATTTTGAAAGAATTATCCAAGAAATTTTGCCAAAATGTGGCCAAATAGTTGCTGAGATTGTCACCGATTTTTTGGTGGAATTCTTTGAAAGAATTTTCTCAAAATTTAGCGGAAATCTTTCAAAGAATTCTGCCAAAATGGGGCGAAATTCTCACCAAGAATTTCGCCAATTACATCACAATGTGACAGAATTTCTTACAAATTTTTCTATTATGTGGCAGAATTTTTTTTATTTATGCAATGCATTTTAAATTAATTTCGATATAGTTGTGCTAATTAAGTTAATTATACATTAATATTTTTATCATTTATGAAATTAAATATTTCGTTTACCTCTTTCGTCGATCTTATTTATCTTATTTATTGATAGTTTAATTTAATTATTATTAATTTATATCTAACTTAAATTAACAGCAATTTTCTTATGACCTAAGGTGTTGTGAACAATATATATAAATTTTCAGACAGAGTTGTGTAATAACAATATTTGTTCAATACGTATTGCAGATGGCGGAGAAACAGGACCGTCTGGCTCGTAGGGTGTTCAGATTTTTTTTTTTTTTGAGTTTGATTTCAGCTTATGTAGTGTGTTAGTCATGAAACTACGTGCGACTCATAATGTGTCCCGTTTGTGTATCTATATAATTATTTACCTTGAAGTAAAATTGCAGGCATTTGATTTCACGTACATTAGATTTCAAGTTAATAAATGTTCATTTGATTTTAAGTGCATTAGGAAAAAAAATTAATTACATGCAAGGGATTGCCAGTGCGCAATCCGCTCACATAAGAGAGTGTCTCATCCCTCAACTGCCGGTAGCGCTACCATGACGGATGCACCTCAAGAACTGGAAAGCCATCCTATAGTCGAAACTGCAAATAAAAAAGAAGGAAAACATGTTAGACTTTAACTGCTAAGTAAGGGGTGTTGTTTTTTATGAATGTACTTACGGCGATAAAATGATTGGTGTCTTCTAGTAGGCCAATAACTAGGATTACAGTGGCTGTGTCGTTCTACGAGTCAAGGAGTAGATAGGTCCAGCACTGCGATCGAGAAAAGTAGGCGAATGCGATATTGTAGGTAGTCCCGATAACCTAATCCAAGTTTGGTAATATAAGCCACATGTCAATAGGGGTAGGCTGGTCAGCGGCCTGGTACTCTAGCTAGTACAAAAGGGACATAACCCCTCTCGAGCCTCATACAATTTTTTCGTACAGTGATGAATTACGGTGAACCTCTCGCCACTCTTATTTTGTGTCAAACGTTATACACAGTTTTCGCCCTACGCCAATAGCCAACAGAAACATATATTATCCACACATTTACAAATTTTAAAATCAGTGTATAAGCGTACAAGTAATGAACATTATATATTTGTTATAAGCAAACATACCTAACAACAGTTTTCGGGTTCTCCCGTTTCAAATGATCCAAAATATGTTTAGGTTGAACGTAACATTAGCTCATTTCCTCCATAATTTTCATCTCCTGCTTTATCTTGTGGGCAGCGAGGGAATAACCATGTCGGATTCCGAGCTCGTAATTGTACTTGTCGCATATTACTGCAAAAATCCACGCCCCCTCGTAATGCTCTCTACTCATCAGTTTTAGCGGACAATGCCATTTTTTTGTACCATTCGGCTTTCGTTCCTTGGTCCTCACCTCCGGTTCTGGTCTATCCTTCTGAACATTAATACATTTTCTGTATGCTACACCCCTCTCACACCTAAACTAGACAAAGTCGTTACCTGTTTCATCATATTTTTTCGAACGAGCAATTATCAACAAGGTTTTCACCTGTAATGCTGCCGCTTTCGTCCACTTTACTAACTCCTCTTTACTCGAAAATATATCTTGCGTGCCTAAAAAGCGACTTAGATCCCCCACTTTGTCAAGATCAAAAAATTCTTCAAACGAATCTGACGACGATGGTGGGCCTTGGCCATCTCTGTAAAGTGCTCAATGAAATCTCGCCTTCCGGCCCTTTCTGTGTTCCTGCAATGCAAATATCGTATTTGTCCTATGTCAGTTACTATATTACGTGTGTGTTGATTATTTTTAAGATAACAAAACCGTAACAATAAAACTATTTATGATGCGTAATATAACCTACAATATAATTATAGTATAAAAAAATACAACAATACAAATAAATAAGTGATTATTACAAAAAATAAAACAATTTTGTGAAATTTGGCCAATTCTTTCTCCAAATTTTGTTAAATTTCACCAAAGTTTGGCGACAATTGGCCAATAATTTCTCCATTATTTGACAAAATTTGCTGCTAATTTTTGCCACTTTGTGGTGCAACTCTACTGAAAGTTGCGCCACTCAATAGCGAAACTTATGTAAAATTTTTAAAAAATTATACAAATATCAATTTAATTAGAATTTAACGATTTTTTATCTCAAATCTGAGAGAATTCTTCATAGAATTTTTGCTCATTGTCTTGCTGCGACTAAATTCTTTTATTTTTTATGAAAAATTTGATTCTTTTGAAGAAAAATTTGAGAGAATTATAGAAGGAAAGAGACAGAAATTTTTAAAAAATAAATAATTTTTATACTATATATATAGTTTTAAAAAATTATATATAAAAATAGCGTATCTTTTGGTAAATACAAGGAAGACGTTTCTTTCTTGGTGGAGCCGTAGGCGTAAACCATAATTTGGCAAATTCGGTGGTGCATGACACGATCTTTGGTAGGAGTACGTATATTTTAACCACGACTATTGCATATAAATTCTTTTCTACGGTCACAAAATTTACTATATTCATCTTAATTTTAATGATATTTTTATTATATTAAAATATTTTAAAATAATTATATTTTTTATTAAAAAATATTTTAATATATTATATATTATTAGTCAATTACAAAACTCACTCTATATTTTTATATAATTAGATATAATATAAAGTACCAGTAATTCTTCGATTCTACCAGATTGATGAGAAAGATTGGCGTTCGGGGCATTCTTTTTCTATAGGTAGGTCCTTTACCGGTGTCCCTATTCCCACCCCTCTATTGATATATATATATATATATATATATATATATATATATATATATATATATATATATATATTACTTTTTATTATATTTTATTACTTTTATAATATTATTTAAATTTTAATATAAAATTTCGTATAGGGTTAAATATTATCAAAAAAAGTAAAATGGAGAAAATATTATTTTTTATTAAAATTTCTCTCTCTACCTCATTCTCTCTCTCTTATACACGCACACATGCACACTCACTCGTTCTCATTTTAAACTATAAAATTGACAAATAAAGCATCAAATCGACCAATCCAACGTAATGAATAGTAAATCTATACCGAGCTATCTTAATTTTGAGATAAAAATTTTAAAAATCATTAACATATAATTTTTTTCAAGCTTGCTGAGTAGAACTCACCGTGAGCGGAACACTCTGGTGACTCATAACTTTTGCCTTTCTGGGTGGAACTCATAGGCTTGCTTTGTCCTATTGAATAGAACAAGCACCAGCCACGCCTTAATTCAATATTTTTGGCTAATTTAAGGCTGATTTTCACGAACATTATATGTACAAAGATGAAAAAAATATATGTAATTTGAAGAACTAATCTTCTTTTGTACAAATTCAATGTAGTTTTTTATATATCTAATTTTTAGTATTTGGTGAAGTTTGAGATAACTTGAAAGAAGTTAAAGAATAAATAGTGAAAAATAAAGTCTTTTTATTATATATAGTTAAACTAAAATTATATGTAATGAACATTTTTGAATTAATGTATGGGATGTGACAATGATTAATATTTTTTTTAGTAACGATAGAATCGGATAATGTTTTAAGTTTTGTAAGAGTGAATTTATTATAAGAGAATGAGTGGGATTTAAAATTTAAAAAATTACATTAATTTTTGTAATGGAACTCAATCCAAATACATCATAAGACAATAATAATATTATTTAATCCAAAAAAAGAAAAAAAAAAGAAAAGAAAAGACGATGATAGTATTAATTTCTCCAAGAAAAGAAATTTCTATTTGTATCTTACAAATGAGGCGATGTCACAAATATCTTCCGGAGGGGACAATTTCGGTAAATATTGTATAGCAAACGTTACCTCAAAAATATCAGCAATCTCCAATGTACGCTTTCTTTCCCCCGCCCCCTTCTTTTTTGTTTTTGGGGGGTAGGAGAAGAGTAACTGGCTGTTGTCATATTAAGTGTAACCTCTATTGGATTGCAACTAAAAGTTTTTTTTAAAAAAAAAGTTAAAATTTTTATATTTTAGTGAGATTTATCTTTTGATTCTTGTAAAAAAAAGTGAATAAAAATAAATAAAAGTAGAAAAATATTTAGATTAAATAACATCCAAATACACTAGCAGGCAGCAGCCCTGGCAGTTTGATTAATCCATTGCTGTCCCAAATTGAGATCCACCCAATCTGCAAAGCATTACTCATCAAAAAAGTCCGAGGCGGCCAGCTCCCAAATTTTTAATTGGTTTTTTCGTAAATTAAGAATTTTTGACTGATGAGGATAAAAAATTACAGTGTTTTGTGATTATTCTCGTGTACCTTGAACCACATGTGCATATTTTCTAGAGTAATATATATAAACCCATAAATTGGCTCTTTTGGTCTTTAAATTCTAATCCAACATTATTATAACTTTTTCTTTTTAATTTTAATATTTGATCCATAATTTTTAAACTGAAAATTAATCATTTAAATATTAATTTAATTCTTTAATTGTGATCTATGGGTGTATTTGGATTGAGTTTCATTATACAATCTAATATAAATTTTTTACTTTGATCATTCATTCTCTCTTACAAATAATTAATTTTTACAGATTTAAGAAAGAAAATTTTAAAGATAAACACTATCTAATCTTATCATATATAACTCTTTATTGGAGTTATCACCATACACCAAAGTTATGACTTTTGGTAAGAAAATTACAATCCGCTCTCTCTCTCTCTCTTTTGGTTGAATCAATCTCGCTCAATGTTTAGGTAGGCCGTTTGTCCCCATGTTGTTGATTACCTTCCTTTCTAGGGAGGGGGACATGGGATATGTTATTTGGTAGACTACTACGATTCAAGAATAAAAATATGGAATAATAATTATTAAGGTCATGTATGAAGAAAAGAATAAGAAGGTATGGAATGGTGAGTAGATCAATCTATAAATAAAGAAATAACAGCTAAAATCAAATACTCCTTTCGTTTCAAAATAAATGGTCTATTTTTTATTTTGGTACAAAAATTACAATCTGTTCCTTTTCAAATTATATGACATATTTTTGTAGTAGGGGTTCATTTATTACTTTTTTCTATTTTATCCTTGTCTCCAACTACCTACTTTAAGTCCCTTTATTTTCAAAACATTCAAAGATACGAAGTTCAATATTAAGTTTTAAATTCTCAATAAAGAAAATATTGAGTTTTTGAATTGAAGGAATTAAAAGAATTGAACACTACTAATTAAAAGGATAGAGCGAAAATGGTATTTTAGATATTTTCATTGATTAATCATGAAATTTATTAAAATCTTTATAACTGTGTAAAGAAAAAATATGTCATATATTTTAAAATAAAATAATATCATTTTCCAGTAATAAATTTTGGTATGCTCCACATCATATCCACATACATAAAAAGATATATATTCTTCGATTATATGTGTCTCTTTTGTGTTAGTCAAAATACGTTTTCTCTCTCATTGGCTATTAATTCCTAGAAAGTAAATTTAGTTTGCTTAGATTCTTCGAAAAACTTTAAATTAAATATTTATTCAAAAAGTATCCACTATTTTACAGGCTTATTTCTTAATGTTCTATATAGTTCACCTTCGTAGGCATAATTCTTATAAAGAGAAAAAGTGTGAAGCAGTTGTCAATCTATACTATAAATCTATACTATAAATCAAAAAAGGAGTTGATTGCATTACTTTCTCACATTAAAAAAAGTCATTAAACGAGACGATACAGTTACTCTTCAAGATAAAAGGAAAACAAAAAGATGAAAATACAGTTATAAATAGTCGAAACTGAAATTTACGGAAGGGTTTAAAGGGAAAGTATAAAAGAAAAAACAGGTCTTTGTCAACCAAAAAACGTGAGGAAATTAAAGATGAAGGCAGTTAATCATCAAAGGGCAAGAATTTCTCAGTTGTTTTTAGGTGGATGGTGCTTTGGTCCCTTGTAATCTGCATTGAAGGCTACAAATCCAGCCCCCTTGTGTTTCTCTTTGAAAAGAAGGCTTCTGGAAATTTGCTTACTTCTACCTGGACTCGTTTTCTTTGAAGGTCTTTCGCATGGTCCCCATCCTTTCAGTCTTTCTAGCAGCATCAAATCTTCAGGTCCCATTTTTCTTCCTCCCAAGCCAAACCTCACTGCCTACGAGCAATAGTATTACACGCTCATTTCAAATGATTTTGAAATACGAGTACATTATACACTTTTAAGATACGAAGAAGTCTTCATACTCTTAATTCGAATTCTATATATTAAATCACACGGAAAATTGGAAGTTTCACTTAATTATAAGTGATCTTATGTAGTAAAAAAGAACACCAGCTGTAAATAATATATACGCGTAGATATACGTAGTGAGTACATCCTACATACCTTTCCGTTTGAAGCGACGTTGTTACCTCTGGCTGCATGCAATGATAGTTTTGGAACAAAAACAAGGTTAGAACGAAGTCAAATCAAAGAGAGATAATTCCAGAACTTTTAATTTAAAGGGCTTCAGAAATTATCTAACAAAGGAAAAAAATGATGAATTTATGAAGAAATAAACTCAAATTACCTTGTTGATAATATGCATTTGAGAGGCTCCCACTGATGAGAAGTGGAAGTACCAGTAAATTTAGCAGTACAATCTTTGCATTCAGTTGCAGCATTTCCTTTCTTCTGCTATAGGGTGATATAAGTATATATGTTTGTTGTTCAATGGCACGTCAAGAGAAAAGAAGACAGTTAAAAAGCATGGCCTTTATAAAGAGCAAGCAAACACAAGTCAGAGATTTGCTACAATTAATATTGTTAATTTTCTACTCCCTCCCTTTCAAAATAAACTATCTATTTTCTATTTTGGTATGTTTCAAATTATATGACCTATTTCTATATTAGAGGTTAATGTATTAATTTTTTTTCTTATTTTGCCCTTGTCTCCTACCACCACTTTAAGTGCTTTTATTTTCAAAATATTCAAAAACACTAAGTTTAATGTTAAATTTTAAATTCTCAATAAACAGAAGGTTAAATTTTTGAAATGGAAGGAATTAGTAAAAATTAATCATTATTAATTAAGGGTGAGAGAGAGAAATGGGTATTTTAGACATTTTTTAAAAAAATTTTTATAAAATTTATCAAAATATTAATAATCGTGTAAAGAGAAAATATGTCATATATTTTAAAAAGAATGACGTAATTTCATAGTCAGTGCAAAAAACTAGGTTTAGTTTGTTTCAATAGTATTAGTATTTTATTGCTTAATTAAAAAAATTTTATAAAATTTATCAAAATATTAATAATCGTGTAAAGAGAAAATATGTCATATATTTTGAAAAGAATGACGTAATTTCATAGTCAGTGCAAAAAACTAGGTTTAGTTTGTTTCAATAGTATTAGTATTTTATTGCTTAATTAATTATAAGATTTAAAATTTATTTGCATGCATGCATTTCAATGGCAATACTCACACCAAGAGACAAACGAATTGCATTCCAATGATAAAAAGTTTTCTTGGTTTTGTTTATCCATGTGTCGGTAAGCTTACCGGTTCTGGGATCTCGAGACAATCCACTTTTTTGCAGAGAATTTGAAATTTGAGACCTCATTCTTGAGTTCCTTTTCAACTCAATCCTCAATACAATTGGAAGAACAAAAGAAAAGAGAAGAAAAGGAAAAAGGAAGCTTTTATACTTTATCGGGTTAAATTGGAATGTATTAGAAAAGGTATTTCAGAAACTTGTGAAATTATATATTGTTTTTCTTTAATTTTATCTTGTTATTTTAATACATGACGATTTTATTAATGTAAAATAATTTTTTATAAATTTAATTTTTTATAATTTAAAAAAAATTAAGCAGGAAAATTTTTTTTATTATTCCTTTAAAATAATGTGGGTGGTAAAGGTTAAGAGGATTTGAAACAGTATAACAGTAAAAATGGGGCGTGGATTGGAAAATGGAAAGAATGGAGCATGGTAACTTGGAACTGAAGATACGAGTGTTTCGCGCCTGTCTGCCGCCATGCATTCAACGAGAAGAGCTTTGCTTCGCTTCCCGAGCTCAACATATGCCCTCCACTTCTTCATTAATAGGAATACTATTTTTTCTATTCCACCCCAACCCCCACCCAATAAAAAAAAAAAACTTTCACTTACTTCTATGTAGCGGTGTCTTCCCCTTCTTTTGACATGAATGTTTGGCACTTGTAGGACCCACAACTACTCTGATTATCCAATTGTAAGAATGTCAATTGGGTCGGGTTAGCTCGAATTCGACTCGTTCGACCCGTTAAATTACGGGCTCGAACTAATTTTTTCAGTCGAATAACATTTCGGATTGAGGTAAGTTCAGTCCATTTTCAGTTCGGCCCGTAAAATATATATATAAATAAATAAATAAATAAATATATATTTATTTATTTATTTATTTATATTTATATATTTATATATTTTTTATAATATTATTATATTATTATTATTAAAAATATTATTTTTATATAATATTTTTAAAAATCAGGCTCGGGCCGGCATGAACCTGAGCTCGGCCTTAAAGGGCCGGATCTGAGCTCATATTTTCTCAGCCCACTGTCAATCGGACCGAACTCGGGCTTAACAAAGCTCGACTCACCCAACCCGATTGACAGTCCTACCCAATTGCAAGCGTAGTTCTATGCAACACACTGGCAACAAAGAAAAGGCTGTATTGAGGCTCTCATGCGCTGGTCCAGCTATGCTAAAAGGCATATCACAATTCACAAATGGAATATCAGTATATATATATATATATATCAAGAAATGAATGGTGTGGAATAGAAGAATACCATACGACACTTCCCTTATTAATCGAGTAATTTGCCAATTTTGGCAGTTAGAGGTCCAAAATAGTATGATACAAATTTCCCAAAAGACAATTCAACCGGCTGATTTCAGCTGGCGTATATGTGAGCGCTGGTAAGCGGTAATTGTGCTTAGTGCAATATTAACTGCCCCACAAAAAAAATATGCCACAGTCCACATGCTTCTGGGGAATGCCAACTTATGACTGGTTATAGTCAACTGTATCTGCAACTTCCATTGCAAACATATAGGTTGGTTATAGTGGAGTCGGCTAGGGTGCAGACTGTCCTTTATTCTGCACGTGCAGAATAAAATCGTGGCCATTCAATTGGCCTCATTTTGATCTAACGACTGAGATTGATTGAGGGTAATTTTGGTATCAAAAAAAAATTTTAACTCCCGCTCAAGCTGAAATAAACCTCAAAATTTGAATTCAAATTCCTACATAAAATCTAACTCTCTCACTCTCTTCATAAAATCTGATTCTCTCTCTCTCACTCTCACTCTCTCACACTCTCTCTTTTTTCTTTCTTCTTTTGCTCTTCTTTCTGCCATTGTCTAAATTGTTGTTCCGAAAATACCGAAAAATAGTAAATATGGATGGACAACGAGTTCAAAATCGGAATTTGAAGCAACAACTAGTTCGAAATCGAAATTTGAAGCAACAAGGAGTTCGAAATCAAAAATTTGAATCGTTTCAAAATTTTATGAAGATTTGCGATCATGTAAGATATGTTTCGATTTTTTTTGTCATGTTCATTGGTTTTGAAACGACTTTTTGATTGGAAAATGGAAGAATTTTAAAGAAGAGCAGCTCTTCCATTGATTTGGATTTTGGTAGTGCATGGATTGTGTTATTGTGATGATTTCGAATTTGAGAGAATGATTATTTAAGACCGTGAATCGAAGGCATTGGTGGTGAATTAATTTGTAGTGATTCTTATGACTTGAAAAATGATTTTGATGATAGATGATTATTGATGTGAAGAATAATTATTATTGACTCGGTCCCAATAGAGATGCTGTTTACTTGTTAATGTACCATCACAATTGTTATTGATGTGAAGAATAATTATTATTCACGACTAAATAATGCACACTGTCAAAAATCTCTAGTTACAACTAGACAAGACATGTTGTGGAGTTGGCCTTCTTCATAAAGAAAATAGAAAGAAACATGCCTCTTGTCCAGAGGGCAATTTGTACCTTTTGCTAGTAAGAATAATTATGCGGTTAAGCAATAATAATTATTCTTTCAGTAAAACTTGTAAGAACACCTTTCAACGGGTACAAATGTTAACAAAGGCCACATCTAGTCACAAGCATTACAGGAGGCTCTATTGATGAGTACAATATTCATAACGTTAGATTCAACCAAATAAATTTGAATCATATACTTTCAGTGTTCCAATGGCACAATCATTTTCTTCATTTTTTCGATGCTTGCTGCGGCAGCACGTAATAATTATTAATCATATTAATAATAGTTGTTCCTCCTATCCATCACAGTCATAATCTTTATTGATGTGAAGAATAATTATTATTGATGTGAAGAATACTTATTATTGACTTGGTCGCAATGGGGATGCTCTTTGCTTGTTAACGTACTATCAGAATTGTTATTGATGTGAAGAATAATTATTATCCACGACTAAATAATGACACACTGCCAAAAATCTCTAGTTACAACTAGGCAAGACATGTTGTGGAGTTGGCCTTCTTCGTAAAGAAAATAGAAGGAAACATGCCTCTTGTCCATAGGGCAATTTATTCTTTCAGTAAAACTTGTGCATTGTATTGTCTAAAACAATTACTGAGGACGTTGATAACACTTTGTAAGTTAAGGCATAATAAATTATCTTTCAATAAAACTTGTGTATTTTTCTGTCCAGAACAATTATTGAGGACTTGAGAACAATTATGAAGTTAAGCAATAATTATTATTCTTTCAATAACAATTATTCTCAGTTAGTGTATTTGATACATAACAGTGTGTCATTATTTAGTTGTGATGGATAGGAGGAACAACTATTATTAATATGATTAATAATTATTACGTCTACTGCTAACAAGCATCGAAAAAAATGAAGAAAATGATTGTGCTGTTGGAACACCTGAAAGTATATGATTCAAAATTTATTCGGTTGAATCTAACGTTATGAATATTGTACTTATCAATAGAGCCTCTCGTAATGCTTGTGACTAGATGTGGCCTTTGTTAGCATTTGTACCCGTTGAAAGGTGTTCTTACAAGTTTTCATTTGAAAGAATAATTATTATTGCTAACCGCATAATTATTCTTACTAGCAAAAGGTACAAATTGCCCTCTGGACAAGAGGCATGTTTCTTTATATTTTCTTTACGAAGAAGGCCAACTCCACAACATGTCTTGCCTAGTTGTAACTAGAGATTTTTGACAGTGTGCATTATTTAGTCGTGAATAATAATTATTCTTCACATCAATAACAATTGTGATGGTACATTAACAAGTAAACAAACGATCCCTATTGGGGACCGAAAGTCGATAATAATTATTCTTCACATCAATAATCATCTATCATCAAAATCATTTTTCAAGTCATAAGAATCACTACGAATTAATTCACCACCAATGCCTTCAGTTCACGGTTTCTTAAATAATCATTCTCTCAAATTCGAAATCATCACAATAACACAATCCATGCACTACCAAAATCCAATCAATGGAAGAGTGCTCTTCTTTAAAATTCTTCCATTTTCCAATCAAAAAGTCGTTTCAAAACTCGTGAACATGACAAAAAAATCGAAACATATCTTACATGATCGCAAATCTTCATAAAATTTTGAAACGATTTCAAATTTCGATTTCGAACTCCTTGTTGCTTCAAATTTCGATTCGAACTCGTTGTTGCTTCAAATTCAGATTTCGAACTCGTTTTCCATCCATATTTACTATTTTTCGGTATTTTCGGAACAACAATTTAGACAATGGCAGAAAGAAGAGCAAAAGAAGAAAGAAAAAAGAGAGAGAGAGAGAGAGAGAGAGAGAGAGAGAGAGAGAGAATCAGATTTTATGAAGAGAGTGAGAGAGTTAGATTTTATGTAGGAATTTGAATTCAAATTTTGAGGTTTATTTCAGCTTGAGCGGGAGTTGAAATTTTTTTTTGATACCAAAATTACCCTCAATCAATCTCAGTCGTTGGATCAAAATGAGGCCAATTGAATGGCCATGATTTTATTCTGCACGTGCAGAATAAAGGACAATCTGCACCCTAGCCGACTCGGGTTATAGCCAATTGTACCTGCAACTTCCATTGCAAACATATAGGTGGTGTACGTGTTTGATTTTAAAATTAATTTTAAAATTTTAAATATAAAATTTATATTTTTATTTATAAATAATTTAATTTTTATAAAATTAAAAATAAAAATTTTAAAATTAAATTTTATTTAATTACACTCATAAAGAAATATTACATATTTGGATTGAATTTTATTCTAAATTTAATATAAATAAATTTTATATTTTTTAAAAAATAATTTTATAAAATTTAAAATAAAAATTTTTAAATCTAAATCCAATGCAAATTTCTAAGATGATTCAACACTTAGAAAGAGATTCAACAGCAGCTGACCACCGTACAAATTTATTTCAATTCTCCACCTCTTAAGGTACTCTTCCGAGGCGGAGTTAGGCCTCCAATTTTTCAACACTAAATGATTTGACTTACCATAGGTTGGTGATAAAACTGACCAAACTTCTGCCTTATGAAAAGTTTTGTGCCTTCCGTTCCATTAGCTTATTACTTTCTAGCTTTAAAATTAAATGTCATATATATGATATTTAATTCAATATATAAAAGTATCATATTTACTTACCCTACCCTTCTACTTGAAAGGTTGGGAAAGACTATTTTATTTTTACCAGCCAGTGTTAAAGTTTACTAAATTGCACAAAGGTCCTTGTAGAATAAAAGCTTTGCATTTAAAAGTGTGAAAATTTAATTGAGATCCATCACAAAGTTGATATTTTCTTTATTCTTTTTACAGAAAATCCAAAAGCAAAAACTTCCATGTATTTGAGGTTTCAGGCAAATCAAGTGGATGAGATTTTGATCATAGGTATATAAACCTAAGTTTGCGTATTTAGATTAAATTTTTTTAGTTATATTGTATTGAAAATTATAAAAATTAATTATTTATGAAAAAATAGTACATAAAATGAAAAAAGTTTGAGAAAATTTTTTAATTTTTTTATTAGAAAACCAATGCAAATAGAGAGGCTTCAAGATAGTAGTGGCAAATTCAACCATCAAGCGACAGGCTACATCACCTTTTCTACCGACTAATAAACCTCAACACCACTCATCTGGGCTACAGTTAGCTTTCTAGTATTTGTTCACTTAATTTATGAGACCAATGACATATTCTTAAGTCTTATCAAACCGAATAGTTGAAGAAGATGCATAGACATGAATTTCCAATTTTGTCCTCCTCATTTTGATCATGTGAGGTGCATATGCTTGCATAGTGCCGGATTCCTCCACAACAAGATGGTTGGAACTGTAAAATTGCAAATAATAAATCAAGGACTAAAAATATTGAAAAAAATTTAAGACGAGATTAAAACAAAAAAATAGTATTAAAATTAATTTTGCCAATTACTCTAATTCTTATTGAACCGGATAATTGCGAGCTTGATGGTAATCAAATGCGATATCCGTCAACAAATGGGTTAGACATATGGACGCCTGGATGTTACCAAATGGGGCTTCAATAAGACCCAACCATTTACTACTGACTCAAATCAGCCCAGAAACCATAAATGGATCGGAGCTGCCCATTTCAGTGTTCAGCCCCGGTGACAGATGGTCTACTGCATTCAAATTGAAGTCAAGTGAACCATTCAAACATTATCCTTCAAATTCAAGAATGAACACCAAATAAAAAAAACTCTGTCTTGAACAAACCTTCACTAGGCAGTATCAAATAATATTCATATGGTTACACTGCAAAGTTAGAGATCTCATATTTTTAGGCAGAACCAAATCATACAGCATGAGGCCCAAAATTCTGGCAACAGAGACAGGACAGATCTTAATCATGCAAAGATATCAGTAATGCCATAACATAGAGGTCAGCTAAGCAATAAGCGAGCTACATCTATGAGAATTAGAGAGGAAAATTCAATGGCACCTCAATAGCATCAGCAAGCCCAGGTATTGGTGACTAGAGTGCATCAATTTTGCCTGCTTACCCGGGACTGACTCAGGGACTCGGCTGATAACTCCGGATCCGAACAATGGTCATACCCCATTTACCCGGATCCGGGACCCTGCACTCGATAATATATCTTCTAATAGAGTCAGAGTCCGGTCCTAGGAGAAGGTATCCTGGGACTCGATTACCCGATTTAAATTTTAAATAATAAATATTTTATATATTTAAATTTTTTTATAACTAATTAGATGTGTTTGATCAACGGTCAATTATTTATAAATTTATATTAAATTTTTTTATCTGGGTTTCACTGGGACTCGACCCGAGACCCTATAGGGTAGGGTCCGGGTCCATCTTATTTGGACCCGTCGGGTAATCGGGTTCGGAACCATTAATGTCAATCGGGTCCGGGTCCGGGACAGGGTGTCCCGAACCCATTTGGACCCGTTGACAGCCCTATTGGTGACACATTGACGCCAATTATTTAAGTGTGAAATCTAGTTTTTTCTGCAAATTAGAGAAGCTCAATCTTGCCGTTACTAACACAAGCGTTGCGCGATTCGGTAGCTTGGCTCTTGACATTACCATCATTGCTGAGGTAATTAGCTTCTCTCTATCCAATTAAATTTCTTATTTTAATTGAATATTTCTTTAGTCAAATTTAAATCAATATTTTTACCAGATGGAGAAAGAATCCAACATAACCATGAAAGGACTGATTCAAACTCTTCGGTCAGCTCTACAGCGTGAAAATCAGGAAGATTGAGTTCTAAACAGAACCAAATCATACAGCATGAAGCTCAAAATTCTGGCAACAGAGACAGGACAGATCTTAATCATGCAAAGATATCAGTAATGCCATAACATAGAGGTCAGCTAAGCAATAAGCGAGCTACATCTATGAGAATTAGAGAGGAAAATTCAATGGCACCTCAATAGCATCAGCAAGCCCAGGTATTGGTGACACATTGCCGCCAATTATTTAAGTGTGAAATCCAGTTTTTTCTGCAAATTAGAGAAGCTCAATCTTGCCGTTACTAACACAAGCGTTGCGCGATTCGGTAGCTTGGCTCTTGACATTACCATCATTGCTGAGGTAATTAGCTTCTCTCTATCCAATTAAATTTCTTATTTTAATTGAATATTTCTTTAGTCAAATTTAAATCAATATTTTTACCAGATGGAGAAAGAATCCAACATAACCATGAAAGGACTGATTCAAACTCTTCGGTCAGCTCTACAGCGTGAAAATCAGGAAAATTGAGTTCTAAACATAACCATGAAGGGGCTCCAATTTCGTTCTCAAAATATGGCTTTAACATCAAAATTAGACTTCTCCAGAAAAAAGAAAAACATCAAAATCCGTCTATCACTAAAGCAATTCAAACCCATTACCATAAATGAGTAATTACGGGAAGAAGGTAGGAACATCCTCATAAAAATATCTCTTGGATGCAGATTGCAGAGTCTTCTTTTCCACTTCGAAATTCTTGTTCCCCAATCCAAAGAGAATGTTGATTGAAAACCGAAACCGTAAAGCTTCTTCCGCGAGAGCCCAATCGAGAGAAAGAAAGTGCAAAAAATACCAAATTTTGCAGGAGAGGAAAATTAAGAGATAGAAAAGGTCGTGTGAGGTGTGTCGGTGTGAATTGTGAAAAATCCTAAACTGATACAATGAACGCATTGATGTTTTGTGTTATCTTAGCTAAGTCATTGAACTCATTTCAATAATGAGTTCTTTCTAAAAAAAATCCCAATCGTTTTCGGTTTGATTCCTACAATCAAAAATCGAACCGAAAGTATTACAATTATTAAAAACCAAACTGAACCAAATCGTATACATAAAAAATCGAACCGAAATACAAAAATAGTTCTGTTTCAGTTTAGTTTATGATCCGGTTCAATTTTTGCCCACCCCGTAGTAATCCGTCAAACCGTCAGATATAATGATATACTAAATTTGAAATCCTTTGCCCATGAAACTTCATTGAATAGTAAGAATTAAGACTACTACCTTATTGAATTTTTATTTATGACTTGATTTATTCTTTTTTATAATAATAATTATTATATACAATTTTTTATTATATATAATTTAAAAATCAAACATTTTAATTCTTTCTTTCCGTATCCCACATCTTCTACCTGAGCTATTCCATGATTTTTGTCCAAGAGGACAAAACTCATACTTGAGTTCCACCCTCCAAAGTAGAAATTATAGAATTATTAAATTTTATTATCGAAAATCATAGAATTATAAAATTCCATGATTTCCCTCTTGGAGGAAGGAACTCAACCATGGATTCTACCCTTGATGATTTTCGCTCTCAAGGGCGTAACTTGCATAGAATTCAAAAAAAAAAAAAGGGAGAGAGAGAGAGAGACAAAAGATATTAGTTAGAGAGAAGGGTTAAAAATGATTATATACTTTTTACTATGTATTAAAAAAATAAAATATTTGACTTTAACTTAATCGAGATGAAAAATTTAAAGATTGATGAATTATCATTTAAAAAATAATTTAATTTTATCAAGTAATTTTAAACTACAAAAATATAATCTTAATTACACGTACAATATATTCTTACCATCAAAGCATTCAAAAGTGCCAAAACCATTGAAGCGAATCTGCAAAAAATGGTTCAAATGTTAGACGACCCCTGACTACCTCCGTAGAAAATACCTTTATAAAGGGATAACAATAAACTTCATGCCACGCAGGGAACTCTTAACCTTTTAGACGAACAAGTCCCGACAACCACCATCCTTCCCAGCTCTTGGGTAGTAACTTTTTCCCATTAACCATATTTCTTGATTTAATTTAGTACGTGTTTTCGACTTTGTTACTGCTACACACTGTAATAATTCATTACAACTTACTAATTGAAACAAACATAAAATCTATTTTTCAATCAGAAAGCATTCAAAAGTGCAAAATATTTGGATCAGATTGGCAATGGTGGCTTTGATATAGGATGCAAATAAGTGTCTCCCAATTCTTGATTGGTGAAACCTTTTCCTACCAATTTCTATATCTAACTTTATCACTTTTCCTTTCACAAATAATTTATTTTAATATTTTTAATATAATTTAATTTAAATAAAAAATCAATTCAAATACGCCTTAATAGTTAATCAATTAATCAAAAAATATTTTTTTTATCTTTGTATGTAAAAAAATAAAAAGAAAAAAATCTGATATACTCTTTACGTTTCAAATTACATCTCAATTTAAAAATAAAATATACAAATAAAAAATTTACTATTAAAATTTAGAATAATAGACAATGCCTACGTAATCCTATTTAATATTTGAAATGCCTAAAATTAATAAATACATTATTTAAGATGATTAATGTTATAATTAAAACGAAAACAATAAATAAATATGTAATTTAAAAAACAAAAATAAAAACTTTTGACAAGTAAAAGGAAAAAGAGAAAGAAAAAGAATATCGAAGAGCATCAGGATATTGTTGTTGCTGACATGGCAGCATCTATGCCTTACAATTCCATTCGGCCTTGAAGACAAGCTTCCAAACGAAAAACCCCTATTGTATTTCTCATTCTAGAACCCTCCACACTCTCTGTTAAACCCCTAGTCTCTCGGGTGGGTTTTTTCCACTAACGCACCCATACTCTCGCATCTCTTCGCCAAAATTTCAATTGATACTCAACAAGTACACGCAGAACACACACTAAATTCATCCGATAAGTTAATTCTACCTGGGTTTCTGGAATAATGGCCCCTGTTTTAAGCAGGAGTTTGACTTCGGCTTCTGTCGCATCACTAGCTTGCCCTACTTCATCTTTTTCAGTAAGGAAGAGCGGTGTTGGGAGAGTGGGATTCTTGAGAAACGTTTTATTGCCCGGACATGGATTGAGAAATAGCTTTTTAAAATCTGGGTTGCAGTGGAGGCTTGATAGGAGAGAGAGCGGAGTGGTGGTTAAGTGCGAAGGCAGCGGTGGTGCTGCTGTGGCTGAAAAGGAGGCACCTGAAGTCCCTGGGGAGATACATGAATACCAGGCTGAGGTGGGTTTTCTTTACACCGTTAAAATCCTAAAAGTTTGCGAATTTGGAGATTTGTTTGTTCAATTAAACACTGTATTAGACAATGTGGATTTTGCTCATTTAAGTCATTGTGGATTGCCAATGAGAAGGCCTATTTTGGTGAAAGAATTGAACTTTTAGTTTAAGAAATAATAAGTATTTGAAATTTATTATCATATTGTGAATTGCTGATAAAACTTTGATTGGTTGACCTCGGAAGAAGTTTCCATTAATGTTCTTATTGAGTAATCTGCTTAACAATTCACAGGATTTTGTCTTTGGAGAATAATTTTGATTAGGGAAAGTTGGTAATTTGTGACATGTTGCAGGTTAGTCGTCTCTTGGACTTGATTGTTCACAGCCTCTACAGCCACAAGGAAGTCTTTCTTCGAGAACTTGTGAGGTGAGATGACATTATTCTCAAACTCTTTGTTCGCGTCTCACATTTTTTGTTGTCTGTCTGGGTTTTCAGAAAGAATTTTTCTTACCATGGTTTATAAATGAAGGTTGCTTCCCGGTAGCCATATAATGGGAAAGTACTTAATTACTATTGTTGCTGCAATTTCCATGCAAAAGCACAATTACAATCACATTTTCATGAATCACGCTATTCCTTATTGTATTACTATTGACTTGATTTAAATTCTTTATACAGTAATGCAAGTGATGCTCTTGACAAGCTGAGATTTCTCAGTGTCACTGAGCCTGCACTTCTTGGGGATGCTGGTGACCTAGAAATTCGTATCAAACCTGATCCAGATAATGGAACAATTACCATTACGTACGCATAGTTTGCTTTTTATGTGGGTAAATCCCTGATTAAGTTACAGAAGTTCATAAAGGTTCTCTACTGTTTACAGGGATACTGGCATTGGAATGACAAAAGAGGAGCTAATAGATTGTCTTGGAACTATTGCTCAGAGTGGCACTTCTAAATTCTTGAAAGCTCTTAAGGTACTTGTGATATTAATTTCTAGTATTCAAATTTAGAGGGCTTTGCTAAATACAGAAGCTTATGTAGTCATTCTATGCGAAATTATCATCTTCAGGAAAACCAGGACATTGGAGCAGATAATGGTTTAATTGGTCAATTTGGTGTTGGATTCTATTCCGCATTTCTTGTTGCTGAAAAGGTACTGGCTTCTCTTTTTGGAATGACAGAGGATGGAGGTTATGGTCTATATATTAAGTACCCCATCCATCTCAAATTACTTGTCCAATGACTACCAAATTTTTTCTCCTTATATACTTGTCAGTTAATCAATTCAAAAAAGTACTTCCGCACTTTTTTTGACTTTACGCCGACATTTATTAATTCATCAAACAAAATATTAGTTATATTTAGAGTTCAAGATGTTTTTTTGGTCATTTAACTTGATAAATCAAACCAAACTAATCATTTCCTTAATACGTGTGAAACTTCTCAAATTTGACAAGTAATTTGAGATGGAGAGAGTATATTCAAACTAGCATTTAATACTTCTTGCTTTAACTTTTTCTGTTGGATATTCTTTTTATTGTCAGGTCGAAGTGTCCACAAAAAGCCCTAGGTCAGATAAGCAATATGTTTGGCAATCTGTGGCTGACAGCAATTCGTATGTGATTAGAGAAGAAACAAATCCAGAAAATTTACTACGTAGAGGAACACAAATCACACTTTATTTGAGGGTACCGCCAGGCTTCTTTTTCTAATGCTGTATTCTTTCTCTGTATCTGTCTTTCGGTTACACTGTTTTTTGAAGAGACAATTCCACCACCCCCCCCCCCCCCTCAATATTTTTTGGGTGAGGAGGTGGGGGAAGGTGGACAAGGAATTTCCTTTGTCCTGGCTCAATAAGTTGTTCATAAGATTTTATTGGCTTGGCCTAAACCATGATGTATGAGGTGTATGTCCAGGAGTAATAAAGACTATCCAGTTTAACACCACAAGCAATCTAATAATTTTTTTTCCCTTGCAGGAGGATGATAAATATGAATTCTCTGAGCCATCCCGAATTCAGAATTTGGTGAAGAATTACTCACAGTTTGTTTCTTTTCCTATCTATGTATGGCTGGAGAAGTCGAGGACGGTTGAGGTAGGAAAATTTTTCTTCCATATGAACTAGATTCATTTTCTCCTGATCCAATCTAGATCCATACAGATATGTTGTCCTTGTCAGATAGGATCCTATCTGTCTCCCAGATAGACTGCTGCTATTTCATCTCTTAACTTTTTCGCACTAATTATTTTATTCATGCCTGTAGTTTTCTAATAGCTTTAAATGTTTGTATATCCACCAACTCTGAGCTATTCTGTATCTATTTCTGGACAGGTAGAAGAGGAGGAAACACCAAAGGAGGGAGAAGAAAAGCCTGAGGTAAGGCTTGTAACTGATATGTCATTTTGCTTTGTTTTACACCCAGATGGAGTTTTTCTTGGCTAATTCTACTAATGACAAACATCTTTGTTTGTTTTCCAGGAAGAAAAGAAGAAGAAGAAAACAACTAAAACTGAGAAATATTGGGATTGGGAATTGACGAATGAGACCAAACCTATATGGGTAGGTTCAAATTACTTTTATTTGTTTTATGAAGCCATTGTACCTGGTGTCTTTAATAGATACTTTCACCTGATTTTTGACATCTATCTGCACATGATAATCAGTTTTTTTTCCTTAAATATTGCAGATGCGTAATCCAAAAGAAGTTGAGAAAGAGCAATACCAGGACTTTTACAAGAAGACTTTTAATGAATTCTTAGATCCATTGACGTACACTCACTTCACTACTGAGGTTCTAAACATCATTTTACTTTCTCTAACTAAGTGAATGCGTTCTTGGAATAGTTTGAGTCATAATTTAATGATCTACAGGGTGAGGTTGAGTTCAGAAGTGTTCTCTATATACCTGGAATGGCTCCTCTTAACAATGAAGATGTTGTGAATCCCAAGACAAAGAACATACGATTATATGTGAAGCGTGTATTTATCTCTGATGATTTTGATGGTGAACTGGTAAGTTCTACCGCAGTCACGCTCAAGCGGAACTTTGATATTCTTGTTTCAGATTTTGTCTTTAAAAATCCATAACGACTCTAAGCTCTTTCTTGAAACTAGGAGAGTGTAAAGGAACAGATGACAATATTCTTAGTTACAGTAGATGAAAAGAGAAAGTACTGGAGAATGAAATTCGAAGGCAAGATAGTTCCTAATTTGCAAATGGATTTGCAGTTAATTCAATGATTCTGCACAATCTTTTAGTTTCAGATCAGTTTGAGTGAAAATAATGGGATCAAATATTCCTCTGCTCATGCCTTTTCAATTTAGCTCTTTCAACATTCTCATTTTGGGTTATGCAGTGGTATCAACTATCAACTCCTCTTTACTCCTGAGCATAAGCTCAAAGTACTTGGAAAAAATTTCTGTTTCTTATTTTGAAAACCCAAAACGTTTAGGAATACAGTTAGACAATGGGGAGGTGGATTAAGATGCAAGACCTTTTTCTGCTGCATAGAAAGGTTATGACGTTGAGTTGGATTCGCGTTTTCTATATCTGATGGGATACTATCAATTCCTGACTCGCAGTTTCCAAGATACTTGAGCTTCGTAAAGGGAGTGGTAGATTCAGATGACCTTCCTCTTAATGTTTCCAGGGAGATCCTTCAAGAAAGCCGCATTGTAAGGACAATTCATCTGTCATTTCTGCAAGAATGGTTTATGACACTTGAATTGTGTTCTTTTTTTGTTTAAATTTTTTATAATTCACTTCTTTTACTAATTCTTGGATATTCCCCATTTATTGCTTCTTAGGTAAGGATAATGAAGAAGCGGCTGGTAAGGAAAACATTTGACATGATTCAGGAACTTTCTGAAAGTGATAACAAAGAGGTGGGATTTGACAGAGTCCTTGTGGAGTTATTTATCTATCCTTTTAACGTCCAATTTATTTTCCCATGTCTCCCTGTTTCCTTTCCTCTCTCTGTGTCTCTCATTTTGATGAGGAAAATGTTTGCTATTGCCATATTTCAGGATTATAAAAAATTTTGGGAGAACTTTGGGAAATTTCTGAAACTGGGATGTATTGAAGATTCTGGAAATCACAAAAGAATTACTCCATTATTGAGATTTTTCTCTTCCAAGAGTGAGGAAGAGTTGATAAGCTTGGATGATTATATTGAGAGCATGGGAGAAAAACAGAAGGCTATATATTACTTGGCATCAGACAGCTTAAAAAGTGCCAAGAGTGCTCCTTTCTTGGAGAAACTGATTCAGAAAGATATTGAGGTATGCTATTAATATACAATCTGATGACTCAGATGTTAGCTATTTCTTCCTTAAGTTCACCATTCTTTATAATTTGAGAGGTTGAGGTGATGGGATATGATAGTTGATAATAAAGCAAGCATTTCTTTCATATTTAGGGGAAGCAAGAAATTGCATGATTTTTCAGAGCTGATAAAATGCCATCAAGCCCTTTCAAAGTTTGAGGGGTGAAGAGGAATTACTGGATCAATGCAATCCCGTAATTATATGGTGTTAAGATATTTCATTATAATTCTGAGAGAATCTGTCACTGCAGAATAGCTGATTGGCACTTAAATGAAAACTAAATAAAAGGAATAGCTCGTTGGCCCTTATAAGTTACCTCTAGTTATACAGGGGAGAATTCCTTGCTACATTGGCAATAGGAAGTCCTTTTAGAGTTCTTTCCGCTTACTGATTCAACGTAAACAGGTTTGGTCCCATGAAAAACCCTCTTAGATAGGTTGAACGCTCTAATGATCTCATTCATGTATTTATTTTGGTTTCCTTTCAATGTAACATCTGACATTCCCTATGGATTATGGATGAGCAGGTATTATATTTAATTGAGCCAATTGATGAAGTTGCCATACAGAATCTACAGACTTACAAAGAAAAGAAATTTGTTGACATCAGCAAGGAAGATTTGGAGCTTGGTTAGTAGAGTCTTTCAGTTAAATGTGAATGGAAATCTGTGTTTCAGATGAATACTGTCTCTTACAACGTGAATTGTGTTCACAGGTGATGAGGATGAGGTGAAAGAAAGGGAGAATAAGCAAGAGTACAATCTTCTCTGTGACTGGATAAAACAACAGCTTGGTGATAAGGTGGCGAAAGTGCAGGTCTCAAAACGGTTGAGCTCGTCACCATGTGTGCTTGTGTCTGGCAAGTTTGGATGGTCTGCTAATATGGAAAGGTCTGTTTTGCTGTACATTATTTACTTCTGGAGGTTACATTCTTTTTTGCACAAAAGGATTACTTACTCCTTAAGCTCTCTTTGAACAGGTTGATGAGAGCTCAAACCCTTGGAGATGCTTCAAGTTTAGAGTTCATGAGGGGAAGGAGAATATTGGAGATTAATCCTGATCATCCTATAGTCAAAGATCTGAATGTAAGTTATTTCGTCCGGCTTATGCATTGTTGACCTTTGCATCAAAAGTATTAGTGAGAAACTTGGTTATTATTCCATTAGGGTAGAACTGAAGCCAGTGAATTTCCAAGTAGCAGCAGCTTGCCAGCTTGAACTAGTTAAAACACTAATCCGGCCAAAGAGTAAATAAAACTTAATTTTGTGAGTGAATTTATCACAGAAGTATTCACAGTAGTTCCTCTTACTGGTCTACACACTAAATTCTTTTATAGTAATTAGAACTTGCCATGCCATGGATTGCATCTCCATATCTTATTTTCCCTTGTAGTAGCAGATGTAATGTCTGGTAGTGACAACGGACAGTATAACTGAATTCATGTCATTTGTGCAGGCGGCATGTAAGAATGCACCAGATAGTGAAGATGCCAAGAGAGTTGTCGAGCTTTTGTATGACACTGCTTTGGTCTCCAGTGGCTACACGGTAAGAATGGCCAAAATTACTTGTATTTATTTGTTTGTGAAAGTGCAGCACTTATGCTTCAGAATGAGCATATGACGTTCTTATACCCTCCTAACCCTTCTAATTGGTCTGACACAGCCCGATAGTCCAGCAGAGTTGGGTAACAAAATATATGAGATGATGGCAATGGCAGTTGGAGGAAGATGGGGCAGACTGGAAGAGAATGAAGATGATGAGTCGCAAGGAAATTCAACAGAGACGGATTCGAGCTCTGCAGAAGGCTCAGATCAGCAAGTTGTTGAACCATCTGAAGTAAGAGCGGAAAGCGACCCTTGGAGCGATTAAGAAATGATTTTGAACTAGGATTCTTTTTAGCATTAATTAAAGCAATTGCTATCTTACCAGAAAAGTTTTACGAGGTCAAGCGTTGCAAGAAATCTTGTATGGGATTGGAAGCTGATAAATTTTGGGCCGATATTTTACTTGGGGCGTGGTTTTAATAGAAAATCGAACTACATTGCGTTATATTTTGATATTCAATTCGGTTTTTTAAACTTAATATAATTTCAGTTTGATTTTTTATTTTTGAAATATTATAATCGAATTGAATAGAAATTTTTATAAAACGGTTTTGTTTGTTTTAAATAAATTTAAATCAAAATAACTTTGACAACATAATTTTAAAAATTAATTTAAAATTAAGAAAAAATTCGGTTACAAAATGAATTGAATTGAATTAATCTATTTTGGTTGGATTTGGTTTGGATTTAAGAAAACTTCAATTCATAATTTGACTTCTTTTAAAATTTTGTAAAATTTAAAATTTAAACTGTAAAAGTTGCTTTTGTTTGTTGATAACGGAGAAGGCGGTATATTTGTATTTATTGAAGAGTGAACGGTTATTGTATTATACGTTTTTTTTTATAGTTTAATTTTAATTATCAGATTATATTTTAGATTTGATTTGATAATTATAAAAATTTATTAAATTTTTTTAAAAAATATATAGGTGAAGTAAAATATCGATAAGTTAAATTTTAAATTTAATTTAACGAATCAAATTTGATCTTATGTACTTCAAAATTCCTAACTTTGACGCATTGAAGGGGCTTTAGTTGAGTTGATCGGCTGCAGAAGTTACTTTAACAATCAGGCTGAATTTGGGGCCTGGAAGAGAATCCGAAAATGATAAAAGAAAAAACATCTCTATCATAAGTCCTACCCCTGAATTTTTAGTCACACTCCTCAAAATCACCGTGGCTACTGGATATGCAAGATCGAATTTCACTTATCAGATTTTTGATGGATCATATATATATATATATATTTATAAAAATTTATAAATTTTTTAATCGTTAAATTAAATTTGAGATATGATTAACGCACCAAATTCAGTCCAGGCGCGAAAATACACGTGCAGTGCCTCCCTCAAAACATTTCATCATAGGCTGAATTTGGTGCGTTGAATGACCTTTTATTTAAACAATATCTTGAACTTTTTCTTTTTCATTGAAAGGTCCTTCCTGAACTTGCTTGATAAATTTCTTTCTCGAGGAATTCCTTATTATTTTCATATTTTCAAAATGAAAATAGGAAAAGAACGCCAATTCAATTAGTCCAATCTGATTTTGACAAATGAGTTTTTGAATTTTTTTTATCTGTGACTTAATTTTTTATGAGTAACTGTTAGATCTTTTTAAATTTTCAAGTCGAGTGATATCAAGGAATGTAAATATTATGCTTTTAAAGGATAATAGATTAAATTAATTTAATTATTTCAATTTTCAATCATCTAACACAAAATTAGGGTGTGCTTAGATGAATTTCCTGTTTTCAAAATAAAAATAATTTTATTTAGTAAAGGTAGGACCCACGTCAAAAATTTCTCTCAGAAAAAGGGGTTTGGGATCTAGCCCAAAGCATTTTGAAGAAAATAGTGACTTTCTTGTTTTGTTTTCTCACCGTATATCAAAATATACTATTATTATACATAAATTTTTAATTATATGTGATTAAATATTTTTAATTACTTTCTCCATTTATTCTACAATTTTTCCTCTCATTCTCTTTTTATAATTTTACTAAAATAAATAAATATCGTATTAAATAGGATTATATAACGTATTGAATAGAGAATTTATATCGAATTCTCTTAATTTTAAAATAAAAAATTTATAAAAATATTAAAATTTAAATATTTTTAGCATTCTAAATAAGTTCCACACATGAACTTGCTCATAATTTAAAAAATTTAAGTTTTTTCAAAATTTTTTATCTTAAAATTAAAAGAGTTTGATATAAATTTTCTACTCATTATATTGTATAACCTTATCTAATATAATGTTTATTATTTTTAGTGAAATTATAGAGAAAAAATGAGAGAAAATATGTTGAATAGAGAGAAAAGTTAAAAATAATTTAATTTTTTAATAGTATATATTTAAATTAAAAAATAGAATCTTTTTTATTGAGAGAATTTGATATAAATTTTCTGTTTATTATGTTATATAACTCGATCTAATACGATATTAATTTTTATAAAATTATAAATAGATGATGAGAGAAAAAATATTAAATAAGTAAAAAGTTAAAAATAAATTAATTTTAAAATTAAAAAATAAACACTTCTTCAGCCGCAAGAAGGCAATGCAGATTCATAGAGAATTGGGAACTTCATGGTAATAAAACACAATTTAGGGGGGTAAACATAATTATCGATACTTATTACTGGATTCTGTGTCTGCTTTCTGCATAGGTTTTAGCAGGGTTTATGTTTATGGCGGCTTCTCTTTACGCCCTTAATTGCTTCTTCTCCGTTCCATCTCTCCTCTCTTTGAACTCATTCCTCTTTTCTCTCTCCTGTTCTTCTTTTCCTTCACTCTGTTCGTCATTTGGGATCTCAGCTTTCCTAAATTTCGGAAAATTTATTCTTTTTTCACACTAAAATAAGTCAAATTTGTGTTTGTTTTCAAAGGAGTTATTGATTGTTCAATCCTGCATTGAAAATGTGGAGAAATTTATCAAGGCAGTCTGCTTTAAAGCAGTTCAAGTTCTCCTCTGAGTCCCATTGTTTCGTACCTTCCTGTGCCCCTGGAAAATTTATTCGAGATTCTTATTCTATTGAAGAAGCCTGTTTTTTTGGCGCTGTAAATTACTTTAGTTCTCACTGCCTTCAGCTGGGGTTTAATCAAAATTCAAATTTTAGGCACCAAAATGAGACGGGAAGTCGAGCATTCAATGTTTCGAGCAGCCCTTTTGGATTTTCTGTGGGTTTTAGGGGTTATGCTAGTGTTGCTGAGGCTATTGTTTCAACCTCAGAGGAAGACGTGGATGAAATTCAAGAAGAGATTGAGGAAATAAACAGAAAAGACAAGACTGCAAAGTCGAATTTTCAACCGCAAAAGCAGCCAAAAACGGTTGCAGGAACAGGGATGGGGAAGTACCATCTGCTTAGGAGAAGGCAGATGAAGATGGAGACTGAAGCCTGGGAAGAGGCGGCGAAGGAATATCAGGAGCTTTTAGCGGACATGTGCGAGCAAAAACTAGCACCCAATTTACCTTATATGAAGTCGCTGTTTTTAGGCTGGTTTGAGCCGTTGAGGGATGCTATTGCTGCTGAGCAAGAGTTGTGTGATCAAGGCAAGAATCGGACTGCATATGCTCCCTATTTCAATCATTTACCTGCAGATATGATGGCAGTTATAACCATGCATAAATTGGTGGGACTGTTGATGACCGGGGGAGGACATGGCGGTGCTAAAGTGGTCCAAGCTTCTTGCCACGTAGGTGAAGCTATTGAACATGAGGTGGGTCGATTTAGGTTTTTGATCTGATTCGCACATTCATTTCACATGATTTTGGATATGTCCTGTGATTGACGCATTTTCTTCACTTAAACTAGACTTCAGAATAGATTCATCAATGTAATACACTAAGGAGACTGCATGCAGTAAGGTAGGAGAGAGATAGTAGATAAGGATAAAATGTTAGTACTTGAAATTAATCATAAAAAATAATATCTTACTTAAGATGCTCATAGGCAAAAATGATTCTAGAAACTGATCAAGTAACACCTTCCATTTAACCCATCATCTTAGATGCCGAAATGAAATCATAGATCTTGCTGTTTCTCGAGAGTATGTCGCAGATTAAATCGCTTATAATGGATAATTAGGTTGTATTTAGCTTTTAATTGGGGAAGATGGAACATTGCTGAAATAAACTTTCTGTTAAAAGATGGGAAAAGCTTTTATGGGCATTTGGGGCGGTAAAATCTCGGGTCACTGGTTGTTATTATGGGAGGTAATGTTGTCTTTGGAGGATCTTCCTGAGAATGACAAGTGGATCCTTGCGGATGTGATTCCTCTAAATTGACTGCTCTCAACTTGCATGATTATCTGACTTACGAGGCGCATGCTAGGGTTTGGACAAAAGAAGTACATTATTTATTTACATGAATCAAATATATGAGATTCCATCTCCACTAGAATCTACCTTCATACAGAGTAGCTTATTTGCACAATTGACAGCAGGTCCCCAAAATGTTGCTTCCTGCTTCTTGATAAAATGGCATGGTAATTCCAAACTACTTCCTTTATATTTCTGTCCTTGTACATTTCCATGCTTTATAGTGAAAAAGTCATGGATGGAAAAAATGTGGCAAGAATGGATTATATTTGACTTGGTAGGTCTAAGGAGTTTGCTGTTTGTGGTTTCTGTGAGGTTCATTAACGTTTGTTTTCTTGATCAGGTCAGGATACACAAATTTTTGGAGAAGACAAAGCGGAAAAATTCGATGAACAGAAATTCTAGAGAAGAAATTGAACCAGTGGAGAAGGAACAAGGCAAACTTAGAAAGAAGGTCAGTGTTCTAATGAAAAAGCAAAAGCTGCAACAAGTAAGAAAAATAGTAAAACAGTATGATGATGCAAAGCCTTGGGGTCAGGAAAACCAAGTTAAGGTACTGCACTTTGTTGCATTTGCAACCAACTCTACTTTATTTATACTTTATACTGTCATAATCATGAAATTGTTGATGATCATCACAAGCGATTCTATTTTTGTAAAAGCTTTCATTCTTTTATGTTAACAAAAGCTGATCTAGGTTATTGAATGAAATAAATCTTGCAGGTTGGCTGCCGTTTGATTCAGATATTGATGGAAACAGCCTACATACAGCCGCCAAATGACCAAGTAGAAGATAGTACACCTGATATTCGACCCGCATTTGTGCATACGCTTAGATCTGTTGAAACACTGTAAATCCTCTTATCTCCCTCATGCCCGTACATATTCTGCAATTCGTTCTCTTCCGTTTGTATGAGTGTCGGTTGTCTGCATTTTAACAGGCAAGGCACCAGGAGATATGGGGTGATCGAGTGTGACCCTCTCGTTCGGAAGGGCCTGGAAAGAACTGTAAGCTCATCTTTTCACTTTTTCTGTGGTTCATTTTGGTGGCATTTTGAAGTTTCTGAACATTTTTAGTTTAGTTCTGGGACTAAACATATTTCTTGCTGTTTGTGTTGGTTTGAATCTAATCTTTCGGGGGTTGTTGGTTTTAGGGGAGGGCAGGAGTGGTGTTCAGGTCCTGAAGCAAGAAAATCTAATCTGATTTCTTCTGTTTAAACAGGCTAGGCACATGGTGATTCCTTATATGCCAATGTTAGTTCCTCCCCTGAACTGGTCAGGGTAAGACATACTGAGGTTCAACTACTTTAGTTTCAATTACCTTTTAGTGATAATATCACTTTTTATTTTTGGTGCTTTTGATAAAAAAATAGTGATAGAAATAGTTATATTAATTTCTTCATGTGAATTTAAGCTAGTGGATCTACTATTGTTTGACTACAAGATATTCCGTCAAATTAGGATTTTCCTTCAGGAACTCAGATAGTGAGCCGATCATACTTTTGCTTCAAACTTGCTTGTTTTGTGTCAGGTGAAGCTGAAGAATTATGTTCAGCTTCAGAAGATTTGATCTTTTTGTTCCCTTTTCCTATTTTTTCTTCTTTTTAGGAGTGAAACTATCTGAACATTCATGCCATATAATATCCTTGAATTCTACAAAGAAGCCTTGTAAAATAGGTGAAGGATTTTCTTTTGAAAAAATATAAATTAGTTAGTTTCACGAATTACTCCAGTGGGCTGGTAAAAGACATCATTAGAAAAGAGGCACACCATGGTATGCAACCATATAATGAATTAAAGAAGCCTTGTCAAAACCCATCTAAACTTTTAGGGTTGATTTGTATATACCTTGGTTAGTTCTTTCCCTTTCTCCTTGTACATTAAATATCAGCATAAGTGGATACATTCCTATGTTTCAAAATTTCTGCTGTAAGAATGGGTTTCAAGTGCATCTACATGAGAAAAAGAGTGGGACTTTTCGTACTTCTCAATTTTTGAGTTTACTGCTGTAAGAATAGCAATTCAAATGGCTCCTCAAGAAGATACAGCTTCCTCATCCGGAAAGAATTTGTGACATTAATTTTCATAGAAAATGTGCTATATAATCAAGGGTTTTTCACATGGGTATTCAAGAATCAGTTCTTATGGTTCCTCTCATCTAATATTACTAATATTATTATTATGATTTTTTTGCTAAGCATCTAATATTATTAGTACTTTGAAATTGATATCTGCAATTTCTTCTTCAGAATAATATCTGTAGTATTGATGGAAAACTGTTAATTGTATTTGAGTTAACTGGATTTGTTAAGTTGTGGCAGTTAAGGGGCTTTTCTGTTATTAATGTGCTGTAGGTGTTCCTATATATGATATAATAAAAGGCCTGACTTATAATAAGGCCTTTTTCCCCTTGAGTTATTGAAACCTCAGTCTTCAGTGGTCTCTCTCTACTATTATTAATATGTCAAAATTCACATCTCTAATTGCTCTTCCAAGTAACAGCTTTTGGATTGAATGATAACTATTCTTGTATTTGGCTTAACTGGATTGTGGCAGGTATGATAAAGGGGCTTATTTGTTTCTGCCCTCCTTTATAATGCGCACACATGGAGCAAAACAACAAAGGGATGCTGTTAAAAGATGCCAAAAAGATCAATTGGAGCCTGTGTTTCAGGTCTGGCAGTTGAATTCTACCCGTGTTTTATATGACCAAAATCTCCAATGCTTTCTGAACTGTGATGATTACATTGCATGGTTTTGTTTGCATATACTTGCGAGATTTTTCTCTCAAATTTCATGCATATCCTGTGATAAGTGTAGAAAAATTTAGCATTTATACACACGCGCGCGCACACACATATATTTTTCAATGTGATGGCAGGGACCATATGAAGGCGTGGGTGCATGAACAAATTAATTCTTCCATCCCAAATTGCAAAATCCTTAAATATCTCCTGTTTTGTTTTATTGGGAGTGGTGGGGAGGGAAGCAATCCCTTTTTATGGGTGAAAGTTTTGAACGAGTATTATAATAGATGCTCATTTGGCTTAGATGTAGGATCTTTCTTTCTTTCATGTCATTCCATATTGGCTTGTTATTATTTTGTGAACTTAATAAGAGGAAGCGTTTCTAAAGGTGCATTACATAGCGTGCAGCATGTACTTTTTCGATTCTTCCTTTTTTTGAATACTCCTTTTATGCTATTCAGGCACTTAATACACTTGGTAATACCAAATGGAGGGTTAACAAGAGGATACTTGCTGTGGTAGACCGAATTTGGGCTAGTGGCGGCCGTCTTGCAGATTTAGTCGACCGAGAAGATGTGGGTGCCTCATGACATGTACTTATGCTCATTGTGTTTGTGTGTATTATTTGTATATATCTTTTTATGCATCTAAATTGTATTTTATTTGAAGAACTGGTTGTACACACATCAAATTATAGAAGATGAGTTCTCTTTGTGTTTAAAGTGGCCTTTTCTTCTATTTCTTCATACATACAAAGCTTTCAGCCCTTTTCTTGCTCAGATCCAGAGCCTCTACACAAGTTTACATGTCAGCGATTATGCACACGTGTGAATTTTGATGTTTCTAATTCTACACTATGAGTACGACTATGAAGGTTTCATATGCTGATCTGACTATTTCACGATTTATTTCTAATTAGTTCTTGACAAATTAGGTCCCCTTACCAGAAAAGCCAGACACAGAAGATGAAAATGAAATCAAGAAATGGAAATGGAAAGTGAAAGCTGCAAAAAAAGAGAACAGTGAGCGGCACTCACAGCGGTGTGATATAGAACTGAAACTTGCTGTAAGAAGCTTTCTTTTGTAAACATCGTGAGAAATTATCAACGTTTTTGTTTAGATCGTCTGTTAATTTTAACCTTTGGAGCAGGTTGCCCGGAAAATGAAGGACGAGGAAGGATTTTTTTATCCGCACAATCTTGATTTCCGTGGGCGAGCATACCCCATGCACCCTCATTTGAACCATCTTGGTTCTGATCTCTGTCGTGGCATCTTGGAATTTGCAGAGGGACGTTCACTGGGCAAGTCAGGCTTACGATGGTTGAAAATCCATTTAGCTAATGTATATGGTGGTGGTGTGGACAAGTTATCTCATGAAGGTCGGGTGGCATTTGCTGAAAACCATATAGAGGATATATTTGATTCTGCAGACAGACCTCTGGAAGGAAATCGCTGGTGGTTGCGTGCTGAGGACCCTTTTCAGTGCCTGGCAACATGCTTTAATCTCTTTGAAGCATTGAGAAGTTCATCTCCAGAGACTACTATATCGCACATGCCCATCCACCAGGTAAAAGATTTTATTGCATAACTTTGGCAGCATAGAGTCATGTAACATTCCATCCTTGAGATTCTTTATAGGGTATGAGTTGTAAAACAGTCTGTCAGATATGTTTGGAGGTTTGGCTGTGGTAAGGAGAAGAGCAGGATTGGCAACTAAGATCATTTGCATTTCTTGTCTATATCATGCATTCACCTTTTAAGCCAGGGAGCATTTACGCTATATGGAAAAGTCTATCTAAAGGCCTCTAGTTCCCCTACATATATGAAGGCTTGCAAGCTTGTGTATTTCTAACTCATGCAAAAGCATATCTTGAGAGCATTCTTTTTTTGGATGAATATCCTGAGAGCATCTTTATGAACCCTCAGACTAGTAACACTGGTTCACAATATTACATTATGACCTTGAGTATGATCTTCCTCTTATCTTTCTCTATGGGGATGATGTGCATGAATTATCCTAACCATGAATTAGAGGTGATTTGCACTATGAATTATTTTGACTATAGACCAAGAGTCCTTGAATTTGAGTTCCAATCCAAATTTGATCTGATTGCGTTTTTTCATACTAATGTTATGAAGGATGGTTCTTGTAATGGCCTGCAACATTATGCTGCCCTTGGAAGGGACAAGGTAAGGCCTTTCTTCTCATGGTTTATTTTTAATTCTTGACAAGTTGGCGCTGGCTTCTTTTTAGTCATGGGCAAGGATAATTACTACTAAATTCTTAGTACTGAGCTGTCAGGCGCTTTATTATTACTTTAGTTGGGCATGTGTGGTATGCACGTTTATTTTTCATGAATGATATTCTGTTATCAAGATGGCAACCTTTTCTACATTATTTGTCATCTCTGAACATTATGAGAGAATTGTTTGTCAATTGAAAATGAATCAATAATTGTTGTGCTTGCACTGTCCATGCTGTTGGCGCTGTAGCTTCCTTCTAAAGAAGAAATCATGCCAGATAGTGTTCCAAGTAATGTGATCCAAACCTGTAAGAGTTTAGATGATTATACTCATAAACAATGCAAGTTTCTTCTTTTGTGTTTCTGGAAATTTTTTTTTTGGTTCAATCCTCGTTACCGTGCTTTACCAATTGTTTCTAGCTAGCCTTAGTGACAAGTGTTGATGAATGCAAAATGCTAGTCAACTCTCTGTAGATTCTTAGAATTGCTCCAGTTGATTGGTGGACATTGTTATGTTCAGATGTCATGTCAAGAAAGCATTCTCACCTGCATAGGACCTTCATGCATTTTATGAAGTAAAGAAGACAAAGAGATCCCGTTTTCGAGTTCAGATTACTTGCAAGGCCTTGCATAAGTTTTATCCAATAAGATATGAAATAGTACATTATAAGGGGAGAAAACAAATTACTTACTTATGAAATAGTACTGTATAAGGGGAGAAAACACTGAACTTACTTATTTCTCCTGCATATCTTTAGTTAGGGGCAGCTGCAGTCAATCTTGTTGGTGGAGACAAGCCTGCTGATGTTTATTCTGGAATTGCTGCTCGGTAAGCTATGATCTTCAAGGATTTCCCTTTCCTGCAGAAATGCTTTAGTTAAGGTTTTTATGGACTAGGCTTGTGGCTATATAGAAATTTCCATTAATATTTTTGGTTGAGAATTTTCTTTTCTTCATCTATTTTCTTGGGAATTTATCAAGTGGATGGTTTAGGTGAAAGGACGGAAAATGTTAATTTAGGGTGACCTAAAACTAAACGGGACGGAATTGCTGTATCTCCTACGACAGTATCAGAGAAAAGTTGCTTTGCTTTAGCATTGTCTGAAGGATCATTTTCTAAGTGGCTATTGTTCTGACAGAAATGTTAGTCTGAATACATATAATAAAAATCAGTTTGAATTATTACCATACTTGCCGGTATTTGACTGATGATAAAGCTATGGATTTCTGGTGTTTAAGGGAATTACTTAGAACATTGAAAATAACAATCCTAAGTTTATCTTTTGAAATAAGTGCATGATCAGATAAACTTTTAAAACCTTGTGACTAGCATTCCGTTAATTTGTAATTGGTAGGTCTGAGTAAATTGAAATTACTTTTCCTGAATATGTTTGCGATAATGGCTCTAGGAATGCTTTTCATTGTCCTAAGTAGATTAGCATCTTTATTAATTTAAATCAATCCATAATTGATCAAAAAGAATTTAATGTTTCTGTTTCAATCAGAGTGCTTGACATCATGCGAAGGGATGCGGAAAAGGATCCTGCAACTGATCCAAATGCATTACGAGCCAGGCTGCTTATCAACCAGGTTCTGTGGTTTAGTATTTTTTAAAGAATAAGCAAGATTAATACCCCTATGGATAGGCTGCCTTTACGTGTGGTTGGAACAAATGATCATACATTTACCAATATCACTAAGCGTGCTATAATTTAACCTTGTTTACATAGTATATAAATTCCCTGGCTTTGGTTGGTGAAGATGCTTGATTGCTATTAGTTTGTTAACACCCTATGTTGCTTAATTATTTCAGGTGGACAGGAAATTGGTCAAGCAAACAGTGATGACATCAGTATATGGTGTTACTTATATTGGTGCCCGAGATCAAATCAAGAGGAGATTACAGGAGCGTGGTGTCATTGATGATGATCCAGAGTTGTTTGCAGCAGCTTGTTATGCAGCAAAAGTAATTTCATTTATGAACTGCTTTGTTGAGCTCACTGTTTAATTACTTTCTCTATTCATTGCAAGCCAGTGAGTCTTAAATATTTTAGCAACAGTGGAGTTGACTATTTTCTTTTGGATCTTTTGTGCAGGTCACCTTGACTGCCTTGGGTGAGATGTTTGAAGCTGCTCGAAGCATTATGAGTTGGCTTGGTGACTGTGCAAAGGTTTGTTTTATTCTCCTCTAACTTATTCAAAAAATATTACGTTGTTGTGTGCTCGTTGATGACTTAAATATGCTTTTGTGGGTTGCTGAAAGTTGTGTACTAAAACAAATTTAGGGCCACCTTGGATTGGTTTTCAATCCAAGTTTTTTCTACTTTTTTTTTCACTTTTTTCACTTTGGGCCCCACTTTCCCTCTCACATACAATTCACTTTTACGATTCCCAATACAACTCAACTCAAACAAAAACCCAATCCAAATACACCCTAACTTCTTATTGTTGCTTCAAATCTTTTCTTTTGAATTGGGATCTTCATTATTTAGTCTCATGGTTTGAAATATATCATACTTTGCGGGGGTTGGGTTAAAAGAATGATATCAGGGCAAAAATTATAAAATACTTACTGTCTTTGTATTCTTACAACAATTTTGCTGTTGTGGATTAAGAACTTAGAGTTATTAGGCAGTTTTTTGGTTGATCATGTTCAGTGTTGATTTAGGGGACACTTTTTCGTGTAAGAGCAATAAATCTTGCACATAAGGAATAATTTGAAAAGAACAAACTTTTTGAAAGTTACGTATTCAAGCTTTCAGTATTTAACAATGTGCAGAAATGCATGTCATGACTTAGTGGGTTTCTTGTTATTCACCTCCCTGAATGCGTGTGCAATAAAAAATAAGAAATCAAGATTTGGAGTATAAATTTAATCAAATATAGCAGAACATGACAGATGCTGCAATATGATTTTCCATCAAAGCTTGCCTATTTCCTATTTGGTGAGTTATGAGAAGTACAACCACTAACCAACTCTTGCCAATAGTATCATGAAATGCTCTCTTTATTTGTCCCACTTGTCTTGCAGAATTTTCTACTTTTGTTTGCTTTGCTGATCGCTGAATGGTGTGTTTACAGATAATAGCCACGGAGAATCGAGCAGTGCAGTGGACTACTTCACTTGGACTGCCTGTTGTCCAACCCTACCGCAAACTAGGAAGGCGTCTTGTAATTTCCTAATAGATCATGAACCTTTGAATAGTGATTATGATGTTTAAGTAGATGATTTTTTTGTCCCCGGCTTTTTGTTTGGCATTATAAAAAAATGTGTAATTTGGATATCTGATTGATAGTTATTGGGCTGAATGCAGATCAAGACATCTCTTCAGGTTTTGACATTGCAACGGGAAACCGATAAGGTTGTTATTCCTTTCTGGAGCTATAGTTATCATGCTTTGAATGTTTGCTTCAGTCATCTATTTTCTCTTCTTTATGTACTACTCATAAAGGGGGGACTAAAAGATATTTTGGAATATCCTTGGAAGAAAAGAATTTCTAATGTTTGATTTATTGGCAGGCGCTTTTGAGCCACTACATTTTCTGTGGTGTTGCTGCAATTAGAAAGTACTTGCAATATTTCGAAGTCATATTATCTTGCATGTGAATTATTTGCTTTATTATCATAGGTAATGGTTAAGAGGCAGAGATCAGCATTTCCCCCAAATTTTGTTCACTCCCTTGATGGCTCCCATATGATGATGACTGCCATTGCTTGTAGAGAAGCTAGCCTAAATTTTGCAGGTTCATAATTTCTCTATTTCGTTCTCTGCCATATTACTGTTACTTCATCTTTTTCTCCAGTGAAGTGATTTCTAAGAAATTTTCACCTAACTTGGTCGCAGGAGTTCATGATTCATATTGGACACATGCATGTGACGTTGATCAAATGAACAGGATCCTAAGAGAGAAGTTCGTTGAACTCTATGAAGCACCAATCTTGGAGAATGTAAGTAACCTTTAATCTCTGTTTCACCATTGTAATTATTTTCTTCCTTTTTGGTTTGGTAACTGATTGATCAGGATATTGGCATTCTCTTATGTCCCCCTTTAACTAACAGCATGACGAGAAAATTATTTTCTGGTAGTGATGAGGAATTTGAGTCATGTTCCGTCTCTGCCTTTGATTGATGAACATGACCAATTTCTAAGTTGCCAACCCATTGACTTCTATACTGTGCTTTGTTCCTGGATGAGGCATCCTCAAGCAAAATTCACATGGTCTTTTCAAGGATATTTCATGGATTTTTCTCCTTTGAATTTGCAGTTGCTGGAAAGTTTTGAAAAGTCCTTCCCCAAATTAAAGTTTCCTTCCTTACCTGAAAGGGGAAACTTCGACTTGAGAGAAGTTCTAGAATCTCCCTACTTCTTCAACTAGTTAAGCACATGAATCGTTCTTCCTGACCTACCTTCAAGTCATGCGACTATTTTCGCAATGGCATCTCGAGATTCTTTGGGCATGGCTTAGAAATGATGGGGCTCAAGCAGTCGACTCTTGCTCAGGACAAGTCAAACAAGAAAGAGTTGCATCCATGGGATGAATTGCTTTGTTTCAAGGATCCACGTGGTTTTTGCTGTACATATGAGAAAACACAGGAGACAATGTATAGTTATAAGGATCCACAAGCATATCAACACCCTGGAGCTTCGCATGAATGGCCTACAAGCAAGTTGCAATACAAGTGGCAAAATTCTTGTGGTTAACAGGCAGGTCATCCTACAAGTTCTAGCTGTTGGATCCCACATTTGTTGTGTCACTCTTTGATACAAGCAGCTGTAAGTTCAAGCCCTACGAAACGAAAGCTCCTGGGCACTGGATAATTTACTGTTAGTTGTACTTGAAGCTTCCACTAACGATGTAAGACAGCTCTCTGCCAACAAATGAAGGATGATATTTGTGGCGAGTTTAAAGGCAGGTAGAAATGGCTGAAGTTGGATTATCTTCTACTTCTGTATATAACCTCATCTACACCATCTGTAGCAGGATGTATATTTTTAGGCTGGGGATTTTGCAGTGCCCATTCACTTTTCTGCTGTTTCCAGTCAGTTGTACTAATAAAGCACCGGGTTAGTTCCCTCTGAACTCGATTGACAAAGAGATGCAGTTTTGTATTGCAATATATACATAGAGCATTTTGGTTCGAGTTGAGTGATACTTGTATATTACATCACTCTGATATCCTTACCTTGGACTAACATGAACAGCTGAAATACTCGTTTTTGACTCTATTGATTCTACTGAAAGTGCTACTCAGTTGAAGGTCTTTTGATTACTTATGATTCAGTTCTTAATTGTGAAGCACAGTACACAAAAAGCTGGCCTAATGTAGAATTACTCGTGAACAAATATGAAGTAAAAAGAACAGGTAACTTGCACTTAATACTCATGGTTAGTTGAGCTTTTAACTGTGTTACAAAACCTTATCAGCATATGTGCAACTTCGCTTAGCTCCCTGGTGGTTTTAGTTCCGTGTGAGAACCACTCCATATGAGAAGATGTGCGGGTAATCCTCTTGATAAGCTGTTACCAATGGCTTCAAGCGGATTTCACTTTTTTGGGGATCAATTAGAATGGCCACCAAGTTTGCAAATACAGCTAGACACATCATGGAGACTGATGAGAACTTGTCCTTTTTTTGGGGCTACGCCATGATTATCCCCTACAGCATGAAGATCAGAATAGGCAGGGAAAGATCATTCAGGCATAGAAGACATACGCCAAAATAGTTTCTTCTTGAATTTATCGATCGAATGAAATTTTTTTTGAGGATTATAATAATAAAAAAATATCTTGATACCATAACATGTCAAATATTTAATTTTTTAAACTAAATTAGTCATTTTTTCAATATAAAATAAAGAGTTTATTTCTTCATAAGTTTTTTACACACTAAACAAATTGATAACATAGCAAACATTTCCCCCCTTCTAAAACCAATAGATTTGATGCATCTATAATCTATTTATATTCGACACCACAATATTTAATCTAAAAATGAGTATAAAAATATCACTCTGTTTTAGTATTTAACTACTTATAACTTTTTTTTCTAGGAAGAAATTATAGTTTGCCAAATATCAGCCTCTAGACTTCATATAGAAGAAGAATATGTATGAATGTAAAGCATCAAACTGGGGATGTCAATGCAAATGGCCACTGAAATAAGGGTTTTTCCTTTTTTCTACTTTATTCAAGCAAGAATAAGAAAAAATATTCACAAGATTTTTCAACAGTAAAATAAATTCTAGAACTGTTTTTTTTTTTTTTTTTGAAGTTTGTAGGAGTGTGAGGGTTTTTTTCCTTTTTTTGATTCATTAGGAGAGAAAGATATAGATCTGATATATAATCTTTTATATACAAAGAATATTTTTACTACTAAATTTCTACTTTGATAGTTCTCAACATTTAAAAACCCCTAAATATATTTGCTTATTCCGAATTCCGAATTGCGAAAATACTTTGATTGAAATATTTTTGAAAAATCTTTTGACATCAGAGTATAATAAATTTTGATATATCTTTCTAATAACCCGAGTCGTTGTAGTATAGTGGTCAGTATCCAACGCTGTCACCGTGGAGACCCGGGTTCGATCCCCGGCAACGGCGTTCTTTTGAACATTTTTTGCACGCGCAATTTGCCCTTTAAAGACGCTAGTAAGTTTATAGGCGTGGATGAGGACCGAAAGGACCTGTAGGATTTACTTGACTCGTTTTCATTAATCAACTTGCAATTAAGAATATCTTAATTCAATCAACTAATCGATTTTAAATTACTCAATCTGTAATTTCAAACTTCAAATTCAACTTAAATTAACCTGTCTAAGACTACTTATTACCTTTTTTTTTCCAACTCTATAGTTCAAAAATTAAAAATTTTTAAAATTTTTTAAGTTTTAATTTTCACTATTTTTTTAAAAAATAATATGTAAAACTCGAAATTGAGAGATAGATACACACATTTGTTTGTGTGTGAAAAGTAAACTTTGGATAGTAAATGAGTCTTTTTTACCTGATCTCCTTGATGGCAACATTTTCTATTTTTTATTTTTCTTGGTGAAGAGCCGTCGACTTGTTGAATTAGTCAAGATTGAGATCATTTTCAACCGCCTTCAACTCATTTAATTTGTCAAGGTTGACGTCATTTTCAACCTTCGGTAGGCTACTTCCTAAATATAGAAGTGTTTTCCCCTCTAATTCTTTTTCTCTCTCCTCCCAATTCACCCTAATACTTGTGCCCCTAGTGTATTTAGCCAACACTAAATTCAAAATTTTGATTTTTAATCTGATATATCACATATGACAAATCATCCACATTTTACGAAAGTTAAAATAAATTTTAAAAATAAAAATTCAATCCAAATATAAAGCCATTATAATATAAAATTTTGACATAGTAACATAGACCATTTCATCTTTTAGAGATCATAAAGGAACTCTATATCTAAATATGCCACGCGATGGATTGAGTATTTATTTAATTTTTTAAAAAAAAATTATAAAAGAAAATAGTTTCTGAGAAAGAATGTAAGAGTCAAAATAAATTTTTTAGCTTGACAAGGCAATCCAACTATGGTTGCAATGAAAATGTCAAATGCAGCAGATTTTTTTAAGTGGTTGAAATATTTTGAAAGAAACCCCAAATCAAACCAAATGTTATGTTGCCTTCTCTGGTTTGTGCTGACCGAGTCAAATGCCTTCCTTCTTTGGTACATGTATGATTTCATTTTCTTTATTAAACCAGAGTTTTCAGGCAGAAAAACATCACTTTCGAGAGTATAACACAAATTTGTACAAGGAAGAAATATCCATGACTGGTTCAATGGTGATCCTCTCTAAAATTGACTTTCTTCACCCTCAGTGACAAAACACTCAAGTTGGAGCAGAACATGCCACTCAGGTTTCCTCGCTGCCATTCTGGGAAGGTCATGCCTTCAGGAAGTGTCTCTGAATGGTTAATGGTATCCTTTTTTCCTTGTCTCATTCTTCACGGTTGATTTACCCTAGAACTAGTCTTGTGACTGATGATTTATAAGGCATTTTTAGACGTTAAATTCCGAGAACTTGCATATGAAATCATGTATCAGAGTGTTTGACAACTTCATATATCCATTTTGGCAACGCGATGATTGTTAAGTTAAATTCTATCATGGGCATATTTTCCATCCCTTTTCCTGCTTTTTCAGCTAAAGTTTATGTCATGATTTGTGAAATTGAAAAACATTAAAGACGTGTAATAAAGTCAATAATTTAATCCCCAAATTGTTTTCAAATTGGGTAGGCTTCTTCAAACAAGCATAATAAGATATGAGCACGTTAAGTTGAGACAGTAGGCTGCAGCAACTTTTTGGTTTTGTGGTTTACTCCCTCTTATTCTTGATTTAAGGTAAATATTTCCTTTGATTGCATTTGATTCTTGTATTGAGAGTTCTGCTGGAAATCAATGGAAGCTAACTTGAAGCATTTATATCAGACAGCTGAATCCATGCCATCATTTCCTGAGTTCAAGGAAGGGGAAAAGTCAACTGCCAATGTAGTTGAATCATTGCTGGCTTCTATCACAGAGATTACAGGATCAGTGGTGTGCTTGCCGATGGAACAAGGAACATTCCTTAACTTCGGATCCTATCTATACCGGGCTTCTGCAGTAATAATGGAGATGCAGTTTGATAATAATGGCTCATTTCCAACAATTACAACAGAAATCCTGAAGTCTCTGGACAAAAACGTCGCCTTTGCCAGAGACCATATTAAGAGATTGCAGAACTGTGCTCTAAAAGTTTACGATTCTGAGTTAAGTGATATAATGGAGGACATTGAAGGTGTAATGAGAGATATGGGGCAAGGCCTTAATTTGATAGTTCTGTCAAAGACACAAGATCACGAATTTGTGGAGATCGCCACCAAGGCCCTTTCAAAGGAAATGGTGAATGTCCATTTTGCAGTTAGCAAAGATCAGGTTTCGGCAAAAGGCCTTCGTGTATGCCAACAGCAGTCCTTGTTGGAGCTTTCAATAAAAGAACCTGCGGAAATTGAGACTGACCTCTATTCTATTGATTTAGAAGATTCCGCAGAGGAACTTCAGATTCTGGACACTACGAAGTTCTCTCCAACTTCTAGCCTTGGCAGCAGAAATAGCACAAATCTCAAGAACTATAGCATTGGAATCAGAACGAGTGGAAACCTGAGCAACTACAATAATTCCAGTGATGGATCTTTGATGAGTTTGCCACAGATGGCTCAGCACATGGAGCCTCTGTATGAGACTTTCTTTTGCCCTTTGACAAACAAGATTATGGATGATCCAGTAACCATAGAAAGTGGAGTTACTTATGACCGGACTGCAATAGTTGAATGGCTCGATAATTTTGAGAATCCAGATGATATTTTTTGCCCTAAATCAGGGCAGAAGCTGAAGAGCAGAAGTATCAATGCCAATGCAGCCCTGAAAGCAACGATAGATGAGTGGAAGGAAAGAAATGAAGCAGCACGAATCAAGGTTGCCCGAGCAGCTTTATCCTTGGCAAGTACAGAGAATATGATACTCGAAGCAATAGATGATCTGCAAGACATCTGCAGAAAGAGGCAATACAATAAAGTACAGGTTCGAAACATTGGAATCATTCCATTGCTTGGAAAGTTTCTGGATTACAAAAGCAGAAATGCAAGACATGCAACACTAGAACTATTGCAGCAATTGGCAGATGATGATGACGGAAAGGTGATCCTTGGGTTAACCTTGAAATTTCATTACATTTGAATCAAGGTTTCAAATTCAAAATTCTGTTGTTTTCTTGTTTTAATACCATTGAAGAATAAAAGTGCAATGGATGTATTGGAAAAATGAACCTAGATTGATTCTACTCACATCAAGATAGAATCCAACATTTACTAAAAACATAAGAGTTTACAAGAAGAGAACCTTAGCTGAAGTGCTCCTTCCTAGCACGTAAAAGCTTAAAAGGTATTAGCATTTTCTTAAGAGGAACTCAATTCAGATGCTGGAACTTGTAGAAAGTATTAGGTTTCACATTTTACATTTTTGACGTTCCATTGTTCATGTGCAGGAGATGATTGCCAGAATAATTGATGCTGTAAAAATAATAAAAATGCTGTCGAGTAATCACAGACCGATTAGGCATGCATCAGCATTACTCTTACTAGAGCTTTCAAAATCCCAATTTTTTTGTGATAAAACTGGGGAGGTTGCCGGAGGTATCCTGATGCTGATAACCATCAAATTCAGACAGTCAACCGATGCATTCACTTCATCAAAAACTGATGAGATCTTAAAGAACCTGGAAAAGTCTCCTGCTAATATCAAGCGCATGGCAGAAGACGGATACTGGGAACCACTGTTAAACCATCTTATAGACGGTAATATCCATGATCTTCATAGCACCGAATAACCATTCTAATTTTGCATTGACATATTATATTGATCAGATATTTGCGAGACTGCTTACTTGTGTGCTAGCGGTTCTTGAGGGGCCACTAACATTCAATAACTTGCTACTCTTTGAAAACTTCAAATGAATAGGTAGCGAAGAATTGAGGACAGAAATGGCATGCTACCTTGGTGAAATTGCTCTTGGACCAGATAATCAAATTCATGTTGCAGAGAAGTCTTCTTCAGCTTTAATCAACATGGTGCAAAGTGGAAATTCTATTAGCAGAAGTGCAGCCTTCAAAGCTCTAAAACAAATCTCCTCTTACCAACTAAACAGCCAATTGCTCACAGAAGCAGGCATTGTGCAGGTCATGGTGGAAGAGATGTTTGCAAGAACAATTCATAGTGAACCAGTGAACTCAAAGAATGAGGCTGCAGCAATACTTGCAAATATACTCGAGTCTGGGATTGTGCTGGAAGATCTCCAAGTAAACGCCCATGGTCACAAAATGACTTCGGACTACATTATACACAACATAATCTCTGCAATTAAAAATTCAAGCCCGGATGATCTGAACATCAATCTTATCAGAATTTTGCTGTGCTTGATGAAGTTTCCAAAGGCATCTACTATCATTGTTTCTGTGATCAAAGAGACAGAAACTAGTTACAATCTGATAGAGCTTATCAACAACCCAAATGAAGATATTGGAGTCGCATCAATCAAACTGCTCATTACACTCGCATCTTTCATGGGGCACACTCTCTCAGACAGACTATGCAAAATCAGGGGGCAACCTGAGAGCCTAATCCAGAGCCCAACTGAAATTGCTCGGATCACAGAGAAGCATGCAGTTTCTGCCAATTTCTTGGCCAAGCTTCCCCATCAAAACCTGACACTCAACATTGCTTTGCTCAACCAAAACATGGTCCCTAAAATCATAGACAGCATCAATTGGATCCAAAGGACTGGAACAAGAACAAGCAGGTATGCAAGTGCTTACTTTGAAGGGCTTGTGGGTACTCTTGTCCGGTTCACAACAACACTGTATGATATTCAAGTGTTATGTTTAGTGAGGGATCACAATTTTACAGCATTATTCACCGAAATACTAATGAGGACATCAAGTGATGAGGTTCAGAAGTCATCAGCAATTGGATTAGAAAATCTATCAAACCAATCAATCAACCTTTCCATGGCACCACAAATAAAGAAAACCAGGAACAGGAAAGTTTCAATCTTTGGAAAGTGTTTCTCTTTTAAGCCATCTAAGGAGGAACTTGAAGCATTATGCCCTGTCCACAGAGGCGCCTGCTCCTCACAGAGCACCTTCTGCTTGCTTGATGCCAATGCAGTTGAGCGACTATTGACCTGCTTAGACCATGAAAATGTCCAAGTGGTTAAAGCTGCACTTTCAGCCGTATGTACATTATTGGATGACAAAGTCGATGTGGACAAGAGTGTGAAAGTTTTGCATGAAATGAATGCTATCAGGCATGTATTGAATGTTGTAAAGGAGCACAGAGAAGAGGACCTTCTGCAGAAATCATTTTGGGTTATCGACAAGTTCCTTATAAAAGGTGGAGATGAATCAATTTCTGATATATCAGGGGACAGGTTGTTTCCTGCTACATTGATCAGTGCTTTTCACCATGGTGAAGAATGCACCAGACAAATGGCAGAGAAAATCTTGAGGCATTTGAACAAAATTCCCACTTTTTCCGTCAACAACTTTACCTTGTAGAAAGCTCCCATCCCTGTTTCTGTAAAGTTCCAGATTCAGTCCTCAAGTAGTTTGCAATGGAAAAGGTTGATATTAGGGATTCAGAAGTTTTCCAGTCCATAAATCGTGTTCCGTTTTCCATTATAAGTTGGAGAATTTGAACTCTCCAGCTTCTCTTACATTGCATCTTTGCAATATGAATCAATGAGAACTTTGGAAGTCAGTGTTACTTGAAGCTGAATACAGGTTTTTTGCAAGAATATCGGCTTTTTCAGCAAGACCCTAAGAAATGGAATTTATGTTCATCCTTAAATGCATTCAACGAATGCTTAAGATCACATTCTTCAAAACTTTTCTTCAACGTGGTAATATTTTCGATCATGCATGCATCTGAGTTAAACATCGCACATGTTCACTAAAGCTGGAACCCAACATTTGTTGCTTTGACAGCTAAACATTTTCTGCAGCTGCCAAAAGAAACATTTACGAAGAAACTAAGCTACCCCAAATGTCTTCAATAACTTGTGCTATATGAGGACCCGGGGTTCTCCCGTTATACCTTCCTTTCAATCTCACATAAATAGTGGAAGGATTTGATGGAATAGAATACATATCCGAAATGTATTGAGAATTTGATATATTTATTTTCAAATAGTGAAAACGATTATCAAATAATTGCTTTCCAACTTTTTAGGCAAAGTATTATAGCACCATTACATCCACTTTGCATAATTTTCCAGATCTTTTTAATCAGACAGTAGTTGCTGAATCAACTTTCCTTAGCTAAACCTTTCAAGAATGCTTTATTACTCTTTCGCCCTTTGCCCTGAATACTTGGCGATAGGTCCTGCCTAGCTTATGAAACAAGGTGTGATGGAACTTTGGAGGTGAAACAGCAAACTGCTGCTGGTCAGGGGTGCCTCAATTATTAAGGAGAAATGTATGGAGAATCGAAAGTCATGGCCAAGTTAAGGGTAAGATTGGATAGAATTAATTTTTTAAATTTTTGTTAAAACTGCATATTCTAGCTAACTTTGCAGAACATTGATGAAAAGTTCTTCAATGAAATGAAAACGCAATGTGATTTACACTGCAATTTTAGTGAGAGAAAAATGGAAGAGAAGCGGGAAAAATGAGAGAATGAATAATGTTCTTCACACTGAAAAATGAATTACAATTGGTTTATATACAATTGCATAAATAATATCTACACTAAACAATGCTACATCATCTGCCAACTCAAGTATGTGCTGTTGACTGTTGGCTGCCAACTCAGCCTGCTTCCACATCATATTTTCCATCTTCAATAGCCCCCTTCAAGCTGGTCGGAGAAAACAAATTTTGTACTCCAAGACTGTCCAGTAGATGTGAAAATTGAGGTGCAGGTAATGATTTGGTAAACAAATCTGCAAGTTGTAAGGATGAAGAAATAGGTAGAGGTTTCACAAGACCAGCTTGAAACTTCTCCCTAACAAAGTGACAATCCAACTCAATATGTTTGGTTCTTTCATGAAAAACTGGATTCTCAACAATGTGAATGGCTGCTTGATTATCACAATACAAAGGTACAGCGGCAGGAATAGGCAAATGCAAATCATGTAGAAGATAAACCAACCATTGTATTTCACAAGCAGTGATTGCCAAAGCTCTATACTCTGCCTCTGCTGAACTCCTAGAAACTGTGCTTTGTTTCTTGGATTTCCAAGAAATCAAAGCTCCTCCCAGAAAGATGCAAAACCCAGTAACTGATCTCCTAGTTTCAACACAACCTATCCAATCCGAATCTGCAAAAGCTTTCAGAGATAAATCTGAAACAGCAGGGAAAAACATGCCTTGTCCTGGTGTCTTCTTCACATACCTCAGAATCCTATGAGCAGCTTTCATATGCTTTTCGGTAGGGGCATCTAAAAATTGACTCAATTGTTGCACTGCAAAATTGATATCTGGTCTTGTGAGGGTTAAATAGAGAAGTTTACCAATCAAACTTCTATAAACAGAATTATGAGGTAAAGCAGGTGAATCTCCATGCTCAAACTTAGCATGGACTTCCATCGGTGTACTCACAGGTTTGCAGCCAAGAAAACCATATTCAGTCAACAAATCAATAGCATATTTCCTTTGAGACAAATTCACACCAATACTGTTACGAGCTATCTCCAAGCCCAAAAAATACTTTAAGTCTCCCAAGTCTTTAATCTTGAATTGATCATGCAGAAAAACTTTAACTTCATCAATAGCAGCCAAGCTGTTGCTAGTAAGAATCACATCATCCACATAAACTAGCAATGCAATGAAACTGAAAGCATCCACTTTGACAAATAAAGAATAGTCATTTTTGGAATGCTGGAAACCAAGACTAAGCAAAGCAGTAGTGAGCTTTGCATTCCATTGTCTACTGGCTTGTTTTAACCCATATAATGATTTGTCTAATCTGCAAACAAGAGATTTATCTGGACTTTCAAAGCCTGGTGGTAGTAACATATAAACTTCTTCATCTAAATCCCCATGTAGAAAGGCATTGTTAACATCACACTGCTGTAAATACCATCCTTTAGCCACTGCAATAGCCAAGACTGTTCGAATTGTTGTTATTTTGGCCACTGGAGAGAAAGTTTCTAAATAATCCACTCCAAACTGTTGAGTATATCCTTTGGCAACCAATCTTGCTTTATACCTTTCTATTGTACCATCTGAATGATATTTAATCTTGTATACCCATTTACACCCTATAGGATGTTTATCAAGTGGTAAAGGTATTAATTTCCATGTTCTAGTACTCTCAAGAGCTTCAATTTCTTTCTTCATGGCATCTTGCCAAACTGTATGTCTAGCTGCTTCTTCATAGCACTTAGGTTCAATATTCACAGAAATATTCAAGGCAAAAGTTTTGTAAGCAGGTGCTAAAAGATCATAACTCATGACATTTGCCAAAGAATGAGGTGAAGTAATAATTTGATCACAAACATAATCAGTAAGATAAGCAGGTTTGGATCTTTGTCTATTAGATCTTCTAGGTAAAACAGTCATCGTAGGAGTAAAAACATGATTATGATTTGGTATTGATGAATTAGAAACAGATTCTGAAACTTCTGGTACAGCAGATGTTGGATCAGCCAGATTATCAATTGAAGAACTTGGCTCAAAAACAGTAGCCTCTGGCAAACAACTAGGAAGAATTGTTGTTTTGCCAATATAAGATGTTTCAGGATAAGAATTAGAAGAAAAAGATTGAGACTGGAAAGGAAACATATGTTCATAGAATAAAACATTTCTGGAAACAAAGATAGATTTTGTGAATAAATCCAGTAGATAGTAACATTTACTGGTTTGAGAAAGACCTAACAAAACAGCTTTCCTAGCTCTATGATCAAATTTAGTTCTGCCTTGCTCTAAGGTTGAAGCAAAAATAAGACAACCAAATGTTCTGAGATTAGTGAAAGAAGGCTCTCTGCCATAAAGCATAAAATATGGAGTCTTATTATGAAGAATAGGAGTGGGAAGTCTGTTTATTAGATAAACAGCATGTTGAACACAGAAGCCCCAGTAGGATAGAGGAAGATTAGACTGAAGTTTAAGAGCCCTCCCCACATTAAGAATGTGCTGATGTTTCCTTTCTACTATATCATTCTGCTGTGGAGTTTCTACACAGGAAGTCTGATGAATAATGCCCTTTGATTGAAAGAAATCAGGCATATGAAATTCTGGACCATTATCAGATCGGATAATTTGGATATGTTTAGCAAACTGTGTTTCAACAAACTGACAAAAATCTTGAATCAGCTTTCGAACTTCAGATTTTTCTTTCACCAGAAAAATCCAAACATATCTATTGTAATCATCTACTACAGTTAGGAAATATTTTTGTTTATAGACTGTTGCTTGCTTATATGGACTCCAAATATCCATATGAACCAATTCAAAACAATGAGAAGTCATAGATTGTCTTAAAGGAAAAGACAGTTTTCTCTGCTTTGCAAGAGGACAAATGGTACAACTTGAATCACAAGGAAGTGTAATATCTGGCCAAATACCTTTGAGAACTTGTAATCTTTGATTAGAAGGATGTCCTAGTCTAAAATGCCAGATGCTACTACCAACTGAAAGAGAATACCTATTCTGTGAATATGAAGGAAAAGCAGAATTTGTAGAACTAATAACATCAACAGAAGAATGATCAACTTGAGTTCTGGATGTTGAATCAACTGGAATAGTAAAGAGATTAGAAGAACCTTCAAGGAAGTAAAGACCATGATAACACTTAGTTGATCCAATCTTCTGCAGGGTTGTAATGTCCTGTATAGAACAGCCAAGTGAATGAAATACAAGGTTGCAATGATTCTGTTGTATAAATTTATCAACTGAAATCAAATTGTACTGAAAAGAAGGTACATTCAAAACATCATAAAGGATCAAACGATTAGAAAGAGTGACTTTTCCTTTATGAGTAACATTCACAGAACTAGAATTAGGGAGTTTCACTACAATGTCATGAACAGGCTCAAAAGAAGAAAAATAATGTAAGGAACAAATGATATGATATGTAGCACCTGAATCCAATATCCAATGCCTTGAGTTTTCTGAAAAACACTTACATGTATGTGCTGATAGTTTGTCAAAGTTTGCAGCCAGTACTGTGGCCTGACCTGCTCCAGAAGGATTTACAGCCTTTGTACCATAACCTTGAAGCTGCACTGACTTTAGCATCTGCATAAGAGCATGATACTAATCTTGTGTAATACCAGAATTTGCATCCAGTGCATGTGGCACTTCAGAACCAGTTGAACCAGTAACATGTCCCAAAGTTTGATTCACCATTGCACTATTACTTCTGAAACTTGTCTGATTATTTCCTCTGTGGGCAGAATTATAACAGCCATTACCAAAACCAGAACTACCATTTCCAAAACCAGCTTCCCTAGGTCTGAATTTAAAATTCGGTGGAAATCCATGTTTTTTATAACATCTGTCTATTGTATGACCTGTTTTACCACAGAATGTACACAACAAACTTTTCTGTCCAAAACCTTTCCTATTACTGCCAGTCACAGCATTAGAACTGTGATTCACATCAACAGGTTTAGTCATCATAACCTGAATTTCCTGATTATGAATTGAAGCATAAGTCAGCTGTCTCTCATGCATAATTGCCATTGAGAACACTTGATTAATCAAAGGCAATGGTTTCATCACTAATACTTGTGATTTAATACTGTCAAATTGATCATTCAGGCCTTTCAAAAAACGTATCACACAATCAGCCTCATAATACTCCCTCATTTTTTTAATTGAACCACAATTGCAGCTTGGTTCACAAATACATGTTGGCAGTGGTCTTAACACCCGAAATTCATCCCACAGAATTTTTAGTTGAGTATAATACTCATTGACAGACATAGTACCTTGCTTCAAATTATGTATTTCCTCTATTAAATCCAATAAATGATGTAAATCTCCTCCTAAATATCTTTCATATAGATCATTACAAACCTCTCTAGCTGTATCTAGCCACATTACACTTTGAGCAATGGTAGTATTCATCGAATTAACTAGCCAATAGAGAACTGTGGTATTTACCTGTTGCCACAGTGTAAAATTTCTGGTTCCTCTCTGAGGTGGCTCAATAGAACCATCGACGAAGCCAATTTTGTTCTTGGAGACCAACGCCATTCTCATAGCTCTGCTCCATGCATGATAGTTTTTCTCAGAAAGCAATGGCTGAACCAAAGGCTGTCCAAAATTATCATTAGGATTCAAATACATCAGATTAGTAGGAAGAAGTTCTGAAGTAGTCGCCATATCGAGATGTCAAATCGTCACAAAACAAACGAGCAGCAAATACACAAGCAGAATCTGTTCTTCCACTACTTCACGAAGGAACGGAAAAATGCAATCTTTTGCTCTGATACCATGTTAAAACTGCATATTCTAGCTAAATTTGCAGAACATTGATGAAAAGTTCTTCAATGAAATGAAAACGCAATGTGATTTACATTGCAATTTTAGTGAGAGAAAAATGGAAGAGAAGCGGGAAAAATGAGAGAATGAATAATGTTCTTCACACTGAAAAATGAATTACAATTGGTTTATATACAATTGCATAAATAATATCTACACTAAACAATGCCACATCATCTGCCAACTCAAGTATGTGATGTTGACAGTTGGCTGCCAACTCAGCCTGCTTCCACATCATATTTTCTATCTTCAATAATTTTTATTTTAAATTTTGTAATAGTTAAAAACTATCTATGATAAAAGATATAAAATTCACAAAAAAATTGTGTTTTTGGTTTTAGAACAAAACTCTCTTCAAATACCCCAAGAGCTCCTCATAGAAACACAAATATCTTGCCTGCCCGACAAACTTCAACGTTGCCTTAAAAGAGATGATCAAATGGTCCGCTCTGGCAAGGAGATGTTTACATCATAGTATTTACGAATAAATGATTCTTTCAATAAGAAGAAAGAAATGTGACGAGATGAAATACAACCTTAAAAATTTGTTTTGCTTTTGGACTGCGATTACGGTAGTCGTATACTCTCAAGTTATGAACGCGCCTATGTCTATGCCTATGATGCAGTACCTGAATATTACTTCCTCTACTTCTAAAAAAAAAGATTTTTTTGTCTTTTTTGTATAAATTGAAAAAGAAGAAATTAAAAAATATATTTTTATTATACTCTTAATTATTTTAATAAATTTTTTAATAAGATTAAAAAATAATAAAATTATATTTATCGTGAATGTAACATTTAAAATATTTTGGGTAAACAATTCAATTTGCTCTTAAACTTTACTCAAAATTTGGATTTTGCCATTCAACTTTAAAAAGGAAAATGTTTGACCTTAAACTAACGTAAAGTAGTGTTTTGTTCTATTCTGTTTTAATTTATGATGGAATGACTGTTACATGACCACCACATAATTACTTGAAAGGTAAATTTGGAATATTAAATAAAAATTATTTGAATTCTTTAAAAAAAAGATAAAAATAGCATGATGTCACATATTATTTTTGGAGATTTATCTACACATCACATTCCTCCCAAATTGATCCTTAATAGGCGAGAAACTAATATCGATCTTTATAATGATGTACATTTTTTTAATTTTAATGCTTAAGAACTTAGTTAGCAAAAAAAAGAAAAAGAAAAAAGAAGAGCAACATAACAGGTAGAAGCAACAAAAAGAATAGATTATTTTTTAATAAACAACTAAATTGAAAAAAAAAAGAAATCTTTGAACAAAATATAATAGGAGGAGGCAAGAATATTCAAATAGATTAACAAAAAAAAAACACATGTTCCACAAATGCAAAATAAGACCAGCAAAAAATTGAAGAAACTTACCACATATACTATACGGATCATGATAGATATTTCGATCTCTGATATTCCAAGCCATTGCAAGATTTTTTTTGCGCTTCTCTTTGGTTTAAACGTATCTACATATATTGACGGAACATCACAAGTTTGCAGTACTTTGACACTCAAATTTTTTTCTCTAAAGTGAGAATGTAGGAGGAAAAGAAACTTAGTTAAAGAAGAAGATAATGAGAAAAATGAGATAGACGTTGATTTTCTCTCTAACTGTGACTTATTGTTCTTTATATTATTTTTGTCTTTTTTTTCTTTTTTAAAAAAGAATAAAATAATTTTTATTTAATATTCTAAATTAGTGCCTCAAGTAGTCATGTGGTGGTCAGGTGATAGTTATTCTATCAGGAATTAACGTTAGAAAAACAAACAGAATAGAACAAAGCACTACTTTGCTATAGTTTAAGGTCATAAATTTTCCTTTTTAAAGTTAAATGACAAAATCTAAATTTTAAGTAAAGTTTAAGGGCAAATTGAATTGTTTACCCAAATATTTTTAGAACTATCAAAAGATCAAATATTAAAAAAATAGCCAAAAGTCCTCATTGATCGGCCACAAAATTTTGAAAAAAATAACTACACTACCCGTGGGACAGGTCTGAAAATCTTGCAGTTAGAATGTGGGATTCCATGCCTAATTAGGGAACCCTGATAGAGGCCTGCAGCGTAGAAAATGTAGAAAAGAGGAAAATGGATTGGGAAACTCATTGATCATAGTACTAAGATGCAGACACAAGGTGCTCTGCTAATTTGTCCCGATTGGAACCAGCTTTTGTGAGGGAAGAACAAATTTTGCTCATTTTTATCACGATTTTTATCCACCGCAAGCATTAAAACGAAGTAATAAAAAGAAAACAAAACAAAAAAGAGGAAAATGGACAGGCTTGGCAAAATCCTTACCACGAGATCCTCCCCTAATTCAACTGTACCTTGGATTATGCTAACACTTTATGTTGGGATTTCCACTTCTTAATGATACCTTCTTCTGATTTTCTTGGTTGATCAATTATAACTCATAGATATTTGTTTTCGATGTTCAAATTCGATTGCAGGCTATAGGATGGACTCCCAAGGACGGCAGGTAGCAACTGTATAACCTTGTTAATTTTAAAAATATATCGATTATATTATGTCTATAGTCGATTATGCTAGTTGATTATTGTGAGTATAATGCATCTATAGTCAATTATACTAGTCGATTGTTGTCAGTTGATTAAATCAATAATTAACCATATCTACATAAGCTTGTTTCTATTTTATTTAGTCTTTAAAAGTTAACAGAGTTAGTTGAGTCACTTGCAGACTTGTTAAAGTTACTGAACTTTAATTCCTACTTTATAGGTTTTATCCATTAATTATAACCTTATAAATACAGCAGTTTATAATTGTAATTTGTGTGTGAATTGATGGTTAATAATATCTCAGATAATTTCTCATATTTTATATGTTACTTTTCCTATTCCTCATATATTTTTTCAATAGTGATATTAAAACTTGGTTAGTGAAAAAGACGAGTGAGTTTTGAGATTTTATTTTAAGAACAGTAGCTTTTTGAAACTCATTTGCAACATTAGTAGTACATCCCAATGGCCATTAACAACTTTGTTCAACTACAAATTTTTCGCTTCAATGGTCACTATGATCATTGGAGCATACTAATGGAAAACTTCTTGAGGTCCAATGACTACTCTCAAGTTGTTGAGTCTAGAGCAGTAGAGCTAGCAATTTAAGTGGTGTTGTCAGAAAATATAGAGAACAGAGTTGTAAGCCTTGAAAAAGAAAGATCTTAAGGGAAAAAATTATTTGTTTTAAGCCATTGATCGAGCAACCTTGGAGATAATTCCTCGCAAAAAAAACCTCCGAGCAGATTTAGGACTTCATGAAGAAAAAGCACTAAGAAACACAAGGACCAGGCGAACAGAGCTTCAGAGACTTCGAACATAGTTTGAGACTTTATGCATGAAGTCAGGTGAATCAGTCTCATATTTCTTTGAAAGAACGACGGCGGTTGCAAAGCAAATGAAAATCTATGGTGTAAAGATGCAAGATGTCACCATTGTGGAGAAAGTTCTTCGATCATTGATGTCCATATTTAATTTTTGATCAATAGAGGAATCTAAAACTATTGATTCTCTTTCTATTAATGAGTTGTAGAACTCTTTATTGGTTCATGAGAAGAAAATCAACCAATAGGAAAAGGAAGAACAAGCATTAAATACTTCAATAACAGGCAATCATTCGTCGTTTAAGAAGGAAGCAAAAGTAAAAGTAGAAGTTAAGGACGTAGTGATCGTCAACAATACCAATCAACTAGCAAACAATCATAGTCGACATAAAATTAGCCTCAAGGCAGAGGAAGAGGATGCAGTCGACAGTCAACCACTCCTAGGAGGAAGTCAATAGACAAGTCGACTATTAAATGCTACGTGTGTAATAAATATGGTCATTATCAACTTAAATGTTGTACTAACTTGAATGAAGTGACGCAAACAAATTATGAAGAGAAGGTGTAATAAATATGGTCATTATCAACTTAAATGATGTACTAACTTGAATGAAGTGACACAAACAAATTATGAAGAGAAGGTGTAATAAATATGGTCATTATCAACTTAAATGCTGTACTAACTTGAATGAAGTGACACAAACAAATTATGAAGAGAAGGAAGAAGAGATGTCTCTATTAATAATATGCCATTTGAATAATGAAAGTCACCAGAACTTATGATATTTGGATACCGATTGTAGTAACCATATGAGTAGAGATAAGAATGTGTTTTTTGAATTTGACAAGTCATTCAAAAATACTGTGATATTTTGTGATAATTCAACAGTTTATGTTGTGGGCAAAGCAAGAATAACTCTTCAAACTAAGATTAATTCTACTCACATTATCTCCAATGTTTTTTATGTTCCAGCTTTAAAGACAATTTTGCTAGTGTGGGTCAATTGCAAAAAAAAAAATGGATATCCAATTACTATTAATGATAGTGTTCGTCAAATTGAGGATGACAACTTGGGGTTGATTGTTCAAGTAAAAATGACTGTAAATCGTATGTTTTTACCATTGCTTATTCCTATTTTTTAACAAGATTGAAATATACATCTTGGTTATGGTATCTTCTGTATAATTTCTTGAATTTTAAAAGTCTGAAAATACTGTAGTAGAAGAAGATAGTGATAGATCTTCCTCAGATTAATATTCAATCTCAAATTTGTGGAGAATGTGTTGTTATCATATAACACCGAAATCAATTCCCTTAAAGGAAAGTCATGGAGAGCAAAGTATGCTTTGAAGTTTGTACATTCTGATCTTTGTGGCCCAATTAATCCATCTTCTAATGGAGATAAATGCTATATTATTACTTTCATCAATGACTATAATTGAAAAGTTTGGACATATTTCTTGCACAAAAAATTTGAAGCCTTAGAAGTTTTTAAAAGTTATAAGGCACTGGTTAAGAAAGAAATGGGGAGTCCAATCAAAATTTTTTGTACTAATCGTGGAAGAGAATATATCTCACAAGAATTTGCACAATTCTATAAGAATCATGGAATCAAAAGGCAACTGACAATAGTTTACATGTCTCAACAAAATGAAGTCTATGAGTGAAAAAATCACATTATTTTAAATATGATGTGAAGTCTATTGACAAGGAGTAGTATTCCAAAGTCATTTTGACCAGAAGTAGTCAATCGGAGCATCCATATATTGAACAGATGTCCAACAATTGCTGTTCAAAATATAACACCATAGGAAGCATAGAGTGGACGAAAGCTAATTGTGGAATACACCAAAATCTTTGGGTGCATTGCTTACGCCCATATACCAGATCAGGAGAGACAAAGCTAGATGACAAGGGAGAAAAATGCATCTTTCTTGGTATAAGTGATCAGTTCAAAGCTTATAAACTTTATAATCTTACTACTAAAAAAGTTATTATTAGTTGTGATATAGTATTTAATGAAAAAAAGTTTTGGTCATGAAATAACAATATTACTGCACAAGTACGTATCAACTTTAATAGTGACAATGAAGAAATAAGACATCAGTTTGCTAAGGACATGCAAAAGTCGATAGGTCAACCAACAGAACTACAATCTACAGAACAACAGTCAACAAGAAATTCAGATGGTTCAACAAGACCTCAACGTGCTAAAAAAAGGACCTGCTTGGATGTCTAATTATGAAGTAACTGGAGATAATCAAGCTAAAGATCCATTTACCCATTTTGTATTATTTTCAGATTGTGATCCTACAATCTTTGAGGAAGCTATTAAGGAACCAAAATAGCAAAAGACAATGGATGAAGAGATTGCAGCCATTGAAAAAAATAATACATGGGAATCGACAGATCATCTAGAAGGACACAAAACAATTAGTGTCAAGTGGGTGTACGAAACAAAGTTAAAGGAGAATTGAGAAGTAGACAAGTACAATGCACAATTGGTAGCTAAAGACTACAAGCATGAGTTTGAAATGGATTACAAGGAAGTATTTGTCCCTGTTGCAAGACATGATGCTATCAGATTGATAATTGCATTGGTAGCACAACAATCATAACTATCTTCTAGTTGGATATGAAATCGGTGTTCTTACATGATGATCTTCAAGAACAGGATATTTATTGATGAACCTTTTGGTTATGTGAAGTGTGGAGGTGAATATAAAATTTATAGACTTAAGAATGCATTATATGGGCTAAAGCAAGCCCCACGAGCTTGGTATAGTCGAATTGAGTCTTACTTCTTGAAAGAAGGTTTTCTGAAATGTCCATATGATGCATACATTATTTGTTAAGATTATAAGAGGAAAATTGCTAATTATTTGCTTGTATGTGGATGGTATTTGATTTATAATATTGACAATAGTGCTATGTTTAAAAAAATCAAGCAATTCATGATGCTAAAATTTGATGTCTAATTTTGAAATAATGCACTATTTTCTAGGCATTAAAGTTGTGCAATCTGTAGCTTGAATTTTTATTTCTCAAAAGAAGTATGCACATGAAATTTTGGAGAAGTTTCGGATGCAACTTTGTCAATACACCTACTGAAGAAGGTATGGAGCTTGTTCAAGATGTTGAAGGGAGTAAAGTTGGCAGTTGGCTTTACAAACAAATTATTGGAAGTCTAATGTATTTAACTGCAACAAGCCCTGACATAATGCATTTCTATAAGTCTTATAAGCAGATACATAGACAGTCCAAAAGAAATTCCTCTTTTAGCCGCAAAAAGAATTCTGCACTATTTACGAGGAACTACTAATTATGGGTTGTTCTACAAGAAATGTGAGGAGTCAGGTTTATTTGGCTTCACAAATAGTGATTATATAGGAGATCAAGATGACATGAAATGCACTTAAGGGTATGTTTTCATGCTTGGTTCGGGAGCAGTTTCATGGTCATTTAAAAAGAAACCTATTGGCACTTTGTTGACTACTGAAGCTAAGTATGTAACTGCAATGACTTGCGCATGTCAACTGATTTGGTTGAGAAAATTACTTGAAACATTGAATTTCAAGCAAGAAGAAACTACTGCAATTTATTGAGACAATAATTATATAATTAAACTCTCCAAAGATCCTGTTCTACATGGACAAAGCAAGCTCATAGATCTGAGATATCATTTTATAAGGAAACTCACAAAGGATAGAGTAATTCATTGTTTTGTTTGCAGAAGTCAAGATCAGATTGCCAACATAATGACGAAGCCATTGAAGTTATCTTCGTTCCAGAGACTAAGGAGTTTGTTTGGGGTCTGTGCATCAGATACCCTCTAAATCATTTTTTCTTAAAGTAAAAGATGCTGTTTCTTACTACATCTGCAGATCGCAAGTATCATAATTTATCTTCATCTGTTAATGCCATTTTCTTTAGACTTCTCAAGGATGCAGTAGAAATCAGGTCATACCTGCATGATCGTGCACCGATGAACTATGCAGATAAGCTTGAGTCAGCTGGGAAATCTCTTCCTGAGCTTCAAAGCATGAGTACAGCAGATTTATCTGCTCAGTTTGGGATGAAAAAAGGTCATACTGCTCGTTTCATGGACAGAATGCTTGGATGTGGTAAGGAACCTTTACAAGCATCATATTCTCTCCCAGCAAGGAGACAAACCACAGGAACGTCCAGAAATATTAGCATCTACAGGAGAGAACTTTCATCTGTCAATTCCAGAAAAATTATGAAAGCATCATCTAGAAAAAGAGGTCAAGCTTCTGATATATCGTTGGAGCAGTCCTTAGCTGATCTTAAGATCAAAGACGGGCACGTTTTCAAGGGAATTATGGCTTCTATGCCTGCTGACCCCAGTGCATGTGGCTGTGTACAACCACCTCCCGTTGTTGAGAATGTCGCTCCATTATCTATCATTGAGAATATTTCAGTGCAGAAATCCACAGTATAAGGTTGGAATGGAGAGGTTGGCGAAAACCAAGACACCTCCAATGAAGGCTTCAGAGTTGTGGCGTGATAAAACAGCAGTTCTCTGCATACATCGCCCTGGGTAAAGTTTCATGAATATCTATATTGTCATAATCACACTTTATCAATATGCTTCACAGAAATCGTGTATTTATCAATTCAAATCCCTTTAAGATCTTGCACTATCTTGTCCCAGACAACATTTTGGAAATTAATTTTGCTTATCTTACTGTCATGCAAAAGAAGTGTAGAGAAAGTATCAGAAAGATAGACAATGGTATACGGAGAGATTTAGAAACTAAAACCTTTAAATCTGCTAGCCAACGTTAAGCCACTTATATTCTATAACTGTACAAACTTATGCTTAATCTATATGGAGACAATCCCTTAATCATCAACTTTGAGGAAGATTGGTGTTTGTATTAAGATTAACACAAATCTGTTTTAAAAGAGGCACCACCTTCAACATCTAGGAATTACCACAAAACTGGCCCTTTTATTTCTTTTTTATTCCTCCTGAACACAATTACAATAATAATGTTTTCATGAAAATTTGTACAAGCAGGCGCATCATGTGCAGAGCTGAAGCCCACCAACTGTATTCCAGAAAACCCATCTTCGATGCACTTGGGGTTCAGTTATTTGCAGTTATTCATGAGTGTATAGAATCAGAGGTACCTTATCATTCCCTTAGCTTTTCCCTTCAAAGGAATAGAATCAGAGGTACCTTATCATTCCCTTAGCTGTTCCCTTCAAAGGACTTGTGATCTCTTTAAAACATTGAACAATGGCTACAGGTAAAAGACTTCTGGCCCCATTACTGGGGTGGTGCAATAGTCCATGACAGAGGGCAGGAATTTTTTAAAGCATTGGGTGGAGGGATGCTTCTCAAAGATAAATTCCTATCAGGCTTTCTATTGAATCCTCGAGCTATTGCAAATTACAAGAGAGCAAAGGCTATGGGATTTGATCAAAACTTCAATGGGGAAGGTGAAATAAAAGGTGGATTCTTCATAGTTGGCAAAGGAAAAACTGGCATAGCTTACCAGTTTGTAGAAAGAAATTTTAGAGACTGGGCACCTCTTTCTGAAGTCTTTGAAATTTGTAACAAATTGCAGGTAGTTATTTTGTGCCTTTTTGCGCTTCTATACTGGTTTTTCTCCCCGAAAATTTTGCATCCTAATGCAATATTCTTTGGATCAATGCAGAACCCACAGCTCAGCCAATTAGAGTCTGTGAAATCATCAAACAAATACTAACTCTATTTCTATCTGTCCTAACCTTTTACCTTCTATATTTCAATGAAATGTACTCCACGTACAGCCTGCTTATGCCAGATGTTTATTTCTTGCATTTTATTGTTGTAACTAAATAGTATTCGATATGCTTTCTATTCCATTATGTATTGAGTATCAACAAACATCTACAAAGTCATTTACAGGTTATTGTTCATCCACTAAAACCAGTTAATATGCCATCTTATGGAAGCACAACTAGTCCTATTAAGCTGAGAGAAATTCTGCACCTCATTACAAAGGATTTCAAGGTGAAGCACCTTTTGGAAACTGCAGGCAACCTCAGTAAAGTTAAGTATTATTTTGGTATTCAAATAATCAGTGATCCAGCTAAAATTTGTTAAGAAGAGATGAATCAGACATAAGTTGGACAAGTAATTTGAACAAAGTCCTAGATGCTAATAGTAAGACATTTTTTCCTATTCTAGCCTCACTCAAATACTCTTGTTTAAAATTTACTATCCAGCTAACTTACAGTTCTTAAAGACTTAAGTTACATTTGATGCTTTTAAATCGATGATGTATTACAAAGAAAACATTCACAGCTAATACCTGAGTTACATTCAATAGAATTTCTAAATACTATGATTTTAGCACAAAGCAATTTGCAAAGCATCACGCTCTTTAGATGATCCCTGGAACTCATGGCACACAAATTTTATATAAGAAGCTAAAAAGTGGAGAAATTGAAGAGTTACTAGAAATGTTAAAAAATTAAGACTTCTAAGGCCAAGTTATGCTTCAAATCAGAGCCAAACATAATTGTTTCCGCATTTCAAAGAATTAATCCTCACTGATCTAGTCCAGAATGCTCAGTTTTTATATTGTAATCCTCAGGAAAGTACCAAGCAAAAACTTTGGTAACAAACTGTGGACCTACATACCTAAAAAAATTATGCACCGGGAAGAAAACAGAGATCTGCCATGGGATGGGACAGGAATCTCATAGAACATCAACAAGCACGCGTTCCCTTCATCCAGAGAACAAACAAAGAGATCAGCATATATCTTCCTGACAGAACAAATAGTTATTGTATTTAATAGTCTCAAAAGCATCTCATCTCTACCATGCAACAATAACCTCAACTTTTCAGGTGACGAAGCAATGTCTTATCTATGTTCCATTTGCACTTTAAAATTTTTTTTAAACATTTGCATAACTTTCATGGAACATGGAAGTAACAATACCTTTGGCAACAGTTCCAAATATTAGGAAATTCATCACCAGAAATCTCCACAAGAACAATTTCCATCCTTAAATAGATGGTACCGAACAGCATCTCTTACAAGGATTTCTCTCCGAGTGATCTTAGAAATGATTTTAGTTGCATTATGGCAATCACGGCATACACGAAGATTTTTTACCACTCTAATCAGTAAACCAGGAGGGAAAAAAATCAAACCAAAAGCAATAGCTAGCCTCTCACTATGACGGTTCAGCAATTTTATTTTCTCTGATTCTTCAATGTCATGAAGTATGGAACTTGTATCCGGAACATATCCCTCCTCTATCATCTTATAACTTAATTTTTCCAGTTCTGCAGTGATCTGATCTGAAAATGGATTTGACTTGTCATCAGCAGAGAAAATATGCACTTTGTTCTTGTACCTTATCCAACTAAACCCAGTTTCCTTTTTGATATCCATATCTCTCATGCTTCTTCTTAACCAAGCCACCTCATCCCATTTTCCTTTAGTTGCATAGATGCTTGAAAGCAAGATATAGCTGGCAGGATTTTGCGGCTCAAGCTCCCAAAGAGATTCTGCTGCCCATCTACCAATCTCTATATTGCCACGAGTTCTACATGAACTCAGAAGAGTAATCCAACCAATTGCATCAGGACAACAAGGCATCTTTTGTATAAAATCTTTTGCTTCTTCTAAGCGCCCAGCCCGGCTAAGTAAATCGATCATGCAAGAATAGTGATCAAGCACTGGCTTAATTCCATATTTTTCTACCATTAATTCAAAATAATAATACCCTTCTTCTACCATTCCTGCCCTGCTGCAGGCTGAAAGAACGCCAATGAAAGTAACAGCATCTGGTTGCTGACCATGGGCTAACATTGCCTCAAATAAATCGATTGTTTCGGTGGCTCTTCCAAATTGTGAGTAGCTAGAAACAAGGGCAGTCCAAGAAATATCATTCATAACCTTCATTTCATTAAACAAGCGACGGGCGTCTTCTATACTACCACACTTACCATACAGAGTAACAAGTGCATTAGAGACAGTTATGAACACTATTAAACCAGAAACTAGTGCCTGAGCATGGAACTGGACTCCATCTTCCAAGCTTGCCAGATTTGCACAGGAGCTAATTACACTTCCTAAAGCAAAATGGTCGGGCTCAATCCCATTTCTTTGCATGTCACAAAACATTTGAATAGCTTCCTCACTGTAGCCATTTTGGCCATAACCCACAACCATCGCAGTCCAAGACACAATATTTTTGTGTGTCATTCTTCTGAAAACTGTCTCCGCATATTTGATGCATCTACACTTTGAATACATATCAACAAGAGCACTACCAACATACACATTATTCATATAATCAGTCCGAATTATGAAAGCATGAATCTGCTTGCCTTCTTGAAAAGCCACAAGACCTCCACAAGCAGTAAGAATGCTCCCAAAGGTGAATTGGTCGGCAGGCAACCCTTCCAACCTCATTTTTCGAAAATAATTAACTGCTTCCATGTCCAGGCCGTTATGTGTCAGTCCTGTAATTATTGTGGTCCATGAAATTGAATCTTTCTCAGGCATAGAAATGAAAAATTTTGCTGCATCTTCAACCATCCCACACCTGAAAAACCCCATTATCATTGTATTATAAATAACTATATTCCTCTCAGGCAACTCATCAAAAACCCGTTTTGCATCAGTTATCAACTCTGCCTTTGCATACATATCAACCAAAGGACTCCCTACGAAAACATAGGACTGAAAACCACATCTTACAATTTGCCCATGAATTTGCCTACCTAACTGAATCCAGCCCTTGTCAGATGACAAAATTAGCATCGTAGCAAACATAATCCGGTTCAAGTTCACCAAACCTTCTCTTAACATCGACTTGTAAGCTTTTAAAGCATCATAACATGACCCACGGGAAGCATATCCTGAAATTATCGAATTCCAAGAAGCCCCATCCTTTCTTGGCATCAAATTGAAAATTTCTTCCATTTCTGAGAGTTTACCTAATTTCGAATACGCCAGGAGAATTGTGTTCCATGAGAAGAGGTTCGGTCTGGGAATATGATCAAACACTTTTCGTGCATAAGCGAAGTTATTGAGCTTGTTGTACGTCTGTATAACGTTGTTCAGCAAAAACGTTTCCTGGTTTTCAAGATTCTTGATAATGACGCAATGCAGCTTCTTGGCTTGGCTTAAATTCTGCGTTTCACAGCAGTGTTTCAGCAACGAACTATAGTAATTGGAGAACTGAGACATAATATGCCCCAGAAAAGATTTGGCGGGAATATCACGCTATATACATCTGGCGATCGATCACATGTATGGCTGTAAATGGGCCGGGGTTTGGACCTGGACCCGATCCGGTCAGACCCAATAAAACCAGGTATTGGTCAATAAATATATTTTTTTTCTAGGATTCAAGCCCAAACCGAAACGGATTCTATGGGGTTGGCATATCATGTAGACCTAATTAATATATATTATCAATGTTTTGTATAGTTTATTTATTACATTTTTATTGAGTGTATCAAAACTCTTTTTACAATCTTAATTCTTATAGGTATATTTTTGAAAGTTACATATACATTTTAGATTGATAATTTTTCTTCTTATGGGTTTTTCTTTTCTTTAGAAAAGCAAGTCGCATTTGGTGATACATATTAATCTTAATTTAAAAATTGATCTTCTGTTATGTATAAAATTAAGAAATAACTCTTGAGTTAGTGTATTGATTAAGGATGTTATTTTGATAAAATAGTAAACATTTTAGTCTAGTATATTTTTCTTAAATTCTTGTGTAGTAGTTAATCTTGGAAGCCTATAAATATTATAATTCTGATTTCTTAAAAATATATTATATTACATTAGAATTTTATTCATGATGATAAGTTTAATAAGTTATGATATAATTTTTTGTAGGGCAAAAGGCTCCTATTGCCCCTGAACTTTTGTTAGAGTTTGATATTTGCCCTCCAACTTTAAGAAGGATAGATTTTGACCTTCAATTTTTTTGAAGTAACCAAGTTTGCAATTACGTTTGATTTTACCGTTAAGGACTAGCACATGATCTTCTATAAGGTCATTTTAGTCATTAGATAACATAAAGTATAACCAAGTTGTAATTTTGTTCATACATTTTAAAGCTATTTATTTTATAAGTGTTAATAATAAATCATGCAAAGATTTGAGATTTGAAAAATAAATCAACTAAAAAAAGCACTAATTATATCCTTTCTTTTTCTTCTTAATACTGCATCAATCACTACTATTGCCGCCATAATTACCATTACCATGGCAAAAAACTTGTCATTGTCGCCACCATCCTCTTATATTCCTTCTTTCCCTCCATTTATAGTCGCTCTTCTCATTTCCTTCCTCTTTCTACTTCGCCTAGCTCTTCTCACAACTATCATAGAAATTGAAACACGCAAAATCTTTAGTAGAGAAAGGCAAGAGCTACATGGAGATGGTTGACCACAATTAGAAACCTGGCAGAGTTTCTGAAACTCCAACAAAACTTGCCCCTTGTTGTGCATAATATTTGAGCAATAGATTCTTAATTACAATAATTGGTTAAAGATTCTTGATCACCAAAATAATTATCAGAAGTAAAATTTTATAGAATTGGAGTCTATTATTGATGTAATTGCTTTGAAAATTTCTTCTTTGATCAATTTTCTTGTTGAGGGTTAGTGTCCCCCCCCCCCCTCTTTGATTGATTCTTTTGTGAGGATTAGCATTTTCCTTATTTCCATGGTACATATAGTATATCTGTACGTGTATGCTGGTATATATAGAAACTTAAAAAACAAAAAAAGTTATTATATTTTTTTATAAAAAATGACTTTTTCAAATTAAAAAATTAAGAGGAAAAAGGTATTATAATACTAAAATACCCTTAAAATGTTTATGTGCCTTGCATATGAGCTGTTATGTTAGTCATTTAACGGCAAATCCTAACGAAAAGGCAAATTTTTGTATGTTTTGATAGTTTAATGTTACTAATCTTCCATTTTAAAGTTGAAGAGCAAAAAGCAAAATTTGGATAAAGTTTAAGGACAAACAAATTTATTTACTCTTTTTTTTTAATTTTTATTGTAATCAGGTATATCAAAACCCAAATACCTTATAAGATTAGATATAGGTCAAACACTTTATGGATCGATAGGATAATTGGATTTGATTCAATACCATTTTCATCGTAACATATCCGAATTCGGGAACAAGATGCCCTTGACCCATTAGACCCATTTACAGCCCCAATCACATGCATGCATTAAAATAAGGGTTAATTTCAATTTAGACAATGAAAACGTAACATGTTCTTAAGAGAATAACCTAAAATCGAATGAACCAAAATACACCCTAAAATTGGCCAATATCTGTATTGAATCAAATACATAATTTTACATTTTAGTATTGAAAAATCTAAAGGGTGATGAAGTGAAAAATACTAAGTCAAATTACTAACTTAATTATATTAACCAACTTTTTAAATTTATATTGTCTATCTTTGTCTGATGAAGTGAAATATCAACTTTTCAAGGCCCCTAGAAGTGTGATTACCATTTCAAGATTTTCATTCATTGGTCTGTTAAGCGGCTCCAACTTTATGGGTTTAGAACATAATTATAGTGTTTCTTCCATCTGTACCAAAAAGTCGAGTCCGCAGACGCATTCCCAGAGATCCTTTTCAGTCTACAGACATGTCCAGAACAGTCATTGCGACCTTTTGTTTATAAATTAGACTTATCTTCAACCTGGTCTTCACCAACATAAACGCATAAAATCAGGATACTTGTTAATGGTGGTAACTCTTAGGCATGCCTTTTGCCTTTGTTTTTTTTTTATTTCTGGGTTACATTCTCAAAATTTCTCAGATTTGTGTTTAAAATATGTGTTATTATGAAATGTATGTTCGTGAAAGTAACTTCAAAAATTATCATCATCAATTTTTTCGACCGGTTGTAATGCTTAGATCTTCCAGACTCGCTATATGCCCACCAAGCCTGTTGGACAGCTGGCTCTGACTCTAAAATAAATAGATCAATTTAATACCATGTTAAAAAATTAAAATAAAATTAAACTTAACTTTACTTTTAAAAAGTATTTTAAAGGAAAAAAATTAAACAAATTATATTAATAATTAATTATTATATTTAAAAAATAATACAAAATCTCTCAATATGTCTCAACACAACCAAATTAATCCAGTAATTTAATGATTAAATAACTGACTTATTACACGAAAAATCGTGATTTAATCCACAACAAATAGAGATATAATCCTGCAATATTTCAAAAAAAGTAAAGAAATGACAAAAAGACTTCAAATTTACAAAACTTAGTTCAAGAGAAATCTCTCCTTCCCGTCGATGGTTGGTTAGACCCTATTGTTACATAAGCAGGCCAAACATTACCATTCCCTTTTAGCAGCAAAAATGGTGCCAGAGAGCTCTCATGATGCACACACCAAGGCATACTCATCATAGCAGGAACCTAGCAGATGCATTGAAACTGAGAAACTACAGAAAGTATAGCATCCCTCTTGAAATCCAATGGAATCATTTGTTAACATATGAGACAGAAGGCCTTCAAGATTTCCAAATTTCATGTCAAGACCAGAACTATTTCCATTAATATTGAGAGATGACTGGAGTTTGAAACCAAGCAACCTATATATTTCAAATGTACATCCTTTGATATAAAATTCATCTTTTTTTCTCAATCGTGCAGCAAAGCATAACACATGAATATGGAGGTTTCACTTGGAGACCAGATAATTTACTTTGCCTGGCTGTACAAAAGACTAACCCCTAATCTTGAACTGGGACATCATGCTTAGGGTTTAGGGCCAATTTCAGGGTAAGATTTTGAAGCGGCAAAAACAATACTTTCCGTATCCTTAAGTAAACTGCTTCCAAAAATATTGCAGTGCACCATATAACAACGCTAAGATGGGAAATCAGAGTTCAGCTTTCATATGGCCAGAAGGCAGCGGCCCTGCAAATGCACCGGGGAATTCTCTGATCAGACAATGTTCTTCTCTTGATGCAAAGAGAAACTAAATGAGGAAGTTTCAGTACCACTTAAATCTTGGCTGCAGAGTGGAGCACTAGACTTTAGTCCCATTTGGACTACATTATTAAGCTCATCATCCCACGCGCTAGAAACCTGAGATGAATAGAAGGCAATTAGAATTAGATGGACAAGGTTTTCACGAATCAGAAATACCCTTTTTCTCTCTTATACTGATATTTGGTTAGTTCAACCCAATCTGGCCAGATTTGGGTAAAGGCTAGAAAGTAAAACAGAGACAAGAGGTAGAAAAGAACATAAATTTGGAATAGTTGGCAAAGCATACATGAGGATCAGCTTCCTTATACCCTCCACTCATGGCTGCCAATGGCGAATTGATGGATCGTCGAAGTGCATCTGCAGAGTTTCCTAAGCTGTGGAGACCTGTTTGGACTATTCCTTGTGATTGATGAAGTGGAAAGTAACTCATAGGCATATCAGGTGGAAAAGCCAATGAAGAAGAAGGACCAGCTCTTGACTGAAGAATCTGTTGTTAAGGAGAATATAAGCATGGAATACACATGCTTTCCATAAAAAGTTTGAAATAAATATCTAGTGTTAGCAAGTATATTTTACTTACATCTTTTGTTAGGAGCCCTTCAAGGTTAAAATCTAGGCGTGGATTTACCGTCGCAAGCTTCATTGAGAGGAACTGCAGCAAAGATAAGAAAACATAAATTTTGAAATACGTTAAAGGCACAAATAGTGGGGGAAATTTGCTGCAGACTGTAGACTAGGAATTGAACTCTATTTTTAAAAGAATATAAATGATTAGAGAAAGAGGTTCAAAGAAAAGGTTGGTTGGGAGCAGGAACAAAAGTTTCAGTAGCCAAGAATTGAGTCAAAAAATTTTCCTTCTCAGAAGATCATTAGATACATTTCACCTAGCTGCTTCAAATTGACATGTCTGAACGTAAATAATAACAGCTCAATTATGCCTCCCCAAAATTGGCAGAATATATATGATGAAAGCTGCAGAAGCAGTTCCAGAAAACAAACATGACCACACATTTAGTAAATGCTGAAAGAAAGAATGACAAAGGAAAACAATTACTAACCTCAACTTGGCGTTGCAAAGATTGGACATAGTTAATAATTTCATCAAGCATGACTGCTTTGCCAGTTACCTGCAAAAACAACCAAAATCGTGAGATGCCAAGCACAAGTTATGCAATGTACATTGCTCAACCATATACCCCAAAAATACCAACCTTGCTACAACCAGGGACAAGATCCTGAAGAAACTTCATTCTCTCGCTGATTTTTTCCCTCCTCACCTACAATAGAATCCAATAGTTCCAGTCAAATGACAAAGAAATGCTGCTTGCCTTAGCACCGTAACAAATAAAAGGACTTACTCTTTCAGCAAGACTGTGGCTGTTTGTTGCCTGGCCTCTCCTTGCCCTAACATGAATATATTCTTCTTTTGGTGAATCGGAAGCTTGAGCTCCCTGTTTAGAATTTTTTCCTCCAGGCTTGCTATTGGTTGAAGTGGGATTTTGGTCTCCTTTCTGCTGAATTTCAGAAGAATTGTCCTTTCTGGCTTCTGCTGTTTGCCGCGAAAATCCCTTATTTTGATCAAATTCAGCATCCTGAGCATATAGTAAAAACTAAATGTAATGAGGAAAAACTGAATTCAAGCAAGCAATTTTTTGGGGGAAAAAATAACTTGGGCGTGAGTTTAAAACTTCTAATAGTCGTTCAAACAAGAAAGGTAGTAAAAATAGTTCAACCTGACCGCTTCTTCTCCTCTTCTTTGAACCAACGCCCTTGGAAGAAGCCTCCCCCCCTGCCCCATCTAACTCCTCTTGAGCATCCCGGCCGCTAAATTCGGCTTCATCAGACTCATTGCTAGAACCACCAACACCCCGTTTTGCTTCATCATGAGATCTTGCTAAGCTTTCACTCTTTTTCTCATTTTTCAGTGGGCTACCCTTTGAAGTTCCAAGCTCAGCAGGCAAACAAGCTCGTCTTGCACTTTCACCCATGTTCATCTCATTTTTCTGGGACTGTGCTGCAGTTGTTTTTGATCCATTTCCAGTGAAAGCCTCTTGTGAGGTTTGTGCTGGTGCAAGAATCCTAGAGCAAGGATTCATTGTTTCAGGCATGCTAAAGGGGTTCATTATATCACCAAAATTTCCACCGTTGAAGCATGAGTATCTTGCAGCTCTTTCAATAAAACCCGAATCAGCCGGAAAATGAGGTAAACTCTGAGGAATAAACCCAGGTGCACCTGTTAGAAACATGCCGCCTTTCAACATTGCATTCGGTTGACTCCAACCCATCCCAGCTATGCCTTCAAGACCAGGTCTCAAAGGAACCAGAGCACTTGGTCTATTGCCCAATGCATTTGAAGTGCTAGCATGATGTTGAACATTAATATCACTGAAACCTAAATTTTGTGAACTTGTTGGCGGGTCCCACATAGTTGGGCAATATGAGTCGACCATGGTGGCACTGGAGCAAGAAGAAGGCTCTAACATGTTCCCTTTACAAGCCGCCATGGGATTGCCTGAGGAAATCACTCCGATTGACGCATTTGGTAGATTGTTTGTATTTAATTGCCAATCAGTCACACTCGATGAATGATAGTTCAGAAGATCTTCATTCCTCTTCTCTGGTTCAAGATTATCCTTATCATCCATATCCATATATCCTTCAAGATATAGCTATGGCCCTTAGAAACAATGCCCTCACTTGTAGTCGTCCTTCAATTCAGATATGATCTAGAAAACCTGATGTTAGCAAAATCATTCTTAAAAGGACCGCAATAAACCACGCTCTTCAACAAGAAATGCTAAAACCATATAGAACTTAAACTAACCATTTGTAGCCAGAAGGTTAATCAATTTACAGGTAGACCTAAAATTTAAGCCAGAGGTAACAGAAACAGAGGAAACAGGTTATGATCTTCTACCCACAAGACAGAGAAGACAGAGAACAACTTAGAGAGAGTCAAGGTAGGCACTTGGAAGTAGAGAAGAACGAGAATTCATTCATCACTAACGAATTCAAAGAAAGAAAATGTAGGTAATTGGAAAGATTTCCTAGCACCCCATACTTTCATAAAAGACCAAATAAACAAGAACACACGGCTGTCCCCAAAGCAAACATGGAAATTCCAGCAGTTACTTCAAAATTACAGTAAAGAAACCCTCCAATATCCAACAAAACAAAATCCCAGTTCAGTAAAGAGCTCAAAAAGTGTCCGGAAGCAGTTAATTAAGCGGAGACATTGATTTCAGCATCATAAATACTCATTGAAACCCTGCAGCAGTACTGAAAGAGAAAACCCTAGTCAGAGCAAACAGAGCTCTGAAACAGAGAAAGACCCAAATGAAAGAAAGTGTGAAGAAAGAAAAGATACCCAATTCAGATTCTGTGCAGCTGCCACTTTTGGTACTTAACTCTGCACACCATTTTGAACTGATGGCTTTGCTTTTTTACCGATGATGATAAATAACTTTTACTGAAAATTAGTTTAGGGCTCCGGTGGCTATATGTGTTGTTCCAACTTTCAAACTCTTTTTATGTACAGTCCCAGCAACAACACTAGAAAGAAACACCCAAGAAACAATCAACACAAACAAAGACAGAATGCTTGTGCCCACAAGAGAGATATAATGATCAATATGTACATTAAAGTGACAGAGAGAGAGAAAAAGAGAAGAAATGGGCATTCGAAGGAAGTGAAAAAGAAAGAAAGCTTCGGAGGAAAGGCCCTGAATTTATACCCACGCCTGCATGGGAAAAAGTGCTATTGATGATTAACCACCACCACTGCCACAGTTAAAAAAATACTCCCTGCTCTGCTCCAAATACAAGTAAACAATGGCAATCTCTTCTTGACTAATCCCCCAATATGAATACCAAAATATAAAATTTTGTTCCAATATGACATTATATTTATAAATTATAAATAATGAATTATTTTGAAACTTTGGATATGAATGCTTATATTAATAGTTGTCGGCGCCAAGCTCCCATGCTACGTTTATTTTTAATATATAAGAAAATATATATGATGTACGAATTTATAGAGTATATAATAAAATTTATCTTATCTTAAAATTTTAATTTATATTTCAATAAAAAAACATATTGTCATATTTTACTATACGTAAGTATGATATCAATTATATATCTTTCTAAATACAGAACGTGAATTTATATAGTATAATATTATTAAAATATTATATTAATTTATTTTTTTAAGTTTTTTTTTAAATTTTAAAAGTGTATTTGGTTGAGATTTTATTTTAAATTTTATAATTTTTTATAAAAAATAAAATTTAATTATATATTTAATTAAAAAATACAATTCAAATGTAGTTTTGAGTTCTTTTAACCATAATAGAATCCTGGCTTTCTTGCTAATGTTTACTTTTGTTATTTTAACCTTTGTCTGCTAGTAGTAATTTAATATTTTAGTCTGGGATTTTTGTTTTAATAATAGTGATAATACTGGATTGAGCTAAGCAACTGACAATTGCCAACTCTCACCAGAGATAACTTTACTTCGAGGCCTTGTCCGCCTTCATTATAGTAACATCTTGGAAGGAGAGCCTAGAAAATCTTTATTGTGGTTTGTTTGGTCAAGACCCCTAGTTTTATAGCTACTTGTTTAGCTTTCACACATTTTCCCACTTGGTTGGCTTCTAGTTCTGGAGATGGAGGTTTATGAATCTATGCCATTTTGATAACTTCAATAACTTATAGATAATTGCAAAATAAAAGTATTTTAGGGAATTAAAAGTTTAATTTCTTCTCAAAATTTCACTTACCTCATCTTTTGTGTTTTCCTTTCTAATGATGAGACTGAAAAATTGCATTTGATAAATGAATTTACATTTTCATAATTTTATAATTATTATAGTAATAAAATTTTAATATATATATAATCAAACTCGCATGGAAATTTTGTCGCTTTAAATCTACTATTGTTATTAGATTAAGCCTCATCAATTATTATTATTATTATTATCATTTTTAAGTTTGAGGATATGTGGAGTCATGGGATTCAAAATACTATACACATGTATATGAATTAATTCTTTACCAAAACTATGTATATACTTAGACATGATTGAATATTGGGAGTTTTTGCTTTAATCTCTTTACTAGATAGAAGAAAAGAATTCCTAAATGTGGAAAACCAATGAAGCTAGGAGGACACCCTCAATTGCAGAAAGGGTAGAAGAACATTTGGAGGAAGAGTGGGGCGAATTCTGTTAAGGTTCTTGGATGCAACAGTTACGGTTTCCAATGGCATTTACTAGGCTTTAACTTCCAATTCTTCAATAGTAGAATCCTTGTATGGATTTTTTGCCTTCTCACACTGACTTTGATGACCATTATGTCATGGACCTCACGGTAGACAACTTTTCCCTCTGAATTGGCATGAATTTATGAGGGAGATATCTTCTGTCACACTATGATAATTGACAAGTAGCGTATCATATCTTTTCCTTTATCTTCTCTTTTTAAATAATAAAACAGTAGTTTCAAAAATATTCAATTCAGACCGAGAGAGAAAATAAGCCAGTTCGTTCGTTGACTTTTAATACAAGAATTAAGAATTGTAAAAATAAAATATTTTTTACGCTCTTAATAAATTTACGAATCTTAATCTTATGTCGATTAAAAGCACGTTATCCTTTCTCGTAATAGTAGTATTACAGGATTTCCTCGAAATATATGTGTAGCTACTTATACAACCGGTTCTTCCTTCCCTTTCATTTTTTGCGATTTTTTTAATGTTTAAATATTGATGAGTCATAGAAAATTACATTGTTCAGACAGAAAATAATGCCTGTTTGACTTGTTGATTTGGGGGGTTTAATTGTGCATCTGGCTTGACACATTAATTTTGAGATCTAACAAACAAAAACTGAAACTAGGAACTCTGATTACACCGCCAATCTAGCTGGCAGAGATGCCAGCTTCTCCACAGTCAAAGTGCCAGATCCTCTCACATTGGCTCTCTTTTGAGAGCTGTTCTTGCTTCTTCGTTCAAGCTTTTTGGCAGAGGGTTTGGTAGGATTTCCAAGACAACTTGCTGCAAGTGATGCCTTTAAAATCCAATGCTACCTAAAGATCAACCAAACTCCACACCCAAGGCTGAGATCGCTCTTCATGAAACAACATTTTCTTGATTTCACATACTCCCTTTCACATATATTCTTCAAGAAGCATTGTTTCTCTTACACAGTGAGAATAAAGAGCTTAACAACGTCTATAGTTACAATTCATATATCTTTAGCAGTGTAGATTTTAGTAATCTATCGCATTTTAAGTTAAAGATAATACTTGTTGAATTAAGTTACGTTAATTAATTTAAAAAAAAAGAAGGTTAAAATCATCAATTGGCGCGGCTAGCATCTTTACAAATAGCAGGACAAAAATTAATTTAGAGTGTACTTAAATTAATTTTTTAATATATATATATATATATATATATATATATATATCGTACTTTTACTTTCATAAATAATTTATTTTTACGACTCTTATACAATTTAATTAAAATAAAACTCAATCCAAATATATCCAAACAATTTTATTCTTCTTTCATTCTAATTAATTAAAACAATTCTGCTACAACAAGCATTTTTCTTAAAATGATTTTGCATAAGCATGAAGCTTAACATAAGACTGTCTTGTTGGAAGGGCTGGATTTTTTAATCATACTATTCACTCTTGATGGACTGTACCTATCTATCTTTTCTCATATGTCATTATTAGTTGGCATTGGGACTTGCAATCACAAAGACCTAAGCTTAGAATAATGGAATCTCTTCTGCAATTTGCTTGGTTCTAAATGTTCAAAGCTTAGATTACACAAGTGAAAATGATTTATGTTGATTGGGCTGGTTTTACAAGGTATAGTTTCAAGCAAAACTGGAGATTGATCACATGCAATATCTCACTATAAATAAACCTATCTCTTTGTTCACATTTGATTAATTAATTAATTCCTACTGCTAACAAAAAAAATAAACAATATAATTGTGCTTCTATAGCACTCTCTCTAAGAGGATAGTCCAAAGAAGAAGACGACCAAAAATCAACCTACCCTCCCCAGTAAAGAAAAGGGCTACTAGATTCCTTAGGACCCTTTTCTCCAATAGAATAAAATGAAGCCAAGAACTTGTCCAATTGGTGATTTCCACGTGTACCCGGTGTGCCCTTTTGTGGAAGAACTTATTGATTGAATCGTACATGTAAAAATTATAAAAATTTTACAAAAGGGTATTAAATTATGTGATATTAGAGTTGTCTCATGGTTGGCATGGCTCTTCTTTTTGGGAAAGTAAAAATAAAATTAAACCAAAAGAATAAAAATTAGACAAAAATCAAATCCCTGCGGCTCCCGAGCAACATAGGATGGAAAGTTAGGGATTCGAGATATCTTGACAAGAGCTTTAGAATTCTTTAAGATGAATCAAAGACTGCGTTTTGATGATTCCTCTCTCTCTCTCCCCCCCCAATGTGTGTGTATGAGCGTGTTGTGTGTGTTTGATAAAGTGAACTTGGTCGTGTGCTTTAATCTATTAAAGGAAACACGTTTGGGAATTTGATAAATCTTTAGATGTATTTCTAAAGAGTTTAGAAAATAAGTAATCTTCAGGGTAGAATTAGACAATATCACATTTCAAAATTAAACTCAAGTATGAGACTCACATATACTCTTATAAATAATTTAAGGCTTATCTTGGATTGAGTTTTGTTTTGAAATAAGTTATATTGAAAATCTTAAAAGAGAATTATTTATTAAAGAAAAAGTGAGACACAAAGTAAAAAAGTGAGCAAATTAATTTTTGTTTGTATTGAAAAGCCAATCCAAATACACCATAACTTTTACAAAATCAAAAATAAAAATCTTAAAACCAAATCCTATCTAATCACACCATCAATCTTTTGCTCGTGTTGTTTATAATTTGTGTATGAAAAGCAAAGATTACTTTGATGGTCAAATACAAGTCTCTAGGCAATAAGAAATGACTTCCTTCATCTTGGCCCAAATCTATCTTGAATGAAATGGCAATTTGTTTGATCAATTTGATGATTTCACATGTACCAAGAAAGAAATTGTCTAGATGGACCGTTATGGTATGATCTTTAAATGATACCATGTTTAAATGTTGAACGGAATAGGCAACATAGTTGAAAGTTGTTCCAACGTATTTAAATTTATATAGTAGCTTAGGCATATGATACTTACGTTTTGCAAACAAATTTTGGCCTAAAATCAAAATCCTTTGTTTCTGTAGCATTATATATTACTCATTCTGTTTCAAAATATAAGAATGTTTGATATTTAAAAAATATATATTTAGTTTTTTTATAAATTTTAAAGATTATTTTTTAATATTATTTTATTATAAATATAATTTTTAATTTTTTATTATATTAATAGAATTAATTAAAAATATAATTATTTTTTTTATTTTTTTAAATTTATATAAAAAAGACCAAAATTTTCTATTTTTTAAAATGGAGGAAGTACTAAATTGGATGCGACCACACTAATATTGTATATCTAGATGGCATCATAACCTCCTATGGGTTTCATGAATTTCATGCAAACATTATGGCCCAAGAGCATGAGATCTAGATCAATGATTGTATGCAAACTCTTTTAGCTCCTTTTTTGCTCACTTTTGGCAAAACCTAAACTCATATAGTCCTCTACTTTTATCATGAAAGGTTGCTTCTTGAAAATGTGAGGGATCTTCCTAGCTTTGGTCTATCCTACATTTTCCATGTCTCCTTCTTCTTGGATGTAAATCAGGGGACCCCATAGTCACTTGATTGGGACAGATGGTGCCTAACTCTCTTTTTCTCTTCTTGGAAAACTGTATCTATCCCTCATCACAACATCACACAGCTAAAAGTTGATTCCTTTTTTGGCCTTTTTGCTAAGTAGCTAAAAGTCGATTCCTTTTTTGGCCTTTTTGCTAAGTAGCTAAAAGTTGATTCAATCCATCATTCAATTCCATGAGAAATTTTGATAGTCTTTATAAACCACTATGGTTGTAAGCTTTAAAGTGATAGTCCTTATCATAGAATTTAGGTAGTTGTTCTAATATTCTAATTTTGGAATATTTTAAAATTTTAGATCAGTTAAAAGGTCAATTATTCTAATATTTTAAAATTTTAGATCCAAATGTAATGATTAATTCGTAACTTTTTAAATATTGCATAAACTTTTAATTACCTAAGTTTGAAGAATCACGATTCTGAATACTACAATCAAAATAAAGGAATTTTAAAATCTCAATATTTTCATTCGTGAATAGAATTTGAAAAACCCTTTTCTACAAATTTCATGCACATTGCACAAGAAGTGAATGCCATAATCATCATTAGCATAACCATCATTAGCCCCATGCTAATAATTTCTATTTGCTTAATTATAATATTTGCCAATCTCAAGTACAATTGTAGTTCTATAGACAAGTACTTTAAACAGAATGAAAACCCCCATTTGGTTTTGTCCTAATCAATAATCCAAGAAAGAGGATTTTTGCCTAACTATTCAAAAAAGCTAAGCAGAATATACCAAGACACAAGTTAGATAGATGTCTAATCTCCCCTTTTGAAGTGTTTTCGATCCTTTGATGAAAATGATCAATGCCTTCATCATTTTCAGATCATGTAGGTGGTGCTTATCTTGAGAATACCTTTTTCTAGTCTTTTTCTCATGATATCCTTCTTGGTTTCATATTATGGAACCCATTAATTTCTATACCCAAAAAATAAAAAATAAAAAATAAAAAATAAAAAAAAGTTTTGAACCACCTTCTTGTTTAACTTGGTTTTGAAGTTTGAATATACCAATTGAATCAAAAACCAGCCGGTGGATCAAAATATTTTTGAAGACTTTAGATTAGGCATAAGTAGGCCTTCTCCATTGGTTCATGAAAATGGTTATCCATGGATTGGAGGCTTCCCATTTTGATGAAATTTTTGTGGTTGTGTCTGAATCAAAAGATTCAAAACATCGATCATATCATTTTGGTCTCACCCAAGACTTTTTGCCCCGTTTGTGATTCGGTTTTTCTGTAAACATTTTTTCTACGCGGCTGGAAAATGAGTGCAAAAGATCATCAGTCACATTACACACGTCTTTCCCAAGTTGTTGAGACATATCGATGAGTTCGATTAGGACATGGAGACTAAATTGATACCAAACGGAGGTTCGTGGCATCCAATGTGTAAAACGAGGAAAAGACCGCAGAACTGGTTAGGTCAGTGACGAGGTTTATTAACTGTATACCGAAATAGATAAGATATCACGGTTTATTGCCGCCACCTTTTTTATACTCGGTTCAGATATTATTTAATATTCTTGTATAATATTTTTTGTAATACTTTTTAATTATAAAAATTTTTATTTATATATTCTAAATTAAACATGATATTAAATTTTAAACTTAAACGTAAACTCTAAATATTAAATACTATAATTAAAAATATTATATAGAATATGACAAATGATTCAAAGTGTTTGACACCACTAGAAAGGGGAAAAAGAAATTTCAAAGAATTTCAAAAATTGAAAAATTGATCTATGCCCAAAGGATTGTGTTGAAAATTTGGGCTTAGAGTCTTTAGACATTTGGAGATATTGTTGAATATTTAGAATGTCAAATTTAAAAATATGTAAATAGCCTAACATCGTATTAATATTATATTGACAAATTGTGTTTGCACTTAATTTTACTCGTAAAAGATACATAAAAAAAAGAATGATTATTCAAACCTTATAGCATTTACCCCAATGTTACAGTGGCTCTAGCTAAGGCTGCCAATGCATTACTTTCAATCCAGAGGGTCCCTAGGCCATAACTGTTGCAGAGCATCATAATGTAGGAGAACAAAGCACAGTAAATCTTTGAAGCTATTTGCAAGATAGCTACTCCAGTCACGGCCATCCTCAACTATAAACGGGTCCTAGGAGTTTCTAATCTGGACTCATTAACACATTAGTACCGAACTTAACCCAACAGGTCTATATCGGTCTACAAAATATGGAATCGTACTTGCCCCTATATGACATCGGGTCTTAGTTATGCATGCTTGCTTACAATAAGAATTTAAAAAGAAAAAGTTAATACCATAACTTATTATGCTCATTATCATAAATAAAATTTTAATATAATATGTTATCTTTTTAAGAAATCAGAATTATAATATTTATAACTTTCAATATTAATTATTATACAAAAATTTAAGTAGAATAAAAGAGACTAAAATCTTTATTATTTTACCAAAATAACAACATTAATTAATATGCTAACTCAACAGTCACTTCTTAATTTCACACAGAAAAGAATATCAACTTCCAAAAAAAGCTCATGAGAAAATTTATTAATCTAAAAAACATATATAGTTTTAGTGTATGTGTTATATATATATATATCAATTTGTTTTTATAACTTCAGACATAAAATTGTCCTCATTAAGAAAAGATATTAATTAAGAATTAGTATTGCAAAAAGAGTTTTAATACACACTAGTAAAATAAATAACTTATATAAAATATCTACAATATATATTAGTTAAGTATCGGATCTATCTAGTTTTAAACATGATATATTAGACCCATACTCATTAAAGAATATCTTTTTGAATCCAGATAAATAAACATACTTCTTTATCTATTTAATAAGATCCAGGTCTATACCCTAGCCGTTGACAGCACTATTCTCAATTGGGCTTCAAATCTGTTTCGGTATTTTGTTTTGGTAATTACAAATTCAAAATTTTTGTCTGTTTATTTCAAAAAGAGTATTTGTTAGGCCCTATGGCAACCCCAAACCCTCATCTTTGACCCAAAAAAGAAACCACATCCAAAGTTATGGTTTTATTCGGTCCAGCGTTTGACCAGGGAAGTTGGACCCCTATACGGATCCCTGTTGGATCCTCACAGGCGAGCCCATCTAAAATGTCCCCGAGGATTGAAGTCAAGAAAAAGATCGAAACATCTCAATTTCTGCTCTGCTTGGCTGATAGATTGGTGTGAAAAATTAGTATTCTGTCTGACGTTTCCCTCATAAATTGAAGCAGTGGATAGAAGATTGCCCTCATTTTTAGTTTTAAAACTAAAATAAGAAAGAGAGAGAGAACAAGAATAGAAAATATGAAATAAATTAATAAATTTCTCTCCCCTCCCCCTTTGCCTCTCCCTTCTCTTCCCTTCATACTAAATGAACAAAGAGAAGGTAAATAGGAATACTTGTTCCTATTTTCGCAACCCGAACAATGCCAAAGGGTAAAAATAAAAAAATAAATAAATAGCTTCCCAATTTCTGGAAAAAAAAGGTTAAAATTCTTGAAAGGATGAGAATCAAATTATTTCAATGACTCGTCTTAAACAATCGTAACGGAGACGCAACATTTGTTAAAGGAATTCGTTACTATTTTTCCTTTTCCTTGTGGGAATTCTTTAAAATAATTATGTCTAAACTTGACAACTACGTAATTACGAAAAAAAATACTTTTTAGTTTGACGTGTGATTTTATAGTCAACATAAAAGGGGTTTTGTTTGTCTTTAACAATAACGGGACGTTTTTCTATTTCTTCCTAAGATTAAAAAAAACTTTTTTTGATACATTAGTGATGGAGTGTGGTTTGAATCTAAAATCTCTTAGGATTTATTTGGATTTCGTCTCTTTTAACTAAATATATAATTGTGTCTCATTTCTCCTCTTACAAAAAATTTACTGAACTCAAAATAAAATCTCTCCGAACTAAACACAATCTAAATATACCCTTATTTAATAAAAAGTGCTTTTATCATTCAATTACTAACTTAGCACAAATAAAAAAAACTTTAGAAATACCATTTCAAAATTAAATTGAGATCTAACTTACTAATACCAATCTTAAAGTACAAACTCTAAATACTCATGTCCAAAAGTTTTATATTGAGATAGTGCTCTCTATTTAGATAACATCTCACTCTGAAATTCATGATCAAACTTCAGATATATGACACACATATTTTTTCATAAATAATTTATTTTTTACAAAATTTAAACAACTATCTCAAGCTAAACAGTAGCTAATTCGACTAGTTATACACTCACTAATTAAAAAGCAGTACGTGTACAAAAAAATTATCATTAAAAGAAGGAATTTTTTTTTATTCAGATTGTAACTTAAGAAAATTTTTTAAAGCTTTTGTATTATAGTGAGATATATTTTTTATTTTTATAAATAAAATAAGTTGTCTAAAATTAAAAAAAATAAAAGAAATCTGAATTGAAAAGCAATCCAAAATAAATTTCCATGAAGGGAGAAAAATCCAATGGCACGCTCCAGAGGGGACCCGTTTGCTTAGGAAGGGTGAAGCCCAAGGCTCCGCTCCGGGACACCACTTCGCGCCGATCCAGCGATCCTTTTGGGAGTTGGTGGACGCTTTTGCTGCACGCTGCTTTCTGTGCCGGGAGTCCGTAAGCAATTATTGTTCGAGGAATCTTCTTCCAACTCACGCGCATTACCCAAACCTTTCGTTCACGCTCTGCCATAATACCACCAAATATTTCGAATCACTTGACAATTTCCCAAATAAAACCCTAAAAATTATTGTTGCTTATAATCCCATTGCCCCAGTCATGAAACTCGCAATCCAAAATTACACTATATGCGAAAATTTTACCCATTTCTCATATTAGTAACTTAAAAATATTTGTATTTGAATCGAATTTCGTTACAAATTTGTTATTTGAGTTCTATTTATTTTTTACAAAAATTTATTTTATAAAAATAAAGATAAAAAATTTGAAACGCAAAACATATTCAATCTTACTCTAAGTTTGTTCAAAAAATTTTACATTTTCATCATGTACAGAAAGAATGCTATTATAACTATAATTAGAAGCATGAGCTCCATATTCTTTTAAGTTGTCACCTATGGCTAGACCTTTAATATGCTATAACAAATTAAGCACTTCATTACTAAATTATTACTTAAACGAATATTAGTATTATTTATTTATTTATTTTTTAAATTTTATATATTCTTCATAAATTAAAAATATATTTATACTTCATCCATTTTAAAATATAATATATTTTGATACTTTTACTTAGTTTAATGAATAAAAAATAATTTTTTATTTTATTTTTAATTAATTTAATTTATTACATCTGCTAATATGAGAGAGAATAAATAAATTATATTTATATGTAGAGAATAATCTTTAAAATTCATAATTATTAATATTTTGAGAATGGAAAAGAGTCAAAAGGTCACAAGGGGTATTAATTTTGCTAACCCTTTTTATTTAAATTATTTGAAGATCAAATTATTTTCATTCTTGTTAATTACAATTTAGGTACTGGATTAATATACAACTACCACATTAGGGTGGATAGTATCTACGAGTTAGCCCTGATTATCCAAAATGAAAAAGAAAAAAAAAAGTCTAGTAGTTAGCAGTTAGATACTGACTTTTCCCAAAAGGAAAAGAAAAATGAAGTTAGATGCTGAGTGGCTTGATCTGAGTGGATCATTTTCACATCTTGGCCCACCTGAGTTGTTTAACACTTGATCAGCTCCGCAAACGATCAGCTTGACCACTCCGTCGTAACTCTCATCATACATGATGATGTGCTCAGTGGTACACCGTAAAGGTGTTAAGAGCTCAAGACTTGGCTCTTGCCTCTTGATTTGTCCATTTCGGTCCTCTTAATCACAGACTTCTATTAACTACTCATAAATTTTTCTTATTCTTTACGTTGGATTTCTGATTTTCAGTACTAAAGTTCTTGATTAAGACCCTTTACTTTCTGTTTCTAGTAGCAATTCGAGAAGGCCCTGGAAGATTTTTTCAAACTGAGAGGTATGTGTGAAGCTTAATTTCCCTCTTTTTACTAATAAGGGAGATTTTATGTGCTGCAATTTGTCTCAATGATTCTTGTTTGAAGTCGAGAATGGAAAAGTTCTCGACTTTGAAAGAAATTTTCATGGATTTTCATGTTTTGATAAAAATTGGTGATTCTTGAGGTTATACGTGAATTTTGAGTTAACTTTATAATGAAACAGCAAAAAACAGAGCCCTGAAGGTCTGTTTAACTTCTGCCGGGTCCTTCGGTATATTATGGATCAATGTTCTTTCAATGAAATGTGGAGGGAATGTAGACTTGCGGAGCTGGGGTAGGCAGATGACCACTTATTGACTTGGGAGCCTTTGTTTGAGGGCTGCTTATTCAGTTTCTGTGTCTGAATTGTGAAAATCAATGCTTGGATACTAATGAAAGTCGGAGCAATTGACTGATTTTGTTAAGGTGAACTACAGTTTATTCGTTTACAGAGCATACGTATTAGTCTTATAGGTATTGTTATTCTGTTGTGAAACTTCTGAAGGATAGGAGCTTTGAAAGGTAATGCTATTCTTGATTGCTTTGAGAACTGGACAGTAACATAAAATGAGCATGACAATGATCGGTAAGTCCAACTGTTGTAGGAGAACCTTGAATAGATTAGAAATAAATTTGACTGACTTAAGGAGCTGGTACCATGTTGCTTCTGATCTTAGATGTGCTGTACTGTTGCTTCTTCTTTGGATGGATACTTTCAGAACTGGTTCAACTTTTGTAATCTCCATGAGTTTCTTAGTGAATAGGGTTCTGAGATCTGATTTATTCTCATACTCTATAGAAATGATTCAGTGTCAAGCTCCTGCTTGGCTAGTAAATTAACGTCATATCAACAGTTTATGTGGGTGGTTGAAACTCTGCCTTGCGATGGACCTGAGTGTAAAGTTATGTAGAAGTTCTTTCATCTAGTTTTGGGAAGAATATGAGTGCATTGTTTGAATTGTAAGGGCAGGCTTTGGCATGAAAGTTTAGCTGCTCTATTTTATCTGCTGAGCTCAGAGGACTAATACAACTATTATCCTTGTAGCACAAAGATGCTTAATATTCCTATTCACAGCCACGTGGTGGCCAAGGCTTCAACAATTCGTAATGAATGGCCGATCAAAATTTAGGGTTATGCAATGTGTGTGTCAAGTATTGCTTAAGTTTCTGAGTTCTTTTATCTACTGAAGAGCAAAATAGATGTGTGATTTTATAACAATGCAGCTAAGTAAAATGAGTGAGGCTATGTTTCAAGGAGACCCATTATTTTGTTCAGAAGACTATCAATGATAAATTCTGCTTTGAATCTTTTTCCTCTTGTTTGTTGGATAACTCGAGGACTGAATTCTTGCATTCATAAGTGGAACACAAAAAAACTTGTTTTGAATATTAAGTGTGAATTACCAAAGGAGACATGCCCAGAATTCTCTGAGATTTCAGTCTATTTTCTTGATATTCAGCATAGAGGTACCTTAGTTTGTCTTTGTAAATATTGGAGATAGATTTTTGATCTTTTCAGAAGACATTCATTTCAAGCCTTCTGTGGTGCTTATTACTATCAAAGCATTTTCACGAATCAAAGAAAGGGATGGTTGTGCAGTTGATTCCTAAAGACGGATACATAGAGGTGCCTTTAGCTGAAATTTTACTTGAGCTTGAAGGTTTATCTGAACCATGATGCCTACTTAGTGGAATTGGACTTACTGCCTTGGAGTATGGCGTTTATTATTTTAGCGTATGAGAGCATTGTAAGCGTGTCTTGGAGATATTTGTAAGACATATTACTGTGTTAGCGGTATCTTTAGTTCCTATAAGTATTCATGAACTTCGATAAAAAGCCTAATAGGCCAATAATTAGGGCCTATCTTGGTCAGGTGTAAGGGATTGTTCGTTGCTTTTTCCTGAAAGGATGAACTTGCTTCTGTGTATGTGAAGGATTCTCGTTGCAGCTCTTTTATTCCTTTCCCCTCCTGCCAGAATTCTCTGTTGTGCTTGTAGGTAGGTTTCTGGTTTTTTTTTTATTCTTTCCTCAGGTTTCTAAACTTCATTTCTGTCAAATGATGAAACAGGGAGAGAAGGAAAAAGAACATAAACATTTTGCAAATTATTAGGAGAATTCTCGAATGTCAACTTGTATTTGCTAATGAGGTAATGAACCATCAATCTTCTCAATTACTACCCGGCCCTCAGGAATACAGCAGAAAGGGCTTCCAGTCCTCTGATTTAGCTTTGCTTTCTGGTAAAAACTGCAGATGCATTAAGTTGCTGACTTTTAGTTTTCATTTCTTAGTTTTTCTCAGTTTCCATATTGTGACCTTTTCATTCTTCTGTTTTGCTGGTTTCTAAACAGGAAAACGTAACATTTGCCATGGATAATTTGGAAGCTCTTAACTTTGAAATTGCTAGTTTGGAACCCACAAAAGTAACTCTATCTGAAAGTCTCTCATATGATGCTAAGGGCATGGAAGAAATAAGAAGTGCAATGGAAGTTTTAACCAGGGTAGATTTGGACATTGTATTCTGTTCTGAGAAGTTGTTGAATTTGGATACCCTGTTGATGCATCTTTTGCTTTTGGGGAATGATTCTTATCCAGTGATTGAATATGATAATATCTCCCTAGAAGCATTGGAGAAGGCAATGGAAATTGATCTCCTGCTTGCCATAGTGAAATCCGAGGTAAAAGTGCTGGACAATTTACTGGGCACTCTTCAAGCTCTCATAGTTGATGCTCGTAATAAGATATCTGTGTTTCAAGATTTGGGGAAAACACATATCATGGTGCAAAGTAAGTTGCATGATACTGAAGAAACATTGAGGCAGTCCCATGACCATATCCTTGAGATGAAAATGCAGTTAGCCAAGTTGCAGATGACTTCATATGCATTTAACCAAAATGAATGTAAGTAGTCTGATATAATCAAATAAAAAATTGATCGTTTCTTTTAAGAAATATATACACATTTGTTCTTTGTGTGGTACTTCACTTTTAACTGGGAGATGGATCTTTGCTGCAGATTTATCAAAAAAGGATCAAGTTTCAGGCATATATCTTAAGCCGGAACTGCAGTCAGTTGAAAGACAACATATTCTAAGAATGTTGGAGAAATCTCTGGCTAGAGAGCTAGATTTTGAGAAGAAGTTAATAGAAATGAAACAAAATGAAGAAGATCTTAAGATGAAGCTAAAGTTAACTGAACAAGTTGCTCTGTGCATGGAAGAGGCAGCAGAGGTCATTTGGGGTAGATTCTTAGAGGCAGATAATACAGCGGAGGTTCTTATGGGAATATCGAAGGAGATGGTAGGTCGACTCCAAGTTATTCAATTCAGTTTAGATACTTCAATTAGTCGAGAACAACGAATGAATTGTAAACTCCAAGAGCATGCAGCAAAATTACGTGTTAAGGAAATGGAAATTGAAAAACTATGCTGTGAACTTTCTGCCAAAAGTTCTGAGGTTGCTTCTCTAAAGGCAAGCGTGAGCATGCTAGAAGAACAACTGGGAGAATCAATGTCCAAGCTTGAGGAGGCAAACATGTCAAATGAGACCAGTCAAGAGCATCTTGCGGAAATGGAAAGTATTATTGAATCTCTCAAAGAAACCATTGATGGTGCGGAGAGTAGGGCTGAAAATGCAGAGGCCAAGACTAACCAGTTGACAGAAACAAACTTGGAGTTGACTGAAGAACTCAGTTTCCTGAAAGGAAGTAATGAAGGTAATGCAGAAAAGCTAAGTGCACTGGAGAAGCAGTTGAGGGACTTGGAGCTTCAACTACAACATGCCAGGGCATCATCAGAAGCAAGTCAAGAGCAGCAGAACATGCTCTACACTGCAATTTGGGATATGGAGACTTTAATTGATGAACTGAAACAAAAGGTTTCTAAAGCTGAAAGTAAGACAGAAAATGCAGAAGAGCAATGTCTGGTACTATCTGATGCTAACTTAGAACTCAACAACGAAGTAGAATTCCTGAGGAATAAAGTGGAATTCTTGGAAATGTCACTGGATCAAGCTACTGTCGAGAAGATGGCAAATGCAAAAGACTTAAGTATTAAGAGCAGTATTGTTATGGATATGGTCATGCAGCTAGCAGTGGAAAGGGAGCGGATTCAACAAAAGGTGCCTAATGGTCTTTGTCGCTCTCTCTCCGACTTTTATACAATTATTCCTACTCTGCTCTTTCCTATGCTAGTTAATTCTGCATGTGCGAATTTTTTCTGCGATGCTAGTGAATCTTTATTTCATAAGAATTTGAATCCAAAAGGATATGAAGTTGAATTGCTTGGTATTGGTGGCAGTTTTTTGCTTTGGCTAAGGAAAACAAAATGCTTGTGGAGAGGTTAAAAAAGGCAAAGAACGGTGCTTCTACTGTTTCACATGATGACAGCAACATTAACAATAAAGAGATCTCCTCATCCAGGCTTGATTCACCTGCTAGTTCGTGTAAGGAAACTTCACATGACAAGGCAGCAGAATTGCCAGCTGGAGATTTGCAGGCAGGTTCCATTTTCTTTCTGTTTTCCATTTTAGATTATTTTGTTGACATGAGCATAAAAGTTCAATAGAAGCTACACTACAATAAAACATATTTGGTTATAATTCTGTTCTGCAAGTGAAAAAATCTACTAGCATCGTCCAATTCTTCCTGTGATTGATTCCATAGACCACTGGAATGCTTTTCATGTTGGGGTCGCTCAGGGATCTTGATATTTTTCAAATTTCAATTACTTTGTATCTAGGGGCAATATGATTAGTTTTGGCTCTACTGTAACAGCAATGGCCTATCATCAGGGAGGAGAATTTTTACAGAGGAACATGTGAAACATGGTTAACTATCCAGCCTTAGTTAACTGATGTGCATTTAAATATTAGATAGCAGAGAGTATTAAGATGGATAATGCTTTCAATTCCCAAGAAAAGGAAAACTAAGAGTTTCACAGTTTTGGCAGAATAAACAATGTGTGAGGGGTCTATTTTGACGTTGTCTTGGCAATAATATGAACTTATTTCGGATTTGGTTCCTCATTCATTCAACTTGTAGTTGAAACTTTTGATCTATTTATTTTCCAACTGCAATCCTATCTGATTTATCAGGAAAATTCTTCTTTCTTGAAACATCTATCTGAAAACTGTCCCTTTGCTAGTCTTATGCATCCGCTCTGGTCTAATTATACAAATAAATAACTAGTAGCAAACAGGCGCTACTTACCCTCATCAGAGGCAGCATTTCCCTGACATTGAGTCTGTGTTTTCCTGCCTTCTCATCTTCCACCACACCCCAGATATCAATGAAGAAAGGAGAAAATAACAAAAAAGAAAAAGAAAAAAAGAAGGAAACACTACTGATGAGTAATCACGTTCCATCTTGAACTTCATTAATCACTCTTCAGTGATAATTCCCTGCCCCAATAAAATTATTGTCTTTGTGGAAGCACAAATTCTGTTAAAAAGTATAAACAGATAATCCTTAATCTTATTCAGATGTAATACTCTTTTTGGGAATTGAATTTTTCTTCAATTATGCAAAAATTGATTGTGGTCAGTGACAGAGCTATTACTTAAAATCATAATACTGAAATTTTTACTTACTGAATTCTGAATCAGGTCACGGAATCACTTGACAATGCACCAGCAGTCCAGACTGAAGTGCAGTCCCCGAATCCTGTGGAACAAGACAGCAATTCAGTTCAGCAGCTCGAGGTTGAGAGTCAGGTTGAGGCAGGACAGAGTAGCAGAAAGTACATCTACCTGGCAATTTGTGTCCCTGTGCTTTCAGTATTAGCAATGTACTTCTTTGATAGACAACATGCCATTTCCAATATCTTGAATGGTTAAGACTCTCTTGCCTCAACCTCATGGCATATTCTTTTTCTCAAATGCCCATAATCTTCATTCTAGTATTTGTGGAATTTGGTTCCATTCATCATCCTAGCATTTGCTATTGCCTTGATTGCCCTCCATTTTTGTTGCATGGTCACAGCCCGTAGGGATGACTTTGTAATCGTAGATATGTGTAAATGTAGGAGTAGTCTCCTGTCTTGCAATCCTGGACATTGACAACCTCTGTATTTGTAAGACATGTTGTAGAAGTTTGCTTCCCATTCATTTAAGAGTTCGGCTTAATGTTCCTTAAGAAGAATGTTCCCTTGGGTACCTCATTTCCGCCATTCTCATTTCCTAAGTATATGCTTATGCACTGATATGAATGTATTTCTTAATAAAGTCCTCCTTATAAAATTTAAATCCAAAATATCATTCTTTCTCACTTGAAGATAAAAATGTGCTGCAGTCGCCCTTTGGTTGGGTATCATGCAACAGTACCGATTTGGTAAATCTTTTTTTAGCTCAAAGGAAATTCAAAAATAGTTTCCCTCTTGTTATAGTTTAAGGCATATTTGAATTGAATTTTTTTAATTGAATTATATTGAAAATTTTAAAAGTAAATTGTTTATGAAAGTAGGAGTGAAAAGTAAGAAAAAAGTAAAATTTTGTTTGAATTTAATTTCAGTCCATATACCGCCATAAGCTTCAGGAACGACGCAAGTTTGCATCTTTCTGCTAATATCACGAGAAACGACGCCGTAAAGGTCTGCCAATCTCAAAACGAACCCTAATCGCGCCATATATATACTAATATACCAATCAGTTAATCACTCGAGATCCTATATTCTCTCCCTTCACCTGGCTCTGATATTGAAGGTGAAGGAAACCCTAGATAGTTCTAAGCGAGTCCAAATCTTTGTGATTACTGTGAAGCACCGATTAGCCCTTTGCAATTTCAAGCATATAATTGTAAAGAAATGAGAGATTAGGTACTTCTGGTGCAATATTTTTATTTTTCGGGGAACGTACTGGGTTGAATTGCAGTGGTTTTTTCAACTCTAAATCCGAGGAATGAAAAAATCAAGCTTTATTGATCTAATTTACTGGGTAGTTTTGAATTGAAATGATTTGCTGTTGAATTAATGCAAAGCAAAGGGATGAGCATTGTACTCCGAATAATTTCTATGTCGATTGACAAATTATTAAACCTTCAAAGTTCTCTGATTGCTTTGCCTGATTTATAGCAATTTTTTGCGTCGTTGTTTCTGGGTTGCTATGGATTTGACAACCATTTGCGGAGGTTACTGGTTAGGTCCAGAAGAGTCTGCTTTAGATGCTTTAGATTCGTACATGTTACTTGGACTTGTACAAAGTTTTACTTATGTTGTTATGCTTAATTGGCTAGGATTCTTGAACAGGTTAGTCTTATTGTTAATCAGTTTTTTAGCATTGAAACTTGAGCTGCTGAAAAATTAGTAGGAGATAATTCATCTCAGCATAGACTAATGGGAAAATAATCTTCAAAACTGAGAACCAAAAGATTGGATCTTGGTTTAGGATAGAGATGATCCAGCGCACCAAAATACATAGTCTATTGTTTGCTGTCATTCAGACTATACGAGTATGGTGCAACATAATGATTTCTTCTTTTAATTGCCGCTAAATTCGAATTGTAGTGGCAACTTCGTGTAGCTCAGAAGAAGACATTTAGCTATTGAACATTGGCTGCATATGTATTTCCAACTGTTTCTTACTGCATTTTATGTATAGTTTCTAGAATACAATACTACTATAACCTGTATTATTAGTTTGCTTCACTAGCTGTGGATAGTTTTTTGAAACTGCCCAGGGTTAGTCAAATAGTTGCCATGTTAATATCACTTGCAGTTGCAGGGGGCGAGCTATAAGCACCTTGTAAGCTTATGAATTTAAAAGTTCGTTTGCAGGATTTGCATGCTTGGTTTAATTTGTCTTTGTTAATCATGGTTCTTCTACATGTTTGAACTTGATCCCAAGTAGCCATATTTGTTCAATCATGGTACGGCCTTCTGAAGAATGGCTTAGATTATTGGAGGATACGAAGTTTAATATCTATTAGACTATTGGGAATTGGCCTGTGTGTCTTCCAGCTTGCAGAATGATGAATTGCTTTGGATACTGAAGAATTTTGTGACTGCGGTGGTCTGATTGGATCTCTCAAATAGTAATGTTAATTGGGTCAGGTTAGCTCGAAATGTATGGGTTGAGTTTTTTTTTGGAGTTAGGATTGGGCCGGGCTTGATCTTGAATTTGTATAAGTTCGGTCTATTAAAAGTTAGGCTCGAAAAGATTTTTTTTCATATTTTTTAAAAGAAGTAAGTGTGTGATTTCAAAGATTTATGATTTTATGTAATTATATATATATTTTTAAAAAATTATATTAATTTAATATATTTATGTGTATTAATAATATTATGATAATGATAAATTAATTTTTTAATTATAAATATTTTTCAGTATTTATGTATATATTTATTAATGTAAATATTTTTTATACTAAATAAAAATTAATCTTATTACTATTGTTAAAGTGTATGTTGTTATTATATTTGTTATAGTATATTTTAATCTTGATATGTTATTATATTAGTTTATATTATTAATTTTTTATTTAATTATTTTAATTGATATATCAAAATAATATTAACGAGTTTTATTTTTTTGATTATATAAAAATACTTGTAATTTATCTATAATTATAATTTTATAGGTAAAATTTTTGTAGAAGAAAGATTATATGAAAATTAATGATTTAATTATTTGTAAAAATATATATTTTATATGTTTATTCACACATGCATTGGCCCGAGCTCATGTTAGCTGAGTTCGGGTTTAATATATCTTTCCTCGAGCTTAGGTCGACACAGAGCCCGATTGACAGTCCTAGTATAATGGTAATGACCCAGTATGCTTCCAAGTATTGTATTAATTATTGGGATACAAATTAAATTTTATATCAAAAAAAATGAAAGAAGAGTTGTTTAAAATATAAAAATTAAGTTAACTCTATTAGTATGAGACATTTTGAGAGGTGTCTAAAAATAAATTTGCGAGGGTTTAGTTCAATGCGGATAATATTAGACTAATGTAAACTTGGGACGATATTAAGCAACTTAGTCGATGGTTCTGTTGGGTGATGTTCTGTTGTGTAAGAACCCTTTGTAACTATTTGAGATCTGCTGCATGTGATGTGATCTAGTGGTTAGAGATCTATGCTTGATGTTTTGTGTCGAAAGTCTTTTTTATAATATGGTGGTTATGTGACATTCCCTGTTAGTTGGTAGCGGTGGTGCAAGATGATTAGCATATCAAATATATTATTATTGAATGAAATGTCATGATTGTTCTTTAGTTTGAGGGTAGGATTGTTGGTTACAAATCAAGTCTTACATTAGAAAATGAATAAAGAGTTGTCTAAAATATAATAATCAAAATAAATCTATGAGGGTTTAGTTCAAAGTGGATAATATCATGTTAATGTAGACTTGGGATGACATTAGGTAACTCCTAATAGTTTATCAAGTCTTAGTAATGATTTAGAGGGATAATTTATTTGGTTTGTCAATTATCGTGCACCATCCATATCAACTAGAAAGACACGCTACTTGTTCACCACATTATTTGAAAGATTTTCTATACAAATATCAATCACAGATTTTTAATCACTATAGAGGTAGGACTGTCAATCGTGTTGGGTAAGTCGGGCTTTGTTACGCCCGATTGACACCGGGTTGAGCTCGATTTTTTAAAAAAAATCTATATAAAAATAATTTTTAAATATTATAATAATATTTTTTAATAATATAATAATAATAATATTATAAAAAATATAAAAAAATATATAAAAATATATTATTTATACATATATTTACTAGCCGGGTTGAAAACGGGTTGAGCCTACATCAGTCTGAGCTCAGTCTGAAATATTATTCGGGTTAAAAAAATCAGTCCGAGCTCGCAAGTTAACGGACCGAATGAGTCGGGCTCGGGCCGGTTCGACTCAATTGACAGTCCTATATAGAGGGTTTTTCACATTTTATCGTGTCACCCAATCAAATCATTAGTGCTTGCAGAAGCAAATTAAAATATCGAGAATGTTAAATATTTTACTAATAATTATTTCAAAAAGATTTTGAAGAAAGATTGGAAGTCACAAGCAGATCGTTTAAATACTAACTTTTTTAGATAAAAATTTTTTAAATAATTTAAAGTATAATTTTTAATAATGATTATTAAAATAATAAAAATACTGAGAAATTAATGAGGTTCGGTTATTGTTATTTACTTCTCAAACACAATAAATATTATTTTATGAGAAAAGATAAGAGAGAAAATAATAGCGTAAAGAAGTAATTGAGATTATATTTTGAGATGATTTATAAAGAGAGAAGAGGTTTTATTTATTTATTTATATATTTATTTAATAGTTATAAGGAAGTACTTCCTTTCTCTTGGTTTTGTATGTGGAACTAAAATCCCTCTAAAAAAATGAGAATATATATGAAAGATTATCCAATAGCTTGTGAAAGGGATGTCTTCATTACCACTTAGCTTCCTCCCTTTTTTATAAATCATCTCTAAACATAACATTAATTACTTTTTTAGGTTATTGTTTTCTTTCTTATTTTTTCTCATAAAATAATATTAGTGGTGTAGGCAACATTAGTCGAATTTCGTTAATTTTTTGATATTTTTCATTTATTTTAATAGCTATTGTTGAGTATTGTACTTTTAATTATTTAGAAAAATTTTATTCAATTAGGTTGGTATTTAATTGATCCGTCTACTTGTGACCTTCTAATCTTTTTTTAAATTTTTTTAAGAATAATTATTGGTAAATACCTACTTACTTGATGTTTTGATTAACTTATGCAACATCAATATGATAGTTAGACTTCGCAAACATTATGGCCAAGGGAAGAGAAATCCTCTTTGATGAAAGTATTAGCCAGAGCAAGAGCCTTTTTAGTCGACAATTAATATCTTTCTTTGGAAGACAAGTAGTGTCACACCCCATGCCTGCGGGCTCAAGGGCGCGACTCATGGGCCTGACAGCACCCACGGCCAACTACTTGCTAACCGTTCTCGCTATGCCAAAATGGATATCCCAAGTTGACAGTTGGTACTTAGGTCCACGTTCATATATAGAGCACTTTATTTACATTTATTCCATGTGGGATTGGGGTATCACATACACCCCTCCTTAATGTCATAGCGCTCTCGCTAGGCACCCAAAACATAATTTAGAACAGAATTAGCGCTAAACGCCCAGAACAGAATCATTGGTCTAGGACCAAACCGTTCTGATACCATAATGTCAGGCTTCGTGCCCGCGGACCCGAGCGCGTCACTCATGGGTCTGGCAGAACCCACAGCCAACTACTTGGCAACCGTCATCACTATGACAAAATAGATATAAGTTAACAATAGGTGCTTATGCCCATGCTCATATATAAAGTACTTTACTTACAGTTATCTCATGTGCGATTGAGACATCACAAGTAGACATACACAATTCTTTGTGTTTTGAGGAAAAGTGTATTCTTGTTCAAATGCATTTCGTAATCTAATAGCCAAACTTTTGTGTTATGTGGCACTGTTTCTATTCTGGTCTGTTTGTTCGTTGTTCTAAGTTCTGCTGATTCTGGGGAGGAAAGAGGGAAAAATCTCAGGCTTGGATTAAATGACATTTTTTCTGGTTCAGTCATAAACTCTAGCATTGCACCATTGTTATTTGCAACTACGCTTCAGAATGCTGTGATCTATTCTTGAACAATTACATTATCCAGGTTTTTCTAGTTCTCTTAATTAAGATTGATTGTAAAAAAATATCAACTATTTACTTGCAAAATCAATGTTATAAGCCAAAAATGATGTATACAAAAAACAAAGGCACTAAGAACACATGAAATCTCTAATGTCGTGAAAACAGTTCAGATTATCGGTTGGTCAGTCAGAAGCAGTTGAAATTATCGGGATATCTGGTTCAAACGGTTGAGATCGGAAAATCAGCAGGATCTTATTGAAACAGTTTGAAATTTTGTCTCTGCGGTATATAACAAATGCAACAAGAAGATTTGTCTCATCAAAGAGCAATTCCCAATCACTTTATAATTCCCTCCATATATTCCACAACCCAGAACCCATGAATGGTCCTTCATTCCGCTGCATTTCTTTAATTGTTCTTGCATTTCTTGCTCTTCCTCAATAACTTCAGCCTTTTTCTGCTTTTTCTTCTTTTCTTTTTTTCCTGGGTTAAGTGAAACTCTACCATTTGATTATGATGTTAGAGGAGCAGCATTCGCTGATATAGCATCAGGGGAAGAAGGATCGAAGTTGTCTCCCCCAAGATGCCGTGTTGATACCGAATGTTTGCCAGTATCCACACCTTGTAAGTTCGGTCTTTGCTACAACAGTTGGTGTGTTCGTGGGTGTGCCGATCTTGGGATATAGCTGAAGTGATCAAGTGGCTGCCTAACCATTGGGAATGTGAGTCTGAATTGCGAATGTTTCTTCATTTTTTTAAGTACTAACTGATGTATCAATTCACCGGAATTCGGAATAAAGAGGTCTTTTATTTTATGTCTGAAAGAGATAATCTAACAGAAAATTGGTACAATTTTTGTGATTGTAGAGGAAAGTTGTATTTTATACGGTGCTAATATATTCAACTTTTCTCTTGTCCCTGAAAATATTCCTTTCATATGATGTTCCCAGAAGTACATTTACACTCCAAATTTCCCCTATGTGGTAAAACAAGATTTTACTTTTAAAGCAACTCCTCGTATGGTGTATGTAATCATCATCCATGATCACTTGGCAGATTCCCTAGAATAACTTCTTCATAACAATCCTCGAAGAGATTTTCTAATGGAAATCAAAATGGAGAATTGGTTCGATATAGAAATAGGGAGCATCAAATTTGTCATGTTAAAAATATGTTCACCTGTTTGCTGTTTTTTTGGGTAGGTAACAAAAAATATGAACTACTAAATTAATAAAATTCTAGAATAAAAGGAGAAATGGATTCATTTGAAAAATATATGAAAAATTTAGGAAAAAAATTCAGTGCTGTGCTGTCCTAGATATGTTATTGAAGAAGACAAAGATGGAAACGTGAAGCAATTTTGAAAGTTTACCCATCAATTAGAGAATATTTTAAACTATTGAACTCAAATGGTAATATCAGAAATTTGAAACAGAAAACATAAATGAGTTTCCATGCTTTTAGAATTCATTAATTATTACTCGCAGAATATCAGAGCAACGCACTTTCCTTTATTCTTTTATAGCAAGAAGTTCCCCTTATATAATGGATTCCTAAGCTTCTGTTATTTCACACAAAAGGCTCCTGCAAACTTACAGCGCAAATCATGAAGGGCCCTTCGCTGCATTTCACTTGTGCAATAATCTTTGCAGTTCTTGTATTTGGTTAGTATTTCTTTAAACACTCGAATGTTTATTTTTATCATTTATTTTCTTTCTGAAACAAAACAAAAAAAAAGAATTCGTAATTGAATTAATAATTTGGGATAATTTTCGTGCCGCAGGAACTATATTTGAAGATGAAGCATTCAGAGTTGAAGGAAAACTACCTCTGCCAAGATGTGAAATTGATACCGATTGTTTACCAGTTTGTCAACATTGCAAATTCTGCGCTTGCGTCAGTACTTGGTGCGTCCGTGGCTGCACCCCAGATCGAAAGCTTTTGATGGAACCTGTTATTTGATAGTCAAATGAAAAAGATAGAGCATGGATTTGGCTTTGGCTTTGAAGTAGTAGATTAAAGTTTCTACCAAAGTTCCCAACACCAAAGAAGAAAGCTATAAATATATATGGTGATTTGCTCCTTCTTTTGATATGTTTTCTTTGTGGCAGTGAAATTGAATTATGTTTTTCATAGAAACTATACATTTCCCCAATGATTAACAAAAGGGATTGAATTATCTTTTTATTTTAATTTATATATATTAAAAAAAAAGAAGTAGAAGAAAGAGTTCTTGTAGAAGAAGATTTATATAGGTTCTCACTTTGGATTTGTTAGCCTAAGTAGTTAGACTTTTATTTTCCCAAAAAGATAAAAAGGTAAAAAATTATAAACCTACTATTTCCGTATTTTATGATTCATAACGAGAAGTGAAAGGCAATCTTGCCCTATGAAAATGAAAAATTTATGACTTTATTTTAATTTTTGTACTCTTAAACAACATGATTTTCCAATCAAAATTAATTTCATTACACTTATTAATTAGTGGTATCAGAGTGTGGGCCTAATAAGTGCTCAGAGGTAGGTTTGGTATAGCCCAAGAAGTTGGTATTATAACAATGGCCCAAAAATATATTTTTCCAAGAAGTAAATTTTCATAATCTCGAACAGAAAACTCCCTTTAAATAGTAGTTAAAACACCTTAATTTTCACTAACCATAACAAATGATGAAAAATGCACCATTCAAGCTGGTTTTCATGATTGCTTTCATCAAATGGTACTTACTCTCTCTTTCTCCAAATTACTTGTCAAATAGTTTTTAATTTTATATAGAGTTTTAAACAATAGTTCTATCAATTTAGTGCATTTAAATAAAATATTTGTGATCGTAAAAAAAACTTCAATAATAATAATCATCGAAATATTCTTCTTCAAGATGGAGAATTTGGGGAAGAAGGATCAAAGTGTCTCCTCCAAGATGCCAAGTCGATGGAGACTGTTTAGAAGTATGCATGCCTTGTAAATTCTGCAAGTGCTACAATAGTTGTGCCTTCGTGGCTGCGTCGGTGGTAGAATGCTAAAATTGAATGCCCTCATTGGGATTAGGTCGAGTGATCCAATGATCAGTCCCATAAATAGTTTCAAACAACAGAGAGGACCGATAACATAATTGGTCCAGTGATTTTAATCAGCAGTATTTTGACAAAATTTTGAATATATTTAACTTTTTTGAGCTATCTTTTCTTCTTCTTCTTCTTCTTCTTTTTTTCTCCAAAGCTTCCCAAAACTATATTCTGATTATTGAAACTTTGTATGCACTTGAAGGGATATCTTTCATTTTTTCGATCCACTCTAAAGCATGGGAGAAAAAGCCAAGATTTTTATCCCTTATTAAAGGAAAATTGGTTCCTGAACCCATTCCTCACTCATGTCATGTTGATGAAGTGAAACGTTTATATTCCACATAAGATTATTTTTTCCTTTTTTTTCCTTTTGGGAGGGGGAAATTAAGTATTGTATTTGCAAGGGGATCTAGTTTCCCTTAAAAGAGAAACAATTAGGAAAAGAGAACCAAATTAAGAGAGAGAAAAATAAAAATAGATTTTGGCTACCAATTCTATCAAACTCAAAATTTATTTGTTGAGGAATCATTTCGTCATAAGACAAGAACCATAGAGATCTTGTATTAATATAACAAATAATTACAAGTCTCCCCCCCTTCCCCCCTTTTTTTAACCCTTAAAACTCACATAGCACAAGTAATTAATTTCACGCTTAAGTTTCAATGGCTCAATTGAAAACTCTGCAAAATACCTGCAAGGCTATCGAGATTTAAAGAAACTTTAGTGGCTTCCAAGTAAATCGGTAGTAAGTCTCACAAATTCGCATTTATTTGTTTTTTTTTTTTTTTGTTGTGGACTAGATTCATCTAAGAAGTTTCCCTAATTTGATACAAAGCTCCGAAAATAACCATAAGTTTGCAGAGTATAGAACGCATTAGGTAATGCATTTATTTAGCAGATAAGCTTGACTGCCAATGCGTCTTACGTTTAGCAAAAATTTCTCCACTACAACCGGAAGACGGCATAGACTAATGCGTTCTTGACACGTCAGAAACCCCCCCCAAATTCCTTAGAGGTTTTCTGATCTATTCGGCTATTCCCAATTGATCAAAAACAACGTCGCCGGTCTTGCTTGCTCCTGCTCTGCCGGGAAGCCGTACCTCACGCCCGTCGATCGCAGTCTAGGGGTAAGATATATATACTGGTCGTTCTTCTTCTGCAACTTTTGATTATCTTCAAAATTCGAACTGAGAATAAAAGAATTTTCTTATTTTGAGTCTCAAAATCTCGGGCAGTTAATTTGCGTTTGTTGGGCATCATTCATACGCTTGATCACTTATTAAGTCCTAGTTGAATAAAATTGTTATGTTAAATTCTCTCCTCGAAACATTCCGCTAGCGAATTTTAACTTCAGTTCTTGACTCAAATCCAGATTTATGGCTGTTTCATATGTAAAACTTATCTATGCATTTAGATATATACATTTTCTTCCATTTCTGCTTTGGAAATTTTAGATTTTGCAAATATTTTATTTGTATATTGACGTATGATAGTTCAAGTAACTATAGGTGTTTTCCGGCTTTAACTTTACATATTTCCTTCTAGCGCCTAGAAAGGTGGTTCAGTTTCCTGTTAGTTAGCGGCTTTAGTTACACAGTGAAAAGGGTTTTCAATTCATTTGAGGTGGGAAGGGTATTGCAGCTCCTAATTGATACGTTAGAAAGAGCCGGCAAATCCGTGTGCCTAATTAATATATTGGTGATGCAGTTATATTATCCCGCATGTTTTCTCCTCTTAAGTCAAATTTTTTTGCACCGCCTTGGTGTTCTTAAATGGTGTAATTAGTTATGGTAGGTGTTCACTGCTGGATATGCTTCTGATAGTGTTTTGCAGGTGGTAAGTAGTAACATGGATGGGGATATAAAGAACATAAAGAAGTGGATTGTGATATATCCTGTGTATATTAATTCAAAGAAGACAATCGCTGAGGGTAGGCGGATTAATGTAAGCAAAGCATGTGAAAATCCTACATGTGCTGAGATTCATGACTGCTGTCTTTACCTCAAACTTCCATCAGCAATTGAGGTCTGCCTATTGTCATTTTCAAGTTTTTTTTTTTTTATTTTGTGTGTGTTTGGTTACATATAGGTGGAGCAGTTATATGTTTACATTATTTTAATAGATTGATAAGGCATATCCACGTGATTTTATGCAACGAGGAAGAGTGAGGGTGCAGTTGAAAAAGGAAGATGGAAGCTTTTTCAATCCAGCCATTTCTTCTAGTAAGCATTATAGCAAAAAGTTTCGGTTCTTTAATCTTTGCAGTAGATTCCTCTCTTTATTTTATGCTTTGTTTTAGGGAAACAGCTCAACAGCATGCTGAATAAGTTCTTTTTGTTTCTAACATAAATGAAGCAGGATCTCTTGCACTTTTCTTTTACGGGATAAAGTAATTCTCCAGTTTTTACTCAAATAATTTTTGAGAATCCGTTTCTGCTTCATCGTGGAGAATAATTTGGTGCCACAATGTATACTGCTTATGCGCCAAGTGTTTGGGAATGCTTGTGATATCTGTTTGTGATTTTGTGATAACAAAGTAAGGAAAAAGTTTATCATCCTCTGCTCTCACCTTTCTGATTGTTTGATTGGGTTTTTGGGGTGTGGAAATTAGTATTGGTTTTACTGCATCACACTCAATTAAGCATTTAGATAAATAGTCCCCATTGTCGTCTAAGTATCCTGAATCAGGAATGTAGAATTGTTGGGTTTCGTATTGAGTAAAAGATTCTATGCTTTATATACAAAAAGGGAGTTGCTGATCAACCGAAATGTTGCGGGCACCAACAAGCCTTGTGAGAAGTGGATATAAGCTTTGGCATTAGCTGTGGTGAACAAGATTAAGAGGGTACTAGCGAAGCTATTTACGAATTATAAATTGCTCTTATTGCTATTGGGATTGTACAGAATATTGGAAATCTTTGTATTCATGCCAATTTTCCTCCATTGTTTATAAGTTAAAATATTTGTTTTTTGAGAAAAATTGGTTTACTTAGTAAAATCTTATGATTTTCTAATACCAATGTGATGGTAGACCAAACAATTCTCATTTGTTGTTCCAGCACATGAGAATGAAGGCAAATGATCCACTCTTACCTGTTCTTCTTATTCTGGTTATTGAGGTTTAAGTTGGCTTTCATGCAAACCGAGCTTTCATGTTGGTTAAAAGATCTTTGTATTGATAGTGGGAAGTGCATGTTACAGCATCTTTTTGGTATCTATGTTGCATGGTGGGCTTCCTGCCATTTATCCTCTTGGTTTTCCTTGGGTTCAAAATGCAGATAACAGGCCGTGTGTATATGTAAGGGAGAAAGTTAAGAAAAAGTTGGCAAGTTGAAAGGGAGTATAGATTGGAGTAAGAAAAATGACCTTGTCTTTAATAGTGACTGTGGAGAAAGGGATCAGGTATAGATTGGAAGTCTTGCTTGACAAGTTCTGCTGTCAATGTCGGTGTGCATTGGCCATTGTCTTCTATAAGACAAACACCAAAGCCTCCAGATATGTAGTCAAATGAAGAAGCAACACACACACACACACACATTTCTAGGCAGCATTATGAGGGAAGATCTGGATTTTAGGAGGGTTTGTGGTAATTGAGAAATAGAGATGGCCTAGAGCTGTTAGCATTGCTTTATGGTCAAGCATCATACATTCTACCATGGTAGGACTCGTCCAAATTAATCATGTGCCAGGAACCAGATTTGAACTGGTGACACGAGGATTTTCAGTCCTCTGCTCTACCGGCTGAGCTATCCCGGCTAAGTCCCAATGTAGCATCCTCATGCTATTAGAGGACAGGGGTCTATGTCAATTAAAAAGGCGAAAGAGGATTAAAAGGTTTTATCTAGGTACTGGAATTTCTTGGATCTTAAAAAAGACGACTTTGTAAGTTTAAGTATGAGTAATGATATCGATTGAAAATCATTCAAATGGGGATTTCTTGCTCAAAGATAGGAATGTTGAACTTTTGGTTAAACCGTACTGCACCTTAGTTGCTGATGATAATGACTTCCCCGCAATGGAATTTGGTAGAAGAAAGCAGTTATTGAAGTATAGTTTTGTGCTTTGAGATCTGTTTGAAGTGGTACTAGTACTAGCTCATGGTAATTTGCCAGGAAAAGGGAAATTTTGGCCGAGTACTGTATATTATGTTCTAAAGGTGAAGACCAGTGGCTGATCTATCCAGGTGATGTGACTTATATTAAGATGATCTTATGCGTATTGGTAATTCAGGTGGATATGCACTATGAGGTGTTGTGCAACCCTTGATATTCTATGGCTAACTAGGAAGAATACAAGGAGTATGACTTCTGATATAATGACAGTGTTAACTTCTAGAAAATAACAATATTTTATATTAGAAAGCTTCTATTTGTTATGATAGTGCTTTTCAATATTTTAGATATTCTAACTGTAGAAGGGAGATAATCTGTTCTATATGGGAAAAATGGAGTACTACATTGGATATGCTTTTCTCTTCTATATGGCAAAATAGGGAGAATACAAGGAGTATGACTTCTGCTATAATGACAGTGTTAACTTCTAGAAAATAACAATATTTTATATTAGAAAGCTTCTATTTGTTATGATAGTGCTTTTCAATATTTTAGATATTCTAACTGTAGAAGGGAGATAATCTGTTCTATATGGGAAAAATGGAGTACTACATTGGATATGCTTCTTTCTTCAAAAGATAATGTTTAAATTAATTTCAGTTGAGGCTATGCTCTTAATTAGCTATTGTAGAAAGTTGAACATATATCCTTAAGTTGATCTCTGCCGGCTTTCTCTTGTTTTGGCTGGTTTGTTTTTGTTGTTTGAAGTCACTTGTATAACTATATTTTTCTCTGTCGGTGTTCTCTTCTCAAAGACTCGAAATCTATGTTGTAGGGAAACAACTGATGATGCAGATAGCAGAGTTGGTTCCTAGGCATCCAGGTAGAACTAAGAAGCAAGAGCCAGCATCATCCTCTACATCTGGTCCATCAAAATCTGGAAAGGGCGGGAAAAAGAAAAGATAATTTGGTTGTTTCATTGTAGTCATAGCAACACTGAGTCGGTTCGAGGGTTTGTTGATGATATTGATTTGTCCTTGGTATTAGAAATGATCCCACAGGAAGCGTAAGGTCTGCGTTTTCCTGCATCCGATGTGCCATCTTGCATTACGACTTAGGGAACTCACTAAGGTAGTGCGAAACTAATTGAAATTGAACTTTTGACCTTGATTTTGGTCTCAAGTGCAATATTTCAGCATCTGAAAGTAGGCTAATGGTATATGCATTGGTTTCATGGCAGATGAAGTTGGAATTCATTTGTAATAATTGTATGTATACCAAAATGTTTTGTGGACAATTGTTGAAATATTTAGCATTTAGCATGAGCATTCTGATGAGGTCGCTTTTCGATTAGTATGCATTTTCTAGTTAGTAGTCACCCTTCATAGAGATAAAAAGAAACAAAAAAGACTGTTGTGTCGAAATTCAATTATTACGCCCAAATGCGTCTGTAAATCGACCTTTAAATCAACCGCGGGGGGCGCGGGTGGGTGGTGGAAGGAGAGGAGGGGTGGTCTGTCACAAATCCCTGAGTTAGAAATGTTGAAATTAATCCTGCTTCATGTTTATATAAGTTTTTTTTTAATTTAAAAGTTACAAATATACGCTTCCACTAATTACTCTCTTGGTAAACAAAAACAAGTTGGTAATTTGTATAGAGTCTCGTATGTTTCTCCTAAACTTTTGTGTCAAGCCCAAATAGGATATGCAATTCTAAAAGGAGTAAGTATTTAGGTGCTACTTAATTTTTTCCTCGTATACATGCGAAAGAGGCAGACAACAAGATTAGAAACTGTAAAAATTGTCCAAAGCAATTTGGTAACCATTTAATTTTACGCAATTTGGCAACAATTTAATATTCTGTAAACACTAATTTGGAACTATTCCATATTAAGAATAACACAAGCAATATGAGCCTCAATTTTTTTTTTTTAGTACAGCAGAAAGAGGTGGTCGTCTATGATGTTCCAATGGAGAAGATGAAAAAAATACTTAGTGAACCTTACATAGTTGTAGAAGATCACGAAGAAGAATGTTTATTGCATATCCTTGGCCCAATGGAGAAAATGGAAAATAATAAAATTAGATTATGGAAATAATAAGAATAATGTTTCAATGAAATGTCATATTTAGGACACAGAATTTTCTAATATAAACGTACCTTAAATACTCTTATTTGCAAAATTTCAGCCAAATTAAATTGTACAAAGATTACTATATGTAAAATAAGATTAATTACCATACATATATCTGCGTATCCAAATCAAAGTGTGGTACTATTTTCATTCGAAATAAAATGTCACTTTCCTATTAATTTTAACTTGGAAAGTGAACTTTCAATCAACCAAATGAAGTAAATATTTATAAGAAAATACTCCATTGTTTCCTACAAATACAACTCAAATATTCACCCAAGGAAGACATAAACTCTGGTAAAAGAAGAAAAAAACGCAATAAGCATGATGAATAAGCCTTTGCACTTGGTTTTCATGGCTGCTATCTTGCTTCTATCTACTGGTTCTCTCTCTCTCTCACTCTCACTCTCTTTATTTAGCTGTGCTTGTAGATGCTTTTTTCTTTTTAAAACAAATCTATGTATAGTTCCATCGATATCTTAATGATTTTTTCTTTTGGGGTGGTTTGATAGGTTGGCCATTATCAAAGGCTAAAACATTTGATGATTTGCGGAAGTGCACAAGTCTTGCAGACTGTCAAGATCTTGATTGCCCTTCTCCCTTTCGTATGATTTGCTATTATGGCCATTGCGTTTGCTATCCCCTTCCATCGCATAAGGCCAAGAAACGACCTGTTGTTGGCGACGGAACGACCAAGAAATTTGATGATTAATTATCAGTATGAAGATTTGCTTTATCTTGTTATAAATTATGAAGGGAACTCAGTAGTGTTGCCCTGTGAAAATTTAAAATTCTACCTTTCCAATATGTAGAAAGAAAATCTATCTTATAGTGTCTAATTTTCATATATGCCTTGGTTGTTGTTTCCTTAATCTTTTCTTCTTCTTTTTTTAATGGTGGCTTGATGGTTATTATCTTGGTATGGGGATTTGTAAAGTGAGCAGGAAAGTTAAACTTTACAACAAAGAATGTTCATTGGTTTGGTTTAGATAAAAATCAGTTTGTTATTTAGAGAAAATTCAGTTTGGAGAAATTTTTTTTTAGAATCAAAACCAAACAAAATAAACACTAAAATCAAATTTCTACAAATCAAATTTAATTCAGTTTGGAGAAAATCAAATTTTTTAGAAAAAAAATTTGTCTACCATTTTGAAGTAAAAAAAGTTTTTTTTTTAAAAAAAATTTGACTAAAAGTCAACTAAAAATAATTAATTTTTTTTAAAAATTAAAATTTAGTTTTCAGTTTGGTTCGGGTTGGGAGATTACCAACCCTAAATAAACCAAAATATTATTTGGAGAAAATAACCCGAATCAAACTGAAATTTTTATAGAGAAACTTGAACAAAAAATTGAATTAAAATTCAGTTTGGTTCGATTATTCAGATTTTTTTAAATAGTGAACTGACCTATTTATGACGAAATAAAAAGTTCAAGCGAATAAGGAGTTGATGAATTCTAGAACTTAAACAACGTGGTTTCTCATAACAACTAACGTGAAATGTTTTATAAAAGAATTACTAAGGTATATAAAATTACAATATGGATTGATCTAGTAGGTCTTAGACCAGTGGACTAGTAATTTGTTTTACATTCTTGTTTATGAGTACAACTAGTATATTTCACTTGTTTATTATGTTTTGAAAACATAAATGTTAAGCGTATGATAGTTTTATTAATACAAAATAATTTTCATAAAATGTTGATATTTTTTTCCTTCAAATATTTAAATATTTTATAAGATCTTCAAATCCCCAATGTAACACTTATTTCATTCATTTTTCAACTTGCAATCGATTGTAAATCAAAATTTTAATTAATTTTAAATTATTGCAATTAGATTATGATTCCAAATCCTAATACAAATTTAAAAATAAAAAATTAATAAAATAATATTTAGTAAACAATAAATTATTTTTTAAAAATAAAATAGAAAAAAAAGAAAACAAGGAAAAAAAGGATTGAGTAGCATCCAAGCCGTATGGAAATTTTTTGAAAAATAAAAATAAAAAATAATCAAAAATCATATTATATCAATAAGATCGTTTTGTGCTTATCAATGCTCTTTGAGAAAGTACTTAGAGAAAAGTAGGAGATTTTCTTTAAAAGGAAAAAGGAAAGACAGGAAATGTAAACATATCAATTGGCTCCCCGAGCGCCACCGATAAGGGCAAATTAGGAATTCTCGTAGATTTAGGCGTGCAACAGGAGAAAACAGCCGGAAGAATCCAACAATTCACGGTGGAAGAATGGAGATTAACTCAAGGAACTTTGAAAATGAACGTGGATGCAGCACAAAATACTGGAGCGGGGTGCCTTTTACGTGACTATTCTGGGAGCTGTTTGCTGGCTATGACAAATTCTCCGTTCTTTAGGAGTGATTCCTTACGTCATCGGCGCTATTATTGCAGTACTAAATAAGCAGACTGAATATCCATCAATTACGAATATTAGTATTTGGCAGAATTTTTGTCGATAAAAGTTTGTTTTTAGCTTGCAACAAAATACTGGATTGCATAGATATGGCCTGCAGTTTTCCTCAGAGTCCACGGTGTTATCATCGAATTTGTTTTTGTGACGCTGATGATAAGTGCCCTTCTAATACTAAAGCATTAGTGGGCAACCGAGTTCATCATTCGGGTATCATTGAGTTTCGGAGCGGAATCTAATACAATTTAACATTATTCTTATCTGCTTTCTAAAGTGATATTATATATTAAATTGATATTTAGATTATTCCTTATGTACTTGTTGAGATATTTGGTTGCTGTTTAGTTCTTTCTTTGTGTACTAGTCAAAAAATTCGTTTACTTCAAAAAAAGAAAAAATCTTCTGCGGGGACTAGAAGCAGAGTATAATCAAGGCAGCTTACTACCAATTTAAGAATTCCCCAAAAGCATTGGTGTCCACTTCTCTCAATGGTAAATCCTCATCATAAATTGCTTCATTCTTCCCATAAATATGGCTCAAATCATTCCTCGAGGGTGCAGACGCTCAACTAGAAAAGGAGAAAGAGAAGCCAACACCAAAATGGTGAAGAAGTCCTTCAACTTGGTTTTCATGGTGCCCTCTTGCTTCTTTCATCTGGTTCTCTATCTCTCTCTCTCTCTATGTAAAATTATATATATATGATTTTTGTTAATATTTTTGGGTGGTTGGTAGGTTTGGTGAAGGAAACGGCCGCAGGATGTTCATCAACCTGTTCGGGGAATACTACATTGTGTATGTTACTGCAAAAGTAAAAACCAAATTCCAATCGGGTGCGAAAACGGAGTTTGTAAATGCGGTCCAGAAAACCCGGGGATTCCACCTTTAGCAAGGCCGGAGTTTTCTGCCCGCCCCAATTAATTGGAAAATTCGACACATGAATGAATGTTCTTTTCTTTTGATAAAACAAAGGAAATAAACATTTCTTTATCATGAAAAAGTTTTATTATAATTTTTATTGATTATTTCTTCGAACTACGTAGGAGAAATTTATATATTATCTTAAATTTTTTATTAAAAAAAATCTTTTGGTGGACTATAAATATATATTTTATAATTCGACAAAATTTGAAACCATTCAAAGTACTAATTTCAGAATTTGTTCCATTATAGGTGTTCAAATTTGTTCCATTTCTTGGGTCATCAGACTTGAAACTTTCTATTTGATCAAATTGGAGATCAACCCAGACGCAGTTTCTGACAGGGATGTAAGAGCTATCGCGAGTATAAAAATATTTCCTCAGTTTTTTTTTTTTAATATGCGAAAGGGTGGTATACAATATTTATATTCATATAAAAGTTAGAAAAAAATTTTATAAAGAAAGAATAATAAAATCTTGCACGAAATAGGAATTGAACCCTTAACCTCCTTAAGGATTCAATTCTTACTACTGGAACAAGGTCTTATGAGCAATATTTCTTTAGTTTGAAATTAAATATTTAAATATTTATTTTGTTAAAGTAGTCACATATTTTATTTATATTTTTACTATTAACCTCCTTAATTTAAAAAAATTAAAATTTATTAATATGACCGTTTCACAGCTTACCTATTTGACTCTCTTGATTTGAGGGTACTTTTGATTGTGTCTTAATTCCAAATTTAATTACTTTTATTTTTATTCTCTTCTTGTAAAAGAATTCACTCTTATCGGTACGTTTAGTACACATAAATAGTATAACATCCCACCCTATAAATAATATAGATGTGTTCATATTCAAGTGGAGCTCATAATTTTTTTAATATAAATTATTTTAAAAAATTATCATAAGTTAGGGTAATTTATTCTTAAAAATTATTTTAAAATATATTCTTACACATTTTTGACTATTCTAGAATATTCAAATTTTACCAAAAAAAACAAAAGAAGAAGAGAAAGCCCTATGAAAAAGTGATATGCAGGTCATTTTTCTCACTTTTTCTCCACCGACTTTCTCCCACCTTTATATGGCAATTTCTCTTCATTTTGTTGGCATTATTCTTTCTTGTTCTTTTTGTTATTGCTTTTTTTCTTTCTTTGTTTTTCTTCACCTTGCCGACTCTTCTTTTGTTGCTTGGTTTTTTTCTTTGCTTTTTTCTTTCTTCTTGTTTGTTTTTCTCCTTCTTTTTCCACGGATCTCCTCCTTGTTAGTTAAGATAAGTTTTAATGTTATTTTTTATTTGTGATTTCTTTAATTTATTAAGTAGTTTCTTTAAATTTGATAGTAGAAGATATTTTGTAAGAAATTCGCATGTTTAGTAAAATAGCAATAACTCTAACACCTGCTACTATATGAGTTTACAAATCGAAACCCACTATACTTTTTAGTGATATCAACATTTGCTATTCGCAAGTGTGAGTATATATTATTTTGAGAATTACTTTAGTTACTTATTTTTAAATTACACAAGAATTACTTTAGTTACTTGTTTTTAAATTGAAAAAGTTATTTTTACTTGTTCACTAGAAATATTTAGGAGCGGTGCTCCAAGTAGGTATTTATTTGATTTCAAATATTATAGCATTTGAACATGATCTATAAATGTAAGTAATCTTTGGAAAATATTTTCTTGTGTATTTCTTAAAAGTTATGCGCATGTCCATAGCATATTTGGAAAACATTACATTTACATATTTAGACTGGCGGACGATTGTTATTTTAAAATTATAGTGAGATTAGATTTAGTTATAGATTTGGATTCATTTGGAAAAATTGCATAAAAACTCTGTCCTGACCACATATGATTTGGAATATAATGTGAATATGGATATGATGTGATTGAAATATGATTTGAGCCTTAAGTGTCGGTGGCGTGGAACGAATAGACTTTAGATTGCGGATCCACTTGAAATGGGCAAAGTATGTTAGGGATGGCGTAACCCAACTAGTACTGTGTTTATTTGTTTGTAATCACCTAACAGTGAGTCAGGAGAGGATTAATGTTCAGGTTGATCACCAGGGTTGGACTGCTAAGTACTCCAGATCCTCATCCTGGTTTTGTTTTGGGAGGCAAAAGGTATTTGTGAAGTCGAATATATTCACACTGGTGTGTGGATGGTTTTGACTATAGAATGCCAAAATTTGTTCCCTGATAACCTCGTTATTAGTTGTGGTAGATTTATCGTTGAGCCACCATTTCATTGTTTATCATTTTTGAGAAATTTAGTTTGAAACGCTATGCTGATGTGTTTTGATTCGCTCAAACTTTTCAACTAAGCCCAAAACCTCATTATGAAATTTGTACATTATTTTGGAACAAGAAAATTTATATGATATAAAACACTTTTAAACTATTGTGCATACGCATCTACTCTTATATTTTTAAAAATCTCATAATTTGGAAATGCATTGGGACACAAGTGAATTCATTGAGCTTTTCAGCTTACACATGTTTCTAATGCTTCTTTTCAGATGAGTTAAACTATAAGTCAGAGTAGTGATCTTTTGTTTTGCTTTAGAAGTTAACTCAAGGAGGAATGATGTGAAATTTTCAAGTGCACAAATATCGAACAAGTAATAAAGTAGTGAGTACAAGTCGTCCCAACGAGGATTGCTACCTAACTGCAAAATTCTTTTACTTATAACCTAATTTAAACCAAAATAAATGTGATTTTATCTAAAATTTAATTACCAATAAAAATAAATAACAATAATAATAAACACAAAAATCAATAATTATATTAATTAAAAATCAATGGCAATGAATAGACTAAGACACTCCAAATCCAGCTTACTCCTCTTATGACAAATAATTAATTTCTTCAAATTAATTCTCGACTTGGTTAATGGTAAAATTCTTAATTATAAGCTAGACCCAATCTCTTGGTGAAAAGCTCTTAACTTTAATTAATAAACCAATCGTATCTCTATATGATTTTAATTATCAAAGCCGCAAACACCTCTATGGAATTCCATAACTTTTGTTTCCTACTCGTTAGAAACCACACAAAGAAACCGAATCTATCTCTAGTCAGTTTTACGATGTATTGTTATTACCATGATCCAATTTAAACTAGCACTTCTCAGCCACTAGAATAAATTTAAAGACATGTAAGAATTGGCCAGAAACTTACAAGCATTAAAAACAATAATAATAATTAACCAAAATCAAGATTAAAGAAACAATCTTTAATTGAAATAAATTAAATTCATAAGAGTTTCAACCTTCATCGAAGGTCTTAGTCACAAAAGATTTAGCTATTTATGATCCGAATATTCGAAGTCATAAATTTGATTAATATAAAATAAATTAAAAGAATAAAGAAAACAAAATAAGAGAATAGAAGAAGATAATCTACTATTTCTCAAGCTTGCTGCCGGAATTCTTTTCGCTCCCTTTTTCTTCGGTCAACCTTGTCCTTCGTCCCCCCTTCCATCTTGTCCAATTGATTCTTTTTCTCCTTGGCTGCCCTAATTTTGCTTTCTCGGCTGCCCTCAAAATCTCCTCTTTGGCCTGCCCGAATTTCTCTCCAATTGGCTGCCCTAATTTTCTTCCTTTTTGGTTGCCCTAAATTTGCTTCCTTTTTGCTGCCCGATTCTGCTTCCCTTTTGGCTGCCCGAATTCCTCTCCAATTGCTACCCGAAAAATCTCCTTCTTGGCTCCCCCGGATTTCTTCTCTTGGCTGCCCGATTTGTGCTTCTCTTGGTTGCCCAATTTGTGCTTCTTTTTTGCTAACCCAAATTTCTCCCTTGGCTGGCCTAATTTCTCCACTTTTATGTATTAGGAATTTCGATCCATTCCAAATCCTATTTCAAACCAAAGTCAATTTTAGAATCTTTTTTTTTCTTTTTTAAATTGAATCTTTATAAATTTTGGAATGGCATAGTGAATTTTTATTTTCCTTTCCTAACCAAGTATTCTTTCATATTTTCTTCTTTTGACATTACAATTTTGCCCCTGCATCAATAATTAGTAAAATTAGTAAATTAAAGTGTACTTTATAAATAAAATTATCTTAATTAATTCATACTAAGTACATTAATATTTAATTCACCAAAACAAATCAAAGTCATAAGATTTATATCAATTAACCCTTAAATAAGTGAAAAATTAATTCTAAATAATGATTAAAATATGATTTCATCAAGGAATGCATGTGTATGTCTGTCAATTTGTACATTTCTATTACCTCTCGCTAGTTAGAGAGAGAAGCATGTTTTCAGAGATTGAATTTGTGACAATATAAGATACAAAATCTACCTATATATTTATATACTTCCACTGATATTTTCTATAATTGTATCATATTATATTATATGTATATTTTTCTCTGAACACGATTTGTATTTACACACATTAGTGCCAAGAAGTACAATGGTACCTCATTCAGCCATAGTGGAACCTAGCGGAGGGGTTGGAAGTATTACAAATAGAATTTTTCAACTTCTCGTTCTATTCCAATGTCTAATACATAAATTTTTAATAGGAAATATAATTCTATGGAGAAGTAGGAAAGGCTTTTCTACACTAAAACCTAAGGAAAATTCATTCCAGGAGAAGTAGAAATCCTTACAAAATTCTTATAACTATTATAACCTCATAACATTCGATTAAGAAAAATTATAATTTAGCCTTGGATTTTATTTTATTTGATTTAAATTAAGAGATATCTTTATAACTAAATTATGATTCAATACTTAAAATATTTGATATTTTTAAAATTTTTGCGCGAATTTTATTTAAATAATATTAATAAATAAATATTTAATTTAGCCTTTCTTTGGGTAATATTTGATTTATTGATACAATATATTAGCACGGCATTTGGATTATTTCTTATAAAATTTTATTTCATTCTTATATTAAATAATAATTTTATTAAAAAGAAAAAGAATAATTATCCTATTATAACTTTTCCTTCTACAAAATAGAATGGAAAGAGGATTTTAAACCCATTTCGAGTGAAAAAGTATTTCATTTTATTTCATTCTAGTGTACTAAGTATAGCATATGATCCTAAGGCAAAAAAAATCCCATATTCAAAATACCATCCAATTTCACATGACTAACATATTGATCCAATTAGTAATTTTTTTAATTAATAGGAATATTACAACAATCTATCTATATGTATCAAAAAGAAAAAAAAAAGGTTTTTGTGCCATGTTAATATAGGACATTCAATTTTGAAGGAATGAGAGAAGGTGGAAAAGAAGGGTTATTTTCTGGCTACCCCTCCAAAATTTTGAAATTATGTTATTCAGCACAGGAGAAATTTATTTTTTTAAAATAAGTCCTTCTAAATATTGTTTTCATCCGCACAAGATTTTCTAAATTTTTTTTCTTTTGAGCAATGTTATCCAAAATTTCTGTAAAGTATATATTTTTTGTAAAGCTATTGAACGGATGAAGGAACTTCCTCCAATTGAGGCACCTTTTACCTTGTCGGCCTAAGGATGGACAACAATACAGGTAAATTTCTGCCTAATGCGACGAATATGTTGTATACCATTCAGAAAATCAGAGTTACAAAACTGAAGTTCAAAATTACAAAGCTGTTGAACAGAAGAAGGAACCTCCGCCAATTGAGCCATCTTCTTACCATGTCGGCCTTAGGATGGACAGCAGTGCGGGTAGATTTCTGCCTAATCCGACGAATATGGTCAACCAGAAGAAAGGTGTTCTTTGGAGCCATTGATTCTCCTTACCGCGTCAAGGTAGTCACTTTCCAATGTGAATACAGGAAATGCACAACCCAGGCGGATTGCCTCCAACTCCAGCCGTAGTATTGATTGAGTATAGGGCAAGAAGATTGATTCTGCTGTTCTTCAGCTCATGTACGCAAACGGGATATGTATTTAATAAAATTTCTCTTTCAATAATAGTACGGAAATTAAATATTTCCTATATATAACCCAAAAAAAGGCATGATAACGTCTTTGCTTAGCGAAGAAGAAGAAGAGTAGTCAACATGAGCCATCGACTACAAAATTAAACAAAGGGCAAAAAGTGCCACAGACATTCGAACTTTGTCATATTATCGACTTTAGCACTCAAACTAAAAAACGAACGGTTTTGACACTCGAACTTTAAATCGTGATTGACGTTGGCCCTTCCGTCCCACATGACTGTTAAATCTCAAAAGCCGTCTATCATATGCCTATCCACGTGACCAGTATTGGGGGTATTTCTGTCTAATTACATGTTGCCCTTTAGTCTCTCTAATGTCTTCCAATAAACTGATTCAAAATCTACAACCGTCACTCTTGGGTTCAAGAAAAAAATTTTCCATTGCCGTTTCTACATAGTTTTGACATTCAGAATCTGCATCCTCACATTAAAGCTCCACGCAAGGTTCGAAGTACTCTTTGATGAAAGCGGAATGAGCTGGGTCATCAGAAGCAGAGATGAATATCTCGATCCATATATGGTTTACCGTAAGTGAACTGGGTTCTATCTCCATTCGCACTCATCTTGCAAAAATTAGTTTTCTGTGGCCTTACTGTTATGGGTTCCCTCTTTTTGTTTAGAAGTTGTGAACTTTGATGGGGTTTTCATGCTTTTTCTACTCCAAGATTTCATATTTGTTGAAGTAATGCGAGCTGTGTGTGTTTCTGTGATGAAACTTGCTTGGTGAAATTTTTTGTTAACTAAGTTTAATTGACTTTGAAATGTAGTTGCAAAAGATAATCATTTATTATTTTGTGTGTATTGACATCGCATACATGTATTTGCAGAAGACAATTGTGAGTATTTTACTATAAAATTGCATCATGGTGGACACTTTACTGGGGAAGAGTATAGGTGGTATGAAGATGGTGAAGTAGATTACGTTGATTTTTGCAACGTAGATAGGATGTCAATGCATGAAATTGATGCTATGTTAAAACAATTGGGTTACAAAGATCAGACAATGTTGTATTACTATTTGGAGCCTTCCGGGGATATGAAGAATGGGCTAATTTTAGTGCAAGGTGACAATGAAGTTCTAATGATGTGTGCTCTTATAGAGAGTGTTAAGATCATTGAATTATATGCTGACGTTAGGAAAAGAGAGGAGATAATTGAATTGTTGATGCAACTTCCAGAGTTTAAGAGTGAGCAAAGAAAATGCAGTGTTGTGATTGAGGAAATTGAAGATGAAAACACACACGAAACTGAGCCTCATGTTGATGTTTCTAACTGTCATACATCTCAAACATATGATAGAAGTACAATGGTTCAAGGTGTTGATCTTGTTGCTGCGAGCCAGATGTCTGTTAATATGCCAGAATGTAGGCAGCCAAGTCAACCGTTAAGTAATATTGAGGAAGAAGTTGATGTTGTGGGTGGAGAGGGCATTGCCGTAAATGACGAAGTTCTTGACAGTTTCTTCCATGGGGGAGATAATGCTCAAGGGGTAATGGATGAGGGAGATAATGCTCAAGGGGTAATGGATGAGGGTGAAGGGGAGCAAGTTGATGGCCATCAAGCTGCTGCGGTAATAGAACAAGAGTCCTCAGAATTTGATGACAGTTCTGATGCAGATTACGAGATTGAACAATTCAGTGATGATGATTCGTATTGCATGGATGATGAGGTGGTTGATGATGATCTTGCTACAGAGATGGCAGGTCAGAAAAATGGGGGTAAGGCAAAACAAAAAACTAGAGAAGCTTCTCAAGAGACAATGCAAGAAAGCCAAGATGCACTAGCTGAAGATGACATGGAGGAGCATCTTTCTGATGGAAAATTTGATTGCTCGGATTCTGAAGGTGAGCAATTTAGAGGCAGGTACAAATATTTCAATTTTGAGAGGGATATGAGGAGACCTCTATTTAGAGAAGCAGTCAGAAACTATTTGATCAATGAGGGAAAGGCTGGGAAGTTCAGACCAAATGAAAAGGAGCGGGTCAGAGCATCTTGCAAAAATGAGGCTTGTGGCTGGTTTATTTTTGCTTCTGTTGAGAGGGCAACCAAGTGCAAAGATTTAGTGATAAAATCTATGAGATTGAAGCATACTAATTGCTCCCATGAGTGGTAGAGTAAGCACATCACTGCTAGATGGATTGCAGAGAGATTCTTAGAACGAGTTAGAGTCCACAATAAAATTCCTGTGGCTGCAATCAGACAATGCATTGACGAAGAGTACAAGGCTGAGATAAGCAAGTACAAGGCATACGCTGCAAGAAGAATAGCTAGGGAATTAATTTCTGGTTCAAATGAAAATCAGTATGCAACAGTTTGAAGATATGCAGCTAAGTTAAAAATGACACATATTGGCACATCAGTTGAGATAGTTCATGAACCCTTCAAGGAAGCATGTGGGCAGCCTAGGTTCATGAGAATGTATGTGTGCCTAGGGCCACTGAAAAAAGGATTCATGTCATATTGTAGGCCTCTTATTGGAGTTGATGGCTGCCATACCAACTATATGCCGTAGCTATGAAACAGTTAGAAGACTATGATCAAGATGCACATAGATGGCTTGTAACTGGCCCATACCCAAAGCATTGGTGCAGGGCATTCTTTTCAGATCAGACGAAATCTGATATGCTATGCAATAATTTATGCGAGTCTTTTAACTCATATGTTCTGGAAGCAAGAGACCAGCCCTAATAACCATGGTAGAGACAATTAGAATGATGCTAATGGGCAGGATAGAGAACAAAAGAAGCTGGATGCTCAAGAAACAAGATATGCAGATATGCCCAAAAATCAAGGAGCTTGTAGATAAAAATGTAATTGATAGCAGGCAGTGGAAACCTCTATGGAATGGAGTAGATGGCTATCAAGTGGCTGGACCAAGGAAAATGCAATTCATTGTTGACTTAGGTAAGAAGATCTGCAGCTGCATGTCGTGGAAAATATCTGGAATCCCATGCCCTCATGCTATTGCTGCAATGCATAAGAGAGGAGTAAACCTCGATGACTATGTGGATGTCTGTTATAGAACAGATAACTTTATGAAGTTATATGACCATGTTCTTGAGCCAATCAATGGGGGAAAATCAGTGGCCAGTAAGTGATGGGGTATTATTGGACCCCCCGAGGGCCTGCAAACAACCTGGACTGCCAAAAAAGGCTAGAAGACGGTCAGTGGAAGAAATTCAGGAAAGTTACGTAAGGATAAGGAGGAGAATTGTCATACACTGCAAAAGATGCAAGAAATCTGGCCATAATTCTAGAAGTTGCAAAGACAACATCCCTGAAAATGCAGATGTGGAGCACCAAAATAGAGCTGGCGAGGATGAACAGCCAAAACGGAGAAAGGTTAGTGAGAAGGAAACTAATTGCATTCTAGACTGCTGTGGAACATTACTAATTCTAATTTTCCTTGCAGGCTCCTACCAGAAGAACAACACATTCCTCTGATATGCCACTTCCAAGACCAAAGAGAGCAAATAAAAGATCTGAGTCAGTGAAGAAATAAATGATTAGTTTTAGCAGTAGATGCCTTATGGCTTTGGACTTATGTGGATGTATTGTGGATCTGTAGTTGAAATATTTTGTCACATGTTAAACAAATGAATCTTTTGTTAATGGGGCGGTGTATTTTGACTGCTTTTACCTTGTTTATATCAATGTAAACCTTGTTTTTCCTTGGCTTGGCTTTGGTGCATGTTCAATGGCAATATTTTTAGGACAGTTTCATTTTTTATTGCATTGGAACCTGGCCTCATGTGCAAGCATTTTTGGAATATGAAACACAGTCTGAAACTAACAAGTTAGCTCTCAGACAAAAGCTCTGCGCCTGTAATGTACATAGAAGTTCACAAATTTACATTCACCACAACACATTTGGAAGCAATTGTCATGGAAGTTTTCTATCTTCAGCCACTAAATTAGCAAAAAAGATAGAACCAAATGCTAAAAAAAAAAAGAAAAAGAGGGCCTACTAACACTGGCCTTACTAATCCCCATCCCAGAAGCACATGGACTAACTCCAGTAGACTATCGTCCAGAGAATCACAAAGGTAACAGCAACCCATCTAAATCTACATCTTAACTTGCGCACTTCGACTTCAATTTCTTGTTTTTTGTTCCTCAGCTTCTCAATCTCTTCTTCAAATTTTTTCCTGTCTTCAATAGCTGCCTCAAGCTCACGCTCCACTCTGTCAATCCACTTTAATAGTCCAGGTATTACTTCCAAAGATCTGTCGCACATTTCTGGATCCAGCCACTGGAAAAAACTGCATCTCTCACCCTTCAAAAATCAACCAAATAACAATGCAATTTACCCAAAAAATTCCCTCAAAACTATCATTCACATGATTCAAACTAACGAGGAGAAATATAAAAGCTTACTTGGGAATATCCACAACTTGCAAATCTTCTAGAAGGGTTTTTATTGGTCCAAGAAGTCCTCAGTGCACAGATCCTTCCACAGTAACAGTTGGGTAGCAAAAACTTTGTTGAGGAACTTGACATCCCTGCAAACTCGGTTGGAATTAATGGAAAAGGAAAAGAAAAAGATGTAAAAACTTGGGGTTAGGTAGAATGTTGACTTTTGGTGGCAAAATAGTTTTAAGACGTGCTTGGCATGTTGGCATGTGATCAAGATAGTAGAGGGAAATATTGGCGCCATTACATCACCTAAGCTGTCGGACAAAAATAGCCTCCAAGTTGGGCATGTGATAGACGGCTTTTGAGATTTAACGGTCATGTAGGACGGAAGGGCCAACGTCAGTTATGATTTAAAGTTCGAGTGTCAAAACCGTCCGTTTTTTAATTTGAGTGCTAAAGTCGATAATATGGCAAAGTTCGAGTGTATGTGGCACTTTTTGCCCTTAAACAAATGAGCAACCATTCCTTGACCTATTTGCCCTAATAGGTCTAGAATATTACAAAATTATCAGGACCCATTATCCTGGTCCGGGTATGCCCCGTTCGCCAAAAAAAGCTTATATACTCAAAATATTTATAAATATCACAACCAAAATATCAATCAAATGAAAAATTTGTATCAAATATAAAATATTATCATTATACAAATTATAATAACCATATAAATTAATTTCATAAAAAATTTAATATTATTTAACACTAATTGTCAAACTCTTACTACTATGCAATACTTATTATGAAATATATATAAATATTTTTGCATATATTTGGTGGGTATATATATAATTCATTATATATTATTTATAAACGGGTTTGAATATATCCAGCCCGCACCCATTCCGATTGTTATATGTTCTAAACAGACTTGGGGAGGGACCGATTTGGATATGAAAATGCATGTACCAGACCTATTTTCATTTTTGCCGAATTCGAATCCAGATCCGAGTATACGCCCAACCCATTGTCGGGCCTAATTCGCGCCACTATGCAATGAGCATCCTGGATCCCAAGCTTCTATCAGTCGCCTGGCCATGACCCACAGCTGGCTGCAGATCAGTTACTTAACTTCTAATAATACGAAATTAGGTTTGTAAAATTGATAAATTTATAGTTCTGATGTCCATTTTAGGACTAAACAAAAGAACTGTGAATGGAAGCTAGTTTCATTTTCAAGGCACTAAATAAAAACAACTTTAAGAGAACTCCAAATTGGTGAAAATTGGCATTCCTTTAGCTGCTTTAGATCAATCAAGTAAAATCTAAAAGCCAAAAAAGATCACTCGTAAACATGTTGAGGGGCACAAACAATGCTACTCGGTCTTATTTGAAAAGAACTCTGCCAAGTGTTTGACAAGAACTTTCTCTCATGCAAGTGAGACAGCAATTGCAGGGATCAGAGTTAACACTCCAGTAATTCCCCACATCCATCCTTTCCCCACATCAAGGAGAACTGCCATGGAGCCAAACAAACCAAAGGAAGCACATATGACTCCAAGTTTCCCAAGGAGCGCAGAGTACTTGTTCTTGTATATCATAGAGATCAAGGCGCTGGTGAATCCAAGTGCATTAGATAAAGCTATAATTTTGAATTCTCCAGAGTGTTCTGAACCAGTTGAAGCAGCATTCCCCGTCAGGGTAAGAATAACCTGTCCAGCGATTGCAATGCTTATCTCGGCCAGTTTAGGAATACAAAATCCTTCTGGCTTAGATACTCTTATCTTCCCACAGACAGTCCAGACTGGTTTCTTGATGTCAAAGCAATCAAGTTCCCGATCAAGGCCTTCTCCCCGGCGAAGCTTTTCCTGGAAAAGACCAGCTTCAGTATCATAATCTCCAGTAACATCTGCCTCTGATATTTCCTTTCCTGATTTCCCCATTGCTGCCTCCAGAAAAATTGCCCGATGCCTTTCCAGGGCAACAACAGCTCCAGCATCAGAATTCTCCACCATCATGCCTCCGTCATCTGCCTCTGATATTTGCTTTCCTTTTGCAACCGTTCTCTCTGCTACTTCCAACACAATATGCTTTTCCCCGGCAGCGCCAGTTTCAATTTCATAAAACTCCCCTCCATCTGTGGAAAAAGAAGGAATCCTTTGTACTAACTTTCCATAAACATATGTTTTCTCAGCAGTACCAGCTTCAATATCCTCGTTCGACGAAGACATTTTACCAAATCGCACGTAAAATCACCGTCCGCACCAGCTGGATGTGGCTGTAATAAAATTTCCACTGGTATTTTGCGATCATTAAAGACCAAGCGTACGAGTAAGCATCCGCTTATAAGGTCCCATAAAAAAGAAAGAAGGTCCCAGGAAAAAAAAAAGAAAAAGAAAGAAAGAACATGAAATTTTCCAGGAAAAGAAAAACTAAAAATATGACCTTCCTGCAAATTTCTCTTTTGAATTGTGTATGGGAGTTCCCAATTAGTTTTTCCACACTTTGGGGCCCACATTATCCGCCTTCCGCTGGTTCCACGTGGGGTCGATCGTTGATCGTCCTATTTCAAAAATATCTTGAGGGATAAAACTTAATTATAAAGAGTGAAGTTTAAAATATTTAAAGTTTCAATACTGAATTTAAATTTGAAGAATAAATTAATTAATATTAGGTGATTAACTATTACCAAATTTTGAAATTTGAAAAATTTATATTTGATTTTTTTGCTCAATTTTTTAAAAAAATTGTTCAGCTTTCATAATCTTTAGAAATATTTTATTGGTAAAAATGAAATTTTAAAAATTTTTATTCTTGATGAAGAATCAATATTAGTTTTATTTTTAAAAATAATAAAAGTTTTTTAAAAAATATGAAATAATAATACTTTTATTTTAGAAATTAAAAACATATTTTCTTATAATTTTTTATTTGAAATGATTATTTTTAGTTTGTTTTATTAATATATATATATATATATATATATATATATATATATATATATATATATATATATAATAATTGAATAAGTAATCAGTACATTCAAACTTCATACTTAAGTTATATTATTTCACATAAAATTTATAAATACAATTAAGTAAGTTTTAAATAATTAAGTGATTAGTAAAATTTGTTACAAAATACACTTAAAAAATTAAGCACTTAATAGCATATGTTATGAAACACACTTAATTTAATAAGTATTTAATTAATTATTTTTAAGTGCTTAATTGGTTTATTAAACAAGCCCTTACTTTCTTTTTTAGTTTTGTATCAAAATATATGTCATCTTTTCATATAAATGTTTTATTAATTATGTTAGCCCTAAGGACAAATCATGTAGTTTTGATTAATGACAAATATTGACGATGACTAATATGCTTATATGTTGTATGATAGGTTTTGTGAATTAAGAAGTTTGAAGTCTCATTGCCTTGAAGATAAAATGCAAGAACAACTCCAATATGTCAAAGTGATTGAAGATTGAAGAGTTTGTTCAAGATTAATGAAGGTTTTGAAGACATGAAGTGTAGGTGACATGTGATTAATAGGTAAATATTGTAAACCCTACACTCTTAAGTCTTGGAATCTATGAGTTGCAATTGAGAGCACAAAACTTGATTTAAAATGGTTTCAATGGTTTTGAACTTACCTAAATTATCAAGTTTTCATAAATGGTTTTTGCACATAAAAGATCTTTAATGACTTATCTTTGAAGCTAGAATATTTTTCAACTTGTTTGAATTGATTTAAACATGTCTTGACAAAGTTTGAAAAATTCTGATGCAAAATCGGTCATCCGAAATTTTTCTGCACTGTGAACAACAACACTATTTACGTGAACAGTGACACTGTTCACATGAAAAATACCTACTATTCTCCAGAGAAATTCGAAAGAAAATTCGGACGCATGGAGAAAAATTCGGTCGTCCGAATTTTTGTGAATAGTGAATAAACAGTGCCTACTGTTCACATGAACAGTGCCGACTATTTTTCCAAAGAAATTCGGAAGAAAATTCGGACACTGGAAGAATTCGATCGTCCGAATTTTTGTGACCGGTGCATGAACAGTTCATGAACAGTACCACTATTCACATGAACAGTGCATGAACAGTACCTCTGTTTACATGAACAGTGTTTTCTAAAACTAGCCGTTACTAGCCGTTTTATGGCTGTTTAAATTGATTTTTGAATTCTATAAAAGTCATAAACTCCAAATTTTTTATAAGAACTTTGAACTAAACAAATCTCATATTATCTAACTTGTTTTACATCAAATTGAATTGAAAAGCTCTCAAATTGACTTGTGCTCAAAGGTGTACATTCAAGATTTCAAAGGCAAAGTGTAAAGGTGCAACATTGTGTAAAAATCTACCTACATGTGGTAACATCTACACATTCTTATCTCCTTATTAAATTGTGTTATTTTCTACTAGCTCATTTACAAGGTTATCTTGTGACATAAAACCCTTTTGTGTTAGGGTGAGCCATAGACTAGATTAATCAAGGTTGTAGTGTAAAACCCGTGTGAGGGTAAGCCTTGGATTAGATTAGTCTTGAGGTTGTCTTTAGATATAAAACCCTTGTGGAAGGGTGAACCTTGTTTGTATAATTACTAGAAGAGGTTGTGAGTGTAAAACCATAATGTGGTTAGCCTCTTATGTAATTGTTGAAATTGAGCATATAGTAGATTGATTGAAACCCTTGAGTGTGGACTCAAGGTAGTAGATGTAGATCTTGGAGAGATCGAACCACTATAAATCGTGTGTTCATTTGTTTATAGCTTTACTTGTTTACATACTTATGTTATTATTATTTGTTCTTAGTTGTTGATTGATTGGTTGTGAATTTATTGTTTGATCATCTTGTCTCAATCATTAAATCACATATAAACTTAGAGTTTGTAAATTTGAAGAAGAACTTTTATTAAGGCAAAGGATTTGCAAAACAGGAAAAGATTTTGATAATTAGCCTAAGACCTAATTCACCCCCCCTCTTAGGTCTTTCAAATTATTTTATTTTTAACTTTAATTTTTTAATTAACTATTTAAATATTTTTTTTTAAAAAAAATTATTAGTTTTCCAACCAACCATTTAAATATCAATTTTCAATATCAAATTTAAACTTAACACACTAACTAGCTGTTTTTAAATAAGCATATTTAGATATCTATTAATTTTTATCAAATTTACTAAAATTTTAATTTTCGTGTAAAAAAGAAATAAATATAACATATATTTATTTTCAAACAAACTTATAGAAAGGAAAAAAAAGGAAGAACTTACGTTGGACTTTATTACAATAGTATATAATTAGCCAAACCCTTACGATGTAAGATATATTTTAAAAATAAAAACTGTTAAAATTAGATTTTCAAAAGATATGTCAAAAAAGAAACATTTTTACCACTCAAAATGTATGTGTTTAGTGAAAAAAATTAACTAAAACAGAATATTAAAATTTTATTTCTTAAAAAATATCAAATACCTTCTTTCTCATCTTAGACTTTTAATATATAATTTCTATCTCTTTTATTCCTCTCAATATAAAATTAAGAGTAATATTAATTATATTAAATCTACTTTTTTATTTTTTAAAATATTTAAGTACTAATAAACTCTTTTATGAATTGTAGATTACTCTTTCAACTCATCTCATGCCACGACACTTATTCCTGTCACTATAACGTTGAAATTTCTGACAAATTTGAACGTTTTTAAAGAAATCCATGGTTGTTCCTCCACTCTACTTGCGTGGACAAAATAATGCTGATTAAAAAAATGAATTTCAAGCGATTCTTACGCGGAGCTTGCAATGTTTCGCTCTCATTGATTTTTTTTAAAAAATAATTTCTAGAGTTTGATGGATCATTCAGCAATAGTAGTTTTTTTTTTTTAAAAAAAAAAGAAACTTTCCTTAAAGCTTATATGCCTCCATCACTGTATTTTTACATGCAATTTAGATTGGTATTGATGAAATTGTTGAGGAAATTTAAATTAATTTCGTTGCATAACTTAACTTAATGTAATTTTTAACTTAATTTAATGTGATTTTTTACTTTGATCTCATTCTTTTTTTTATAAAACAATTCGTTGCGTAACCTCTTCTGATTTACCGTATGATTCCGGTTTCATACTATCCTTAAATACAATCCTCAAATACAATCTTGATTGGCATGCTGCACGCGTGTTGGCTTGTAATTGGCTGGCAACGCATGTCTGTGAGTTTAAGAATATTAGGGGGTCGCCGCTTGAGAATTCAGGCCACCAAGAGAAAAAAATCGTTGTGGGTTCTCACTTTCCGAACATGTAAGGGTCCCACTTTCCCGGAATCCCTTTTTCTCCACGCGGGGTCCTTGATTTTTTTTTTTTTTCTTAAGTAAAAGCTTAATCTTTTATTTCTTCAGAAGAAAGAGATGGAAGCCAGTGCCTCCTCCACTATCATAGAGGAGAGAAGGGGGAATTTGGGAGAGGGACTACAACGCGGCTTCCTTGATTTTGTATTGTTTCATAAAATATTCACATGAAATAAAAGATAAAATAAGGAAAAGTCATTTCGTGATGGGACGTTGAGGTCAAAAAATGTACGGTATTTAAGGTAAGGACCTCAAGCCCCGTCTTCGGAAAAGTATTCATTGTCGGCTAAGCTAAACAAGATACACCAAGCCCAAGCAACTTCTAAATGGCTTTACAGACCCAAAAACTGAAGCATCGAAATCAAGATTTGGGGTTCACCTATTTCAGATGGAAGCCGTCCGTAGAGAATCAATATGAGGATAGGTCGTCCGACGGCAGGCAGATTTCTAGGCTGTATTTCATATTCTTGGCTAGCTTTTTGATCCTGCTAAATCAAGGGCAGTTCACCGGTGGGCAAATTTTCCCGTTTTTCTCAGTTATATTGGCGGTTAATGTAATTTTGATCATCTTCCTTGTGAAAGAAGGAGACACATGGTTGGAGACCTCAGGGAGGACTGCTTTAAGGACTGGTTCTACAGCAGCCTTGCTGCCGTGGATTCTATCTGTAGCCGGTTTGGGTCGCTTTGCTTCTACGGCTTTCGTGGTTTTGAATATGGTAGCCTGCTCAACTTCCTTCAGTGTCCTGTTCCTTTCCGGTAAGCGACCCAAGATCGGAAGCTTTTTCCTGCACTGTTCGGTTTTGTCCTTGCTCGCTGCAGTCGCCGTGCTCGTTAAAGATTTCACTGCAGCATTTCTGCTTTCAGCGGATAAGCAATAGATATATTTTTCCTTTTTTTTTTTTTTTGGATGGGAAGGGCAAGGGGGAGTTAGTTGCCGCCATCAATTCAGATGTCCTTCTGGCTAATAAGGCAACTCCCTTGTTTTCCCTTCCTCCACTCGGCCTCCTCCACACACACACAAAAAAAAAAAAAAAAAAGAGAAAAAAAAAAAGAGAAAAAAATTTGCTGTAAGTGTGCTTGTTAGGAGCTGCCCTCTCCTGAAACATGTATGTTTTTGTCTGTATACCTACATTCTTCTTTTTCTATATAGATTCTACTGAGAAGTTATAGACTATTCTATAGAATTCAAAAATTTGAACAGTAACTTTTAACCATTGAGTTTTTAGAATTAATGGAAGCTAACTACTCTAGAAAATGATTATATATATTGTTATTATTTATAATTTTTTGTTATATATAAATTAGAATTAAATACCTTTTAATTTTTTCTTTCTATCACTTTCCTTCTTTCTCTCACAGCATGAGTTTCGTCTCTCAATCGTCAATTTCGGCCTTGACGGCAGAATTTATGTATAATTCAAATCCAATTTTATAATTTAGACTTAAAATTAGTGAAGAGAGAAAAGAAATAAAATAGTTAGTTTTTTAATGATATATAATATAATATAGACATTTAAGTTTATCTTAATAAATTTTTAAAAATTTTTTATTATTTTTACATAACATCATCTACTATCACTTTCGTCACAAATTTTTTTTCAAAAGACTTTTTATTATTAAATCCTCTTATTTTTCTCTGAGTATAATCTTCTTCTTTCAAATTGAAGAGGTAATTTTTTTAATTTTTTAATATATATTACTATTATTTTTTCATTTTTCTTTTTTATTTTAATGTTGACATTTGAATTTGATAAATAGTATTATAGATTGTTTTTATAGTTTCTTTTTACTATTGCCTACAATTACTTTAAAGTGAATAATTTTTTTATTAAACATATAAATTTACTTTATAGTTATAATTTTTTAAAAAATATATTTTAATAATTATTATTAGAAATAAAAAAGATTATAATCATGCATAGCATGAGTTGTTACGCTAGTATATAGTAATTGGCATATAGCTCGTGCTTTGAACGGTGTATATATTCATTTCTAAAAAAATAAGCGTCTAATGAAAATAGATTTTTTTTTTAAAAAATTATTCTAAATATCATTGAAAAAATATTTTTAATAACACAACTATGAGTAAGCCATTTATTTTATTGACAGAGTTAATTTTTTATTAAAAAAAGTGACATAAAGAAAAATTAACACGTATTATTATATAAATAGTTATTAGTACAAAAAATATGAAGTAAATTTATGTATTTAATTGAAAAAATGTGTAATAGTTAATGCACTATACAAAATTATTTCTTTCTTTTATATTTACTTGGTAAAAAGATAAAAACAAAAAAAAAATAAACTATTACATTTCATGACTAATGTACTGCAAAGTTATGCATATTCTAGTGCATAATATTTTAATAGGCAATTAGACAGTTTTATCCTTCAAACTTAGTAAATGAATGATAATATTAGATAGTAATAGATTATTGATCTGATTGGTGTAATAGATACCAAGAACTAAACAAATAAATATTTCTGAAGTCATTTCCGCAAACAAACGAAAAAAAAGTCTAAATCTTCAAAACATATCAAAGAAAACAAAAACTCAATAATTTTTTATTAAAATAATTAAAAATATAAAATAGATTATATCATTCAATCAAAACAAAAAAAAGAAAAAGCTTGAAAGATATAAAAAGATAAAGCATCAATGATGCTAAAAATAAAACTAAAAAAGGGTAAAGGAATAATTACATATGAAATTATCTACAACTTGCAAATTTATTGATAACAAAAAAATTAAAAAAGTTTCAAAAAATATATTTTATTCTCAAAAGGTATTACACAAACTCATATTAAAGAAGAAAAATACAAATAAAAAATTAAAAGAAAAGTGCATACATTTCATTTTGCAAGATTTAAAAGAAGCTTATAAGACATATTTTAAAATTTAAAAAATAATAAAGCTAAAATACTTATTTGAATGAAAAATTAAAATATCTTAAATGTGTTTGATGTCTATAATGTGTATAATACTCATGCATTTTCCTCCATTTTAAAAGAAAAAACATATGACAGTCTTTCCATTTTGGCTTCTATCCTAAAAAGTTCTCAACAAAAAAAAAATTATCTAAAAATAAATAAATTTATAAATATTTCACATGTACACAAAGAAGTTCTCAAAAAATTAAAAAAAGAAATATTTTTAAAAAATAATAAATTTATGAACATCTTTTAAAAAATAATAAGTTGCATTGAGCATTGATAAGATTTTTTAAAAAATCAAATACATAATACTATTTAGCAAATTTAGATGTCAAACATTAAAGTAAAAAAGAAAAAGGATGAGAATAAGAGCAACATGTATAAAAAATAATTGAAAATTTTATCTTTTTAATTTGAAAAAGAAGATCCTAATCAGAGAAAAAAAAAGGATCTGACAATAAAAAACCTTATGAGGAAAAATTTGTGAAGAAAGAAAAAGTTTGTGGAGAAAGTGATACTAGATGAAGTTATGTGAAGATAGTGAAAAGTTATTATGAACTTGATTTAAATTAAAAAATTTATTTAGGATAAACTGAAGTTATTTATATTATTTTATCTCTTAATTAATGATAACTCTTCTAACTAATAAAAAAATTAAAATTTTAAAAGTTAAAATTAAAAATTTGAGAGTTTTAGAGGAGAGAGAGAGTAAAAGTATCTTGAAAAAAATAAATAAATAAATAAATAAATATATATATATATATATATATATATATATATATATATATTATAGAAATGTAATCCTTTATTTCTTATAACTTCAAATCTCTCATTCTAACTTTTTAGAGTTTTTATTTTTTTAATAAATCTTTAAAAATTTGATTGGTTAAGATTATTTTCAATCTATAAGGATAACTTTAAACTACTTATCTTTATCATTTTTGTTTATCCAATTTCTTAATTTTAATTAAATTCATTAAAGCTAAATTCTTGACTTATACATTAATTTTTAAATTTTGTATATTGTGTGTGTGTGTATATATATATATATATATATATATATAAAATAAAAATATAACCCTTTCTTTCTTATGGTTGCAAACCTCTCATCCTAAATTCTTAATATTTTTTACTTTTTTAATTATTCTTAAAAATTTAATTAGTTGTGATCATTTTCAATATATTAATAAAACTTTAAACAAATTTATATATTTAATTTTAATTTTTAAATACCTATATTAAATTAATTTATGAAAATGCGAGAGTTTAATTACTACTTTAAAAAAATTTTATTAGTTAGAATCATTTTTAATCTATTAAAATAATGTTAAACTAACCTATAAATTAATTTAATTTTGAATTTGTAAAAGTAGGAGACCTTAATTATTACTTTAAAATTTTTTGATTGGTTAGAATTATTTTAATCTATTAAAATAATTTTAAACTACATATATATTAACTTAAATTTTAAATTATCTTAATTTCTTAGAGTTTTTACTATTTTAATTAGTATTCAAAATTTTGATTGGTTATGATCAATTTTAATATATATTAAAATAATTTAAAACTTACTTATACATTAATTTTAATTTAAAATTATATATATTAAATTACTTTGTAAAAGTATGAGACTTTAATTATTACTTTAAAAATTTTTGATTTGTTAGAACCATTTTCAATCTATTAAAATAATTTTAAACTACTTATATATTAACTTGAATTTTAAAATTTTTTTAATTTCTTATAATTTTTTCTTTTAATTAATCTTCAAAATTTGATTGGTTAGGATCATTTTCAATCTATTAATATAACTTTAAACTAACTTATACATTAATTTTAATTTTAAATTTAGTATATTAAGTAACTTTATAAAAGTATGACACTTTAATTATTACTTTAAAATTTTTGATTGGTTAGAGCCATTTTTATTTTATTGAAATAATTTTAAATTGCTTATATATTAACTTGAATTTTGAAATATTCTAATTTTTTATAATTTTTAATTTTTAATTAGTCTTTAAAATTTGATTGATTAGCATCATTTTCAATCTATTAAAGTAACTTTAAACTAATATATTAATTTTAATTTTAAATTTCATATATTAAGTTATGTTGTAAAAGTATGAGACTTTAATTATAACTTTAAAATTTTTAATTGGTTAGAACCATTTTCAATCTATTAAAATAATTTTAAACTACTTATATATTAACTTGAATTTCAAATTTCATATTTTTTTTGATGAAATTAAATTTCGTATATTGAGTTACTTTGTAAAAGTATGAAACTTTAATTATTCAATTTACTTAAATTTTTTTTTATTTGTTGGGATCATTTTAAACTACTTATATACTAACTCAAATTTTGAATTTCATATTTTTTAAAAAATTAAATTATGTATATTCAGTTATTTTATAAAAGTAAAACTTTAACTATTCAGTAGTTATCAACAAACATTATCTTTATATTTATAATTTTTATTTAATCTAATTTCTTAATTTAAACTAAATTTATTAAATCTAAACATCTAATGTCTGCCCATTTCTTCTACATATAGTGCACATCATCATTATTCTCTTCTGCAAATTATTTTCTTCTTCTCTTCATATGTATGCTTTTTTTTATGTTTTTGTTTGTTTGACATAATTTTTATTTGATTTTTTCCTTCTATGATATGTGAGAACGATTTTATGAAGATATAATATAATCTCACATTTGTCTCTGTTTGCAAATTTAAGGCATTTGAAGAATCTTACACGTAATATAGATTAGCTTCTTTGATAGACAAAAATGCACGATAATAAGAGGTACAGTTTTGAACCATATTATTAAAAATAATGGATTTGTCTTTTTCATTTTTATCTTTTTTTTTTGTGAGAATTTAAGTTTCGTATACATAGATGTGAATTGGAACAGGTGATCCGAGGTTCCCATGCAAAGATTTCTTTCCTTTAATCTCCAAGGAAATAATCTAAAATGCTTCAACGATAAGAACAATATTTTAAATTTGATTACTTCAGAAAATTGCTCTATAGGATTTTCAAGTCAAAGAAATTAGATTATGGCTTTACAAGATAAACCAATATGTAAAATGAAAAACTCTTCATATTTTACGATATCAATCTCATAGTTGTTTCCTAATCTATTTAGTCTATGAGGAAATTCCAAGAATTTGATAAATATAATACTCCATTTATTTCCACCAAGTTTGATTTTAATGTAATGTTTAATTATTTATAAGTAAACTAATATTACTTCGGATATATTTACGCTTGGGTTTTTATATCAAATGCAAACACGTGAGAACCATGAGAGAACACAAAGGCAAGCTAACTAGGAGAATGCAAGGTTAGATGGAAGAATTATTAGATTTGATGGTTTTAATTTGTCTTATTTCTACAAGGGCACACAAGGTAAAAGTTTTTTAACTTTTGAGTTAAATAATCCTAATTTTGAAGTGTCCTTATATGTCCATCAATATAGTATGGCAAGTTTTCATTTTTATTGTATGATACACTTATCAAATTATATGTGAAGAAAAATAAAAAAATATTTAATAGATTTAAGAGATGATTTCTCCATTTTCTATTAATATTTTTTTGTCCTCAAACATATTTCATTATTGTTTAACCTCTTAGTTGGTTTTGAGAAATACAATTAGTTAGTACTTTTTTTTTCGAAAAAAATCCTTAATATGAATTCAATTGGTTCTAAGCCTTTGAACTCCATTATTGTTTAACGTCTTAATTGGTTTCAAGAGATACCATTAATTAGTGCTTCTTTTTAAAAAAGGAAAATAAAATCATTAATCTGAATTCAATTGGATCCGAGCCTTTGAATATGCTTCTGATTTGTTTTCTTTGTGAAACTCAACATTTATTCTTAGTCTGTTTCATTTTGAAATATTTCGAATCATAACTTGATAAGATATTAAAAATTATAAACTATAAAATAGAGATGATATTTTACTAAAAGACAGTATATGTAATCATCTTCTTTCCATTTTTATTTTACCACATAACTATCATTTTCTTTTTTCAACTATCTCCATGGTGCTTTCTATTGGTACTCTACATCTAATTTTTCGCATTCAATAATCACCAACTCTTTCTTCTTTTTCTTTTCAATAAGAATCAATAATCTCCTTTTGTGATTAAATTATAAGTCATGCATGTTTATGGGTTGAATATGTGAACTATAATAGTTGGGTAGGAAAGTAAATATTCTAACCAAAATTCACTTCACTATAAAATTAACACAAGTACGATATACTAAAACTCTACCAAAAAAGTCTCGATATTGACAATGCATTTTATAAAAGAGTGATGACATTTTTAGAGGATATTTACTACTTATTCCTATTATTACCCATGATCACTCCTAAGTGAATTTTTTCCCATTAAACACATAAATTTGTTTCATGGTTTATTAGCTATGTAATTAAAAATAAAAGTTTTTTAAAAAATTTATAATGCAATTAGTTGTTAAATTTTTATTAAATATATTTCAATAATTATAATTAGAAATACAAATTTTAATATCCATGCTTATAAGATCATCATAAGATGCATGTTCCATGGACCCTGTGGTGATACATTCTCAAATGCTCCATATATGGTAAATAGTAAATGTTCAAAGCATTACCCGAAAAAATTTTGTGATGCTACAAAAATAGAATATGACGTGTATGTAAAATAAAGACGCCAAAATGATTCAAGTAAAAGAGTTACAATAAATGGTTTTACTTTCGATAATATGTGGGTTATTCCTCATCGAAGAGATTTTTGTTGGTATTGATGGATCCTCACATAAATTTAAGAGTATCGTCAAATATTTGTACAAGTTCATGACTAAAGGATTTGATGAAGCGCATATTCTTCTTGAAGTAAATGCCAATACATTAAATAATGACTAACAACGATATCGAATTGTTGATGAGATTAAACATTATTTAGATTGTTAATGTGATCATAAAAGATTATAGTGCAGAAATGAATATTACTCTCAAAGATAGACATGGAGACTTTATACTAAGGTGTTCAATTGATCATCTAAATGAAATGTAAAGACATATATTGATATATTCATACTTCTGACAAATTTTTTTTTAGCACATCAAAAATTTATGTGATTGCTCAGTTATTTTTAATTTTATAGACTCAACTCTAAAATATAATATTTTGTATATCAGGAGAATGAATTAAAAATTTTCATAAACATATCAATTCATGCAAAGATAGTGCGTTTACATTGATAGTTTGAGCACTACATGATGTTAAAATTATAAAAATTTATTACAGATAATATTTATTTTACGTGTCGATTAGTGTGAAGAATATTTTCATATGTAAAAAAGAATCACAATATAACATATTCATTTGTGAAATTATCTTTGAATAATATGTTTATGCCTCTCTACTATATATTACTTATCATAATATTTATTTTTTTTATTTTTGTTCGATTGACAAAATTACCAATAGCATTTATTAAAATGTTCATACTGGATATCAAATTTTAATTAATTAATTAATTATTAGATCGATTGTAATGATTTAGTAATTTAATAATTTAATTTATTAATTAAAAAGAAGTTTGAAGCTTCTTTAAAATTAATTTTTGATTTTACTAGATACATACAAGAGTTGTATTTAATATATATATAGATATTCATGTATAGTACGAATTTTTTGACTAGTGTATAAATATTCTGAAAGAATTTTTAAAATGTTGGGGGCAGCGGGGAGCCGGCCCCCTTTCGATCCGTAATTGCTCCAGGCAAGAGGATTCTTGTGAAAGTGAAAAGTTTGCTCCCTGCTTCTTCAAGCTTCAGGCGGGAGACTCCACGTTTTTCAGAAATATTGAAATTGATGAGCCCCTATGCAAACGCACACGAAATTTTTTGTAAAATAAATATTTTCACAAAAAAATTTGTCTTCATTACTTTATCTAAAATTAAAGAAAGAATAGCTAATCTAATCATTAAAATTAGGACATCGTCGTCGATTAGTGTTATAATTTTTTAAACCTTTAAGTTTTTCAAATATTTTATATATTGTCAAAATAATCTTATCGTTACTTCCTTAGAATCTCAACGAACTCTTACTAGAACATAACGTATGTTAAGTGTCTAACATTTCTGTGAAAGTATATTTGTTCAATTAATAAAGTATTAGATTGAATGCGCTTCTTTCCTCAACAAATTATGTTTGAAGTAATTTCAGTTGATACTATGCGCATAATTAGCTACTGAAGAAAGTTGAACGTATATCCTTAAGCTGATCTCTGCAGCTGTCCTGCTTTTGGCTGGATTGTTTTTATTGTTTGAAAGAGTTACAGGCAAAATTAGTCTCAAATTCATTTATATTTATTTAGTCTTAAATTGGTCCCATATCTTTTATGTTTATTTTTTTAATCCAACTTTTATTATACATTAAATTTTCTCATCCTTGCCGCCTCCCCACACGGCGGAGATTGGCGAAATGAAGGCGCACGAGATAAAATAATCAACGGTAAAATTGTCTCTTCAAGGCCTTAGCCTAAGATTTGGGACTAAATAACCAAGAGTAAAATTATTAGTATAGTTAGGTTTGGACTAAATAAATTGATAGATTTGGGCTTAATTTTGCCAATTTCTCTGCTCGGAGTTAGATATACACTTTTGAGTTGAAAATGAACAAATAATACAGGTTCAGATTCTTTGTAACAATCTTTGTGTAAAGATCTTTGTAATATTTTTGAATGTTTCAAAGACTCTTGTAGAAAATCTTGAATGCAGCTAATACTAAAAAGACACAGAGACTAGTTTAGCTCTGCAAAGAATAGGAAAATAACAGGAACGAGACATAAAACCACAGTAATTGCACCCCGAACCCACTTGTTGTCCACATGAAGGAGCAACCCCATAGAGCCCATCACAGCGGATGATACACAGACGGCTCCGAGATTTCTGAGGAAAGCCTGCATTTTTGCGCGGGAAACTTCATCAGACTCGCCCGCGTCGTTGGTTGTTGCTTCATTTCTCCGAACAATACCAGTCACCGTCAAAAAATTCCCAGGATAAGTACTCTTTTGGTGTAACATAGAAATCAGGGTACTGCCGAATCCGATTGCAATAACTACAGTCAAGACTTTCAACTCTACAAACGAAGAAGGTGCAGTACAGACCAAAAAAATTATCAAGGCGAAAATGGTTTGCCCGGAGATTCCGAGGATTATCTCGGCCAGTTTAGTACTAGTAGTATTTGCTTCCGACGAGACCATCAGAACACACGAATCTCCCACCCTTATAAATATCCTCCGTGTACCAGTACTTGTCCCGATGGAAACCTCAGTAAGGGGCATCCACTGTACATGCAAGTCGAAATCATCACGATTTCCGCGGACCTCTCCATTTTCACGGGTGCCAGATTCAATATTAACAGTCTCTGCGGCCGCCGAGGTAGTTCCGGCGGTATCATTTTGGTGTGGCCCTGCTGCTCCTTCACTATAAGCTATTAAACGTCGGAAGTAGTCGCAGATTGCCAACAGGAAAAAGTACATTTTGCGTTTATAAACTGCAATATTAAGAGTAGACTGGTAGATTTAGCTGCGTAATTAGTTGGTTCACAAAAATTTAAGAAGCACTTATTTAATGAATTCAGAATCTCATCTAGCTCCAGTGATTTTAGAAGAAGGTGATTTAATTGGATTATTGAAGATACGGGACAGGGAAAGCGAAGCAGTAGTGACAAATTTCTCATGCGATTCAAAACGAGAAATTGCAGGGAAGTGTAAAACACAGAGAGAGCCGGTTACCCATCAATCAAAAAAAAAAAAAAAAAAAAAAGAGAGAGAGAGAGCTCGTGCTAGTTATTAGCTTTACTCACGTGCTCAGTTTGAGCTCAAATGCGAGCTTGATCGAGCTAAGTTAAGACTTAGCTTAATTTTTTTAAAAAAAAACATAAAAAATATTTTCTCTGTTTGAGGATTACTATTTATTTTTCTATTCATTTTGTAAAAAAATTTTGAATGCAAAGAGCAATCAATAAACAATGTGATTTTATTGACTTTGAATATAATATTAAGATTAATATAATAAGCAATCACAACATACCAGTATAAACTGCCTCCGGCATCGATTCAGCTGTGCCGATACCGGAAACTGAATTTGGGAAGCAACGAGTTTTTTTTTTCCCCCCTTTTTGTTGGTTGAATGGAGACGAAATGGATTGTATATTTATAGACAAGCAGTGTTGGGTGGGGGGGCGCGTGTGATTGGGGGTGGCGCGTGTATTCGTGGGGAGGGAAATCAGAGGAAGTTTCCTTGAAGTACGAAACGTTTAAATAATAACTATCCTTGACTTCCGATAGGTCTTCGGCTTGAATTCGCGGTGGCAGCACTGCCTGTTTATCTATCTCTTTAAGCAGTGTGCTTCAAAAATAAACATTTCTCGCTATATTATTCGGCCAAAAAGAAAGAAGAAGAGAAATACTCCCTAATTTTTACTACATTTACTAACGGTAACTAGATAACTAATTATCATATACTTTTATTATATATGACGCATTATCTTGTTTCCTTTCTTCGAACGATATGACGCATTGGTAGCTTATCACATATACGACATCATATAATAAAAATTTTAATTTTTATCACCTCGAGCAATTTCCCTTTGAAGAAAATAAGCTGATTTTACCCAATTCCGCGGGGTTCTATTTGCCACGCGCTCGGGTCTACTTCTTGGATAGTAGCTTAGACAAAATAATCTGTTTTTCTCAGTAGAAGATGTGAAGTTGTGGTGCGCCGACAACAGGCGAAACAACTTTTCTGAGTATTTTCAATTAATAGCTCGTTAATTTAAAAGGTTGGATTTTTTATCCCCATCACAACTTATGTATAATGATACTATAAAGTCAAATAGTTTCTGCTTTGACGTTGGTGCTTAAAGGTATTATTTTGAGATTAATACATGAAATAGCAAATGAAGTACGCATAACGTGCAGGAAGGTACTTAATGATTTTACACTTCTTTTACTCCAAATTGATGATTAAAGTAACTTGCTTTAACAAATATTGTTTAAAAGAATAAATATTAAGTAAAGTACATAATCTTATTTTCACATGATCAATTCTATAAGCTCGTAACTCTGTATTGTTAGAATTGTATAAAGTATATTTAGTTGAGAGAAATTTCGTGAAAGTAAAAAATTTACCAGATTTTTTTTTTAAATATTGACTAGATAATTTTCGTTTAATTAAGGCGCATATGACAGAAAAATATAAGACATACATTTAATTCTTTTGAGTTGTCTTAGTTGTATTTTGTTAGTCCCTCCATTTTAAAAACATAAGTGGTTTTAAATTTATGTATAAGAATTAACGAGTTTGAAAAATAAGAAAATTTATGAATTAAAAGTATTCTCGTTATTGAGTGAGAAATAAGACGAGAGAATGAGACAGGTGGCACTAGCATAGGAAAAAAGACATGAATGGGAATAGTAAAAAAATTAAGATTTTACCTTCTAATATAACTTCCATAAAACTTTATGAAACTTGCATACAATTTCCATGAAACATTACGGAAGTTGTATAAAAGTCAACGTTTCTTTGAAATTTATCAATTCCTTAATCCGCATAACTTGTATCAGTCAAAATTTCCGAGGAACTTCGATGCTCCAAATTTTCAACCTTCTTCGAATCTGCGTGTGGATCTCAGCGCGGCTGAGATTTCTGTTCTTCCATTCTTTTGGTTTCCTGCACTTTGAAACCGAAATTCCGCCGTTTTAACTTGGAAGCCTTCTGCACTCATCAAGATTCCCAGGAAATTGCTTTCTCAAGTCCATAATTACTTTATCGCCCACGTCTTTGCTAATTGCACTATACGGGATTCATTTGTGATTTGGGAACTAGAAACCATTTCATTTCATGTTAGGAAATAGGAAAATGAAATGGTTTCGTCTCTCATATATTTTTCGTTGCCTGTTTTGCTCCCAAAAGATAGAGCATGGATTAGGTCCGTGCGGGATTTACGATAACGGTGGGAAGGACCTATGCCGACACTAAATTCGACTACTTAGGAGGAATTTGTGCCGGAAATGATTTACATCAAGAAGAACTCGTGACTCCAATGTTTTTCTGAAAGCCATGAAGAAAGACAGCCATTTGGACTGGTTTTCCCCTGACATCCAATGCAATTTTTTTTAAAAAAAAAATTAGATCTATATCTTTTCTTACGAATAATTAGAAATATGTATTATTTAAATTTTAATAAAAATTATTTAAATTGAAATTTAATTTGATAATCAGTCCATTTTTTTTCAAATTTTCTATTTTGGCAAATTCTATTTTTTCTCCAAATTAAAAATCAATTCATCTTTTTTGTTTGGCAGAGCTAAATGGAAAACTAATTTTTTTTTTCAAAACTAACAACTAAGTATAGTTTAAGATTAATAGTCTTGGTTAAATTAAATCTTAATTAAGACTATTTTAAAATTTAAAATAATTAATTTTAAATATTTTCACAAACTGTATTTGAAAGTTAATAACTTCAAATAAATTAAGATATAATCAAGATTATTTTAAAATTTAAAATTCTTAATTTTAAATATTTTCACAAAATGTATTTGAAAGTTAATAACTTAAACTAAACTAAAATCATATTTGCTATATATAGTTTTTTGACTATATATAATAAAAGATTAATTATTTTTTAAAGATTATATATATATATATATATATATATATATCACACCTAAAAGTTTCACCACATGCTAACAAAACTTGACGTGTAGCTTCCCTAACACCTCTCAAAACTTGACATAGAGTTTTACCAGGTATTAAAAAAACTCACATGAAAATTTTTATGTTTTTAAAATATTATTAATAAAATAAATTATGTAATTAGATGATTTTAATTCATAATTATTAACAAAATATAATTAGAATTTTTAAAAGTAAGTGAGTTCCGCCAAGAGGCACCTAAAGTCTACTCCATATAGGGGGGAGAGAGAAGGGAGAATCTTTAAGAAAATGATTAGTTTTTTTAATTGTATATAGTGTAACAAATTTTATATAATCTCTCATTTAAGATATAATTAAGATTATTTTGAAATTTAAAATTCTTAACTTTTTATATTTCAATTTCTCCAGACTCAAATAATTTTGGTTTGGAGAAATTAGTTTTGAAGATAAATTATGTTTGGTTTGATTTTCTTAAAAAATGAGAATAATCAAATTTTTCCAAATCGAACTAATGCACACATTTACAAACAATTCACTCTCACAAAATTCAAAATAGAAAATCTCAAACTCAAACTCTATTTAATTTCCCTGCATAAATTTTGAAAAAGTAAATTGTTCATAATTTGCAAAGTAAAACTCGATCTGAATAGATTAAGAAAAATTTTGTACAATCTTTTTTTAAGGAAATAATAATTAGTCAAATTGAGAGATTTTATAGAGATTAAATAAATAGTTAGTTTAATTTAATTTATTAAGTTAAATGATTAAAAAATTATAGAATTTTAAAACTTCGAATAGAATTAATATTGTGTTTGGTAAATTAATAAATTTGAAGATAAAATTGAAAAAAATAAGTAACAATTTTTAAAATTGTTGAATTGACAAGTATTTTAAGGCAAGAAATTAGTAGCAATCATTTGACAAGTAATTTAGTAGTATTGGATAGAGTTTGTTCAAAAAAATATATTATTTGTAAAAAAAGAATGAGATCTAAAATAAAAATTTTATATTAAGTTTCGCAATATAATGAAATTCAAATACACATAGTAGGGATATGTCATAGTAGAAAATTTTCAAGATGTTTCTCCAACCTCCGCCACTTTTTCCTATCTTAAGTTTCTGGTTGTTCCGTGAAACTTCTCTTAATCTTCCTTTTGAATTTCCATTTGATTTTTAGATTAGAAATTGTTTTATGAATCGTTTTCTTTTACTCCAATATTGGTTCGCTAATTCCACAAGAAAGGATCCAAAACATTCTTGCTCTCAAATAAAATACCTTCTTTTTTGTTTTTTTTAAATAAAATAAGTTCTAGACGATAAATTGCTACATTTTGCTTTTGGAAATTGAAATATAATGATTTTTTATTGTCTAATTAGTATTCGTGTTTATTTTACTATTTACAACTAATACAATCAAATTATATAATCAGACATCTTGTAAAGGAAAACTTCCAGGAGAATTTTCTCCATATGCAAACAAGCACGGGTCAAAAGAGTCGATCATCCGCCCCATAAGTGGGCCAAATGTTACATTAACGTAAACACCACGCAATATGATATCCAAAAAGTGTATCTATATATTGCCCATGCAGGGGACGAAAATGGCACATTATCCACCGTACAAATGAGTCATTAAGTGATCATCACCTCTGGCTCTGGTCTTGGTCATAGAAAAAAAATTCCCGTGTTTAAGTGACGAATCAATTGATGGGGAAGTTGAGCGTTTTTCTTACCCCTTTAGAGGCAGTCTATGTTGCTGATTCTTTTCTACATGCTAAAGAAAAAGTAGTTTTTAAATTTTTTTCTAAAATATTATTGTCAATAATAACAATAAATAAAAGTAATTTTAAAAGTACTTCCAAAATAACTTCTCATAAATTTTTTTGTTTTGTACACTTTTTAAAACTAAAATTAAAAAAAAAATTATTAAAAATAGTTCAAAATAACTTCTATCTTAAACAAGTTTGAACAACGTTTGGCTGGATCAGACACATAATTAGATGACACTTCTACTCTCACAAAAAATTTACTTTCATAAAATTTAATACATAAACTATTCTAACTAAACATAATCTAAATAAATTATGAGTTTCATAAAAATGTATTGTCTATAAGGAATAGGTGAGAAGCAAAGTGTTTGAGTTTGAGATTAGATCACAATCCAAATATAAAGTAACTTATTTGAAACAACCAACAACATGTTCTTATAAATGCTATTTCATAAGATATTGAGGAAATGAGAAAGGAAAAGAAAAAAGAGTTGTAAATGTGGAGTCAAGAGATTGACTTTTCTCTTCACTTTTCATTTTGGAAAGAAAAGGATGAAGAATTTGAATTTGAATATGAATTTTGGACAAAAGGCGTGTTGGGTGAAAGAAGGGAGAATGTGATTAGTAAGTGATGTTTTTTAGAACGAAAAATAATTTGGAGTGAAGAAAATTTTTTCTGACGACCAATGCCAAAGGTTCCAATCTTAGCCTTTTGAACCCCACCTGGAGAATAGGAGGAGAAAAAAGAAAGAACCTTCTGAACCTTTAAGTGGTCTTGCCGCAATTTGAACGGAAGTCTTCAAAGAAATTTCCAGGAGATAGACTTTGGGACCCGCTTTTGTTCTATAAGAACAAAGCTCGGTTGGAATGGCACTGAGCTTTTGCATCCTACAGAATCCATCACCATAATGGGGGAATGCTTCCTCTGGCGGTTCACCGATCAGCATATTTTCAGACTTTCTAGGCTGTATTACTCGATTATATTGGCGGTTTCTTCGATTTCAGTCATCAATTTCCTGGAAACCCGAAACCCAGGGTTGGAGACCTCGGGAAGACTAGCTTTGAGAACTTGTTTCGTCTCAGCCTCGCTGCCGTGGATCATTTCCGGAGCCGGTTTAGGCCTCCTTGACTCCCCTGCTTTCGTCATCTTGAATATGCTCGCGTTCTCTACTTCCTACAGTTCCTTGTTCTTTTCCAACAAGCGGTCGTCCAAGATCGGAAACTTGTGCAGTTTGTGTTCGGTTCTGGCCTTGCTCGCTGCGATCGGGATGCTCATAGTAAAGCTTCTACTGCAGCTTTCTGCTTCCACGGAGCTTGGGTAGCCTGCTGCAGCTTTGAAGCAATAGATGTACCTTAATTATATATACTTCGTTAATTTCAATAAGCATAATAATTTCACGTCACGGGATGTGTAACGTATTGGAAGCTCAAGCAATATTACCATGTTTTTGAATCCAATTTCATGTATTAGTTACCATTTGGTAGGAATTATCTAACGTCTTTTAAACTTCACATTAGTATAATATTGTCCGCTTTGGGATGAGCTTTCACAGATTTATTTTTAAGTATCTTCCAAAAAGCCTCATATTAATGGTATTATCTTGAATTTTATATTTAGACAACTCTTCTATCAATTTTTTTATGTGAGACTTAGTTTGCATCCGAATAATCTTCCCCTCAAACTAATGACCACACAAGTCATGACATCTCCTTCACAGGTAATCTATTTGATCTGCCAATCATCTTGCACCGCCGCTACCAACCAACAGGACACGCCGCCTGACCACCATATTATCAGGAAACCTGCCTGACTACCACATTATCAGGAAGACTTTCAACACAAGGCATCAATCGCAGATCTCCAATGAGGAGGGGCTTCTCACACAGTGCCACGTCACCCAAACGAACCATCAGCTTTGATACCACTTGTTAGGAATTGTCTAATGTCGCCTTAACTCTACAGTAGTATGATATTGTCCGCTTTGGGCTAAACCCTCACGGATTTATTTTTAGGTATCTCCCAAAAGACCTCATACTAATGTTGTTATTTTAAATCTTATATTTAGACAACTCTTGCATCAATTTTTTCATGTAGGATTTAGTTTGCATCCCAACACCATTTGATTCAAAAACACTTGGGAAAGGATTCTTTGAATTGGAACATATTTGGGTTTTTGGCCAATACAGACATATGTCTTTAATCTGAAGCTTAACTGAGAACTTCGTCAACCTCAGGACCATTATTATTAAGCAGCTTCTGGCCACAACTGAAACTTGATCTGTTTAATAATCACTGTAATGAAGCAAATACAGAAATCTACGCATGAAATTGTAGATAATCTGAATTCTGAAGATATTGCAAGGATTTATCTAACCCCCAAAAAGTTTGAATGTGAATTTGGATTGAGTTTATTGTGGAATTTAATACAAATTTGAATTGAATAGGGGTGTGATAGAGTTTAGTTTTGAAATTTTTGTATTGATTTTCATAAAAATTAAATTATTTGTGAGAGGAGATATGAGTTTTAACATTTAAGATTTTAGGTTCTGTTTTAAAATCAAACTCTATCAGTTGAAATTGAAAATTTTTGATAAATTATTTATGAAAAAAATTAGACAAAAAATAAAAAAATTTATATTAAATTTAATAATAAAATCTAATCTAATTATAAACTTTAAATCTCAATTTTTTATAAAATAATTTATAAAATTTAAAATAAAAAATTTTAAATTTAAATTCTATTTAAATATATAATTTCTTACACCTTTTGAAATGACTCAAGAATTGCTGTAAATGGGGCCTCTTACTACTCACTTTTCACGCTACATATACACATAGAGATCGAAAAGAAATTTCCCGTAAAGGGGCATAAGGAAAATAAAGGGAAGATGCAGATTGCAACCAAGCCACGCGTTGTTTTGCTTAGTGTCAAAATTCCTAGCTGGAAATTAGGGGAAGGCCTGGGTCAAATCAATCTGGGGCCCGCCCACTGGGAGTGGTTTATTACGGCAGCAAGCTCCTTAGGCATGGTTCGATCCTTTCAACACTTTTCTCATTTGAGTGGATCCTTTTACAATGCAGCAAACCCACCCCGCCCCGGGCCCCGTCCCCCAAATTCTTTTCAGTTCAATCAATCCTTTCAGTCTACTTTTCTATGTGAATATCTCGTCTACGAAAGGAGTTTGCCTTGAAAGATCTTGGAAACTCGCATTTACTCTTGGAAGATCTCCAGAAGGACTCTTTTGAATCCGAGAAAAATGTAAAAGGTTGCTTAATATAGTCAGCAACACCAATAGTGAGTGCAAGACTCAACCAACACCAATAGTGAGTGCAAGACTCAACCAACACCAATGATTCCAAGCCCCTTTCAAGCCTATCAATGTCATTTGAGATCCTAAATTTATGCAAGGATTGTAGGAGGTCTAATAGTATCTCACTTCTACCCTTCCTAACAAGCTTTAACTCGTGCTATATATAAATATATTTTTAAAATAAAAAATAGTAAAATTTTAATATTTTTCAGCTTAGGCTCTTATTAAATTTATGCAAGGATTGTAGGAGGTCTATATAGTGTTTATTTATTTATTTATTTCTAATAAGTGGACAATTATTTTGGTACAATAGTTTAACAAATATAAGCAAGAAAGACGTCGGGAGATGTAAGAATAAAATATAAAATAAAATAAAAAAAAGTATGAAAAAGAATAAAAAGAAAAGAAATTAGAAGAATATTAGAAGTAGATACCGTAAGCTATGTCATTGTGGTACTACTAAATAAAAAAATAAATATTAGAAAAAAATAAAGAATAGGTAAAAAAATAGAGTAAGAAATCTAACGTAAAATTTTCAGCTTTAAAACTAGTAATCAAAGGTTAATAACGTAGACAACTCTGGTATTTTAAAGAAGGAAAGGAAAAATAAGAAAATTAGAATACTTATATTCACTTATGAAGCACATCCAAAATCCAAGTTTGAAAAACTATTATGTAGGCAATAATTATGATTTAAAGTTTAAACATATTTTAGTGTAATCAAATAAATAAATAAGATTGAATAATTAAAGTTTTACTTTTATAAAGTAATTAAATATACAAAATTTAATTTTATAAAAAAGATAAAAAATTCAAAATTCAAGTTAATATATAATTAGTTTTAAATTATTTTAATGGATTTAAAATGATCCTAACCAATCAAAAAATTTTAAAGTAATTTAAATAATTAGAGTTCCTTACTTTTACAAAGTAACTCAATATAAAAAAATTTAATTTTATAAAAAATAAAAAATAAAAAATTTAAATTAATATATAAATAGTTTAAAATTATTTTAATAGATTGAAAATAGTTATAATCAATCAAAAAATTTTAAAGTAATAATTAAAGTCTTATAAATTTACAAAGTAACTTAATATACGAAATTCAAAATTAAAATTAATCTATAAGTTAGTTTAAAATTATTTTAATAGATTAAAAATGATCCTAAACAATCAAATTTTTGAAGACTAATTAAAAAAGTAAAAACTCTAAGAAATTAGGATAATTCAAAATTCAAGTTAATATATAAGTATTTTAAAATCATTTTAATAGATTTAAAATATTTCGAAACAATTAAAAATTTTTTACAGTAATAATTAAAGTTTTATACTTGTACAAAGTAATTTAATATACATAATTTCAAATTGAAATTAATGTATAAGTTACTTTAAAATTATTTTAATATATTGAAAATGATAATAACCAATTAAATTTTAAAGACTAATTAAAATAGTAAAAACTCTAAGAAATTAGGATAATTCAATATTTAAGTTAATATATAAGTAATTTAAAATTATTTAATAGATTGAAAATAATTATAACCAATCAAAAATTTTTAAAGTAATAATTAAATTCTTTTACTTTTACAAAGTAACTTAATACATAGAATTCAAAATAGAAATTAATGTATAAATTAATTTAAAATTATTTAAGTAGATTGAAAATGATCCTAACCAATAAAAAAATTTTAAAGTAATAATTAAAATCTCTTATTTTTATAAAGTAACTTAATATACAGAATTTAAAATTAAAATTAACGTATAAGTTAGTTTAAAGTTATCTTAATCGATTGAAAATGATTCTAATCAATTGAATTTTTTAAGACTAATTAAAAAAGTAAAAACACTAAGTAAGAAGTTAGGATGAGAGATTTGGAAGTATAAGAAAAAAAGAGTTACATTTCTATATATATATATATATATATATATATATATATATATATATATATATATATATATATAATCCTACCAATCACTACTTTCAACTTGTTTAGCAAATTCTTCAATATGTGAAAAGGGGCTATTGATCTCTGTACATATTTCCAGTCTTAGACCTGCTTAGATTTATATGCGTTCTCTTTAATGCTGATCTATACTAGCTATACACCTCTTTGGGCAACAATTGTACATCATGGAACGTTAAAAGGCAACTTATTGTCGCCCATTCCAATAGGAAAGCCAATTATCGAGCCCTTGCTTCCGGTGCTGCTGAATTAAACGGGCTATCTTAATTCTTACATCTTACTTCATATTGGTGTTCGATCTTCTCACCCACTTAGCTCTTCTATGATAGTATCTCAACTTTGTTGCAACTTACTATTAACCTTGCGAAAAGGTAGCTGATGGATCCCCTCAAACTCCGCATGTTTCTTCCCAGGATCAGATAGTTGATATCTTGACAAAACCATCAACCAGGTAGTCCCTCCATGAATTGCAGAGCAGACTTGGCCCTAGTCCTAGTTTGAGGGGATATATTGAGGAGACTATTAAGGGAGATAATGAGGAGAAAATTGAGTCTTGATTCAGGGATAGAATCATCAGCAATTGAGGACTATAACTGAGAGAAGATATTTAGCACACGTCAGTCATTTTGCAATCCGTTTAAGCATAATTTGAGAAATTGTCTGTAATACCTCTATATAAAAGTATATATGCAGGGTAGCGGTTTATCCTTCTTTTAATCAATCGAAGGAGAGCAGTAATCCTTCGGTTATCCTCTTCAATCCTCTCTATACTCAAAATCACTTTAAAATGATCTTGATTTGTTCATGGTACGAAGGCTATTATTCTCTGATTGCCTCGGATCTTGTCCTTGAGCATTCTTCAACAGGTAAGAGCCTCAAGCTTAATGTAGCATCAACTCGTCTAGTTGAGAGAAATTAATGCATCTGTATCATCTTTGGTAGAGAATTGAACTGTTTTAATTCTCTTTAAAAACTGCCCGATTGCACTGATAACGGGGAGAGGATTTTCAATATGAACAGCATGCCCAGAATTTGGAATTTCCTTAATTTCTGTATTGTGTTCTGTCCTTGTCCCCTGGCTGATTTTGTGGAGCATCTGCCTGGCTATTTTCTTGAACTTAGCATCACTCTCTCCAACAATGAGCTGAAGTGGTAGTTTGCAATGTTTGAGGTCTTCCCACAGTGGTCTGTCAAAAAAGGGGGGAAGAAAGGAAGTAATTACAATCTCTTACAGCATTGAATATGATCAGCAAGACAAACAAGGACATACTCAGAACATGAAATGAATGAGTCAGGTTTAAGGTTTTCTTGGAATGATGTAGGACATATTCAGGACAAAAAGTCTAGTTTGAATTAGTTAAGATGAATTTAAGTAAGAAAAGACTTCCACCAAGAGATCTGTTAACAACGTGCTCTTAGAAATGTGAAACAGACCAATTACTGGACCTTGATATAACAGAAAACGTGTCATGTAACTAAAATCTCAGGAATTATATGATCCAAAGACTTACAGTTGCCTCCCAATACTTAAGTCAGACAAAGATTTTGCAAGATTATGCAAGTCATCATGCTGCAAGCGGTTGGCAAATACTCTTCTGAAATGTGGATGGTTCCTTAAACTGCAATGCAAAACCAATGTTTCCATAAAGTAAAAACAGCAGCTCAAGTATTAATAACGTGTTTGTTTGTCTTTGCATGAAAAAGCAATGTTTTGATAAAGTAAAGATGGTATTTCAAGTATCGAAGTACCTGTTCCAGAGATCTTCAGCATACCACATGTCTAAAAAGAACTCTAGGCCATGAGAAACAAGGAAGCTGGCTCTTGAATCATCTCTGGCCCTACGGAGCATTCTCGCTGATGGATCAACTAGTCCTGGACTTCCTGAAATTAAGACAGCTCCTTGAACCTATATTTAGACGTTGGCTCCCAATCAAAATTGATTCAGAAAACAACTAAAAAAGATTGAGATACAGTATCTAGCATCTGCCGACGCACCTTGTCAAAACATTTTAGGGCCATGTGCAGCGAAATCCTTGCTCCCATTGAGTACCCGATGAGGATAACCTTTTCAGGAGTTATTTGAGGAAATAACTCACATAACATCTTGCAAATAACGTCCATCGACAAACTAAAGTTGTGTGCAGAATCATTACTGGCATGATGTTGCAATTTTGATCCTCCATGGCCAGGAAGGTCAATTGCAACACATCTTGCTGATCTTGAGATAGCCTTCATGATGGGAATCCAGTCTCCGCCAGTTCCAAGAAACCCATGAAGAAACACAACTACAGTGTCCTGCAAGCATCAATCGAAGAATGAGAAATTAAGACAAAGTGCAAATTTAAGCAGGAAAAGTAAACTTTTAAGTTAATAGATTAATTAGCACACTTCCAATTCCAGTATAACTGATACCAAAAGAAAATTTGATAAACGTATACTCAATAGCCTGGTAGCATAGCATGAATAGCAACATGAACAATGACAAAACACAGTATAATACTTGAATAGAGAGTGCCCCTTTTCTTCTAGTTGATTGGTTTTCTCCAACACCAAGAAAACATAGCAAATTCATTTTCTACATGCTGATTTCTCTAAATTTCTCATTCTACACACTAGCCTTTAGTAAATATAAGCGCATAACCGTAAAATTAGAGAAGCAAGAATGTATTAGTTCATCACTTACGCTACAGCTTCCCCCCATCTCTAGAACATTGATAGAGAAAAGGAAACCCTCTAGATCAACTTCCAACTGGTAGTTGCAAACTGTTTCTTGATTAAATTTTCTAACAATCACATTTTTGTTTATGTCAAACTGCTGCATGAGTTGACCAGCTTCAACAGCACATGCCTCCACAAAGCCACTTCGAGTACTACAATGGAGATTTAGAGGGTCCAGGATCACATCTTCTTTAAGCCATTTGTATGTTCCAAGACCGTGGGCTACAACTACTGATGGTTCCATATTCATTACCCTGCAGATATCTGAATACTGCAAATCAAGATAACAGGAGAGTTGAATATAGCCTGACAAACCCAGGCCACTTTCAAACGTAGCACTAACAACTGCCATCTTCCCACGTCGCTGAGCCCATTGAGCAAGTAATGCCGCATTTTCAAAACCCCCAATAATGCTTGGTTTGATAACCTTAAAGCAAGAAAGAAAATAAATCCAGTCAGACTCAAGATACTAGTCTGTTGACAATATGGTGTTCCTGCTGCAGTAGAAATCATGAGACTTTTGAAGAACAATTAAAGATATTCTACAGAACGATTTGGGATTGTAGATCTGTAGAATCGTTATATTTGCTGCCTGGATTTATCCTTTTGGTCTGGTCATTATCATTTACATAGTTCATGATGAAACAATATTCAGAAAAATATTCTGGAACTTGGAGTACATGTCAACACTTTCTTCTAAGAAAAAAGGCTTGAATGATTAAATCCAATAAGCAAATTGTACGATGCCCCAGTAAGTTGGAAGATTATTAGTTCCAAGGGGAACCTTACTCACCCGAAATGACATTAAGCACAGATTATAGTTATTCGCATTGACCGATATATACTATATTGATGAATGAAACGGCATCATATACTATTCACTTGAGCTAAAAGCAGTGTGATGAGGTTTATGCACACATATGACCAGCATTACAGAAATCATTATCAGCACAAGAATTCCACTTACAGCAATAAAAATGAGGAACTAAAACTTACAACAGCAACAACCCCAGCATGGGCATACTTCTCAAGGAATTCAAAAGGGTTTTCTCTGATGCAGTTGACAGTTTCATCTAGTGCTACAGGTAAGCCAGTCTCTTCACAAAATTTAAGTATATCATCCTCATTCTTGACGGGCTCCTGAAAAGGAAAGGATGGCCAAAAAATTAATTCACAGGAACGCCTGACAATTGTTCAAGATAACAAACCATCAACAAATCACTGATTAAAATGATATGTTACTGAAACTGGATGCAAAACTAGTTAGAAGAATAACAAGGAATTAGAAAAGGATTTACACTAAAAGGAGATCAGCTAGTGCGGACGATGGACATGACAGATGTTAAAGAACCTTTCTTTTCTCCTCTAGAAAGAGCAAAAAGATAATACCTCAATGTACTCCAGATCACAGTCTTTTACCAATTTGGCAAATTCAGTGGCTTCATTGATGGTCCAATTCCGATTTGCATCTGCCCGGAGTATAACCCGATGTCCAACCTTCCTTCTTACCTCTTGTATAACAGCTGCATCCTCAATTGGACTGGACCCACGAGCTACCTGAATATAGGATACTTATAAGTCTATTCTTTCTAATTTCTGTCAGTGTAAGGTTTCCAAGATCCAGAACAATTAAAAGGTGTGGCTTGCATATTATGCATCATGTAAGATGTTTTTATTGATAATAAAACAATTTCCAGGCAGCAATAGTTAAGAATTGATGTTCCAACCTTTATCTTTATAGCAGAAAACCCCTCCTCAACAAGTGAAGTTGCAAGATTTGCAATATCCATGGGACTTCCACCAGAGTCAATAAGGGCACAAATCGGAACACCTAACAATATCCTTGGTATTTCTTCTACTTGTGGATAGAGTATTTTCAACAAAGTGGCATTTTCTTTTGCTGCAATTGCATTAAGAACAGCCATCTCCAAACCACATCTAACACTCGGAAAGATTGTCCCAGGCTGTACAGTGCATTGGAGTGTAACAGAATTTGAGATAAGATAGCAGAGAGGATTACAAAAGATGTCAAGACGGTAAATTTGACAGTGTATTAGATGTTTCTGTCGTGAATGCACAAAGAAGGTCTAATGACCTACCGAGATTCCTAAAGTATTCCATATCCATGAAGAAATAGAGCCCTTCAGCAGAGGAAGAATGTAATCAATCTTGGCTCCTTCTACAGCATGAATTAGGAACTGCAGCTGTTCCTCCACATCCAGAAAGTTCTCCTTATGAATTTCAAGAGGTGCCACCTGTTTAGAAAATTGAACGTGAAAACTAAAAGCTAGGGCGGTTCTTTTAATTTAAAAATGACTCAGCTGAAGTGTTGCTAGTAAAAGCAAAGCATGAGGATCTCAACTGGGTTAGGTAACATGAGCAATTGAGCACAAGAACTAGAATATCATCAGAGACGAATGAGAATATTTAACACATGCAAGTCTCAGACTCTTGGATAGTACAAGCATAAAGGACAATTTTCCTTACAGAAATGAGCTGACCAATTAACCTATGCTAATAAGATTAGCAAAAGTATAAACCCTGATCGTTTCCTGATTCTTGGACGTATACTCACGATTTTTTCCAGCCTCAATACAGAGAAGGTCATTCCTTATGTACAAGCAACATAAGATAAATGTATTGCATAAATGAGAAGATATATGCGCTGCAATTATTCAAAAATGTAAAACCATATACAGGAGCATCTAACATCATCAAGCTCACGGAAATTCTTGCATTGTACAAGTAACTTATAGCTATTGCATACACACACTGCAATAAAATATTCCTACTTCCAGGTTAACGAACAAATCTGCATTTGATAACAAGTTTCTCTTGATTAATATTTGACGAACGCATTTAAAATTGTTGTCGTCAGAAAAACATTTTGCCTTACCTCCCCATATCCTGTACTCCCATCTTCCAGAGACAAACTGATAATAAAGCCTTCTCTATAGAATGTCCCAGAGTCATAACAGACTAACGTTGAAGTAGGTGGAGCGCACAGCTTAACCCTGACAAACAATAATTTTGGAAAGCATATAAGGTTATATGTAAAATTGCTTCCTGTATGGTCACATACATTTCAAGATTCTTCCATCCCAAAGACCATACCTATATAGTGAATACTCCATTTTAGCAATTCTATTGATTATCAATCCATGTGAGGTAGAAAATGACAGCTCAGAAAGGATGCGGAAACTGTGATCTCCAGAAAAGCGGCCAAAACTTTTCAAATTTCTGCCAAAAGCAAATAGGAAAAAGATTTATATGATGAAATATCACAGTCTGTCAACTCAGAAAAAGCTTCAAGGCGTTATAAAGCCTGAGTACCTGTGAAAGTTAGCATTCACATCAATGCAGCTCTCAACTTCTATAACACAATCAACCTGCTCCTGCTGAGATGTGAACAAAGCATCGAGTAGTTCCATTTTGGTCCTTACTTGTATATGCTTCACGCTACATAGATGGAACTTCTTTAATTATTAATGAAGAAAGATAACTGAAGCATTAGGAAGGAGAAAACTCGTATCTATCCGTTTCTTTCCATACTTTTAAATGTTTTATGCTACATAGATGGAATTTTTCTTTAATTACCCGGAAGATTGTAGTATAACCATAGAGAAAGTTCTGATCCATCCAAATTTAACCTCATTACCTTATGATCACTGAAAATTTTTAACTAATCAAGAACAAATTTATCAGTAGCTTGACAAAAGAGAATATTCTGATCTGTCCTTTTTATTCTGTTCTGGTGCATGCTTGACACTACATGGATGGAATCTTCATTAATTACTCAGAGAGCTTATAGTATTACCAAAGAAAAAATTCTGAAGTATCCAAATCTGTTTTCTATTACTTTATGATCACTCTAATCTAACATAATTGGTTCTCGAACAAGATTTGGAAAATACCAATCCTGTGACAGTTTAAATTTCATTCTTCAGTGTCAATATTAAAAAATCTGCACTTATTATCTAGATACAGATCAGTTTTGAGGCCACATATTTGTAAGGCTGCATCCTGCTCAAGTCACTTAGTTTAATTCATCACAGCAATTACTAGAAAAAAACCACTACAGCATTGTAGAATGGTCGATCAACAGTAATCATTATCAGATAAATGTGCAACTAATGGATGCATCAAATTATGCAACAGAAGAAGAAACGCCATCAACTTATTCTCTTTACTGAGAGTTGATGGAACGTCTCGAACGCTTTACCTATGTGCCAGGCAAAGGTGGCTGATTGATACATTATGAGAAGTGTAGAAAAACTGATCCAAAATTCTTCGCTCTGTCATATTTGCAATTGGGAGAAGACTGAAGATTCCACCACCATGATTGTTTATCACAAGTATGATCACAGGCCTCCGTGATATCCTTCAAGCAACATTTATTAATTGAATCAGATAGTAATTTAACACGGTTGCTGTAAGAGAAAATGGCATTTATCCAAGTCCTGCCACAAGTAGGTCAATTGCTGGCATGGGCTTGGTTTATAGGACACTTTGGAGAGAATAAAACAACGCCTAACTCTCCATCTAAGAAGTAAAAGGATTTAGCTGAGTTAGTAGTATTATCACTCTGGAACCAAAGTACAATGAACAGTTTATGATAACAAAAAATAATCTAAGCAGAGCAAAGAAAAAAAGCTGATCTGGTTCATCATAAAATATTATTATTGGCTAGTGCAATTTGATCAAGTACTTCACCCTAAAAATGGTAAAAGATATGTAGGTTGCCAGTTACAGACACATTTTCCCCATTCTATGCCCACTTGCCAGTTATAGACACATTTTCCCCATTCTGTGCCCACTTACCAGCCCAAGTAAAGTAAAATAAGGGGAAGAAGGATGTACTTTAACCGCTTTTTGATGATTCTATTTATCAACCTGCCTAGGAGAGCCTGAACATACTCAGAAAGATGTCCTTACCCTTGACCTAAGAGAGCCAATCCATTTGTATCATGCAGAAAAGAAACGTCTCCAATAACACATAGCACCTGAACATACACAGAAAGATTAAGCAAAGAACATATGCTTGATAAATAAGCATAATAAATACAGACAAAAAGAGGAACTGTACACTTGCGTTTTTAAGATGTCATTCAACTCACAGCAAAAGAAATGAGCAGTCATTTTATGGTTGTTTAGGAGAAAACCAAATTGCAGAAAAAAGAAAATCCTAGGCAAGTACAGTAATTCACAGAAAGCTAAAAAGATAGATAATTTTCCAATAAAATCTTATATCCCAGATTGCAATACCAGTAACCAATCTCAGTGCCATACATCTGTCTTGAGTTAAAGAAACTCAATAATGTTCATACCAGTCAGATACTATTAGAAGTGGAAAGGAAAATGAACAAAGAGAGAGGATTATCAACTATTAAATCAACCACTCAGATCAGAGTAGTGTAGTGAGTTGGGGAAACTGTTAAAGATTTATGATTTTTACTGGGAAAAATATTCCTGCATGTAAAAGCAAATTTTTACTATAAGAAGTTTAAAAAGTTAACTTGGTCTTATACAATTATCTGCAACTACTCACTCTTTTGTTGCAGCCAACAGCAAATCCAACTGCAGTGCTAAGCAAACCATCAATCCCGCTGGCTCCTCTATTCCCAGCTATCTGTACCCAGTGACATGGCAATCTGTATCTGGGCATTGCAGATTCATTGTCGATGTAATAAGAATTGTTACATGAATACATGTCCGCATCACGTATTGGCATGCTATTTCCAATAAACACAGCAGACTCCTGGCGAAGAAATCCCGGAATCACATGTGCAACATAAGGTTCGGTAAGGGAGTACTCTGAACTAATAATAAATGAAGTTTCCCAAGCAGCCTACAGAATGCAGAGTTTTCCAAAAATCATTGCAGGAAGAGTAAGGGAAGAATTCATGAATCTTGATTATAAAAATAAAGCGAACTTAAAATAGACAGTCCGATTCTTTGTCCCCTAGCATTAAAATTGAAGTCCAGATTATCATGAATTTTTATTGACCTATGATAACATATCCAAACCCAAATGTTCGACGAATTCGAAATTCATAAAGTAAGAGATGCATTATTTTCTTCGCTAAGTTTCATGTAGTTTTTCTCTGAAGGGTAATATATAAGCGTAGAAAAAAGAAGTAATATATAAGTATGCAAGTTGGAACAAGATTAATTAAATACGCTAACTGTGTTGATATCATCATAAACTAAAATTATTTAGTTTACTACTACACTTTTCCCATCTTGCAGTTATTATGAAACCAATCAAAACTTAAAAAATGCAAGTATTCATCTCTAACAAAATTGCATAAGAAGTGAATACTCTGATACTCAAGATCTATTACATCAACCACTAATATCTGGATTGGTAGCCAAAAGAGGCCACAGAGTGCCAATTGTCAGGAAGATAGATCAATATCAATACCAACATCCTGTTTCATAACCATAATGTGCATCATCAATCCATCCCCTATTCTTCAAATTCTATATAGGTCATGTAAGTCCACCAAAGCAAAGTTATATCACATGCATTGATAAATATATTTCTGTCTTATATTAATCTAAGACACGTAGTGTTTCCAAATTTCTTGTCAGTAGTTCCTAAATGCAAGTCAACAGCAAGACAAACTTATCCTATTTTCTCTTCAGTTGGCTACAAGAATGCTGCTCTTGAATTTTACTCAATATAAAGCCACAGTTCCTATAATCTTCAAGCTGCTAAATACATCCCATTGCAAGTCATCTTTTGGGTAGCATTGCTTTCAATATCTTTTGAGAAGACCCTGATTTTTCTTCCATTATGTTTTATATCACGCAGATCAAGCTTCACCTTGGTTGTTCTACTTTGTCTTAGTTTTCCTAATTTTTCAGCCTAAGTTAACATTGTTTGTAAAGGGATATGGAAATTGAAATAATTAAAAAAAGATCGTTGAATTTCTGACAAAGCTTAGGAACTGGTTGACATACCATCATCTCCAGGGTTTGTAGATATCTCTTCCATTTGCTGCTTAGACATGGTGCACAAGCTTTAATCAAGCAATTAGTAAATTCGGTAATTTTACATTGGATCCGATGAGTGACAATATGCAAAGGATCATGACGCCTAAGTTGAGCATCAACCATTATATATGAGCAAGGCAAGGTATGTTCTAGCATCTGAGATATGCGCACACTTGTTATACGACTTCCAAGCTGCCAGAAAGCAATGCAGTAAATTAAGTCAAAAGAACACGCAGGCTAAAACTCATTTTCTTATTAAGCAGCCTTCACAAGATCATTTAGTGCAGTTTAAATATTTGACTAGTAACCAGAACTAAACAATAAATAACAGAAAATATAGCAACAAAGGTAAATTCAGCTCCTAGATTCCACATTCTCTGACTCATAATCCAACTTACAAAATCTTTGAATTGCGTCATAGTATAGATAATTTCCTAACAGTAAAGTATACTTATCCAGGACTAAATTAGGGAAGTTATCCATACTGGTGTTTTCACTTCATAATTATGAAGACAGATTGGCTTATTCACAACCAAGGGAAGACCTGCTCTGACATCTCCTCATGCCAATTTTCTAAAGTGGAAGTGGTAAAGCATTTGTCAAAATAAAACAGCTTGAAAAGTACCTGGATAACCACATCAGGCTGCATCCAGTCCCTGACTCTGTGTGAGAGTAGCAGATAATCTAGGTGATCTATGAACAAAATATTCTCCTCAATGTCAGCAAAAGATGCCATATACTTCCTCAGTCGTAAGCCTGACAGGATATCAACTGCAACTGGCCACAGCAGGTGTTTGGCAAGAAGAAGAGCTGCCCATATCTCATCCTCTGTATGAATAGCGCCAAGGATTAGAAGTCCCCGGTCTGCTCCTTGTATCACTTTAATAACTTCATCCATTTGATAATTACTTTGACTCAATAGAACACAATGTTGTATTGGGATATAGGTGGTAAATGGTTCAGCCGTTGACATCCACAAATCTAATCCTTTCAAACAGCTATGATCCCATGTTTTTGGAATGTTTACCAGTGGCTCACGGAAAGGGCAATTGATATGAACAGGACCAAAGGGGGAAGAAATTGCTAGATTAACAGCAGAATCTAGTGTGGTAAGTACCATCCTTGCAAGAATTTCATCAGTTGGGGCAGGAAGACCAAAAAATTGTCTCACAAATGGACCAAAATGATTGACCTAAAGACAGAATATGCATGATGAATTTTAGCAGCAAAAAGAAAGAAAATAAACTCTAAAACAAATTTTAGAAAATCAAACCAAAAAGAACAACTAGCGCAACTGAATGTATAAAAATCATAAGTGCAGATTGCTGAACAATTCTTAACAAAGCTTAAGGGACAAGGGAAAAAACTTCATACATGTCATAATATGGATGATCACAGATGTTAAGGCATAGTTTGGTTCTGAGGAAGGGAGATAAGGGGCATAAATACTTCACTTAAGGGAAGTATTTCCTTTTCCTCGGTGTTGTTGGGGCTGAGGGCAAGAGGAGGGGAAAGGGGAGCAGGGACGAAAGATAAATATTTGTTTACCTTTTACCACTCTATCCCTCATTCTAACTAATCTAATTTTTAAAACTAAAAGTGAGGCAAACTTTCTCATTGATGGATTCAGGTTATTTTCTATGGAGAGGAGGAAATGCTAAAGTGAATGTACCTCTCCTAATGAAGTTTCCCTCGATTTTTCCATCCTAACTAAATGACATAAATGGGGTGTTTATGTCAACATTTATTTCCCATCCACTTTTCCTTCCACATCTCACTGCAATCTAAATTAGTGCAAAATAACAGTTTACAGGAAGGTTTTTCCATCATAATTTCAAAATCATTTCAGAACCAGCTATAAAGTTTATATTTCCTGCAATTATTTATTAGAAACTTCCTAGTTTCAAGAGAAACCTGATTAATTGCTTGGTTTGCTCCAACATCTTGCAGCTCTGGAGGACGATCTGCTGTGAGTAATAAGAGTGGTACAAAGTCTTGGCTCGCCTCCACAACCTGCATACAAAAAATTTTAAAATGGATGTATCAAATCAAGCAATTCCTCCATCAGAGGCATTCTCATTAAGACAAATAACCCCAAAAAAAATGAAGTAAAGAAAAAAAGCTTGACATGCACAAGAAAGAAAAAGAATAAAACAATACTTAAAAGCAAAGTATTTCAGCATGATGACATGCAAAGGTACTGAAAGTTGAGGAGGTTTGAACATCAACAGTGGATGGAAGGCTAACCTTATGCGTAGAATAGTAACAGGATACCACTTTAAGAATACAACAGATGTTTAGAACAATAAATGAAGCAAACTTACAGCAGGTAGAAGATTTGAGGCAGCTGTGCCTGATGATGTTATAATAACTGCTGGTTTACAGGAACCTCGAGCATAACCAACAGCATGAAAGGCAAGCGACCGCTCATCAATGCATGCAACACAAGTGGTGCGGGGATGAACTGAAGCAGCAACTGCAAGGGGAGAGGATCTTGACCCTGGAGCTACACAAATATACTAGATGAAGAATAAATCAGAAACATGTATACCACCATAGACATACCAGGTTGTTAACCTACAGGCTCACCGTCAAACCAAGTCGTGTGCATTCTTCAATTATAAGTGAAGCCCATACAGTATTGATATTCTGATAGTCTACAGGAGAGTAGCTCAGTTTATCAACACGTTCCGCCTGATTCTGAGAAAAAATTGAAGAATTACTAGAAATTTTGTCCCATGAAACATGCAAAACTATTTCCAAACAAAGAGATAAATGAAAAGTTATCTACATCATAAACTAGATGCAAACAAGGACAGCTCCGCGACAGGGGGCAGAGAAACACCACTTAGAACTAAGGAATGAGAGTAATGGCAGAAATAAGAACTAACGTTATGGCAGAAACAAGAACTAATGTTCTAACCTTAGGACATTCATGATCAAGTCAATATAAGGATCATGAATGAAGAAAAGGAAAAACAAAAACCTGCATATTCAGTCCTCCAGCTAATTTCTTGCTGAGAATGTGTCATACTTTAGCAACAGTAACCATCTAAATAAACGTGTCATTTATTACTGTGATCTTAGTGATTGCAGAAGATAGTCAATTTACTTGAAGACACATCTCTAGGCTCACAGCTTAAGGAACAATTTGTATCACTTAACGCTAATCATTGAGGTAATAGAAAATTCTACAACATTCTCACACTTCAATAAAACCAGTTGCTTACCATATTATTGGCAATAGCTAAAGTAGGTGAAAGCAGAGCAGAGAACTGACTGGAACAACATGAAGTATCTTTCTGTGAGAGTCAAAACTGGTAGCTTTTAAGTCCTGTCTGATCAAGCATACTAACAGAACATAAAACCATCTTTCTCATAAAGGACAGCAAGTTTAATACTAACAAGTGAAAGATTAAAGAAGTTAAATTCTCTGAGAAAGAAGATTACCAGGATAAAGGGGATACCAGTTCCAGAGTGCCTGCATGAAGAATACTTCCACCCAGCTGAAAAGCACTCATGCATACCTGCATGAAGGAAAAGAATGCCAATGTAAATAGTGGCCCCCCATCTTTGAGATTTCTATTTGTTGCAGTTCTCAGTAATTTACTAAGAGAAATATAACAAGAGCTTCAGCTTATTCCTCCAGAAAAAACATGAGAAGAGCATTGTAAGATGATAAAATCAAAGTTAACCTCCGTTCAAAATAACTGTCCAGGTTTCCTTTTTGGCCTTTTTCTAATTATCTTTGCTATTTCTAAATAGAGAAGGCGTTTATGATTTTTTTCCAAATCTACCCTTACTTCCAACCATCCACTAAAACGAATTAGTTTTCAAAAAAATCTATTACCCAAACTAAAACACCAAAACCAATATTGATTTTGAACTTTTCAGAAAAAATATTGGCTTTTCCAAATGGAGGGAAGAATTTGTTGGAGAAATGAAGAAGAAAGAGAAAAAAGAGGGGCGAAAACATTTAACTGAACAGTGGTATTTTAAAGAAATCAAATAGGGTTGTGTTTGACGTTTTATCAGGTTTTTCTATGAAATTTAGTAAAACCTTAATTCCTGTGAAATTTGTATTTAGGACAATTATTTTGAAACAAAAGGAGTATATAAAAACTGCCAAATAAGTACAAAGATGTGGTTAGAAGAAAGGAAAAAACAAATGGGTAAGAAGAGTAAAGGTAAACCCATGCATATCGAAGCAGGGAGCAACAGAGGGAAACAATTTTATTAGACAAATGGAACCTCTAGCATGAAATTTACTGTCAAATGAAGTTTCAGATATCTTACCATCTTCACAATATTCTCATCCATGAAGTTGAAATTCCTAGAACCAGATTTCGTGGATTTTCCCCTGAACTCTTCCCTCAGTGACTGAAAATGATGTCTGACCTGAAAGAAGGAACAGGGAAGCTGAATCAATGCTAAGAACAAAAATGCAACACTCTTTTCTCAAGCTGCCTAGATGTAGCGGCAAGATATTATAAATAAAACCACAACTTGAGGGTTTAATACTCCCCTTTAGACGCTGAAACCCCATAATATTTCCTGCCACCACCCTTCAAAATATTGGAGAAACCATAATACAGAATCGTCCACAACAAATATTGCAAAAGTCATAAGGGAACAGCTAATGATAGGGTTCATACATTTTAACTCTATTTCAAAGTAGATATGCATAAACTAGACCCAAAAAATTTAACCTGCTTGAACTAGTCTTAGCATTAAAGCAAAAAATAAAGTTATCCTATCCAGCATATCAACTTTGAAAAGCTATTTAGAACATCAAAATACACCTTTACCCTATGTTTTACTCCAGAGCAAACAAGCTTAATCCTGGTTTGAACAGCTACTCTTTATTTATCTTCTTCCTTTGGGTTTTCTTCTGTACTTATCTTGCTACTAAAGCTTAAAACAATTTTCAGTTCAAGATATTGTATTATACGATACCAAGGACCAAAAGGAAATTGAAGACAAGTTTTTAGGCATCATGGTGAAAGTGGAACTCAGGCAAAAGTTTGCGGATAAAGTGCCTTGCATCCCAACAGGGTCATAAACAGACTCCAATTTACCAAATGAGCAAATATCAGATAGTCCAGGTGACTCTTGAGCCAAAGAAAGCTATAAAAGAAACAAAAAGGAAACTGTTGACAGGTGAAAGAGAACAACCTTAGGATACCTGGTAGAGAGAGAACTCATACGCTTGAATGGCTTCCCCAAAGCTACAAATGGAGAAGTTATTCCATGCTAATGTGGCAACCAAGACAGTAACCTCCTCAAATTCATGTAACTCAATCTGATGAAACAGTGCATCACTTATTAAACCATAAAGAATGTAGAAGTTGGAAAAGCCTAAACTAGAATGTATTCACAGGACAAACACTGGACAACAGTGGGCAAACCTATAAAATGCAATGCAATTTCACCTGGGGAATAAAGAAGTAAAATGAACCAGCTTCATGCTCTATGGAAGATAAGATCGCGTCATAATTGACGTCCAGAAAACCATAAACCATTGGAAAAGTAGATTCAGTTGAAGCACATCTGCTGAAACACCATAGAACATCATTTATGAAAACTGCAGAAGCTCGAAATTTGAACTACATTATATTAATGTCATCAATCTCCACTTCAACACTGAAGTCTCTTAATAATGTGCAGAAACAATGGAGACTTCATGAGCCACCATCCTTGCATGATAACTTTTTTTCTCAAAGAACTTCTTGAACTTATGACATAAAGAGGCCTAGATGGGCACCTCTGGGCTTACTAGACATTTTCAGGAAGAAAAGAAAGAGATAAAATCATGTTCACAATGATTCTTAGTTAAACTAATAGTAGCCATTCTCAATGTTTGTCGATCCATTGACCACCAAATAAAAGCAACAATTCTAAACAGAGGTAGCATCAACTTGGGACAAGGAGGGCTAATAGAGACTTTGAAACGGTATATTACAAAGCCCAGGTTAGTAATGCATTCTAATATCGGAGAACCCTAAACCAATTTCCTTTTTCTTTTCCAGGTTATTCAGTGAACCCTCTCAGGTGAGCATTAAGTTCATCTACTTGGCTAAGTATCGCGATTAGCAATTCTACTGGAGTAATATTAGCAAGGATCTGGAACAGCTAAACAGATCAAACAGAATTTCAGTGTCATTCAAGACAGCTTAATGATCAAATGCACATGGTGAATAAAAGAATCATAAATTACCTCTGACTTTCAAAATAACCTCTAGATGCATGAGAATAATGACCCTTGAAGTAGACTGCTGCACCAATGCCGAAAACCCCACGTGTTCTGCCCAAAGCAAGTGACTTGTGTGACGGGTTCTCCTCTTTGGAAAGGAAAAACAGAGGAAAAGCCCCAGCTTTATCGTGTTGATTGCAAAACCAGTTTAAAGCTTTTGCACTTGGAGGGACTGCAACCTACAAATTCAGGACCTCATGCATGGTAGGCTTCAATTACATGCATATTTATTCACTTTGACTTACAATGATCATATTATAGCAAGAAAACTTAATTTAGAAATTCCAAGTTTGCACAAGCTAAAAGCTCAGGCATAGTTTTTGAATTATATCAGGATTTCTTTCTAATAAAATCTGTATGGTTCCAATAAAATTTTATAAAAACAAACAAGTGAGCTAAACCGAATACATTTCGTAAAAACAATTGGCAAGTTAAATTTGAGTAGCAACAAGTGAATCAGTATATTCACCAATCTACATTGAATCAAGAAAACCGAATATGCTTTTGCACTAAAACATCAAAGTATTAAATAGAAAAAGTTAACAATTTTTAAAATTTACCTGAACTGTTAACATCCCATTAGAACAGGAAGGAGGCTTTGACTTGAACTCTTCAATAGCTTGCTGAATGCTATCTAATCCTTGCTCTAGAGTCAAAGCAGGAGGCAGAGTCCGTCTAATGCAAGTGGAAACCAGCAATGCAGCATCTTTAGGCCCCAGCACTTTATCTTCTTGCAATGAACATTTAACAACCTATGGACACGCAAATAGACAATCCACAAAAATGAGAAGTTAAAACGTAGAAAATTAACAAGAAAATTGAGGTTTCCACAGTCCACAACCTTAAAATTTGGGTTCTTGAGTCTCTTAAAGAAAGTAGCAAGAGGGTTTAAAGATGTTCTGACTGAAGAATACGGAGCATGCTTAAATGTGGAAATTGTAACTGTTTTATCAGTAGGAGAAGGGGTTAAAGGCATTGGAAATGGAAGTTTCTGATTATGCATTAAAGCTTGAGGATTCATTCTCAGGGTTTTTTGGGTCCAATTCCGTTTGAAGTTCAAAGCTTGATGCTTGCAGAGGTTTTGGATATGGGGTGGAGGGAGGATGTGACGCAGGGATAAGATATCAAGCATCAAGATGTGGCGAGCTCTTCGTACGGAATCCATCGAGTGGATCTTAGCCGTTTGATTTCTGTAGATACCACGTTGCAATTTCAAAGGCAGTTAAGAAGCTATTTTCACGATTCATGGGTGCAATTGAGAGTACTTACCTTTTCGTCCTTTTCTTTCCTATCCTTCATTCTTGTAAGACTGTCAGTGTCTTTGTATTATAAAAATGATAAGCTTACTACACTGGAACGAGTAGATTTGAGTTGACTTTTTAAATATAACTAACTATAGTAAATCAATAGTTATTTTTAATTCCACTTTGGGGGAGTCTATTTTTAAAAGTCATTTTGCTTGGTAGAGGAAAAGAGAAGAAAACTGGAAAATGCATGATCCTTTCTTTCTTTTTTTAGAAAACTGCATAATTCCATTTTGACTCATTTGCTGGCATAGACAAGTCTCGACCAAGATTCTCACCAATTATGGTTTTAGAAAGGCCTATGATCCAATTTGCTGCTGTTCTAGTAAGCATCTTTAATGTAATGATGGTTTTCGAGAGGCTTTGATGGCTACAGAAGCATAAGAGGAAGGGTGGGACCTTCGATTCATATGGAAACTATGCTTTCTTAGAGGAAAAACTAATAACAAAAACTCCAATTTATGGGTTAATTTAATAAAATCTAGGTTTTCAAAGAAGAGCACAAAGCCAAAGACTATTTCTTATTGTTGTGTAAGATATAGAACTAATTTTACGTTGCTATATAATAGAGTTATACAAAGAGTATTTCTAGTATTTTAGCCCTTTAAGGATTTTTGTTCTCTAAAAAAATTTCTAACATAAAAACTAAATTATGCTAAACCTAGTCAACCAAGGATTTTGCCCTGCATCAGGCGGGATTCTCTAGAATGGAAGGTGAATACATAACTTGAAAACATGGCCAACTCTGGACAAACAGGTAAGTGCTATAAGAAAATGAAGATTGGAGAAGATGAATGTCATATGATGAGCAGAGCAGAGGCCACTTAGATTTCATAGGCCAAAACCAGGCAATGAACCTCACTCAGCCTACTCCATTTACTATTACTATTATGGTCTACTCAGCAATTGTAATTCAGGGCAAGGCAGAAGGACAGCAAAATTCCATGAATAAAGAGACCCTGATACGATATTTATGTGTACAATCTCTTTTGTTTTTTTTTCTTTTTTTGGAGAAGATCTTTTTGAAAAGCTTTGGAAAGTTGTAATATTTTCAGCGTTTGTATTGTATATAAGATATTTTAGCTAAAAAAAAGTTCACCGAAAACCCCTGAAAAATGAGAATGAAATTTTACCTCCTTATTCATTCGTCTAAATGATATACATGGTTGAATTAGGAAGGGTGATTTTTTTTCCAACGACTACATTTACCTTTATCTTTAGTCTCCAATAAGCATTTAAACCAGTACATGAAATTAAAAAATCATTAAATAGTGTACAAAAAGGACATACGACAAGGTTCCTGGATGCGGAACTAGTTTTGTTTCTCTGCCTAGTTTGTTCTTCCTTCTGTCTAAACTCTCAATTGACGACCCGTTTCTATCATCTTCTCTGGCTAAGTTTGGCCTCAGGCTAGTGTTCAGATCTTGATCGGATTTTTTCATTTATAGCTTTCCTTTTGTGTATTCACCTTTTTTTTTGTTTACAAATCATATTGAACTTCTCTCAATACAACTTTCTTCAAAATTCATGATATAGATGTAAAATCTATCACCGATCTTTATAGATTGGAGTACTATTTCATTTCTTTTTGGAATTATTTGTCGATCTAGACCTGATATGAGCCTTTCTTTAACTTTTTCCTTCTTTTTGAAATAATTTTTAAAACTAGTAATACATTTATACTCGTAATATTTTAAGACAAATTGGCATTACTGATCTTCAATGTATTTTCGCTTGGTATGTTTATTCCATATTATTTTATTTTGTATATTTTTGTCCCTTATATTTTTTCGAGAGAACATTTAAGGAATCGCGGCCACTTCCACGGTAATTTCAGGCCAAGCCTATCACGTGGTTTGCCCAAGTGGTTCCAAACAAAGATAAAAGTGACATTCTGCAATCTTAGACCTTAAAAAAAATATATGAAGAAATATAAACACGTGTTGGAGAGCTGGGTACCCTCAACAAACCAAATCAGTTCTTATTTCTTCAAATAGCAGCTAGGGCATTTTTTCCCCCAAATCAAAACCCATTTCAATTACTCACTCCTTCATACTAATTGTTGTAGCTTGAAGAAGATCTTGGATCCTCCACCCACCAATAGCTTAGAAAGGTAAGGAGAAGACAAGTAGAAGAAGAAAAGGAGCTAGAACCACCACAAGCCTTCAAACCCAAAAAAAATCAAAGAAAAAGCAGTAGAAAATGTCTCATAATCGAACAATGAGATGCTTCTATGGAAATGATAGTGCAATAAGGACTTTATGGACAAAGCTTAACCCAGACAAGAGGTTTTTGGATAGCGAAAAGTATGAGGTAAGGTCTTTGAAGTGTGATGCATTAACAAAAAATTTTATATTATGAAATCTTGAATGTAATCTAGTTTACATTTGCATTTTGTAGAATACATATGGATGTAGATTCTTTTCATGGTATAATCCCCCTATATGTGAAAAATCAATACAAGTGATAAATGGATTGTTAAAGAAGATTAGGGAGTTGGAAGCTCAAAACATTGCTCAAAAGAGAAGGGAGAGAGGGATATGGATTGGTATAGTATTTTTTTTTTTTTTTGGGTTGCGACATTTTGGTTTTATTGAAGTTAGGAACCAATTGAAATCTTGGGCTCCAAATTTTGTTACTCATAGAGTTATTTTTGGTTGGCTAATTAAGGCATAATTATGTAGCTAAATAGTATGGCATTTCGGCTATTATATCATCCTGTATGTAGGGGTGTGCATTATTTGGAGAAAATTTAAAAACCGAACCGAACCGAAATTTAATTCAGTTTTCGGTTTGGTTTTTTAAAATTTCGGTTTGGAGAAAATTCGGTTTTTCCTCTCCAAATTAAATTTCAGTTTGGGTTCGGTTTAGACCAAGCCAAACCGAAAAACCGAATTTTCTCCAAAATTTCTCCAAATTAATAATTAAGTATAATTAAAAATTAATAATTAATTAAACTAATTCTTAATTAAAGTTATTTTAAATTTTAAAATAATTAATTTTTGTATATTTTCCAAAATATTATTTAAAGACTAATAACTCAAACTAAATTAGATTTTAATTTAGATTATAATCAATATTAGAGTATAATTAATATTATTTTAAAATTTAAAGTCTTAACTTTATATATTTCGGTTTTCTCCAAACCGAATTTTCTCCAAACCGAAATATTTCGGTTTGGAGAAAATTCGGTTTGAAGGTAAATTAGGTTTGGTTCGGTTTTGAAAAAAAATAAAAAAAACCGATTTTTCTCCAAATAGTAAAACCGAATTTTCTCCAAACCGAACCGATGAACACCCCTACCTGTATGCTAATATTAGTATGATGCAATGTACTACTCTTAACATTATGTAATTTTAAGCTGTAATTATATCATGAGAATGCATATATAAGCTTTTTCGAATTATCTGAATTGATCTAAAATTAAATTTCAACACAGTCATATACAAACTACTGGGATGTAACTTTTCCAAAGCCATACATTGCATTTTGAACCTGACATAGGCAATGTCTATAGCTTGTCCATATTTAAAATATAATACATTATAGAATAAACCATAATATTAGATACTAATACAAGTCAAAAAACAAAAGGGATCAAGTATACATTTTCAGTTCTTAATTTCAGTCTAGACAAAAAAAATCAACATATGTAGATGCAAAATAAAGCCAACTGCTCAATCCCTCTTATGTAATATCACAATAGAAGCTCTCTTGGGATGCAACTTGGCCCTAATTTGTTGCACTTAGACTTGTTATGGCCAATTTCCTGGCAGCAACTCTTCTACAGTTGGCCTATGTCTATCTTAATACCTGGTAGCAACTCTTATATAGTTGGAATCAGCTCTTGCAAATCCCAAATCAAAACTAGTTAAGTTGTCATGAATTATTTAACAGTATCAAATAATGTAAATCGAAACTAATTGTTAATTAGCTTTTCTCAATCATAAATAAGACATCATTCTTCTGGTATATGCATTCCAATGTTTTCAATTAGTCCTTGGATGAACCATATTTAGCAAGCCCTACTCTCTAACTCCGCAATAGCATAGACAATGGGATATATCCCATTATTTGCATCAAATCCTACAGTTGTTAACAACACTCCCAAATGGGACACTTTTAAAAAGATACCATCTAGTCCAATCACCTTTAGCCTGCCTTGTACCCAACTTTTTAAGCATGAAGGTAGACATATATCCTCTTGAAGACCTTGGCACATGTGTCCTCATCATCTATAATATCTAAATATATCACAGTCCCAGGATTACTCCTCCGGAGTTCTTCATAATAATTCCAAATTAATTCATATTGATTTCAAAATTTTCCTCTATTAACATCATTGCTTCAACTCTGGTTCTGTATACTTTCTAGGTAGAAATATTCATATTCAACTATTCATGGACTTTGTCTTGAAACTCAATCCATTTTCAGACCTAAAATCATCTAAATATCTCTTTGTCAGGTACCTTGCATTTTCTTGCTTATGATGGAGAGTTCTTGAACATGAGTGATCTGCTTGCAGTGATCTGATTTGGAAAGTATGGGTGTCTCTTATTCTATGTGCATATAGAAGCCAGTCACAGTATTTGGACTTGCAACCAGGCCTTAATCTTATGTTGTCATTCTTCTTGAAGTAGATCTCTCACCCATGCTTAATTGTATGCTCAGTTATTGCATCCTTCAACTCAATATTGGTGCTAAAAAAAATTCTCTATGTGAACTTGGGATCTATCATGTCCCTTTCAAGCCTAAACTTAGGAAAAGTAGTCTTTCTTCTCACTGCAGTTTCTTCACCTGAGCTAGAGTATCACTGGAAGAAGTCCTAAATTTTTCAGCTGTTCAGAATTTGATATGTTTCTTCTCAATTTTCTTCCCTGGTTTTATGTATTCCTGCTCACTCTTGGGTGCTTTACTCTAGCATTTGTATCCTTTGAAGGTTATGGAGTAACAATTTCTGGTGCCACATTTCTTCCTTACCACATAGTTGTTATATCCCAACACATTGGCCAGCTTATTATCTAGGGTTATCATGGACATGGTATCCCTTGAACAATGATCAAAGAATGCAACAATTCCCTCTTGATATTCCTTAGGTCCATTTGTTTCTATTAATTTTCCCCCATGAATTACCTTGATGGTGAAATTTGTTGAACCCATTCCTACCATAAAAAATACCAATAAGATTCAATTCACATTAGCGTTTCTCCATTGAATAGTTAATGCAAAATTACAATTTGGTAAAGTTAAGAGCTCTGAAATAAAGATTATACACCTAGGGAAAAAATACAATAAAATAAACATCATACTCCAATAACAAACAATAAAAGCAATATCTTTGCGTCACAAAATAATTTATAAAAGTAGTGGGGACCAAGGAACAATGTAATGCAGAATACAATATACTAAAGATAATAAACACTAAAATAGAATATAATACTTCAACTAAAAAAATACAACACCTTTAAACCGCAAAAAACAAAGGAGAAGAGTGGGGATCGATCGAACAATTGGAAAATAAGAGGAGTGGGGATCAAACAACAACTCCAGGCCATTGATTCAATCTTCTGCCTTCCAACACAACAATACAACGGAACAAAAAGTTTCCAAGAAAAAAAATTGAACAGACAACACAACAAAAGGTATCCAACTAAATCTCATGTTCCCAGATTTTAAAGATAAAAGCATTGGAAAAGTTATGCACTCACTGTAATCTGGCTCTTCATCTGTTGCTTTTTGTACATACATCTCTAATGCTACTTTTTTTGAGCTGCTGATAAGTCGACAATCGATCGATCTTCTTCTGGAGCCAAGAACTATTGTTGGTAATTAACTAATTCTATTTATTTCAATTTGGAGAGAAAAACCCTAGTTTATTTTGGGTGAAATTAGGTAGTAGGAAAGTATTCTATCATTGAAGGAGCGCATCTGATTCACACCCCCACATATGTTTCTATTTCTTCATATCTTTTTTTAAGGTCTAAGACTACAAAATGTCACTTTTACTCTTGTTTGGAACCACTTGTATAAACCACGTGATAGGCTCGGCCGAAAACCACCATGGAAGTGACATCGATTCTTTAAATGTCCTCTCGAAAAAACATGAGGGATAGAAAAACGTAAAATAAAACAACAAGGACTAAACATACCAAATGAAAATAAATTAAGGACCAATAATGCCTAAATAAAATAGTGAATTAGAGCTTCTCTTGCCGAAGTGGATTGAAGATTGCGATAGAGGGACAGTAAGAAAGATTATTGTCTATTTGTGTATCTTACTAGTATTAGTACATCTTATCCATCCAAGCTTCCTAGGGTATTGGTTCATGTCTATTACCTTGTATAACTTTGGTTTTCTTTTATTATATACTTTTTATATTGTCCCAATTCCTCAACTTTTCTCCTTTGGTGTCTTGAAGAAAAAGTTTAAAAGTTGTTTTATTTGAAAGCGAGAATAGTAAAAATGTAACATTCGGAAGTTGCCAAAAAAAACTACAAGGAAAATCAAACTTTTGAGTGCAAGACAGGAATTGAAGCATCTCAAGTAGTAGGATAAGATTCATTGCCCAACCTTCATTTGCTGAAAGAACAATATACCCCCAATAAAAAGAATGAAGAGAAAAAAAAAGTAGATGTAACTTGTTCTGGTTTAAGGATAAGAGTGGAACAAAAAATGTAATTGAATATAAACCATGGAGGTACAAATTCGGGGGCAATATCATAAAATATTGCAAAAAGGAAAAATGGTAATTTGTAAAAAATCCTATAACTATTTTTTTGGTCTTAAGGATGTCTTTTAACTTTTATTTATATAATTTTAGTCTCAATTTTTTTTTAAAAAAATACAGTTATTATTATTAGTCCTGCGACAGAGTTGAGTTAAAATTTATATGTATGGCATATATGAGTTTAATTTGAAGTGCAAATTCATTATATTGTTGAAATAAAGACTAGGTGCATTTCTTCCAAATATATTGTTGGCAAAGTGGGTGCTTCATGATTGAATTAGAGTTGAATTAGAATTATAGATTCCATGTAGTATTTATATGCATGTGTAGGCATGATATGACGAATTTACACTTCAAATATAATTTATATATGCAAAACATGTAAATTTGACCCTAACTCCGTCGTGGGACTAGCGATAAATACTATATTCTTTTTAAAAATTATATATTTGTGACTAAAATTACAGAAATTAAAATTAAGGGATATCTTTACGACAAAAAAATAGTTATGAAACTCTTTGTTCAAAATTATTCTAAAAAAATCATTAGAAGGTAGTTTTCATACATTTTATAGTTCAAGGATTTGGTTTTATAGAAGAGATATTTAGTGTAATTTTCAAAATCTTGAAGGGCAACAGGCTCTAAACTCTTTAATTTTGCCTTTGTAGGTGTAGATCAGTGCCCTTAAATTTGTAATTTGAAATTCTTTTAGATAAAATGGCCTTTTGGGTAGCCGAAAGAGTATAAGTTAGCTCGATATTGTATTGCAACTTTCTGTGTTTAAAATTTGAGCAGCCGATGAAGAGCTCCCAAGAAAGATGTCCCTTTTTATTGTCTTCTTAGTGCCAACTTAGTGACTTACAACCAAAAAGTTTGACAAAGACTAATTCCATTATTTTTTCTTGAGAAATTGATTAAAAAAATAGTCCTAAAACTATATTTTTTGTATTAACTTAGTTCTAAAACTATTTTTATAAATTTAGTTCGTAAAATTTTTTTTAAGAATCACCATTACCACCTCCGGCAAACTCTAATATGTGCCGCTTTCGTGACTTGGTAATTAAAGGGTAAACTCGTCCCTTGGTGAATTTTCTCAAAATATGAACATCAGCTTCATATCTCGTCTCTGGTCTGGTCTCTCTTAGTACTCGAACAGTTTGACTCAGAGTACGTGCCTGCAAAATTCTTGTGGTTTCGCGCTTCAAGTTCTCTCTCTTATTGATCAATTTTAACTATGAACTGGAATTGTTAAGAGAAGATGAAACCATGTCCCTGTTCTGCCATTTTGCCTTTGGCCATCGTTCGATTCGTCATTGTAGGATAAAGCCGTTTATCATGAAGCCCAATTGCCATAGCGGACGAAATTGAGTATTGATTATCTGCCTGGGAAAGTTGCAGAATGTTTTCTGGATTTGGGTTGTTTCCCAGAGGACAAGAATATTCCTCTAGATGTTCTGATTAACATGTGGGTGGAACTACATGACATTGATGCAGAAGAAAATTGTTGCCAGTCTTGTTGATCTCTCAAACAAGAATCTCCCGACTCTAGTCAAAGATTCACAGTATGTGGATTGAAGAGAGACTCCAAAGAATCAAGATGATGTTCATATTTTGGAAAATTTCAAGAATGGACGAATTTACCATCAATTACCTAGTCATGTGAGCGGCATCCGTTTGAATTTGCCAAATTCGGTGGTGGCAGCACTATTATTTTTTAAAAAAAAATAGTTTAGGAATTAAAATTATAAAAAGAATAGTTTTGAAACTATTTTTGCTAATTTCTCTTTTTTCTTCATCGAAAAAACAACGCAACACACTTGTCTTGTTTTGAAAAAAGAAACTTTACACCAGAAGCATGAGAAATAGGGGTAATAAATTCTAGCAAAACTAAGCCTTGCAAAATACTTTACACACATAGACACGTTAGATATTTCATGTTTGAGTTCTATATGCGAATTGACCATCCAATATCAATACCACTTGTATTCTATTCAGTTGGAGAATAAATTATTGATCGCCTTGACATTTTTACCCATTTCTCTCTTTCCCTCTCTTTCCCCTTTGCTAACAATCGTCAAGTGTCCTTTTTCTTTCCCTCTTTTAAACTAGACTCTATATATTAATCTTGAAAGCTAAATTATTCTAATATTTAGAACCGACCATTCTAAAATTAACAACCAAAGTAGTCTGTGAAAAGCTCACAGAGATGAAACTAGGATTCAATGGATCAATTGAATACCTAAAAAGAATGCCACATAGCCTTTTTCTATCGGGCAAAATTTTGGTGCCAAAAGAATGACCCCATGACTGCTTGCTCTAATCAATGGATCAATTGACTACATAAAAACCAAGAAAAGCTGCAAGAAATTATTTTATATGCCCCTTTCTGATATTGATATTTTCTTTATTATTTTGGCTTCTTGTTTTTCACATTTTTTTCAAGGTAAAGGCCGTGAGAAAGAGAATTGTCTTATACATAAATGGGGAAGCCTAGTAGGCCATATTCAACAGAAGTGTCTGAACGTGGAAAAAATGCAATCAAAAGTGCACTCATTGCCACCCATGACCACAATTGATTTTGGCTTTAGTGGGTAGTTTTTGGGTTACATTTCACCTTGTTTTGTTGGTCTTTAGAGGATAGGTAATATAACCTATGCATGTTTGTCAAATTTGGCTACCAAATTTCATTGCATTTACTCAAAAGAACTTGTGTGCATTTGCAAGTTGGTTTACCATAAAATCTTCTACTACTTTGTGAATGGGATAAAAAAGTATATGCCGTTTTGGAAATTCTATCAAACTGTTAGCAACATCCAGGAAGATGACTTCTTCCATAATGGAGAAGTCACTTTCTCCAAATTATTTATCCACACACCCCATTAATCATTACTTCTCATAATTTGAATCACCTCATTAGCAACAGCCTCATGGATTAGAGAATAAACTTTTGTCCAGAATTCCTATCGTGCCATATTGCAAACTTTATCCCTCTCAAATCACCAACTAACATAACTCAACTTGCAAATTATTTACATAGACTTGACCTAAGCACGAGTAAAAGCATTAGATCATCACAACAATAACGTTCTTCAAATATATCATTTTGAAAGACTAGCTAGTAGATTTTTAGTCTACCATATGAATTGCTTAGACAAAACCCTTATATGGATGCTGAAGTTTATTTTCAAAAGGGGTTGAGATTTTGGTCGTGAGTGATACATGAGCTAGGCAATGAAGTTACTAATGGAGGCACAAAAAGCTTTGAAGTTGACAAGTTTGGGCCACCTTTTTGTGTTAGGTTCAAAGGTGACGATAAGTATAGAGCACTTACTAACATAATGCCAACAGAGTGTATGTTTGTGTGCGTTTCTGTGTTCTTTGTATGTGTGGACGTGTGTATGTATATAGTTTGTTAAATAATTTTCATCCTTAGAGAATTTGACAGCTTTGAAAGGAAAGTGATATGTGGTTGAGAGTATTCTCAATCATTTCTTGAAAAATTTATACATGTACTAAGATGATTAGCTAATTTATGAATCATGAACTCCAATTAATTTCTAGTGAAGCTGGTGATATAGAAAGATATGTGACTATGAACAATGACCATTTATTTGTTGTAAACAAACTCGAATCTCGATCACTTCTTACTAGTATCAATCAAGATAAGTTATATAATACATATCATTGATCACTTAAGCGGGACATTTTAATTTATTACTAAACTGATGTATAATAAATTTAATCACTAACATTGTAATTTAGTAAACATATATTTTTTTATATGAGAAATTAAATATGGAGTATTGAATCTTGATGAATCCCGCTCCATACTTTAACCAATGGGAAAAACCAAGTTGATCAGAAGAGTTTGGCAAGAGTGTGGACGAAGTTGGTACGTACAAGGTAGCAAATGATGACGACCAATCGTTTCACCAAAGAAACAAATGAATCAACAAGAGAAAAAAATGTATGGATCCAAGAAGCAACACATGGCAAGGTGAGGGACAGCAGCTTATTCGACGGCCATAAAATCTAAACACTATTCTTTAAGAAGTAGAAAGGAAAAAGAATTGCATACCTTAAACAACATATAGCACTAATTATTAATGTATTATCCACATTCTAAGTGGATTACGACTTCAGACTAATGATCAAACGTAAGCACAAACGACCAAACCCATGCGTGCTAGTAAATAGAACTATTTTAGACGCAACATATCTCTATTAATCAGAGAAAGTATAATACGTTAAGAATAGTAATAGATAAGGAGATTAAATATAGCAATAATTGTGAGAAAAAATAAAGAGAAATACATTATTAAACAGAGAAGAGGAGAAATGACGAAGGGACTTTGCAAAAAGATGGTGAGAGCTTATCCTATTTGAACCAATCAGGGTATATGATTATGATGACATCAGATGAGGGGAAGAGAATACATGGAAAAAAAGAAAGTAGGGTTTCATTCTGAGTGGAGAAGAAAGTGGAGAACAATGCACACACGGTACAGGTGATGGTACCCAAGAACTTCAAGTTTCGTGATGGAAGCTTAAAAACTTGAAAAAATAATGACCTTTGGATAGCCTCACCTGCGGTCATACACAAGTTTTTACAAATCATAAGCAGACTCTTCCAGAAAAAAATAATAATAAGTCTGTCTCTGCTATTTTTCCTCTCTTCCTCATGCATCTATATTATATCTACATCGTATGTTCACATATATGTATGTATATATATGTTGTGTGGTCGCGCTCATTTGAGAGTTCTGATGTGTAGCATGCAAGATCATGAGCTCATGAATCATAATGCTTGAGAGATATGTGGCTCCAATGACACTTGATGGGATTAATATGGAGTATTTCTTGGTTTGATATGTAACAGAAGATGCGGTTCTTGAATATGATCAGTTTATACGTAGACGGTTCTTTGAAGTACTTAATATCTAGCTAGTCATTTCTTTACAGCAACAATTACTGGTGACAAACACAGAATAGGATGGGGTCCGAACTGGTCTTATAAGTTCGAGATGACGGGCTAAGGCAATTGGGTGGCTAAATGGTGGCAGCAGGCACCCACCCATATGGTTGCAAGACAAGAGTCCGCACTTGGATGCCCTGAAAGTAAGAGAAAGTGAAAGTTACTACTATGCCCCAGTGGTCAATTTCATGCCACCATGTCTCTCTCTCTCTCGTTTATGGAATTTATGCCACCTCAGCCCCCGTCCCACGCCCCCCAACTAAGCACTGTACAAACTTTATTTGATATTTGGTTGGTGCAAAATTGTAAAGCAGTTAAATCCAGTCCCCCCTCGTACGTAACACACTTACTATGTTTTTGCTTTCAATGTTCGCCTCATTTTTCCTAATTCCAACACTGATCTGATTACAGTGCACTTCATGGAATTTGAGTCACATTGTTAGACATGAAGGGTCGATTTCCAATCCCATCATTTTCCTTCCTTTCTCCATATGTTCATATTGTTGTTCCAAAATATTCATTCCTACATCTCTTATGTTAATTATTTTTCATAAAGCTTGTGGATCGGCTTATTGACCATGATTCATGAATATGCGAATAAGGGGAGTTGTAATTTTCTTTTTTACTGATAAAAAATGTTAGTCTTGATTGATTCTTGACTTAAACGATTTTCAGAGGAATTATACAACATTTACTATTAATTTTTTTAAATCCATAATCGTTGTTTGACTTTCCAAAATTTTAATAGAATAAACATAATGTGAATACATGAGAGCTTGCTATTTCATTAGAATAAGGTATATTCCATCTTATTCTTAAATTCTTGTGGGCAATTTGTTTTATAGTATTTGCTATGGTTTACGGCATTTGTATTGCTAGTTGACAATAGATTTAACGAGAATTAACTCTCATTATACTCTATTTTTTGTTGGATGAGATCAGCGAAATATATAGTGGCTGGGGCATCAAACTGTGGTATTTAAAAGAAAGTTGTTCCACATTTTAATTTGTTGCTGTTGTGTCTTTTCTCCGGGGCAAGAATTCTAGAATTGAAGAAGAGATAACTCGAATGAGGCATAAGCATGACCCAATGGAGTTGCATCTGCAAAAGAAGAAAATACTTGGTTCTTGATGCGTCTATTACCTTTAGTAGCCATTAACTAGACAATGCCTGCTTTTACTTTATTGATTGAACTCTCGATTCTTCAATTAGAAAATCACAGCATATAAGACATTCTTTCTTTCTAGGTCAAGCTTGAGTGGGATGAACAACTATAGACAAGAGTCTTGTTGAGCCGAGTTTCTCAAACAACTTTAAAAAATTCAAAACTTTATTAATTTTACAATCAATTAAATAGATAAATTATCAATCACTAATCAATTATATATATATATATATATATATATATATATACTAAAAGTATCGACTCTACTATAAAAGAATAAACTCCACGTTTAATATTGATGAAACTCTAAATTAACTATTGATTGAAATATTTTCTTTTGTTATTCTATATTTATATTAATGTACGAATAAAATTCTTTTTCACGTATTACTTAACCAAAAAATAATGGAATTCTCTTTCATCTATTAAGTATTTGTGCATTGATCTTATCCATATCTTACAAAAATAGAAAGAAAGAAAAGGAAAAAAGAACCTTAAGCTAGCCACAAATATTTGTTTTTCCATAACATGGATTACAAGGAACCTTGTTCTCTAGCTGCTCCTAATTCTTATCCAACTTTTTTATATTGGGAATCACCAGAACCGAATATGCATAAAGAAGGATTTGGTGGCGTAGTGGACTATTGAACTTCATTCATTGCTTTATTTTATATTGCTATAGCAAATACATCTGCGGTTGCAAGTTGCTACCTCTGAGATTTGGTAAGACTTTTTTGATACAATCCATAATGGCTTTGTTTATTGCAACAACAAATTCATAGTGGCCATCAGGCACAAATAGGTTTGCAACAATTGCACTAAGATATTAGCAAATAATATTGGACCACAACCTCAAAAAGATGGTAATGTCTTTTGATTTTGTTTCACATCTAGGTACTATTATACTTGTGCAAGGTCAGATGATTTATACACGACAAATTGTTATATTTAGTCCTTAATGCTTTTTCACTTGACAAATTTTACCTTTATAGTTTTATTTTAACTTTTACACTCTCTTATGTATTTTTAGCCTCAAAAATAAAGAATTACAACCAGTTATATAATAATTTCTGATCAACATAATCATGAGTCATACCGGCCGTAAGCATTTTGGCTAGGTTAAAAAAGGAATATCATATATTTCTCTCTTTAAAAATAAAATTATATACATGTTAAAGAGAAGAAGAGAATAAATTTTGTATTTTAAGACGAATTAACCCTTGTATTCACTTTTTTAGTCCTGTCAGATTGTCCACATGCACGACTCGTGGCTATGTTAGCCGAAAATCGCCGCACAAGTGGTTATGATTCCTTATGTGTTAGGTTAAAAATATATAAGGAACTATAAAAGTTAAAAACAAAACTATAGAGACTAAAGCTTCAAGTGAAAAAACATTGAGGACCAAATACATATACCAATATGCCTTTATAAACCCAAGCAACTGTTCTCGTTTAAAGAGTGTGGCGTGTGCCAGCCGAAGGAAAGACTTATGGAGATGTGGCATTTTCTGGTTTAATGAGACCCCATATGGAAGATCCACAAATTAAAGCTTAAAGTTTTAAGATTTTCTTCTCTTGTTAATTTTCTTTCTCTTTTACATGCCGATTATATAACGTGAATAAGGTACAGTGATAATTTAATTAAAATTAGCATATTTTATTATTTAATAATTTAGAGATTGATTGCCGTTTCATCTTTATAAAAGTACTTAGATGTATTTGTCAATTTAGAATACCAATTAAAGATTATGCTTTACCATATATCGATCACCTAATAAAAGTCAAATCTAAACATTTAACTGAGGATTAGTGAGGTTAGGAGATAATTGATGAGAGCATTTCTTACTAAACAAAAGGAGTAGTTCACCTTTGATTCTTCTTATTTCCTCTGTATGAAGGATACTTGATGCGCCCTGCAACAACAGAAGGTTAAAATATACTCCATTGAATCTAAAAGAAAACAAAGCTGAACTGACTATTCGGTGCCACCCTTAGTTTGAGACTAGCTTAGGCAATTCCACCAGTTGATTAACTTGTTCAAGTTGGATCCAATAAGGCAAGGTGAGTTTAAATTGTTCGTAAGTAACATGATTCGTTTGATTTCTTATCTTATTTTATCTTACTCAGTGACAGTCACCTAGTCGTCCAATTTTATTTGCTTGGAGCAAGTTATGTTTGAACTCTTTTAACTTGAATTCTGCTCGAACCCGTTTACATCTCTACACTAAAAGGTGATCGTGAGGGAAGGAACAGGCAGATGAAGAACCAATAGTTAGAATCTTCTTCCTAAATGAGGACAAGGATGCTTTCACGATGTAATTTCCGTTCTCAGTGGGCAACACTACTGATTTGTCGAAAGAATTTGACAGAAAACTGAATTGTGGAATATTTAAATGATAGTAATATTTTTGATACGATTTCTAACTTATAGCGAATCTCTTTTCTAGATCAGTGCGGTGAGAATGCAAAAAATTGTGTCTGCCTAACTCCACTACCGCGAAAACTCACAAGAGTTATTGGCAAAGAGGAAGACGAAACGTGGATAAAATAGAACAAATTAATCTTACCAAAGAACTTTCTGCTTTCTCTAATCCGATTTCAGTATGTTTTAATCTACAGAAGAGGAAACTCGTAACACCTATAGCCGATTTCCGCATATATTGTCCATGTTGACGTAAACTTCCATCTTCGAGCTCCCGCAGAATGAATATATGCAAAAAATAAGATAGATATCATTTCATCAGTTTACAAAATTTTTTTTTAAAAAAAAAAGGGAAAAGGTTCTTTACTTCACAGTAGCATACTGAAACTATATGACATTTCCTTGCATCATGAAGAATATTCTATCGATTATTTGAAAACAATTCCTATATGTTTCGTTATTGATACTGGATTTGTTGCTCGAACAATTTTCGTCTTCAAGTATTTTTTAGTCTCTTAAAATACTCAATTATTTTAAATAATTATTGAAATACTTTTCTCAGACGATTTATCATTTGAATGTTTTGGAAAATTTAACTATTCCAAAATGCAAATACCCGCAATCCTTCAAACTTCCGGATCTCTTAGGGTACTCGACTTCTAAAGCACATGAATCATCTTGCAAGATACACAGTCCTAATGAACTTGGGACATAAGTAAAGCTCATATGTACACCCATCATATGATGAATCCCCCTTAAAGCAAATACTTAACATCTTTTAATCGCAAAAGTGCATTCAAAATCCAATTCCATAATCCATGTAGATAAGAACATACTGAGGATAAAGGCCAAAGGAATGCAGATCACATGAAAAACTACAAAGAAGATCTTAAAAGCAGCTTCCTCCTTTGTCCTGTATCATTAGAAATCGGAAAGTTATAACCTATAAGACAAGAAGACAAGAAAGAAATCTAATTCAGGGTTTTTCATCTGATCGTGATAACAGCAAGCATTCAGGTCTAGGACCATTTTGAGTATCATGTACGTCGAAGAGTTTTGTACTTGACTATACATAAGCTGTCTCAGAAAAACATAAAAATGGTTAAGCTAGCCAGTCACTAAAGTTCTACAGTATATTTTTTAAAGTAGGAAAAGACAAGAGACCTTAGTACTATGCATAAGAAGCTTTGCAAAGCCACATGAACCCAGACAATAACTTCCTCACGGGACCCTCCCGTCCCAAATTTGAAGTGCCCTTTGAGTCATCAAATATATTAAAGACAACGACAAACAATTTTCTTTTCTTTAATAATTCTGACCTTTTGAATTGACCTAGTTTCGTGATTGGCTGTTAGAAATTTCATATGATTCTGAAATTGCCAAACCTTTTTCCTCAAATGATTTTCTTGAGATTGACTTTCAAAAATTTCTTCATTTGCTTTACTTGTTCGGAAAAATTCTCCATTTCGGATAACTGTAAGACCTCCCTCACCACAAGTGTTCCCACACCCCCCCAAAAAAAAAAAAAAAAGCATTACATACAATAATTATACTTAAAACTCAATTGCATTAGAATTCATGACTGCATGAGCAACGAAACATAAAAATGATTGCATGTCAATACCATGCTATTAACATGCGAGATCAAAAAGCATAAATCCATCAACTCTCAGCGCCTTACATGATAATATAAAGGACATCATAGAAACTTACAAGAAAATTAGTATCAAGCAATACATCCATACATGATGAGTGATGTGCTGCTCCAATGGATGATGGATATTGCTGCCGTAAGCTCCTGGACATGGTTATTCCTCTGTGGATGTATGGCCCACTTCTCAGGGGCCTTCTTCTCCTATAAAAGCAGTCTAATCCTCATGCAATGATCCACTACCCTCTAATCAGTGTCTGCAGAACAAAAACTTCAAGCGTCATCTTCAATATAGTCAGCCATGATTCCATCTGAAGCCACAGGAATCCACTTCTTCACCCCCGGAAATCACCTTCCTTTTTCCTCTAACATCAACCTGATGCAGAACAACTTCCCAGCACTAAACTTCAGCAGGCTATTAACCAAGCTACCAAATTATCATCAATCTCCTCCTATCCATGAATTCGCTCCGCAGTCATCCTGCTTAAGCAACAACTCAACCTCAGATGAAGCAGAGGATCAACAACTTAGAATCATTGACGAAAGAAAGCAAAGGAGAATGATATCCAATAGAGAATCAGCACGAAGATCAAGGATGAGAAAACAGAGGCACCTTGACGAGCTGTGGTCACAGGTGCTTCGCCTGAGGACCGAGAATAACAATCTCATAGACAAGTTGAATCATGTGTCAGAGAGCCATGATAGGGTTCTCCAAGAAAATGCTCTCCTTAAAGAGGAAGCTTCAGACCTCCGCCGAATGCTCTCCGACATCCAACTTGGAAGTCCTTACAATGCTTTGAGAGATATGGACGAGGTTCCATGCAACACAGCTCATCTCAGGGCTGAATCCTCAAACCAATCCATTAATACCACCCCTGCAAATCTGCTTCACTGATAAGCAGAACTAAACAAGCTCTTAGAGAGCATGTGGGGGAGAGAGAGAGACAGATGGAGAGAGACAAAGATGTTTGTCTGCCTTCTTCATATTGTTCTATTTAATATGTATGTATCCTTTCAGTGTTTCTTTCAGGAAGACAGCATGGAATCAGAAGCTAATGTATAAGAGCATTTTTTTCTTCAATTTTTCCCTTTCCAAATCAACTGATGATAATTTCACATAAGAGCCAGTTTAAGAAACCTAATCTTCTTACTTGGTATGGCCAGCAAATCAAACTTTGCAAAAATGAAATCTCCAAAAGCCCATCATGAGGAAATCAAAAGAATAAAGTAAAACCTTAAGCACCTGAGCACATGGACCACGAAATTATTAAGTCGTTCCTTATAGAGGATAGGACGAAAGCTTACTGCTCAATGAGTGCTTTCTTTTCCTTTCCCAGATTTGCAAAAATAAATAAATAAATAAATAAGGGATTGAAGAGCATAGTAGTATACAGTGACAGACAATAGATCTGGCTATCGTAATTCGTGGGAATGCCCCATGACCGGAAATATTTTGCACACAGAAGCACAGGCAATGGACAAATGGTGGTGGGAAAGCTGGTGATAGTGGGTCATAATTCAACTACTATAACAAGAGAAACCTTTGAAAAGGCTAGCCACTATAGTCCAGATACTGTTTATATCTTTTTGTGTGAACATCAAAATTTAACTTGGTTCACCAGTCGACAACATTTATCAACTTCGATTTTCTGCAGCAGAGACAGTGTTGCCTCCGAAATGTATGTAAGTTCTGCTTTTCTCACTTATTAAGAAGGAAACTGGAGAGAAATCAACAGTTCCTGTGCAATCTTTCTTCTTTTCCATCCAAAGCATATACACAGCCCATGAAATAAACTTTCTTTTTCCATGCATCAATACAGACGTATGGGAAAAATAGGATATCTGCAGGTCCTTTCAGATTGAACAGTTATTCAGAAGATAAAATATTATCCTATTCCGGAAGATATCAGATAGCTTTTAGTAGCAATTCACACAAAAAACTTAACAGAAAGGTATGTAGTAACGGATTCCACTTGTTTCTTTCCTTGTCTAGTGTAAACTATCTAAGAAGAAATAAGGGGCAAAGAGTAAATAATTATTGACCGTAGCATAAAATGGTAATTGATGAAATAATTACTGCTTTTATGTTCGAGCAACCAGGAAGAGATACGTTCTTAAAATAATGGTAAATCCACCTTAAAGCATCTCGGCACATACTAGAATGGTCAGCGGAAGTTGATTTCAAGCACAGTAAGGTGACTAATTGTGTGTCAAATAAGGTTCAGTTATTCCAGACAGATATGACAACTAAGGCAGAAACATTCTAGCCATAAAATTTGTTAAACGCGGGAAAAATTATAATGTAAAGAAGGGAGGAAAAATAAAAGTTAAGCAGGTATCTCATTGGCACCTTAAATATACCACTTTAAATAGTATTGCCCCATCTGGTTGGGTAGTTGTACTTCCAATTTCTTTTCCCTAGTTGTGTTGTTCTTCACAAAGCTAATCTCAGACAGATTACAAAAGGTTCAACTGCCGCGTTTAAAGGCATTAAGAGTCCCAAAGCCAAAAATTTTCCTAACCAAAATTCTCCCACAGGGCACTAAAGCCACCTGCTGTGATTATCAGAAAAACCTCTATGAATTTAGATCTATTATTATGTTTGATCATATATTAGTCTTTGCACATGCATGCGATTTTTCAATCATTAGCTCAGCTGAAATATTAATTAATTTCGAGTCTATTAATCAAGTAGCCTAGAACTCTGAAAGTGACCCCCTTGAGTGGCAGTATGAGGTAAACTAACAATCATCAACCACTTTTGACTTTTGAGTTAAAATCGAGGAGAACACTTGCCATGCTTTTGTCAATAACCCATGCTTCTTGTCACTCAAACACATACTTAAGCATAATCTATTGTGTTAAGTGATGAAAGCAGGGTTTTGTAGGATCAGCTCTATCATTTTCATAATTACCAAAAATATCCCAGACTGTAATGTTTGTTGTTTCTTTATTTCGGAAGCCACAGATGGTAACTTTTGCAGTCCTGTCCACTCTCTGGAAATGTGATTGAACTCTTTTTTACTGTGATTTATCGGTACCAATCAATTCTGTCCATTATGTGGATATTTAAGCTCAAAAAGAATGAACATAGAACTAGATTTTCTCAAACATGACACAATCTGACCACTGAGAACATGATCAAATTGCATTCATACGTCATTCACAAAATAAGTTTATTCTTCTATGATCAAAACGTAAGATTGTAGGACACTGGCCTATCATACGAAACATTCAAGAAACATTAACATGGTTAGATCAGAAATTCAGAAAGAAGATTCAAGCAGTTAAATCAAATAGCATGAAATTAACTCTTTGATTGAGCAAAAGTGATTGCATATACTAACCAAATAAGTGCTAGGCATGGCTGCCTGTATTGGCAATTGGGAATGCCACAAAAGCTTAAACATATTAGCTGAACACAATGTGGGAACTGCTCACCTTTGGTCAACATTTTCGGCTGCCAACTGCTTTAAATTGCGGCTGCCAATTTCTTCAAGAATTGCGGATACTTACCGCTGCTAGCTGCAAGCTATCTGCTGCATTCAAAAATTGCAGCTAGCAGCTGCTGAAATTCTAGATGATGGAGTTGCCTATAAATAGGCACTCCATGCATCTCAACATTTGCAAGGCAACGGGCAGAAAAGCGAACATATACAAAATTCTCCATATATTATCTTCTTTTTCATTATCTACTTCTTATTTACTCTTTTGTAGAGAATTATTATTTGGACTATTTATCTTGTTAGTCCAGAAAAAATATTTTGTACTCCTCACAAATTGGATAATTGGTATATTTCGTCCCCAAACATTTTTGTTTTGGTGAGTTTTGTCCTTAATGTTTAATTTTAAAATTTTGAGTCCTTATTCTTTTTTCGAGTGAATTATTTGATCCTTCCGTCTAATTTGTAGTGAGTCAACTGTTAATCAATGACTTGGTCAATTTCTTGGCCAAACACACAGGGGTATTTTTGTCAGCACATGGGTATTTTCTCTGTCTTTCCTTGGCCAAACAAGATCTTTCCTTTCTTTCTCTGTCTTCTCTGCGGATTTCTTCTGCTGAAAGAAGTTGGCTTCAGAGTCTAGTGCTGTAGCAGATTGGGTGGCTTCATCATCGTCTGCTGCTCGGGACCTTTCTTTAGGATTCAATGTTGGACCCACCGCCGGTCCTAGAACCTAATGGTTGGGACCATGATGTTGGTTATGAGGCTATAAATGCAGAGAGGTTGTTTGTGGTTAAAGACAAGATACCAATCTCTTTTTCTGGTCAGGTCTCAAAGGATAAGAAGGACGCCAATCTCCAAATGGAAGTAGCAAGTACAGTTAAGCATGGTGAAGGAAAAGCAACTTCTTTAGGTTTTGATTTGCAGTCAGTTGGAAAGGATATTGCTTATACTTTACGGAGTGAAACCAGATTTAGCAATTGGAAAAAGAATAAGGCATTGGCTGGTCTCTCTATAACTCTCTTAGGTGATATCTTGACAGGTGGATTGAAAATTGAGGACAAATTGATTGTTAATAAACAAGGGCACTTGGTTGCATCTGCAGGTGCAATTGTTGGTCGTGGTGATGTTGCTTATGGTGGTAGTTTTGAAGCCACTTTTAGAGACAAAGATCCTCTGGGTCGTTTTCTGTCTACTCTTGGTCTCTCTGTGATGGATTGACATGGTGATCTAGCTATTGGATGCAATTTGCAGAGCCAGATCCCTGTTGGGCGAAATACAAACTTGATTGGTCGTGTTAATGTTAATAACAGGGGTTCTGGACAATTCAATATCCGTATCAGTAGCTCCGAACATCTTCAGATTGCCTTGGCCAAGGAAAGATTTCAGCAGAAGAAATCCGCAGAGAAGACAGAGAAAGAAAGGAAAGATCTTGTTTGGCCAAGGAAAGACAGAGAAAATACCCATGTGCTGACAAAAATACCCCTGTGTGTTTGGCCAAGAAATTTATCAAGTCATTGACTAACAGTTGACTCACTACAAATTAGACGGAAAGATCAAATAATTCACTCGAAAAAAGAATAAGGACTCAAAATTTTAAAATTAAACATTAAGGACAAAACTCACCAAAACAAAAATATTTGGGGACGAAATATACCAATTATCCTCACAAATTTATAGTGGAAGTTTTTTGGCTCTCTCCCCGGTGGTTTTTTTTTCCTCTATTTATGGAGAATTTTATCCACCTAAAAATTCTAGTGTCATTTTTACTATCATTCATAATTTCTCATAATCTTTGGTTGAATTTATTTTGCTTTCGCACTCTGTATCCCTACAAACTAGTATCAGAGCGCTAAAAATTCAACTGAGATTTTTTATAATGTCAACAAAGTTCAATATTGAGAAATTTAACGGTAAAATTAGTTTCGCTATATGGCGAGTCCAGATGCAAGTCGTTCTCACCCAGAATGGTTTAAAGAAAGTTCTTGCGGGAAAATCGAAGAAGCCAGAAGCTATAACGGAAGAAGATTGGGATGAGATAGATGAAAAGGCATTATCCATAATCCAGTTATGCTTATCCCGTGAGATGTTACGAGAAGTCATCAATGAGGAAACTGCATCAGGTATATGTAATAAATTGTAGTCTTTATACATGACCAAAAGTCTTGCAAATAAACTCCGTTTAAAGGAGCGACTCTTTACTCTCCATATGTCTTAAGGTACTCCCATCCAATCTCATATTGATGAATTTAATTCCATTATTATTGATTTGGAGAACTTGGATGTTAAAGTTGACGATGAGGATAAAGTTGTTCTACTTATTGTTTCTCTACCACTCTCATATTGACACTTCATAGAAATTATGTTACATGGTAATTATGTTACTCTGTCTTTTGATAATGCCAAGTCTCACCTACTATCCAAAAAAAATTTGATTTCGAAATTCATTCTGAAAGTTCGGGTGAAGGATTAATAGTAAGAGGGATGAACCAAGAAAGAGATAGTAATGGCAAAAATAAGTTCAGATCAAAGTCTAGAGGGAAAAATTCTAAGTATTGTCGTTATTGCAAGAAAAAAGGACACAAAATCTTTGAATGCTTTAAATTGAAAAATATTCAAGGTAGAGAAAATAAGGGTAAAGATAAACAACCTGAAAAATCTGTCGAAGCTAGTATTGCTGAGACTGAATCTGATGGAGATTGTTTTGTAGCTATCAACACTGAACAAAGGTCTAGAAATGAATGGATTCTTGATTCTGGTTGTATTTTTTATATGTCTCCTAACAGAGATTGGTTTACCACTTATGAATCGGTTAATGGTGGTCTTGTCCTAATAGGTAATGATGCTCAATGCAAAGCTGTTGGTAAAGGTACAATTAAAATCCAGACAAATGATGGAGTTGTTAGAACCTTGACTGGTGTTCAACATATTCCCGATTTAAAACAGAATCTCATTTCCTTAGGCATCCTCGAATCCCTTGGGTGTAGATACTCAGCTGAATGTGGAGTTCTAAAAGTGTCCAAAGGAGCTCTTGTGTTATTAAAAGCAAATCGATCTGGTAGTATGTATGTGCTGCAGGGTTCAACTGTTACAGGTTCTGCAGCTATTGCCTCATCTGACAAGGATAACACCAAGTTGTGGCATTACAGATTGGGCCACATGAGTGAGAAGGGAATTCAAATCCTCAAGAAGAAGGGTCATCTTGATAACCACTGTACTGGTAAGGTTGATTTCTGAGAACATTGCATTTTCGGTAAGTAGAAAAATGTTAGCTTTTCAAAAGATATTCACAGAACTAAAGGTACATTGGATTATATTCATTCGGATCTTTTGGGGTTCGTCGAAAATTCCTTCCAGAGATAAATGTTATTATATGTTGACAATTATTGATGATTTCTCACGAAAACTCTGGGTTTATTTTCTCAAACAAAAGAGTGAAACATTTTCAATCTTTAAGGAGTGGAAGACTTTAATTGAGAACCAGACAGGTAAGAAAATCAAAAGGTTGAGGATAGATAATGGCCTTGAGTTTTGCTCAAATGAATTCAATGATTTCTACAAGAAGTAAGGTATTGCCAGACATCTCACCATCCCAGGTACTCCACAACAGAATGGAGTTGCAGAAAGGATGAACAGAACTATCTTGGAGAAAGTTCGCTGCATGCTCTCTCATTCAAGTTTGGAAAAATAATTTTAGGTTGAAGCTGCTTCGACGGCATGTTATTTAATAAACCGCTCCCCCAACAGAGCAATTGACTGCAAAATTTCGGAAGAAGTTTGGTCAGGTAACCCTGTTGATTATTCTAATCTTAAATTATTCGAGTGTCCTGCTTATTTACATGTGAACGAGGGAAAATTGGAGACTCGTGCAAAGAAGTACATTTTCTTAGGCTATGGTCAATGGGTCAAAGGCTATCGTTTATATAACCCTGAAACTGGAAAATCATTTCATAGTCAAGATGTAATCTTTAATGAAAATACTATGTTAACTTTTGGGAGGAATACTGTTGTAGGTGATCAAGATAATGTTTCAGAGAAGGTGGAGTTTGAGGTTGACTCTTCCATTTTGAAGGAAGATATTCCTAATACCTCCATGACTGAACAAGATCAAGCCATTGTAATTGATGATATCACTAAATAAAGAAGCCCACGACAGTCACATCCACCTCAACGACGAGGTTTGCCACAACCGTGGTCTATAGCTCAGGAACTTCCAGCACAGAGATCGAGAAAGCTGACTCAAAGACTAATTGCAGAATCTGTCAACATTACTTATGCATTAGTTGCTACACAAGAGATAGGAGACGATGGTGAACCAAGAAATTATTTTGAAGCTATCTCTAGTGACGATTCAACAAAATGGATTGCTGCAATGCAGGAAGAGGTCAAGAGTCTTCATAAGAATGAAACTTGGGATCTGGTGAAATTGCCAGAAGGCAAACATGTCATTAGTTGCAAGTGGATCTTTAAGAGAAAAGAAGGCATCCCCGGTATTGAGAATGTAATGTACAAAGCAAGATTTGTTGTAAGAGGTTTTGATCAACATGAAGGTATTGACTTTAATGAAGTATTTTTTCCTGTTGTTCGTCATACTTCAATTCGTATATTACTTGTTCTAGTTGTCTTGTATGATTTAGAACTGAAACAGTTAGATGTAAAAACTGCTTTTCTTCATGGTAATCTTGAGGAAGAGATTTATATCCAACAACCGGAGGGGTTCATTGTTTGTGGAAAGGAGAACCATGTATGTCGTCTCAAGAAGTCTCTTTATGATCTGAAGCAATCACCGAGACAATGGTATAAAAGGTTTGATTCTTTCATGGTTGAACATGGCTACTGCAGAAGTAGTTATGATAATTACGTCTATTTTCAGAAGACATCTGATGGATATTGCTACAAAAGATAAATATCTTGTCAACAGGTTAAAGGCCCAGCTTAACAGCGAATTTGATATGAAGGATTTAGGTCCTACCAAGAAGATTCTTGAAATAGAGATTAGCAGGAATCGTCAAGCCGGTAAACTTTTCTTATCACAAAAGAAGTATGTTATGAAGATGCTTGACAGATTTAGAATGCAAGATTGCAAAGTTGTTAATACTCCGTTAGCTGCGCCACTTCAAATTGTCACCTGGTCAATGTCCTCAATCAGATGAGGACAAGAGACGCATGTCACATGTCCCGTACTCAAATGCAGTTGGAAGCTTCATGTATGCTATAGTATGTACTATGCTTGATTTGGCTTATGGTGTTAGCGTTGTTAGCATATTCAAGCACAATCCAGGCAAACAACATTAGGAAGCTATCAAATAGATCTTTCGTTTTTTGAAGGGTTCTGTTGATATTGGTTTGGTATTTGATAGACAAAGAGCTGATCCCGGAGGTGTAGTTGGTTTTGTTGACGCTGACTACGGTGGTGATTTAGATCGGAGAATGTCACTTTCAGCCTATATTTTTACACTTTGTGGTTCTGCTATCAGTTGGTATTCATCACTTCAAGCCATTGCGGCTTTGTCCACCACTGAAACAGAGTATATTGCTGCCACTGAAGGAGTGAAAGAGGCTATTTGGCTTCGAGACTTTGTAAGTGAACTTGGTCTACAGTAAGATATTCTTGTTGTATTCTGCGATAGTTAGAGTGCTGTTCATTTGACCAGAAACAGCAAACATCACTCAAAAACCAAACATATTGATATTAAACACCATTTCATCCGAGATATTGTTCCTGCAGGAGATATTACAGTTGAGAAAATTTATATATCTAAAAATCCTGCAGACATGTTAATCAGGCCACTGTCAATCGCTAAGTTCGATCATTGCTTAGACTTAGTTGGTATCATTTACAATTGAACAATGCTTCATGGAGAGAGAGTATTTCCAAAGGTGATCAAAGTGGAGATTTGTGGAAACTGCTCACCTTTGGTCAACATTTTCGGCTGCCAATTTTTTCAAATTGAGGCTACCAATTTCTTCAAGAATTGCGGATGCTACTGCTTCAAGAATTGTGACTGCCTACCGCTGCTACCTGCTGCATTCAAAAATTGCAGCTAGCAGCGGCTGAAATTCTAGATGATGGAGTTGCCTCTAAATAGGCACTCCATGTATCTCAACATTTGCAAGACAACGGGCAGAAGAATGAGCATATACAAAATTCTCCATATATTATCTTCTTTTTCATTATCTACTTCTTATTTATTCTTTGTAGAGAATTATTATTTGGATTATTTGTCTTGTTAATCTAGAAAAAATATTTTGTACTTCTCACAAATTTATAATAGATTTTTTGGTTCTCTCGCCGATGGTTTTTTTTTCTCTATTTACGGAAGATTTTTTTCACCTAAAAATTTTAGTGTCATTTTTACTGTCATTCTTAATTTCTCATAATTTTTGGTTGAATTTATTTCGCTTCCACACTCTATATCCCTACACACAATATATAACACAACCTCCACCGCCACTCCCCATAACTTTACATACATACACTTCAATCAAAATTAGCCTAACCCTAGTCTATAAACAAGGATAACCCAATCCAATTACCTGGATTTTACAATCATAAACACACACCTTTATATTGAAATGTACACATACGAAGAGGCATAATCCTAAATAAACACATAAATTCTTCTGAATCATACTGAAGTGTATCAAAATAATTAAACCCTAAATGGGGAATAAATTAACATAATTACCAAAAATAAGTAAAAAAATGCAGGAAATTGAAATGCTGCATGAAAAAAGCGGCACTGCATATGATAACAACGCAAAAAAGCATAAATTCGAGAAACAAGTTAGGAAAGAATCCAGAAGCAATCAAATCAATAGAGTGAAAAATGTTTGTTCCTTTTACCTGGAAGGAGGATTAGATAAGGAATCGTGGACGTTGGAACTTGGAAAGCCGTTTCCGTTAAGTCAGTTTTTGTACGATTCCCCGCCGAGAAAGACCGTACGCCTAGATGGGCTTTGTCACTAGCACCTCTATCATGGGCTCGTAAATTGGCCCAATATAACATTGCTACACTCCCGTTTAAGGGTGAATTATTTGGAGAAAATCGTACAGGATCGATTCGGTTTCTCCAACTGGTAGTGTGTCAAAGTTGCAGCGCTATTGGGGTAATAGTAATGCAGAGTAGCGCCAAAAGAGGTTATGAAAGATATTTTTCATTCTCTTTCTTCCTTATCTATGAGCATGGCACCATCAGCTCTTGATAAACTGCCCATCCCCATTTAAGCCTCTCCAAAATCTTAGAGCAGATATTTGTTACTTCAATCAACTTTTCACTGACTGAAAGTTCAACAATAATGGGTTCTTCTCTTTATCCATTTCCATCAATTTCTTTAAGCAAGCCAACAATACAGAGAGCCAAGAAAGCATCTTTAGTTTCCGTTTTGTATGCAAAGGCCATGGCTAAAGAGCTTTATTTCAACCATGATGGTACAGCAATGAAGAAGCTTCAGGTCAAATTTTTGTGCTTTGGTATTTCATAGTGCTTGAAGATAATTATTAATGGTTGTTAATTTGTCCGCTATTGTTCAGGCAGGTGTGGACTTGGTGGCAGACTTAGTTGGGGTGACTTTGGGTCCAAAAGGGAGGAACGTCGTGCTGCAGAATAAGTATGGACCTCCCAAGATTGTTAATGATGGCGAAACTGTACTTAAAGAGGTGAGATTTATAGTTTATTTTCTGTAATTGATTGTTTTAAGAAGAAATCTTGTTTTGGTTGACTGCTTCAAGTGGAATTCCAATGCTTACGCACAAATTGTCTTCAATAAATCAACCATGTTTTCCTTGGAAATATAGCAACATGTTTCTTCTGCTAAAGGTAAAAGAGTCCAAATTTAGGGTTAGTGTTCTATTTTTCTCATCTAAGGTGCTGATTTCCACGTTGTTACGCCTTCAGGAATTCATTCCTTCTCTACTTTTATTCCACAAGTGGCTAATTATACCTTTGTTAAAGCAGTTTCTTCTATTTGTTTCCTTCTTTTTATTTCTGAACTGACAATTTCCGTTTTTTGTTTACTTTATTGGAAGTGCATCAGAATAAACTTACGAGATGCTTCTATTTCGTGGTTTGTATGCACATTCATATTAAATTTTACTCTGCATTTTAACTACTTCAGGTTTGTAGTTAAGACAATGGATTCTTTCATTCTGATACTTTTAGTTTGAGGTTGCTTTTTCCTGTTTCTCTTGTTTCTAGTTTCTAGTTTTCTTCAACTATTCTCTTAAATAACTCTGTTCGGCAGGGCAGGTTGAATTAGAGGACCCTTTGGAGAATGTTGGAGTTAAACTGGTGAGGCAAGCCGGCGCAAAAACAAATGAACTTGCTGGTGACGGATGCACCACATCTGTAGTACTTGCTCAGGGTATTATTGCAGAGGGAATGAAGGTACAAAATCGAACTTTGTGATCTTAACTGTGGAAAGATATCAATGCCTTCACTTCCTTGCGTGAAGTAATGTGAAACTCCCTTATGTTTACCATTGTGCCTACAAATTTAAAGTAGCTGGCAGCAGTTGTTAGCCTTTTCAGAAGTAAGCTATCCACAGAAAAGCTTCACCACTGGTAATGGCAAATTCAAATCTCTCTTTAGGTTATTGCAGCAGGGATGAATCCTATTCAGCTCTCACGAGGAATTGAGAAAACTGCTAAAGCCCTAGTTCTAGAAATAACAAAAATGTCAAGAGAGGTATGCAGGATACTGTCTTAAATATTCATCTTCCTTAGAAATGAAAAATATATTTAGTGTTCTTCAGAGATACCATCCTTGAATCTTGCATTTGAAAGTTTTGCAGGCTGAGGATCATGAGCTTGCAGATGTTGCTGCTGTTAGTGCTGGGAATGATTATGCAGTGGGAAGCATCATTTCTGATGCTCTTCGTTCTGTAGGCAAAACAGGTGTAGTCACAATTGAGAAAGGGAACCAAGCTGAGACTAGTCTACACATTGTAGAAGGGATGCAGTTTGATCGTGGCTATCTTTCTCCTTATTTTGTTACTGATCGAAGAAGAATGATAGTGGAACTTCACAACTGCAAGGTGGGGAAGTTTTTAGGTGTTTGATGTTTCATGGTTTCATGTTTAGTAATTAGGTGGAAAATTCTTTGGTTGCAGTTGCTTTTGGTTGACAAAAAAATCACAAATCCAAAGGAGATGTTTAAAATATTGGATAATGCTGTTAAGGAGAAGTATCCAGTTCTTATAGTTGCAGAGGGCATTGAGCAGGAAGCTCTGGCTCCAGTAATTAGGAACAAACTCAGAGGCGTACTGAAGGCAGTTGCTATCAAAGCTCCTGCCTTTGGTGAGCGCAAAAGCCATTATCTAGATGACATTTCCATCTTGACAGGAGGTAGTGAGACTAGTCTGCTAAACATATAGTCCTTCACTTTCTTAAGCAATAGTTAGATTGTTGCCATCTATAAAAATATCAAGATATAAGATAGCAGGAAATGATGAATTATCTTGTAAAGAAAAAATGTAAGACATTATAGTTACTTCATTATTGGACTCTTAAAGCAAATCATTCTTATCAAATCCTAAATTTCACATAAGCATGGCTAGACGTGGAGGTTGTCCAAATTAGTCTTTAAAAATTTGGAAGAGATCAAATCAAGTTGCTGAAAATTTGATGAACTTCTATTATTATCTACGTCTTTCTGTAATTCTTTAAAGTTTGTAATATAAAACCTATTTTATGTTTATAGGGATGGTGATCAGGGATGACAGTGGTTTGACTCTTGAGGATGCTCACATGGGATTCCTTGGAACTGCTTCTAAGGTGGTGATAACTAAGGATTCTACATTGATAGTTACTGATGGAAGCACACAGGAAGCGGTTAAGAAGAGGGTTTCTCAGCTTAAAAGGCTGGTTCAGGTGGATTGCAACATCAGCTAGTTTTGTATTCACCAGCACATCATGCTCAATTTCCTCATCTTTTGTCCTATTTTCAGATGTTAGACACTATATGACTGCTGACTATCAGCAGATTCTTCCGTTTAAGTTGGAGCTGAAACCATAGAAGAATACTTGATCCTAGTTCTGGTTTAAGACCTCCAGGTTCATTTTGGCTAATGTTTGTCCTTCGATATCTAACAAAATTGTTGCAAAATAATGCAGAATACTGAAGAAAAATTTCAAAGGAAAATTCTGAATGAAAGAATAGCAAGATTATCAGGAGGAATTGCTATCCTTCAGGTACTGAAGTTCTAAAGCTGGAATCTTTCCACCTGAGTATAAAAGTTTGAATTCATGCCCTTCTTACTGTAATTGGTGCAAAAATAGGTTGGAGCACAGACACAGGTTGAGATGAAGGACAAACAACTGAGGATTGAAGATGCTCTAAATGCAACTAAGGTAGATAGCTATCTATCTTGATGCTTGAATGGCCCGTTAAATAGACTTCTAAACTCTGCATCTGCCACAGGCAGCAATTGAGGAAGGAGTTGTAGTTGGTGGTGGCTGTTGCCTTCTGCGACTATCTTCAAAGGTGGAAAATATCAAGAGACTTTTAGACAATGAAGAGCAGAAGGTGCATATATCACTTGTGTATAAAGTTAATAAGTGCGGTCTGTGTTGGGCCGTTGGCATGAGGATTTTTGAATGTCTATATTTTCTTAATCGGTACTGTTTTTCTGAAATTATACATACAGATCGGAGCTGATATTCTCAAAAGAGCATTGTCCTATCCTGCAAGGCGGATAGCCAAGAATGCAGGGCGAAATGGAAATGCTGTTATAGAGAAGGTATCCACAAAGAATTGCATAGGCCATCTAACAAACTTCCGTTTAAATACTGATCAGCAGTCATCTAACTATATACTCCGCATGTGCAGGTTCTCTCTGTCGATAATACAAGGTTTGGTTATAATGCTGCAAGAGACCAATATGAGGATTTAATGGATGCTGGAATTTTAGATCCTTCAAAGGTAAGTTTTTGAAATGGCCAATATTATAAGGACAATAGATCAGCTCCATTTGCTTTTAAAGTATACAACCTTATCTGTCTTGTATCTCACAGTAGCTATTCTGACACCAGTATCCTCCTCCAACAGGAATGGAATAAGAAAAACCAAAAATCACAAGCTTTATTTGATTAAAATTAAGTGATAAGAAAAATAGTAGATCATTGGTCATGGTAGAGCGTTAAACTCCAACTTTACTGATATATAAAAACTTGTGAAAAAATGCGGACTCTCATATGTTTTTGCAGTTACAGCTGAGGGCCTCAAATTTCCAATGAGTCGTATATAAATGTTGTTTAATAATGTATGCTTTGTGTTTCTTCATAACTCTGAGGTGAAAATGTGGAAAGATTTACAAGAACAAACTGTTATTGCATAGGTTGTCCGGTGTTGCCTGGAACATGCAGCATCGGTTGCCAGTACTTTTTTGACATCTAATGCCGTGGTGATTGATATCAAGGATCCAATCTCCAACTTACAGAGAAAACCAATACCAACCTCAGGCAAGTGCTTCAAAAGTTGTTATGCATCATCATCTTTGACAAAATTAGTCTTTCACTGGCTGTAAGCCACTATTCATGAAATCCTTCAACGATTTTCTCTCAGAAATATTAGCTTTGATCATGCAGGAATTGGACCAGTTGGAATATAGTTAGAGATCCAAGTTTATAGATTGTGTTTGTAGAAATGCATTTATTTTCGGAGAAACAATGCCCTGTGCAAGAGAAGGAAGAATTAGAAAACTAGACAGATCAATACTCAGCTGGCTCAGGACAAACTTGTTCCTCCTTAATCAAGGCAGGCTCGTTATATAACTAAATTTGCAAAACAAGGCAGATGACTTCGGTATACTTTGGATGATGAAAAGGTTAAGACTTTAAAGATCACTTTATGGTATGATATAGTTTGAGAAAATAAAAACAAATAGATTGAAGTGATCTCAAATTCTGTGTCATGTAGAGTTTGAATTATATTCTTTTACAGTTCTAATACTCTCTAGAGACCACTCTCAAGAAAACCTCCATTTTTGAGTTCTCCTGGGTGTGACGTTACTTATTCTCACCTATACCCAAATCTGCCACATTCTCTTAACTCCCACTCTGGGTAAGTTCTCCAGAACCTGGTAAAATCGAAGCTCTGGGATAATTAATAAACTGATCACATTTGGTATAAAGGGGGAAGTGAAGCATGGGAAAGCCACACATCCTACTCATGGTTAGCTGCCATATCTGCTGCTGAAGTACTCGAAAGTTTGATAGATCAGTTATATGGAGATCAAGATTTGTAAGAAGCATGTCATAAAATTGTCCGATGCACTAAACAGCTTCGAAATTTACCCGAATTAAATTTCATTTTTGCCTTCTACTGTCCAACGCTGCAGGAGATCAAGAGTTCTGGTCTTTTGTTACAGAAACATTTAAATTGCTGCAAAGAGTTAAAAAGATAGGGGGCATCACTTTACTCAAGAAAAGAGATAGAAAGGGACGTCAAGTTGCATTTTTCAGAAAGTAATTTGAGGCATTTTGCGATGCCACTACACTAGAGGGCTATCTAGCAATCCAATCCTGCCCGGGCTCTGCCGGCGTTCCTCAAATAATTGGACTGAGAGCCCCAAGAAGATTTGAAGAACATAGGTCGGAGGAAATATCAGTTGGATAGTATAAGGTTCTGCCACTGCTCAGAAAATGTATGTTTTTTTCCTAGTACTTGCATCCTATAGCATTCAAGTGGTTGGTTCATGATTGACCTAATTGTAGAAATAAGTAGATCTCATAAAATGTAATAATCATTTTGATACGTTTTGTACATAACAGAATAAAGAGGAAGAAATGTGAATCACATTCAAAATAATTCTTTACAAAGATAAATTACTATATTTAATTTATTCATTTGTCAAACCATAGCAACTTGTTCATGAACCTAATAAAATTAAAATCTTTTAAATGAAAATAACAGTCTTAATGCATTATAAGATAAGAAATATAAATTGAATACTCCTTCTGCTCCGAAATATATGAATAACATTTGGCTCAAATTCAAACGCAATTAAGTATCACTTCTCTTCTTACAAAAAATTTACTTTCACAAAACTCAAAATAGCAAATCTCGAACTCAAACACAATCCAAATACACTAACTCTATTTAATTTTTTTTATTTGTCTCATAATATCTTTTCTATTTATAATATTAATAAAACTTTAATAAGATTTTTTCATTCTTATCCCTCCTTAACTACCATCTACTTCAAATTTTAAGTACTATAATTAATGAATCATAATTAGGTGAAATAGCCACTAAATTTTTTTATTTAGAATATTATAAATTTTAATAAATTCTTACTTTATGTAAAAATAATAAATATAACTCCAAGCAGTATAAACCTTATATTCTCATAAAGAGAATCTTAACCAACTAGTATCATTTTGTAACGCTTACCTGCAATAAAAAAAATTCATACAAGATCAACTCAAATTGAAAATTAGTAAAAATTGGTTCTAATTTCGAATATCATCTCCATATTCTAAAGCGTAAAACAATAACAAAAAGTTTCATCAACAAAAGAAACAAAAACAAAAACAAAAGAGAGAGAGAGAAGAATTCTTTTCAGGTGGTACCAAGCTTGGCTCATCTAAGGCGCCTATGCCTAAGCTCAGGTCCCATAGATCTTCCTCTTCCTCTCTCTATGGTTGGACCGTTAGAGAAAGGTCAAGCTGGCATGTCTCAGCTGGTTACGTGTCCACATTCCCAAGACGTTTTCTGCAGACTGCAAATCTTATCAGCTGTCCCTACACACACCACGCCCCCCGAAAAAAAGTTCCCCCGGGTTTCTCTTGCTTCTGTATATGAGCAGGAGATGCAGAATTGGTCATGCCAATAGCTTTAAGGAGCACAATTCTGGGCTGATTTCTGGTTTGGGAAGCAATTGGGTTTGAAGAAAGAAAGAGAAAGAAGATGTTTATGGGGATGAGTTTGCAGCTGTTGTTGGATTTAGTAGTAGCAGGGTTCTCACTGATGATTGGGTTGGGCTTATTTGCTTTCATTGCTTCAATCCTTTGCTGTGCTGCTTTCTTGCAAAATGCCAAGGAGCTTTCTTGATTCGTTCTCTGTTGCAATGTATGTGATCTTTATCCCCCTAATGTTTGAGCAAACATTTCTATTATTCCTCGATGTTTTGATGAACTTTTCTTCTTCCTATAACTGTGTGTAAATCACGTTGTTGTATCTCTATCCTCTCTATCTTATACCGTGGATGATAGCTGATTTGCATTTGGTGTTAATTGTTGGTTTTTTGACTGTTTTATATTGGATGAGGCATTTTCATTTTTATCTCATGTTGAGGCAAAATGGGATTTTGTTATTGTCTGAATTTAACAGATAGAGTTTCCCACATGAAGTATCATCTTGCCCTAACAAAATTTGGACTGATTTAGCATCCCTATCCTCATCCACCGCCACCCACAACCAAAAAAAAAAAAAAAAAGAAGAGAGAAAAGAAATGTTCTTCGAGTCTTGAAGAATGAACACACTGCTAAATTTGGGTTCTTCAGTTGCAGTATTAATGGTTTAGATGGACTATTACATCTTTTAATATTATGTTTGTATGGCTCTCCTTGTTTTTTCTTGGTGCCAATAGTTAATTGTGTCCCGGCTTTATTTGATATCTGTATTCTTAGGCTTTTATTCATCTATTGCTGATTAGCATATTGAAAGCTAGAGCATAAAAGCAAAAATGTGTTTGTTGATTGGTGTTGTGGAGTACCGCCATATCAAAGAGCATCTGAGTGTCTCGGTGCAAGGTTCTGGTTTTGCTAGATAATACATGATGATTTCTTCTGCTACTTGTTTGCTGGTACTCTTATCTCCTTCCTCATGACATTAGTCCTTTCATGAGAGCCTTTTTCTTGTGAGGTTGGTGAATAGGTGTATCTTGCGTTTGAGGTGAGGGATAGTCTTGAAAAGTTGCATTTCTGTATATAAATATATAAAGAAAATATTCTATTGGTGAAAAGAAGAAAGCTTGAAAGTCATGTCACAACATGAATGTTCAAGGAGTCAAAGAACATATGGTATTTCTTTTGTCTTCTGATTCCTTGGGACACTCAGTATGATTCTGGACTCTGGAGAATTAGGCAACTTATTTGGATTCTGGAGAGTGAAAAAGTGGAAGTATTGTGACCTTAGGTAAATTGCTAGTCATGCTCCACCAATCTTACATTCTGTCGTACTAAAGACAGCATCATTTTTAATTTCATCCACTGTTTAGATTGCTAATAAAGTACCGGATTGTATGCCCATTGAGATCTTGCAAGGTTGAAAGTGGTCTTCGTCCACACGTAGGCCAGGCAAGACTGATTCGTGAACTGATCCCCACCCATCATCACTGATCAGAAATAGATTCACTTAGCCGGAGGCTAGTGATAGGGTAGGGCCTATGTGGAATGTTACATTTTCAAAGGCACTTCATACCCTTTTTCATCCATTGGTGTAGCATCTAAGCCATCTCTTTCAATGTTTCCAAGTCCTGTTTCTGATCTCAGTGCTGTGCTAAGCATGGTAGTTAGTGATTCTTAAAATTATAGCTGAAAAGACTGAGAAAGTCTCCAGCGTAGACAGAAATAGTCCCATCAAGCCGGTGACTGTTCAGCTAAGATAGAAGATATGACTATTGCAACCATTAAATGAAGCAGGGACTGTTTAGTCCCTCCAGGCACCTGAAAGGAAAAACTGATCTAATGCAAAATATATAAAAGAGTCAAAATGATGATATGATACCGACAAATACCGTTGGTTCAGATAGAGATCCAAGTTTATGGAAGTACTAGAATATTACTGTACTTATCCACCTTTTTGCTACGTAAGTTTGTTTCCTTTCTCTTTTATGTACTTCATAGCATTCTCACTTTCAAGATTTGTCTGACACCATACAATTATTGCAGTATAGTTTCTTGCTGGCCTTTTAATTGTATCTTTCATGCTTCAACCTATTTAAGTTTGTGTTATAGTTACAAAAAAAGCAAGGAAATATGCTCTTCCAAGATATTATTATTCATTGCTCTTGGTCTATTATGAAGTCTTGTAGGTGAATGGTGACATAATGACTATGTTTATCTGTAGTGTCTTTTCCCTCCTGCGCCTTATGAACATCTAGAGATGCAAGTATTTGAAGTAAAGAGAACCACCTCTCTTACTTTCTGGTTACTTCTTCTTTGATGGTTACTTCTTCTTTGATGCAAGTATTTGAAGTAAAGAGAACCACCTCTCTTACTTTCTGGTTACTTCTTCTTTGATGGTCAAAATCTTGTCTAAATTTGCCAGGCCATGAATATTTTCCATCCATCAGAACTTGATTTACTCATTGATTTGGTCTAGTTGGGAGTTGCTATACTTTTGGGAGGCTTATGTGCTTCCTTTTAAAATTGTGTGCGCATTTTTTTTTTTTTTTTTTTGGAGGGGGGAGGGGGGTTGCAAGGAGATGAAAAGGAGGATGAAAATTAACATGGGTGAGTGATTTGGAATCGAGGACTTGGAAAGTAAAACTCATTTAGGCCTACACTAGTGAAACGGCATTCAATCATTTTGAGAGTTACTTGAAGTTGCATATCTGTTCAAGATAACAGTAAAGAACTGTTGCCCTGTTACCTATATTTCTCCTTTACCTAGTGTCCATCGTGCTGGTCCTCTATCTTGGATAACGCTTACCTTCTTTTTAGTTTATATCTTTGCTCTATTTTTGCTTCTAACTACTCTCTCTGATTAAAAGCCACTAGCATTTTCAAAATGGTCACTAAATTCAACTTCTCCTTTTCCAGCATATACTCAAGGCATCCTTGCAGAAGAAATCAACCCGAATAAAAGAGGCTCATCTGCGGCACTTGAATTTTTCCATTTGCTGGTGCAGCAAACATCATATGAAGAACTTCCAATGTTGTACTTCTTTAAATTGCCTGTTTCGAGTGATAAATTTTGTGTTTGTAGATTGTAGTAGGTTTCATCTCTCACTTTTACATTCGCTTGTAGTATCAACCAAATATGTATTATTAGACTAACTGCTCACTGATCTGCTGTTGTTTTAGCTGCAAATGAACGTAACAAGTTCTATGTTCTGATTGAACGACCCTAATAAAGTGGAACGTCTATCTTGTTACTTAGGTAGTTTTTCTTTTCTTTGTTTTAGATGGCATATTTATACTAACCGACAATCTTTTTAAAAAAAACACTACTTAATGACAACTTTATAGGCATAATTGAAATATTAACAAATTTTTGGGGCTAAATTTGGATTAAAGATGTACTTGTTTAGCTTAATTGAATAGAGCAACGAGCATAAGATGCAAAATTCTGAAAATTCACTGGTCTATTTGGAGAAGTTTATAACAAAATTTATACTTTTATGTCATAGATTTTCAGTAATAAATAATTTATTTTTATTTTTTTTGAAATTCAATATAAAAATTCTAAAAGTGAACCCTAATCCCCAATACCCTTTAGTTCTTGAGATGCATTTTGTCTACCTTTTCTTTCTTTGCTTGGTAGAGTATACCATCCCACGGATCCCGTCCGGATCCGCAACAAAGCCCAATGGCCTATAGAAGCCTAAGACTCGGGGCTCCGAGTAGAGGGCGATATTCGTAATCCCCTTCTCTAACAGCTCGGTGACCATTCTCTCCATCACAGCCTTCCCCAAACCAATCCCTTGAAAACTGGGGTCCACAACGACGTCCCAAATAATAGAATTAAAGACACCATCCCCCGTCGCTCTAGCAAACGCCACGGGCCTCTTCGTCTTCTCGTACTCTATCCATAACAGGGCATCCGTGTTGTCCAACGCCACTCGTATCTTATCAGTATCCCGCCGCGGAAACCCGACGGCGATGAAGACGGAGTTCAGCTGGTCAAGGTTCAGGTCATCGACGGTACGCCGGAGAATGAAGCCGCGCGATGCTAATGCATCGTCAGAGATGGTGAAGTTTGTAATGGGGGGCGGCAGAGGCTGTTGCTGGGTTAGAACCACAAAGTTCCTGCTTTGAGTGGCTTTGAGAGCTGGAGTTGTAGGTGGAGGAATGGAGATGTTGTGGAAAAGAAGCATTATTATAAGTAGTTTTCTTGAGACTATGAATCCAGGGGCAGTGGCCTTTGATGATCGCACGTTAAATTGGTTAGCTGAGTGTAAAAAATGTGTGGTTCTTAGCTCTCATGCGAGACTTTTGCAGCGTCCCCTTCGGAAGGGGTTTGGCTAGGTTTTTATTTACCATTCATTCTTATTTTGTCCTGAGAAAACTGTGTCTGAAGAAAAGGGGTCTGAGCGCAGAAGTGTCAGAAGGAGTCGGAGGATAGAGCTTCCATATTAGTTATGGATGTAAAAGGAGATATTGGTTGGTCTTAGACGAAATGATAATTTACCCAACATGGGTTAGTTTACCAAAAAAGAAAATAAATTGAAATATTTAAAAATATTATAATCAAGTTAATTGATTATCTGTCTTCCAAAATTACGTATTAATATATTAAAAGAAATTTTTAGAAGATTTAATTTTGTATTTTACAAATTTTTGATACATGTGGCTCACATTAATTGTTTTTTCTCTTGAAAAAATAAATTAATTACTTATATATATATATATATATATATATATATATATATAAAACTTTAGGCTAAATTTTCTCTTCTCTTTTTTGCTTGGAGAAACTTTTTTTTCTTTTTTGGTCTGAAGGGGGGAGCGTATTTCATTGATTAGAATACTACAAAATAGTTACAGAGTTTACAATGAACCTTATACTATGCTTGGTTGGGATGGGAGAAGAAATAAATAAGGAAGGGAAGTAAGTAGGGATTCGGGTGTATATTATTTAGAGAAAATTTAAAAATCGAATCGAAATTTAATTTAATATTTTTATTCTTCAAATTTTGATTTTTCATCTTCAAATTAAATTTAGGTTTAGTTTTGGTTTAGACCAAGTCAAATCGAAAAAAAATAATTTTTAAAATTAATAATTAAATATAATTGAAGATTAATAATTTTAATTAATTAGTTCTTAATTAAAGTTAATTTAAAATTTAAAATTATTAATTTTTGTATATTTTCAAAAATATTAGTTAAAGACTAATAACTCAAACTAAATTAAATTTTAATTAAGATTATAATTAATGTTAGAGTATAATCAATGTTATTTTAAAATTTAAATTCTTAGTTTTATATATTTTGATTTTCTCCAAACTGAATTTTCTCTAAACCGAAATATTTCAATTTAGAGAAAATTCAGTTTGAAGGTAAATTAGGTTTGGTTTGGTTTTGGAAAAAAATGAAATAATTCAATTTTTTTCTAAATAGTGAAATCGAATTTTTTCCAAATCTAATCGATGAACACCCCTAAGTAGGGAGGTATTTGAAGAAATGCACTTGTTTGATTAGATGATAATAAAGAGAAGTAAATGTGAAAAGGGGAAGGAGCGGGAAATCTTAATAATAAATATATGCATTGGTAAAATGATAAATTTATCACAATCCCTTTCATTTTTCACTTCAATCGAATAAGATGAAATATTTGTAATTTACTTATCTTCTATCCGTACCAAACAAAAATTAAAATAAATACATTTATTTTCTCTAAGTGAAGTAAATTATACTCACTCCGTCCCATTTTATTTGATAATATTTGATCAGACATGAGTTTTATTCAAAAGTTTGAATTATATTATAAAAGTAATGTAGTATAACAGAAAATAAAAAACATGTGAGTTAGCGTGTATTTTATGTCAAATCAAACTATATAAAAATTATATCAAAAGCTGTCAATCGGGCATTGTGAGCCAAGTTTTATTAAGCCTGAGCTCGGCCCAAATTTTTTTCAAGTTGAAAAAAGAGCCTAGCTCGGGCTAGCTCTAATTCGATTTTTTATATAATTTTTTTTATATTTTTATTTTCACTCTATAATATTTTGTTTGATTTTTTAAAAATAATTAATACTATACGTTTAAAACTTTTTAAACCTGCATTTAAATCTTAAATATTTGGTAATTAAAAATAAAAGTAAAAAATTAAATAATTATATTATTATTACATATAAAAATAATAATAATATCTTTTTAATGAAATATAATAATATTATTATAATATATATATATATATATATATATATATATATATATATATAATTAAACAGGCTGAATGGGTCAGGTTCGAGCTAACTCAAATTCATTGATAATCTTAGTAATATATAATGGGGTTGGTAGTTGATTGATAGTATAAAATATATATATTAATATGTTTCTTTTTATGAAATGTATCAATTATTTTAAAATGTTATAATATAATAAGAAGATCAAATATAACAGATATAATATAGTGTACAAACAAAACTTTAGTCTATAACAAAATTCCCTCCGCGTGCAAAACTAAGTTTGTCTAAACAACCTAACGCTAATGCTGCCAAAACTCGCAGATCAACTCGTAGGCTTATTTGTATAGATAGGCTTAGACTTAATATGTCTAAACCTATTTAAATACAGGTTTAGACTCGCAGGTGAAGCATATCGATTAGCGGCCAACTTGTATTTTTTATTTTTAACATTTTTAATTTCTTAGTTGTCTAAATTTGTGTGAATTATATTAAATATTTTATTAAATTATTAACTTTGAAACAAATGATGATTTTATTCATGATAGAAAATTATTTTATTGGGTACAAGTGATTTATATATGCACACATCATTATAAAAAGATCAAATTATTAGATCTAATATTGCATGCTAAAATAATTTTTTATTTTTAAATATAAATATTTAATATCTTAAGCTTTTATTCCAATCTCATACCCATTGATGGCTAAATAGTAGATGCCTAAAAAAATTTAAAATTAAAAAATCATTGTAATCCACGTGTTGCTATAGAATGGGCCAAGATTTCTCTAACTTGCGAAAAAAACGCCTAATCCAGTCTACTTGAGGCGGGCCGTGATAAGTCCTACTGCACTTTGCCGGTTTGACAGTGCTATCTAACCTGGTTCATATACATGGGCAGTTTAATTGGGAGAACTTTAAGCTATACTATGGCTTCAGATCAAAATGTAGTGCGTTATTGGTTGGGAATGAGTAACCCACAGGCTGGGCGTGTAATGGGCATTAACCGACCCAGCTCACCTCAGCAGTCGGGTTTCCTCCCGCTTTTCATTAGTTTCTTAGGTCATCCCATGCCGATCTTTTCCTAAATAGAACCAAAATTTTGACTTTGAGTACGGTAAAATTTAGTAAGTATATTTTGATAGTATTTTATTATAAAATTTAGTGTAAATTTTTTATTTTTATAAATAATTTTTTTAAAATTTAAAATAAAAAAATTTAAATTAAAATATTATATAATCTTATTCGTATATTAAAAAATTTTGATAGTCATATAAAGTAATTTTAGTCTTGTTATATGTATTCATGGGTAACTTTGTGTTACTCTTAGGGCTTATTTGAATTATAATTTTTTATTTAAATAAATTTATATTAAAATTTATAAAAATAAATAATTTATAAATAATAAAAAAATAAAATTTTTTATTTAAAAATCAATTAAAATACCCCTTAATATTTGAACCAAATTGCTTCACATGGGTAATGAGCATGTGAAGCAATTTTGGTGGCGGTGGGTATCAATTTGAAGAACAAAAACAAAGAAGAAACTGCACTTCCCAAAGTTGTGCGGCTTTTGAATTGAATATTAAACAATATAAACACTTTGATGAATTGATTAAAAAGAATCACCATTGGGTTTTATTTATTTATTTTCTTCTTTCCCAGGATCTATGACGTTGACTTTCGTCGTCATGGTATCAATTCTCCGTCAAAATATATCCTCCTCAAATTGGTTTTCTTCTTTTTTAAAAAAAAAATTGTTTTTTATGATGTAAATATTACCTTAAAGCTGATCTAATAAGCTTTATATGGTGATACAAAAGCCATAAAAAAGTGAACTATAAATTAAACTAAACCTAAGTCAAATTTGCAACAATTAAGAAATTGACTTTACCAAATTATAGACACAAATATTTTGAGGAATAAATTTTTAATTTTTTCATAAACATAAATATCTCCAAATAAAATAACTAAAATTGTTATAGTTCAAAAGAAGAAGGAAAAGACAATTATTTTAAAAAAAGAATATATAGCAAAATTTTAGGTCAGAAATGACAAATTTCGTGCATCACCTAACCCCAGCAAAAATATACTTTTAAGTTGTGGACCTAACGATCCACCAACCGCACACAATAAAATATTGCACGTTACGCATGAAAACCAATAAAATATTTTTGTCTTTGGTCTTTGTAGCACATACAATCTAATCGTACAAACACTTGAAATGTATTTGGGGTTCGAAATTAAAATTTTTTTAAAAAAATTTATATAAATAAATTATTTATAAAAAATAAAATTTAAAAATAAAAAATTTAAGTTGATTTTATAGTAATATTCATTCTAAATATACCGTTGTATTCTTTTTTTCTTCAATATAAGAATGTATTTAGCAAGTTTTGAAATATATTATTCTTTTTGAAAGGAGAAATATATTGTTAAATTTTTTCCCATTTTCAATTTTGAAAGGAACTAATAGTTGAGTTGATTTAGGGGGAAAAAAAATACTGTGCAATTGCTAAACTTGCAAATAGAATTAAATTTATTAAGAACATCGGGACTAAAATTTTCGTCGAGATATTACATTTACATTGTCATCATTAAGGAGGCAATATAAATTAATAAACTTTTAACCTATAATTTTTAAGGAGTACTTTTAATAAATTAAGATATCCTTTATTATTAATAAAAATTATCATAAACGGGAGCAATTTGTAAAAATTATTTCTAATTGATGATAGAATTATTGTACTAAGTTATTAAAAAAAAGAATAATAAGATTACGTATTGTATTTGCGTTGAAGTTTTTGAAACTTAATATAAAATTTTTATTTTATATCTATTTTTTTTGTAAGTAAATTATTTGTTTCAAAATTCACATAAAAATCTTAAATATAAATTTTTCTCAAGTAGAATTTTATTACTACTTGTTTTAACAAATAGAAATTAAGGGGATATATGCCGTCGATGAGCATTCAATATTAGAAAAAAAGAAAAAGAAAAATGATAAACATCATCAAGAAAGTATATACTAGTAGTATATACTAAAGAAATAAATGCATATTCAGAAATACTCATCAAATAATATAATGGGAGAAATCAATAGCCAAACTAGAAGCCCATATAAGCAGAGTTCGATTTTGGAGAAACAGCCTTGGCGTTCAGAAAAGCAGCCGTAGTTGACTTGATTATTCAAGCGGTGACCCCAGCAGTGGAAGATAGACCAGTCTCTCTACCTATAGTACTCTTGTGCTGGTAGGTGTCTGAAGTGCATAATCCCGCATCTGTATATATACCATTTTCATCCAAATTTGGTTTGTGATTTTGAAAATCTTAGACATACTGTTCTAATTTTCTGGGTTTTGGTTAGAAAGTGATTTTTGGAGTTCCTTGTTCTTTTGAGGTAATAATAGCTCGCCCCTTCGTTCTTTTCTTGATGTGTCTTTGTTCAAATCATGAAAATGTGCTATTTTGATTGTTAATCTGCTTTGTTTCTTGAATTCTGTATCAAATTCCTGTTTGTTTGCTAAAGTTCTCGTCTTGTTTGACTGCATCTTTGGTAAATTTTGTGTTACTATTTTATAATCGACGAGAATTCTGCTCTGATCTCTGTTTTTTTTACTGTCGGATAACAAAATGTTTTCTTGTAACCATTCTCATTTTGATGGACGCACGTTGACCTCTCTTTTCTATGTAATTTGTTGGATCTGGAATTTCCGATGCTATCATTTTCTTTGGTGGGTTTCTTTTGTGTGCTCTCATTTTTTGTTTATTATTTTGCTCTGATCTTTGAGATTGGAAGGTTGTTTTGCTTGCTTGATTTTCTTTCAGAAACAGCATAGATTTTACATATTTAGGTGGCTTTTCAGGAATTTAATCTACCATCTTCATGACTTGGTATTCTTCAGTGGATCTACTGCTGGCGTTGGGGCCAGATAGAAAAAAGAAAGGGCAGAATACTGGAAATACCATTTTAAGTTTTGAAAGGCCAGAATACCAGAAATACCATTTTAAGTTTTGAGTCCAGTGGTTTAGTAAATGGATTTTTCAAATCTTAGTTTTATGACTCACGTTCTTCTTTAGCAATTTTGCTTTAACTATGGATCTATCTCAGAGGTTGCAAATCTTTGACAGCCAAGTTCCTTTCTTTCATTATGTTTCTTATCCTTTTGAATTGATCCATAGATGAACCAGAATTTTGGTTTATATCATCTTATATAAAGAAAACTTCACAAATGTTTGGGGGGCGAATTTGAAAGAAAATGTGACAGAGAACCTAAAAAATTAATACCTATTGTTATTTCCTATGAGCGTAGATTTTTTTTTTTTGGTTTAATTAAGTTGGAAAGTTATGTTTACTTCTGCATAGTCTAATCTCTGTAGAAGTGGAAAGACAAGGAAGAGCTGGCATTGAACTTCATTCAGTGTCAGCGCATTGAATTTATTCAAGCTTAGATTTATTCTACACGTAGAAGAGACTATCTACACAATGCATTTATTAAAGCTTTCATTTACGCCACATGTAGAAGAGCCGCAGAGAGTCTTTTGAATGACTATGCATGCATAAATGTAGGCATATAGCTTTGCTTTTCCTTTGTACTGATAGTTGACACAAAATAAATCTCATATGATATCCTTCTCCTTTTGTTCTTAACATTCTAAACTTATATTTGAAGTGTTTTACCTGGAGATAGCTGAGTTGGTTTTTCTTTTTTTCTTTTTAAAAAAAAAATTATACCTGTTAACTATTTTGGACTAAGCCTTGGTTGTTGTTGATGTCTATTAACTATTTTTCTGAATAAGGAAAATTACATAGAGGACTATTAACTTTGACAGGGAAAGGACATGGCTACACCAACAAGAATTGGCCTTTGTGGTCTTGCTGTGATGGGCCAAAATCTTGCACTGAATATTGCTGAAAAGGGTTTCCCGATATCTGTTTACAATCGAACCACTTCAAAAGTTGATGAGACAGTGGAACGAGCTAAGCAAGAGGGAAATCTTCCAGTTTTTGGCTTCCATAATCCTGAGGCCTTTGTTCAGTCAATCCAAAAGCCTCGTGTCATCATCATTCTTGTAAAGGCTGGTGCACCTGTTGACCAGACAATTAAAACACTTTCTTCTTACATGGAAAAAGGAGACTGTATTATTGATGGTGGAAATGAATGGTATGAGAACACAGAGAGGAGAGAGAAAGCAATGAATGAATTAGGTCTTCTTTATCTTGGAATGGGGGTTTCTGGAGGTGAAGAGGGTGCTCGCCATGGACCATCATTGATGCCTGGAGGCTCTTTTGAGGCCTTCAAGTACATAGAAGACATTCTATTGAAGGTGGCTGCTCAAGTTCCCGACAGTGGCCCTTGTGTTACATATGTCGGCAAGGGGGGATCTGGAAATTTTGTTAAAATGGTACACAATGGGATTGAGTATGGTGATATGCAGCTTATTGCTGAGGCTTATGACGTGCTAAAATCAGCTGGGAAGCTAACAAATGAGGAGTTACAAGAAGTTTTCTCAGAGTGGAACAAGGGAGAGCTTCTAAGCTTCTTGATTGAGATCACAGCTGACATTTTTGGTATTAAGGATGATAAAGCTGATGGGCATTTAGTTGACAAGGTTCTAGACAAAACTGGCATGAAGGGCACTGGTAAATGGACTGTGCAACAAGCTGCGGAGCTATCCATTGCTGCTCCTACTATTGCTGCATCATTGGATTCGAGATTCCTTAGTGGGTTAAAAGAGGAAAGAGTTGAAGCTGCCAAGGTATTTAAGTCGAGTGGGATTGGTGACATCCTAGTAGACCAAAGTGTGGACAAGAAGAAGTTGATTGATGATGTGAGACAAGCTCTTTATGCATCCAAAATATGCAGTTATGCTCAGGGAATGAATTTAATTCGTGCTAAGAGTATCGAAAAGGGATGGGACTTGAAACTAGGGGAACTTGCAAGGATCTGGAAGGGCGGTTGCATCATCCGCGCTATATTTTTGGATCGTATCAAGAAGGCATATGACAGGAACCCAGAACTTGCAAACCTACTTGTGGATCCAGAGTTTGCACGGGAGATAATTGATCGACAGTCTGCTTGGCGCCGAGTTGTATGCCTTGCTATCAAGTCAGGCATTAGCACTCCGGGTATGTCTGCAAGTCTTGCTTATTTTGACACATATAGGAGGCAAAGGCTGCCTGCTAATTTGGTCCAAGCTCAAAGGGATTACTTTGGTGCTCATACATATGAGAGGACCGATATGACAGGATCTTTCCATACCGAATGGTTCAAGATCGCCAAACAGTCAAAGATCTAAGTAATTTTATCATTTCCTCTGCTATTGAACCCTTGGTGTCAACTTAAATAACATTTCTCCTTTTACTGGAAATAGTAGGTGATCTTTACATCATTTGAAGATTCAATCTCTCCGAGATTAACCACACTGGATGTGTCAAAGTAGTTGGAATTTTATATACTTTTGTCTTGAACATCTTCTTCTAGATTGCAGACTTTCTTTCTTGTTTCTTTCAAAATGCTAAACTATCCTTTACCAAAAGGAACCATTGAAGAGAATAAAAGCACATTATCTTTACTTTTCTTTTCTTAATTTTTGGCCTTGAGATGCTCATCTTTATTTATAATTTGAGTTTCATAAATTAGAGTTTAACTTCCTGTTGCAATGGGCTACCGCGCGCCCCCGCATTTCCTCTCATTTATGCCAAAAAATCTTTTTCTTTTCTCTCTCCTCCTCCACCCCCCCCCCCCCTTGCTTGCGTATCCCGTCAATGTCAAAAAGTATTTATTTATTTGAAGAAAGCACTCTATAAAAACAATCTGTATTTGTTGAGCATTTTCACCATAATCGTCGGTCCAAGTCTTCTCTAAAGTTTCTTTGTCAAACAAAGCATTTCTGCTTGTCCTTGCACAAATTACTTGTTTCCTAGGATTATAAGAATTCATCATTCACTACAAATGATCTGTCTGAAAGTTATGCTGGCAATTTCGTGCAGGAACTCCCTTGTCTTTGATAGCTAAGATTTTCTGTGTTTAAACATTGAAACCAGGCATGTGCTCTATACTTGGCTAATTCCTTTGATTAGTTTAAAGACTTACACATTTTTTTCTTTATAATACACTTTTTTTATTGTCTTTTGTTGTTGATATTTCCTTACATCTGAATGATCTCTCATTTGATCTAACTTCTTGTGATGCACAATGCATTCAGATTATTTTGATATTATTTTACATTAAATTATTTGCTCACTGCAGAGTCAGGAGTTGTTCCCAGAATTAGCAATCCTTCCAGCACAAAATTGATACGGAAATTTTAACATTAATCACTAGTCATTTGCCCAGTAATAGTGAGAGGAAAAGCATATGAACTACTTGGTTTAACTTTAGAAAGAAATCAAGAGAAAGAACTCTTGGAAAATAATTAGAATGTAATCATTTTGGAGAAGTCATAACCAATCTCTCGATAACCTTTATCTGTGCCTCTTCAGTATGTCTATGTCTATGTGTGTATGCACTTTTTTGTTACTCGAAGCATGTTTTGCATTAACAAACATCTTTCATGTACCGCTAAGAAAGCATCTCTACAATAAAACCAGCTAAAACCCAGATTAGAACGTAAAACAAGTAAAGACGGACATGTGCATACCGATGTATTGCATAGATATGCATGCATCTACAGGTTAACTAAGTAAAATACGTAACCCAATTAAAAATATGGGCGAAATATGAGGTACAACAAACTAGAAGCATGGATTTCTTCTCTGGGATGACTCTTAAGGACACAGATGGAAGCAATCCGGGGAGATAATTGGGAAATGTTTTCCCTCCTTGGTTCTTGATCTATTTATTTTTTCTGATCTTTCCTTTACCAAAAGCATTACCAATAAGGCCCTTGCCCTTGTATCCTGGCTCTTCCTTTGTGGATTTAGTCTTCTCAGCCTTCTTGCTCTGTTCCTTGCCCGAGTCTTTTCTATTATCTCTACCTTGTAGATTCTTGAAATCACCAAGGCCATGGCTTCTTAAAGGGATTCGACATGGATGCCCTTGATGGCTTGGACCTGAAGAGGCATCAGAAGCCATGGAGTCATCGCTTTCACCATCTTCACCATATTCATTCCTGCAACTCTTGCATCCTTTTCTTTCACTGCTGCTTCTGCTGCTGCTGTTGTTGCTGCCATGGTCCGTTTCATGGATGGACGAAGCTATGTATGTCGTCCATCCAGACTCGCTGCTGCTGCATTCCTCTGCTCCCTCGTGGATATTCGATGATTCCATTACTGCTGCTAGCAGTAGGTTTAGTGGTAGAAAACACTAACTACTTAAGTAGAGAAAGTAACAACTCTAGGGTTGAAGATGAAATGCAGTAGCCTCTGGCTATATCCAATTTTCTAACAAGTCAATCAGAGACATACCTTGGACAATGAAACTCTCCCATGCAACAGATTCCAGAGAGCTTCCCCTCATGATGCAGATGGAAGCATCCTCAACTAAACCAAGTAGAGTTGTACCACTTATCATAAATTTTCTGGTCTTTATTGTCTGGAAAAGGACTATAATATGCAGGTGAACTAAACCTTAAAATAAGCAGATATGAGTTCTTTTTTGGAGCTCACTTGGAACAACAATTCAGAGCTGCATATACCATCTTCTTTAATCCTCTGTCAACCTCATAAATGTGAAGCAGCTTTTGAAATGCCATTGCAGTTGTACCCCACTCTACTAATAGGAAGGAATGTATGAAAGACCAATGATCTCAAAGGGCTCTAAGATGGCCTGTTCTTCTTTCAGCACTCCTTTATTATTAAGACCTTTAATTCTTTGTCATCTACCAAGAGCAGGTTTTCATGTGAAATATACACTGAACCCAACTGTATTTTGGCGTGTTCTATCAGGTTGATTGCATCCTTTGCTGCTTCCGGATCTGTTCTGGCCTTTGTTTGGATATTGTCGTTGTTCTCTAAAGCAAGGTTGTGTCTTTTGTGTTACTGGGGTAACAACATTACTTTTTTTTCTCACTAGATAATTGGTTCTACTCAGTAGTGTTGAATATACAAATTACAGTCGCTTTTAACAACGTACCTCTTGTCACCACGCTTAGAATTGGCATACAGTGTGCCATTGCAGTATCCAATCATCATTGAGTTTGGCCCTTCGAATCCTGCTGCACAAAGCACTTGCATTTCATCAGAATGTGTTGAGTTTCCTCTAGTTACCATCAAGCCATGGCCTTGTGTGATGATGGGGAGCTTTCATTCCCAAGGTTTATCCATCGGCAAGAGTATGGTCTGTATCATTCTCTAGTCCTTCCCCACAAAAATTTTCATCCTTTTGGCCTTTTCTCCGCTAAGACTAGACGAGAGAGGCCCCTTTGAATTATTCTTGATGGTTATAATGGCTATCCTTTTGGTTGATTGCTTCTTGACTTCTACTTGGTTTTGGGCTCCATTTCAAGATAGTTTTTGGAGGTTCTAAAGGGACAACATTTCCTTAGCTGGGGATTCGATTCAATACATTGCCTGTTTGTATTATGTGTTTTTCACCTTAATAATTGCAACACAGAATCATGTGTGTCATTGCCGACAATTTTGCGTGTTTTAGTTTATATATATATATATAGGTTGAGTCGAAGCTTGAGGATCGATATGTAGACAATTATATGCTAAGATAAAATCTAAATTTGTCAAGTGATATGGATGACATTAATGAATACATTGACTAAAGTGCTTCTATAAACTCATAACATAATTAGATATCATAAATTTTGATGTAATTAATATGTTTATAAAATTCATGTATCTACTAAATAAGATCAATGCATGTATTTTACTAATTTTGTTTTAAAATATATGACTTATTTTTCTTTTATCTGAAAATTAAAATTTTGGTAAATTTTACAGAAAAAGTTTGATAGATGTCTAAAATATAAAAAATATTTTCTATTTAAAAATTCTTGATTAGTATGTCAAATTCAAATTTAACATTAAGAATTCGTGTTTAAGGCAGTTAGTTGGAAAACTAATAATTTTTGGAAACAAAAGCATTTAAATAGTTAGTTAGAGACAATAATAAAATTGATAATAAAATAATAAATAAAACTTTTATATAAAAAGATGACTTATATTTTGAAACAAACGAAAGTAGAAAGTATGACATATATTTTGAAATGGATAGAGTATTAATTATTTTATGAAAGATCCTTCAATCTATCTAATGATGTATAGAATCAAGAAAATTAATAAATGATACTCTAATCATAAATAAAAATATTAATATCCTCTCTTGATTAAAGATAGTTTTCTATCTCATAATTAAGCATGTATTTGAATATATAAATATAAAATAATTGTCTAAATATATAAATGAAAGTAATTAATTTTGCAATAAAATGAGAACATGCATGTATAGTTATTGCATTAAATACACAAATTAAAGTAATTTAAATTTTTAAGAATACAAGTTCATTAATATCGATCTTCTAATGGTAAAAATTATTTTATTAAATTTATGTATCTACACAAACAAATGAATGTATGAATTTCATGCATTCCATTCAACTATTCATATTTAATACTAATAGATAAAATCAAGAAGATGAAGTGATGGTCATCTTAATATAATTATAATTAATAGAAAAAATATCAATCTTTTACTCATAGTCAAAGATTTTTATAATCTAAAAATTGTTATATATATATATAAACTTTTATGATAACTAAACAAAAAGCTCATATGTGTGTATAAAATGCAATCTATATCAAATTAAAGGACATAGAAGCAAACAAAAGGAAAATTGAAAACGGGTTAGTATTTAGTTGATTTACACCTATTGAAATATTTCATAATTAAAAAAAAAGAGACTATCAACCATCAACTCTTCAGAATTCTCGAAAAAAATGGGAAAAGTCTTTTTAAATGCTATGCTCTTTCAATCTCCAATGTGTTGTTTGGCACAATCCCACATCAAAAACTCAATGTAAGGGAAGGCTTCCTTGCCACTATAAAAGGAAGCCCCATCTCTCTTTGTATGGCATCCTAATTTGTACTTTTCTATAATATATAAATATAAGCAGACTGCTTGAGTAGTGCTCGGAGACTAGGCAAATTTTTGCCGAACTCCATTATCAAATTTTTTGGGGTGTATTTTTTCATCATCTCTTTTATTCCGTATTTATTTATTGTTATTGTTTCTTTTCAATTACAACATTCAATATTATTTGTCGAGTATATTCGTAGTGTTTTATATTTTTCAATTCACTAAAATTTGGTTTTAGAGGGAATTATTACTTAAATTCCCAACAAGTGATATCAGAGTCAAAGGTTCGTCCTTGACTTATTTGTTTCTCTTGAAATAGTCATTGTTGGGTATTGTAGTTTTAATTATTTAGGAAAATTTTGACTAAGGAGGTTAGTATTTAAGTGGTCCACTTGTGACCCTCCAAAAAAATATTTTTGGAATAATTTTTGGTACAATACTTAGTGTTTTGAAATATTAAATACTATATTTTAGTTCTGTAATGGCATTTACTACAAATGTAGTACCAGAGACATCAGTTTCTTCTTGATTATGATCGAGGATTTCGGTGTCCAGTTTAAATTTGGCAGTAGAAATATTTGACGTACTGGCCATTTCGGCATGTGACAAAGGGAAGTTTTGGACTCCCTTTTCCAGCAGAATCTTGATATTACCATTACAGAAAATAAATCGAAAGATGTTAAAGATAATGATTGGAATATTATGAATCGGTTGGAATGCGGAACAATTCAGTTGTGCCTATCCAGGGAGTAGAAGTATGCTTTCAAAAATGAGACTCCATCGCACAAATTGTGGAAAGTATTGGAGGACAAATTTCTGAAGAAGAGTGGTCAGAATAAGCTCCTTATAAAGAAAAGGTTGTTCCGATTTGATTACCGACTAAGTACAACTATGAATGAACACATCACTATATTTAATCAATTAGTAACACACTTGTTGTATTTAGATGTGAAATTTGGGGATGAAGATTTGGCTTTGATGTTGTTATTGTCTCTTCCCGATGAATTTGAACATTTGGAGACTACGTTACTTTATGGGATGGAGAATGTGTCATTAGATGATGTGTGTTCTATTTTGTGTAGTCATGAATTGAGAAAGCATGATAAGATGAAAATTAAATCAACGACATCAGAAGAAGCATTAGAGGCAAGAGGTCATTATCAAAGCCAATCAAAGGGGAGAAGAGGAATGTCCAAATCAAAGGGTCGAGTTGTTATCAAAGATGAGTGTGCTTTTTGTCATGAGAAAGGACACTGGAAGAAAGACTGTCCGAAGTTGAAGAAGAAATGGATGACTCCGCAAGATGCAAATGTTGCAGAATGCAAGAGTGATGCGGAATTAGAAATTTCTCTTGTGGTTTCACCTTCAACATTACATCTAGATGAATGAATATTGGATTTAGGTTGCACCTATCATATGTGTCCTATTCGGGAGTGGTTCTTTGAATTTCAGGAACTCGATGGTGGGGTTGTCTATATGAGTAATGATAATCCATGTAAACAATCGGGATAGGTTTAATCAAATTGAAGAATCATGATGGATCTATAAGAATTTTACGGGATGTTCAGTACGTGTCAAAGTTGAATAAGAATCTCATCTCATTAGGGGCTTTAGAATCAAAAGGCATAGTTGTGACGATGCGAGAATAATAATTTGTATTACTACCAAGGTGGTATAGTGATTGGGGCAGTGGCAGCAACAATTTCAGGTACCAAGAATGATAGAGATACAACAAAGTTATTGCATATACAGTTGGAATATGCTGGTGAGAAATCTTTACAAATTCTTGCTAAGCAGGGATTGTTGAAAGGGCAAAGACTTGCAAACTTGAATTTTGTGAGCATTGTGTTCTGCTAAAATAACGATGAGTGAAATTTGACACTGCAATCCATAATACCAAAGGCATTCTGAATTATGTGCACTCAGATGTGTAGGGACCTACCAAGACTCCATCACTCAGTGGTAGGCATTATTTTGTTACTTTCGTTGATGATTAGCAAGAATGATATGCTTGGAGTTTTCCTTAAATGGAAAGCTGAAGTTGAAAACCACAGGGAAGAAGATCAAGGTTCTCCGAACAAATAACAGTAGAGAATATAAGAGCGATCAATTACTGAAGGTATGTCAAGATTGTGGCATAAGATGGCATTTTACAGTAAGAAAAACACCGCAATAGAATGGGGTATCAGAGCGTATGAACAGGACACTGGTGGAAAAAGTTTGTTGTATACTATCTAATGTTGGGTTAGGCAAAAAAATTTGGATTGAGACTATAACATATACTCAACATCTCGTCAATCGTTTGTCATCATCTGCTATAGATGACAAAACACCTTTAGAGATATGGTCCAGAAAACTTACTAGTGATTATGATACTTTGCGCGTTTTTTATTCTACTGCATATTATCTGTGAATGAATCAAAGTTGGATCTACGAGTAAAGAAGACTCTATTTATGGGCTTCAGTGTTAGAGTTAAAAGATACCGTTTGTGGTGTCTAGAGGCAAAAAAGACGATAATCAGTAAGGATGTTATCTTTGATGAATTTGCCATGTTGAATAAGGTAAATCTAGAAGGGGTTGATGGCACTTCACAACATGTGGAGTGCATTCTGAAGCAGGTGGAATTTGAGCAGACAGTGGTGATCCCAGCAAATAGCACCACTAGTGACTTTCCGATAGCAGAAGAAGAGTTTGATGAGGAAGAGGTTTCGAGCCAATAACCTCTACAGCAATCGGATCAAATTGACGTTAGAAGAACAAGAAGAGAGATTCAAAAATCTGCTCGCTTTACTGACATGATAGCTTATGCATTTCCAGTTGTTGATGATGTTTCACCGGCCTACCCACATTCGAAGTTCAGAAAATGGTAGATGGGCAGGTACAATGGAAAAAGAATTGCAATCTCTCGAGAAGAACAAGACGTGAAAGCTAACACAACTACCGAAGGGCAAGAAGGCTATTGGATGCAAATGGGTATTTACAAAGAAAGAAAGATTTCTTGATAAAGATGATGTTCTTTATAAGGTAAGGTTGGTGGCTAAAGGCTACGCTCAGAAGGAGAGATTAGTTTCTACATCTATTTACTCTTATATGTTGATGATATGCTAATAGCAGCAAAGAGCCAAGTTGAGATTGACAGATTGAAGGCTCAGTTGAGTAAGGAGTTCGAGATGAATGATTTGGGGGAAGGCAAGAAGATTCTTGACATGGAGATAAACATGGACAGTGAGAGAGGTAAGCTTTAGCTGATACATAGCAGTATTTAAAGAAGGTATTACAACATTTTGGTATGCATGAAGATACAAAACATGTAAGTACCACACTTGCTCCTCATTTGAAACTTAATAGCCGGTTGGTTATCTCTAACAACATATGAAGAGCGAGAATACATGGTGAGAGTCCCATATGCAAATGCAGTTGGAAGCTTGATATATAGAATAGTGTGTAGAAGACCAGATGTTTTACAAGCTATTAGTATTGTGAGCAGGTACATGCATGATGTGGGGCAATGGTCATTGGTTAGTTGTGAAATAGATTCTACGGTATCTGCAAAATACCGCAGATGTTGGATTTAAATTTGAGCAGGATGAATCACTTATTCATTGTGTAGTTGGATATTGTGATTCTGATAATGCAGGTAATTTGGATAAGCAGCGATCTACAACTGGTTATTTGTTCACTTTCATAAAAGTACCAGTTAGTTGAAAATCTACTTTACAGTCAATTGTGGCCTTGTTTACAACAAAGGCTATAAAGGAAGCAATTTGGCTTAATGGGTTGCTTAAAGACTTGAGAGTTTGTCAGAAGCAACTTGAGGTGTATTCTAACAGTCAGAATGCTATTCATTTAGCAAAGAACCAAGTCTTTCATGCACGAACGAAGCATATTGATATCCTCTTTCATTTTATGCGAGAGATTCTCAAAGAAGAGGAGATACTTCTCCAAAAGATTCACACGGTGAAGAATCCTGCAGATATATTGATTAAAGTGGTTACAAGAACCAATTTTTAACATTGTTTAAACTTGGTTAATATCTTACACATTTGAGTTGGCGCATAATAGCTCAAATTTGAAAGCACCAGGAGGACCGTTTTATTTTTTGTTTGATTGAGAAGATTAATATTTGGTGGGATCTAGAATTGTGCCAAGGTGGAGATTTGTTGTTTGGCACAATCTCGTATGGAAAACTCAATGTAAAGAAGGACTTTCTTACAACTATAAAAGGAAACCCCTCTTTTTGTAAGGCATCGCAATTGTACTCTTCTTCTATATATAAATATAAGTGAGCTCCTTGAGTGGTACTCGGAGACCAGGTAAATTTTTACCGAATTTCGTTATCAAATTTTTCAGGGTGTGTTCTTTCCTTATCTATTTTATTCTGTATTTATTTATTATTATTATTTATTTTTAACTATAATATTCAATATTTTTTGTCAGGTATATTCGTAATGTTTTATATTTTTTAATTTATTAAAAATTTGTTTTAGAGGAAATTATTACTCGAATTTCTCAACATAATATTTATAGGAACTTCAAAAGTTTTCTTTCATTATATGCCTATAAGAATTATGACAGCTATAAAAAAATGCGAAGATGCGATGGAGAAAGAGGATAAGATGGTAGCACTATTGGTTGTTGGAGTAAACAACCGTAGTGCAGCATGGGGGTTACCGATATTGGAAGGCGGCAGATCGCTATTATTGGGATTGGGGCTAGGTATCCGGTTAGTGATCCATTAGGGTCAGCAATGGTTGAATCAAGAGTATCAAATCGAGTGGGAGGAGAGTACTGCAGCTTTAATCGGAGCTTGGAAAGCCGTGGGCAATGGTGCCAATGGAGTAAGTACAAAATTGAAAGAGCATGATTGAAATCTATTTCTTTTCTATTGATTTTGGTCTTTGATTTTGTGATATGCAAGCACAGAAGCCCTAAAAGTTTGGACTATGAAGCAGAGAAGAATGTTTTCTATCTTTGATTTGTTTGAACGTCTTCGACCACGTCAAGGTAAAATTTGACTTCTTTTGGGTTTGATTTTTTTCTCCTTCGGAGCAACGTCTCCCCTCGTTTAAGTCAATCTTCTTTTCTTATCCTTCTTCGTGTTCACCAACCCCATCGTCAAAACCCATTATAAATATTTTTTTCCCATTTGAATTGTATTGATAGAAAAAAATTGATCCAATTACTTAGTAATTGAGGATGATGCAGAGGCAAAGTGCTCCCAAGCATTACTATGATGGGACTTTGCCTCTGCCTTTGGTATGGATTGGAGTCCGTTGCCTAAGAAATAGGTAATTCGTTTTCTGTTTTCTTTGCTCCAACAACTACTTGGCTTACCAATTGAATTTTTTTTTTGACAAAGTGCTACTTTAAGAATTTTGACATATTTGAATTTATTTGGATTTTCATCTACATTTTCATTTGATTATAAAGGACTTCATTTGGATGCTTTTGAATTTCAAATTTTAGGTTGAGAGTTTAAGATCAGATTTTATATAAACAAAATATTATCCCAAAATTCAAAGTATGTTTCTGTCGTTATCCTACTTTATGTGTTTATGTATGTATTTGAAGAGATTTTTGTTTTATCTTTCATTTTTTTAGTCAATTGATTGAATGGAATGATGAAGGAAAAGAGTATTTCCAGGTAGTAGTAGTTTTTCATGGATGGAATGTCAATTTCGATGATTATTAATGCATCTAAAGTTATTCCATTCTTAGTATCAAGTGATGAAGAAGATGACTATCTATTTTAAGTGATCAACAGTCCAGTCATGTTAATTTGTGGTCAATGTCATTAATTAGAGTAACTATTTTCTTATTCATCTCACTTTCGTTTCCATCTTTCCAGGAGAATCCTCCCAACAATCTCTATAAGTTAATCCAATGAATTTGGCACTCTTAAACTCTTCATATGGTGTTTGAGTTTGATGCTTGCAGTTTCTTTGGTGTATCATGTTTTTGGAGAGTTGATCTCAAAGGAGTGTTTTGGTTATATAGAGAGTATGATTAAGAGTACTACAATTTTGTACCTTAAAAAAGAACATTGCGGTACATAAATTGAATTTGTTTTCAGGGACTTTAATCAAAGAAATATTTCAATGCATTATATAGCATTTTGCATTTTTTTTATTTACCATTTGGAGGGAAAGCATGTGAAAATTTAAAAAACTGGGGGAACATTCTGCTTTTAAGAAAAGTTAATAGAATTTGAGATAGAATTGTTGTTAATTGACAATGAGATTGATATTTATTTTTGTGTTTGAATATTCAAATCATGACTATTTGATATTCCATTCCAGATAGAAAACTAAAAATACAAGCCAATCTTTGGAAAAAAGTCTAAATGATTTCTTCATGTACTCTAATCTAAATTAAGTGATATGATGGCGAATCTTTTGTTTGCTTGGATGGGATTTGTAAGGAAATGTTGTTATTTATCGATTTTTCACTTTGAAGTTATTCTGAAATGATGGATTGGAAAGCAAAAAGGATATGATCAGTTCCTACAATACGAGGTTGTATTTCGTGGGCTTACCTGAATAATGAAAGTTGGGTAAATTCATTATCTTATATTGGTCGTGTGACTTAACATTTTGTCTGTGTAAGTTCATGATTGGCAACTTTTAGTAATATGTGGATGACGTAACTTCTTTTTGAACAAATAATAGTATAGCATTTCACCCTTATTGTTTTATATCTTGTAGCATTTGTAAAAAGATGGGGATGTGTGCAATCTACAAGTAGGAGCAGTTTATGTGGGGAAAGGAGCTAAAAAGATGAAGATATCTGCAATCATTGTGCTAAATTCTTAGTAAACTACTAAGGAGTTATTGAAAGAATCATATTACAAACAACAATGAATAAATGACAGTATCCACAAGAAGGAAGAACTAAGGATGATAGTCTCAAATTACATCCACCTATCACTTAACTGATTCAGTGCTCGTGCTTTATTCTTGTAAAATAGTTAAAAAATGATAAGTAGTTTATTGTTTCTTTTAGACTGGTTGTGAAGTTATTTACGTATTATGCATTAATACTTGTAATATGATTGGAACGTGTTACTTTATTCAATGATTATGCTCTATCGTTCTAATATATGATTGAAATATTTTAATATTTTTTCTTTTTAAACTATTTATTTTATTACATAACACCTAATATTATGATACACACTAACTTTATATTTCGTTTTCGTCCTTTTTGCATCCCATACTTTATAATACACCTTTGTAATTTTATAACTTTAAGATTTATGAATTTATAAACACTTAACGAAAAGGCATTTCTAACTTTCAAGTTTCTTATTTACTTATGCTTAACATAATTTTAAATTTTCAAACTCTATTCCTTGCCATGCATGTATAGTACTATATTTAAAATTTATTAATAACGTCAATCAAATTTATACATAAATTAAAAAAATAATTAAAGTAACCCCACATATTTTCAACCTGAAAAAATTAGGCCGAGGTCTGGCTTGGCAAAGCTCAGCTGGGACCATTTTAGGCTAAAAAAAATAAGTTTGAGCTCAGCTCATTTGGGTTTGGACCGATTCTAATCCGATTTTTTTTGCATAATTTTTTATATTTTTATTTTCACTCTATAAAATTTTATTTAATTTTTTAGAATAATTGATACTATATTTTTAAAATTTTTTTAAAATTACATTTAAATTTTAAATATTTATTAATTTAAAAAAATAATTATATTATTATTACATATAAAAATAATAATAATATTATATATATATATATATATATATATATACATTTATATATAAGTACATATTCAAACCGGATTGAAAATGAGTCGGGATTGAAAACGAGCCGACCTTGACCCCAATATTATTTAGAATGAGCCCGACTATGGCTGGCATTGATAGTTGTTCCTTATTTTTATCAATTTTCATACGTGTGCCTTCTTTGCTTTTGTTGATTGCCCCCACACATCCTTCAAGATTCTGTGCATTGCACGCGTGTAATTTATTAATACTAAAATTTAAAATTTATGTTTATTTTTTTATTATAAGATAAATGTATTTTAAATATTTTTTATTTTAAAAAATTATATTATTATGCTATTTTATATGAATATCTTTAACAAATTAGTCTAATCATCACAAATTATAAAAATAGTTTCTAATTCTTTTAATCATAACACCATAAATTCCTTTCTATGTTTTTACTGGTGGTATCATGTTGCGCTTCATATGTATTTAAAACAATAATTATAACTTTATGTATTAATTTTATAGTAGATTTATGTATCTATTTTATAGTTAGAAATATATATATATATATATATATATATATATATATATATATATATATATATATATATATATATATATATATATAATAAGTAAAGTTATAATAAATTCAAGATCATTAGTTGTATCCAAAAGTTTAAAAATTTATTGTTTAATTGTTTATAGATTGATTGGTTGTAAAATTAATTATATATCACCAAAATTAAGATAATTAGTAGATTCATGTACTTTAACATAAATTGAAATTTCATATAATTATTGTTTCTTGAATTTATCTAAACGTATTTAAAATTTTAAAAAAAACATTTTCAAATTCTAATGATTAAATTGAGATCATTTTCAAATTCTATTTTTATTAAGGTCTTTTAAATTATTTTTTTTTACTCTCAATATTTTAATTTTATTTAAACTTCTTTTTATACTCTACTATTAGCTCTTTTCTATTACATAATCAATTACTTTAGTAAACTTATATATTTAAAATAATAATTATAAATTTATGTATTAATTTTATAGTAGATTCATGTATCTATCTTATAATTAGAGACATATATCTATATAATAAATAAATTTAAGATAAGTTCATGCATTTTGCGCATGCTATGCTGAGCTAAGTCTTTGACATTGGGATTAGATATAATTTGACTTTGAATTTTTTTAAAGATTTTATAAAAATAAATTATTTATAAAAAAATAAAAATAAAAAGAAAAAATTTACATTAGATTCTGCAACAGAACCCAATCCAAACACAGAACTTTAGGAAGAAAAATGTTAGGAACATTCCAAGACTTCAACTATTTTTGTATTTCAATTATGGATTTTGCATGTTAGGTTGCATTATTCCAACTTCTGTTTACAGGAATGCAAACTATTACATGTTGATCCATCTACTGTTTCACATGAGATGCACTTGTTAAAACCATGAAGTATAGTAAATTTTAAGATTAATGATTCTAATTATATTCCTCATCAAAAAGTGCTCTAATTAAAAAATGAGTCTCACACTACAATATTTACTTAAATTAATCCTCAATGGACTTATTCCATATCCTTAACATTTTTGGGGTGTGATTGGATATGGTTTGGTTTTAAAATTTTTGTCTTGAGTTTCGTAAAAGTTAAATTGTTTGTTAGAGGAGATGTATGTCACACACTTAAAATTTTGGGTTTGGTTTCAAAACTAAACCTTACCCAATCACACCCTTGGTATCGTAAATTTACTTTAACTATTGACCCTGATCTAAAACATTAGCCTTTTCTTTTGTTAAATTACATATTTAATAATATTTTGAAATATAGTGGTAAATTTAAAAATATAAAATTTTTTAATTAAAAATACTGTGTTTAATAACAATTTAAATTGATATTTCTTTGAAATGTTTATAGACTGTACATATAGGGGAGAAGATGTAGATTAAACTTAGGACTTTTCACCTAATAAAGAATGATTTTTACTAAGTTATTGTCTTATAACAATGTCTATAAAAACATAGCAACCCAAAAATTGAAACTAATGTTTGTTTTATTGCTTCAATAAATATTTATCTTTATTTAAAGCTTATATCTCATGCAAAAAAAAAAAAGATCCCATATTTCATTATTTTTAGGTAATAAATCTTTCTTTGTAATATTCTCATATGGTTTGTTATTCTTTTTTGTTTCAAAATAAATTCATTCCATTAGGATTTATATTTTATTTTTTAAGATACTCCATGCATTTCAAAATATAAGTATTTCTAACCTTACACACATAGATTAAGAGTTCTAAAAATAAAAATATTTTAATTAAAATACCTAAATTACCTTTATCTCTCGTCTTTATTATATAAGGATAATGCTGAAATGAAATATATTCTTCTGAATAAATGTAAACACATCTATATTGTGAAAACTATCCCTTTACTTATATTTTGATGAAGGGAATATTATCTTATGGGAAGCCGAGGTTCTGGGCAGTGGTGGAACTAAATATCGAACAAATGTGACAGTAATGAAAATTTATAGATAATTAATATAGTTATTACTGTAATAAAAATAAATTTTTTTTTACCAACCAATAAGTAAAGCAATACAATTAACAATAGAAAAATATTAAATATTATATTTACAAGTCTTGACTAAGAAGTTGATATTTCTATCAAAAATTTTCAAAGAGGACAGAAAAAGGAAGAATAGACATAGGTGGAAAACCAGAATTTGGTAGCCATTTTTACTAAAATGCTCATTAACTTCTTTTTTTTTTTTAATGTAAAATCTCTTATTCGATATATAATATTTTTCTTTTTCCTTTTCCTTTTCTAATCTCTTATTAAAAAAAAAAACCACTTGTCACCTGAACCCCTCTTTATAGAATGTTAAAAGATGCATCCATAACAAAACATTCAAGAAGAGAAATTATTGAGCTCTCAAGCTATAGAGCCAACTTCTAGTAATCACTCCAACAATTTCTACCTACAAGTAGTAATTTATTTGAATTAAAAGTAATTTGAGATAGAAAACAACATAGCAAAAGTGATAGATAATAATCTAGTAGAGAAGAGAAAGAAGGGATCATGATAAACAAAAGTTGAAAAGGAAAAAAGGATAAAAGAAAATTTATTTTTAAGGGTCTAAATGTCTTTTAAACTAAATTTAACGCCGTTAATCTTAACTAACAGTTAAGAATACTTAACTGATAAAAAAATAATTTGAGGATACTAAAATGAAAATCACATCAAAAGTGAGAATACTTTATTAAAAATAAATTTTTTTCCTGGGTAATATGGTTGTATTTTGATATATTTACCTCAGGAAAGAAAAGAATGAAGTAAAAGAATGCGAAAAAATTGAACGAGGCTCTTGTTAGTTATTACTGCGCTGTGGCGTTTGTACTTCACTCCCGTGTGGTGGAATTGTCGACTCCGCTCTTTCTTCTTTAGAATTTCCTCTTGCAGAAAAGCTGAAAGCAAACAATTTTTATTTTTCAGGTGAGCCTTTCTGCTTTCAATGGGTATCTTTGATTTGTTTAACTTTTGTTTGAGGAAGAGATTTTGTATTTTTTTTCCTGTTTCTTCGTGGGTTTTGCTTGAAGGCGATTGTAGCTGCTGATATTGATCTTTATGTCAAGCAAAGGATTCTGGGTTTTTCTTTTATAATGCTGTTTTTATTTCCCGCAAATGCATGCGAGATCAATTGGGTGTCTGAAAGAGAAGATTCTTTTGACGTCATTTGCCGTCTAAGAAATAAGGGAAAAAATTTGTGCTGCTTCTTCGAAAGCAATTTTTTTTCCAATTTTTTTCAGCATGAAAATTTGTGCAGGCATTCTGTGAATGGCTCTTCTTTTGGAGTTTTGAGGTTAGGGTTTATGATATTTTGGGAGAGCAAAGCTCAAAAACCCTGCTCTTGAGTTGGATTAATAAAAATTGGTTTCTGGGTTTTATTTATTTATGTATTTTAATTTTGGACAACAGGTTTTAGCAATAAGAGAAGATTGGGAAAGAGAGTTTGATTCTAGTAACCCATTGGTCAATTAGGCAATGCATGCCATGCGATCGAAAAAGACAAACGGAAGAATAGTTATTTGGAATGCTCTGCAGAAGCTGTTAGACTTAAGAAATAGGAATGCAAGAAGCGTTTTTGTAAATAAGCTTTTTATTCCTTTCCTTGAAAAACTAGCTGTTATGATGGGGAAATCTTTTGACTGTTTTGGGAAAAGTTCTCGTAATGCAGTTTGATTGTGAACTCTGGTGTTTATTTTGCTAGTAAGAGTGGGCTTTTTACATTCTAAACCTGAGAACTATAGGTTCAAACATGCATCAGTTGAGCAGACATTTGGAAGAAAACTTGCTAAGTAATGTCAGACCTGAGCTGTACTTACATAATACTATTGTTTCCATTTATTGCAGAAATCTAAGACTGCTCGGTATGCTGGACTCCACACAAGAAACAGGAGTTGGCAGTAGTAAATATAAGGGATCTCTGATGGATATCGATGAAATTGATTTTGATGACGAGGATGATGATATGCTGGACTCAATTTCTTTAGAAGAGCTGGGTGAAGATTTTCTGAAAAAATTCTGTAAAAAGGCAGCAGTTGCTTTTTTTGAGCAGTATGGTCTGATAAGTCATCAAATTAACTCCTATAATGATTTCATCAAATATGGGCTTCAGAAGGTTTTCGATTCTGTTGGAGAGATCATTATTGAACCTGGATATGATCCATCAAAGAGAGGTGATGGTGATTGGAAATATGCCTCTATAAAGTTTGGAAAGGTCAATATCGAGTGTCCTAAGTTTTGGTCAGGTGAGAAGTTCTCAGCTGAAGGTGGTGAAGAGTTCCTGGACTTGCTGCCCCGTCATGCTCGCCTTCAGAACATGACTTACTCGGGTAGGATGATTGTGGAGACCCATGTCCAGGTTAGTGGTGCCTGTCTTTTTTAACGTCCTTTTAAACTCTTCTAATATGTTTGGGAACTTTCATAGTCTCTTAGGCACTTCTGCTGTTCTATATTTATAAAACTGCTTCTCTGGTTGTGGTAAAGAGTCAGACTAGAGGAATGGTAATTTAACAGGTTTCATGTAGTAAAGCTGGGCATCAATGTAATTTTTAAAACATTTTTGCATTTTTTGCATACAGTTCTGTAAATATATCTGCTTGAACTCTGAAGTGGCAAGTGTTGCATAACAGAATCTGATGTTCATGGCTGATTGCCCATTTGACATTATTAGTAGATTGAACTGTGAATTTAGCTTCTGATACATGATGCAGCAATAATAACCTTTGTTGATTATCTTGAAAATGAAATATAAGAATTCTCATAAATGAGTGCTATGAAATAGCTTTTATTCATTTCCTCTCGTCAAATATTTGACATCTTTTAAAAGTTTTCTTCATCTTTCATGGTCATACCTGGCAATAAGACAACACCATCGAAAGACTTGGCTAGGATGTAAGGCTTGTCAGACCACGTGCATGTTGTTCACACCTTGGCTTAGCAGTTGGGGCTTACCTATTTTTTCCAAAAAAGTATGAGAACACCCCTTGGGGAGGCGGGTTCTTCACTTCCATACTTTTGCTTAAATGTCTTTACTTTTTTGGGTACTTCCTTTTGAATCTCTTAGGTGTACACTAAAAAACTCGTCAGAAGTGACAAGTTTAAAACTGGTACGGAACAATATGTGGATAAGGAGTTGGAAAAAGAGGATAAGAGAGCTATCGTAATTGGGAGGATCCCGGTTATGGTGAAGTCTGAGCTATGCTGGACGAGTCAGGCTGAAAAGGATGACTGTGATTTTGACCATGGTGGATATTTCATCGTGAAGGGCGCAGAAAAGGTGAGCATTTCTGTATTTTTCTTTTCAATATTACCGTTATTTTCAAATCTCTTAACTTGTTGAATTAAAGTTGGTTGTTTAGCCAATTTAGCATAAAGAGCCCGAGAACGGATCCTCTGGAAAAGGGAAGTAAAGAAAACAAAAACTAGCCTGATCTTGAAAGTACCATTGAAGCTTGACAAATGAACGGGCCTAGAATCTGTAATAGTAGTAGCATGAAGAGTATTTAATCCTTTGCTTTAACTCAGTCAAGAATCTTATGGTAGTTCCATGAAAATGTCGTTCCTAATGTCTTTCCTAACCTTTTTCCCTTCATTGTTTTATGTCATATATTTTCCAATTCTTTTTGAAAAACATATACCCACTTATCAATTCATTATATTTCATTTTTTCAGTTCTTGCCCATTCGGAGATATGCACTTATCAATTTAGCTTTCTCTGAACAAATTCTGATTCTAGGGTACAAATGAATTGTAAGAAATTAGTCTGGAAGTTAAATGCTCTGGCCCAATATTTGTTTCCTTCCATGCTACAGCCAAGCTAATGAGGTTTTATTTCTTGTGTTTTCCTTCTTTATGTAAAGGAAAAAAAAGCTAAAAGAATGACCTTACATATGGCTAGCTATTGCTGTCACGATCCTTTTGATTGAAGTTCTATTGTAGACACAGTCATTTTGAATAATCTGTTATTAGACTTGTTCTAGCACACATAAGGTAAATGCTAATTTCATATGCTTCTTGCTGTAGACATTCATTGCTCAGGAGCAAATCTGCTTGAGAAGGCTTTGGTTGTCTAGTAGTCCAACTTGGATGGTTGCATATCGTCCAGCTGCAAAAAGGAAAAGAGTGTATTTAAAACTAGTGGACACTCCAAGATTTGAGAATATGGGTGGAGGAGAAAAGACCCTTAGTGTATATTTTGTAGTTACTGAGATGCCTGTCTGGATATTATTCTTTGCCCTTGGTGCATCATCCGATAAAGAGGTGGTAAACTTAATTGATTTGGATATTCAAGACACCAAGATTGTAAATACACTCATTGCATCAGTTTATGATGCTGACAAGAAGTGTGATGGCTTCCGTAAGGGGAAAAATTCCCTAAATCACATTGAGAAACTTCTCAAAAACTGCAAATTCCCACCTACAGAATCTGTAGAAGAATGCATTAAAAACTTTCTCTTTCCCAACCTCGAGGGCTTTAAGCAGAAGGCACGATTCCTTGGCTATATGGTGAAGTGTCTCCTGGAAGCATATACTGGCCGCAGAAAGATGGATAACAGGGATGATTTTAGAAATAAGAGACTAGAGTTGGCTGGTGAGCTGCTTGAGCGGGAGCTGAAAGTGCACCTTAAACATGCGGAGAGGCGCATGGTGAAGGCGATGCAAAGAGATCTTTATGGAGATCGTGAACTGCAGCAAATTGAACATTATTTGGATGCATCAATTGTGACAAATGGTCTTTCTAGGGCATTTTCCACTGGAGCATGGTCTCACCCTTACAAGAGGATGGAAAGGGTTTCTGGTGTAGTGGCAACTCTTAGGCGAACAAATCCATTGCAGATGACTGCTGATATGAGGAAAACAAGACAGCAGGTTTCATATACTGGGAGAGTTGGTGATGCAAGATACCCGTAAGGAATTGAAATTTATCATATCTGTTTTTCTTTGTTGCCAATCAGTTTGTGTGGTGATTTTGATTCATTTATGAACCTTTCCTTATCTGTGTTTGCTAAGAAGTGATGCTACTACTTTTGTAAATGTCTTGCTTTTAAGAAGCGAAAACTTTTGCCATTTTCTTTTTCATGATGCTAGTTGTTTTCAGGAAAGTAAGTCGCTATCATTAGTTTTTTTCCCTTTAATATACATTTAAAGTGTAGAGACCCAAACTTGGTTTTCATACTTGGGTGTTTTGGAATATGAAGTTCATCTGTATAACTGAAATACAATTCCGTCGGTAGCTTCTTTTTCGTTTTTAGGCTTTTTTACAATTATGTGTGCCCGGATGGTGCCCATCGAGTTTCAACTGATATAAATGAAATTATCCGTGGACAACTTTTTCCCTTCTAGAGTCTTGGGATTGGGTTAGAATAATTGGACAGGCAGCACTAAGAGAAATGATGGATACCATCATTTCTTAAAGGATGGTTCTCGTTTGTATAAAAAATTGGTTCACATTTGTAATTTTCTTAAAATTCTTTCTTTCTAACATGTCTTGCAAGCTGAGCTGCAGAGCAAAAGTTTACCGAAATACAAGAAAGCTAATTAGTGAGGTCTCAAAAAATTTGATTGTTTTCTGGCGTTTAAACTTCTAAATGGAATTCTTCCATCCAGGGAAATCTTTGCTCTGGAGAATTTCCTTTACTACAATCTCTATATCACAAAATCCTGGTACCTTGCAAGTTACAGTCTTTATATCTGAATGCTTCTGCTGCCTTCCAAGCACTGTCTATAACCTTAAACAGCTATCTAGTATCTCTTGATTGATAAATAGCATGTATTGTTTGAAAGCTTGCTGATTTCATTGATAAGGTTCAATTGTAACTCCTTGAAAGAAACGATTGAGAATGTGTGTATATCCACACATGCCTTTTTGCAATGAGATCTCATATTATTATGATTAGCATGTTTTAGCCCTCTTTCTCTTTGGTCTTCTGTTTTTCCTTGTATATCCACATATACCCTTTTGCAATGAGATCTCATATCATTATGATTAGCATGTTTAAGCCCTCTTTCTCTTTGGTCTTCTGTTTTTTCTTCTGTCCATCTTGGTTTTTTCTTCTAAATATTTCGTGGGTTAAGGTTTTAAATTTGCAATTCAGACACCCTTCGCACTGGGGAAAGATTTGCTTCCTCTCTACTCCAGATGGAGAAAACTGTGGGCTGGTGAAGAATTTGGCCAGCTTGGGACTTGTAAGCACCACTAATTTGGAGCCTCTTCTTGATAAACTCTTTGATTGCGGAATGAATGAATTGGTGGATGATACTTGTTCTGTACTGCTTGGAGAGCATAAGATAATTTTGGATGGAGACTGGGTGGGAACGTGTGAAGATTCTCAATCGTTTGTTGAACAACTCAGAAATATGAGGCGTAGTAAAGAAGTCCCTCATCAGGTAATGACATATTCATTTGAATCTGGTTGACCCTATAGATGCGGATAGCGTTATGACATTCATTGTCGTTTGTCCTTGTTTCAATGTCACCTAAAAAGGGTTTTTCCTTAGTTATATGGTGATAGCTACATGATTTGTTATTGGTAGTACATGGTTGACTTATTTATTTACAGAAAGCAAATATACAGACATTTCATAAATATGCTTCTGGATTTGAGATACTGTAGCTGGATATTAAATCCCAGTCTTGAAATCCTATATGCACTTAAATAATTCTTATCCTCTTAAAAGAAAGCGGGTGACTGTTTAGAAGTTTGTCCAGTCTTTTGGTGTTGTAGGGGAGGGATTGACCTTTCTAATGCATATCCAATAATACTGGCATGGCACCATTGATTTGTTTTCTGTCAGAGCATCAAGCAGAGCAACGTGGTTCTACTTGTCTATGCCCATGGTCCTCCAAGGAGGAAGTTTCCTTGAGTCCCAGCTCTATCCTTGGGCCAGAGGGAGTGGTAGCTAAGCAGCAGCGAGAAAAGGAAGAAAACTAGATTCTAGCTTTGTGTGCCACTAGTGAAATGGAGGTCCATGGTCAACCTTGTTTGCTTTGCAGTGTGCTACCGTGTCAAATAGAAACGGGGCATACTTACAGCACAAAGGTAGAGCTGGATCTAAGACCACACCAGACAGGGATTAAACGAAACAGGAAAAGAGAGGAGGGTGAGTGCATTCTTGGGTGGATGTGGGGGGTGGCAGTTCTGATACATATATCTTTTATTTAATCACTTTATTGTTTTTTTGGATGCTTTGGTGGAAGGGTATTTGGATAGAACCAAGACCTGTTGCCTGGTTAGGAGCTCTTTTTCCAAGCTGCACATATGGATAACTCTGTGCATGGCAGATGCAAAATATTTCTCTGTTCAATGTTTGCTTTAATCTGTAAGTTGCATTATCCTTGTGTTCAGTTTTCTTTTCCATTCAGCATTTTTGTAGCATTTATTGGCATATCCATTCTACTTCTCTATGCCATGAAGTTTTTGAATTTTGGTCTAGGTGACATCATCAAGTTCAGTCCATTGAATATTAGTCTGTTTTAGTCTACGATGAGCTGTTTTGGTGCATATAAAACCTCTCTCTCTCTCACATGCTGTCTTCCATTCTAGTCTAGTTTGAATCGTTCTACCTTGTTTCCTCGCAGGTGGAAATCAAAATGGACAGGCAACATAGAGAAGTTCGTATATTTTCTGATGCAGGAAGAATTCTTCGCCCCCTTCTAGTTGTTGAGAACCTTAAGAAAATTAGAGCTCTGAAGGGGGGGGACTTGTCCTTTCAGACTCTTCTGGATAGGGGAATAATTGAGCTTATTGGCCCTGAAGAGGAAGAAGATTGTGTAACTGCATGGGGAATTGGATACCTCTTTAATGCGGACAAAGAGAATCCACAGAGAAGATATACGCATTGTGAACTTGATATGTCATTCCTGTTAGGTTTAAGCTGTGGAATTATCCCATATGCAAATCACGATCATGCAAGGAGGGTTCTCTACCAGTCTGAGAAGCACTCTCAGCAGGCCATTGGGTTTTCAATGACAAATCCAAGCATAAGAACTGACACAAATATCCACCAATTGTACTATCCTCAGAGGCCCCTTTTCCGGACAGTACTTTCAGAGTGCCTTGGAAAGTCAACATATACACGTCACAAGGGAATGCTGCCTCGGCCTGAATATTACAACGGACAGTGTGCTATTGTGGCAGTCAATGTGCACCTTGGGTACAATCAGGAGGACTCTCTGGTGATGAATCGTGCTTCTTTAGAGCGTGGTATGTTCCGATCAGAACATATAAGGAGTTACAAGGCTGAGGTTGATAACAAGGAAGGTTCTGGCAAGAAGTCAAAGCCTGAAGATTCTATAAATTTTGGAAAGCTGCAGAGCAAAATCGGACGTGTTGATAGTCTTGATGATGATGGATTTCCTTATATAGGTGCGAACCTCCAGACTGGTGATATCGTAATAGGAAAATATGCAGAATCAGGGACTGATCATAGTGTGAAACTGAAACACACAGAGCGAGGCATGGTTCAGAAGGTTATACTCTCTGCTAATGATGATGGCAAGAACTTTGCCGTTGTTTCTTTGAGACAGGTAACATCATTTAGGTGTCTCAGTATTAATCATATATTGAACATGCTATATCACAACATGTGAAGCATGTATGATTATGATAAGGACATTCTCTATCATATAATCTTTTGTTATTTAACTTCTAATATCAATTTATAATTTTTCTCTTATTTTTAATATCTTCCCTCACATGGTTCTGCATACATGGAGGCTTAAAACTTAAGAAAAGGTTCTATTTTCCATGTCATTTCTTCTCTAGCTTCCTTTCTCCTCCCCCCCCCCTTCCTTTCTCTCTCTCTCTCTCTCTCTTTCTCTCTCTCTCTCTCTTTCTCTCTCTCTCTCTCTCTCTGTCAAATATAGACACACACATCAACAATGTTCAAGAAAGGGAAAGGTCTTTCTAGGATTTGTAACTTTGCAACCTTGTTGGATTAGGTGCATCTTCGTTTCGTTCACATTGAACTATGCGACTTGAGATCATGGGCAATTCAATTGAGAGATGGACATTAATGTCTCTGCATTCTGTAGTACATTTGGAATTGAGTACTTCTGCATGCTCATATCTTATCATTTGATTTCCTTCAATCTGCTTTTGTTGGTGCCAACTATTTTGTATTATTATTCAGGTTCGTTCTCCATGTCTTGGAGATAAGTTCTCAAGCATGCATGGGCAGAAAGGTGTTCTGGGTTTTCTGGAATCTCAAGAGAACTTCCCTTTTACAAGAGAAGGTATAGTTCCAGATATCGTAATAAACCCACATGCATTTCCTTCAAGGCAAACTCCTGGACAACTGTTAGAGGCTGCTTTAGGGAAGGGGATTGCAGTTGGAGGTGTATTTAAGTATGCTACCCCCTTTTCCGCTTTATCAGTTGATGCCATAACTCAACAGCTGAAGAGGTAATTCAACTAGAACCCAGGGGGGAAAAATAAATAAATAAAAGGATTTACACCATTACATCCTGTAGCTGTATGTTATTTGATATTTTAGTCTCCTGTTCATCTGCTACATATGGTGGGTGGAATTTTTGCTTAATGTGCGGATTCTCATACTTGCAGCTGTGGATTCTCAAGATGGGGAAATGAGAGAGTATACAATGGTCGCACTGGTGAAATCATACGCTCTCTTGTTTTTATGGGTCCAACATTTTATCAACGCCTTACTCATATGGCTGAAGACAAAGTGAAATTTCGCAATACCGGACCAGTCCATCCTCTCACACGTCAGCCAGTGGCAGACAGGAAGCGCTTTGGCGGGATAAAATTTGGTGAGATGGAAAGAGACTGCCTTATTGCTCATGGTGCAGCTGCCAATCTTCATGAACGGCTCTTCAAGCTAAGTGACTGCTCACAGATTCATATCTGTCGGAAATGTAAAAATATGGCAAATGTAATTCAAAGGCCAGTGCTTGGTGGTCGTAAGATAAGGGGTCCTTTTTGCCGCATTTGTGATTCTGCAGAACACATTGTCAAGGCAAGTGTGCCCTATGGTGCCAAGTTACTCGCGCAGGAGCTTTTCAGCATGAACATCTCTTTGAAATTCGAGACAGAGGTGTGCTGAGCTCCAGCAGTGCTGTAGGTACTGGTTTATGATAAAATGCTCAATCGAATGTAAATACCTTATAAGGTATTAGAATAGATGATCTTTTGTGCCAAGTGTTTGATGAAATCCTTCTGACTATTATTGTTGATCTTAGAACGTGTTAGTTCGCAGCAATTGAACCCCCTTCGATTTCTCTCTCTCTCTCTCTCCTTCCCCCTCCCCGACCTCAACACCGTGATACAAGCATACATGCACATAGACGCAGATAGCTGATGTTCTTTTTTACTACGTAGATGCAACGCTGCGGTAGATGGACAGCTGATGTGGGCTCTGGCGGTTTGGTTCTGGTGTATTTCATTTACGTGTTCGTCATTTGAGTTTGAGCCTCGAGTCTTTGCACATGAAGTGCATCTGCCCATGGTGCTGGGCAATTTTTTCCCAGTGTGGTCGCCAAGTTGTCCTCATTCCGTACTTACCGAAAAGAAAAAGAAATATGGAAAGTACCACTTTTTAGTGAGTTAGGTTCTAACCGGACACAATTTCTGGAAACACAAAGTAAAATTTTAAGTACAAGATTAATATTTTTTAATAAATAATTAAATTTTTATAAAATTTAAAATATTAATTTTAAATTAAAAAATTTTCAATCCGACCCTTGGACACAAAATAATGGGTGGCAATTCTGTGTTCTGAAAAGACATGTTTCATCATAATATAGTAATTAGGTTTGTCAACGGTCCCAATAAATTTGGGAAGTTTGTGCCCAGGATCCGATTGATTGTTAAGGATACCAGATTCAACTCGATTACCTAATAGGTCTAAATAAGTTAGACCCGTACCTTATCTGATAGGGTCTCGGTTCAGGTCCGTATAGATCCGATAAAAATTTTAAAAATAAAAAATTTAATACATAGAAAAATTTAAATGACCGTTGGATCAAAATACATCTAACGGTTATAAAAAATTAAGTATATAAAATATTTATTATTAAAAAATTTAATCAAGTCTTGGGTCTATTGGGTCAGGAACATTACGTACCGTACCTATACTCATTTAGGATATGTATTATCGGATCCGAAACTGGATCCGAATAAACAGGTATAAATAGTATACCGGACCCAATGTTATCGGATTAGGTTTGAGTAAGACTCGATCCATTGACAACCTTAAATGCAATGCAAGCGTGCAATGCTCTTGAAATCTCGGTCAAACTCCTTTGCTTTAATAACTAGTGTGTATTACTGGGAAAGAACGGAAAACTTGAATAGCATCAAAATTTAATTTAATTTTTAGTTTAATTTTTTAAAAATTTGATTTGGAGAAATTTGGTTTTCCTTCTGCAAATTAAAAATTTGTTCTGTTTTCAGTTTCGGCTAAGTCTAATAACTAGGTACAGTAAAAGGTTAAATATTTAATTTTGTATATTTTCATGAAGGTTAATAACTCATATTAAGTTAAATTTTAATTACGGTTATTTTAAAATTAAAAAATAATTAAATTTATATATTTTTTACAAATTATATTTAAAGGTTGATAATTTAAATTAAGTTAGGATATAATTAAGGTTATTTTGAAATTTAAAATTTTTTGATTTTATATATTTTGATTTTTTTCAAATTGAATTTCTCTAAAGCAAAATAATTTTGGTTTGGAGAAATTTAGTTTAAAAGTAAATTAGGTTTCATTTTTGGTTTTTTAAAAATTAAAATTTCTTTAAATAGTAAAAATAAATGTCTACAGACTAAGCCGATGCACACCTGTAATAAGTATTATTACAAGGGTATATTTGGAGTGTAGTGAAATTATGGCCTAACATTAGGAGTTTAATTTGAGGCCTTCAGTTTGTACATATTATAGGTATTGATTACTTGCTAATAAAACCTAGCAAATAGTCATTATTCAGTCCTTGAAAACATAACTAAGAAAAGTTGTGAACATTAAAACTGTCAATTGGGCCGGGCTGACCCGAGCCCGGATCGTTCGGTCCTCTTAATCGCTGGCTCAGGCTGATTTTTTCAGCCTGAATAATGTTTCGGGCTGAGCTCGGATTGAAGTAAGTTCAGCCCGATTTCAGCCTGTTTCGCACTTGTATTGATTTTCGTTTTTTGAAAAATTTTTATTTTTGTCGGGTAGTTGATTATTGTGGAAGAAAATGAGAATTTAAAGTTTAGTTTTTTAAAAAATGGAGAAAATTTTCAAAAGAAAAAAACTAACCATTTTTAATAATTTACTTCATGTATTTTTTTTTGGACTAAATCTGTGGCATATGAGAAAAGAAGCAGATGCTTCAAATCTACCACATCTAAATATTTAGCGAGTTTTTGTCTTAACACCTCTCTCTCTCTCTCTCTCACACACACACACACACACACATAACAACAAGAGATATTTTGTTGATGAAAACTTAGTATAAATTTTTGATGGTACATTATACCTACTCAATCACTACAAATAAATTCATGCCATCCGTAAAAGGAATAAAAAAATAAAAAAATAAGATGACTTCCACTCCACCGGAGAGGGGAAATATGGATGGCAATCTATAAAAAAAGCCTCTAAACTATTTCACTTGTCACTACCTAAGTCATGTTCACGATTGTTAAAGTTTATTTTAAACAGTTTAAAAATAAATATTTTTGATGTGATATTTACAAGTGCACAAATGTCGAACAAGTAATAAAGTAGTAAGTACAAGTCGTCCTAATGAGAATTGCTACCTAACTGTAAAATTCTTTTACTTATAACCCAACTTAAACCAAATTAAATGTAATTTTATCTAAAATTTAATTACCAATAAAAATAATTAACAATGATAATAAATACAAAAATTAATAATTATATTAATTAAAAATCAATGGTAATGAATAGACTAAGATACTCCAAATCCAGCTTACTCCTCTTATGACAAATAATTAATTTCTTCAAATTAATTCTCTACTTGGTTAATGGTAGAATTCTCAATTATAAGCTAGACTCAATCTCTTGGTGAAAAGCTCCTAACTTTAATTAATAAATCAATCGTATTTCTACACGATTTTAATTATCAAAGTCGTAAATACCTCTATAGAATTTCCTAATTTTTGTTTCCTACTCGTTAGAAACCACACAAAGAAACCGAATCTATTTCTAGTCAATTTTACGATGTGTTGTTATTACCATAATCTAATTTATACTAGTATTTCTCAGTCACTAGAATAAATTTAAAAGCATGCAAAAAATTGGCCAGAAAATTACAAGTATTAAAAATAATAATAATAATTAATCAAAATCAATATTAAAGAATCAATCTTTAATTAAAATAAATTAAATTCATAAAAGTTTCAACCTTCATCGAAGGTCTTAATCACAAAAGATTTAGCTATTCATGATTCAAATATTTAAATTTATAAATTTAATTAATATAAAATATATTCTAAAAGAAAAAATAAAGAATAGAAGAATATAAGGGTTCTCTATTTTCAAGCTTCCTCCACTGTGTTTGCTTCATTCTTTTCTCGGTCAACCCTGCTTCTCACGATTTTTGTTTTCTTTTATGTCCAATTGATTCTCCAATTTTTTCTTCCTCCTTGCTGCCCAAAATTCTCTTCTTTATGGCTGCCCCTAATTTCTCTCTTTGGCTGCCCAAAATTTCTTTGTTTTTAGTCAATTTTAGAATCTTCATTTTTCTTCTTTTGACATTACCATCTTACCCATGCATCAATAATTAGTAAAATTAGTGAATTAAAATGTACTTTATAAATAAAATCATCTTAATTAATTCATACTAAGTACATGAATATTTAATTCACCAAAACAAGTCAAAGTCATAAGATTTATATTAATTAGCTCTTAAATAAATAATAAATTAATTCTAAATAATGATTAAAATATAATCTTATCAATTTTTAAAAAATTATACTTAAAATTAAAATAAATTTTTTATAAGAAAAAGCTGTTTTAAAAAGTATCTCCAGGGTAGCTTCTCAAAAATAGCTTTTTTCAATTTATTTAAACTAAATTCAGAAATAAATAAGCAGTTGAAAATAAATCAAAAATAATTTTTAGTTTAAAAAATTTATAAAAAATTTATTTTAAACAATTGACAAGAGGCCTTTGGTCCCTAAACTTACATTTTAATATTTGTGGTCCAACATCTCTATACATTTTCAATGTTTATAGTTTCAAACACTATTAATGTGACGAAAATCGGTGAAGACATATATCAGCATATCGTGTGTCCTATCTCAAGAGGGACAAATTTATTCATTTAAGAGTTTTTCCTCTCAAAATTCATGATTGAAACCAAGTACGTGCAAGCACAAATAAAAAGGGGAAATTGCAGAACAAAATTGAATACCAGTTCCCCTTCTTCACCCTAGACCTTGAAGAGATCAAAATGACTTCGAGTAGAAGAATATGTTATTGCAGCAAGGCTAAAACTCTCCAAACTTCATGGACCAAAACTAATCCGGCAAGGAGATTCCTTGGCTGTGAGAAGTTTTGAGGTTAAAAATGCGCAAGATCGATCAACTGAGTGTAAAAGGACCAATTCTAAATGAAATGCATGAGCTTAATCTGGTAAGGCACATGATATACAAGTGTATGTGTTTGTCGGTCTCTATCACATCAAATATTAATTTCACTTTAGTACCCTAAAGAAAGGTGTATTGTTAATTGAGTACTAGATCTCTTTAAATTATCAATCAAGGGTCAAATTAGTTTTGTAGGCCAATTCGAATAGTCGAAAAGTGTGAAATGTCTTTTGTACCCTTTACATTTTTGGGATTAATTCTACTTCAGTAGCCCAAAGTTAAGGTCTCTGAAATACCTAAGAGGGGGGGGGGGGTGAATTAGGTATTTGGCTAATTTTCGCAAATTCAAATCTTTTATATGTATAGATCAATTACAGATGATATGAATAAGAAAGAAACAGATTATGGCAAAGCAGTATAAGAAGTATAAACAAATGAACACAAACAATTTATAGTGGTTCGATCCTCAAGATCTACCTCCACTACCTTAAGTATACACTTAAGGATTTCAATAACTCTACTATGTGCTCAAGTTCACAGATTTCAAGAGAGGCTTACCACACTTTGGTTTTACACATACAACCTCTTCTAGTAATTTTTACAAACAAGGCTCACCAATCTATGGTTTTATATCTCAAACAACCTTGAATCACAACTTCAAGGATCACCCTTATCTAAAGGGTTTTATGTTATCTAGATAACCTTGCTAGAGCTAGTAGATCAACACAATTGAATAAGTAAAGAAGAGTGTGTAGATGTTACCACTTGTTGGTAGAATTTACACAATGTTGCACCTTCACACTTTGATATCTTTTGATTGATCAATTGAATGCACAAGACATAAGAGAGCTTGAGAATGTTTGGAATAGACTTTGGAAAGCTTAGAATATTCAAAGATTCAGTTCTTACAAAAGATTGCACGTTTATAAATTTTATAGAATTTGAAAATCAGTTGAAACAGATTATAAAGCGGCTAGTTAACAGCTACTTTTCAGGGAAATTGGACGACCGAATTCAGCGTCGCAATTTTTTCGGACGACCGAATTCTTCCCTGCTTCAGTCCGAATTTCTCTGGAAGAACAGATGACCATGCTTGAAGACCAAAATTGGACGACCGAATTTTTTCTTCATGCGTCCGAATCTTCTTCCGAATTTCTTCGGAAGAACGAGTAGCAAATTTTTGCTACCAAATTCGGACGACCGGATTTCATGGAATTGTGTTCAAACTTTGTAAAATCATTTGAAATCAATCTTCCAAGTATTTGAAATACATTTGATATATATAGATAACTTATTTAGACAAATATAAGTTTGAAAACCACAATCAAGCTCATTTGATCATTTAAAGTTTACTTAAAAACTTTTAGAACACAAAACCACATTTGCTAAAGATTCATTCAAAGTCTTTTTAAACTTAAGAAACCAATTTTATGCTCTCTTATGCATTCAATAGACTCCAAGACATACAAGTGTAGAGTTCACATAGATATTACCTATCATCATACCTACTCTACACTTCAAGTCTTCAATGCCTTGAATTTATCTTTGAATACACCTCAAAAGACTCATAGCTTAATGAGGTTGTTCTTTGCTCTTCCTCTTGAAGGCAATGAGACTTCAAACTTCTTTCTTCACAAATCCTATCACACAATATAAACATATTAGTTCTCATCAATATTTGTCATGAATCAAAATTACATGATTTGCCCTTAGGGCTTACAATCTCCCCCTTTTTTATGATGACAAACTTTGATGCAATATGTGATGGATTTAAACAGATTATCACAGAGAAGTATTGATGTCAATGATAGAAATCAACCAATTTAGCATACTGACACACAAAAGGCTCATTATGAGCCTATGACCCAACCAATCCTCCTTTTGCCTCCTTCCTTCCAACAATAAAAACTAGGATAGAAGATATAACATTTAATCATTTTAGAAAACTTCTAAGTGAGGTTATAAGGTTGTTAAAAGCTTATCAAAGCTCCCCCTTAGATTGTGCTCATTTTCAACCAATTTGGACTAGGGACATTATGCATCCGAATTTTGACATATCAAGTCCAAACTTTAAAATAGGATAAATGAAAGCTCCAAATTTTGTAGATAAGCTTTCCTAAGGTTGTTAAAACATATTAGAAGAGATTAAAACATATTTAAATCAATTTGAACAACAAATGAGCACTTTTTGGTAACACAATATGGATGCATCCGAATTTTATATCATGCATCCGAATTTTGAATCACATGCGTCCAAATTTTGAATCACATGCATCCGAATTTTTAAACTCATGTTCAAACTGCAACAGATTCAATATAATTGAAGGTTTGAAATGATATAAAGATTTCATAATGTTGTTCAAACAAAATGGAATACATCCGATTCTTAAATCATAGCTTCCAAATTGTAATGCATAAAAAAATTCATATTGATGCAACATTCAGTAGTATTAAAGACTAAGTTCACAACTAAGTTCACATTAAGATTAAGTTTTCACATGTATTGCATCATATTTTCTCCCCCTTTTGTCATCATAAAAAAATAAAATGGATCAATGAAAATGAGATGTTCAAGTTGGCATATAAAAGAAGCTCTCATCACTGGGATTTCATCATTGAGCTTCATTATTACAAAAACAATATTTAACAAGTTCATAATAGAAAATGCAGCAAAATGCTTAGAAAACTGAACAAAATACAGTAAATAGATTAGAAGAGAAGGCTTAATCTTGTGATGATGAGGTTGATGGGGAGGCTCGGCTCACTCCTTTCTTGACTGCCAAGTGCTTGACTCTTCCTTGACTGAAAGAGATTGTTGCTGGAGATACAATTTCAGCTTGAGCTACTTGGCTTCCTGCCACTGGTAGATCTTCATGAGCCTGTTCTTATTCTTTTTCGTATGATGTGGTCTTATCATTTCCACCCTGATCATCCTCTTCATTACTGCTATCCTCATTATCTTCTTTCTCTGCTTCTCTATTTCTTTTCTCCTCCTTTCCATCTTGAGGCTTAGAGGTTCCTTCACCACTTTGAGTATTTCTCATAAGGATATCTTCAATGTGTTTTACTCTGTTTTCCAGTCCATCCAATTTTCCAAGAACCATCGGAGCAAATGACTCAAAGAACTTATACATTTTCTCCATTTCCTTGACATGATTGTTCAAGGCTTCTTGGAATGTTTTGGCTATAATGGTGTCCCCTCTAGATACTCCTTTACTACTAGACCTAATTCCAGTTTCTTCTTCAAATAATCTCCTTTTTGTTGGAGGTTGCTCCCCCTCACTTGAGGTGTCATGTTTTCTTTTTGTTTTCATTTCCCTAGCAAGGGTTTCCTCTTCATCCTCTTCTTCTTCTTCCTCTTCACTTTCTATAATTTTCTCTCTTTCTATTCTTTTCGGAGGAGTTTCTCTTTTTGTCCGCCATACATTATCCTCATCATGAACTAATTGCATTCTCTTAAGAGTTTTATTTGTATAAATTTCACCACTCTTAAAGGTCTGCCCTCTTCCAGGAAGTTTGATCTTAAAATGCTTGAAGATTCTGGTTAATAATCTTCCAAATGGGAATGTCTTGGTTACTGTTTTTCTGGCTGCAATCATATGTTTCAAGGCTATATACCCAAAATTCATTCTTCTATTCTCATGCAGGGCTAACATGATTACCATATGCATGTTTTCAACTGATGACTTGTGTCCAAAATTAGGAACAATCATTGTGGTCACCATGTGATGTAAAACTCTACCTCTAGCATCCAAATTCTTAATTTCCTTTTCCTTTATGGCCCTAAACTCTCTTCCATTTGTAAATGCATCTTCAAATCTAACATGTGTGAAGAGTTCACGATCATAGCAAAGCATGGATGCTGAATAATATCTAGCTCCCTCGTCACCTACTCCACAAATTCTATTTATCAATCCTTCATTGAATTCAATGTCCATTTGTGATACTCTAGATGAATACCATTGTATCACATTATTCCCTATCATCTAAATTCTATCCTCTTTCAAATTTGCATAGAATTCATATATCAAAGTAGGATAAAATTCTTCATCAATGAAGAGCAAACTACTCCAACCAATATCATTGAAATGAGATAGGACAATATCCATATTTGACAGTTTATCAATATCCACCTTATATCCAGGAATGATTTTTCTACTATTCTTATTCCATTCATCAAATTCATGAGTAGATTTGATAGAGATAAACTTGTCAACTCCATATTGTGTTTGAGGAATGCGAATCCTTCTAGGTTGATTGAGGATTGGGTCTCCATCTCCTTCCTTAGCCTTTCCTTTTCCTTTCTCAACATTGGGCTTCTTTGTTCTCACCATGATGTTTTCTCTTGAGAACGATTTGTTTTCTGTATGAAATTAGGGCTTAGAAGTTTAAAAATAAAGGAAAATCGAGATGAGAGTGTGGGATTTTGAAGGGATTTTGATTCGGATGTGAATGGGTATGAGAGGTTTTAAAAAGGATGTGAAATTCGGAAGTAGTAGTGTTGAAGAGATTGTGTTAACTTCATTTAAAGAGTCTCGTCCGTAAAATTCGGTCGACCGATTTTTCAGGTCTGCGTCCGAATTTTCGAGCGAAAGTTTCCGTCTCTTCAGTTCAGAAAATTCGGTCGACCGAATTTTCTGACCTGTGTCCGAATTCTTGATCAAAAATCTCTGTTTCTAGACACTCAGAAAATTCGGTCGACCGAATCTTCTGCAGTGCATCCGAATTTTGAATAAAAAATTTCCTGCATTCATCATGACTTCGATACACACATTAGTCATTGAATCTTGAAATTACTAAGAGTCTTCTTAGTTGATTGAACCTTTCCTCAGCCAAAGGCTTTGTAAATATGTCAGCAATTTGATCATTTGTATTTATATATTATAAGCATATATCTTTCTTAATCACATGGTCACGAATGCAATGATGTTTTATCTCTATATGCTTAGTCCTAGAATGTTGAATGGGATTTATGCTCAAGTTAATGCCACTAGTATTATCACATAATATGGGCACACAATTGAATTTAATACCATAATCAAGTAAAGTATGCTGCATCCATAACAATTGTGCACAACAACTTCCTGCAGCTATGTATTCAAACTACGCAGTGGATAAAGACACACAAGCTTGCTTTTTACTAAACCAAGATACAAGACAACTACCAAGAAATTGACAATGCCCACTTGTGCTTTTACGTTCAACTTTACAACCAGCATAATCCGCTTCAGAATATCCAATAAGTTCAAAAGATAAAGTTTTCGAAAACCAAAGGCCATAATCATAAGTATCAATCAAGTAACGAAAAATTCATTTAACAGAAATTAGATGAGATTCTTTAGGACATGATTGAAATCTAGCACACAAGCATACATCAAACATAATATCTGGTCTACTAGATGTGAGATAGAGTAAACTTTCTATCATACCTCTATATAATTTCTCATCAATACTTTTACCTTTCTCATCTTTGTCAAGTTTAGTTGATGAACTCATTGGAGTACTTATTCCTTTTGCTTGATCCATTCCAAACCTTTTCAGAATCAGTTTTAGAAGATGTTTTAATAAAAAGAGTTGTGTCTACTTTTCCTTTAGTAAAACTTTTTGAGAGAAAAAAATCACTTATTCTTTCATACCAAGATCTTGGAGCTTGTTTCAGTCCATATAGAGCTTTAGTTAATTTGAAAACATGATGGGAAATTTTTCATGAATAAATCCAGGAGGTTGTTCTACATAAACTTCTTCTTCAATAAAACCATTTAGAAAAGCACTTTTGACATCCATTTGAAATAGTTTAAAGTCTTTAAAACAAGCAAATGCCAAGAGTATTCTGATAGACTCTAATCTGGCCACTGGAGCAAAAGTTTCATCATAATCAATGCCTTCTTCTTGATTGAAGCATTGAGCAACAAGTCTAGCTTTATTTCTAACTACTTCTCCTAGTTCATTTAACTTATTTCTAAATATCCATTTTGTACCAATAACAGAATGATCATGAGGTCTAGGAACAAGAGTCCAAACTTTATTTCTCTCAAACTGATTTAACTCTTCTTCCATAGCAATAATCCGAAAATTATCACACAATGCATCATCAATATTTTTAGGTTCAATATGAGATAAAAGTGCAAAATTATCAATAAAAGTACCGTCTTGTTTTAACTCCCTTGAGAGACATCACCAATGATTTGCTCCTTAGGATGACTTCTTGCATATGTGAGATCCTTTGGAAGCTCTTGATTATTGCTTGATTGACCATCATGTTCTTGCTCCATTATTTCTTCTTCTTTAGCATGATCTTCCAATGTAGGTACTTGGTGTTGAGTTTGATTTTCAACCATTGAAGAACTCGTATCATCTTTATTTCTTCTTTGAAGATAAATATTAGATTCATCAAAAGTTACATGAATAGTTTCTTCAACACATAATGTCCTTTTTATTATAGACTCTATAAGCCTTTTTTATTAGATGAATAGCCTAGAAATATACCTTCATGTGATTTCTGTCAAACTTACCAAGATTGTCACTAGTATTTAAAATAAAGCATTTACAACCAAATACTTTAAAATAGACAATTGATGGAGTTTTATCAAATAGAAGTTCAAAAGGTGTTTTTCTTATAAAATGTCTTATTAAAACTCTATTCATTACATAGCATCGTCTGTATTTACGAAACTTTCACTTAAAAGTATTTAGGTAAAGAGTTTTCACAAAGCATTGATCTAGCCATTTCTTGTAATGTTCTATTTTTCCTCTCAACAACTCCATTTTGTTGAGGTGTTTTAGTCTTTGAAAAATTATGAGTGATACCATACTCATCACAAAATTTTGTAAAATCTTGATTGCAAAACTCTCTTCCATTATCACTTCTAATCGATATTAGATTGCAATTAAGAGAAATTTGAACCTTCTTAAAAAGTTTTGAAAATTCATAAAATGTTTCATCTTTTTGTGATAAAAATATTACCCATGTAAATCTGGAAAAATCATCAACAATCACATAAGCATATTTTTTACCACCAAGACTAGTAGTCCTCATAGGTCCAAATAAGTCCATGTGAACTAGTTCAAGAGGCTTTGAGGTAGAAACCATTTTCTTTGGTTTGAAAGATGTGTTTGATTGTTTTCCATATTGACAAGCATCACAAATCCAAGTTTTGTCAAAATGCATTTTTGGTAATCCTCTAACTAGTTCTTGAGTAGAAAGTTTTTTAATAAATCCATGCTCACATGTCCTAATCTTCTATGCCATAAAAATCCAACATTGTCATGTATTACAAGACATTTAATGTCATTAGTGATAAGCTCATCAAGATATAACACATATACATTACTTACTCTTTTAGCTACAAAGATAGTTTTATTGCTTGCATTATCAAGAATAGTACAAGTATCATATTTAAACTCTACTTTGCAACCATTATCACATAATTGACTAATGCTAAGTAAATTATATTTTAAACCATCAATAAGTAAAACTTGTTTGATAAGAGGGAATGAACCTTTACCAATGTTACCTATTCTAAGTATTTTCCCTTTCTTCTTATCTCCAAAAGTGACAAAGCCTTCACTTGTAGCTTGAAGCTCACTAACAAGTGATGCATTTCCAGTCATGTGCCTTGAACAACCACTATCAAGAAACCATTTTGTGGTACTTGATCTTGAGGCAAATTGTACCTATACCAAATTGGAAAGAGTGATTTTTGGTACCCATATCTTCTTGGGTCCAAGAGGGTTAGTGACAGTTCCTTTAACTTTCCATATAGTCTTTACTCCAGTTTCTATCTTTATTTTTATAAAGCACTTAGACACTTTGTGTCCATGCTTACCACAATATATACATCAAGTATGAGACCTATAATGAGAAGGTTCTTTAACAAATGTCTCTTTTGGTTTTGAATGAAGGCAATCATGTGTAAAACCTAGACCATGCTTTACAAATGAGGATCTTTGATACCCAAGTAATTTATTTAAATTGTTTCTTCCATTTGTAAATTTCTCAATGCATAAAGTAAGATAATTTACTTTCCTTTTTAAAACCTCATGATCTTTTAGCATTGATTCAAGAGAAATAATTTTTGAACACAACTTTTTATTTTCAAAAGATACATCTTGTATGGTAGTGTTCAAAACTTCCTTTTCAATGGTAAGAGAATTTATGGTCTCAAGAAGTCTATCATTTTCAAGACATAATTTTGAATTTTCATTTGAAAGATCACTAATTTTGGATTTTATTTCTTTATTTCTTCTTGAAGCCTTTTTCAGTTCTTCATACAATTCTAGAATTAAATCACTAGAATCAATATCATCATCACACAAATTTGAAATAGAGGGAGAAGATTGTACCTCATCATCAATGGCCATGAAGCATATGTTGGCCTTTCCTTCACTTTCATCCTCACTTTCCTGTTGATCCCACGTTCCAGCTAGTCCTTTTCCTTTCTTGGCAGATTTCTTTCTGTTTTTGCTTTCTCTTTCCCTTTCCAACACTCTGGGACAGTCAGCAATAAGATGCTCAGTACTCTTGCATTCAAAGCATTGAGGTTTATATGATGAAGATTGTCCACTCTTCTTGACTGGCTTTCTTCCTTTCTTGAGAAATTCCTTTTTGTAGAATCTTTTGAACTTCTTCACTGCCATTGCAATTTCTTCTTCTCCACTGTTTCCTCCTTCTTCTTCACTTGAAGTTTGTTCTTGTTCACTCAAGTTGTTTGAGGCATTAAGCACTACTCCTTTTCTTCCCTTTTCCTCATCTTCCTTATCATTCAACCTCTTCATCTTCATTTCATGAGTAAGTAGCGATCCAATAAGTTCTTCAAGAGGAAGAGTTTTTAGATCTTTGGACTCCTCAATAGCTAGTGTCTTTGGCTGCCAAGATTTTGGTAGAGCATCCAAAATCTTTCTGTTTTGCTCTCCCATAGTATAGCCTTTACCATAAGCTTTCAAGCCATTGGAAATATTAGTAAACCTTGTAAACATATCACTAATATTTTCGCCTTGTTTCATAGTAAACAATTCATAATCTCTAACAAGCATAGCAAGTTTAGATTCTTTAACTTGATTAGTACCTTCATGTGTAATTTGAAGTAATCTCCACATATAATGTGCAGAATCACACCCACTAACTCTATTATATTCAGTAACATCTAAAGCACAGCTCAATATATTCATGGCTTGATAATTTAGAGTCATTTTCCTTGAATCATGCTCATCAAATTCATCAGTGGATTTGGGTTCAGGAGTTACTCCATCTGCTCTCATTTTCATTGGGACATAGGGACCTTTCTCAATTATGTTCCATAAATCAAAATTGATAGAACAAATATATATTTTAACTCTAGACTTCCAAAATGTATAATTTGTTCCATCAAACAATGGAGGTCTGTTTGTAGAAGATCATTCTAGGTAAGGTAGATTTGACATATTAGCTATAGGATCTTTGTCTTCTAGGTTGTAAAACAGCACAAAGAAGTTCTAACTCTGATACCAATTAAAATACCTAAGATGGGGGGTGAATTAGGTATTTGGCTAATTTTCGCAAATTCAAATCTTTTATATGTATAGATCAATTACAGATGATATGAATAAGAAAGAAACAGATTATGGCAAAGCAGTATAAGAAGTGTAAACAAATGAACACAAACAATTTATAATGGTTCGATCCTCAAGATCTACCTCCACTACCTTAAGTATACACTTAAGGATTTCAATAACTCTACTATGTGCTCAAGTTCACAGATTTCAAGAGAGGCTTACCACACTTTGTTACACATACAACCTCTTCTAGTAATTTTTACAAACAAGGCTCACCAATCTATGGTTTTATATCTCAAACAACCTTGAATCACAATTTCAAGGATCACCCTTATCTAAAGGGTTTTATGTTATCTAGATAACCTTGCTAGAGCTAGTAGATCAACACAATTGAATAAGTAAAGAAGAGTGTGTAGATGTTACCACTTGTTGGTAGAATTTACACAATGTTGCACCTTCACACTTTGATATCTTTTGATTGATCAATTGAATGCACAAGACATAAGAGAGCTTGAGAATGTTTGGAATAGACTTTGGAAAGCTTAGAATATTCAAAGATTCAGTTCTTACAAAAGATTGCACGTTTATAAATTTTATAGAATTTGAAAATCAGTTGAAACAGCTATAAAACGGCTAGTTAATGGCTACTTTCAGGAAATTCGGACGACCGAATTCTGCGTCTGAATTTTTCGGACGACCGAATTCTTCCTGCTTCGTCCGAATTTCTCTGGAAGAACAGTGACCATGCTGAAGACCAAAATTCGGACGACCGAATTTTTCTTCATGCGTCCGAATCTTCTTCCGAATTTCTCTGGAAGAACAGTAGCAAATTTTTGCTACCAAATTCGGACGACCGGATTTCATGGAATTGTGTTCAAACTTTGTAAGATCATTTGAAATCAATCTTCCAAGTATTTGAAATACATTTGATATATATAGATAACTTATTTAGACAAATATAAGTTTGAAAACCACAATCAAGCTCATTTGATCATTTAAAGTTTACTTAAAAACTTTTAGAACACAAAACCACATTTGCTAAAGATTCATTCAAAGTCTTTTTAAACTTAAGAAACCAATTTTATGCTCTCTTATGCATTCAATAGACTCCAAGACATACAAGTGTAGAGTTCACATAGATATTACCTATCATCATACCTACTCTACACTTCAAGTCTTCAATGCCTTGAATTTATCTTTGAATACACCTCAAAAGACTCATAGCTTAATGAGGTTGTTCTTTGCTCTTCCTCTTGAAGGCAATGAGACTTCAAATTTCTTTCTTCACAAATCCTATCACACAATATAAACATATTAGTTCTCATCAATATTTATCATGAATCAAAATTACATGATTTGCCCTTAGAGCTTACAGTCTCTATCAATTGAGTATCACATATTTTAAAATTATCAAATAAGGGACAAATTTCAACCAACGACCAACAAATTTGATTGAAAATTCTTAAATGATCGTTTTACCCTTTAAATAGAAACTAAAACTCTAATTTTATCATTTTACTCAACTAATTAATAAAAGAAATTCAATTTAATTTTTTAAAAATAATTTATTAACTTTTTCCCCTAAACTTCATCTTCATCTCTTTCTTTCCTCCAACCTCTACCTTGACTAGTAATAACAATTGTTATCACTGCTACCACTTGAATTGTTTATGGGAATGTTCTTAGATTGTTTAGAACCTTGAAATTATCTAAAAATTTAATGAGTTAATAAACAAATTATCCAACTACTAATATGAGTTTATGAAAATTTTCTTAGATTATGAATGTTGGGTGATTTGTGCATTTGTTGGTGGTGCGTTTGCCGATGGTTGCAATAGCGAGAGGTTTAGGTGGTTGCAACAAGAGTTTATGAAGGTCGGTGGTATGAGGAGGAATGGCAAACAAGAAAAAGATAGAGGAGAGACAACAAAAGATATTTTGCAATGGTGAGGGGTGTATGGTTCAAGCAGCGACATCGACTATTGTTGTTGGTTAAGGGTGACAGTTATAGGAAGGAAAGAGATGAAGATGAAGTTTAGGAGAAAAAAAGTTAATAAATTAATTTAAAAAATTAAAATAAAATTTTATTTTTTATTGATTAATTGAATAAAATGATAAAATTAAATTTTTAGTTTTTATTTAAAGGGTAAATTGATCATTTAAGCATTTTTGATCAAATTATTTGACCATTAGTTAAAATTTATCTGTTAATTGACAATTTTAAAAGATGTAATACTTAATTGACAGAGACCTCTAACTTTGGAGTACTAAAGTGGAATTAATTCAAACAAGGTAAATGACACAAAAGATATTTCACATTTTTCGGCGATGTGAATTGGTTTGCTGAATTAATTTGACCATTGATTGACAATTCAAAGAGATATGGTACTAAATTGTCAACAACTCTCTACTTTAGGGTACTAAAGCCCTACTTTAAGGTACTAAAATGGAATTAACTCTTATAAATATTGTAATATATAAAAATGTTGGACCAACCATATTAAAATATAAATTTTGAGACTAAATTACAACAATTACGGTAGTTTAAAAATTATTTTTGCTGATTGATAATAAGTATTCTTCTATTTTCTACAACGCATCTTGCCTGCCTAGCTAGCGTATCACCTATTAGAGAGGCCTCCATGTACGAATAAGTTAATTTCCAACATATAATACGGATAAGAGACACCACTTTACATATATTTTTAGTCATTAAAACTCGCTTTGAATAAAATATATTAGGGCTTGCGAGAGATTATCCGTATACAGATATCCAAAAAAATTTTATAAATGCAATCAATTTGTAGTATGCATAACAAATATATTATCGTTTTACCCATTTAAATTGTCTCATTCTTATCATCTCTCAACTCTCCCTTTCAAAATATAATTTCAAAATAGATCTGAAGAATTCCTTCAACAAGTCTTAAACACAAGGATAGAAAATTTTCTTTTTTATTCAAAAGTGTAATTTTTTGTATGAAATTAAAAAAAAAAATCTTAAATTTTTATCTTTTTCAATTGATTTTTTTTTGCTCCAGCACAAGCATCACCAACAGCTTGGCAAAGCTCCTGTACAAATTTTAAACTAAATTTATAAACAAAATTAAATAGAATATACTTACATTCTTATTTGAGTGACAAAGAGATGAGACCTCACAATCAAAATTAAATAGAATATACTTACATTTCCAACTATCGTGGGGTTTATTCTCTTTTGTAGAGATGATAGCCTCTTTTGTAATAACATTAGTAACTTTATACTATTTTTTATTATTAATTATGTAAGTTATACCACTAGTATAACATTTCTTATACAGGAAAAATCAGACTTTCTGATAAAATAAAATAAATAATTAGCAAATTAAAATAAAGTTTAACCATTGAAAGAGAAATAATAGAGCTAACACATGAAGCGTGCCACTAACTCATTTACTTAATGAGTATATTTTGTAATTTATATATATTTAAATTGTTCTTTTTAATTTTTATATTAACTTAAAAGTAAATATTTAATTTTAGATGAAAGGATATTATAATAAGATTAAAAACTAATAAAATATAGAAATTAGAAGTCAAAGAGAAATAATAGAATTAATAAATTTTGTTGAATATTTATATAAACCTTGTTTTCTTTAGAAGAAACATAACAGTCAAGTTACGGTGTTGGACTCAATTTATGCAGCACGTGCAGGACTCCATCCTGGCCGTTGGATCTCACTGCTTCTGATCCAACGGCCAAGAAACATTAAGGGTAAAGAAGAAATTGAAAATTAAAAAAAAATTAAAAATGGCCAAAATTTAAAAAATCTGCCATAATCTATCTTGTCAAACTGTAAAGCTGCAAAAATGTCAGCTATCAAGTTCAAAAAAGGAAGAAAAGGAAGCTTTTATCTCTTCTTTCTCATTTTTTCATCGTTTTTCTTCTTTCTCAGAGGAAGGTATGTCTTCCTTGTTCTCTCTTCTGTCGTTCTTCTTCTCCTGCGTTTCTCACGACAAGCTTCTCCAATGGCCAGTACAGTAACCTCCACAATTGATGTAATGTTGTTGCAATAATTTTTTATGTTTTTCTTGCACTGCCTGTATTTTGCGTCTATTTTTTTTCTTTTTTGCACTGCTTCCTTCGTTGTAGGCCTGCGTTCCTCCTCTATTGCAGGCTTACGGTAAAATGAAGTGAGGTTTTCTTCAGAATACTTGGTGTAACTGTAACTAATGATCATGTGTTGAACTAAACATTTGTTCATACATGACTGAACAATTGTTCTACTAGAATATTTCTGATCGGTGCCTTAAGATTTTTATGATGGTGTAGAAAACTTGGAAGAAATGAAGAAGATGGAGTTTAAAACATTGGAGGATGCCCATGAATTGTACAATAGCTATACTCATCGGAAAGGATTCGCCACAAGAATAATGTATGAGAAGGGGCGAGCAAAAACAAAGAAAGTGTATTACGTCAAATTCGTATGCAACAAAGAATGATTCCGGAAGGGGAGCAGCTTACTTGGACAATTGTTTAGTTTTTATTTTCCTTATTTTGAGCTTGAACAGTTGTCCAGTTGAATAGGAAGAATAAAGGCTAAACTGATTTATGTTTGTTGGTCGCGAACAATTGTTTTGTTGTTAATTTAGTGCATTTGTCAAGTGTTTATTTCTAGTGAACAATTGTTCTGTTGTTAGTCTAGTGTTTATTTCTAGTGAACAATTGTTCTGGTCAATGTTTCAGTGTGAGTTGCTTTAGTGTGAGTAATTTTATAGTTTAGTGTGAACAGTTATGCTTTTATGTCTTCGAAGTCATTCAGTTGAATGCTTAAGTTGTAACAACTGTTGCTCCTGAACAATTGTTTTTTTAGGTTGTGTTGGTAGTGAACAATTGTTCTTCTAGGTTGTGTCAAGTTGGTGCGAAAACATAATTATTTTCGGTAAAGACTATTAAATTGAGAGAGAACCCAATCGATCGCTATTTTTTCTTTATCACGATTCTTTACCCATTGCATTAAGGGTACAATTGTTCTGGAATATTTGCCCAACTCTTACTCCACCATTTGGTGCGAAAGCACAATTATTTTCGATAAACACTGTTAAATTGAGAGAGAACCCCAATCGATCGCTTTTTTTTGTGATAAAGAATTGTGCTAGGGTAGAATATAAGAATTTGATAAACAAAAATATTGTTATTTTTTGGAGAACACTTGTGCATGAACAATTATTCTCAATGAACAATTGTGAACGAACTATTGTTTTCCTATGTCCCTTTTATTAGTTTGTACTTGGTAAGTATTTTAAATACAACTAGTAAGTAATTGTGTAGGTTTATACTTGTGCACTGTGAAATTGTTCAACACATATAATTTGGCGTAACAATTAATGTCATCTAACCGAACAATTGTTCACACCCAACACACTTGACACAACCTAGAAGAACAATTGTTCACTACCAACACAACCTAGAAAAACAATTGTTCAGGAGCAACAGTTGCTACAATTTAAGCATTCAACTGAATGACTTCGAAGACGTAATAGCACAACTGTTCACACTAAACTATAAAATTACTCACACTGAAGCAACTCACACTGAAGCATTGACTAGAACAATTGTTCACTAGAAATAAACACTTGACAAATACACTAGACTAACAACGAAACAATTGTTCAGGAGCAACAGTTGTTACAACTTAAGCATTCAACTGAATGACTTCGAAGACATAATAGCACACGAATCATTCTTTGTTCCAAGTAAACTGCTCCCCTTCCGAAATCATTCTTTGTTGCATACGAATTTGGCGTAGTGCACTTTCTTTGTTTTCGCTCGTCTCTTCTCATACATTATTCTTGTGGCGAATCCTTTCCGATGAGCATAGCTATTGTACAATTCATGGGCATCCTCCAATGTTTTAAACTCCATTTTCTTCATTTCTTCCAAGTTTTCTGCACCATCATAAAAATCTTAAGGCACCAATCAGAAATATTCTGGTAGAACAATTGTTCAGTCATGTATGAACAAGTGTTCAGTTCAACACATGATCATTAGTTACAGTTACGCCAAGTATTTTGAATAAAACCTCACTTCATTTTGCCATAAGCCTGCAATAGAGGAGGAACGCAAGCCTATAATGAAGGAGGCAGTGCAAAAAAGAAAAAAAATAGACACAAAATAGAAAAACATAAAAAATTATAGCAACAACATTACCTCAACTGTAGAGGTTACTGTACTGGCCATTGGAGAAGCTTGTCGTGAGAAACGCAAGAGAAGAAGAACGACAGAAGAGAGAACAAGGAAGACATACCTTCCTCTGAGAAAGAAGAAAAACGATGGAAAAATAAGAAAGAAGAGATAAAAGCTTCCTTTTTTCCTTTTTTGAACTTGATAGCTAACATTTTTACAACTTTACAGTTTGACAAGATGGATTGTGGCGGACTTTTTAAATTTTGATCATTTTTAATTTTTTTTAATTTTCAATTCCTTCTTTACCTTTAATGTTTCTTGACCGTTGGATCAAAAGAAATGAGATCCAACTACTATGATGGAGTTCTGCACGTGCTGCATAAATTGAGTCCAGTACCGTAACTTAACTGGAAACATAACATAAACCTTACTTTTACTGGTGCGAGAAAAATAAAAGGTCGAGAAGGACATTATTTTCCATCCAGATTGATAAGCATTTTTTCAAAGTCCAAGGGTAGGTTCGTCAACAAACAGAGCCACAATGGCCAAACAGGGGAAAACGAGAAAAGTCAGAAAACGCAGCAGAGCGGAACATGTCCATTGTCCACGACCACGGACGGCCAATTAAAAAGTTTAGGCCCCCTTCCGTGCAAAAAGAGAAAATTTTTTGACAAAAAAAAAAGGAAATGGAAATTTCTTGTTTGTGGACCCCATTTGCTTTTTTTTTTTTAAATTTGTTGATCCCATCTGTAATTTCTTCGCCTTCAGCGAGAACGGAAGGCTGCTCGGTTCTTTATTACTGGGAAAGGAAACTAATGCCTCTTTGCTTCTGATCTACCACCATAACCCGAATTCTATAGCAAAATATATAGATTTTGAATGTATATTTGAGAAAGCTTGGATTTTGGGGTGATTTCTTTGATGGGTTTGTTACAATTGTTGGGTGGTATTGATTGGGAGCAAGAATCTTACCCCAAGTATGGAGACTTTCTGGCGCTTCCTGTCTTTGCCCTTTTCTTTCCCACTGTTCGTTTTTTTCTTGACAGATTCGTATTCGAGGTACTGATTGTTGGTTCATCTGTTTCTCAATGAATTGGATTGATGTTTTGATTATTCATGCTTCTTATTCTGGTCAATAATAGCTTGAACTTATAGACTATGTATATAAGAAGCTGAAATTTTGATTTTCTTATGAATGGTGGTTGGTTATAATGGATTTTCTCTTGCATTTGATGGGTTTGTATGAGAAGGTTGCTATTGCGTCTTAAAAAGTCTGCTATTAATACATGAAAAGGCTGGCTGTGTCGTAGAAGTTTGAAGCTTTAGCAAAAGCATTGCCTTCATACTATCTGGAATTGGGAATTGGGGCATCAAAATTTCTTTTCTTTTTTTAAAAATATTCCAAAGGATAGCTAGATGAAAAAGCTTGAAAATCTTAGGTGGACTATTCCAAAGGAGTTAAGGCATGTTTGACTTGTAAAGATTGTTTTCAGCTTCAATCAAGTTTGGCAATCAGACGTTACGAATATCATGATAGTGTGATCCATGATGGATAAGGAGGAAAAGTGTAGACTACATGCGTGGATGGTATTAGGTGCTCAGGAGTAGGGGTGTGAATGATCTGAGCATAGCCAAGATTGGTTGAAATTTTTCTGAGTTTGTGCTTGGCAGAGCTCGCTTTTGTAAAGCTTCCCGAGCTGATCACAAGCTCTACTTCAAAATCTTGGGAAAGTTTGAGCCAATGCTAAATTTAAGGAACAAAGTTAGTTCCATACTTGTTTTATTTTTTCATATAGATGAACTAAAACTGCAGTATTCTCGGAGTAAATTAACTACTAAATCAATAAAAAACTAAAAATAAACTGCATAAATAAAATTTTATTATTCTAAAACAATAAATAAAAATAAAAAGCATATATACCTACATATATAAATACATTTACATTGTGCTTATGAACCAAGATTCAAGTCAACCCGGAGCTTGGTCAATCCAAGCTTTGACCAATGATTTTTGTTAATTTCTTGGCAACAGCTAGATTTATTTGCACTTCTACTGGGAATTGAAGTATTCTCTCTTTTTTTTTTTTTTGAAATTCTTGTCACATTGACTCCCATAACATTTTGTTGTATATAACCTTGGATGAAGAATATGGCCTCATGTGATAATTAGTATTATCAATAGCGAGTCTTGCTTGATGTTGCTGATTATACTGATTCTCTACTTCTCTCTTCTCTCTTAAACACCATATTTGGTTCATTAACATTGACTGCTACTTTGGTTGATTTGGGTTTCCGTGGTAAATTTTCTGGTGCTGCAATTTATGCTTTTATAGTTTTAAAATTCCAGGCCCGGACATACAGAAAAAAATATTTACAAAACACATGCACAGTGTCTTGCCTGTTCAGTCACTTTTTTTCTTCTTTTATTTTGTTTTGAATAATCTTTAATAATCACTTGAAATTGAGATCCGTACTGCGGATGAGCATTGAGACTATAGTAGACTCTTGGAAATACTCCCTCCATTTCAAAATAATTGTCAATCTTAACAAGGCACATGGATTAAGGATTTGCTAAAATTCATGAAGAATAATGCGCAAGGACCTAATAACCCTACTTAGTAAGTGTACTGCTTAAAAGTAATAAATGTGCTGTTTAAGTTGGTTAAGGTAAAATTAGAATGAAAGTGACTACCATACTATTGATCTACGAGATTGACAAATATTTCGAAACAATGAAAGTATAGTTTTTTTTCACAAGTATTTTGAAATGGAGGGAGTATTTGATTTACAATTTTCATGATCTTATATAACAAAGATATTCATTTCTAAAGTTCACTGTTGCTAAAAACTAAAATGCTTTAAGCTTTTGATTTCTTAATTTCCATGACGGTGAGAGAGAAAAACTAGGTATGCACTGAGAAATGCAGCTATATGTAAACCTTACATGATGCAGATAGATATTTTTCTTATCGTTTCCTTATTTTTTGGCGTCTAGACTTCTTTCCTAAGAGCTCATGGTCATAGGTAGTGGATAATACGGTTCTGTTCCAACCATTTCTGATATTGTGTCCTGTCGTTGAATTTATTATCCTTTTACAGAAAGCGGGAAGGAGGTTAATATTTGGAAAAGGGCAGCTGATGCAGGAGCATATGACAGAAGAACAAAAAAAGAAAATAAGAAAGTTCAAAGAATCAGCATGGAAATGTGTGTACTTTCTTTCAGCAGAGGTATTTGCACTTGCAGTTACATATAATGAGCCTTGGTTCAAAAAGACAAAATACTTTTGGATAGGGCCTGGTGATCAGGTCTGGCCTGATCAGAAGTATAAGTAAGATTCTTTTTCCTATTTCTTATCTCCTCTAATTCTTTGGCCATTCTGTTGTTACTGTTTTCTGAACAAGAATGGTCGAGAGCAAAACCTCTGATTTACAAAAGGATGGGTCAGGCTGGTGACCATTGGGACATAACCATGATCACATCAATGGGATATTTCAGATCATAAGATGTCACTGTTTATTTTCGATTTTATCAGCTGCACTACTCCTTTTATTCATCAGTTCAAATTAGTGCTTCGATTATAATTTCAATGATTCTAGTTCAATTGGTTAACAATCATCTTCTGAATATCCAGGTCAAAGCTAAAGGCGCTTTACATGTATGATGGTGGTTTTTATACATACTCAATATTTGCTCTAATATTTTGGGAAACAAGGCGCTCTGACTTTGGGGTTTCAATGAGTCATCATGTTGCAACTGCAATTCTGATTGTCTTATCTTATGTGTTCAGGTGTGTTTCGCGGTTTTGAAATGTTCCAGTTCCTTTAGATATAAATATGAACATGTCGATTATAAGTTATAACAAGTTTTTAACTAACAAAAATTTGACAAGCAACTCAAAGAACAGGAGGTCTAGAAAAGAGAGAGCATGCGATTTGAAAGCGTTTTAAGTCCTGAATGAGAATGTATCTAGTAAAAATTTGAATTCTGCTACCAGTTGGATGGCAAATATTAAGTGTTGAATGAATATAACCCATTGATCTACTCAAGAAATTCAGTGTATGTGAGTGTGAGAGAGAGAGAGAGAGAGAATTGGTGCTTGAAATGAAAATTTATTATATTTTCCATTTGCAGGTTTGCTCGTGTTGGTTCAATTGTTTTAGCTCTTCATGATGCTAGTGATATATTCTTGGAGATAGGAAAGATGTCCAAGTACAGTGGTGCTGAAGCTCTTGCTAGTTTTGCCTTTATTCTCTTTGTTTTATCCTGGATTTTACTTCGGCTTACTTACTTCCCTTTTTGGGTCCTCTGGAGCACCAGGTAATTATCTATGTTGTATTTTAGCCAGTAAGCAATAACAAAATTTCAAGCCGCTATAATTTTTTTATCTTGGTTATACTATATGATTAAATGAATTGCAGAAGTAACGGAAGAAATAGTGTTTTCGATCACATCGATTATAATATAGCCTGAATTTTGTTCTGCATAGCATCTGAATTGCTTTAGACATTCTGCCTTATAATATGTATGTAAGTATGTATGTATTTTTCTTTAAATTAATAACAGAAGTAGTCTACTTATATAGATCAGTACATAAGATCGTGCTGGTTGGGAAAGGGAGAGTTGATTAGGATTTTGGTGGTCTATTTGGTCTTTCTCTCAGTTCTTTTAGGTTTTTTTACCCAGTCTGATCATGAAGCGTGAAGGTGTCTATTTTCTGTTGGATATGCAATTTAGTGGCTTCTGTTTTATTCCCTAATTGATCATTTCTTTTCCCTCTGGCAGTTATGAAGTTATCCAGACCCTGGATAGGGAGCAGCACAAAGTTGATGGACCAATCTATTACTACATATTCAATTCTTTATTGTTCTGCTTGCTTGTTCTTCATATTTATTGGTGGGTGCTGATATATAGGATGCTTGTTAGACAAATCAGGGCAAGAGGCCAAATCAGCGAAGATGTTCGTTCTGGTAAGTGAAACAAGAAGATCATATTCTGAAATTTAAACTTTTGCAGTTACATGGTGAATATAGGAAATAAACCTCAGAAATTTTTATGGCTTAGTTTATCTGGAGCATATAGGAAATAAACCACGGAAAAATGTATGGCTTAGTTTTTCTAGAACTGGAAATACTTATACAACTTACAGTTTGTGGTTAGGACCACATCAAGGGGTGGTTCAGTGGAGAAAAGATGCTATCTCAATCAAATTGCACATCTGCCATCCTTGCATCAATGGGGGTTTGGGGATTAGGATGCATGCTAATAAGCTGAATTTTAGTTTTCTATCTGGGATAAACCACGTTGAATTTTGCTTACTAAGCTTGAAAATCGAAAATATGTATTGCATCTAGTGGTGCTCATTATGTTTAGATTTTACAAGCATGTTAATTGGATAAATAAGTTGCTTGATTTAATAAATAGATACCTTTCATTCTTTTTGGTGGAATGGATTATAAATTAGTTGTAGGTATGCCTGTAGGTGTTAGATTATCTCCCAAATTCTAGGATATGGGGACATCACTAGATACAATCATAGTTATTATGTATGTAGATGTGCAACTTGTCTTGTCTCAAAGTTTAAACTATAGAATGCATTTAAAGAAAGATAAAAATCCATTCTTCAATAAAACATGTACTATAAGACAAGTATCTTGACCTTTTACTTAACAAAGAAACAAAGACAACTATGCTTTTCCTTCTTCAGTTTTTCTCTTTTTCTTACTCTCAGCTTCTTAAGTCTCCTTCTCCACACCACAGTTAAAAGTACCATAATAGATTTGAATACCCTGAACACGTTTCCCATACCGAAACTCTGTACAAACAAAGAATCCATCTAATTTACTTCCGCGTGGAGTGATTAATCAAGAATATATCCTGTGTCATTGATAGCTATTTCATAATATGCCTTTATCATCCTATCTCTGATCAATTCTTTTCTGGTTTTAGTTTATCCATGCTACCAAGCAGTTCTTCCCAAACACATCCTAGTTCAAATTCCTGCTGGTTTCTATGAATTCATTTGGTTATTTTGGTAGTCATAGGCTAGAGTTCTTTTGTTCCACAAACACATCATTGTAATGATTTCCAAACAGTTGATTGACAAAATTTTCTACAAAATTCGCAAAGCTTATCTTTTGCTCTTCTTTAGTCCCCAAAAAACAGATACTACGGATTCTGTACTTGCTTGACCAAATCTCATGCTTGATCTCCTCTCACGTTTGATGCTTTATTAGTCTTTGAACTTGTTTTTGACCTCTTGTTCTTGTTGCAGATTCTGAAGATGAAGAGGAACATGAAGATTGATTTCAGGGCGGTTAATTACTGCTCAATTCTTGGTATGTGGTTAATGATACTTGTAAAAGTCATGAAAATGCAGATATTGGTTTCATTCAGTTGCTTATTTTCATACTTGGATTAATATCATTTTCTTTCTGCAAGTGGATTGATAAAACCATTTCCTATCCCAATAATTTCTCGCTGAGAAATCTGAAAGAGGATGTGTTTATTTTAAAAGTTGCTCAATGATCTCATTTCCTGAATGCCTCTCTCAACCATTTGTCCATTTTTTTGCAAGTTCTGAGTTTTGATTTCTATTTACCATTTTGACATTATTGCTCGGATTTTGAATATAGCAAATTTACTTATATTTCGTGCAGATAAACTGCAAAAAAAATTTATGGTGATTTAACATTCAAGTGAAACCACTATGACTTCCTTGAATCAAGGGGAATTCCGTAACATTGAGATTAGTTGAGGAGGCAGGTCAAAGAGGCTGCAGCTGGCCAAGCGGCTGTTGTCGTTACATGTATGTAACTCCCATCTTTAGTTTAGTATCCTGGTGAATGGATGCTTTAGACATTTTCTTTGTAGTGAAAGTCCAAATATTTTGTATGTGCTACACTATATCTGTTTTATCATTGGGGATTTGCACAAGAAGCAGTTAGTGACTTAGTGTGGCACTTTTGTTCTTTAGGATTATTCTTGTCTGTATCTTGCCAGATTTTTCCTCTTTTTGGTCTCAGAAAAGCTTATCATGATCCAACATAGAATCTCTCCTATTCATTTTTTCCTTTGTGGCACTTAGCTGAAATGTGGTATCACAGCCTTTGCCCATTAATTTCACTCTATTTTTCTTACATAGGAGTCCTAGACATCGACTAACCTGGAGTAGTTGGAGAAGTTAAATAGATAAATGTAAAGAATTAAAAAGTGAAATGAGTTACTTAAAAAAATTATTAAAGAGGTAGGCTTTATTGTTTTAAGCAATTATCAATTTTTTTTCTTTTGGTTAGCTGCAATTATCGAATCAGTATATATACTTTTTAAATTACACTTGATTATGTATTTAAAAATTTATAAAATCAATAATTTAATATCACAAATTTTTTACTTTGAAATTGAAGGTTAAAAATAAAAATTCAAATAAAGTTGAAGAGCAAATTGAGTTTTTTTAAAATATAATATAATATAATAATAAGTAAGAAACATATAAAAGAGATGATACTTTATATTATATATATAAATAAAAGTAATATACAGTAAAATTAATAATTAATTGATAATATATAATATATAATATATTAAATTTTTTATTTTTATGAAAAATATTAAATATTTAAAAACATCTCAATATAATAAAAGATTTATTAAAAATAAGACGGAAGAAATATTAATTTGTGTCTAACCCGCGCTTGGCCTGTCTTAATTAAAAAGAAAAATCTCAATGTCAACCCGCCGGCTCCACCCTCTGCCGCCCGGTTTGCTCGATCATTTCTTCTTTCCCCGCGCGTAGAACTAACGGTGACAGTAATGTCTTTCTCTTTAACAATAAAATGATCGCCCCATGTAAGCTGCAAGGGACATTGTTCCTTTCTACTTAGAACCCTGTCCTAAAATCTTTCCACCAAGACGTGGATTGTTTGCCTCCATCAAAAGGATGTTCAAATCACTGAAAGGTCCGTAAGTACATTGGCAAATACCTGCACAAGTTGTGGAGAGACTAGTTGAAACATTCTTGGTTGAGTAAAACGTTCACTAATGTTGTCATTCCAACCTTAAACATCAGGAGCATGCAACCAACAATCTTCACTCATGAGGCAGAGAGATCACATTGTTCGGATGCTGAATTATTATATATGATGCGTGCATCAGCATTTCTACTGCACCAACTTATCTCCCAGTACATCATTTCAAGATAGAAGATAGCGGAGGAAAGACCCGCGATTCTGACCTCATCGACGGCGGTGTGGCTGCAAATAATCCTGCTTTAGTGGCAATAAGTGAAATCACCAAACAAATATTGGCCAATAGTCCAGAGTTCACTCCCATCAAGCCCATGGATTTTGGTCGTTTCCTAGTGATTTCACTTGGAACTGGAAGCACAAGGGTGGATAACAAATATACCAGTAAAAAGGCTTCCAAATGGGGTGTCCTGGATTGGTTCATTCATGGTGGTTCCTCTCCCTGGGTGAATATCTTCAGTCAAGCAATGGGAGGAATGGTTGATTTCAGCAAATTTAGTGGTTTTCCAAGCTCTTCATTCGGAGGACAATTACCTTAGAATCCTAGATGACTCATTAACTGGAACAGAGTCCTCGGTTGATATTGCAACAAAGGATAACTTGGATAGACTGGTAAGACTAGGGCAGAATCTGTTCAAAACGAAAGTTTCAAGAATTTGGTGACAGGATTAAGTGAACCAGTGGAGAATGCTGGCACAAATGAGGATGCCCTCAGAAGTATCAGTAGTAAACTGCAATTTGTTAGATAACTTGCTTCTTCTCTGAACAATATTCTTTCAGTTTATGTACTAGGTACTGTAAAATGACAATTGTTTTCTTTTGCTCGCAGATTTGCTAGTGCTGCTAAGAAGACTATGGGAGCTGAGATCACCAGTCCAATCATGCAGTACAGTTGAGACAAAATCAATCAATTTTGAGATAGTAGTTTAACTTCATCAGGCTTAGAAAGAGGCACCTGACATAAATGACACAGAGATAGCTGCTTTCTTGTATAGATACCTAGAAAGATCAGACTTGAAGTGTTGATAGATTTTAGAGTAAAGAGATTCCTGAGCTACTTGCCTTTTTCTTTTTCTCTTCTTTTAGCAGGAATGAGGTGTATATATATTCTAGTGTAAATAGAGTGATCTCCCAGGAATGTAAACTTAAGGTCACTGTATCTGATTTACTCATTAATCCTACAAAGCCTTTGAGGTTTTTTCAGAAAATGACTTTTTTTTTTCCTTGTCACTGAGAAAACTCCAAAGTCTTCTAATTTGACTAAAAAGTAAGATTGAATACTGTTTGAGTTTGATATTTTTTATTTTAAATTTTACAAAAGTAAATTATTTATAAAAAAAGAATATGAGATATAAAGTAAAAATTTTGTATTGAGTTCTGCATCAAAATTGAATCAAAATACACCATAGGTTACCCATTGTTTAGTGAACTAGCACTTTGTGCATTGTAACTGCATCGTATTAAATATTTTATTAAAATTTTTCACAAAATAATATATTTTTTCTTTTTTTTCTTTTTCTACTAATAGAAGATGAAAGGTGCTCTTCATTTGTTATTCAATTATTTTTACAACAATAATATACATGTTTTCACTAATTATGTAAACTATTTTATGGAGGTTATGTCATTTGTTTTTACATCTTATGCCACTATATATTTCATTAAATAACACAACATTTGAGATTTTCAATTAACATGATAAATTACTGTGATCATTTTAATTTTTTTAAATAATAATATTTCCTTTTTTTCTTTTTTCTTTTTTGCAATGATAAGCATTAAAGTGTATTTTTTACCATTTTCCTAATCATTTTCATGATATTTGAATAAGCTACATGTTTTACAATCTCATTAATTTTTTTAAAATAGTAATTTTTTTAATGGAGGGAATCTAGTTTATTTTTATAATCATGCGTCCAATAGGCAAGAACTTCATGCCGATTGGACGCATTTGGCGCGTTTTGTTACTTCTCCACCTATAATCGAGGCGTTCAACTAAAAAGCCAGTGCGTTAATGCGCTAAGGCTCAGTGTTAAACAAGGCTACAAATCACAAACCCCGGATCGACTGAGGACTGGAGCGCTACTTCTTGTCAGTTGGCTGTGCTCGTGGTACTCTAATCCTTCCCGCCGCCGCCGCCGTCTCTGGCTATCGCCGCCGGTTTCTTCCATTTTCAGAGGTTCGTTACTCCTCTTCGTAGCATTGCTCCTTCCGCTTAGCCAGTGCTTTTCCTTTAGTTCTATCTTCCTCATGGGTTCCTCAATCGGTGGCGGTTTATGATTCGAACTTTTTCTTGTTAGCAAAATTCATAGCCAGGAATTGCTTATTGCTAAAGTATTGAACAGACTTAATTTAAAAATCATGAGGAAATGGAATTGTAATTATTCATCTTTATCATCTCTTACTCTTAGAAAAGGTTTACGATTTTTTTTTCCTTTTTTTTGTGATAGATCTTTCAGCAAATTGTGTTTCTTGGATATACATTTTTGCTTTTTCTAATTAGGTGGCATGTCCCGAATATTTTCAACAACAATTAACTCATATAAAAACAGAGAATTAGGAGAAATATACTATATTTCTATTAATTCAAACTAAAAAATTAAAGGAGGGGTAAGAAAGTGGTGGAATTGGGGTTTAGAGGGTTATAAGGGTGAAGGAAGATGTGAATAACAGAAATTGCAGTCTCTCTGCTCCAAAATCGGCCAAGTCGAAGCCAACAGACTCGTTCTACCTTCAATTCTTCCTTTTCAATTCCAATTGTACTATGTAATATAAGTCCTACCAATAATTTTTCTAATAAAGCAATTAACTAAACTGAACCTAATTTAACTAATTAATTTCTATCACATTCAATGTGATATCCCATATAATCAGAGAAATTAATTAGTTCTTGAATGTTTTTCTATCACCAACCAAGTTCTTGAAGCTAAACGTTGATTTCTGCATTTAAACACCATATAAATTTAGTATCTTCATTCTCTTTGGTTTTAAAATTCCCATCTCCCTGATTTTCTCCGACCTTTTGTTTTATGATAATTATCATTATAACCGCGGGTGAATAATTTTGCCCCTTTTCTTTTAAGCCTTTGTTAGAGTTACTATGTACTTGTAATCCTATTATCAATTATTTGTTTCTATAGAACTGGTTTGGTGGTTTCAAATGAACTGATCCACTTCAATGCGGTGATCATATTAAGTGAAATATAGCAACAGTTCTAGCAATATTTTCTTATAATTTACAAATATTTCTTCTTCTTCCTGTGTTCGAGCACATGCACTAATTCTTGTGTTGTACGACTTATTGAACATTTGTAACTTGTTGGAACACTGGCTATGAAAATTGTTGTCTTTGATGGTGGTCTCTAGAGGTTTCTTAACATCTGGAGAAGTATGTTTTTACATACCTATGTGTTTCAGCTGTGATGACAATGTTGGATCACCTTTTGTGAGTACTCAGTAAACACACAATCCAGAAGTTGTCTGTCCAAAAAGTTTTGTATATCTACACTATTTACATAGAGGGGGTAATATGTTCCTTGGAGTCCCTGGTTGAGAATTAGAAGAGTTTATATTTAATATGAGTAATTTCTGAACTTTCTTAGTGATCATCTCTTTCCTTGTACTCTGTTTGACAGATAACAATCCTCTCATCCTATCAAGTTTCTTTCCGCAAGGTTTCTTTTGAGAACACTGATTTTGCACAAGATAATCAATTCGGTCGTTGTGGTCGGACTCTATTATGGATTTCTGACCACATTCTCCATAGGGCCCTCTTATCTCTTCCTTCTCCGAGCTCAGGTTATGGAAGAAGGAACCGAGAAGAAGGTATCAGCAACAACTGGTTTTATTACGGGACAGCTCATGATGTTCATATCGATCTATTATGCGCCTCTGCATCTAGCATTGGGTAGACCTCATACAATAACTGTCCTAGCTCTACCATATCTTTTGTTTCATTTCTTCTGGAACAATCACAAACACTTTTTTGATTATGGATCTACTACCCGAAACTTAATGCGTAATCTCACCATTCAATGTGTATTCCTGAATAATCTCATTTTTCAATTATTCAACTATTTCATTTTACCAAGTTCAATGTTAGCCAGATTAGTCAACATTTATATGTTTCGATGCATTATTTTGCAGTCTGTAGCACTCATCCAGAGAAATGGAAGATGTGATAACAGAAATTCCTCCACCTTCAAGGTTCTTTTTGGAAGATCTAGACATCTTTACTCCTCCATCACCTCCTCTTCCATTGCCATTTCTTTTGTTCTCAAATCCTAGCCCTAAGGAACCTATCTGCCCATCTCTCCTCATCATTGCCCTTTCCTCTCCATCTCTTCATTTCTTTCATCATTTGTCCTTGAAAAACTTAATCGGAACCCTCATCCTACCTGAGATCCCTTTCTCTGGCAACTCCATTGCAACGTCTGTTAGAGATAAGTCTTGCAATATATATGCCCTGAATAACGCAGATGGATCGAGTAAATCAACTATAGTTGTGTCTGTTCAGTATCCTGTTACCCCAGAACGATCTCATGCTGTAGCAAATTTGCTGATTGGCAAACAGATTGTTCCAGACAGAGTTTTGATTTTAGATTCTATTCAGAGTCGTAACTTCCGGGGTAAACTTTCAAAGGATGACATGTTTGCATACAAGCTGGAGACATCATCAGAAAGAAGTGTGAGTGCTGATGGTGGTGATTCATCCCTGTTGAAAGGCGTGGACTATTTTCCATCAGGAAGCATGGTTGATGGCTTGGGTGCAGCTCTATTGGCTCAGTGTCAGATGAGAAAAATTAGAGGAACTCTGTTTGTTTCCTGGCCAGAGTCGGGTCTTCCGGCAAAATAATTGGTCAAGTCCATACTGCTCAAGATCTTACCAGACGTGGACTTCACAAGCACTAGCAATGAGGAGGATTTACTTTTAAGGTGTCATGATAAAGATATTAATTTTGGCATCTATGCATAAAATTTTCCTCATCAATATCTCTGTCCTGCTTTTTATATTTGAAATTAGTTCAGATAGTTGCAAATGCTTACAATCAGTTTATCAACTGTACTAGCATTGTAGTTGGTGGTGCCCCTTAAGATAGAGATATCATGGCTGTTCAAGTTGATAGATTCTACAGCATCATGCGCTGCCTATTTGTGCGACATAGACATTCCTATTTACTTTCGGGATCTCTCTTTTTTTTAATACACTTTTGTTCTTTTATATGTTGATACCGAGTTCTCCTAATAGCTGAAGGATGATAAGTTTATCTGTTACTAATGAGTAGCTCGAGAAAATGCTTGGCATCCTTTAGACATCCCATTTGGGCTCTCGAAAAACATCTCCTTGCACATCTGTTTCTCCGAACTTTTCTTGGTAACTTGATTCCGGTTTGCCAGAGCATTTCCATTCTTCCTAGTTTTGAGTGTTCTTGCTAACGGTAAGGATTTTAAAAGTTATTTATAAAAGTAGAAAAAAGAAAACTCTGTTGACAAGATATAAATGCTGCTACTCGTTAAACCTTGTAACATATGAAACTTGAATTCAAATCTAAAAGGAAATGGGGGACTTCAAGGCAGAGACTGATGCATCAAAATGGGCAGACTCCAGCCTGTCCTGCAATTAGGAAAAGACAAGAGAGGAACTAACGGGGGATTTGTGTTTAGGGAGGCAATACATTACAAGTATGGGGATGGTGGAACCGCAAGCTTCACACAGCGGATTGGACGGACCCTCCTACGACGCACGTAATCCATGATCCTTTGAGCACAGTTAGTGAGTTGGACCATTGTAAATAAAACTAATTTCAGAAATACAGGTAGGCCTATAGTCTTCCAAAATCGGTTGCCCACCTAATTTTTTGTGGTCTGGATGATGTTAACTCTTTTTTAATTTTCTATATATCTCACCATGCAAAATTGAAACAGAAAAATTAATAATAATTACAGCTTGTATTCTTGTTCGTAAAGGAACCGCAAAAAAAGGACATTTTTTCTTCACTTACGTCGATCACATAATCCAACTAGCATCAAATATTGGTGATTTTGCGGTAAGTTATTGCGTTATTTTCTGCTGAGGCAATGGACAAGCGTTCAGGCAGAAGCATCACCACGTTGAAAATGCAATTTTTGCCATCCAAGACTCTACCACAAATAGCAAGAATCTTGTGATGTGGACTTTCCTAGTCAATATTTTCAGCACTTGATATAAGGAAAATGATACCTGCAGTGACCCAAAAGGCAAATCTGTTGATAGTTTTTGCTTGAACCATCCAACAAACGAACTCTTTGTCTTCAAGCAGTTGAGAAAAAAGATTGCAGATTGCGCATGGCTTCCAGGGCCTAGTTAAAGATTTTCAGTTCAGTTTGTGAAAAAGTTAGCTGCAAAACCTTGGCTGCTCTCGTGATAAAAGACGTTTGGTCGCTTGCCCAAGATTTACGTAGTACCCACCAACCATACCAATAGTTGTTACATCCTCTCTTGACTATGCACTCCTTTACGAGAAATACTCAAAAAGGCATTGACCAAAAACAAGTATAAACTTTCTTGATTTTGATCTTTTTATCTATATAACCCCGGCCCCGCCTTGAATATAGTTCACGTTTTCTCTCGGGTTCAGAAGAAGCAAACAAGGAAAAAGTTGCAATGGCTTCAGCTTTTGCTTCAAGAATGGCTTTTCTGCAATTTGTGCTTTTAGTTTTATGCGTTTCATGTGATAGATTGCGAGCTTCTGATCCACCATTGACGTTAGATTACTATAAAGATACGTGCCCGACTGTGCTCCAGATTGTCAGGAAGGAAATGGAATGTGCTGTGCTCTCTGATCCTCGTAATGCAGCCTTGATCTTGAGGTTGCATTTTCATGACTGCTTTGTTCAGGTGAGCAACAAACTCCATTTCAACTAGAAGAGTTGCTTCTTTTTTTGTATAGCGTTGATGCCACAAGTAGAGAAAGATTATGAAATGCTTAAAATGTTGATGTTATGTATGATTATGGATGCAAACACAGGGATGTGATGCATCGGTGCTACTGGATGATACTATCACGTTGCAAGGAGAAAAGAAAGCAGCAAATAACATCCATGCTCTGAAAGGATTCAGAATCATCGACAGGATCAAGAATATGCTCGAATCCGAGTGTCCGGGAACTGTTTCTTGTGCTGATATTCTCACCGTTGCAGCAAGAGATGCTGTTCTTCTGGTAAACTAACTTTAAAAAGTCAGCTGTTTTCCAGCGTGTTTATAATTTGTGTGTAAATTGATAACTGTTTTCCCTTTTATTTTGTTCATCAGGTTGGTGGCCCTTATTGGGATGTTCCCTTGGGCAGAAAAGACTCCAAAACTGCAGGTTATGAACTCTCAAACACAAATCTTCCAACTGCAGATGAGAGCCTTGCCTCCATCATTTCCAAGTTTCTTTTTCAGGGACTCTCAGTCACTGACATGGTGGCACTTTCTGGTAAGCATGCAAAATATGGATAATAATTATATTAATAACTACCATTTTTTACTTTCACCAAAAAATAAATCCCCATTTTTTCTTACCAAAACAGGTTCTGATTTCTAGGATTGTTAAGTACTTCACTCAATAATAAGGTATCAAATTAAAATTAATTTGCTATGGAAGCTTCCAACAAAATCTTGAGTATCATTAGCATCGGATCGATATTGTTGGTGAGGAAACAAGAAGGCTCATGACAAATATTTTGAGATTCAGTTACGCCTGGGTGGTAAAAGGATTTAGTGCTTTCTAAATCACTATTTTTAAAGCATTGGAAGGATAAGCCTACGTGTAATATTTTATAAGTAAATCATGCATATAGTTTTTGAACTCTTGTTCACTAGACAAAGAGAGCACATCAAAGTGGCGGTAATCGCGAATTTTTATTAAAATTCGACAAGTCTTTCATACATCGTCAATTAATTTTAAGTTGGATGGACGTATTTTTCTATCATGGCTAATGTTCCTACTTTGGTAAAACTATCTGCAGGTGCGCACACAATTGGCATGGCAAGATGTGTCAATTTCAGGAACAGAATCTACGGAGACTTTGCATTAACTTCAGCAATGAATCCAATTTCTCAAACATATCTAGGCAACTTGAAAGCTAAATGCCCTCCTGCTGTTGGAGAAGACAACAAAGAATCAGCAATGGATTATGTGACACCAAACTTATTTGACAATTCCTATTACCAAACACTGCTGCGAGGAGAAGGACTGATTAATTCAGATCAAGAACTATATTCAAGTGTTCTTGCAATTCAAACAAAAGAGCTTGTCAAGAAATATGCAGAAAATCCAATTGCTTTCTTTGAGCAATTCTCAGAATCCATGGTGAAAATGGGGAACATCACAAATCCAGAAACTTACGTCAATGGAGAAGTGAGGAAGACTTGTAGATTTGTGAATACATGAAGCTTTTATTCGCAATTTGAGATTATAATTTTTGTTTTTTTTATTTTCTAAAACTAAATGTTATGGCATTTGTTAAGGAAGTGTTGAAAGCAACGTGAATAAACATTCATTTTTAAATCTCTCTTTTAAATTCTCTATTTCACTAAAATCTTATGCTTCTCTCTAGAAAATCTTCATATTTGGATCAAATTTTGGTTAAACAACGCATGAGACCCGAGGAGTAGATAATAGAAATAAAAATAACAGTCATCAGTATATAGTCAAAAAGAACCAAGTACAGAATACCATAACCGGTAAGATACATCTAAAAATGGTGCAGACTACTTCTTATCCTCTCCCCTACGTGCATGCTGCCGCTGGAATGACTGACCTCCCTGCTGATGTCTCCTCTCTCCTGTAAGCGATTGTTTGCGCTCCTTGATCACCTCGTATGCCTCACTAACAATAGAACGAAGCTGGTTATCTGTGAGCTTGTGGGGTTTCTCGAACTGATCCAGGATCTGTGTCATCAAGTCCATCCGCTGCCGAAAAAATAAAACCAAATTCATTTACACTAGGAACTATAAAGAAACAAAGTATTAAAAAAAAAAAAAAAAAGAGGGATCATACCGTCACATCAGTCATGCGAAACAAAGGGACAGTCGGAATATTGGATGGAAGATGCACGGGATTCTGCACACGTGGGTGGGTGCGCACCAAGAACCACTCCATATAGTCTAAGGAAGTGGACATCGGTGGTACTGCTCGATCACCTAACTGAGGTCGACTCAAGACATGCGAGTCCGGATACATCCACTGAGTGTCATAATCTGGATACTTGGCTATATACATTCGAGGGTTGGCTGGACGGTAATCTTGTTGAGGCACAAATGGGGCAATAGGGATCCGTTGGCAATAGCCGAACTGACGAAGGCAGCGATCAGGCATATACGGCTCCACTACATCGCAATATCGGATGCAACCATGGAAAGATGAAATCTGGCAGGAGGATAACACATCTGTGCCGAATGGTGTCCATGAGACCTAGAAAATAAAAACATTATGACAAAAGAAAACATTATATAGGAGATTCTTAAGCACAAGCACAATGTGTTTATCAACCTCTTGGGCTGTGAGCGCATCCAATCGCATTCGATACTCCCGCAAGGAGTCAAATGTCTTCGGAGTGGCCCTTCCCGAACTCCACCTCAATGCGTGAGGCTGTCCTGGTTTCCAAGTGGGGGACTCAGCTGGGCTGAACATGGGGAAGTAACAATAAACCCAAGCCTGTGGCACAAACCCAGAACGTAGGGTAAGCATTTTAAAATTGATATAAATGTAAAAATTACATGTTAAAATATTACCTCAAGAAGTGTCATGCAACCGGCTAACTGCTTGCAATCCGCTCTGGATGCCGTGCCGAGCTGCCGATACAAGTAGGCAAGACATGCAGCTCCCCATGCGTAAGTACACACCGTGTCCAATCCCTGCAGCATTGGCCAGTAGTGGTAAGGAGTCCGATCCTGAGACTTGTCCACGAACAAAGTCCCTCCTAACAAATAAGCCACAAAAGCCTTGGCCGCATCCCGTGGCGCTATATCATTGTCACAACCTACCTCCTTCAAATCGGTAAATTTTATGCCTCCCTTATCTATGTTAGGCTTAATATAATCCAACTCCAATCTGAGGCACTCAGAGATTTGAGCAAGTACTTCATCCCTAGTAAGCCCATGTGCCACTACTTGCCCATCAACAGGAATCCGTAAGATATAGTGCACATCATGGAGCGTGATGGTCATCTCACCAAATGGCATGTGGAATGAATTTGTATCGGGCTGCCATCTCTCCACAAAAGCCGATAACAAAGGCATATTTACGTAATTGAACATGCAATTCCCTAAGTGCTGTAAACCTGTCCACATGACACACTCTTGTGCTGCAAACCCTACCTCTTTCCACTTTGATAGTAGATGTGTCCGCGTATGACAAGTAAGAACAGGGCGCTCCTGTTCAAAAGATCAAAAAGAACAATTACTAAAACATCCCCTGAAAAAAGAATTAAAAATTATCTTCATTGATATGTACTGACCGTGCCATTCCAGATAGCAGCAGCAACGTGTCCCGTAAATGATGGGATCAATGAAGGATCTTGCGGGCCCCCAGGAGCTGGTCCCCTAAGTCTCCAGTCCTCCGAAGAGCCCCTAGCACCTCCGCGACGTCTCATAACAGCGGGGGTAGGTGCTGCTTGAACTCTAATCTGCTCCTCTATAGGGGGAGAAGGGGGAGGACTATAGTTAGGCTCAAAAGGCTGTGTGCCATTGCCCTCCACTGGTCCATGTCTGTGCATAGACCCGCCCTTAGATGGCCCGGCAATGTCTTTTGGACAGGACCAAGGGCTACCATCAGTATGGGCACACTTGACGGGTATCTGCTGGCGTCCCTTATCTCTCAAGCTTGATCGAGATCGACTACAACTCAAACTCCCAGCTCCGTAAGCAATGTTCCGAAATAGGCTCTGGTGTCTATAACCCGGTGGAGCCAATGTATCAACAGCTACAGAAGGGCTTCTGTTAGAATCATCCTCAACGATGTCATTACTGCCATCGCCACTATCATCACTGTCATTATGGTCAGATTCATTGGGATCAACTCTATGCTGGAAGGGTTGTGGGGGTGTCAAGAAAAAAGCTAAGTGGCTGGGATGGCTGGGATAACTACTGGAACTGATAGGCAACCCAGGATAACCATAATAGAAGCCCTGCTGCCTAACAGCAAGTTGTGAATTGCTACCAGGCCATGCCGGATGGGGCAGCAAACTGCTACTTGGCCACATCTGAGGAGGCTGCAAACTTCTATTCGGCCATGCCTGAGGAGGCTGCGAACTGTGACTTGGCCATGCCTGAGGTGGCAGCTCATAGTGGAATCCAGACACCTTTGGGTCCGGGAGCTCGCCTGTGCTATGTCGACCTTGCTCCATCCGAGTTGCTGTCCTAGATTTGGTGGTCATTTTGACAACTCTATCATGTAGCCGCTCACTATACTGGTCGAATAAATCCTGTCGTGGATCCCTATGTTGTCTCCTGTTCACCATCTAAATTTGTATAACTAAATTTATTAGTTGTGTAAAATTACCTCAAATCATTCATAATAGACACTTTTTGTTATTAGAATATTAAGGAATTTTAATAGCAACTAACTAATGAATATTGTTAACTAAGTCGTTTAACTTATGACATAAAGTAATATTTACCCAAATCATTCATAATAGACACTTCTCGTTATTAGATTATTAAGGAATTTTAATAGCAAACAATTAATGAATCTCGTTAACATACCGCTAGTTTTATTTTCTTAATTACCTTCAAATTATTACTAACTATTTTCAATCATTCAATTTATTTTCTACATCACAATCACTATTACAATTTATTACTCATTCATTAAGATAATTTTCCTATGTATTATCCCTAATTACTAATTATTAATTATTTCATTAAGATGTTAAGTTTCATAATTAATATCACCAATTACTACTTATTTTCTGATCATTAAATTCATTATTTTAATTTCCATCACTAATTACTAATTATATTTCAATCATTTGATTTATTTCTTAGTACACTATCACTAGTAAGTAATTACAATCACTAATTGCTAATTATTCCTTAATTATTTAAAATTTTCTCCTAACTACTATCCCTAATTACAAATTATTCCCCAACATTACATATGCTATCCTCTTCACTGTTGTGAATTATTAATTATTTCTTAATCATTCAATTTATTTTCTTATTTACTATCACTTGTTACTAATTATTTCTTAATCATTCAATTTATTTTCTTATTTACTATCACTTGTTACTAATTATTTCTCTATCATTAAAAAAAATCTACTATTTTTAGCACTAATTACTAACTATTTCTTAATTATTTATTTCTCTCCTAATTAATATTTCTATTTACTAATTATTTCTTAATTACTAAACTCCATAATTTATATTAATGTATTAATTAATCTTTATATTTAATTATTTGACAATTTAAATAATTTAAAAATAATTAATTTACTTGAAAAGGTCATTCTTGCCTAGGCGCCGACGTGCGAGGACACCTGGACTCGCTGCCAAGTATCTTACCCCATTACCATGAAACCTCTAGGGTTCCTGGGCAAACTCCAGTACTTACTGGGAGTCTTGTCCTGAAAGTGGTCAGGACCTTCAAGAAGTCTCTTTGAAACCCATGGACCCATCCATGCTTCTTTTCAGTGTTACTGAGACACTCATGAATATTTTCAGTCTCAGAACCAATTACAATGCTGCCTTTGTCAAACTAGTTCCGAAGTGGCAAAAAGGATTTCCATGCACAGATTAACTGTATAAGCTATGCAGTGCAAATTTGTCAGAGCAAGAAAGTTTCTAATACTAAGATCCATTTTAACGCAACAAAGAATCCCATTGAAAGCGCAGGCATATCCGCAGGCAATTATTAGAGACATGCAATAACATTGTCGACATAAATTTCTCTAGAGTATCTGTTCAAACATATAACAGGAGCAAAGATCTAATAAAATTTTGTTACCAGATTATGGCTTCCTGAGGTATTACCTGAGCTGCTGCATATGGTGAGCTCTCAGCTGCAAACTTGACAAACTCTTGCTTTTTTACTTTATAGTGGAACTTTGATTGGTCCAACAATGCTTCTTCTCTTCCCATATCTTCCAATAATCTCTCCTTTTTCCATTTTGTCTCCTTTAGTTTCTTTTTGATTTCAAAATAGTTGTCAGGTAAATGTGACTTTCCAGAGACTTTAGGAAATTTAACATCCATGACTTTTCTGCATACAAAGAATTTTAAGGGAACAGAAACCCATTAGAAATAAATATATAGTTGGTAATTGAGTTAGTTAAGGGACCGGTTTGTTGTTCATTTTACAAATATACTGCATAAGTGTGTGAAAATATGAATCATAGACTAAAAGGCTAAAGCATTTGGCTTATGAAAGCCCACCAATTATATCAAATCCACGGGAAAATACAATGCATATCAACCAACTGCAGAAGCAAAACATGCAATATGATTGCTGTTTGTGTGTGTGTGTGTGTGTGTGTGTGTGTTCTTTTCTTTTTTCGTGGAGGGGAGGGGAGGGATTGGTTATTAAATTGAATCCACCCGTTAACCTCAACTAAAAGTTGCCAGGCATTTTCACTGCCACCATCTAGACATATTAAAAGCATACATGTGAAGAAACCGTGGTTTACAAATGTCAATCATAACTACAGATCAGCAAGTAAACATCAGATATTCTTTAGGAAAGAAAAAATATTAAAGACTTCAAAGACTTAGAATTCATATTTTGTTTGAATTTTAGATCTGTAAGTTTCTACAGATGCTCACCTTCAGCAGCCAAATTTGACAAGGATTACAAAGAAAATGGCTGAGGCTTAACAATATCGAGTTTTGAGAGTGATTTTTAAGACATCGATACCAAAAGAAACCTGATAAAATCTTCCTAAAAGGTCATGCATCACTAACTTTTAAATGGAAGAATTATGAACAAACTTCTGATTACAATTAATTTTTGACAATATCAACATAGCCTTTTCAAGGTTAAGGTTATTACCTATTGCCTAAGGAAAAAACCACCCTGTTTCTTATCGTTCCACCATCCAAAGAAATGGCACCATTGCTTATTAAAGGGCGAGCCCGAAGCATATCTTTTCTGGTCTTGTACACTTGTAAGCTTGAAAAGAGGTGATAGAAAAGAGTTTCTCTCAGGCCATGGCCATTAGTTGTGACATAGTAAAGGTTCATATGGTTGATGCAGATCAAATTTACAGCAAACCCAAGAAATCCAGGTGGAGTTTCCCCATTGGGTAATTTTGGCTTAGGAAGGTCAAGCCTTCTTTGTGGATCATCAGCTATGAAGTCACCGGTATATGGCCTACACTTGAGCCAGTCAGAGGAGAAGAAAGGGGAGAAACATGATTACAGCAAAACTGAAGAACTAGTAAATCAAACTAAATCACTGACCTCATATTTTCCAGGCAAATGACAAGAAACTGATCATGAAAAGGCCTTCCAATAGAAGTTCCAAGACCATGAAGACCAGAATTTTTATCTATCGATCCATCTTTATCATATGTTTCCAGAGCTCGGACACATGTCTCTGTTTTGCAGACAACTGCTAGCATGGTTTCAACGCCCAAATATGCCGCCAGAAGCCTGCAATTCAGAATTTAATGAGAAACTTGTGAAACCTAATTAAAAAACTATAGAGCACTATATCCATAGCGATTATTGAACTCTCATGCTTTCAAGCGTTCAATGACTAAATTAGAATGACTTGTTGCTTTCATATGGACACTTGATAAACTAAAGAGCAAGTGGACTAACCACACACACCCACCAAAAAAAAAAAAGGAAAAAAATAAAAGTGGACTAATCTCGAACCTTTCCCACAATTCAAACAACACGCTGATATGAAAAATTATATCTAGTTTCACCTGATTCCATATGTAAATACTTTTGACAATTCCGAACAAAAAACACACACTTAAACCAACCTACTAATGTTATCATCTTCAAGTTTTCCAAGTGTTGCAACAATACCAACAACATCCTTCGTCCACAGGAGTTTAGAGGCCTGAATTTGTGGATGAGCTTTCAATTGACATAAAATTCGAGCAGCAGAATTTTCATGCCTCAGAATACTTCCAATGGTCTCCTCTTCACTCTGATCATGAGGGAGATCCAGATTTTCCACCTTCTGTTCACTAGCTGAATGATACTTGCCAAGAGAGGCTGAGAATGGATTTGATCAAACAAACCATTATAAAGTAAGAAAAGGAAAGCCAAACAGAGAAGCTTAGGATGTCAGAGTAGCTGATAATATAAACAACACAAGAAACTGATCTTCTAGAAATTTTGTTTTTGGTGAACATTGCAGAGAAAGTCTATAACTTTAATTACGGGCCTAGATATTTAATAATGAACCATTGTCTTTAATGATCACAGATTGGCTATTCTAGAAATCATATTTCCAATTTTACTCTTCCCAACCCCATCCCCTAAAAGAAAGAGAAATTGTAGGATCCTTATTGAAGAATCAATCAAGATCAGCATAATGAAAGAAAATGGTGACTCTTGCGCCCTTAAAGAACATGGATTGTGCATCTTTTATCTTGAAGAGGACCCAACCTCCTTAAAGAACATGATACTGTTAATCATAGCCAAACTTCTTCTAAAATTTGAACAAGACAAAAGATTTCATCTCCACATATATGATTCCCATTCTGTGAAGTCTGAACCGTGTCAGCCAGAACCCTAAGACCCATTTATCTTTTCTGAGCAAAAAATGATGAAAATAATTTGAAAACTGCTGATTATTTGTGAAATCAAGTTTTCATACCTTGCATATCTCGAATTAAGTCATCCAACCTGTTTATCTCGGCCTTTAAGGACTTAATACTCGCTTTGTACTGCTTAATTCTATCACCCAGCATTTCTATATCATCTTTAACTTTCTGTAATTGTAAATCAACTCAGAATCAAAATTCCTCATTTTCGTCACAGCCACAATAGAGTGTGGAAGAGAGTTCAAAGTTAGAAACAACGGATCCAGCCGTCTTGAACAAGATGAAGAAATCATTTGGAATAAAAGAAGAATATATAGTGTGGAAGAGAGCTCAAAGTTAATAACAACGCATCCAGCCTTCTTGAACAAGATGAAGAAATCATTTGGAATAAAGGAAGAATAATATAAGTAGCAATTACATAAAGAATCCTCAATAATCTTGGATTCATAAATGATCATTACCGACTGAGATGGAGCTGCATTTTGCATTTCCTCCGGTGCAGCCATTGGTGAATCACCCCGAGGCACCTGATGTACCATGTATCTTGGACAAATAATGTCCAGGCATTCAGCAGGAGCTGGTGCCAGAGATCACATTAAGAGTCACAAACATAATTAAAGCAAAAACCACAGATTACACATCAAAAGAGAAAAAAGGAAAAAATAATGCACAAGCTCGGAAGAGGCATAGTCCAAAAAGGACCAGATTGATAAAACAGAGGCTCTATGTTATAAACCACTCAGAAATTTAAAATAACGTATAAGCAGATAAAATCACCCAACCACTCCTTTTCTACATTTCAGAAGAAATGTGAGGTATAATGTAGCTTTCCCTCCTCTTTCTCATTCTAATATGCTGCCATTTTGGCTGGTTAGTGGCCCATACATTGTTGTTGATCATAAATTGATGGCTCTATCAGCAGAAAACTGGGTTTAGGAGACCAAAGAAATATATAATTCCATCAATTATCGAAACCATAGTAGCAAGCAATGCTGTGATTCAAGAAATACGGGACCTCTTATAAAGATAAATTTCCAAATTAACTTTAAAAATTCCCAGCACCAACTCCCCCCCACCCCCACCCCCCCGCCCAAAAAAAAATCCCAAGAATGTATGAGCATAACAACCTCGATCAGAGCAACAGAAGTAAAGAATCAGTCTAGTGCTCAGTTCGCTATCGAACTTGGAGATGGAGAGAGGAAGAGAGCCTGCCCAACTCTATCAAGTCATGCATGTCGAATAAATAAAAGAAAATTCCTGAAAGCCCGAGTGAAATTTCGAATGCAATTTTCATCACCAACCAAGAAGTAGCAAAGAGAATATGCAATGAGTACCTTTTGGAGGGATTGAAGAGGCCAAAAGAAGGGCCTTTCTTCTTCTATTCCAGAAGAAATGAAGAAGCTTTTGGGACTAGACCCCACTAGAGTCTCCTCTGCTCCAGCTCCTCCCCCGGCGTCTGATCAGTCACTCTCCCCTCTGACACTAGGATGCCACGTGGCAGATCTACTTCACTTTTTCCTTTTCTCTTTCAAGTTTGACCAAATTATAATTTTATTCCTATATTTCGAATAAAATTATAAGTACACTGTTATTGTTTAAATATTATAATTAACTCTCCCACCATTATTGGAGTAAAAACATTTCTAAAAAATAACTATCATGTGCCAAAGAATTTATAATTTTTTTTATAGTATCATATATTAAGACAATAATACATTTAAAATAGTAATACCTTTCATTTCAAAAATTAGGTCCATAAAAAGATATTATAAGAAGGGTATTATAAATAAGATCCAAGCTTATAAAAGGATATTTCAGAAAGATTTTAGCATATAAGATCTTTATTCTTTAAAAAATACTTTTATTGCATTAACTATAAGGATTCATTAGTAATGAATGTTTAAAAGATAAGATGTATTTTTAATGTGTTCAAAATAAAGTAATAGAATTGTATTTTGAACAAACCTAGAAAGGGAAATGTAATTAACATTTTTCTTCTTCTTCTTCTTCTTGCTCACCTTTTTCCATGTCCACTGCCCAATTGCACTAGGAAATGGGATAAAATTAAGGGTGTGTATTATTTGAAGAAAATTTAAAAAATTTAATTGAATAAAAATTTAATTCATTTTCAACTAGATTTTTTAAAAATTTTGATTTAGAAAATTTGATTTTCATCTCCAAATTAAACTTCAGTTCAATTTGGACCAACCCAAATCAAAAAATCAAATTTTCTATAAATTAATAATTAAATATAATAGAAGGTTAATAAGCTTAGTTAAGTTATATCTTAATTAAGGTTATTTTAAATTTTAAAATAATTATTTTTTTATATTTTCACAAATACTATTTGAAGATTAATAACTCAAATTAAATTATATTTTAATTAAAATTATAAATAATGTTAGAGTATAATTAATGTTATTTTAAATTTTAAAATTTTTAATTTTATATATTTTAATTTTTTCTAAACTAAATTTTCTCTAAATCGAAATATCTCGGTTTGGAGCAAAATCAATTTGGTTTGGTTTTTTTAAAAAAATTATAAAAAACTAATTTTTCTCTACATAATAAAACTGAATTTTTCCAAATCAAACAGATAAACAACGTAGGCAAAAGTCAAAAAGTCCTTATGGCTTGATTTTTTTTCTTTTTTTTTATATTATGAAGGAGACGTGGGATATTAATTGGTTCATTTAAAACATGCATTCAATTAAGTTTTGGAGATTTTCATCGATTTCTATGAGAATTAAGATTTTGTATTATGTTTTAGTTTTATTCTATGTGCATGTTGATTAAAACTTGTTTAATGTTTAAAATTTTTAGGTTATTTCACATTGATTCTTGTTATGTAAATATCTTTTCCTTTATAATGATAGTTTTAAATTAATAGAAATAAATGAAATTTTCAAATTTTCTCTGTCCAAAGGGCAATTTTGATAAATCTTTTCCTTAAAAAAAGCATTTTTGTTATGTATGACTAATTCTAAAAATCAAGTTATGAAAACATGAATTGATACAATTAGTTAAAACTTTTATCCTCAAATTATAAGTTGAAATTCAAATTCTACTATCCAGCATTTACTAGGTTCCCTTCCTCCTTACTCTTAGATAGCTCCACCACTCAGAATCCTCTACAACACTTTATACAACATTTTTAATTATAATATTTAATTTTAGAGTTTATCTCTTAAAATTTAAGATTTATCTTACTTAGTTTAGGATATATAAATGAGATTTTTTATAATTAAGAGTATTATTAAAAAATGGGGAAGTAATATTCTCACTTCTAATTTTAACCTCTTTCCCTCTCTCTTTTTTTTTTAAAATAAAAAAGACTTTAATGCCTGTAGCCATAAAATTAACTAAGTCTTCAAATTATTAATGAACTAAATCACCCACTTTCTAAAAAGAAAAAAAAATCACTGAGTACATAATAAACTTCTTATTACATCTTCTATTATTATTTATTTAATTTTTTCTAAGCAAAATACGAGATTACAAGAACTTTAGTTTGAAGAAATAAGATTGAGAAATTTTATGATCTCTTCTCATAAAGCTTTAAATGTATAAAAAAATTATATGATTAGAAAGCTTTTATGCAGATAATTGGTTGCATTATGATGAGTTAGTGGCACCAATTTTCTTATCATAGAAATGCTAATGCCATGAGGAAGGAATGATAATTGACTCCATTGATAATGTGTAAAATCAACTAATTTTATAACTAAGAATATCGAAGTCCTTTTGTGCATAAAAAAACTGTAAAAGAGGCTAAAATAGGAATGATAATATCATTTCCTAGAAAAATATTATACCAGGAAAAAAATCAAAGTGAAGATGTCTTCAAGCATAATTATTACCTATCAAATTGCGTTATTGCCAAACTTTCTTCTTTTATCTTAGATATGGTTATTAATTATTACGGTTGCCATTAATAGGCCATTATAAAGCATTCTTGCAACCTTTCCTGTTGCTTTACTTCATTTTTAAAAAAAATTAAAAAAGAAAAATAATCTTTCAAAAAGCATATTAGATTTACCTTATGATGAAAAAAGTCGCATGATTCCTTTTATATTCAATAATACACTTCAACATGTATCTTTAATCATTTCATGACTGGACATTTTCAAGTCTCTCCAACATTGGCCTTATTTTTGTCATCACAAGTGCTAATAATATTATTGCCATTAGGCCACGAAAGGGTTGACAAAAATTCTTTGTCAACTCTATAAAGTCCAAATCACAAAGCAACTCATTTATTGGCTCTTCTGATAAAAGTTTGAAAATGTTAGTTAAATAGTACTTTTTGTTAATTTTTTTTTTCTTTATGATATAGATTCCATTTTTGTTCTCTCCCACGATTTTGCTTGAAATTCTCTAAGAGTTTAACTTGAATAAATAAAAAAATTAAAATCATATTTTTGTCTACTTTCGTGTGCCTTATTATGTAAACTAGTAGTTTTTGAGTGATTAAATCTTAATGATATTAATTTTAAGTATAATATCCCACTTCTTTAGAAGTTCGGACGTATAAATTTAAATATTTTAAAATATTTACTAAAAGCAATGTACTAGGTGATACATAGAGAAATTTAACTTCAATATATATATATATATAAAAATTTGTTAATGATACAACAAACCTAAAATAAAAAAAGCCATACTCTTTTTGTGCAAGTGGTACTAGCATTAATAAAGGTGTTGATAAACCTTTGAGTTATGTCACCATCAATGTTATCTTCTTACACACCTGTTGAAATATATATATATATATATATATATATATATATATATATATATATATATATATATATATATATATATAATTGTAGTATAATATTGATAAGCATTTATGGTGGTCAACTACTTCCTTGGTTAAAAATAAGTGTTGATTTAAAGTTTTTGGCGTATGGACTAAGAAAGTTATTATTTTACAATTAGGAAAGTTATTAGAGAATAAAAAGACATTTTGACCATCTTCTTTTTCTTTTTTAAATTTTTAAGAATGCTTGTTAACCTTCTGGAGAGTTAAAAAAAAACCAGTTACTGTGGTTTAGTTAGTAGTTAAGGATAAAAATACAATTGAAAAAAGAATAATATGTAAATTATTAATTTTTAATTTTGAAGGTGTACTTAATAAATAGTGATATGTGTGACATAAATAATTGTTATAGTCTTGAACATTGTTACATGACGTCATAATGATTGGATCTTAGAGAGACTATTCCATTAAATTATCTCAGCAAAATATTCTCTTCATTCAAAAAAGCATTACCCTATTCCCCATTTCTTGTCCTTAGACAAGGTAAGGTGTTATGCTAAGCATTACAAATGAATCAAGCTTATTGCAAACGAAAAAAAAAAAGACTCAATTTGTAATAAAAACTTTTTATTAAGTAAATATTTAGACATTAACAATATAATTGAATAATACTTTGGTTTGAGATTTTTTTGTCTTGATTTTCGTGAGAGAATTTTTTATAAGAAAAAAATTATACTCAAAATAAAAATTTTACATTGAATTTCGCAATTCAAATACAAATTTATTTCAATTTTCTATTATTTGCTTGACCGCATGAAATTCTTTGATGTACTTTGACACAATACAAAATAAAAAGGAAAGAAAAATATTTTAGGAAAGACAACTTTAATCAGAAATAAAATATCTTAATTTCAATTGTAATATAATACTGAATAAGGAATTTTGATCAAAATTAAAAATAAATAAAGGAAAAAATGATTTACTAAGCAAATATATACACTTATTATATGAAAATCGTTACTATCTAATGAAAATGTTTAAAAGAATTTACAAAAAAAATATATAATTTGTAATATGACGAAAATCAGCATGTGTTATGCGTAGAAGATCCAACTTCCAAATTTAATACGATTTAGAATATTTTTGAAAATGGTATTATGTGAGAATATTAGTCGAAAAAATTCTATAAGGTACCAAAATTGTTCCTTTTTAAATTTCTTTAAAGGCATGGAGGTATTAGTTAAAGAAATACAAAAAATTTCAAGATCCGTAAATGAATGGTATTAATGGTTTTCTTCATATCAAATTTTCTCTCTTTCTCTCTCACTCTCTCTCTCACAATAATCATTTACTTGTCTTTGTTTGTATGAAGTCTTCAATATCTTAAACTAGCATAAAGCCCGTGATTTGCACAGAATATACATTATTTTTTAAAAAAATAAGAATATAATGAAAATATATTTTTAAAAAGAAAAATTAGTTCTAAATGTCATTAAAAAAATACTTTTAATAGCATGACTAGGAGTAAGTCTTTTTTTTAGTGACAAAGTCTATTTTTCTTTAAAAAAGTGTCAAAAAGAAAAATTAACATGGGTTATTATATAAATAGTTATTAGAATTATTATAAAAAAATATGAGCAAATTTATGTATTTAATAAAAAATTTGTGTGCTAATGATTAACTATAAGTAAATTAAGATGAAGAGAAAATAATTATAAGTTGTGTTTTTTTATATATCTTTAAAGTAAATTAACTCTACAATAGGGTCTTTCAATTCTTCTACTATATTCACCTCTTACTCTCGTTGTGTATAAGAGAAAAAGAGAATTTATCTGTCATATTATTATTTAATTATTTATTTTGAATCTTAAAAAAATATTAATAAAATCATCGTGAATATTAAAATTTTCATCTCCTTCATTGTCTCTCTCCATTCTTAAAAAATAAATACTATAAAAATAAAAAATATTAGTCATTTTATATTAAAAACTCAAAGAAATATTTTTTCAAAATGAAAAGATTCCCATGCCATTGGTCAATTTTTTTCAAAAGAATAGTGTTCTTGATCTATCACAAAGAAATCATAGTGTTATTGTACTTTGCAAAATTATTTCTTTCTTTTATATTCACTTGTTGAAAAGAAAAAATAAAAAAAAAATTATTAACTATTACGTTTTATGTCTAATGTACTACAAAATTACGTATATTTTGGTGAAAAATATTTTAATAGAAATTAGACATTTTTATCCTTAAAAGTTAGCAAATAAAAGGATCAAATTAGATAGTAATAGATATCAATCAAATTGGTGTAATAGATACCGAGCACTAAATATATAAATATTCCTAAAGTCATCAGCTCAAACAAAAGAAAAAAACAGAAAAAGCTTAAATCTTCAATACCGGTCAAAGACAACAAAAATAAAACAATTTTTATTAAAATAATTAAAAATATAAAATAGATTATATAGTCTAATCAAAACAAAAAAAGAAAAGGCATGAAAGATATAAAAAGAGAAAACATTAATAATACTAAAAATAAAACTAAAAAATAAAAAATTCTTACAAAAAAAGGACAAATGAATAATTACATATGAAAGTCATATACAACTTGTAGACTTCTTGATGATTATAAAATTTAAAAAGTTTTTAAAAAATATATGTTATTCCCAGAAAGGACTACATGAACTCATATTGAAGAAGAAAAATATAAATTAAAAATTAAAAAAAATGCATACCTCTCATTTTTGTAGGATCTAATTGAAGAAACCTCCAAGACATATTTCAAAATTTAAAAAATAATAAAACTAAAACACTTATTTGAATGAAAAATTGAAATATCATAAATGTGTCTTATGCTTATAATGTATATAACACTCATGCATTTTTCTCTATTTTAAAGAAAGAAGCATGAGACAGTCTTTCTATTTTGACATTTGTCCCAAAAAATTCTCAACAAAAAAAACTCTCTAAAATAAATAAATTAAAGAAAAAGAAATATTTTCTAAGAAGAATTAATTCATAAACATCTTCTGAACAATAAGAGATGCATTGAGCATTGATAAGCTGCTAAAAAAAAATAAATTATTTTTTTAAAAAAGAAAAAATTAAATTTATAATATTATTTATCAAACTTAGAAATCAAATATTAAAATAAAAGAGAAAAAGGAAAAAAATAAGAAAAGCCTGTATCAAAAAAGAAATTAAAAAGATTATCTCTTTAATTTAGAAAAATAAAATCCTAATTAGAGAAAAATAAGAGCATCTATTGATAAAAGTCTTTTGAGGAAAAATTTGTGGAGAAAGTGGTAGTAGATGATGTTATGTAGAGATATTTGAAAGTTATAAGAAATTTGATTTAAATTAAAAGATTCGTTTATGATAGATTAAAGTGTTCTTATTCTTTTATAAAAAAATTTTTTTAGCCAATGATAACTTTTTTAATTAATAAAAAATTTAAAATTTTAGAAATTAGAATTGGAGATTTGAGAGTTTTGGAGAATGAAAGAAAGTAAAAGTATTTTGATATATGTACGTACACTCATACTCAGAGAACATAACTCTGTCCATTTTTTTTAAAATTAAAAACGAGAGCTTTATATTAAAGGGATGCTGCCAGTACAGGAGTTGGTGCCTCGCCAAACTAAGTGTGAGGCTGCGTACAATTGAAACCTAAATTGGCCAAATATGGGCAGTAGAGTTAGAAGTTCGGTTTGCAAAATTCTCTATTATTTTTTTGCCAAAAAAATGAGGAATTAGTATTTTGAATTATTGAAATAATATATGTAAATGTTATTGTGATCACCCGCCGACGCCTAATGGGAAATAATGTATAAATATAAATTGATTACCTCCTTTATTCCTCTATTTAAGAAAGTAATAATCAAGTCAAAATATTTTACACTATTAATTTAGACAATTAAAAAAAGAAAAAAGTAATAATCTGCAATACTAGCGTATATTATGCATCCATTACTATGACCTTAAACCAAAACCAAAAAAAGAAAAAAAAAACATTGCAAAGGTATTTTTTATTAGTTGTTAATAATATATATATATATATATATATATATATATAATGATAATATAATAATTTAATTAATTATAAATATTAATTAATTCATACTATGTGATAAATTATAAGCATTCATTAACTTCAACATATATTATTCTTACAGAGAAATTTCAACATAACTCTCATACCAACTCGTTAGTTTTTTTTTTTTTTTTTTTTTTTGCTGAATATACCAACTCTTTAGTCGCTGCAATAGACTCCAGGAAGTTCTTGCAAAGCATAGTCGTGGCAAATTCTCCAGAATTTCCCTTCCCAAGGACTTCTGGAATTTCACATTCTTTCCTGTTTTCCCTAAAACAACAAATTTATCAATTAAGGCCCGGAAAATAAGGGAAAAGGAAAAAAGCTTGAACACTATGACACGCTATAAATACCACGCGGCCCCATAACGTAAGTAAATGGGCAAGGCTTCTATGTTTTTCTGGCTGAACCCCAGTGTGTGTAAACAGAGAGCAAGTCAGTATCTTCGTATCTTTTTCTTTGGCATTGATATTATTTTGATATTTTTGTCCAAAAAAATCAATGGGTTTTCCCTTGTATCGCCTCATTATATCATCTGGGGTATCTTTTACACTTTTCTTGATTGTTTTTGTTATTTTCTATTATAGTCGGTTATTTTTGTTCGGTAGCAATGGTTGTTAGATCCATACACATATCATGTACGTAATATATACTCGTTTTTCTGATGCTTTTTGCTGTTGGGGTTGCTTTTTGTTGCTTCTTTTGCTGGTTATCTGGCCTTTTGTGTTCTTCTGTGGGGTGATCATTGTATGATGCAGTTGGGATTCTGGGGAAGGTGATGGTTGTTCAGTTGAATTGCTAGTTTATGTGCTCTAAAATTGTGTTTTTTTTTTGGGTTATTCATTTGCGGTGTTTTAGTGTGATTTTTGTTTCTGAATTCAGTTCTATTTGGAAAGAACTTACAATCATAATGCTAGATTAATATACTTAGTTTCCATTGTTTTGTGGACTAATTTGTTATCACTCCAGCAGCATGCATTTATGAATTTTATTATCTATTTCAGAGTTTACAGTCACTAATTTTTGATTAATGACAATAAGTAGTTATGACGTAGGAGTATTGATATTCACTTTTACAGTTTGAGTCAATTAAAACATGTTGATTTCCCCTGTTCCCATGCCTGATTTGTAATTTGAATTTTTTTAGCCTAATAGCTTGATTTGTTGGTCTCCTGCAGGAGATGTTAGTGGTGGGCTGATTTTTTATTTATTGTCATTAAGTAGCTCAATATGTCTGGTCCGTGCTGGGCAATGTTAGTGGTAGCCTGAGTTTTAGGAAATGTTACGGTGGTCCAGTGTTTATTTGATTTATCTAAAAGTAGCTTGATTTGTTCAGTCTCCACAGTCTGTCAAGATATGTTAAGGTAGTATTCCTCTTTTTAGTGGTTGTCGTGACTTTTCATTTGATTTTCTTAACCTGGGTAGCTTGATTTATTTGGTCTTGATAATCCTGAGAGATGTTGGTGGTGGCTTATCTTTTATTTGATTCTTCTTAAGTTAAGTAGCTTCATTTGTCTGGCTTCCACCAGAGAGATGTTAGCAGCATCTTGATTCTTAATTTGATTTTTCTTAACTATCTATCTTGATTTGTTTGGTCTCTGTTATCTGCCGAAACATGCTACTGGTGGTGCTCTTTTTCTAGCAGTGGCCTGAGTTTTAGTTTGATTTTTCTTGGCCTTTGTAGCTTGATTTGTTCAGTCTGAATAGTTCACCAAGAGATGTCAGCAGCGGTGCTTCTTTGCTTTTTCTTGTTCTTTTGTGTTTGTCGGCCAATTATGTATGTGGGGTTAATTGTCTGTTGTGGAATACCCTTGGCTTCTCAAGGATTTTGATGATTTTGCGGGGATAACTTGTTGAAGACTTTTGGTTGAGTGAATGATCTAAATTACATCATTTACTAACTCAATGATGGCTATCTTATTTAAGCTTACATCATTACATCAGACTAATTAAATACATTACAATTATGTCAATAGCTCTTTCTTTTGGGGATTGGTTTCTTGTTTTCACTTAAAGCAGGAGGGAATCATCGTATGCCATCCTAATTCCCAAGTCGGTACACATGCTTACCTTTTTACTGGGAAAGGTATTCTTATATGTGCCATAATGTATGATTACCTGCCGAAGTATTCTTACCTTACATAATTTCCTCTTAAGAACAAATTCATTTTTGTTAGTTCTTTACCTAGGATAGTTTTATGGTGCAAAAGCTGCACCTTAAGCTGTTGCCCTTTAAGTGTCTTCTCTTTCTTTACTATAAATGTACCCACTATTTTCCCGCTATTGTGGTTGCTACTGAGTTCTTTATCATTTGAGATTAGAGTTTCATTGTGGCTGCTGTATTTATGATTATGTTATAATTTTTAGCCTATAAAATTAGTAGCATTGAATGTAAAAGAACACACATATTTCTACTGATATGTTATATTATTTTGAAGCAACTAATTTAACTGTAATGCGAGGCAGATTAAAGGAGCAAAAGACGTTTTCCACTTCATATGTAATAGCAAAATGTATTGAAAGCGTGCAAGTCTTTTAGGTATTTCCTTAAATTTTGATGAGATAGCATTAATGCTATCTAGACATGTTTATGGTTTTGGCATTTTATCAGATTATTGGATTTTCTCTGATGCTGTTTCTGTTTTTTCTTCTCAGAGGAAAAGCTATCACATTAGTGATGGCTGAAGATCTTTCAACAGGGGATTCAGTTCAGCGAAAGCCTGGCCTCTTGAAAGATCAAGTTCAATTAGTGAAGAGAAAGGCTTCTGATCGCTATGAGATCGTCCCTATACCTGATCCTTTATCTTTTGATAAAGGCTTCTTTGTAGTACTCAGGGCATGCCAATTTTTGGCACAAAAGAATGATGGACTAATATTAGTAGGATTAGCAGGTCCTTCTGGAGCTGGAAAGACCGCATTTACCGAGAAAATACTCACTTGTATGCCAAGTGTTGCTGTCATTTCAATGGACAATTACAATGATTCTAGCCGGATTATTGATGGTAATTTTGATGGTAAGACATTTTTTTTCTTGTTTCCGTCTCTCTTTCTGACTCTGCTGGCTTGATTGATGGTAATTTTATCTCAAGATTCTTGTTCCTGATGTGGATTTATCTATATGTTCGTTCTCCCTCCCTCTCGCTTACTCACACATATCCATGTGCGCTTGCCTTTCTTCCTGCAATATATTTGTTGGATTTGCATGGCTTATAGTAGAACCTTTTGTCCCAAAAGTGGCCAAATGCTTATGATTGGTTGTATTTATGCTCACACAAACCATTGACATTGCAGATGCTAGAAAACTGTTCTGAGATGTTGGCTTCTGGATGTCATTTGGCAAGATATGCTAATCAGCTTCTCAATGGAAGATGTGGAAGGCCAATAACCCATAGAGGTCCATAGGATTAATCTGTTAGGTCAATTCTTTTGTTCTTTTCTTCAGCTCACAAGTTACTTGGACTTTGTGAAGTTGTCAAAGTATTTATTAAGCAACGGAGGGAAAGAGAATACTCCACTGCAGACTTTCATTTTGTATTTATCCTTTTAAAAGAGTTTACAGATAAACCTAACCAATTTTTATTTTGGGGGTTCCATGTCGTGTCTGATGGACTTCTCCGGATGTAAATCATGCTTTTCAAGGTTCTTAGCAATTATTTGTGTTAAATTTTCCTTCCTTCTGCGAAACAAGCAATTTACCTTTCCCTCAAGTGTTTTCAGCTCTTCTTACAGTATTATCGTTGCAATTTAATTCAGAAAGAAAAAATTCCAGGTCTCATGGGATCAGTTTTTATTCCTGCAAAATTATGTGTTTTGTTTCTTTATTCTCTTTTGTCATTGTTTTTGACATGTTAAAAATTTCAATTGCAACTGACATGGAGTTATTAGGAAACAGTTCATATCATATTTTTCTTAGGCGGATTTTCATCCTTCAGGTTTTATGAGCCTTAAGAAGTTAAACTTTTCAGCAGTATTGTTGCCACCTTTTTTGTCTAGATGGTAACGGATTCAAACCCTTATACTTTTCTCGTGCTCATTTCCCTTGTCATTTTATTTGTTCGTGTATACTGATCTTTTTGATAGATCAAATACACCGGAGAATGAAATTGTCTAGGTTGAGTTTTGGGCTCGAAATACAGGTGCTTCAGCCTTCCTTTTGTCCTGTATCCATTTGCAATGCAATATTAGCTGTTTTGGCTTTCACAAACATAATGTTGGATAAGATAATGCAAACCAGGGAAAACTTAGCTAGATTTTCAGTTCTCTTTGCTAAATGCAGCTAGTCGTTGGCCTGCACCAGTTTATTGAAGCAAGAAAAGAAGGATCTTCTTTCTGTGCTTCTGATTTTTAGATGGCCTTTTCTCGCTGTCATGAGGTCTATCTGATTTGTAATTTTTGCACCTGCCAAACATTTGGGATATTATTGTAATGCATATGTTGTGCCAGCTTTGAAAATAATTTGATATGCTAAATCACTGAACTTAAAAAAAACCTTAGCCATTTGATAGTCTTAGCTTCAAGAATCTTGTGTCTTCAGTTAGCTTGAGACGGGGCTGATTTCTTTGTAAATTTGTAGTTCTGAAGTTGCCAATTGCTATATTTGACTTGGGCGACTCTTGATCTCCCTTTTTCCTAGTTGCACCCAAACAGATATTGCATCATATGTGGTAGATGTGCTAACTGTCTTAGTAGATTTCTTAATTTATTTTCACTAGGAGCAACTTCTGTTTCACAAAATTGTATCAATGACATTCATTCATTGAACAGACCCACGCTTGACAGACTATGATACATTGCTGAAGAATATCCAAGATCTTAGGTCAGGAAAGCAGGTTGAGGTTCCAATATACGATTTCAAATCCAGTTCGCGCATAGGATACAGGTTTGATTCTTTCTTCTGTAAACTTACATGGCTTAAGCTGTCTTAGAAGGAAGTTATTTGACTTATTTCAATTTGGTTCTACTAAGAATTTTTACTTCGTTTTGGTTTTAACTGGCTAAAATGAGAAGCTTCAATTCAGATGAGGTTTCCTTAAGTCCTTTATGTATGGTTTCTTTTTCTATTTCTTGACTCTAATTGAGTTTGTTTTCCTTGAGAACATGGCGAGTTGTATGACAGAAGCTCATTTACTGGATATGTTGTATAACATATCTTTGCATGAAAAACAAATCATGCTATTCCTTGTAGTTCCGAAGTAACAGTATATTTCATCACGTTCTCTACTTCATTTGTTTTAAGCTAGAATTTTAAGTAATTCCTACTTTATTTGATAAGGCCTGGCACTCGTATATGATTTTTGCTATTCAATTTGAAGACCTATAGAATATGTATTTTGCATGATGTCTGAAATATTAGCCCTTGTGCCTCTGATCTTATTGAACAACAGGACACTTGAGGTTCCAAGCTCCCGTATTGTAATTATTGAGGGCATCTATGCTTTAAGTGAGAAATTGCGCCCTTTACTGGATCTTCGAGTATCTGTGACAGGTGGTGTTCACTTTGACCTGGTAAAACGAGTTTTACGGGACATCCAACGTGCAGAACAAGCACCTCAAGAGATTATCCACCAAATATCTGAAACGGTTTGTTCTCCTTACCTTTCGGTTGAGTGCGAGCCTGAATTAATAAGTTCCAGCCAGGAAGCTTCTAATGACTCTCTTTCTCTTAGGTATATCCGATGTACAAGGCTTTTATTGAGCCGGACCTCCAGACTGCACATATAAAAATCATCAACAAGTTCAATCCATTCGCTGGATTCCAGTGCCCTACTTATATCTTAAAGGTAATATTTTAAGTTCCTAGCTCTTTGCTACTTCTTGAGCACCCCCCCCCCAAGATAAAATATCTCCATGCAAGCTCTTTATTGACAAGTTGCAATTAACGTGTCAAACATTCTTTAAGTCTCCAAGAAAAGTGACGGTGGAGCAAATCAAGTCAGTCTTGTCTGAAGACCACGTAGAATCATTCGAGCAGACTTATGATATATACCTTCTTCCACCTGGTGAAGACCCAGAGACATGCCAATCGTATCTAAGGATGAGGAATAAAGATGGGAAGTACAATCTTATGTTTGAGGTTTGCACCTCTTGTTATATTTCACTCTAGTGAATAATAGAAAGTTTATATGGAACTTTGATGTTGATTAAACTATTGTGAAATTTTAGATTATTTTGAAGATTCCATGTACCACTTTGGAAATTGTGCAAAATCACTAATACCTTTTTTGTTGGTGGGAAATCAATCCTGCTGCCATTGTTGGCATTGAAAATTGAAAGACCCCACTTTCACTTCTGTTCACCCGAGATACTTAATATGTGCTGTCAAATGGGATGGCTATTTCAGAGATGTTTTTAGTTTGTGCATTGGTGATGTTTGGGGTGACTTTTGATGAAAGATGTGTGCATTAATAGCAAATTTTATTATGCTTTTGTAGGAATGGGTTACAGACCCTCCATTTGTTATATCACCAAGAATAACTTTTGAAGTTAGTGTACGGCTTCTTGGTGGGTTAATGGCCTTGGGATATACTATAGCAGCTATACTTAAGAGAAGTAGCCATGTATTCTGTGATGAGAAGGTCTGCGTGAAAATTGATTGGCTGAAGCAGCTAAATCGTCAATATTGTCAGGTATTGGGCTGGTTCTCCTTAGCTAGTTGATTTGAATATTGCTCCCCGATTGATGCACACTTTTCCTTTAAAACTCTCGAGACAATTAAAACCTAATAATTCAAAGTTGTTTGCAAGAGGCACCTCATCTAGATCCTTATACATAGCATTACTAGCAGGATGGCATATCATGTTTGCATCTTGGTGACTAGGTTCTACAGCATATATCATTAAATCTTCTTGCTATATTATCACTTTCCTGGAGGACAAATGATTCTTGGCAATCTTGCCTTGTAGATTTGGAATGTTAATGTGAGTGCTTAAAGGTTAGTAAGTTATTAGCTGCTATAGTTGGAAAGGACAATAATGCTTCTTACAATTGATTATATCTTATGCAAAATTTGTTCAGAATTCCTTTTTTAACTTGTTTAGGTGTTCAAAAGCATATCAGATAAGAAAAATAATCATAAACCTTAATGAATGGGTGATGATGGCTTTTTAAATTCATTCTTTTTCATCTGACTTCTTGTTTTATGTCCATTCACGTGAAAGGTGCAAGGAAGAGATCGCACAGTTGTAAAGAGCATTGCTAAACATCTGGGGTTGGAGGGTTCATATATATCGCGCACTTATATTGAAGAAATACAGTTGGAAAAGCTTGTGAATGAGGTCATGGTATGATACTTTTCCCCCCCCTTTTTTTTTTTTGTGGGGGAGGGGGGTTTGGTGGTGCTCTGTTCGGCTCCTTATCTGTTCATTTTACAGGCACTGCCAGATGATTTAAAGACAAAGCTCAGCATTGATGAGGATCTTGCATCTAGCCCTAAAGAAGCACTTTCTAGAGCAACTGCAGAAAGGGTTGCACGGCGAAATAAAATTTTTATTAGGTACAGTCTTCTAAATGTTATTTCATGATCTAGGAATAAACTGAGTACCTGTGGTCATTTTCAATCATGTCTAGGATGGCTTTAGAAACATACTTCTATATCTGTCCTCTCTTCAAAAGTAAAAAAGAGGGGGAGGGGATTCAGAAACGCACTTCTAGATCTGTTTTTTCTCCTCCATGTCTTTTCTTTCTTGGATTTTTTTTTAAAAATTAAATTAGCAATCAGCAAATACTATATGCTCAGTAGAATGATGTGTTCCATTAGAGATATTGGATATGAATCTTTGTGGTAAACATATTTGGCTTTTGAGATCAGCAAGAGCCTTGATTAGTTCATTTTCTTCTTCCTATCTTCTCTCTCTCTCTCTCGGGGGTGGTTTCGGTGGTAGAGGGGGTGAAGTATTATTAAATGTATCTTTTCCTTGTATAGCCTTCTTCTTGAAAAGGTTGATATTGAGTTTCTTTGTTCCTGTGTGCGTGTGTGTGTGAGAGAGAGGGTGATTCCCTAACCGTTTTATATTAATACATGAACCTGTTGAGTTCTCAAAAAGTTGACTTCTGATTGAAATATTTTCAGTAGGGGTGTGTCATATTCATTCTCCAATCATGGGGACAAGGCCCTCTCTAAGCTTACTGGTTATTCCTCCAATAGCCGAAGGTTTGATGAGACGAGAGGAGATTCATCAGCAACATTAGCCAACAAGGTGGATTTCTTTTTATTTCAAGAATTAAATCTTATATGTTTACCGTTCCTAGGGTGCTTTTATTTCACTTTTCTTTTTGCTAAATAGGGAGCCATCATGCAATTATCAGAACAGATGTCTACATTGACTGATCGGATGGACAGCTTCACATCTAGGATTGAAGAGCTGAATAACAAGTTAACCAGAAAAAGAGTATCCGCCAGCTCACAAAATATTGCTCTGCAAGCAGAAGCTTGCAATGGGTCTGCACCAACTTCTTGCTTCATATCTAGTTTAGAGAATGGTTCCTTGACTGGCAGAATATCGAATTCCTCATCATCCTCCCAATTAGCAAAGGAGTCCCAGTTAATGGAAGAGGTACATCTCTCATCGAACTCTTAACATGCCTAGTGACTGGGCTTTCATGTTTGATGGATCGATAGATTTAATTCAATAGCTATCCACTGAAGTCAAATATCAGTCCTACTCTTGGAATGCTGTTCAAACTTTCAGAGATCCCTGGTTATGAGTAATAATCAGTTAGGATGTGATTTCATGTGTTTCTTAGGGTGCCTCTGATTATGTGTAGTTTACGACATGATGACCTTTAGAAGTGCCCTTCATAAGTGAAAATAGGTCAAAATAATCACTTACTTTATAAACAAATATGATTCTCTTATGAGCAGTGTTTGGGAACATTAGGCATGAAGATTTCAAATATCAAGTGCTGCACTAGAGTTAAGTTCTTGTGGAGAGGGACCTTCAACTAAGAGAAGATTTTCAGATGGGTATCAAAGCAACCGAAAGATTTGGTTTGTTGGTACAATAAAACTTGTAGAGAGCTTTTTCTTTATGCTTTTCTATTAACTGACCATCTTTCAAGAAACAAGATTAGTAGGCTGATTAACTTGCTGATGAGATATTGATCGTGGCATATGATCTCTCGCTTATTTGCATACCAACATATTTCTTGTTCATGTTCATGTTCATGTTCATGTTCATGTTCGATCTTCTTCATGCTTCGCGCAGCAGATGTCCAACCTTGCACGGGGTCAACGTCAAGTTATGCATCAGTTGGAAACACTTACCAATCTTCTCCGCGGGAACTTGGGAGAAAGGTGCTCCTCCGCAGGAACCAACAAGAAAGCAGAAATGTCTTACCGAGAGCCTATTGGAGTTTCTCTTATTTTAACGTTGGCACTTGGCAGTTTAGGGTTTTTCTTATTTAAGGGTTGCCATCGCCAAAATTGAATCATCCCCCTGAAATCGACTTGTGTAGATCTTTATATCCTATATCTCTTTGATATATTATTTTAACTTTAGTAACTATCTGAGAAAGCCTTTACCACAAGTGCCCTTCTGATATCGGGAAAGAAGACCTTCCATGGATCCTGCTGATCTGTGATCTGAGATTTTTGAGGCTATCAATCCTTTTTAGATCCTCAAAGAGTTTGTACGAAGGGTGTATTTTGGCAAATTTTGTTGCTTTCTGGGCTTCAATTTTTTTTTTTGGGGTCGAAGCTTTACTTTTAGCATTCTGGTGTCTTTTAGTCAAAGATTACAGCAAAATTCATAGGCATCATAGATCATACTTTTAGGCCTTGAGGCGTAGAATCATGTTGTTGGAAACTCGTTTATGGCTCCTCTTTTGTGCCCTAAATATGAAATCTATGCATGATTGATGTCAAGATTACAGCGGTGGTGATTGGAATCAATTCATTTCAAAATTTAATTTAAAATTTAGAATGTGAAATTTATATTTTATTTTATAAATAATTTTATTTTTTATAAAATTTAAAATAAAAATTTTAAAATTAAATTTTATTCAATTACATTTTAAAACTTGTATTGACACGGTCGTTTCAGCTGGTTGAGGGCAAAACGTTATTTATGGAAATATTTTCTTATGACATGCTGCAATAGTACTGTGAAGTCTAGAGAGAGCTTTGTTTTAATTTTTTTTTTTTTTGGGTTGAATAAGTGAAGAGACAGCTTGACTTGAAGATCTATCTCCATTAGAGGGCTCGGCTTCCAAGTGGAAAATTCTCTATTTGTTTTTGAAGAAATCTAATAAAATTTTAAACAATTCACTGATTAGAGTTGAGATTTCTCAACTTGTGGGTTAAAAATTGGATATTTCTTTTTTCTACTAGTAGTTTAAATAGTGTGATTTTTATAATTATTTAAAGTATTTTTTTAAAAAAATTGAATATCCGTCTTTTTAGTTGAATAAGTATGTACTAATAAACTAATTCGAACTGGTGCTAAGAAAGTCTTGTATGACCAAAAGTGGTAAAAAATTATACTTCTTTTATCCAAAGTTAAATATTTTTTTCTACATAGTTTTATAGAAAAATATATTTTTTATTGCAATATTTAATGCAATTTTTTTTTGGATTTCACATGTACTCTTATAAATAATTTAATTTTACGAAATTTAAAATGAAAAATTTCAAAATCAACCACTACAACCCGATCCCTGATCCATAGTCTTGGACAAGAAGAGTATTTGATTTGGATCTAATTTTTCTCCGTGTTAGTGTTACTTTTTCATAACTAGATGAATAGAAATCGGCTATTCTAAGTGTTTTCTTGGGAGACTATAGAGTTTATATATAAAGTTGAGTTTTTTATTATATACTAGTGTTAAAGCCCGCGCATGCGCGAATATTTATCTATTTATTTTTTAAATAATAAATATTATAATTATTTTTTTAAAAAATAATGATAGATAATATTATATTTAAAGATTTGAACTTCTTGTACATTAATAGAAGATAAGGTGTAACTTATGATTGACATTATTTATTAAATTTTTTTAATGAAATCAAAGTTTATTTAAAATTTTAGATATAAATCTTTTCAAATTCTATTAATTGGAGTAAGATTCAAAATCTTTTCATATGCCTTTTTTAGATATAAATCTTTTCAAATTCTATTCATTGAAGTAAGATTCAAAATCTTTTCATATGTCTTTTTTGACTCAATATTTTAATTTTATCTATATTTTTTGTTACTCCGCTATTAGTTATGGATGAAGTCATTACACTATTGATGTTATTGAGTTGTGTGTTTCAGTTATGTACTTAAGCTAAGAAATAAACTGAATAAAGAGTTATAGTTATATATATACATACATACATACATATATATATATATATATATATATATATATATATATATATATATATATATATATATATATATATATATATATATATATATAAGTTCATAATAATTAGTAGTATTAAAAAATTTTAAAGTTTATTGTTTAATATTTAATATTATTTATAGATTCATTGGTTTTACAATTAATTACATATCATTAAACATTAAAATGATTAGTAGATTCAATGTACTTCAAAATGAATTGAATTTCATGAAAATTAATGTATAGTTGTTAAAAATTGTAAAAGTCTATTGCTTTAATTTTATTAATAGTCATTACTTTATCATCTATTTAATTTTACAAAAATTTTAGTAATTTTATGAGCTTATGTAGGCACATTAATCTATATCCTCATAAATGCACATAATTTCACTTGGCATGACAATAATTCAAATAAATCTAAAATTGTCCACATGTCACTTCTTTATGATTCTTTCTCAATTTTAATATATATATATATATATATATATATATATATTAAATTTTAATAGTTCTATTTATAAGTTTATGTAATTAGCTTAGCGGTGTCAAATGGACCAATTCGTTTTGGTCTGACCCGACCCGTCACGACTGACCTTTAAACGGACTGGCCTGTTTAATCTGCGGGTTGAAAACTTTAAATCCGTAACCCGTAATAGCTAGTCTGCAGGTCAATATATTTTCTTATATATATATATATATATTCTATTAAATTTTAAATATTTCAAAAAAATATTACAAAATGATATCGTTTTAAATAAATATTTTTTAAAAAATAAAAAATATAGACTTTGTCGACCCATGTTAGCCTGTAGGTTAAACGGAGCGGGCTAAAAAGCCTGCGTTAAAAACGGGCTTGAATTAGCAAGTCCAAGCTAGACTATTTGAGTCAGTCCGCGGGCTTAAGTCCCGTATTGACTGTGCTAAATTAGCTATTCTGGTTTTCAAATTTATTTATGGTATTAGAACGTGAAATAATCTTATGTGTTTATGAATTAAATACTATAAGATAAACCTATAATTAGATGTGTTGCTAAAGTCTTTGGAGTTGCTCTAACAGTTGATTTAGGGAAGGGTAAGGAACCAAAACTATAGCTATTTGCTGAATATAGTTAGGAGAAAATGTTTGTTTGGGTGGAAGATGGTATCGCGCATGCTCTACTCATGCAGACTGTGAAGCTGCCAGCCGCCATGATTGAGCAACTTCAAAAGCTTAATTCAGGTTTTGTTGGGGGTCACACAGATGATCATGCCAAGATAGGTATGGTGTACACCTAAGACATGTGAAGGATTAGGGTTTCGGAATCTTGATGAAAACCAACCGCTTCTGGCTAAACCGGCTTGGAGGATGACCTGAAATCCCTGATAACCTTTAGGCCCGGGTTTTACGAGGGAAGTATAGTGCGGTGCCTACTGGGAATAATTAAGTTCCAAACTACATACGGAGTAGTGAATGTCTAATGTCTTCTTCTGAAGAGGTATTTTGATTGGGTTATGGCTGCTGAACCAGCGTCTGAAGTGGCACCTGGGAGATGTTTGCTTGAGGGTTTTTCATTACTGGGAAGAACCTCATGGTTGAAATTTTCAATTTCTTGCAGAATTCTTTTTCTTTTTTTTAAACAATGTTCAACATTCTTTATTTTATTTTTTTCTTTACTTTCCTGATTCTATGTCACACAACTTTAATATATGCACTTTTAGTTAGAAGGTTTCAATTCTTGCCACTTCGATAAAGCCTGATAGAAGCGTACTATTATTTTTATAGATCTCGTTCAATTAGACAAGATTTTATAATTTGTAAATAGATTTTCATAATATGCAATTATCTTGCATAACTGTTAATTGATAAACAAATTAAACATGGATCGTACAAATATTGATTTTAAATAAAAAAAGTTGTCACAAATTTTCTAACATTATCCAAATTAGGCAGCATTAAATAAAGTTAAAGACCCCTTAATCTGACTTAATCCCAAAAGATTTGACACAACCATCCACGTATATGTATATTCTTTAATATCTATGTGAAAAATACTCTTATTTCCAACTAATTAAAAGGAAGTCTTTTTAACCTTTCCAGGGTTATGAAAGTTTAATCATTTTAACTACTACTAAAGTAATTACTACTTCATATGCTGAAGAATTCAGAGTACAACAGAGACCCGAAACGCTAGAGCATGGAGCTGCTTTAAAGACTTTTACTGAATTGTCAGGTAACTAAAATTTCAAATATTCATCTTGGCCTCTACTAAAAGTTTGATCTTTTTAATATCTCTCTCTTTCGATAATCCACTGTCCTGTTTGGGTTTTTTACCATGATCCCACAGGATCAACATATCAAGTGAGTTCAAAACAGCATACAGTAGATTGGAATATATATAAGAATTACTTCGTTGTGTTTCTTTTGATAGTCCTTTCTCTTCCTTTATCTGGTGGAAGAATAGCGTCTTCGGCATGATTTGCTTGGGATGAAATATGAATGAGAAACAAAGGTAGAGGAAAAGTTAAAAAAAGTGCAATCTTCTTTCTTCTCCTTATTTGTTAAGGGGAGAGAGAATGGTGGGAAACAAATAGCAGTTCCCTTCCTGCTCATTTTTACTTGGCTTTTACGTGGGCCTCAGAATTGGGGGGTGATGGAGAGGGGAGAGCAGAAAGAAATGGCAAAGTATGATCCTTCTTGGATGTTAGATTTGAATTGTAGGACACATGAATGGTGAATATGTGAAATAACGAGAAATAACAATATGAAGATGATGTATGACTCCTCATATTCCTTGAACCAGCTATTCTTAAGAAAGTTTGATATAATTTGTTTTGTTTTGGAAGGAGATGTTGGCTTGAATATTCCTTGTTTTTACCATATTATCAACTTGGTTAAAGATATTTACTGCAATAATTCTAGAGATTAAACTTTGATAGGAGAAAGAAACGATAGAAGATGATGGTGATTCTGTTGGAATTTATTTAAGCATTTGATGTAACCAAGATTGATTTTATGAGGAAGAGAAACTAGACATCTCTCTAAACTTTTCTTTTACTATTTCACATTCTTCATGCAACTTGCCAAGCACATTGGGAGTATATATTTATAAACCAAAAAAAAAATTAAAATATTATTTTTAAACTAAACTTATAATTTTTAATAAATAATATTTTATTTAACAGAACTATAAATATATACTAATATACAAACACATGAACCAAAACTAGAACAAAGACCAAAACTAAGGCATCATATGGATTGTAGCTCACAATAAATCTGGCCCAATGAATCGTGGCTCTGGCAATGATGTTTCAATTTAGGCTGCGTCCGGATTAGCCCGAATCTCTGCCCGTGGAAGTGAATGTTGTTGCATAACTTCTTATTGGAAAAACCAATAAAAGGGGTTGCTTGATGGTGATTTGACGGAGGGCCAGCTTTGACTAAATTCAAAATTGGAAAGGCCAATCCAATTTGTCCAGGTTGCTTGAGAGGCAACTGGCCCAACTTTGACTTAAATTGAAACAGTGGGCACGGGCGGGAGTCCGGGCAACCCATCTCGGAAAAGCCGCAATCTCCACCAGCTGCAGTTCGGCACAGGTGGAAGCTATCCAAATGGAGCCTAGGAATATGACCAATACTAGGAACATACATTAAGCATCTAGGAAAAAACTAAATTCTAGAAAATTCAAATTATCTCTGACGTTTGCTTTCTTATTGTTGGTTGGTTGCATGATTAGGATCATGGCAGAAAGTAGCGAACTGATTAACTAAGAAGAGGTTGGAATTGGTAGAATCTCAGCCCTCCCAAGATATGTTATATATCATAGCTTGAGACGTATGCCTGCTAGAGATGCAGCAAGAACAAGTGTTTTGTCGAGCAGATGGAGGTACATCTGGGCTAATCATCCACATCTTCTTGAAGATTTGGTGATAAGTAACAGATCACCCTCAAACTCTTCCGGGGCTTACTTTGCAACCGCAGTCAACAGTATACTCTTACAACACTGCGGACCTTACTGGAATTCGAGCCTCAACATTTCAGAATTGAGTTCAGTGGATTTCTCCGGTAATATTCATTGCTGGTTGTTATTCCTTTCAAGAAAAGGTTTAAAAGAACTAACTCTTGATAATTCAAGTGTCGATCATCGTTACAAAATACCTTATTATGTTTTCAACTGTCCTGAATTATCTATTTGAGGATTACCAATTATTCTCAAAGCACCAAAAGCTATTGAAGGCTTCAGAAAGATCCAAACCCTCCTTTTAGAACGAATCACCTTGGAATCTTCGATCGGTACTATTGAACGCCCCTCTTACTTGGGGTTTCGACACTGCGAGGGCGTCAAGAATTTTAACATATGCTCCAGTCCAGTCCTTAAAGAACAGGCATTCCTCGATAACGATGATATCAAATTAGGCCCTTATATCATATGCACAGAGGTAAGATTAACATTTCTTTATCTGAAAAAGCAAATTGAACATCCTGGACCAGGTGAGAGGATCAGTTTGACAAAGCTTCTTAACTGCTGGTCCAGATTTGAAGAGCTTATCCCTATCAATACTCTTTCCAAGTGAGCTGTTACCTTACCTAGCTATTTCTTTTACATGGATAGAAATGTTCACCAGGAAATTTCCTATACTTCTCGCTGTTTGCTTTGAAGTGTATGGCTGAAGGTACGGCTCCTGATAGACTTGTGACCACGCTTGGCGACTTGACATATCTTATGCTGCATGTTTTTGGTTTCAACTGGAATGAGATAACATGGATTCTTTGTTTACTCCGAAGTTCCCCTGTGTTAGGCGGATTCGAGTTTTGGTAAGAATGTTGATTCTTTCTTTTCCCGTAATTTCTCCTCTCTGGCCTGTCTACCTGAAGAACGCTTGCTTGCTTGCTTTTTCTACTAGGTCCTTTCAGTCGTGAGCAATGACATGGAAGTACATTGTTACTTGAAAGAACCAGGTTGCATGAACCAAAGATTAGAGCAACTTCCTACTGTGAAGATGATATATTTTAAGGGCTCAAAAGCTGAACTGCTCTTTGTAAAGATTTTACTGAGTTGTTCCCCATCGCTTGAGTTTATGTTCCTTGATGAGGATAGAAGTCTCAATTCAGATGAACATCTGAGGATAGCATCCAGTTCTCACGAGCATCCGCGGTAGCAAAAGTGATTTTCCAACCAATTAGTCGTGAAAACGCATATGGATCATTGTCGAAGGTGTCACATTTTGATCTGAAGAAACGTCTGAGAAATATGGCAAAAACGCTCTCCAGGACAATTTCAAGACTCCAAAGCAGTTTATGGACAAAAATAATTCCTAATTTATCCAAATTATCAAAAAACGATCTTTAAAACCATTTCATAAAAAAGTTTAAGCACTGAAAGAAAAAGAAAAAACAGTTAATTTATCGTTTTCCCTAATTTGGCTAAATTTTGGGGCTTTTTTTGGTGCAATAAATTGTATAATTAAGAGTTCTAGTAATTTGGTTGAATTGAATGTTTAATCTATGATTTTATTTCTAAAAAAGAAAAGAGATATTAAATATATTTGCTCTTAAAATATTTTTTCGTTTATCTTTTTAATCAAAAACTTTTATTTTATTTTTTTATATAAATGAACTTTTTTTTAGAATAACTATATTTGTCAAATTATAAATATCGAGACAAAATCTAGCAAGGAGAGTCACACAATAACTACGTACCATAATTTTCAAGGACAATTTGATCTATTCATGACTTAGAAGAGAATGAACCAGAAAGGAAAGCTTGAAGTTGAAGAAACACTACTTTAGTAATACAATTTTACTTGTGATTGAGATAATTGTTTTGATCAATTTTTGAACCGTAAAATTTTGGTAGCATTAAAAATTTGAAAAAAGGTTATGAACAAACAAAAGTGCCTTTGAAAATAATAGCCCTATTTGTAATATGATTTTCTTGGCCAACATTCGTTGCAATGTTCAATTTAACCGAGACATTTATTTTGAAAAAATTATATATAGATAAAATAATTTTTTTTGTTAAAATGAGAAAACCGAAAATAGTTTAAGAACAAATATAATTAATTTCTCAAAAGAAAAAAGAAAAAGTAATTTGGCTGAACATAAAAGAAGGTTATGGAATTTTCAGTTTGCGCTCAACATAAAAGCCAAGTGCTTTTGCTCAGTTGGGCCTTATTTTGCTCTTATCCTTTCCACTACTTTTAGGGGATAAATAATCGATCGCTATTAATGTAATGCTCCATGTGTTCTACATCTTCCCTGTCTTCAGTCCTTGTACCCTACTTTCTCCAACAGAAACAGAAACAGGCACAGCGGGGTAGCGGCTGTTGTAGAAGCAACAGAGAAAGAAAGTAGCGGAAGCCGCAGCGCAAAGAAAGAGAAGAGATAGGCGACGACTGAGGTGAATACACCGAGGGCAGTAGGAGAAGAGGTGCAGCAGCGGCAATTTTCAGGTAAGTTTTCCTCTAATTTTTACAACTTTCGAACAAAAATTCTCTATAGTATTGGTTTCTTGGAAGGTTTTTTGCAGTTTTTATGGGACCTGCAAGCTTTTGTTGTGAGATTGAAATGAGATTTCCATTTGGATGGTAGAGTCTTAGAACAATGGAAATGAGTAATAACGTACGCACTCCATGCGTCATAAGTTAATATACCTTCAAGTACTACGCATATAGAGCATGTGTTATAGCCAAAACCAAAAACTCCCTCCAAAGCAGGCCAGTTGTGGGAGTGAAATCTAAACATGAGTCTAAATCAGTAAAAACAATAAAAGCCAATTGCGGCTTCTCCCCGCCCCGAGATAACCCCACTGCCAAAGAAAAACCCCAAACCATTAGAGCACTAACAAAGTTATATGAAATTTCTTTGAAGTGAAGGCTGTAATCAGATTACTATAAGTAAATCAGGTTCTGATAAGAGCAAAATCTTGCATCTCCTACTGCATGCTAAAGGTTTAGATTTCTCATCTTTTTGGTTTGTGATTTTCCTGATCTTAATGTATGACAATTTTGATGCATTTTCTTTCTTCTATCGTCAAGTATCAGTTCCCATTCAGAATAAATAAAAATTGCTCCTTTTTGTAGGTTTTGATAGATTGTAATGTATATTACTGTATCTTCGCATAGAAAATAACCAAGCAAGTTAGGTTCTCTTGCTCAGTTATAAAGATCACCTATATATTGTCTCCTTTTGAAGATTAGAAGCTAATCTGTTTAAAAATGTGGAATAGTTGTGCACACACCATCCTTTGTTTTAGAGGTAAATTGCTTCATTGATACCAAAAATTTTTAGATTTTGGGTGTCGTTTTGAAAAAGATTTTGTCTTGACTTTGGGACGAGCGAATTCAATTTGTTAGAGGAGCGTGGAACTAGAGTGAAAGTTTTTGTATTGGGTTTCATTCTAAACCCAACAGATCAGGCCTGAGTTTTTAAGATTTTCAATTTCAAGGTTATGAAACTTTTTAAAAGAAATTAAAAGAAAAATTAGCTATTAAAGTTTGATGCGAGAAAGAATAGATGAAAAATAATGGTGAATATATTTGGAAATATACTAATTAAGCAGCTATGGTTCCTACTGTTGTTACGTTTGGTTGGCTGCTTGATTAGGATCTTGGCAGAAGGTGGTGATCGCAGAGCTAAACGAAGAAGGGGTGCAGTAGAAAGAATTTCAAACCTTCCTAAAAATGTTTTAGATTGTATCTTAGAACGTTTGTCCGCTCGAGATGCAGCAAGAACAAGCATTTTGTCAAAGAATTGGAGATATAAATGGACTGATCTTACAAAGGTTGTGATTGACGAGCAATTTTGCGAAGAGATGATGGATAGGAATTCAGATTTTGCATCGGATACGTTGGCGAACATGGTCAACAGAATACTGCTACACCAGCTTGGACCACTGCTGAAATTCGATATTCATACTTCAGGGGTGAGTCCAGCAGATATTGATCTCTGGCTCCTATTCCTGTCACAGAAGGGTATAAGAGAACTCACTCTTGATAATTCTGATCGTTATGAACTACGTTCTCACATTTTCTCTTGTCACGAACTTACTCATTTGAGCATCTCCAATTTTATTCTCAAAGTACCACGGACATTTAAAGGCTTCAGTAAGCTAAATAAGCTCATTCTAGAAGATGTCATCTGTGGGTCATTTGTCCTTAGGACCCCTTTACTTGTCCACCTGTAGATACGATTTTGCTCTGAAGTCCGTGATATCAGTATAGTTGCTCCAATTCTCGAAGTTTTTATCTAGATGACAATGACGATATTGAATTGAGAAATTATATGATCTGCCATAACTTAAGAAAGTTTCGTGTTTACTGTTATGTTAAACATCAAGCAGAAGGTAAAGGAGAATTAATTTGATGGAGCTTCTTGGCTATTGGCCTAGGCTCTCAGACCTCTCACTTGATGGATTATCTCTTGAGGTGAGCTGCAATCTAGTTGTTTTACATGGTCAATCTAAATAAAGATATTTAGAAAATGGCTTACATCTCTTGTTGTTTGCTTCTAAGAACTTCTGTGTAGGTAACGTTCCTGAGAGGCTACCCACAGCTCTTAACCATTTAAGATGTCTTACCCTATTTCAAGTCAGCTTCAAGTTGGATAAGCTTGCTTGGGTTCTTCGCATACTTCGAAGTTCCCCCACCTTGCATAAATTTCGGATTTTGGTAAGCTTGTTGAATAGGTTGTTGAAATTGCCTGTGGGGTTGCAAAGTGTACTGACATTGTTGTTTGCTTCTGTTATAGGGCTATTCATTTCCGAGCAACGATGTGAGAGTAACTAACTAGCTGGATGAACCGAGTTGCATGAATCAAAATATGGAAAAACTTCGTATTGTGCAATTGAGGGATTTCACGGGTTCAAGAGCTGAGATGCAGTTTGTAAAGATTTTGCTTAGTCGTTCCCCATCACTTGAAAGAATGCTTGTTCAAAAGTACAGCCGACTTGATCTGCTCCAACGGCCGTGGATAATGAAGGATTTGCTGCAGTTCTCACGGGCATCCACTAAAGCAAAAGTGATTTCGACCATGTCTTAGAGCCAATTTAGAGGCGTAATTATGCAGCTCAAATGGAAGCTGAAGTTACAAATGGCAAACTATTGGAATGGAAGATTGAGGAAATTTTGTAATCTCCAGTTGTTTGAAGGTTTCTATTTTTTGCAGATACTATAGTATTGCCTGCCTATTGCATGGTTTCTCTGGCTGTGTTGCAAGGCAATTTCTGCATGTGAAATACTCTGCCTTGAGGGTGCGCTAACTATTCCAAATAAAATTCTGCTTTCGTTTTTTCCTAAAATTTTTAAAAAGAAAAATCATCAAACTTGACCGACAATACAGTTTGATACTTATATAACATCCTGTGAAATGGAGCCAGTTGATTGAAAGCTGCTGAGATGGATTGGCATTGGAATAGCTTGCATCGTCAGCTACCGATAGCCAAGAAAAAGAGCTCTGCGGCAAAATGATTATGGGGAATGAATTAGATCGGGTTTGGCAGAGACCCTCCTAGAAAGAGAAGTTCTCCATTAGCTTAGAAAAAAACCGGTAGAATGTAATATCGGAAGATCGTCTTCGTCACAAATTTATTTTAAAAACTTTTTTAATGTTATTTCACTCAAATTAATGGTTCTAACGACTATTCTCATGGAGATCGATGAATCTAATATACGTAATAAATCTTTTGACAGAAAAAATGTCAACATTTCTTGAATAGTTATTGTTTTTTTAAAAAAAAAATTGCAATAAAAGGTCATACAAATTCTCTTTTTTCAATGTATCATAAAAAAAAGTGGTAACTGTAAAATTTTGAGATCATTTGAGACCAAAGAGCTACCAAATTTGTAACCTATTGAGTCAATGTTCAGTTACTCTTCCAGAGGTCTTCCTATTTTTTAGTAGATAATTATATTTTTCAACCATGAAGAAAGACTGAGCAACACTTTTGCATCCTCACCTCAGTGAGAGCCACCCATTCGCTTTCCTCGTCAGCATTTTTTGCTTTCTCTCTCTCTCTTTGTTCTCTAATGCCATAGAATTCGCCTTCCCTCAAAGTACTTCTCTCTGCAAGTTCATCCCCACACAGGCCTCTCCTCCCCTGCCCTTTTCGCTCTTCAGGCAACACCACGCCGCACCAGAAAGAGAAAAGATGGCTAAGGTTGCCGCCCTTTGCATGATTTCCCTCCTCCTTTTTCCTGACGCTGACACATCAGTCTGTTGCGCGCAACGTGGTCACATTCACTAACCCGGACACATTCGGCGACGGTGCTGCCCCCGAAACTGAAGAACCTGTGGTCAATGGCGGATCTACATCTATGGGGCCCCTCCACGTTTTAGAAAAAAATTTCTAGTTATATATACGGAGTATTCAATTTGTTGATATAGATAAATATATGTATATCATGGTCCGTCCTAATTTTAGGAAAAAATTATAACTAGCTCTATATAAATATATTTATTATATATTATTTTTTATTGTATACAATAAGAAAATTAATCATTTTGTTTAGAACTTCTTTCCTCCCCCTCTCTTTTCTCTCAACTACAAATTTAACAAATAATGTATCAAATTAGCCAAAGCAATGCAATGGGTACCAATTCTATAAAAGATTATTTTGATTTTGAAATAAAAACTCTCAAAATTATTTTGTTTATTATATATTATTTTTTATTATATACAATAAGAAAATTAATCATCTTGTTTAGAACTTCTCTCCTCTCCCTCTCTTTTCTCTCAACTACAAATTTAACAAATAATGTATCAAATTGGTTAAAGCAATGCAATGGGTACCGAATCTACAAAAGATTCTTTTGATTTTGAAGTAAAAACTCACAAACTCATTAACCTTAGGACCTATTTTAATTTTCTTTTTTAAATCTGGGGTAAGTTCCTCAATTGGTGGTAGAACTCCAAGGTAACTTCTACCTTTGGCGGCAGAAGTTATTAGCTGAACTCACATAGGCTGAAGAATTCTTTAAAATTGGCTTTTTTAAGGCAAATTTTATTATGTTTATATGTAAAAGTTGATATAGTTTGAGGAACTAATCTTGTTTCTCGCAAATACGAAATACTTTTTCATAGATTTGAATTTTGATGTTTCAGGTATTTGAGAGAATATAAAGAAACATATGTATAGAAGCTCCCTATGTAAGGTATCACATATATTAATCTACATAGATATATATAATTATTTTAGTGTTCTTAATGTCCAAAAGTAACATCTAGAATATGGGCAATATACTAAATGTTCTACTAACTACTAATTTATTTTGGTATTAATAAAAAAATTATAACTACTTATTAATAAATATATACTATCTCTCCCACTTAAGTTACAAATTTTTCTACCCCAAAGTATATATAATGTAATAGAATATAAGGACAAATTATCTAACCTCTATAAAGAAAAGAAAAAGGATATTGTTATTTTAGAAAAATTAAAATTACTTGAGAAATAATTATAGTAATTAAATATTTTAAATAACATTATAATTTACAAGGAGTCTAAAATATTTTTATAAGTAATTTTCTTAAAAATATTTTCTATTGTTAGTAAAAATAATATTTTCTTATAGGAATAAATTGATTAGATAAAAGGTAAAAAGTAAACAAACATTTATTTCTTAAAAACAAAAGAATTATGAGGAATAATTATGGGAATTTTGGAGTTTAAATACTAATATAGTTTATGGAGAGTTCAAAATAATAGCATGAAGTACAAAAAAAAGACTATTTAAGCTTTTATGAAGAAACAAAATATGTGTCTTATTCAAATATCATGTAAATAAATAAGAAAATGATAAAAAATACACTTCAATCTTTATCATTGTAAAAGAGAAAAAATATTATTATTTTAAAAGGATAAAATTATCACAAAAAATTATGATGTTAATTAAAAATATAAAAAATGTTATTTAATAAAAATACAATGTCATAAGATGTAAAAATAAATTATATCATTTTATGAAATAATTTATATAATTAGTGAAAATATGTATTTTATTTTAATATTATAAAAATAATTAAATAGCAAATAAAAAATATATTCTATTCTCTATCACTAAAAAAATTAAGAAAAAAATATTATTTTATAAAAAAACTTAATAATAAAATGTTCCATAAGTGCAATTTCACGTAAATAATGTTAGTATTTTAAAATAGATGGAGCAATATTTTTGCTGGACATGGATAGTGTATGTATGTATCTATAGAAAGATCAGGGAAGACATAGAGGACATTTGTGAAGAGCATTCGGAAGTATATTACACTTTGTATCGTGTATGCTTTTCCCTTTGACTATCCTCTGTATTATGGATAGCTTTCGTGTATTATGGATATTCATTGCATTTATATATAAATACCTTTGGGTTGAAATTAAGAAATATATATGTATTTATCAGCAAAATTAAACTCTTATATATAAGGAAATCTGCAAAGAAGAGATAATATATTCTTATATTCACAGCCAAATGTAGTCCAACATCGCGGAGGAGAGGTTGGAGGGAGGGGAGAGAATAATTTTTTGATGAGTCTAGATCCTCTCCGTTCCATTTTGTGTGTCATTCTGTCTCATATTATTAAACCGTTATATGTTAATTTTTTTTCTTTTAAAAAAATATATAACAAGTAACTCAAGCCACAGTGGTAAAGGATAAGAAAAGAAAATTGTAATATTTATGTTCTCTCTTCAGAAGATGTATATAAACATTCTCATGTGATTGATTATTTTTTGTGGCACTAATTTTAATAAATTAATGCTAAACGCAAGATAATTTATTAATATAAAACGATTTTTACATAATATTTATGTTTATGTTTTTAAAAGTATAATTGCTAGAATTTAACATGCCTCACGGTGGCGGCAAACCAAAATTGGACGCGCCACCAGAGATTACTGTTTCTTGGTGCCCATGTTCAGCAAACCTTTTATAATTTTTTAATTATTATTTTTTTACTTTTGCAAGAAAAAAATGATACAAATTTGTTTTCCAATGTATCTCATATGCCAAAAAAGTGATAAATGTAAAAACTTGAGACCAGTAGGGATGATCAGTAATTTGGTGTTCCAAACCTATCGAGACAGTATCCAGTTTTCCTTCTAGAGGTCTTCCTATCTCGTAGCTGAAACCACATTCAACCATGAAATGAGAAAGGCTAAGCAATTTTTTAGCATTCTTCATGAAATTGAGAGCCAGCCATTCTTCTTCCCTTCTCAGCCATTGTGGTTTCTCTTTCTTTGGATATGCTTTATGTAAACAACCTAAGTCTCTTCTCTAATGCCGTGGAAAGTCCCCTTCCCTCATATCGCCCTCTGAATGTTTTTTCCCGCGCAGACCTCTCCTCCACAACCCCTTTTTCCTCTCGAGAGAAAGCCGTGCCACATCAAGGGAAAGATGGCTAAGGTCACCGCCCTTTGCACGGTTTCTCTCCTCCTTTTCCTGATGCTGTCACATCAGTCGGTTGGTCGCAACGTTGCTCCCCCGGAAACTCAGCCTGTGGTAATCTCTTCGTATATTTTCGCCAAGTAATAATTTTCCTCGACTTGGATAGTGTATATGTGTATCAATTTATATGTGTTTTGATGATCTTATAGGAGAACAAAGAGGTTGTCAAGGAAGACCCAGAGGACATATGTAAAGAGCTTCCATACGACGACTGCATGGCGAAAATGACGCTTCAAGCACACCTTGATTACATCTACACGCAGGGGGAAAAGCTCCCTTGAGAAAGACTTCTATTTCCCCTTTCTCAGGTCTTTACAGAGAGGATTCTATATCATGTAAACTTTTCCTTTTGACTATCCTCTTCGTAATTATGGATAGTATTCGTGTATTATGGACATAACATTCATATATGACGTATCTACTCCCCTCACAACATCAAGGAAATGTTCAAATTAATAAAATTTCGGGTTAAAAATAGATTTTTCTACCCTTGTGTGATTACGACTTTTGAAATGTCTCTGTAATTAACCATCTTGGAGAGTATTTGATTTTATTCTTTTTAGAGTCTCGCAAAAGTTCCTTCCAGAAAAAGAGGGAGGGAATGAGAAATGTCGACTGAGAAGCATCTCATTTTCAGCTTGCCACTGACTAAATAAATCAAAGAAAAAAATAACATTTATATTTCGAAGTTGCTACCAGATTGTGCCTATGTTTGGGAGTTTTGGGCAAAAATTTTAAAAGTGATCTAATACATGTACTCACTTAAGAAATTCTCAGTCCAATTATTCACTACTAACAGGAGATGCACTTTGCCAACTTAAAGGAAAAAGGAAAAAAAATTAACTACTATAACTAAAGATATATATCTCTTTATAATAACTTAAGAGGGCTATCTCACCTATTTCAAAGAGTATCCTACATGGTTGGAACATCTGTTCAAAGAAAATTAGATGGAGCATAAGCTCTAAAAATTCTATTTCATTTTGGATGGATAATTGACTTAAAAAATCACCCTTTAGAAATATTTTGCATGGCCCTTTTTGGGAAAATAAGGAGAAACTCCTAAGTGATTGCATTCAAGAAAGAAAATGGAATTTTGAAAACTTGTCTTTTATTCTTCCTGATCATCTTATCCAAGACATCAAAGTGCTACCTATCAACATGCTTAGTTCTAGCAAATATCAAGCTTACTGGAATCCCAGGCCCTCACGTATTTTCTCAGTTAGCTCTGCTTATAAAGCCATTAGTGCATGCATCCCTAATTCCTCCCACCTTAACCTTAAATGGATCTAATATACCCCAACTATAAACAAGACTAAATCTTTTTAATGGATCTGCATGCATGATAGACTTCCCCACAAGACCTTGCTTCACAAAAGAAACATTCTAAACACCAATAGCTGTTTTGTATGCCCTGACATTCCTGAGAATACAAAACACATCCTTAGACTTTGCAGAAATGCCAACCTCCTATGGTCTACTTTCAAAAATATTTTAAATACTGATATTATGTGCTTGCTATATAATAATTCCTCTCTTCACTCTTGGCTCAAGTCTAATTGTTGTACTAAATTCATCGGTCCTTTTAACATCCCTTGGCCTGCTATATTTTCCTTAGCTTGTTGGAACCCCAGGATTGATCAAAATAATTGCATTTTCAAACTTTCTAGAACATACTTTCCTACTGTTAAGGAAATCTTAGCTCAGGCTGCTGAATTTGCTATAGCAAACAATTCCTTTAAAAAACTTTCATTCTAAAAAATCATCTATCTAAAATGGAAACCTACCTTTGAGAACACCCTTAAGCTCAACGCAGATAGATCTTCGTTCGGTAATTCAGATAGAGGAGAAGCAAGAGGAATTATTCAGGATCACCATGGTAACTGAATTGTTGGCTTTTATGTGCCTCTGCAAGATGTAACAAACACTTTGGCTGAAATTTTGGCTCTAAGGAAGGGTCTTCACCTAGTAGTATAGTTGCAAATTCAAGAATTAGAAATTAACATTGACTCACAAGTCGTCCTTCAAATGATTAACTCCAAAACAAACATTAGATTTACTAATTTGATTGATGATAGCAGATCCATTCTTTCAGCACTACTTGGGTGCAGGATTTAGCATGAATTGAGACAAGCCAACATGTTAGCTGATTTTTTGGCAAAAAAAGGAAGCTGCAGTTCGCAATATGAAGATAGTTATGATGAGGATCAGTGCATCATCCTGAATGCTCTACCTACTTTTGCTCATCACATTTTGGATTCTCTAATATAATATATTTATTTTACCTTTAAAAAAAAAGAGAAAGAGAGATCCTTAAAGGAAGAAAAACAGAGAGTGAGAGCTAAATATAGGAAATCCAAATTCTTGGTTATCTTAGCATAATTCTTGGTTATTTGAATAAAACTCAAACTCCTGACCCCCATATGATATACCATCCCACCCACCCCCATAAAAAAAAATACAATAGCTATAAATCCCCTACTTCATTCCTCTGTTCTTGTTTACAGATTCACTCGTATTGCACGCTCCTCTGCTCCTCTTTTAGCTTGATTCCAATCAGCTTGGAGTCGTATGTTTGCTGAAATTGACATTGTACTTATGCAGGTACAATTATTGGTTTTCTTTTGGTAGTTAGTTATAATTCTTGGTTCCACAGAATGTAATGGTAGTATCACTTGCCTCTGTTATACTCGAAAGTAACACTTACTGATTTTCTTAGTTCTGACTGTTCGTTCTCCTTTTCTTGAGGTCAATTGCTGCTTAAATTTTCATGCTTTCACTTTTTCAATTTGTGACAATTACCGAATTTTTATTTGATTCACAGTTTGTTATTGAAGTATATATTTTTCCCTTATTTTTTAGCAAATTTTTTATGATCTCGTCTTTAATGTTGTGTTTAGTTCAGTAGGACTACTATATGTGTTTAGAACTGTTGCACAGTGATTACTGATATTCTTTGGTCGAGGGGAAAGCCCTTGATTTGTGGCAAAAGATTTTGTTTTGCCCTCTTCTGGAACAACCCTTAATCAGCCAGGATTTCTTGTTCATATGAGAAAGAGAATTGTATAGGAAAATTACTGTTTGATGTGAGCTTCTTGTTTTCTTTCGTCATTAGTGCAGTGCTGATGTGTGTATTGGGTAAAGAAATTGCACTTGTGTATACAAACAGAACATTAATGTTAAATTTTGATGTTAGTCTGTGTATGCTGTATGAGAAGTCTACCCTGATTCAGAAGTTCTGAAAATTTGTTGGGGGGACGGTTTTAACAGAGCTAAGTTGATTTACTGAATTTTTCCAGATACTATAGGTACTTCACTTCTAATTTTGCCAGAAATGTCTGATGTAAATGCGAACTCAATACAATTGTTCATTTTATTTTCTCCTGTTACCTCACTAGATCCCATGTTCTGGCTTGTAGTATTATCACTGATGAGTGAGGAAATATAGTTTACTTTCTTTGGGGCAATTTATTGTTCTTGAAAGGTGGAAGAGAACAATTTATGTTCTTTAGATTTCTTTCTAGATGATTTCCTATTCTACATAGGGAACATAAAACGGAGCTTGTTCAATCACTTTTCTTCATACTTCCATTTTTCTTCCAAGATTCAAATTTATATTGATGATTGGTACTGCGTATATCTCTTCACACTATATATATCCACTCATCATATTCATAGTCAATAAAATACTCTTACAACACAGCACCCATACGGGAATTCGTTTTTGATATCTCAATGCTGAGTACAGCGCTATTTTCTAGTACTGATCTGTGGTTGCTATGCATAGTTCTTAAGGTTTGAAAGAACTTACTCTTGTAAATGAACAGCCTTATCTTTACAAAATACCTTCTTATCTTTTTTATTGTCTTGATCTGACCAATTTGATCCTCTCTAATTGTATTCTCCAAGCACCAAGTACCTTTCAAGCCTTCAACAACCTCGATAAGCTATATCTACAACGCATAACCATAAAGCCAACAGTCATGATCAGCACCCCATTACTCGAATATTTGTTTTTAAAAGAGTGCCGTAGTACCCATATTTTGAGTACATCTGCTCCCTTCTTCAATGTTTGACTCTAATGTATAATGATGGTCTCGACTTGAGCTATTATTAAACCCGCAAGAACATAACAAATGCATATTTTACACTGTCAAATGGAGCTGCTTATCAGAGATCAGAGGCCGAAAGGGTGAAATTGACAGAGCTTCTTGCCTTCTGGCCCAAACTTTCAACCTATACATTGATGGATTCTCTATCACGGTGAGTTATTATGTCAAATAGGTCTTTTACATGTCTGAGGAGAAGTAGTCTTTGCAAATGGCTTAGGTCTATTGTAGTTTGGCCGAAAGTATTTCGCTGCAGGTTATAATGTTGAGAGACTTGCTACAAAGCTTAACCACTTGACAGGGCTTCTGGTTTGCCTTTTCAGCCATGAAGTGGTTCAGATAGCTTGGATTCTTTACTTTCTTCGAAGCTCCCCAACCTTGAAAGTATTTGAGATTTGGGTAGGGAGGTGAATCTGTATGTATGCTTTTTAGATTCAACCTTTTAGATTCGCTGATATGAGGGATGGTCATAATCCAGCTTTTTAACTTCTAAATTGACAACTTCCTCTTAACTTTCATAAAGAACATAATCAAAAAAAATAGAAGTTGAATTTATGTAGGATAAGGACTAGTTGGAATTAACTAAAACTAATTTAAGACGTGGAGAAGTTGCCAAAATTTTGGAAAGTTAGGATTTAATTAATTAGAAAATATAAATTTCTGAAAAATAAGAATAGAGCCTATAAGATTTTAGAGGAAGAAAGGGAGTAAAAATATTTTATTAATATATATGTGTGTGTGTGTTTAAAAAAATAAATTTAATTTTAACTAATTCTAATAATAGATAAGTAGTAATAGACATGGAGGTGTGATAAAAAGTTTAAAAGTTATAAAATTTAAAAGTTATAATATAAATTTGGATAAATTTAAAAGTCTAAAATCTCTTGACCAATCAAAACTTTTCTAACTAATTAAAAATTTTAAAATTTAAAAAAATAAGAATAGAAGCACAAACTTTTATAGGAGAAAAGAGAATAAAAGTGTTGAATATTATATATATATATATATATATATATATATATATATATATATATATATATATATATATTATCAAAATACTTTTATTCTCTCTTCTCCTTCAAAACTTACAAATCTCTAATTCTAATCTTTAAAATTTTAAAATTTTTTATTAGTTAAAAGAGTTGTCATTGGCTAATAGATTTTTTTATAATAAAATAATATAAACATTTTAGTTTATCCTAAACAAATATTTTAATTTAAATCAAATCTCTAATAATTTTCTACTATCTCTATATAACTTCACCTACTGCCACTTTATCTACAAACTTTTCCTTTCTTCACAAACTTTTCCTCATAAGGTTTTTATCGTCAGATCCTCTTATTTTTCTCTGATTATTATCTTTTTTTAATCCAAATTGAAGAGGTAATCTTTTTAATTTTTTTATATATGATGCTCTTATTCTTTTCATTTTTTTTCACTTTACGGTTTGACTTCTGAATTTGATAAATAGTATTATATATTTGATTTTTTTCTTTTCTTGAAGAAATAATTTATTTTCTTGAGGAGCTTATCAATGCTCAATGCATCTCTTATTGTTCAAAAGATGTTTATGAATTAATTCTTTTTAGAAAATATTTCTTTTCTTAAAAAAATTGTTGAGAACTTCTTTGTGTACATGTGAGATGTTTATGAATTTATTCATTTGAAGAGAAGTTTTTTTTTTTTGGTTAAAAACCTTTTGGGATAGAGGCCAAAATGAAAAGACTATCACATACTTCTTCTTTTAAAATGGAGGAATTGTCTTATACTTCTTCTTTTAAAATGTAGGAAAATATATAAGTGTTATACACGTTATAGGCATCAGGTACATTTAGAATATTTCAATTTTTCATTTAAATAAGTATTTTAAATTTATTATTTTTAAAATATTAAAATATGTTTTAGAAGTTTCTTTAGTTAAATTCTGTAAAATGATAAATATGTATTTTTTTAATTTTTAATTTATTTTTTCTTTTTCAATATGAATCATTGTAATTCCTTTTGGGAATAATATATATACTTTTTGAAACTTTTAAAATTTTTTTATTATCAATAAGTCTACAAGTTATACATGACTTGCATATGTAGTTATTTTTTTACCCCTTATTTTGTCAGATTTTTTTTAGTTTTATTTTTAGCATCATTGACGTTTTCTCTTTTTACGTCTTTCATATTTTTTTTTTGTTTTGATCAAACGATATAATCTATTTTATATTTTAAATTATTTTAATAAAAAATTATTAAGTTTTTGTTTTCTTTGATAGGTTTGAAGATTCAAGTTTTTTTTTTTGGTTTATTAAGGGGATAACTTTAGGAATATTTATCTGTTTAATTCTTAGTATCTATAACATCAATTTGATCAATATCTATTACTATCTAATTTGATCCTTTATTTTGCTAAGTTTTAAGGATAAAAATGTCTAATTGACTATTAAAACATTCGGCACCAAAATATGCATAACTTTGCAATACATTAGACATAAAATGTAATAGTTGATAGTTTTTATTTTTTTTATTTTTTTTTTTCACCAAATGAATATAAAAGAAAGAAATGATTTTGTAAAGTACATTAACACTATACTTCTTTTTGATGGATCAAGAACACGATTCTTTTGAAAAAAAAATGAGTAATGACTTGAGAATTTTTTCATTTTGAAAAAATATTTCTTTGAAGTTTTTAATATAAAATATTAATATTTTTTATTTTTTGAGAATGGAGAGAAACAAGTAACGAGAAAGGAATTTTAATTTTCACAATGATTTTATTGCAAATATATTTTATTTTTTAAAAGATTAAAATAAATAATTAAATTATAAGAAATTCTCTTTTTCTCTTACACATAACGGGATAAGAAGTGAATACGGTAGAATAATTAAAAGATCATATCGTAAAGTTAATTTACTTTAAAGATAAAAAAATACAACTTACAATGTATTTTTTATTTCTTTTCTTTTCATGGTATTTACCCATTTTGACCTTGTTTTAAAAAAAGTACACTGAAATAGACTGGATGAAAAGTTGGGTAGAGTAAACCAGACATAACGTCAAAAGAAGTGACGTTATATCCGATATAACGCCATTTAAAATGACGTTATAATATTCATTGTATAACGCCATACCCGATATACACCTCTGCTTTTCACACTTTTCACTGCAAATTTCCTCTCTTCTTCAGCAAGTGGACCGCTGCTTCACTGGTAAGCTTTCCTTCCCTCTGCTTTTTCCTTTTTTGTATGTTTCTTGCTTCTTGCAGCCTTAAGTTAGGTTTCTCCTTCCCCTCTTTGCCGTCTTCTCCCCCTTTGTATTTTTTTTCCTTCTTATTTCGCCTGTCCGTTGGCTATTTCTTCTTGTGGCTAAAATTCTTAAATTGATTTTGAATTAATATTATAAAATTTAATTTTTAATATTTATATAAATTAATTTTGAGTATATTATATGTAATAATTCCTAGTAAGTTATTTAATTTTTTTATTATTTACTTTTGTTATTATACAAAGAATGTATTACATTATTATTGAGGGGGTGGAAAAGGAGTGATTGGGGAAGTCGGCTAAGGGATGAAAGGTCAAAAGCAGGATAAAGAATGTGTTACATTATTGAGGAGGTGAAAAAGGAGTGATTGGAGAAGTCGGTTGAGGGATAAAAAGTCAAAAGCAGGAAAGAATGACTGACCGAAGAAAAGGAACTAGGATATTGGTTAAAAGGGCTTGGCTTGCACTCGCAATGATTGGACTTAGCGCAGGGTCAGATCGATCGAATGGAATGAATGGACAGCTACTGATACAATTAGCATGAACGTATAACGCCATCTAATGAGTATTATAACGCCATTTGTGATGGCGTTATACTGGACATAACGTTATTTTTTTTGGCGTTATGTCCAGTTTACTCCACTCCTTATTTCACTCGGTCTACTTCAGTGTACGTTTTAAAAAATAAGGCCAAAATGGGTAAATACCTATTCTTTTCATCTTAATTTACTTATGATTAACCATTAGTGCATAGTTTTTTAATTAATTACATAAATTTACTTTATATTTTTTATAATAACTTTAATAACTATTTATATAATAACACGTGTTAATTTTTCTTTATAGTATTTTTTTAAAAAAATTAACTTTGTCACTAAAAAAAATAAGCTTACTTATGGTTATGCTATTAAATGTACTTTTTTAATGATATTTAGATCAAATTTTTTTGAATAAATTTATTATCATTATACACTTAAATTTTTAAGAAGTAATGTATATCTCGTGTAAAGTATAAATTTTATGTTAATATATATATATATATATATATATATATATATATATATATATATATATATATATATATATAATATATATATATATATATATATATATTATAATTTAATTTAAATACTATTTTTTTCACTTTCTTTGTCATTAGTGGAAAAGTCAATCATAAATCTCAGTAAAATTTAAACAGAGTAAAAATCCTTTAAACTAGAATGGGGCTTTGGGGGAAAAAAATATGGGATCTTACTTTTCTTTTACTTTCCCAAATGCTCTTTGACACGAGCCATCGCAGTATGCGCATAAAGACATTTCTTCCACGTCTTTCCTTCCGTTAGTCTGCCTGAGCAATAGTTCGATTCATTAGAAGAAAAATCAAGAAGCACTCAATCGATCAAAGTCACTGGTAACTTTTTTCACTCGTATTTCTTCGAATTTATCATTCGATTTCCATCTACATCTGTTTTACTTTTTCTTCTTTTTTGGTCTTTTGTTTCCGTTCCTGATTGCTGAGACGAATTTGCTAAGTTATCAAGATCCCCTTTTGAACTTCTGGCTTCCCTAGATTAGCGATAGCAATGATCGGTTTGTTCTAAATTTTTGAATAAATTAACGTTGATTTCGGGATTGAGTAGTTTGGTGTCTGTGTATTGATTTACCGTAGGTTGGTTAAGTTGGTCAGAAATTTGAAAAGGAAAGAAAGCAATCGAGTGTCAATTTCATGCTTTCCACGAATTCATCGGATAAGGTTTCTTAGTCAATTTATTGTTTTAAGCTGGAGAATGGAGTGATTATATTTTGATCGTTCTCTCAACCACCCGCCCCCAATAGAAATGGGAGAAGTAGTTGCACTTGTACTGTTCATTTCCTACAATTTGGATCTTGCAAATAGAGTATAGTTGAAAACTCTGGAAGATTTTGTTGGATTTAGATTTCTGGACAACTGTATCAATATTAAAGAAAATGTGTGTTTCAGTATTTTTGTTGTTTTCTTCTTTAGTATTTGCTCAGAGGTTTATAGCTGATAGGTGGCATGTTGATGTTTTCAGTTGTAGGACTTATGTGAGGGAATATTAGTGATGGATGATGATGATATGAAGGGTGACTTGATAAGTGATCTGCCTCAAAGCATCATAGAAACCATCCTCACAAAGCTTCCAATAAAGGATGCTGTAAGAACAAGTGTGTTGTCAAGCAAGTGGAGGTATAAATGGACTACAATCACGCATCTTGAGTTTAATGATAAGTGTGTCATCTCTTGTTATGACAGACCAATTTCAGAACATCTCCTTGTGAATTTCATCACCCATTGTCTCTTTCTTCATGATGGACCTATTCATAAGTTCACCTTAGCTACTTCGTTCCTGCAAAATTCTCCTTTTATAGATCAATGGATGCTTTTTATTTCTAGGAAAGATATTAAGGAGATAAGTATAGAATTGGGAGAAGGTGAGTGGTTTAGGGTACCTTCTTGTCTTTTTACTTGCTCAAAGTTGACTCATTTGGTGCTGGTTCGATGTGAATTGGACCCTCCACCATCTTTTAATGGATTTTTGTTCCTGAAGTGTCTCAATCTTCAGCAAGTTCTCATTCCTCCAGATGATATTGAAAGCCTCATTTCAAGTTGCCCACTTATTGAGAGTTTGATTTTATCATACTTTGATGGATTGGAGCTTACTATTTGTGCTCCAAATCTCAAGTATTTAAGCTTGGAAGGTGAATTTAAGGATATATATCTTGAGAATACCCCATGTTTGGTTGATGTATCTGTTGTTATGTACATGACGGATGATATAGCTGAACACTTTGGGAATAGCTCAAGTTGCAATTTTGACAAGTTTCTTGGCGGTATTCCTTGCCTTGAAAGGCTTGTTGGACAAATATACTTCGCGAAAGTAAGTTTTCTGCCACTTCTTAGTTATTAAAAATGTTCTGTAGGATGAATTGTTTTCTTGTTTTTCTCCTCCTTTTCGTACGTAGGAAATCAATGGACCTGTTTCTGAATTTTCTTTTCCCCTCTCATTTCTGAAAATCTCATATTGTTCCTTTTTTCATAGTATCTCAGTATAGGCATCGAGAGAAACAGCAAGTCAATCAATTATATTCATCTGAAGTCTATTGAATTAAATCAAGTAAGTTTTGAGGACATAGATGAAGTACTGGTCCTTGTTCGATTGCTTGTCAGCTCTCCAAATCTAAATGAGCTTCAGATCTCAGTGAGTATTCTGAACATGCTGAATCTTATAGAATTCTTTTCACTTTTATTCACCTTAAGTATATTTGAAGTATTCTTTTGCCTCTTAGGGATCCTCCAATGCATCAACTGTTACAGTACCTTCTGACTGGGGCTTCTGGGAGAAAGAAGGTCCCATGGATTGCTTGTTTAGTCAGCTGAAAACAGTGAAGCTGACTGATATGTCTGGGATGCTGCATGAGATGGGGTTCATTAAATTCCTACTTGAACGTGCTCCCATGCTCGAAGTAATGAGTGTGGGAACTAGTCCTTATGCTACAGATGGTAGGTTCAACATGTTAATAAATTTGGCAAGATTTAGACGCGCTTCTGCAAAAGCAGAAGTCATATTTATTCAGGAAGAATAGGACAACGGTCAATGTATAGAATCTGGTCGCTCATCTCTTTTGCCTTTCTTCTCATTTTCTGTTGTATAGAAGTTACACACTTTTGAATGGAAGCATAGATTGGAATCCATGTATAAATTTTCCTATTTGCTCTTGGCTTCTCTCACTTCTCTCTCTTTCCTCCCTTCTCTCCTTGGCTTTTGTATTTTCCTAATCCTAGTTTGCTAATTGTCAATGCTGGTAATACTGATAATGCATGGGACTAAATTATGGTGTAGAAAAGGGGGGAAAACAAACAAAAAATACGTTTCCAAGTTGAGGAAAAGTTTCAAAAGAAAACGAAAGACAAAAGGAAAAATTGAAACATAAAGTTCAGGAGCATGTGGTGCAACTGTTGTAAATCCTACACAAGTTGAATTTCTAGTTTTGACAGTCATCTCCATTTTCAGTCACTGGTTAATAGAGAAGTGCCGACATCCAGAGTTTTGTGCTCTATATTTTTGCTGTGATATGATACAGACATGGATTGCATGCCCCGCTCTGAACTGGCAATAGAAAAGTTAAAGTTTTTATGGGAAATGGTTTAACAAATTTCATTCAATTAATAAAATTGGGAAATGCATTATTGTTACAAGTGGCAGCAGCTGGCCCCCCGCCAAAAAAAAAAAAGGGAATGGAAAGAAGAAAACCCAAAACAAACCAAAAAAAAAGAAAAGACAAAACTCACTCTTCAAAAGATTTTGAACAAGAGACGAAAAAGGATATAAAACCTCTCCCTCTGAAAGTCAGTTTCTCAAGTGACACTGTGCAGTCAGTGTACAAGATAACAACACATTTGGAGCTTCCTTAGAAATATACACATTTGTTTCCGAATATATTGATTCAAATTTTCTGTTGCAGATTTATGAATTTCGTGCTGCTTCAAGCTATTTTTACCTTTTTGAAAATTACATCATCGTGGTCCTGAGAGTTCCATTGCCTGGACAAGCAATGAAGAGTCGTCTGTCAGATCAGAATATCTTTCTGAAGATGAGAATTCATTTGCTCTGCATCTTGTTGCCTCTGCTCTTTGAGAAGCTTCCCATTTTTCTGCAAGACCATCTCCTTCGAGCATCCGTACCACTTCAGACATCTTAGGTCTGTGACTTGGAAGATATTGAGTACACAATAAAGCAACTTGTACCATTTCCTCCAGTTCAATCCTGTCATAGTTGTTCTTAAGGTCCTTGTCAACAAGCATCTCAATCTTCTTTTCTTGATGAATTTTCTTCACCTGAAATTATGCAGAAGGAAATTTAAATAACTTCAGTATATTCAGATGGATAAATATATCCTTCAAGAGTATCTTTCATGCTTACCCACTCCAGCATAGCTCCTCTCTGATGTGCTGCTTTGCCAAATTCCAGAGCTCTCTGACCAGTGATTAGTTCTAGCAAGAGAATTCCAAAACCAAAAACATCGGTCTTCTCTGATGACTGCCCAGTGGAGAGATACTCTGGAGCAATATGCCCTACTGTGCCCCTCACAGCTGTTGTGACATGTGAATCACGGTGATCCAATAGCTTTGCCAGTCCAAAGTCTCCTACCACTGCCTCACAGTCGTCATCAAGCAATATATTTGCAGCCTTCACGTCCCTGTGAATAATCTTAGGGTCACATTGTTCGTGCAGGTATAGTAACCCCCTTGCAGCTCCCAAGGCAATTCTTTTCCGTGTACCCCAATCCAAGGGTGGTTTGGCTGCAGACACGAAGAACCTAGTGAGTCCTGAATGGTGAAGTTTCCAGTAAAGAAGGAACTATGCTAATCATGGCATAACGAAAGAAACCACAATAAAGCGGCACTAATCTGTCGGCTGGGAACACTGAATTCTATCCTAATGGGTTAAACAGAACCCATGAAATATTTTAAAAAGAAGCCGCTTTTATCCTAGCAGGTAAAAGATTCCCTGCATCCTGAAAACTCTGGAACCAATTGATTCTTCTGAATCATAATCAAGAATTTTTAACAATCCATTGGAGAATCTTAAAACTTCCAATGACAGCTGAGAGAATTTCGTCAGCTGTTAGAATAGCAGGCCTTGATTTCTAGCTTACCTTTCAAACGTGAAGCAACGCTGCCATTAGACATATAGGGGTAAACCAGGAGCCTCTCGGTCGGTGTAATGCAAAATCCATAGAGCCGGAGGAGATTCCTATGCACTGCTAGGCTGATCATCTCAACTTCAGTCTGGAATTGAATCTCTCCACCAATTGCATTACCATCTTTTAGTCTTTTCACGGCTACAATTGATCCATCTTGGAGATAACCCTTGTAGACGTTTCCAAAACCACCCTTTCCAAGAATGTTCTTGCTGCTGAAGTAGTTTGTGGCACTCTGAAGCACTCTAAATTGGAATCTCCTCAAGTTTCCTAGGCACACTTCTTCATGGTGTTGTTCTGGAATTGCAAAGAAAGAATTCTTTTTAGGTCAAAAAAGAGACTTTCTTACCAAATCCTGTACATTGAGTTTATAATGGTTCATCACGGTCTATACTTACCATTCACATCAAAGAATATCTGCCGACTATTCTTTTGTCTCCACCAAAGAAAGAAACCAAACCCGAAAATTAGTAGGCAGATGCAGCCAAGACTTGTTCCAAAGGCCAAGGGGACTTTGTTACTCTTAGATTTCACTAAAGGCTGAAGACCTTACCAATACAGAAACTTTCAGTTCAGAGGAGAAGAATTTGTTTAGCATGAAAACCAAACAAATGCAAACATAAGCTTAAGTTTAATTACAAAGCTTCTCTATTTCTTACTTGGAGAATTATTAACGGAGAAGGGTAGGGGCATCGGTGTTGTTCCATTGCACTCTGGCTCTTTCCCAGTTGCACAGATCATAGGATTTCCCAAAATGCTGAGAAGTTGAAGAAAAACAAAAAATCATTCTGATATCTAACCAAAGGGAACAACGAAAATAGGACACATGTTTAAGGAGGAACATACTTGAGCGTCTTAGCAAGAAGCCTCGGCACAGGACCACTCAAATTATTGTAAGACAAGTCCCTGGAACAAGAAACAAATCCCAAATGCATTTAGAGACAAATTTTATCACACAAATTAGATAAAATTCTGCTGTTAATTAACTAAAGGTTGAAGAGGATTACAAGAAAGTCAGCCGAGTCACATTCACCAAGGACAATGGAATTGCTCCTGTCAGACTGTTATTGTTTAGCCTCCTACATTCAATTAATCGTGCCAAGGCAAAAAAGATTGTTAGATTTCACCGTGTAACGGCAAGCCCTTGAAACCACAGAGATAAGCACCTTTTTTTTTCGGACACCAAGATAACCACTACATACGTAATATGTATATATATAAAAGTACATCAAAAAGATAAGTTGGTTTTGGTGTTTACAGGTATTGGAGGCTTTTCAGTTGAGCTAGAGAAGAAGGAATTTCCCCTGTGAGCTTATTGTCTGAAAGATCAATTGTCTCAATTCTTTGCAGGTTTCTTAGCTCAGAGGGTATTGGCCCTGATATGTTGTTGTTTGGTAGGAGCCTGTTATGTAAAGCATATCAGCCACAAAACTCAGAATCACTACATCACCCACTCAAATTATTGATCATTTCTTGAATAGGGCAAGAAAAACTCACAGAGTCTGAAGGCGAGTCAAGTTCCCAATGCTTTGCGAAATTGAGCCGGACAAACTTTGGCTTGGAGCTGATCTGCAACAACAAAATTCAACTTTTTCAGAAATCTCCAAGTGCCGGTTCAATCATGTTAAGAAATTTGTTCTAATTTTTAGGCTAGTTTTCAGAAGACACTGAAAGTAGGATTCTTACAGAATAATGACAAAGTAATCATGCGAACATGTGACCATAGCCCAGCTGCATGGATCAACTGCATTTTTATCCCAGTTAACTAAAACACCATGAGGATCAATCAAAGACTCCTTCATGTCCATCAGAGCCTTAACTGGAAAAGGACAAGGCCTTAGTTCCAAAAAATTGTATTCTTGATCACATAAAAAGAACACTATAATGATAGACCAGTGAAAGTCGAGAAAAAATTGGTACTTACCTTCTGGATTCACCCCATCAGCTGAGAGCCAAGCAGTTGCACAAGCCCAAGACCCCGAGAGAACCAGAAAACACAAAACAGCATACTCTCTCCTCAGTTCCATAGGATCAAGAATCACACGAAACCGGAAACAAGAATTTGAGATTTCAGTGATGAAGGAGCTTGGAATTCTTGGTTGCAACAGAAAGACCGTTCAACTATGTTGTATCTGAATCTATCAAAACATACATCATAATGTGATCATAGTACAATTCCTTAGGCTTGCCATACAGAAACTGCACTCTCACTCCGAACTTCTGCCAGACACAAAGGAAACAGAGGTTTTTGGTAGTAAAAGTGAACTAACGTGCCAGCCACTTGTCAGCAAAGTGAAGAAAAGAATATAAAGAAAGCAAAATTGAAATTTAACCCAATCTAGATAATATCAAAAGGTGCTGGAAAAGAAAAATTCCCTCAATCATGCATTGGCCAAGGCCAACTGAAGTGCAATAGTCTTTAAGATTTTCTACATACTTCTTTGCCAGAATTTAAAATACGAAAGTATATGAACTGCTAACTGTTAAGCACTACCACGGCCACCACAGATTAAAATCTTAATCTGATTATTCTGTGTGGGTCCCACAACCATACATGTTTACTATTTACATACAACAATATATATGCATAGTTCTTGCAGAAAGAATTTAGCAAAAAAAAAAAAAAAGTTCTTGCAGAAAGTGAGTGGGGTATTTGGAAATTGGATTTGCTTCGATTGAAGAAATGGAAGAGAACATGCGCGTTGGGATTGCTTTGATTTGCTAAGCTTCAATGAAGAATGTGGGAATCAAACATTCCCTGGTTTAAGTCTTCTGCAAAACTTGACTTATTCAAGGGAAGAACACACAAAAACATGCAAACAGGCCACAAGTGTGACACATATCAGGTACACCCGCTTTGCAGCTGTTTTATGTGAAACCAAGAATCTGGAGCCTCTTTGTGGGAATGACCTTCTATTTTTCATTTCCTGGTTTCCCTTCACTAATTTAACGACTCACTATTTATAACTGTTAATGTTCTTTATTCTTGTTTAACCAATAACATACATCTCTAATTTCACAATTACATATAAATTTCATGCATCTATCCCAACTCGTAGTCTCCTAGATATATCATTTTCACATATACTTAAAAAAAATAAGATTTTTAGAGAAAAGAAAATTAAGATAAGATACATAGTAGTGAATATATCTTAAATTCTCTAATTTTTCACTAATCTCGTCTTGATAGATAAATCTTCTCTTGCCAAAGTCAAATTTCGGATGAAATTCTTTGGATATTCTACATGGTATATATTATGCTTCAAACCATACTAACCATTGCTAATATTGTGTAAGAATACTAAATATTATTACTTCTGTTTTAAAATATAAGATTTTTTGTACTTTTTATATAAATTAAGAAAAAAAAAATAAATGATATTTTTTTATTTTATTCTTAACTAATTAAATTATTCTTTACTAACATAAAAGAAAAGTAATAAATTGTTTTTATAATTGAAGATAACTATATAAAAATAATATTTTAAATTTATAAAATACCAAATATTTTGAAAAGAAATGAATGGTCGGAATATATATCATATATTCTGAAAGGAAAACAATGTATTTGTATGAAAAAAATTTATAATATATTTTTTCGTTTAGAATTAAATATTTAATTTCCAAGATGAAATAAGTTAATAATTGGTGAGAAACCAACAGTATTGGTGAAAAGTTGTTAGTACAATATTGTAGACATTGCCTTCCTCAACTGCTACAATCATGTACGCTACACACCAAAGAAGCTAGTTGTAATTCTCCCCCTTCCGAAGAGCACCTTTTCCATATGTATCAAAACATGTTTTTCAATTTTCTCCTCTTTCCAGGCCGCCCCGCAGCGCTCCCTTGCTGGAGAGGGATATGCATACAAGCACTCATTGCAGTGAAAAGGTGAGAATCTCGAGACAGGCTCGAGATTGATGATGTAATGAATCCTCATAAGATCTTTATTAAGTGAATTATGTACCAACTTTTTCTTTTATAATTATGTGTGAGTTTGGTTTGATACCTTGCTTTAGCTTTGATGCCCCAACAACCATCTCAATTCACAAACTTTCGACCATCGATAGTCAACGGACAGTCCAACCAATCTAACCCCATAGGAAGCATAACTTTAAAAAGCAAAAGCTGCTATAGGTGATGTGTCCCCTCCACAAACACCTCCCCCAATCCCCTACCCTAAGGTAGTGGATTGTGGGTCCAATGCATCCACGGAGCTCATTAGCTGAAGAAAATATGTGCAAGATAATACAACAAAGTTAGCATTAGTATTGTTAATCTTGAGGTGAGATATCATATTCCTCACTAATAAATCTAACAGTACTTAAGTTAATTAAGATATTTTAAGTTAATAATAATTAATTAAATTTATAGTTAAAGTGGCCCTTCCTAAGATTAAGAAAGTTTTATTTTTAAAGAAAATTCTGCTATTCAATTCTTGTCATTAATAAAAAAAATAAAGAATATATTTTATTAATTCTTCTTTTTGCCCACCAATCTCAAGAAAAAATTTAAGTTTAGACACATTTATAAATTATTTTTTCACTTGAAATAACAATCATATGTATTTTAATTAATTATATTTATACATTAAATATTGATTCTTCCCGTTAAGTAATAACTTAAAGATTTAATGTGCCCTTCATAGCTTAAAAGACAAAAGGCCATATTTTGGTTAAAAACAAAATATTATTATTTTTAATCTTTAATCCTGCGTCCGCCCAAAGACATACTTGATGTGGTTTAGAACCAAATGGTCTAAGTGTAGGGTCAGTCCCTGAGACACAAAATGTAAGCAAGCAGAACAAGGCTTATATGTATGGGGTTGTACTTGAATAAAAATGCACGTGCATTGCGGACATCATCATGGGGGTTGACCTCCTTCAAACATTCTTTGCATGGATTGCTTATAATGTTGCTGAGGTTTGATCACAGCTGAGTCTGAGAGCGTAATAATTGACGACATTTTCTCTATATCTATCCGATTCTATGTGAGATAGATACCACACGTTAGAGATAAAACACAAGGAGTTTTCTATGTTAGCACATAGCTGCTTTTCCTTTGGAAATCAATGATACACTTGTAGTCCATTTCAAATGTCTTATAGAACTTTTTAAATGATTTTTTTCTCTTTATAGTCTTTTCATTAATAAAAGATATTTTTATTTAACAAAAAAGTATATTTAAATTAAATTTTATTTGAGATTCAATATAATTAGATTTTATGCTTTATTTTATAAAAAATTTATTTTTATAAAATATAAAATAAAAAGTTTTAAATTTAAATTTAATCTAAAAAGATTTATCACATTTTTACGAGCTTTTTAAAAAGTTGTTGATTATAAAAATATATGAAATTATGTTAAAATCATAAAATTGTTGGTTCAATTCTCAACTTGGCTACTGTAAAAGAACAAAATCTACGCGAAGATTTGTCTTTCAATTTTGACTAAGAAATATTTTGGGCTCACTTGTTTTGTTTTGATGGTTAAGGGGACCTTTGAAAAGGACCGACCAGCAGCTGCAACCTCTACAAACAATTTGACAAGGCAAATTGTCTGTTACCCAAGCGATGAAAAATATGTTTCTCAACACTTGAAACATGATCCAAGATATGCCCTAGGTGAAAACCCTATAAAGGAATACACCTATACAAAGATAATTGAAGTAAAAAGCATCCATTAGAGCTGATTTACTGTTTTCTTTCCTTCTCTTTTACCCTCCTATTAGGCCAAACCTAGCCAGCAAGAAGTCCAGTCAGTGGATTCTTAATTTCCTAGAGCCAAGACAAAGATGCCGGTTTGTTTTCCCGTGAACCTTAAAAAAGGTTAAAGAAAATGTTAACTCTTCTTCCGTCAAAACCTCTATGTCCCACTGGTTTATTCTATGCTCTATAATTGATTAATGGAATTTCTTTTTCAATCATTTAATTGAGTTTTTATGAACTTTCTCTCCACTCTCTTAGGGGCCTTGGAGCCGAGAAAGTAGTCAAACAAATGGGGTGGGTCAAAACGACAATAATTATCATGAAGATTATGCACTTGAACTAATTGTCCCAAATGAGTAGGAAATAATTGTCCCCTTTACTCCTTTGGTTCTATGCTTGAATTGAATAGGACCAAGAACTGCTTTCTCGAACAAGTAAATGAACTCTGTATGGTCATGTTTGGCTCTAAACCTGTTTTTTATGAAAGATAATGCATAGTAAAAATCCCAAATAGGAATAGTTGAAACACCACCCCCCCCCCCGGTCCCTCTTCACTATTCACATAAGGTAACTCTGTGTGGAGACAAAATTAGTCATTTTAGCTATACATAGGATGAGAGAAAAAATTAAGGCCAAGCTTTTTAAGGCGAGAAGGTACGTACTATAATGGTGTTTTTGAAAGGTAGTTTTACTTATTAGTATTTCTAAAAATAAAAATATTATATTAGTTATCGACATAATTTTTTTTTCAAAAGTACTTTTTTTGAGTATACAAAAGAATGACAACGTCGAGCTTTGTAGTGATCCCATAATCTCTGTTAGAAGTTGAACTGCTAATAGAATGTCCCTCGCGTTGTCCAATCTGCTACAAGAAACTTTAACCCCACCACCAAACAATTTGTACTCTGCTAGAGAATCCTTTCCACTGTTACACCCCTTTCCACTGTTACATCTGCAGTCTTGCCAAGGCTATGTTTTTTACACATGCACCCAAGGCCAAGGATGAGGAATGGCCCTCTTCATCCACCTTGGCAACGGTGCAACGCGTCCAGATCTCATGGCTCCAACGGGTGGGCCGGGTAAAGTCTTTTTATATAATTATTAAATCAGAGTGCATCTGATCTAACGGTTAAAATTGATACACTTCATCAACTAAGGACACTTTCTGCCAGCAACGGTTGGAACTACTTTAGCAAGGACATGAAAGATGTTCATCTCAAGTCACTCAGTTGTAGTACTGCTATAGGTTCATGAGGTTCTGTCGAGTTTTCTCTTCCACCATTGCCCTTCTAATGCGTGACACCATCTTGTAATTTGTCTAATATTGAATTTTTATTTTTTTATTTTAAATATTTAATTCGAGACAAAGAGACTATTATTCTTGAACAAAAATACTATTTGTGTTTGTGAAGTGAAAGATTTCAAATTCAGATTCGCCTAGCAGCATCTCTAGTATAGCAATTGCTTCATCAGTGGAAATTGGTATCTTTTCTATTCTAATGAGTAGCCCTTCAATCGGCTCTCCAGGTTACTTAAGAGTTACATATACCTAAGAACAAAGGAAGAATCTATTCCCGTTCAAATTTCAGAGGAATTTCCTCTTAAAGCTAGGATTCTTCCTCTCACAACACTACGCTTTTTTTAAGTGCACATATCATCTTTAATTTCACACGTGGGTCTTCGTACTTTTTAGCCATTAATTTAATTTTCCATTTTTTTTCTCTGGGCCGGAAAATGATTCGTTTTCAAAAATCAAATACCAGAAAAAGGAAATTGCAGCCACCCACACTATAAACAGCCCCATATTTTCATTATTTCATGGTAGCAAGACTCCAACTTTAGGTGACAATAGTTTCCACCCTGGTCCAATTATAATGATGTTTAAGCTTGAGAGGATTTGATTCTTCTTACGTAGATTCTATGATGTTGGGATCAAAACCATGTTTCTATAAGAAGAGAACAGTCTCCTTTTGAAGGCGAAGCAATTTGGCATACAATACTTGATATTTAGTGTGTTTGTCATTCGGAGTAACGTATACATACATAATGATCACGTATTCCTCTTATTATATATGGATTAGGTTCAACGGGAGGAAACCAGTTGTGCTTTTGGCGTAGTCAATCCTTTGATTGCTTTCCACCATATCATGATCATGATCACCAAGAAGTAATTTGAAGCTGTCACATTGACAAAATCGAAAGTGTACTAATTTGTTAAGTAATCTTCATCAACATATCATGATTTAACTTCTTGGAAGCACCCCATCAGAAGTGGGAAGAATCAATCAAAGGTCCCATAGCTCTTTAAAGTACAACAAGACTAGAAAACAAACAAACAATTTGTGTCGAGAAGCTATTCTACTTGCTAAATCTATATGGCTATATTCTCCATCTTATCAAAGCATGGCATCCAATTATTAGAATGGTAATCAAGATGCACAATATGCGGTACATGTTCAAGGCCTACTGAGTTAATCACAATATTAAAATTCCCATTTCCATGGATCTTGATGAATTTACAAGTTAGCTTATCCAATTTTTTACGGCAAAAGCAGCCCAGATTTCAGGCGGATTTTGCTCTTATTCACACAAGTTTCTTTTCCTTCGTAGACGCTGCTAGCTAATATCCCACCAGGATATGCTATCAGTGCAGAGAAAAGCCAAAGCCTTTCGTCAATAATTTTTTCAGTATTCAGCAAAATAAATGAGTAAATAGATTTTTCAAAATTTTTTCCGGGAAAGCTTGAAAGAAAAAGTTTTGAAGTCAAAAAGAGTTGCGCAGCAAAGATTGTTCTACTTTTCTTTCTTGGCTTCCGATTGAGATTTGGGCACGGCGTGAGCTCAAAAGAAAGGGAATGTTTAAAGGCATAGAGAATCCTTTTAGATTAAGATTGGTGGGTTTAAAAGGCATAGAGAAGATGAATCCTCCAAAGCACAATTGTGGAGGCACAGGAAGCAGCTTGCTTAGCTTTGGAAATACTTTTCAACCAGCAAAAGACGTGCCCCGGTTAGAACGCTTATCGTGAAGAGGGCGTCAGCAAATTAACCAAACCAAAGTACGAAGCACCACATACTTATCATGTTTGGATTGGTTTCATTCTGAACTAAAATACAATATAAATTTTTTACTTTTAATTTTTATTTTTTTATAAATAATTTATTTTTATAAAATTTAAAATAAAAAATATCAAATACAAATTTTATTCAATTCACTCTAGGATATAGTCATCTGAATACATATTATGGAACTTCACATGTTCAAAACCAAACCTTAGGAGGAGGGTTGCTTCCTTTTTTTGTGTGTGAAGGAGATGGGATAAAGCAGCGTTGAACTATGGCGCCACACCCCCACACCCCCCCCCACCCCGCCCCCTCAAAAAAATGCAAGTTAAAAACGTATGCAGATTTGAATAGGATGGAGGGATTTATAGTAACATAAAACGAAAACTTTTTCTTAGTGAAAGTAAAAGTGATTGCAATTTGGTCTGCCTTTCGGTAAAGTGATGGTTACATTTCGGACAGAATGGTTAGACCTTGGGCTACTTAAGCAATTATCCTTGCCTGCTTCACCTTTTACTACATGAAGAGGCAAGAGGCAAGAGTGAATCTTCAAAATTGCTTTCTTGGTCCTTGAAACGGCAACAAATGATATAAAGCAAAGTTGCGTCAAACTGAGCAAGTGAGCATGCTCTGTGAGCCAGATAAGTTTATCTTGCAAAAATTGCTTAAATATTCAAGCATGGTAACATTAAATAGAATTTAATTTTAAAATTTTTATTTTAAATATTATAAAAATTAATTTTTTAAAATAAATATAAATTTTACATTTAAAATTTTGACTTAGAATACAAAACAAAATACTATATAAATACACTTGGGTTTTGACTAAACTCAATCCGTAAACATAACAGAATTTGCTAAATCAGAGAAGAAAGCAAAATTAGACATCTGGGTTTATCTACCTATCTGACCATGGTAGCGTTCTTCTCCCTCTTCTCCCTCCTCACCCCAAAAACAAAGGGCTGAAAAGAAAAGGCTTTTTTTTTTTTTTTTGGTTTTGGAGGGGGTTATTGAAGAAAAAGTCAAGCTCCATTTGGCCAATTATCCCTACTTGTGGTACAATCAGATAGGTTTTCATCAAGACAGTGCCAATCTAGACTAGAATAACTCTGCTTAGCTGAAATTTTGATCAAAGATTATTTACTCCAATCTTAGAATTATTGTCAGATTGTTATTCAGATAACAACCAAAATGACGGGTCAGTATGTGATGAATTGTCATTTTTGGTATAGACTTAACATTTGCAGTAGGTAGGCCTTCAAAATGCATTAGTCATTCATTAACTTAAAAGAAATAAAAAATAAAATAGAAGGGAGGAATCAAAACAATGATTTTGTGATAACAACGTTTAGATGCCTTTGAAAAGAAAGGTCTCAATGTCTCATCCATACGGAAACAACAAAGATTTCACAACACTGCCTTCCATGACAAATTGGTTTCTGTTAGCTTGTGATATGCATTCACCCAATCCACAAATCACTCAAATCCATAAACAATACTACCCTTCCATCCGCATGCCTCTTCAATGACGTAGATTTTCAACTCAATCGGACCCTAGCAAGTCTAATGCAGATACACCAACTCATTACAGTACACTAAAATTTATCAATAATATACCAAAATTTGTTATTGCGCACCAAAAAAATTATCATTGTAGCCCCAAAAAAAAAAAACTAAACCAATCTTAGAGCGAGCATTCCCCCTTCCTCTCTTAATGGTAGGTAGCAAACCATCAGAGCAGCCAAATTCGACTTATTTGGATAAGATAGCACAATCAAAGATGTAACAAATCCAATCTATAGACTGCAGCAGATGCATCAAAATTTGCACCTATGAAGAAGTCCACGAGATCTGTTTTGTTCGTCCTCCTTTTAGCTCAAAATGTATACCAAACGAATTAATAAGATGGTAGGTTCCCGAAACCTCTTATATAACTCGCACTAGTATCTGTCTAACGCACCGAATCAAACACATTTCCATAACAACGATACATAAAGAGAGAACTACAAAGCAAAAATAAAACAAACAAAATGTTTCCATAACAACATTCTGAAATTGGGAATTATAGATAAAACCAGTACAAATATATTATATTAGTAGTTCAAAGGACCCAAATGTGAATCAAATGACAAAGGGAATAGTTGATTCAACCAATACAACAAAGCCACTAGCAGCTCAAAGCACACAAAGGTGAATCAGATAGACTACCAGACACAAAACAAGAAACACGCTAGCATGTGCCGAGATAGACGCACGCTTTTATTTTATCCAACTGTAATGAAATATTTAACGCAGATGAAAATAAATATGCCCCAGTGCTACTCCTTTTCTTCTTCATCTTCCTCTTTCCAGCAGCATTTTAGAATTGACCTAGGAGATCCAGAGGCCTCGGTCCGAAGGAACTTCTTGTAGATGATAGAACCACCCAATCCCAGTTCTTCATGGCTTTTTTCACCAAGACTGTAACCCTTCAACTCCAAAGAGCAAATTTGCTCGAGTGACTTGCAAGTAACATCAGAATACACTGCTACAGAGAACTCGCTGGGCTGGAAACACGCCAGTACCCTTTCAATCATCAGGCCCAGATTCATAGCTTTTAGATCATACCCAGCAGCTTCAAAGCTAGCATAACTAAAACCATCTTCTGGTGTAACATGAATGGTGGAAATGGCAGCATCCTCAATGGAGTTCATGGAATAGCCACAGGGATCAAACTCAAAATCACATATATCAGAATCTGGGAGTATCCTCCGTATGCCAGACAGAGTGGTCATCAGAGCAGCTGTGCTTGATTCACTTTTGTAAAAGACAGAGGCCATTTCCCTGTCCAAACCAGTCATACACATTTCCAGTGTGTAAGTTGGATCAGAGGACTGCTCAGATCCAGCAGAAGCAGAGTAAACATGCCATTTCTGAGGCTGATCAGGACTGCCCATAATGAAGGCTTTACTTCCCAGACCAAGCTTTCCAAAATAATTATCAAGAAGCTTAACTTCTTCAGAGAAGCTACGATGAGGAAATGATTGAGCCCCAGGGAAGATGAAGCTTCCTCGGGTGTATTTCACAGTCCGTACACTCAGTGAAAGGGAATCAGCCAATTTCAGGATGGCAGGGATCGAGAGAAGTAACTTAGTTGTCCCGCATGTCTTGATGATAATCTTGTAAGGGTAAACAAAGAGGCTCGACTCAGAAAGGACATATGAGTCGAGATATTTGTTGGACAATGAAGCAACAATTGTGCACTCAGCTGGTTCAAGAATCTCATCTAACTGTGACTTGTTAAGAGCTCGAAGACCCTTACCCTCGGGGTCAGTAAAGAAGCTTGACTCAAAAAATGAAATCTCAAGCCTCTTCTCATAACCTTCAAAGCCGATGGCAGATACCGGCACTGCCATTTTTCACTCACGAAGTAATCACAGCCACAAGAAGAGTAGACAGGAAAGAGGAGAAAGATTGAAGAAAAGGAGTGAGGGGACTGAAAACTAAAAACTAAACTAGAAACTATTATCACGTCAAGAGACGTGAGATGAGGAAACAAATGTAGCAATATCAGGATGGCTTGCGAGCGCACTGCACGAGGGAGAAAAACAGAAGACATGATGTCAATTCTTATTAGGATCAAAATCTAATACCAAATAGAATATCAATGGACTATTCGAGTCAAAACTATAAATGTGTCAACCATAAACTTACGTTGGAGTATGCAGCAGATCTGAACTTCTTGATTCCACCGTTTGGTCGAATGTCTTCAATGCTGTATCCAAGAGGGGCTTCGTAGAATAAGGATTTACTACTACTAGACTTCTTCTTCCCACCTTTAGACTCCATTAGATCATTCACTCTTTTCTGTCCAATCACAGGAGTCATGGTCAGGCTCAATATATCATATTGTCAACATATTAATAAATGCTACAAATGAAAACAATTTATCAAACCCGCATAGTAATAAATCCCATCTGAGGGATAAATTACAGCTAAAACACGCTGAATTAGAAAAAAATATGGCAAACCCAATTAAAAAAAGGCATTCACCAAATAGATACCAAAACTAATAACACAAAACGCATCAAAAAAGAATGGCATATGGAGTTCTATAAGAGAATAAGATGCAAACAAACATAGAGGTTAATTCATTGTTAAAAATCATTAGTTCCACTAGAAAGATTGCATCACAAATTTCATTTTGGCATGGACCCCGCCTTAGAAAATGGATGGCCTGTGATCATAGTGACCAAAAAGGATAGAGGACAACCCAAACAAGAGCACATAGAAATCCAAAAATCCCCATGTGTCAAGCTGTTAATTTTGATAATATGCGTGTAATACTGATAGGTTGAGAATGAGAAAGTCGATAAAGTAGATATCACACGCAATAAATATAAATGAGAGCAGCCATAAACGAGGACAAACCCAAAGGACAAGAAATCGGACTGATCAACGAACACAATGTAAAATGAATTGAGACAACAAATAAGCAGGACGAAAGAGCACTAAGATCTAGCCACAGAGAATCAAGAACAGGATCAAAATTCATCAAATCCAGCAAACAATATAAATGAGCATAAATTAGAAAAAAATAATCTTCTGTGTGCAAAAAGATCGGAACGCTACATAATTTATTGCAAATGCAAGGTAGATTGAACACAAAAATAAGAACAATGAATACAAAGAACATAAAACTTTGCAGCTGATTACATATGTCACAAATGAAACAGAAAGATCCTAACTTTATCATGATAAATCTGCAAATTTACCAACCAAAGGGATAAATAAGGAAAAACCCTCAGTTACATTGCAGAACACGCCAACAACCAGAAAAAACCAGGTACACAAACAGGAGAGAACAAATCGAAAATTCAGACTTCGGTTACATGCAAGCCACATCTACATAGAAAAATATCGCCATAGAAAGAATTGATACTTACAATATTTCTGTTCGATAAAGTTCAATAAAATCCAATAACCTTCACGCGATTTCAATCCCAATTGATGTTAATATATGAAACCTGGAAACGAAATCAACAAACAGAAAAAAGAATTACTACAAAAGAACTTGAAATGCACTGACATATATGAGAAAAACAATCAGAACAAGCAAAGATTCCGCAGGAATTCGGGACACGCTTACAGAATGATAGGAAACCCTAAAGAATTCGTGAAGAGGCAGAGCGGTCACGGCTTTGCTAACTAAAACTTGCGTATTTTTGATGAACAGATTCACAGCTCCGATGTCGGGTTCACGATTGACCTGAGCAGGTGACCATTTATAGTGCGCCCCAAGAACGTTTGAACGGCCCTTGCTTTCTTGGAAGTTTCTCTTTGAAATGACATAATTGCCCTTTGATAGAAATTCAATTTTCCTTTTTTTTTATTGCTAGGAAACATTTGCCGTTAGGCCCGTAACTACCGCCATGCACCTCTTTCCATCCAAACAAGAGGCCTATAGACAAAGTAGCAGCAATCCTTGTAGGCCAGGAATTCATTTCACCAAAAAAGAAAAGCCTTTGACATCGCAAGGACAACTATTTATCACTTTTGTATTTGGGGATTTGGTGGCACCGTATCATTTATTCCCTATTTGCTATTTTTTTAAGATTTTTTTGAATGGACAAAAGAGAAAGAGATATATTTTCAAAATAAATTGAAAACTATTTTTTTCTTTTATGAACTACTGAAGAAAAAGTTTAGAATAATATGACACTATTTTGCGCATTTCTCTAGCTTTCTTCATCCTTTTAAAGATAAAAGGTGGGTAGATTTAGATTGAATTTTTTTTAGTTAAATTGTATTGTGAATCATAAAAATATTTATTTGTGAAAACACTGTAGGATTCACAGTAAAAACTAAAAATTTTTTAAAAAATCAATCTAAATACAGTCGCGTATTATCAATTCTTAATCCTATTATATTCTCTCTTTTTTTCTTCTTTTTTTTTCCTTTGCTAAGGCCTATTAAGTTCATTTAATATGGGGTCTATTAGTAGTTACTATAACGATCCACTTTTAGCGTTCTTTTCCTTTTTTAAGAAAAAATTAGTTTCATATATTATCAATTGTTTTTTATTTATTTTGTTATTCATATTGTAAACATTAAGCAAGTTGGTCCAAACGAAACAGTCATGAAATATACGTTTTTAAATCACTTTTATTTATTAATATAGCTAACATAAAAATATTTTGAATTAGTTTTTTTAGCGATTTTGTAGAAATTGGAGATATATAAACGTTTTAGTTTTCTTTGGCAAAGCCTATTGAACAAATGTATTTTCTTTAGATGGAGAAGTTTTCTAAGGGGAAAACAGGAAATAAATTTATTGCATATCAGATGTAAAATAATAGAAATAATATTAGGATCTCCTCAACCCAAATATGGAGAGGAAGAAAGGTTATAATTTTTTTTAATGCTTTTAGAAGAAAATATGACCATATTTATTATAATGTGCATATATAGTATCCTATATATATTTTACCAAAACAATATGCTCCTTTTGTTTCAAAATATAAGAACTTTTATTACTTTTCACATAGATTAAGGAATGAGAAAGTAAAAAATAATTTTTATATTTTATTATTGACTAATTTAATTATTCTCTATAACATGAGAGAAAATAGCTAGATTATTTTTATAATTGAAGGAAACTATAAATATACAATCTCTAAACTTTGAAAAAAAGCTAAATATTTTGAGAAGAATAAAAGGTCTAAAAAATTCTATATTTTAAAATAGAGGAAGTACATAAAAAGAAAAAAAAGATCAGTATTTTTTTACCCCTATAACACCAAATCATATTAGAAAAAGAAAAAGCAAAAAAATTTAGAAATTATTAAACACCGGATGATTTTACTAATATAAGATAATTTTTTATAATTTTAAATTTTCATAATTTTTTACAATAAGTTATATTATTATTTTTTAAAATAGAAAACAGAAAAACAAAAAATAGAAAACAGGAAAAAAAATGTGGCACCCAGCAGGACACCACTCACCAAAGGGGCGGGCGCCAAGCCTTTTACTTCTTTTTTTTTTGTTTTGTTTTTTTGTTTTTAAAAATAATAATTAATTATTTTTAATAAATATTATTTATAATTTTTAATTTTAAAATTTGTAGTTATTATTTATAAATCTTCATTATAATTTAGAATTATATTTCACTTACACTCTTTTTAAATCAGTTAAAAATTTAATTAAAATTTTAAAAATAAAATAAGTGTAGAATTCAGAGTTTTATGAAATATTTGAAAAAGAGTCAATATTATATAAAAATTTAATGAAAATTTTAATACAATTTTATGTTTAACATTTTTGAAAATTTAATAGTACACTTTTAGCCAATGGCCAAAATTTTCATACTATCTTTCCTTTATTTGTTTATTCACTTTAAAAACCACAATTTGATATCTTATCATATCTAGAAAATTTTCTCCTTCCTTAATGGATAAGAGATGAGGACTGCATGACTTGTTGAGTCCCTTTTTCTTTCTTTTCTGGGAAATTTTTTTGATGGCAAACTTTTTTTCTTTCTTTTCTCTGTATAGATGAAAATACTTATTGACACATACCTCATTTAATAGTTGTAATTCTCTCCAAAATGATAGTCATCATAATAAGAAGAAGAAGAAGAAGAAGCATTTGAGGTTGTAATAATGGGAAGAGTCCGTCTCAAAAGCAAAAGGCAAAGAGACAAAAATCAGATTCCTATGGTCACACATGTGTTGAATGGTCTTTTGTTTCTCTCTCTCTCTCTCTCTCTCTCTCTCTCTCTCTGCCATTTCTGCTCAAGTATGTGATGATGATGATGATAAGATGCTCTGTCCAAAGTTTGGTGCGGGAAGAAATTCGCCATTTCGAAGGCCCAGTTGTTGCTGACACGCTTCTGACTGTGCATGTATATATATATATATATATATATATATATACCGCACAGACATGTATATCTTGTCTGTTTCTAATCAGTTTTGTCCAGAAGATTTCCATCCATTTTTTGAATTTTTAAAGTTGTGAGTGAATTATTATTTTAATTCTTAATTTATTTAAAAATATACAATATTATGAATTTTACGAAATATTTCACTTGATGAACAACAATGGATGGAAGGGGTGAATTTGACGAGCAGAATATGAGCTCAGGGTCTCTTCTATCAGTTTATTCCAGTTGTGTGGGGATTACTTCAAGCCATTCAATTTGCACCTTTCACACGGGGAGGAGGTTGTTCGTATTCTTTAAAATATATTATGATATAATTTAATTTTGATATTTTTATTTTTAAATTTTATAAAATTTAAATTACTCATAAAATAAGATATAAATCTTATGTGTAAATTTTTTTAAAAAATTTTAAAATGAAATAATATTCAGATATATTTTTAAATCTCAAACTAGTAAACTCAAAAATAATACAGAACTTATTCTATGTTAAAACATTACACTGTTCATCCATAAATGGATATTTATTTTTTTATTTATTTTATATAAAAAGTAAGTATTTTTTAATTTTGAACCAAACTCTACTAATCCAAAGAAAATTGTAGGTTAGTTTCACCTAATGTTCACTAATAACAAAACAAAACAAGACTACTTGGAGAATAATTAAAAGCATAACCTTAGGCGGCGAGTGAGTTGAAGATTTTGTCCCCACAGATTGGGTCCCCACGTTGCGTGCTTCATTTCTAGCGAAGAAAAAGATTCGTCTCTCCCGTTCATTGTATCAAGGATTTGCTTGCTCCACTAAGCTTTCTTCCTGCCAAACCATATATTCATTTTTTTTTTTGTCGATGAATTATTATAATTGAACAATTGAGTATCTGATCTTATTGTTTAAGTAATTCTAGTTTTAGAATGTTTTTTTTTTTTGAGACATAAGTTATGTGTATGTAGGAGTTGCTAAATATAACCTTCCTTTTTCTGAATGTGCTTTCTTAGTATCTTTTTCTTTTTTGCCTTTTACAACAGGCCCAAAAACTTTTATGGCCGTTGCAAGCCTATCTTGAAACATTTCGAGAGGTGCGTGCTACTTCCATAAAAGTTTTTGGGTGCACACAATGGCCCAGAAAAGGGACTATTTATATATAAAGTTTTGGAGTTGATTATACACAATCAAAGAATTAATTATTTTAACTCTTTTCGCTCTATCTATTTTTTTTTTTTGAAATTCTGAGCAAGTTTTGCCACCTTGGGCTAAACTTATGGTTGAATTCTGCTCTCTTGGGCAAAATTCGTGGAAGAGTTTTACTCAGAGTAGAACTCATGTAGTAGAGATAAAAGATATGGGATAAAGAGAGAAAAAAGTTAAAAAATATTTAATTTTTAAATTATATATAATAATGGTGAAAAAAGAAAAGAAAAGAAAAGAAAAGAAAAGAAAAGAAAAGAAAACAAGAGAAATGGTGGGTACAACTATAAAAAATAGAAGTTAAAATTAACAATGGACTTAAAATTAAGGGCAGTTTCCTAGCTGCTTCTTTAGCTTTGGCAATGATCAATTTTCAAATTCGCCACTTGCGACTAATTTTTGTTGTATATATATTTCATGTACGGTTAGAAGATATATTCGTAATATTTTTTTAATACATTAAAAGAGAATTTGTGAATTAAATTTAAGATATATTATCTAATAAAGATTTAGCGAGATTTAAACTTATTCATTAATGCTTTGATGGAGTTATGATGAACAACTTGGGCTTAATTTTAGCGACAAAAGAAATGTTCCAACAAATTAGATTCTCTTGGTTAGAATAACTACAGCAGCGTGTAATTAGGCCTATTCTTCTGTTAAAAAAAAAAAGGTCTTTTAATCAAATGAATTACCAAATTGTCACTCACGGCATATTGTTTAGAACGCATAAAATAATGTCAATAATCCAACTAAATTAGGATGAATTTGCCTATGTTTGAAATCAAATTAAGAGAACATAGAATCTTTTAGGCATCTATTCTATTTTTATCTGTCTCGTCCAAAAGTATTGAGAAGAAAGCGGGTTAGATCACGGATGACAATAGCTGCCCAATATTCCATAAAAAGCTCAAGTCCTTGTTTGGGAACTTGAATATCAAGAGAAATATAAATAATTTTATTTTTATATTTTTTAAAATAAAAAAATTAAATTAAAACTAAATCCAAATACGTGTGCAATACGAATGGGCGGGAGTCGTGCACATAGCTTATGTGTCTTGTTAAAATTTATGAATATAATAAGAGAATGGGAGACAATATGATCACTATTTAAAATTCATACCTAAATATTCCACAATGTTAAAGCATATATAATAATTCATTCCTATTTCCACATAGATTAACAGAGTAGTGAACCAAACAGGTCCTTAATCTTCTGGTCTGATCTGTTTCTGTGCTGATGGACTTTCTTGGGTGGTGGAAAAGTATTTTTTAGGAATAGGCCTTGATTAGGCAGCATATTAAAGAGGAAGTTGGTATAATGATAATTTTTTGCTCATTTTGGTTTGACAATGAGCATCCTTTAAGTCTATTCGCCATTCTTATATGACAGCTATTCTTGGGCCCAATGGATAGACTTTGCCTTCTAGTAGGCAGTGAAATGGGTGGAGTCTATAAAGTGTTTTTTTTTTTTTTTTGGCCAAGTGTTTATTCTTCAAATAGATTCTCTATCTAATTCCATTCAAATTCAAGTCGGTCATTCCTTCTATAAGAATGGTTAGAAAACTGGCCGTCGCTATATCAGTCTATCGGATTTTGTATGAGGGAATCAAAGATTGTTTGGCCATGGTTCTAGTGATGTTGCTGCTGTCATTAGTCTATACATGTCCCAAAATGATTAAAGAGTCTATGGATTAACAATGGGAGAAGACCAAATACATATCCAAATTGGCTCATTGCTCGTAACTAAGGTCTTTCCCACCTCATTCTTTCAAGTTTTGTACTTCCTCCATTTAAGAAGATAAAGACTTTTTGAGTATATTAAAGAAGAAGAAAATAATAATTATTTTTCTTATTATTATGAATATAAGTGTTGATAATGTAGAATTAAAACAAAAATATCATTCAATATATTTAGAGAATAACAATATAAAACTAAGAAAAAGAGAAGATAAAATATAGAGAGAAATAGAACTCAATAATAAAGACTAATATGTATATCTTATTAATGTTACATATAACTCTCTATATAGGCTCATAATATAAGAGTTTATGAAAATTCAAAATCTAATAGGAAAAGTAAATCAAATCTCATTAGGAGTCATATTTTAGGAGTTTAGTTCTCTTTAAAAAATTGACTAATATGAACATTCACATATTATTTCATAACACTACCCCTATGTTCGTACCATAAAGAATATGACTCGTTAAAATCTTACTAGATAAAAACCCAGTGGGAAAAAATTCTAATAAAGGAAAAATAGTACATTATTCTTTATGTCATTATTACTCCCCCTTATAAGAAAATCTTTTGAGATTTCTTAACCGATGTTTTCCAACCAAATATTGTTTTTGGTAAGGTATTAGTGAAAAGATTTGTCAAATAATCAAATGATCAAATTCATTGCACATCTTTTTTTGAGCTCGTGAGTAAAAATATACTTTATCGTATCTACTTAGATATATTCCAAACTTTATTATAATCCAAGAGTACAGTTGGAATTCCTTCTTAGAGAATATATATTAATCTCGAATACATTAATCATGATCACATATATTCTCAACCAACATCATGAATTTCTATTTATTCAACATGAGTTAAAGATATGACTGTTATAATCAACACTTGCATGGTTTATTTGGATCATATAGATAACTTATACCTTGAATATCCATCTCAATAGGAGTTAGATTTTCTCAATATTTGAGATAAACTATCTCAAGAAGATATCAAAAAGTAAGCTTAATGCAATCTCAAAATTCATTAGGTAGAGAAGAACTAGAATAGATATATACTTACATGGTACTTCATGACCAAAAAGTTTTTCAATATTCTTTGATAGATACAAAAGATCTCATGTGTAATAACTCAATGACCATTAATGTGTTATGTCCATGTGATACATCTTCAAGATGTTCAATTAAAACAAAATATTAATTTTTCAAAACTTTGATCACAATACTTGCTATTTTATATTTTTCAGGAAAAAAATCTTGATCATCAAATCATTTTCTCTTTTGAAGATTTTATTTTCAAAATCAAGAGATCAATCACGCTTCAGGCGTGCATCAAAGTTATATGGCTATAGAATTTATATATTTGTCCTGTTGAGATATCTATCCAAATAAGAATATCTATACCTATAATATCATATTAACTAACTCTACAGAAGTCAGTCAAATAATCAATTTGTAATTTTTATAAATAAATAATATTTTAAACTTCCAATTTATTAATGCTAGTACATAGATCAAGATAATGAAAGTTATAAATGATATCTTCTTTTAATTGATGATTTTTTTTTCTAATGTAGAAAATACTATGTCAATCAATATATTGTACAATAAAGATATCTTCTGATAAAGAAATACATATAGCGAGTATAATTATGTATAGAATTTCTACATATATGGACATACTCGATCATTCTTTCAATAAAAATTCACTAAGACAATCTCATTATGTTCTACATGAACAATTATATGCTTCAAGCATATCGAGTCCATCAGGGACTTCAAATATAAATACCATTACCAAATGATAACAAAGATAAACACATATTAAGTGTTATCATGCATTATTATATCTACCACTAGAAATATATTTCTTCGTTATCAGCGCCAAATCTTATGAAGAATCATACGCCATAACTCATGACAAATATTCACTTTTGTAGTTCGTATTTTATAAGTAAATATTAATTGTTATCTCTTTGGGATTACACTTTAGGTGTATAATTTCTGTTGGAAATACATATACACTTCAAGTATACTTGTGAATAATTTAAATTTTTCATATTTCTCATGCGAACTTTATCATTTCGAGTCTGCAGACCTTGATTTGGAAATCCTCATTCTGAATCAATATATTATGCGCATTAATATTTTTAACGTCATATACTTGTGCAATTCCAGTATTTTCCAATCATATTGAGATCTCATAATTGTCAAAGTTTTCAGGTATCTGAATTTCTTCTAGAAATAATATATCAATGATATTTGGGAAAAAAAGAATTTAAATCTCCTCGACTTAACATATATGACCATCTTAAGTCTTTGCTCCAGTGGGGAGTTTGTATCCTTGGAACCAATTTATCTACTACGTTTTAATTGTGTCTTAAATTTATTTATAGTGGTAAATTATTCTTTAGGCACATCAAATGTAATAGGAGCATTCTTTACCGGATATTGGTCAGTTAATATACCTGACTATATAAATTATTCTTTGAATTTTTGGTTCAAGGTATCTTCTTTGATGATCAAAATAGAAGATCAAGATGAGACACAAACTAATATTTTTATCCGGGCTCATGTTTTCTCATCTTTATATTAGGGAAAAATATTTAAAATTAACATAATACGAATTTCTCCCTTGAGATTCCATCCCAACATATTTGATAATCTCTTTAAGAACCAATCTCATTACCTTTGTGGTGGAGCAACATACATAGTGCATTACTAAATTTAGGATGAAAAATATTCAGTTTCTGACCATAGACCAACTACTATGAAGAGAATCAAAATGTGTTGGCAAAATACAAAATAAGTGCTAATATATCACAATCATGAACATTCGACAAGGTGTTCAATATTTATCTTAATACAAGCAGTATTATTAGGACAAATTATATCTTTGGGAGAATGTTAAAACATGATCTTATTATCAATAAATTGTGCAAACTACAAGTTACAATAATAATAATATATATACGACTATTTGTTGATGTATCAACTAATAATTTCTCAAAATTCATCCCAAATAACATATTCAACCCAAATAATACTAGTAACTTTTAAATAAAACAAGAAGCACATCTAAATTCGTCATATTAGAAAAATTTCGGTTCCATAATAAATTCATAATCATTCTTCGTATTTTAATGATTCGAGATGATTCAACTGGTCATGCCAACTAATAAATTTTTCATCAGTAAACTTCAAGTTTACTCAATATTGCATCTCAATTTCATAATTCTATGTAATATAAACCAAGAGAGGTAAATGGTTGTATTTATAATTGACATATATTTTATGTCATAATGGTAATAAATATACCTCAGAAGTTCATTCATCCTATGTCTTGATATACTGATAATATAATCAAAAATTTTATGAGACTATATAGAGAATGATGTATTATAATAATTGACCATTAGGTGAAGATCTAGTAGCTCTTCTGGAGTTTTTAATCAATTAACTCTTCTAAAGTTATTGATCAACTGGTTTTTTAGGAACCTTGCACTACTATTTATACTTTGGACATATATTTTAAATTTTATCTAAATAAACAATAAATATTGTTTAGATAAATTGTATCTTTACCATTCTTGGTCTAAAATAAACTAAAATGATATATAAATACTAGAATATAAAGTTATAGTATTAAAACTTTTCAATAATAATCACAAAATGATAAAATAGAAAAGTAGCAATTCGATAATTCAAAATTTTGATTGACATTCAAAATGCTAAAAACTCTTTCTGGATATTCAAAAGAATTAGCTACATTCACATCTACCATATCAATATTATCGACACAAGTATCATTACTATCAGTAGGATAATTTAAGGAAGTAAAAAAATATCAATAATTAATAGAGATTCATAACATACTTACATATTATATGTACGTGATAAATTTTCATATTGCATCAATAAAATGTTAGAATTATTACTTTCCCTTTTTCCTTCTCATTATTTTCTCACTTCTGGTAAGTATCTATTCAATGGGAATTTAATAAGTCATTTTTACAACATAATAACAAAGTATATGTCTACTAGTCGCAACTAAAATCTCTTTCATAAATATATTATAAGTTCAAATGACATTCACTTTAGGGAATGACATAAAATCAACTGGTTGGACGTCAAAATATTTTATCCAGGACTCATTTAATCTCAGAAGATATAAATTCAAAATACTTCTGAAAAACTTCTTCGAGCATGTTAGAGATATGAGAAAGGAAAATTCTTTTATTCATCACATTACTAGTAATATTTTTCCTTATAACTTTAAGTAATAAGAAATTTTAAATGCGATAAAATTTTACATACTGATAGACATAAAATCTTTTAGGCACACTTAAAACAAATCATCATTAGCATTTATATAACAATCATCTTCTGGTGATTGTATATTTTATTTAAAATTTATTAGTAATCAAGTTGTTTTGATACTTTGTATTTTTTAAATGGTGTCTTTAGGACACACAATATCCAAATGCATATTTTCTGATCTCCATGATTATATTTATATTTTTTATTTTCTAATCTCCATATTTGTGTCTATGTCCATGACTTTGACCATGACTACGATCTTTTCCAGAGCCATAACCATTGATTCTAATGCATTAACTTATAAATTTAAAGTAAATTGTGAGTGTATACAATCATACCGTACTTTTAATAGAATAATTATCTTATGACCTTATATATAGGCTCATAATATAAGAGTTTGTGAAAACTCAAAATCTAATAGGGAAAAGAAATCAAATTTGATTAGGAGTCATATTTTGAGAGTTTAGTTTTCTTCAGGAAATTGACTAATATGAACATCCACATATTATTTCATAACACTTATTATATTATTGATTAATTTTACTAATATAATAGAGAATCAAAAAATTATATTTATAGTAAGAGTAATGTTAAAAAAATAATTTTTAAAATTTGAAAATATCAAATGTTTTGAAAAGATAGTAAAAGGTCAAATGGGCTTATATTTTGAAAGAGAGAGAGAGAGATTTGGTTTTGTTGGTTTGAGGTTGTTTTACCTCTTTACTCCCCCCCCCCCTTTCAAAATATAAGGTTTTTAAGCCTTTTTGTATAATTTAATGAAGAATGTAAGGTGTATTTTTTATTATATTCTAACTAATTTTACTAATATAATAAAAAATAAGAGAATTATATTTATAGTTAGGGTTACTTTAAAGAAATGCTCTTTAAAATTCACTAAATGTGAAACATTTTAAAAATATAAAAAATGACTAAAATGCTTTATATTTTAAAATGGAGGCGTGTTATTGTATGTTTTTTTTTATTTTTGCATCTTTGGTTATAAAATCTTCATTTACTAAATAGAAGAAAAAATAAAAGAAATAGGACCTAACAGAAATTCTACATTAGATAAATTAGGAATTAAATATTTACATTTTTTTGAGAGGTTCAAATTTGAATGTTCTTTTTTAAAAAATAATTATATATTTTATTTAAAATTTTACTAATAACTTTTTTAATTTAAGAAAATTAAATTTCACTAATACAATGAGTCCACAATTAACATTTTTTACTCTCTTAATTTTTCCAAACATATGAGTTCCACTATTAATTTTTTTATTAATAAGAATAGTGTAGTAATTCAATTATAATAAAACTACTACACCCTTTAATTTTTGACCAAGTCAAATTAAGTTATTCAAATACAGAAAGAGGGAGTATTATTAAGTACCTTCGAGATGAGGACATAATACAGTAAATGGGTAATTATATTGTATAATTGGATAAAGTTTAGTTTTGAAATTTTTGTCTTTAATTTCGTAAAAGTTAAATTATTTGTGAGATAAGATATGAATCATATATTTAAAATTTTAAGTTCATGTTCAAAATCGAACGTCTAAGTAAACTCATAATAAAATTAGCCCAACAGGATAAATTTGGAAAACAGGCAGACAGGCGGGGTGAAGAAGGCTTTAATAAGGCTCCAATATGGAGAGCCCAGTTTCCAGAAGCCCATAGTAGTTGTCCAATTCAGTCTCTAGAGGGAGTCTATATCCACACTAGGAGGTTCTTTTGCATTCCGTAATAAAAGCCAGTTTGGGTTGGATGCGTCGACCCAGAATCGTAGTTTTTTTTTTTTTTTAAATTCTTTGAATCAAAATTTGCTTTGATCAGATATGATAGTAAACGTTTTTGAAGCCACAGAACAGAAATTTGACATTTTTTGAGGGATCTATTTGTAATTGGTGCATTTAAAATCTGAATGGTGTCACCACAGTAACTTTCTATTTAAATATATTCTCGATGAAAATTTATTCTTTTTCCTTTGTATTTTTTAACAATTACAACCCCTTTTACGTATTAACTTCTCTAATTATTCAAATTAGAAAAAGAAAAAGAGAAAGGACTGATGCCTACGGCGTTCAAGTTTGAGCTTTTGTACAAGGAAAATACTTTTTTGAGCAAATTTGAGCCAATTAATCGGAGCAAAAGTTTTCGGAAAAAAAAAAGGAGAAAAAGGAAACAAAATTGTTCAAAAAAAGTAAAATGACTTTTGGCCCCTATTTGTATAGGTACTAGCATCGCCATTTGACCATGTTATACCTCTTTTGTTTTAATTAAGGATGGACTTAGACAGAGTTTGCTTCCAAAATCAAATTTAAAATTTTAAGTGTGAAATCTACATATTATCTCACAAATAATTTAATTTTTATGAAACTAAAAAAAAAATCTCAAAATTAAAAGCTTATCTAATCATACCCTAATGGAAGTAACTTACTTTAACAAGTGCAGTTCTCTGTACAATTAGAAGATTGTCATGGACTTTAGTCTCATACGCCTAGTGAATTTAACAAGTCTTATAATTAGTTTAGTTCAAGGACTCACAAATCTTTTACTTGAAGGATATATTTGTGTTTGCCTTATTCTCATTCGTTTTGTTGGGAAGAGGATGGCAGAGAAAGAATATAGGAGCGAGCAAAATTATTTTATTTACCCTTTTGGTTCATCTTTCTCCTACTTAATTAATTTTAAAAATAAAAAACGAGGTCAATTATGCCATTGACATAATTCATCTTTTTCAAAACATTTTTCTCTCTCTTTATGTATTGAGTTTTAGTTTGAAAATTACAAAAGTGTATTAGTTATGAAAGGAAAAGTGAGGCTCAGATTAAAAATTTTTTTATTTGAAAATAAATTCAAACACACTCTTAAGTGGTCCAATTGTAACATTCGCTTTTACATTTACTTTCCCTGCAAATTCAATCCCAAATTTACTAAAAACAGACCAGGAAAACTATTATCAAAATAAAAATAATTCTTAAAATAAAAAATCAAGAAAACTATTTTAATCCATAGACGAAGCAAGAATATTTTCTTTAGGAAAACTGAAGTAGATGCAGGAGATACATATAGAGAAAGAGAAGGAGGAACAAAAGAATTTTGATCTAAAATACTTGCATACCACAATAACATTTCACAATTTGTATAATTTTAAGCCATTTCAATTAATGCCTTTCTCCCTATGTAGATAAAGAGTTCGATAACAATTTACGTACGAGTTCAAAAATGTGATTGCCACACAAATATTTGGCTTGTTGTTGCATCACTTTTTGGTCATTTTTAGTGTCCTACCAGTAGCTGTGAAGGAGGTATTCTGCATGCAGATGCATGGAACGATCAATTGAGAGTTTGAAGAAAGAAGAAAATGTGGACGCCTTTCGTGTGATTTTGGGTACGTACTGTTTGACTATCCGTTGTAAAATTTTAGAGTTGTTGTCTCTTCGGGTTGCAATTAGAATTTAAATTTTTTGTTAGGATTAATGTTACTTAATATAGTTGTATATTTCGGAAAATGTCATTTATCATTTACTTTTTTTGTTGAGTTAATTCATCAATCCATGTGAAATTCCTATTTGACGCATTTGAAAGTTTAGGTATTTAATTCACCCACATGGACTCCACCTGAGTGGTAAGGAGGATTAATACTAACCATTATTTTCATTTATATTTTGAAGTGGTAATTAACATATTCATAATATTACATGAATTTATATCAAACGCAGAATTGAATAATTTATTACTTCCTACGAATAGAAATTGACCCATTTTCTCACTTCCATGTCAGCTCAAATAGCAGTAACTGCGATCATAACTTGCCAATTTTACCCATTTGTTTCTCAAATAAGCAGCTCAAATAGCAAAGCTGCCTAAACCCTTCTAAAACCATCTTTCCCGAGTTGTCCTCTGGGAAAATGGCAAGCTCTTGGAAAACGCTCTGATTGAGATTCTAAAGAGATTACCGGTGAAATCTTTAGTCCCATTTCGTGGCGTTTTGAAATCTTGGTTTTCTTTGCTGAGAAGCCCTAATTTCGTCACTTTGCATCTCAAGTTCAGCCTTGCTAGAAATGTTAAACATGTACTTATTATTTATGACGAAGAGGAAGAGGGTGAATAGGTTCTGTCATCCGTTCCAAAGATGAATTCCTTAGAACTGTGCCCCATAATTTATATTTCCGTGGTCTCAATTCTCGCGGTGAACCTCTTCAGCTCATCGGCTACTGCAATGGGAGTGGGATTTGGGTTTGATCCCGCAAGTAATGATTATAAGGTTGTAAGGATTACCCAGATTGATCAATGTACTGATTACAATGAAAATACACCACGCACAGTTGAAAAATATGATCATCATAGTGGTGCTTAGAGGGAGTTAAATGTCATCGTGCCCAGGATAGTGTCTTATTACGAAGGTTTCAATTTGTTCTTTAACGACAGAATCCACTGGTGCTCATGGGATAGAGGTTGCAATTGGATCCTTGCTTTGAATATCAGCACTAAGGCATTCCACAAGTTTTGATTTCCTCAAGCTTATGGAAGAGTTTGTGACGGGAGGCCACACTGACCAAGTCTTACAGTATTACAAGATACCCTAAGTTTAATTTTGCATGAGAGATACACCTATAAATATATAGATACGAATGAACACTCCATTGAGATCTGGGTAATGAATGAATATGGCGTTGCATATCATAGTCAAAACAACACACCGTGGGACCTTCCCGGGGAACTCAAAATGTGATATATGATCTTCGTAATGGTGCTTGGAGGGAATTAGATGTCATCTTGCCTAGGATAGTGTCTTATAACAAAGATTTCAATTTGTTCTTTAACGACAGAATCTACTGGTGTTCATGAGAGAGAGGTTGCAAATGGATCCTTGCTTTAAATATCAGCACTGAGGTATTCCACAAGTTTAGATTTTCTCAAGCTTATGGAAGAATTGGTGATGGGGCTCATGCTGAGCAAGTCTTGCAGTAATACAAAATCCATAAGTTTAATCTTGTACTAGAGATACGCCTATAAATATACAAATACAAATAAACACTTCATTGAGATATGAGTGATGAATGAATATAAATTTGTAGAATCTTCGTTGAAACAACATACCACTTTTTCGGGGAATTCATATCCAATGTATGATATTTGTAATGGTGCTTGGAGGGAATTAGATGTCATCCACTCATCCTGTCCAGGATTGTGTGTTATTACGAAGGTTTCAATTTTTTTTAATGACAAAATCCACTGGTGCTCATGAGAGAGATGTTGCAAATGGGTCCTTGCTTTGAATATCAGCAGTGATGTATTCTACAAGTTTTGATTTTCTCAAGCTTATGGAAGAGTTAGCGACGGGGACCCATACTGGCCAAGTTTTACAGTCATACAAGATACTCTAAGTTTAATTTTGTATGAGAGATGCACCTATAAATATATGGATACCAATGAACATTTCATTGAGATATGGGTGATGAATGAATATGATGTTGTAGAATTTTGGTCGAAACAACACATCATAGGTCCTTTTTGGAGAATTCATCGTCCAATATATGATCTTTATAATGGTGCTTGGAGGAAATTAGATGTCTTCCTGCCCAAGATTGTGTCTTGTTTCGAAGGTTTCAAGTTGTTCTTTAACGACAGGATCCACTGGTGCTCGTGGGAGAGAGGTTGCAAATGGACCCTTACTCTGAATATTTGAGCTGAGGTATTCTATAAGCTTTGATTTCCTTAAGCGTATGGAAGAGTTGGTGATGGGGGGCCACACTGGGCAAGTCTTGCAGTATGTTGGGATGTGTAAATCCATGATTGCAATCAATAAGATGTTGTTCTTGGAGGATTATTTTCAACAACCATATATGCCTATGTATCCTAATTTATTACGGCTCATTTTAAAATATAAGATTTTTGACTCTTTTTTTTTTAAATTAAGGAAGAAAAAATAAAAGAGTAGTTTTCCTATTATATACTTAACTAATTTCACTAATATAATAGATAACGAATGAAGTATATTTATAGAGAGGGTATATTTAGAAAAATAATTTTTAAAATTAAAAAAAATTAAATATTTTAATAAAAGAAAAAATAATCAAAAAGTCTTATATTTTGAAATGTAAAAATACTACTAGTACTGTACCTCTAATTACCGTGACTTTAATTAAAGTGAGAGAGTGAAAAGTAGAACACCACCGAAGCGATAATACAAGTAGTTAGAAATTTATTAATCGCTTTAAATATCAAAAGTTTGAACCTCGCTAAGAATGTAGAATATTTTTTGCAAATGAGGATACTATAGAATTGTGCTTGAGTTGCATGCCTATTTTAAAAAAAGAAAGAGTGAGAAGTAGAATACTTGTGATTGAGTTGCCGGCCTATTTCTTGATTTAAAAAAAAAAAGAGAGCGAGAAATAAAACTCCCGTTTATGCCTTTATTTTGTAAAAGTAGTTGAAATATGCTGTCAAAACAGGCAGAGCCCGTGGGCCGGTCCTTTTATCTGTCTAAATGCACGAGCTTGACACAATATGGAACAAAAAAACATAACACTGGTTTGCGAGCCAGCTATGGCGTGCTACGGACAGGGGTCCTCCAGCCCGTAAGAAAGCAGGCCAAGTTCGGCCCGTGACACTACTATTGAAATGTATTAAAACCATTATATAATTTGAGTGAAGATCAAACTTTGGTTGTTGAGATATAAACAACATTTCTCACGCTTCTGATCCCACTTGTGCCCCCCTAAAATATTCGGTTTGTGGTTCATCACTTTTAAGTCAGCTCCAACTTGACCCTAACCTAACTTTGTATTTTGCATGCGTAGAAAACAATTAAGCTATTGTTTGAAAAAAGAAGAAAATTTTGCGTAGGATTAAGTATTAACCAAAATTAAAATTAATATATTAATGCTGCCAGGTAGATAATAATTGAAAGATGCAAGCAGTTTGAATTGCAAACCTAACCACTGCTCTCATTCGGGAATGGTGTTTTACCTGTAACTCGTAATTAGTTCTTCTACTTTCTTTGTCCAGATTAGTGTCTATTTTTTTAAAATATTTACAAATTTTATTTAAATATTTATCATTAACTTTTTTCGTTTAAGAAAATTAAAATTTACTAACATAATGAATCCGCTATTTAACCTTTTAACTTATTTGATTTAATAAAATTAAACTCTATTAACATATAAGTTTCATCACTAACTTCTCTAACTCATAAAAAGATAATATAGCAATTTACTTTTAACAAACTATTTTTCATTTTTTTCATATGATAGAGGGAGTATAATTAATAAAATCTCAATTATTTATTGACTAATATAAGTTTATAAATAGTTATTAAGTAAACTAACAGCTTGAACTTTTCGTAATTTATTAATAACTAGCCATAAATCTTGCAAGCTCGAAAAAGAAAGATGAAAACCTTGTATTATTAGAACAATTTAAATTTGCAAAAAAAAAAAATCAACCATATACCTACCAAATGGATGTCATTGTTGCGATTCAGTATGCATTGGTGGATCGTGGATTTTTACTGATCCATCCTCCCCATTCCTGAATTTTCTTTTTTGAGTAACATTCTAGAATTTTTGAACTCATTTTTATTATTATTGATAATTCAATTCTCTTTATTTTTCTCTCGACCATCACAAATGTGTTCTTAACTACCGGCTAGCTAATAGCCACACTTTTTGCATCAATAACAGAAGTTTTCATATTAAAAAACAATATCTCATATCCAATAAATGAATTAATTATGTCTATTATTATCCTCTTAATTATATTTTTCTACTGTTTATTTTCACGAATAAATCTAATTTTAATATTGTAAAACCTTTTTTTGACAAAAATAAATAAATAATATTTTTGTAATACAAATAAATACATTTTCAATTCTTTAACTACCCGAAAAGTTTGTGAATCAAATGATCCAAACATTTTACTAAATGCATAATTCCAGCTACTACGTAATCTTGTGGATATAACCTCTAAATGAGTTTTCTTTTACAATTTACCCCGTAACAGAGGTCTACATGAGTTTTGAGATCTAAGAATAAATATATAATTTCGTAATTTATCTTGGTTTATGTATAGTAAATTAGCTTTAATTTAAAAGGGAAACAACTTTTAATAGAAAAATTGTTGATGGTGATTATCTATACATTTATATATATACCAAAACACTTTTACTCTCTCTCCTCCTTCAAAACTTACAAATCTCTAATTCTAATTTCTAGAATTTTAATTTTTTTTATTAGTTAGAAGAGTTGTCATTGGCTAAGAGATTTTTTTATGATAAAATAATATGAACACTTTCGTTTATCCTAAAAAAATATTTTAATTTAAATCAAATCTCTAATAATTTTTTACTATCTCTAGATAACTTCACCTACTGCCACTTTCTCCACAAAATTTTTCTTTCTTCACAAACTTTTCCTCATAAGTTTTTTTATCATCAGATCCTCTTATTTTTCTCTGATTAGGGTCTTTTTTTTAAATTGAAGAGTTAAAATTTTCAATTCCTTTTTTGATATATGATACTCTTATTCTCTTCATTTTTCTCTTTCACTTTAATATTTGACTTTTGAATTTGATAAATAGTATTATAAATTTAATTTTTTATTTCTTTTCTTGAAGAAATAATTTATTTATTGAGGAGCTTATCAATACTTAATGCATCTCTTATTGTTCAAAGGATGTTTATGAATTAATTCTTTTTAAAAAAATATTTATTTTTCTTTAATTTGTTGACAACTTCTTTGTGTACAGGTGATATGTTTATGAATTTATTTATTTTTAGAGATTTTTTTTTTGTTGAAAACCTTTTGGGATAGAAACCAAAATGAAAAGACTGTCTCATACTTTTTCTTTTAAAATGGAGGAAAATATATAAGTGTTATATACGTTATAGGCATCATACATATTTAGGATATTTTAATTTTTATTCAAATAAATATTTTAACTTTATTATTTTTTAAATGTTAAAATATGTCTTAGATGCTTCTTTAGTTAAATCATGTAAAATGAGATGTATACATTTTTTTAATTTTAAATTTATTTTTTCTTCTTCTATATGAATTTGTGTAATTCCTTTTGAAAATAATATATATACTTTTTGAAACTTTTGAAACGTTTTTATTATCAATAAATCTGCAAGTTATACATGACTTGCATATGTATTTATTCTTTTGACCTTTTTTTGTCAGCTTCTTTTATTTTTTAGTTTTTTTAGCATCATTGATGTTTTTCTCTTTTTACATCTTTCATGTACTTTTTTTTTTGTTTTGATCAAAAGATATAATCTATTTTATATTTTTAATTATTTTAATAAAAATTTATTGAGTTTTTGTTTTCTTTATAGGTTTTGAAAATTCAATTTTTTTTGTTTGTTTGAGATGATAACTTTAGGAATATTTATCTTTTTAATTTTTAGTATCTATAACTCCAATTTGATCAATATCTATTACTATCTAATTTGATCCTTCATTTTGCTAAGTTTTAAGGATAGAAGTGTCTAATTGACTATTAAAATATTCCACACCAGAATATGCATAGCTTTGCAGTACATTAGACATAAAATGTAATAGTTGATGTTTTTTATTTTTTTATTTTTATCTTTTCACCAAGTGAATATAAAAAAAAATGATTTTGTAAAGTACATTCACACTATACTTCTTTATGATGGATCAAGAACACGATTCTTTTGAAAAAAAAGTTTGAAGTTTTTAATATAAAATAATAATATTTTTTATTTTTTATGTTATTTATTTTTTAGGGATAGAGAGAAACAAGTAGGGGAGAGGAATTTTAATTTTCACAATAATTTTATTGCAAATATATTCTATTTTTTTAAGATTAAAATAAATAATTAAATAATAAGGAATTCTCCTTTTCTCTTACATATAACGGAGATAAGAGGTGAATACGATAAAATAATTAAAAGACCATGTCGTAAAGTTAATTTACTTTAAAGATAAAAAAGTACAACTTACAATGTATTTTTTTATTTCTTTTCTTTTCATCTTAATTTACTTATGATTAACCATTAGTGCATAATTTTTTAATTAAATACATAAATTTACTTCATAATTTTTATAATAACTCTAATAACTATTTATATAATAACACGTATTAATTTTTCTTTGTGGTATTTTTTAAAGAAAAATTGACTTTGTCACTAAAAAAAATAAGATTTTTCATGGTTATGCTATTAAATATATTTTTTTAATGATATTTAGAACAAATTTTTCTTTTTAAAAATCTATTTTCATTATAAATTTAAATTTTTAAGAAGTAATGTATATCTTGAGCAAAGCATGGGCTTTATGCTATTATATATATTACCAAAATACTTTTACTCTCTCTCCTCTTCCCAAACTCTCAAATCTCCAATACTAATTTCTAGAATTTTAAATTTTTTTATTAGTTAAAAGAGTTATCATTGGCTAAGAGATTTTTTTATGATAAAATAATATGAACGCTTTAGTTTATTCTAAACAAATATTTTAATTTAAATCAAATTCATAATAACTTTCTACTATCTCCACATAACCTCATCTACTATCACTTTCTCCACAAACTTTCCCTCATAAATTTTTTTATCGTCAGATCCTCTTTTTTTTTTTATTAAGATTAGAGCCTTCTTTATCCAAATTGAAGAGGTAATCTTTTCAATTTATTTTTTGATACAAGTTGTTCTTATTTTCTTCATTTTTCTCTTTTACTTTAATGTTTGACCTCTTTGATAAATAGTGTTATAAATTTAATTTTATTTTTCTTCTGTTAAAGAAATAATTTATTTTTTTGAGGGACTTATCAATACTCATGCATCTTTTATTGTTTGGAAGATGTTTATGAATTAAATTTTTTAGAAAATATTTCTTTTTCTTTAATTTGTTGAGAATTTTTTTTTGTGTGGAGATGAGATATTTATGAATTTATTTATTCTTAAAGAAGATTTTTTTTTGCTAAAAACTTTTTGGGGTAGATACCAAAATAGAAAGACTATTCCATACTTCTTTATTTATAATAGAGGAAAATACATGAGTGTTATACACATTATAGGCATTATGCACATTTAGGATATTTCAATTTTTTATTCAAATAAGTATTTTAACTTTATTTTTTTAAAACTTTAAAATGTGTCTTAGAGGTTTTTTCAGTTGGATCCTGCAAAATGAGCGGTGTGCATTTTTTCTTTTTAATTTATATTTTTCTTCTTCAATATAAGTCCATGTAATTTCTTTTGGAAATAATATATATACTTTCTAAAATTTTTTTAATTTTCTAATCATCAAGAAGTTTGCAAGTTGTACATGACTTTCATATGCAGCTATGTCTTTACCCCTTTTTGTCTGTTTTTTTATTTTTTTAGTTTTATTTGAAAAAATGGTTAGTTTAGTCCCGAAAATTAGATGTCTAATATGTTATGATTCATAATAATTTTTTTACCGTTTTAGTTACAAAAGTTAGGTGTCTAATATGTTTTTTTTTTTGCCATTATAATCTCGAAAGAATTTTCGAGCAACCAATAAAGTCTGACAACTAGTTACAACTATTGTCGTTTTAGTCTTCAATGGCAGCTGGTGGTCGAACGTTATTAGCCACTTGAAAATTCTTTCAAAACTATAACGGTAGAAAAAATATTTATGACCATAAAGTATTATACACCTAACTTTTGGGGGTTAAAAAGGTAAAAAAAAATATGATGGACTATAACATGTTAAATACCTAACTTTCGGGACTAAACTGATAATTTTTTGGTTTTATTTTTAGCATAATTGATATTTTCTCTTTTTTCATCTTTCATGCTTTTTTTTTATTTTGATTAGATTATATACTCTATTGTATATTTTAAATTATTTTAATAGAAAATTATTGAGTTTTTATTTTTTTGACATGTTTTAAAAATTTCAGCTTTTTTTCTTTCTTTTTTTTTATTTGTTTGAGGGGATGCCTTGAGGAATATTTATCTGTTTAGTCCTTAGTATATATCACACAAATTTGATCGATATCTATTACTATTTAATTTGATCTTTCATTTGCTAATAAGTTATAAGGATAAAAATGTTTAATTGCATATTAAAACATTTTGCACAAGAACATGTATAACTTTGCAATACATTAGACATAAAATATAATAGTCGATGGTTTTTATTTTTATTTTTTTTTTGGTTTTTTCACCAAGTGAATATAAAAGAAAGAAATGATTTTGTAAAGTATATTAACACTATAGTTTCTTTGGGAGAGATCAATAATGCTATTCTTTTGGAAAAAAAATTGAACAATGACTTGAGAATTTTCTCATTTTGAAAAAATCTTTCTTTGAGGTTTTTTAATATAAAATACTAACATTTTTTATTTTTTATGTTATTTATTTTTTAAGAATTGAGAGAGACAAGGAGGAGGAGAGGGATTTTAATATCACAATGATTTTATTGTAAATATATTTTATTTTTTAAGAGTAAAAATAAATAATTAAATGATAGTATGGAAGAGAAATTCTCTTTTTCTCTTACACATAACGGGAGTAGGAGGTGAATACGACAGAAGAATTGAAAGACCATGTCATAGAGTTAATTTACTTTAAAGATATTTTAAAAAAATGTACAACTTACAATGTGTTTTTTCATTTCTTTTCTCTTCATCTTAATTTACTTATGATTAACCATTAGTGCACAATTTTTTTGTTAAATATATAAATTTACTTCATATTTTTGTAATAACTTTAATAACTAATTTATATAATAACCCATATTAATTTTTCTTTTTGATATTTTTTAAAGAAAAATTAACTCAGTTACTAAAAAAATAAGCTTACTCCTGATCGTGCTATTAAAGGTATTTTTTAATTATATTTAGAAGCAATTTCTCTTTTTAAAAATATATTCTCATTATACGTCTATTGTTTTAAGAAGTAATGTATATCCTGTGCAAAATACGGGTTTTATTCTAGTTATGAGATATTAATTCTAAGAACGTGTGGATATTTACTCAAAAAAATTTAAAGCACTTTTATTCATTAGTAGGAGAAAAATAAAGAAACGTAGAATTAACTGAAGTCAAATTTACAAGTAAAATGTAGTTCTAATTGAACATAAAGCTTTAGCATTTATTTTCAGGAGATGGCTATATATATAGTTTTTTTACTTAGAGCACCCAATATAATGACTAATTAGTAAGATAAATTCGGATTTGGCCTATATTACGTTCGCAGAATCTCTTACTCGACGGAAAGTATAGTCCAAAGCTCAGCCTTGCCAGAGATGATGACCTCGTTCTTTTCAAGTATTTCCTCAGAGAGGAGAGTAAAAACCTGCTTTCCCTCCATATCGACCATGAATCTCTCAGCGTTGTGGTCCCTAATTTAGAGATACAAGCCCTCAATGATGAAATTCATCAACTCATTTGTTGTTGCAATAGGATAGTTTACCTTTTTTACCATCGTGATTTTATTTTGTGATTTGTGTCTGATATAGCCAATAATGACTATAAGGTCGTGAGGATTTCATGACTCTATAATAATCTTTCTGGTACTCCTCGTAGTTATATTTTCGATTATCATTGTGATTTTTGCAAAGCTGAAATATGCAGTCTATACTTGGAGGGAACTAGATGTCGTCCTGCCGCTAGTATGCAACTATAGGCCTGGAGACTTCGACTTGTTCTTTAACGGTAGAATCCATTGGTTTGCAGGGGGGTGAAAGCGAGGAATGCATTCTTTCTATGGATATCGGTACTGAGATGTTCATTCTCCATAAGTTTGCATTTACTAACGCTGATACAACAAGTAGTGATGAGGATACAAGCGATATGGAAGAATTAGATAGCGTTTTGGTTTAAAATTTTTTGTCTTGAGTTTTGTAAAAGAATAATTTTGGTAAAAGAAAGAGTAAAACTAAAAGTAAAAAATTTGCATGGAATTCAGTAGCGGAACACTATCGTTAGTCTTGTTGTCATACATGATACCCTCACCCTAATCTTGTGTACCAATAAAGGTCCCTATCCGTATGGATGATTGACGTATAAATCATGAAGAAATACGTTATTGAAGAATCGTGGTCAAAACAATACTCCATAGGACCTTTGTCAGGAATCATGTGTTGGATATCAATTTAGAAGAATAACAGATTCTTTCTGGAAAGAGTGGTCGGAGGCAAGTTAGATGACTACGGTGTTCAGTTGATTGTGCGTGAGCTCTTCAATAGCGAAGAACAACTTCTGAAGTATGATGTTTACGGGAGAGAGCGTACCTGGGATTTTGTATTTTACAGGGAAACTCTGGTTTCAATAACGAGAGCTTAGTTTAATCCATCAAGAAGATGGAGAATAGTTCAAAAGAATCAATTGTTAAGTATTTGATCTTCTAATGAACAGTTGTATCTTTCATTAAATGTGTTGCATGACTTTATAAAACATTCTAAACAGAAGGTCCAATACTCTGCAAGCTTGTTTACTGTAAGTTCTGTACTACATATTATGGCAGGAAAAAAAGATTCTTCAGCTATCATTCATGCTCTCTTCATCAATCCACAGCATAACTAAGATCTTATGAAATTGGAATTTTTTAGTCTCAATTGTTATGTTCTTGAGATTAACGGGGAAGATAAACTCTGCGCTTCAATTGAATGCTCAACTACAGGTTTTATGCTGTAAAAAGAATACAGTTACTGCTTTCCTCGAATATCGACCGCTGCTGAAGAAAGTTTGGCCTTTCATCTCGAACCAGAATCTTTGACCAAGAATGTGAGCATTAAAAAAGGGCCTCGAAGAAGAACATCAAAAGTTTTCTTTTCCAAATAAAAGGGCTGATAGCATCCGTCTATGGAAGAATCAACACCAGATAGCATATGCACGATCACCATTCTCTAAAGATCCTGGTAAAAGCATAAAGAAAAAGCTGGCAAGAAAAAGCTGGCAGTTTGCTGGAAATGGTGGAATGACTATTTCTGTAGCATCAAGAGATGACTCCATCTTTTATATTGATAGTGATGACTTTTTGCATTTGCATATCAAGAAATGACTCCATATTCATTCACGGCACAAACTGCCAGCTGAAATGTAGCTAGTTCACCGGGAAGGCGCAATATTGTCAGTTACCACATTGGTTTTCTGTCGTGCAAGTTTATATCTGACTTCACAAGATATCTGGAGAATTATCATATTGCTGAAGCTAGCCACCTTGGAAGTCTCAAGGATGCCTTCATGCCATATTTGGTAAAGAACACCGCATAGAAAATATGTAACAAGAATACAAAACTAGCACAATTGAGCAAAAGCTGCCAAAGGAGGAAAGAGGAATGTGAAAACAAGAACATACGAAAAAAGGGAAAGAGATGGAGCATAAAGAAACACAAGAAGACCAAGAGTACAACTTACTGCAAAGCCAAAAATGCCGTATATTGTGTTCATTGATGGAATAAGTTGAGCGCCAAAAGCCGTTAATAAATATGTTACTGAAGCATGAATATTTACAAGGATCTAGCAGCAGAAATAGAACTGTATAAAGAAAAACTCATCCATACACCAAAGGAAGCACAAAGCAGTGAGTAGGAGAAGAAGAGAGGAGAAAAATTACCAAACCAAGTATATTTTCTTCTATTAAAAATGAGGACAGTAGCACATATCCGACAGCACCCATTGCACGGACCTGCAAGTCAGACGCATGGCGCATGTGAGAAATCATACATAAGCAATAGTTAATGGGTTCAAACAGAAATAGTTGACAAGAGCAAACTGTACAATGGTGCAGAAGAAGATTGAGATAGCCCAATTTGCTCTCAACCTACAAAAGTTAGAGATGAAACGCAGTAGAATTAAATTACAATTGTATTCAGAATTCAATAGGTCAAAGCATGAGTAGCACAAGAACCAATTGATACCACAACAAAAATCAAAATCCTCTGCCAAGAAAAGTTTGGCCACATGATGCACAATAAGAAATAATTAGAAATTCTGGGGATCCAAAAGAAGTAAGATAATATAGTGCCAAATGTAGGCCAGAGCTATATAATATGAAAAGAATGCGAATAGCATGTTCATATCCGAAACAATTCCCTCATTTTCAAGAATTTAAAAAATTAACAAGTTACAATGTTACAGCAGTAACTAAAATAAATGAACTTAAGGTTTCATACCTCCAGAAAGAGCCCATCGTAAAACCAAGTAAACCATGCATTAGCTGGGAAATCAAAAGTTAGTGCAATAAGTTATTTGCCCACTATGCCATTCAGCAGATAGCAAATAAACAAATAAATATAAAATCAACATGGAGTTCAAAACAATACTAAGAATGTTACAGATCCAAAAAGAATGTGAATCCTCGAGTAAGTGTAAGACACACAGCCAAGGGCTAGCACCACATGCAATAGATAAAGGAAAAGTTGAAAGAATTTTCATGACATTCTTCAACGTCTAAAAGTAAAACACGTAGTAAGTGAAAAAGAATAGAATAATATGACAAGAAAGGCAAGAGACTTGGACCAAAGTTATTAGTCTCAAAAGGATGGCTCACAAAGCTTAAAGTTACCGTAACAAGAAAATAACAGCACTAGAGATAGACAAATCAATGGACAAGCACAGGATGCAAGGAACAAACAGAAGCAATTGAACTTCACAGCAGGCTCACCAAGTAGGTTAAAGCTTTCACTGGACCAGATAAGACAAACAACAGAACAAACGTTGCTACCTGTCAAAAAGGAAATGTAAGATATAGAAACATCATCTAAAGTAATTAACATTTGGATAACAGGACAAAGATGACGGATACCATAGTTTTCCTTGCAGCAGAAATGCCCCATCTCATTGAAGAGAATACTATTGGCAAGGCAAAAAAACAGCCAAAGTAGTTCTGCATGAAATCAAACATCAAAATTAGTTGTTCTTTTTGGAAGTCACTAACTGGGATTCTTTGATTGACTGCTCACCAAAGAATATGATTGGTGGAAAAATAGAGAAACTTTAGGAATGTCATCAACATTGAAAATTGAATAATCTGACAACTTTTTGCACCATATATTTAGCCATCTGAGCAAATATTTGCATGCCTCCTTCAGAACTGATGACTAAAACGAACTGAAGTACACATGCCAGCTCAAACTGACAGTATGAGAGACAGCAAATGTTAGTACTTAAGCGTCCATAACTCTCCAGCTAGTCCCTTGGTACCATATTATACATCTAACAATATTATAAGGCAATTGAATTGTACCTCAAACCTTTATCACTCCTAAAAGAATCACCCATAACAAACCTAAGGTTTACACCCTTGATGCCAGTTAAGTATATTGATCTAGTACATCTCCCTGGTTCTACCCATTATTGTTGCTCCCAATACTTGAGAGGTCCTTTATGGGACCAAATTTTGGAGTCTTCATCACAGTGAATTTGTTAGAATTTTCATCCATTATTGTTTCCTAAGGATTGTTGTTCTCAACTCCCTTCCGTTGACAAGGCAGTTCTCTCCCATCATCTGTTCAATTCCAACGTATTCTCATGACTGATAGCTGACCAGAACGTGTGTTTTCATCCTCGTATCTTGAGATATTTTCAGTTTCTGTTCATTCATTTCTCTCACTCATGATTTAGTTTACATTTATCTTCCAAATAATGCTGATGGCAACAATATTTTTATTGCTCCTTTCCATTAGCTGTCTAGAATTCCGTGATCACATGTAGCTCCCCTAGCCAACAGTTAACATTATTCAGAACTGTGCACCTCTATTTAATCCCTTCAGAGGAAGTAATCCAAGCATGATTTTTCGACCAAACAACAATGCCAATAAAGAACCTTAAAATCGAAAAAGAAAGGGCAAACTAATAACCAAAACTAATCTATAATAAAAAACCACAATAAGAACCAGCTATTTCAAAAGCAAAAAATACTGTAGAAACCCAAAAATACACAAACCCAGCACAAGATTCTACCTCAACAGAAAGAGAATTGCTCAAAATATAGGTTAAACCAGAAACTGCAGCAAACATAGCACACTCCACAAGCCTTAGAGTCTTCTGATAAACCTCTCCGTCCGGCGCTAAGTATTCCAGCCCAAAGTCTTCTCCTTTTCTTCCTTCTTCTACTTCTTCTTCCCCGTTGTGGGTCCAAACAGAGGTCTTGGAAGCAGAGAGCCACATGACACTTTTGCACTTTGAATCGAATGAGAAATTGAAGCCCAGCTTCGGTTTGGAAGTGGGAAGTGATGGCAAATAGGAGGCATTTTCTCGATTAAATTTGGAGAAATTGGAAAATTTGACGTTGCTGAATTGGTGGCAGTGGTGAAGCTTAAGAAGATGCATTAGTCGCCTTCTTCCTCGTTTAGGTGGGGGCAATCTAAGAGGCGTTTAAGCAGGACGAGCTAAAAATAGGAATTACGTTAACGCCTTATTATAATGCGTTCATTCTATTCCATAATGCGTTAAACCCTTTGTTCCCGCCAAAACCCCAACAGGTAATAAAAGGCATTTAGCCCGAGTTGGTCAGGGGAGAGATCTGCTTTATGGGCCCTCTTTCTCTCTCCCATCCAAGTGGGCTAAAGCCCAATTACACCTGGACTTTGCAACCTTTAAGGGCCTAATCCCTCTTCCAGTAAGATGGTTTTATCCTTTTTAACCTTTTTTCTTGTCAATATGCAGCTTTTGATTTTATTTGCAAAAAAATTTATCCTTAATTTGATGTTAAGTTGAACGCAATGAATTTCAGAACTCAATTGAATGATTAATTTTATGTTATCATCTTAAAAAGAAAACCAAAACCAGAGTTCCTTAAAAAAAATCTGAAAATAACTTAAAATAGATAACCAAATATATTTGTCATTATTTATTGTGCAGCACACGCAAGGGTGAGATTAGATTAATTTTTTTAGTTGAATTATATTAGAAATAATAAAAATAAATTATTTATAAGAAGAAAAAAAGACTCAGAGTAAAAAAAAAAGGTAAATTTCTTTCTTGAAAAAACCAGTCCAAACCTCAATCCCTAGCAAGGGATGAGATGACCACATAGAACTATACGTTTCTTAGCTCACTTGGTTATTTAAATGGGAATCATTTGTTTAAGCAATCAATAATCAAAACAATGGGCAGAATTAAATAGAATTTGAAATTTATTACACTATCCTATACTGCTAGTCCTTTTAAAGGAAGACATATTACACTATTATAAGTAGGAAATAGAATTTATTGTGCCTTACAAATGATTGTGAGACTATCTTTAACTTGAATTCTAGTGCTTCTAAACTTTCTTCAACTTGTAATAATCAAGATTTTCTAATATCCTCGAACTTTAACAAATCTTCACTTCAAAGAAATTCTATCCTAGAATAAATATAATGTATTAAAATGCATATAATTTGTTATAATATCGACGAGTTCTTCTTGATTAATGATTTTTTAAAGTTATTGAATAAAAAGTGTTCCTAAAATCATAATTTTTATTTTTAATAATTTTAATAAATAAAATATATTTAAAAAGTACTGCGATAATCTCTTTAAAATGACTTTGTTAAACCTGTATAAGTTAAAAGCAACGGTTAAAAAGTAGTTAAAATAATTTTAAAAATAAATTTTGACTTAAAAAGTCATAACTAATTTATTTTTAATAATTAAAAATTAAGTCTTTAAGGTCGACATTTTCCCCTATTAAGCATCAAAAGCAGAAATTTGAAAAAGAAATTTCCCGAAATAACCTACGAATATTTGCAAGAGTTTGAAAAGAAGAACAAGTGAGAAACAAAACAGCGAAACATAATGATTAAACCCCACAACATTATCAGTTTATTAAGTAAACGGAATGAAAGAGAATTAATTAAACAGTTGTTTTGGTGAACCAATGATGCATCGGCACAGGCGTGCCTGGCGCGTGCGGCCTAGCCATCATGCCCTAAAAACAGACGTGCTCTTGAGCTCAGGGAATCCTTTTGCGATCTCAATTCCCGAATTATACGTTGCGCTCTTGGTGCCGGCGTCCTAGTGCGTGTTGAGGTTGAGAATTAACCAAGGGAGGAGCGGGGCGAGTGAAACCTATCGCCGACTAAGTGCTGCTCTGATAAATTGATTCTCTTCCTCTTTTTTTAATTAGGGTGAAATTTGATAAGTTAAGTTGTATTAAAATTTATAAAAATAAATTATTTATAAAAAAAAGAAACAGAATATAAAAGAAAAAAGGTAAAAAAATTAATTTATGGTCGATTAAGTACCATTCAAACTTAAAATTAAATTGTATGAGGTCTATATATCTTCTTATAAAAAAATTTAATTTTTAAAAAATTTAGGATAAAAATTTCAAAATAAAACTATATCCAATCACATTAATCTTTTGGGAAGGAAAGAAATTAAGGAAAGGATTAGGAGGGAAAATGAAACTTTAGTTTTAAAATATGAGAAGTAGAGGAAAATGAAGAGAAATGAGACCAATTTTTATGAATACTTTTGTGCGGACTAAATTGTCCTTACTTTAAGATATTTAAATTTGCATGAAAATAAGCTTGTGTTTTCTTTCTCTCCTATTCCCTCTGCCTCAAAATATCTCCTTCATTTGTAATATCAATGAAAGTTTAATAAGTTTTTTCATTCTTACACCTCTTTAGCTATTTTCTAGCTATTCCAAATTTCAGGTACTTCAATTAATGAATTATAATTAAAGTTAAAAAGTACCTAAATTTTTTATTTTTACTATTATATATTTTAATAAATTTTTAATATGTGTGAAAATAATAAATGAAGCTAATATTTTGATATTGATGTTGTATCTACTTTCTATTTTCAAAGACATGCTAAATTGGATACCTACATTTTTTAAAAAAGAAAAATTAGCTATACTTAACCTTCAACTATTATGATTTTTTTTAACCAAAAATTTTTATTTTAACTTTTTATATACATAAACTTTTTTCAAACTATTATATTTGTTAAATTTTGAATGTTGTGGTAGATTTCAGCTAAAAGAGTCATACTACAAGTATGAACCATCATTTTTAATGATAAATTTATCAATTCATGACTTTTCTTCCATTCTTTTATGTTATTTAAATTATATAGGTAAAAAATCAATCAATAATAAAAGGACGTTTCCTTAGCTTTCAAACCATTTTTCTCTACTCCTCCTCATTCTAAACGATTAATAGACATAATTATCTTTAAAAATAGTGACACGTACTTGTTGTAGCGTGACTCTCTCTATTGAATTCCACTACAACATTTATAATTTGATAGATATAATTATTTTAAAAAATTATATATATAAAAAGATAAAATAAAAATTTTTAGTTAATAAAAAAAGACAAAATAATTTAAGAGTAGCCAAAATTAATTTCTCTTTAAAAAAATAAACGTACTCTTCATGTAGATATTCATAACTAACTTCTTCCATTGATTAGGTAATAGAATAATTTTTGTATAGTCAAAACGTTCTTTTACATATTTGCGTCAAGTCAAAATAAGATACTACTTAATAATTTTAGGAGATCAAAATTTATATTTGTAATTTTAATATAAGTATTGAAAATATATAAAGTACTATGAAACGGTATTCTAATAGTAAGAATTGAGATATTTTAATCATAAGATTGAGAATTAAATTTTTTATTGTATAAATATTGTAACTAAGAAATTATTTTTATTAATTAATTAATTATATAATATCTACTAATAATATAATATAATTTATATTAAAAAAACACTTGTCCCCTTAATTCCCTTAAAACTGTCATATTCCACACAGCATGTTTTTTAATGATATTGAACACACAATGGCACAAACCAAGGGAATTCCCAAGTCAAACTGAACATTTTTTTAGAGAGAGAGAGAGAGAGAAGCTCTTAGGATCAGGCTCAATGCAGTAACGTTGTGAGGCCTAGTCAGCTTTTTTGGATGAATGGTGAGGCCTAGTCAGCTAGTCTCGATCTCTTCTTCAAATATAGATATATATACATATATATACCCTGAATCCTTGTCCTCTCCAAAGTCAGAAATGCTGGTTGGTTTTGCAGTGGAAGAAACTTGAAGAGAAGGGTGGTGAGCAAAACCTTTTTCGTAAGTCCTTTACGACACGCCAAGGTACTTTCGCATCTGCTTTTATGAAGTGATGCATCCAAACAAGAATAGCTCACCAAGTATGGGAGGGCCTCCCTATTATCCCGCAGTCTTATCAAAACAAATGAAAAAAACAGAAACTCAGAAATTAATACGAGCCACCAATTATTCATTTGTATAAACAAGAAAGAAGAAAATTAGGGATATTTTTAAAAATATTTTATTTAATTTATTTTTTTACTAATATAAGAGAAAACATGATAATTATAATTATAAGTGATAATAATTTTTTAAAACATAAACTTCAAAATAGACAAACGACAAATATTTTGAGAGAAAAAAGTGATGCAAGATCCTATATTTTAAAACATAGGGAATGCATAGCAATCGAAAGCATGGATTAGCTCAAAAAGTTGCTTCAATTCTTTTTAGCGTGATTGGATAGAATTTGGTTTTGAGATTTTTATCTTGGATTTTGTAAAAATTAAATTGTTTGTGAGAGAAGATGTGAGTCCTACACTTAAAATTTTGAGTTCGATTTTGAAACAGAACCCTATCCAATCTCACTAAAAAATTCCATGGTTTGGGGTTGACATGTAATTGTCCGAACATTCATAACAATGTAACCTTAACGAATTATGGGTTCAATACACTTAATTGAATTAAGGAGCGTTCTAGATTTAATTTCGCACTAATATTTGGTATTTTTTTCACTTTAAAATAGACAAAAGAATATTGATCAAACTCATATATTCATATTTGATATTGGTATATCTAAACATCAATGTTCGATATATTAAATATATGACGAAAAAAATTGTGATAAAGTAAAAGGGCAATATTGTCAACTAAACTATCTTTTTTTTTTTTTGGCTGAATGACAAACCATCTTCAATAAACCAATATCAACATTGAAATTTTATCCAAATTTTGAATTAAAGAAAAGAAAAAAAAACTTTACAGACAAAAGCAAAGTGATAACAAGCAATGGACAAAATAATAAGGTCAATCACTTGGGACGTAGCTTTTCTCACATTCTTTGATTGAACAACTCAACGGTCTAATGGGTCACAAAAGTCTCCATGCTCAACGAAACTGCGTCGTTTTGGAATATTGTGTCCTACAACAGGTCCACGAAAAGTAAGTTGTCTGCGGGACACGTGCTCAAGATCTGGAGGGGGAGGACCCCAAGATCTCTCGTACATCATGATACTTTCTGAAGACGTGGACTATTGAACTTGTGTCATTAGTCTCCCAGTTAATGATGATGAATCACATTCTCATAGTCCACTAATTATCTTTCCAAAAATAAAATGAGTTATTCAATTCAAAATTTGCTTTTGTTTGGAGGTGGGTTTCAGTTGGAGTTCATTTCCAAAAAATTAATATAAAATCTTATTTCGAAATTTATTTTTTACAACTAATTTATTTTTATTATAAAATAAAAATTTGCAAGTATAATTCCAATTTAAATCTTAAAAAAAATTCCTTTTATCATTAAAATTCATAACGTAGCCACTGTTAAAAAATATTAATTACTATTTAGGAATTGATTTTTCATGCAAAAAGACGAAAAAGTTGCAAAGAATGGCATTCAATTACTTAGAAGAAAGTTTAAATATAGTAAAAGGTTAAGAAAACAATTTTTTTTCTTTTTCCTAGTGCAAGTTAAGATAACAAGACACGCACACATTAAGAAGTATTTTTTAACTAATTAAATTACATTATTACTTAACTGTAATTAAACCTTAAGCGTGGAGATCATCATAAGTGTTAAGGGGCATTGCCAAGTTGAGTGTATTATATAATAAAAGCATTCAAAATTGTATCACAAGAAACACACTGACCCAAAGAAAAAAAAAACTCTGCTTCAATTTAGGTGTCATGTTAAAATATTATATATATATTAAGATACTAATTAAGTTAATTAATTTATCTTTAATTAAATATTCTCTTTTTTATAAGAACTTACAATATAGAAAAATATACATAAAATACTATTATTTTATTATAAGGGTAAATAAGAAAAAAAATTAATTTTTATTTAGTAACACTTATTTTGTACTAAAATAAAATTTCTACAATAATACTTATATTGAAATGAAAAAAATAAAAGTAACACAAGAAAAACATTTCAATTCATTCTTTTTTTTTTGTTACTAAATCATTTCAATTCATTCAAATTTAAATATAAATAAACTAAAAATGCAATGGTAAACTTGAAAAAATTCAAGTTAATCATTGTTTCGGTGATTCTTTTTCTTTTTTTTTTATATGAGTTTAAAGTTGGTTCAACTCATTCAGACAGAGATGGCAATACGAGGAACCATGTCATTTTCCGCCATCAAACTTGCAAGACTCGAAGAGGAAATGAAAAGAAATCTTTCAAAAGTTAGGCATGAGAAAAGATGGACCGATTGATCTCCATTACACAAAAAGGAAAAAGAAGAAAGGCATTCTTATAACACAAGTTTCTAGTATTTTTTTTTACTATGTCAAAGCTTAGGACAAAATCTATGTAAAAAATATTTTTACCATCTAAACTACTATTTTACTTACATAATACATTATTATAAAATACGAATATAAGAAATTCTTTGTTCGTTTTGCCTTTCATTATTAGACGCATTTTCTCTCATCTCTCATCTTTTCTCAAACCCCTTTTATAAAAAAAAATCATTAATTATAATTAAAGAACTAAATTCAAAATTTGTTCCTGAAATACATCGTTTCTAATCGATTTATCACATCTACTAAGACCAAAAAAAAAAAAAAGAATGAAAGGTCTGCAGCCTCCAAACTTTTATTACAATCTTGGTAAAATTATGATGCTGAAAGAAACTTGTTGCATGAGAATAACAGTGCAGAGAGTAGCCAAATTTACAGACAAGGAGATTCATTCCTTTACTCAAATTACGTGGATGTCTCCATTTGACTTTCCCTCCCAATGATGCCTGCTGAGACTGTGTGCATTTTCCATCACTCTTCTTCGCAATTACACTGTTTCTTGAAAAGAAAACGTAAAGTTAACGCTTCCTCTCATTTGCTCAAACAAAAATCATAGTACACCTACAACATGCTCCTGTTGTAGTTCTTTCTTGATCATTCAGATTTCTTTTGCTTCTCTTTCTAGACTATAGCCATTTCGAAGTCCTATAACCTACAAACTTTGCCTATGTCCTATTGAATTTACTGCAATTCTGTGGATTTCAGCTTCTGGGCTCCCGATTTTCGTTCTTTATTGGCCTAGATTTGATGTTGTTGAGCTTTGTGCTTGCTTGGCTTTAAAAAGGTAGCAACTTTTGTTACCGAGTTTTGATAATTCTACTGTTTCTGTGCCCTATAGAAGAAGCACAGAAGAAGAAGCCATGAGAGAAAGAGGAAAAGCTCTGGAGGCATACAATGGCAATAATTTTGCAGATTTCAACTATTCTTCATCAGATATGCCATGCAGGAAACATCCCTCTTCATCTTCAGTTGGAATTTGTGCGTTTTGTCTTAAGGATAGATTGGTAAAGTTGGTGTGTTCAGAATGTGGAGAACAGAGGCTCTCTTCATGTTCTTGTTCTGATATTTCTTCATATCGCAATTCATCGTGCACTGCGGATGTGGGGAGCGTTGGAAGAATGTCGTTTCTGATTGAGAATGAGAAGTCCGAGCCACAACAGTCGAATTCCAAGTCCAAGAAAACTGATACTAATAAAGCTGATGAGATTATCCTGCTCAGGAGGAGTGCTAGCAGCTGTGTTGAAGTAAAGAAATACAAGGGATTTTGGAAGATCAAAAGGCTTTTTAGGAAGAAAAAAGAAAAGGATTGTGAGAAAGATGGTGGATTTGATGACAAAAGTGATGTTTGGGTATCTGATGTTATGGGGGTTTCCAGGTCAAGGTCTCTGTGTAGTTTCAGAGGTGGCGGTTTCAATGATACAGATGACGGCAGTGATTATCGATTTTCTAGTGCCAAAATCTCTGATGTCACTGGGGGAATTCTCTTTGATTACGATAAACAATGTGGATTAAGTGAATCAGAACCAAGAAGAAGCGGATTCCGGGCTGCATCTGATATTGCCGAGCCGCGAAAGAGCGGATTCAGAGGCCTAATGGATGATGCGGAGCCAAGAAAAAGTGGATTCAGAGGCTTGACCGATGATGCAGAGCCAAGAAAAAGCGGATTCAAGGGTTTGCTAGAAGATTCAGAGCCAAGAAGAAGTGGATTCAGGGGTGTATCAGAGGCTGAAAATGGTACGGATTTGAAAGGTTTCAAGAAAATTGGAGGGCCCTTGGAGCTTGAGAGAACGTACAGTGTTCCTAATAGGAGCATTTTCCCAGTTAAAGAAAGTGATTTCAATGCCATGGATGAATCAGCTTTCATCGACCTAAAGCTTGATTTATCATCAGAATCCAGACCCGAACTCCCTGCTATGAAGATCAATGAAGCTTCTGATCATGGTGATTTCTTGAGAAATGAGTCTTATGAGCCAAGAATTTCTCTGAAACACAGTGGTTCTTGTCGAATAACAGTGAATGATAGAGCTCCGAAAAGGGGTACCAATAGCTACAAGATCTGGAAATGGTTTTCTAGGCATCATTCTGGTAGGAAAAGCACAAGCAAGAAAGATGAAAATAGTACCATTTTCTCAAATCTTGAAAAGTAGAATAAGAAAACCTAAAGTGATTTTATCATCTTGTTCATAGAATAGCACGATTCTCATTAACAAAAACTAGTAGAAAGAAAGAAAGAAGCTATTGTCTGTTGTGTTCGAGTACTGTTATTTGTCTTTCCTAATGTAGTACCTCCTTGTTTCCTGATGTAATCTACAAATCACAGAAATGAATACGAGGAACTGACTCATTTTCCATATTTGTTGTTTCTTCTCAACTGTTAAAAGTTCACAATCTGTAGCAATAATACAAGGGAGGGTGTCCGAATTTGTTTACAATTTTCCCTATTTGTTGTTTCTAGGAACTAGCAAAAGATTGGTTAATTCAAAATTTGTCAAGTTCTTGCTAGAAAGAAGCTAAACTTGAGCTTTTGGAACTTGATTTACAATTTGCCGACTTGTTTACAACCCTAATTTCCTCGGTTGAAGCATCATTTAATATAAACAAAATGGATGCTTCCCGAGAATATGAGTGTCACTAAGAAAGAAAAGCAAACGACTAGGAATAACTGAATGTAATGATCCATCTGTAACTTACGCATAAGTTCAGCCTCAAAATTGGATCTCTTTTTTTTTTAAATTATTATTACAAAAGATATAGGGAAAGGAGTTGAGTAAGTATTGAATCAGAGACTTTTTACTGTGATAAAAAATGCTTTATCAACTAAATTACTACGTTAGCTCACAAAATCTCTTCATATAATCCATAACTTACAAAGCCAAAAAAAAATTCTACCAAGAAAAACGAGGTCCAAAGCTGCTTGACTTAGCGAACTAGTCCACATTTTCCCTTATTTTCCTTCCCAGGTTGATGAAGAAATAATGTCAAAATCCTGACCATTGCTGGAATCCTAGTTTCAAAAAGGAAACAAACAACAATTGGCACACAATTTGGGCAGATCGAATTTCTTATCATTTGACTTGTATTGTTTCAAGAAACACCCCCCCCACCACTCCCACAATCCCCAGGAAAAAGGGGGATAAAAGGGAAACATCACCACATCCCTGTTGCTTCTTCTTGATCTTTAGGTTGCAACCATGGAAAAGTCCTTGAAGTTTCTATTTTCATATGTAATTTGATGTTCAGAGAAATGATGGGACGGTATTATTCTGTGATAATCTACGTTAAGCATAGTTTCGAAAGATGAATTTAGAGGAAAATAAGTTGCCCGTCAAAAGTCAATGTAATAACATATGAATAATACTAAAAGATTTGAATTCAAACAAATGTTTTTCCCAATACTTAAAAGAGTAATCTTCTTGATTATATTACTCATCTTCCCCTTCACTATGAATAAAGTAGAGAGAAACCCAAGTCCAGAACAGAGCAGTCAAGAACTTCACAAACAAGAAGAAATAGGAGGAGGGAAGAACCTCTTGATCAAAAGTTTGCAAATACTCTTTCTTCAGAATCTCCAGAGGGTCCAAATTCGGGATTCTTAGTGATTCAAGATGACGAATCAGGTACTTATTCGTGTTTCGTTTTGTGCAAGAGTAATAGCTTCAAGGATCTGCCAATTCCACAGAACAAGAAGTTAACTGTGCAATATGTTCCAAGTACCGGTCAGAGTGCATATGTGAGCTAATGATCCTGTCTGCATTCCCGGCCTCAATCTTCCTTTGTCTTCTAATCGTTACTATGCCATCTTACCAGATAGTAAACAGAAGGGCTATGTAACTCTTGGCTTTTTGTCTCTTGTTGTTTCTGTATTGATATCTAATATCTTATCTTTAGTTTAACTAATATCTTATTTTTATAAACTTGAGACTAATTATATATCATATTGTTGACCGGTGACTAAAGAATTGGATAACCGGTTTAAGTTTTCCAAGTAATTTGAATCCAAATCATCTGTATTATAAATAATTTTCATCTGATCTTTTCCTTTGTGCATTAGAAGAGAGAAACTTCAAGTGCAGAGGAAAAAAGAAGAGAAGGCTTTTGTTTTAAAAGATATATGTGTGACAAGGCCTCTTTCTCATTATAAGAAGTTTCCAAATTCTCTTTCAGAACCTCCTGAGGGTCCAAACTCAGTATATTTAGTGATTCAAGATGAAGAGTCAGAGACTTATTCTCGTTTTGGCTTGTGCAAGAACTGACGTCTTGAGGATCTGCCATTTTCCACAGAACATGAACTTGACTCCTCGGTATGAACAAAGTTCTAGTGAGGAATCACATACGAGTTTGTGAAGATGTTGTCCTCATTCCAGTTCTCCACCTTCCCTTGTTACCAATCGTTACTGCGCCATTGCTCCACATGGTAAACATAAGGGTACGTAAACCTCTGATTTGCCCTTTGCCTCTTCTGTGCATACTTAGTCTCTTTGTAATTATCCAGAGTTGTAGTTCCTTGTAATGATCCAGAGTTGTTTTTGTTTCCAGAGTAGCTTTTACTCAAAACTTTTAGATAGATTTTTCAGTAATTGTTTTCACTCACTAACCAAATCAGATGCCATTAGAAGAGTCGGACCTAAAATGTTGAACGTTGATACAGATGGAGAAAACATAAGTTCCCGGCAATCTGTAAGGAAACAGGATTTATAAGATAACAGAAGACTTTGCAGGCTTAAAATTGACCGAGAACTTGATAACACGATCAAACTTGATAATCAAGTTGATATAAACTAGGGAAACATTTTGCTGCAATTGTAACCTAATTGCTGCTGTTTTTTTTTAATCAGTTCGTGAATTGAAAATCTTTGCGGGCGCAAATTTTCACTTCCTTTCTGTTAGATGTCTCAAAAAACTTTTAAACCTTGAACTTCCTCTACAAACTTTATGTTGTATGTCTGAACATTCTTGAACACTATTTCAAGAAAGCACATACTTGTTCAAGGGAAGAAGACAAGACTTACCTGCTGTTTCTGTCGATGCATCAAAGACATCAAAGCAAGGCCATTCGATCCAGAGACATATATCAGCAAGTTGAGATTGCTAACTATGAAGCAACGTGCGTTGGCAAAGGATACTTCTATGCCAACTCTGTTGCACCTGATGGTTTTCCACCACATTTTCTGAGAATAAAAGGCGGTCGATTACACGAAAACTCCCAAAAGTTACCAACTACATGAAGCTCTTGGAATAAATGCTGATTTACGTGCATATAAAAGATCTGAAGCTGCTGTTGTGGGAAAATGGTATAGACCTTTCATTTTTATCTTGGAATCGAGTCATGGACATTGAAAGATCAGCAAAAAGGATCAATTTTCTATCAGATAACACTAGAGCAGAGATGGAAACAGATACATACATGCCGTAACTACTATAATCAAGCAGAATCTATTCTTATTGATGCTACTCTTGATAGAGAAAATGCTTATATTGCTGGTCAAACAGCCGTGTGGGACGAGAAAAGTGTCGTGGATGGGACAATTTTCTTCAGAGTTTTTGGCCGGAATGGAGAAGAAAAATCCATGGGGCCGAGGGAAGTAGTACAGAAAATGAAATGGGAGCAAGAAAGAGCTGGATGGTCAGGAGGTGAAGAAAGGCAAGTAAAGGTGAGCAAAGGAGCAATTCGGAGAAATTGGTAATTGGAAGGAATATGGTTTGTATGTTTTGGTGGAAAGAAGTGTTGCCTTGACATGTGATTTCATATACAGCAAGCAGCTGAGGAGCAAATGGGAAAGAGTCTTTCCCACAGAAAAGGAAAAAATTAGTATTTACTGAGGAAATGTTCTTGAATTGGTGAGCCAGAAGTACTGGAAAAGATTTTGATTTACTTCTTATCCGACATTGTGACTTATCTGTTAGGGATGAGGAGGAAAATTTGACTTAAACACCCCTTCAGAGTTCTTTTGCATTATCTTGCTCATTAAACTAACTTTGAACTTTATTTATTTGGATTGTTTTTAATTTTTAGTTGAATTGTTTTAAAAATTGTAAAAGTGAGTTATTTGTGAGATGCAAAATATAGTTTAAAAAAACAAAAGTGAGAGAACAGTGAGATTTTGTTTGAGTTAACATCAAATCCAAATACGGCCCAAAACTCTGTTAAAAATGGATGTAGTGAAAAATACTAAAAGAAGTTCAAAGCAAAAAAAGGAGGCGTATCCTTAAGAAGAAAAATGAAACTCAGGCCTGACACTAGGGGCACAAGAGTAAATTTATTTATTTTTGTTGAGTACACAAGAGTAAATTTAAGCACTAACAAGACTGCAAACTCTTTTCTCCAGTGAGATGCAAACTGTATCCATGAAAATGCCATGGATTTTGCTGATCTGAAACAAACCATTTACTGAATCTAACGTTTATCTGCAGTCTCCGTCAGAAGAAGAATAAAGAAAAACTAATCTGCAAAGAAGTCGTCGATATGTTGACTTTTCTTCAGGAATGATGAGCCAATTAATAATAAAACGTTAACCTCATGAAAGCTCTTGGTTGCATCATCTTGTTGATTAGCTGGAAAAATCTCCTCATTTCCACGGATGACAAGTTAGAATTTTTAAACCATTTGCGGCAGCAGATATCTCAATTCCATGAAATATCAATTCAAAAGTTTGTGGAGGAAAACGGACAAGAAATGAAGAAAGCACGTAGAAATTTCTGAAGTCATCTTAGCAGCAAGTTTGAGACCAAGTACAGATCATATTGCTGACGGGTTCAAATCATTGAATATAAATATTTTACAGGACAACCTATCTTTTCCTTATATATCACAAGAGAGAAATTTCACATAGGGCAGGGAAACAGAGGAGAGAAGAAGCTCTTGGTTTTAGAAGACATGTATGCAACAAGGCCTCTTTCTCATTATAAAAGGTTTCCAAATTCACTTTCAGATCCTCCAGAGGGTCCAAATTCAGGATATCTAGTGATTCAAGATGAAGAATCAGAGACTTACTGTTGTTTTGGCTTGTGCAAGGACCGAAACCTCGAGGATCTGTCATTTCCACAGAACAAGATGTTGACAGTTCGCTATCAACAAAGTTCTGGTCAGAACTCATATGTGAGGGATGATGATGTTTTCCTCATTCCGGTTCTCAACCTGCCCTTGTCTGCCAATCGTTACTACGCCATTGAACCACATGGTAAACATAAAGGGTATGTACTAAACCTTTTCTTTGCCCTTCTGCCTCTTCTATGCATACTTAGCATCTTTGTAATGACCCAGCTTTCGTTTTCAAAGTTGTTTTTGCACAAATTTTCCAAGAGCTTTTTCGGTAATTGGTTGCGCTTGCTAAAAAAACGGATGCAATTAGGAGAGTAGGAGCCAAAATGTTGAATGTGGATACAGATGGAGTGAAAAATAGGATCCTGGCATTCTCTAAACAAACCGGATTTAGGAGATAACAGAAGAAATTGCAGGCTGAAAATGACCAAGATTTTAGAACATGATCAAGATTGATAATTAAAATTAATGTCAACAAAGAAAATTTTTTTAATCCAAATTGTAGCTAATTGCTGCTGTTTATGTATCAGTTTGTGAATTGAAAGTCTTTGCAGTTAAATTTTCACTTCTTTTAGAATTAGATGCCTCAAAAGACATCTTTAAACTTTTACTCTACAAACTTTATGTTGTATGTCTGAGCATTCTGGGAAAACATTTCAGGGAAGCCTATACTTGTTCAAGAGAAGAAGACATGACTACCTGCTGTTTTTGTAAATGCGTCAAAGATGTCAAACCAAGGCCATTAGATCTCAAGAACATTTATCAGCAAGTTGGGATTGCTAATTATGAAGCGGCGTGCGTTGGCAAAGGATACTTTTATGCCAAATCTGTTTCACCTGATGGTTTTCCACCATATTTTCTGAGAACAAAAGGGTGGTCGGTTTACACGAAAACTCCAAAAAATTTTGAATTGTGTGAAGCTCTAGGAATCAATGCTGCTCTACGCGCTCGTCTTCCTGAATTCAACTTCCCTCTATCTTATGTTAGTTCTGAAGCTGTTGTTGTGGGGAAATGGTATAGTCCTTTCATATTTATCAAAGAATGGTCAGCGAAAGATCAGCTAAAAAGGTCAATTTTCTATCAGATAACACTGGAGCAGAGATGGGAACAGATATATACATGCCAGAATTACTATAACCAAGTAAATTCTGTCCCTGTAGATGTCATTCTTGATACAGAAACTGCATATGTTGCTGGCCAAAAAGCCGTGTGGGACGAGAAAAATGTCTTCGATGGGACACTTTTCTTCAGAGCTTTTGAAAAGAATGGAGAAGAAACATCTGTCGGACTGAGGGAAGAAGTGGTTCAGAGAATGAAATGGGAGCAAGAAAGAGCTGGGTGGTCAGGAGGTGAAGGAAGACAAGTAAAGGTGAGTAGAGGAGCAATTTGGAGAACTTGGTAGTTGGAGGGAATTTGGTTTATATGTGTTGGTTGAAAGTTTTTTGGTGAAGAGAATGGATGGAAGTGTTGCAATGAGATATGATTTCATACATAGTAAGCAGCTGAGGCGCAAATGGGAATGACTCTTTCCCACAGAAAAAGAAAATTTTAATGTATTTATTGAAGAAATATATATATATATATATATATATATATATATATATATATATATATATATATATATATATATATATATATATATATATATATATATTAAAGTTGAGGAAGAATAAAAAAAAAGTGACATGTAGACAATTTTAGATTTATTTGAATTCTCATCATGCCAAGTAAAATTATGTGCATTTATGAGGATATAGATTAATGTGCCTATATAATCTCATAAAATTACTAATTACTTTAATTTTTGTGAAATTAAATAAATGATAAAGTAATGACTACTAATAAAATTAAAGCAATGGACTTTTACAATTTTTAATAAATATACATTAATTTTCATGAAATTCAATTCATTTTGAAGTACATTGAATCTACTAATCATTTTAATATTTAATGATATGTAATTAACTGTAAAACTAATGAATCTATAAATAATATTAAATATTAAACAATGAACTTTAAAATTTTTGAATACTACTAATTATTATGAACTTATCATATATATATATAACTATAACTCTTTATTCAGTTTATTTCTTAGCTTAAGTACATAACTGAAACACACAACTCAATAACATCATTAGTGTAATTACTTCATTCATAACTAATGGCGAAGTAACAAAAAATATTGAGTTAAAAAAGGTATATGAAAAGATTTTAAATCTTACTTCAATGAATATAAATTGAAAAGATTTATATCTAAAAAAGGTATATGAAAAGATTTTGAATCTTACTTCAATGAATAGAATTTGAAAAGATTTATATATAAAATTTTAAATAAAATTTGATTTCATTAAAAAAATTTTGATAAATAATGTCAATCATGAGTTACACCTTATCTTCTATTAATGTACAAGAAATTCAAATATTTAAATATAATATTATCTATCAATTATTTTTTAAAAAAATTATATTATTTATTATTAAAAAAATAAGTAGATAAACATTCGCGCATGCGCGGACTTTAACACTAGTGTTCTTGAATTTGTGTGCTAGAAGTATGTGAAAAGATTTCAATTTTATTGCTTTCTATTGGAAGAATGAACTCGGCAGTGAAGGGAGAAGTTCTATCAATTTAGTTACTAAATTAGTTACATTGTTATCTTAATACATGGTTGGAATTTATATGAAATGTAATAAATTATTATGTTTTGAATAATAGATTTTTTGTCAATTACTTTTTATCCACGGTTATATATTAAATAACCTTATGCTAATTAGATTGTAATTCTTATCCCAAGTAAAACTCTGACTATAGGAGGTTTGGTCCGATACTATTTTACTGCGGAGGCACGGGCTGCGTACTTAGCACTGACAACGGCAGAAAAGCTTGATCAGTATATGACCATCATTGATTATTAAAAGGTGAAGCCATCAATGTTTTCTTCTCCCTTAGGGGCACTCAAACTCAGTTGAATGGCAGGGCAAACCAGCGATAGACGCATGCAGAAGAATCCTCAATTCCATAATGTTCTCTCACACATCACGTAAAAGGACTGCCCCCGGATCTGTTTCATTGGAGCCTGCTCAGTGCAGTTCAATGCCATCAGTATGACGGGATGTTGCCGGCACTAGTTCAAGTCAAAATCCTGGTATTCTAGATGTGAATTTGCTTGATGAATTTGCCGATATAGATCCTCTAGGTATACTTAGTGACAGTGAGGATGAGGCGGAACATGCAAAAATCAGGAGGAGGCTATTCTCTGCACCAAAGTATGATCAATTTAATCAAGAAACAGACATGTCCAATCCAGTTTTTACTCTGGGTATGCAGTTTGACAGCACTGCAACGTTAAAGAGGGCCATAATTGAATCAGCAATTAAGGAGGGTAGGGAGGTACAATCTGCAAGCTTAACATGGAGGGGCCAGCAATGCATTACTTTGGGGAATTTAGCCAAAGCTGCACAGGAAAAGAGAAGAAGCTCGTGAAAGTGAAACTGCTAACCCCTGCAACTAATGAGCAATGCTTCTGTTTAAACTCAGCTCTTTAGAGATTTCTGATTAATTCTTGAACGTTATGCGCGCATTATTTCATATGTTTAAGCAGACATAGACAGCTCTTTTTGGCTTAATGGTTTAGGATGTCAATTTAATTGTCAACTTTGCATGTGCAAAGGACAAGGAAGTTGCCCAATTTTTGCTACATGGTTTAGATGGATGACTTCAATAGCTCCTTTGCATGTGCAAAGCTGAGATCACAGAACTTTAATTTGCCGAATTTGATGCATTGGAGGATCTTGGTTATGCTTAATTGCCTAGGAAAGTTTAAATTGTTCTCACATATTTTTTTTTTACGGAACCTCAATTAATCGTGTTACTTCTGAACTATATAAACGATGAAAGCCAAAGGGGAATATATGAAAGGCAGGCAGGACCACAGGCAATTTAAATAGCAAATAGAAACAACCATCCATTCTAGACCGTTCCAACTGCAACATATGATGGGCAAGCATCCAAGATTTCTGGTTGCCATCAGTTGCTTCTTACAAGTCCCCCTCCTAAATCTAACCCACATTATAGCTTATCATGATATCTGCAACATTTTGGTTTTCGCCTTCCCTAAATCCTTGAAGCAACATCATACAGCAGCCACTCATGCCCACAACACCCAGAAGAAGATGATCCATGAAATTGTCAGAGCCACACGCAACCTTCTCTGTCTTTGTCCTGCTAAAGCTGCAGCATTTTCACAATGATCTTCCTCAGCAAACCCCAAATAATGGCTTTGCCTCTTGCACGCATGGGTGGATCAACCCAGCAAAAATAACGGCATCCTCGTCCTCTCTAACAGTGTTGTAAAACAAGAAGATATCAAAAGATCTCAAATGTGATATACACACACATTTAAGCATCAACTTCTCCAAACTTAATAATTAAGAGCAGCTGGTCAGTTGGAAGATTTAGCCCATATCTTTCACATGCCTTGAATCGACCTTCTTGGATTGATATCGGTCCAAGAAGTGTTCACCTTCACTGGAAGCCGCAATAGCATTCTTCCATGGCACGTTTGCGTTTGTGCTTCTGTCAACTTCACTGCCAGACTTGCCCAGTTTAAGGGATAAAACTACTCCATTTAAGGTCGTAGCTGGCTTTCATCTTCCCGCCAGAGCATGAGACTTTCTTTTTCCTCCCACAACAATTTTCGGTTGTTCAGTTTTGCCCCCAGTCTGGTGCCCCCAAAGGCCATTCGGTTAAGGAAGTAACAGAAGGACTTGATTGATTTTAAAGGACTCTTAGTGAGATTGGATATTATTTGGTTTTAGATTTTTTATTTTAAAATTTTTAAAAGTAAATTATTTATAAAAATTAGAATTCAAAGTTAAAAGTTTTCATTAGGTTCACAGAGTGTTAAAATTGAAGAACAAAAAGTTTTCATTAGGTTCACAGAGTGTTAAAATTGAAGAACACAAACTATCTAATCAAACTCAAACTATTGCTCTTGATTTAAGAGAGAGAAAGAAAACTTGAGAAAACGAATGGGGAAGCAAAATCTGATCTTCTCATTAACTAGAAACTGTGAATATATTGATTTATATACAAAGAAAAATGCACAACAGAACGCATTTTGTAATATAGGGGAATGACTGAAGTAAGAGGCATCTGCAAATCTTGTAGAATATAAGACAACCATTAAAGTTCACAACTGTTGCTAAGGCTCTATACTATGCTTCTGCTGAACTTCTTGAAACTGTGGGTTGTTTCTTTGCTTTTCAGGAAATCAAAGCATCTCTTAAGAAAATGTAAAAACCTCTCACTGATTTTTTGGTTTCAATACACGCTGTCCAATCAGACTCTGCAAAGGCTTTTACTGAAAAATCAAAAACTGTAGGAAAATATAAACCCTACCCTAATGGTGTCAAACGAGCTAGTCCACGGCCCGCTACAATAAGCCTTTGCCAAAAAAATCAAAACGATGTCGTTTCAGGGAAAAAAAATTTTTAAAATATTTTAAAAATATCAAAACGACATCGTTTTTATTTAAAAAATTTTAAAAAAAATTAAAAAGAAAAAACGGGTTAGCCTGTGTCCGGCCCGCGTTAACCCGCGGACTAAACGGAGCGGGCCAAAAAGCCCGCGTTTTAAACTAGCTTGGGCATACTAAGCCCAAGCCGGTATTGACAGGACTACCCTACCCTAATGCCTTTTTCAAGTATCTCAAAATTCTATGTGCTATTCCCATATGATTTTCTATAGGATAATCCAAAAACTGACTTAGCTGCTGCACTGCAAAACTAATATCACACTACAAGAAAATATGTGATTAGCGACGACACGTATGAACGACCAAAGTCCATTGCTAATTAGCGATGGTGATTAGGGACGGCCAAAGTCCATGGCCAATTAGCGAAGAATTTGCGACGGATAGCTAATTTAAATATTAAAAACAATTTCTCTATTTTTTCATCGCAAATCTGTAGCTGATTAGTGATGAATTAGCGATGAAAATATAATTTAATTATTAAAAAATAATTCTTTTATTCTCAATTTTTTCTGTCGTAAATCCGTCACTAATTAATGACGAGAAAATAATTAGCGATTAAAAAATAATTTAAATATTAAAAATATTTTTTTAAATTCACAATTTTTTTCGTTGCTAATTAGCGATGGATTAGCGATACACAAATATTAAAAATAAATTTTTTAATTCTCAAATTTTTTCGTCACTAATTAACGACAGAAAAATAATTTAAATATTAAAAATGAATTTTTTAATTTTCAAAATTTTTCATCGCTAATTAGTGACGGCTTAGAGATAAAAAATAATTTAAATATTAAAAATATATTTTTTAATTGTCAATTTTCTCTGTCCCAAATTCGTCGTAAATTAGCGATGAAAAAATAATTTAAATATTAAAAATAATTTTTTAAAATTCTTAATTTTTTCCGTAACTAATCCGTCGCTAATTAGTGACAGAAAAATAATTTAAATATTAAAAATAAAAATTTTAATTCTCAAATTTTTTACGTCGCAAATAGAATATTATTTTCTAAATTAAGATATTTTTTATTTTTATTTAGTTTAGTAATATTATTCTTCTACTTAACATGAAGAATATGAATAGAAGTAAAATAAATACATTAAATAATAGATATCAATTACTAAGGAGGATCATTCCTATGTAATACACATGTAATAAATCATGCATTTCTGGTAGTATAATATATTAAAAATTTTATTTTTAAGAATTAAAAATTTTGTTTTTAATATTTAAAAATACTATTCATTGCTAATCTCTCGCTAATTAGCGATGGATTTGTGACAAAAAAATTAAGAATTAAAAAAATTTATTTTAAATATTTAAATTACTTTTTCGTCTCTAATCTGTCGCTAATTAATAACGGATAGGAACAGAAAAATAAAAAATCTATATTAATTTATAAATTAGATGTAATAATAAATATAATTATATTATAATATATTATTAATAATATAATAATATGTGATTATAAATATTTATAATATAAAAATATTATATGATGAAATAAAACACGAGAAGTAACTTGGCCCAGTGGAGAAAGATATCATCCAACTCTGAGGGAACAAAGGTTCGAATCATTTTTCAAACAAAATAAAGTATTTAAGAGATTTAAATTCGAATTGGGCTAACCTGATCCTTTGGAGTCGAATCGGGCTAACTTGATCTACTGGTGCCAAATCTGGTGGGTTAGCCCAATTCACATTATTTTTAAAATTTAATTCTAAAATTTTTGAATAATAAATTATATATTTTCTTGTATTATTAATTTTTAAATTAAAAATTTAATTTTTGGAGAAATTGGGTCGGGTTAGCCAGATCCATATTATTTTTAAATTTTTATTTTAAAAATAATTTATATTTTCTTTTATTATTTATTTTTAAATTATAATTTATGTTCATCGCAAATTCGTCGTTAATTAGCGACGAATTTGTGACGGTTTTTCTAAAATTAAATTTCATAGAATTAACAGTAATTTTTTATTTTTAAAATTTTAAATATGTTATTATCTGTCGCTAATTCCGTATTTTCTTGTAGTGTCAGGTCCGGTAATAGTTAGATATAACAATTTTCCAATCAAACTCCTATAAGTTGTATGATAAGGTAAGACCATAGAATCAACATGTTTATATTTTGCATTTGCTTCCATAGGTGTGGCTGCTGGTTTACAACCAAAAAAATCAAATTCAATTTTTAAATTTATATTTTAAATTTTTATTTTTAAATTTTATTTTAAAATTTTTAAATAATAATTTATATTTTCTTTTATTATTTATTTTTAAATTATAATTTATGTTCATCGCAAATTCGTCGCTCGTTAATTAGTGACGAATTTGTGACGGTTTTTCTAAAATTAAATTTCATAGAATTAACAGTAATTTTTTTATTTTTAAAATTTAAATATGTTATTATCTGTCGCTAATTCCATATTTTCTTGTAGTGTCAGGTCCGGTAATAGTTAGATATAACAATTTTCCAATCAAACTCCTATAAGTTGTATGATAAGGTAAGACCATAGAATCAACATGTTTATATTTTGCATTTGCTTCCATAGGTGTGGCTGCTGGTTTACAACCAAGAAAATAAAATTCAATCAAAAGATCAATAGTATGCTTTCTTTGTGATATTCAAACCAGTATTATTTCGAGCCATTTCCAACCCTAGAAAATATTTCAAAGTTCCTAAATCTTTAATTTTGAACTGAGCATGAAGAAAAAACTTAACCTCATCAATTGCTTCAAAACTATTACTGGCCAAAACAACATCATCAACATAAATCAATACAGCAATAAAGACATTTGAAACCACCTTGGTGAACGAAGAATAATCACTCTTGGATTGTAGAAAACCAAGTGTTAGCAAAGTTTGAGTCAGAGTAGCATTCCACTACCTACTTGCTTGCTATAATCCATAAAGTGATTTGTTCAGTTTGCAAAACAGAGATTTATTTGCACTGTCGAAACCTGGAGGAGGCAATATATAAACCTCCTTTTCAATATCACCATGTAAAAAGACATTATTAACATCACATTGATGTAAATGCTATCTTTTTGCTACTTCAACAGCTAAAATTGTTCTGATTGTTATCATCTTAGCCACAGGAAAAAAATTTTCTAAATAATCAACTCCTAACAGCTGTGTATATCCTTTAGCCACTAATCTAGCCTTGTATCTTTCCACTGTTCCATCTGAATTGTATTTCACTTTGTACACCCATTTACAACCTATGAGACTTTTGCCAAGTGGTAAAGAAACCAAGCTCCAAGTTTTGGTCTGTTTTAGTGCTTCAATTTCCTTTTTTCTTACATCTCTCCAAACTAAATGTCTAGCAGCTTCCTCATAACATTTAGGTTTGGTATTAACAGAAATATTCAAGGCAAAAGTTTTGTAAACAGGTGCCAACAGATCATAACTCATGACATTTACCAAAGAATATGAAGAAGTTAAGAACTAATTACAAAGATAAGCAGGTTTCGTCTTTGGTCTACGAGATCTACGTGGTGAAGAAACTGTAACAAGGAAGAGGCAGAGAAGTAGAAATAGGATCATGAAGTGTATCTGACACAATTTCAAAATCTACAAAAGTGTTTGAAGAAGTAATGGTTGTTGGATCATAACCAACTGTAATAGGTTGAGAAGAAGTTGATATTGATTCTGAATCATGAAGAATAGGCAATTGAGTAGATGTTGATGAGGATTTAGAAGAAAAAGAAGAATGAAAGGAAATACGTTCTCATAAAACACAATATTTCTTGATACAAAGATGGCTTTGGTGGACAAATCCAGTAAGATATAACCTTTACTGGTTTGTGAAATTCGAAACAATATAGCTTTCCTTACTCTAGGATCAAATTTGGTTCTACCTTGTTCAAGAGTAGAACCAAAAGAAAGACATTCAAATATTCTAAGATTTATAAAAGAAGGATCTCTGCAATGCAACATAAAGTAGGGAGTTTTGTTATGTAAGACAGGTGTAGGAAGTCTATTAATCAAATAGACTGCATGTTGAACACAGAAACACCAATAAGGCAAACAAATATTAGACTGAAGCTTAAGTGCTCTACCCACATTGATGATATGTTGATATTTTCTTTCCACTATGCCATTCTGCTATGGGATTTCAACACAAGAAGTTTGATTTATTATGCCTTTGGCTTGAAAAAAAGAAGGCATATGAAATTCAAAACAATTATCAATTCTAATAACTCGAACTTGTTTTGCAAATTGAGTTTCAATAGAGATACAGAAGTCTTGAATAAGTTTTCTTACTTTTGTTTTATCTCTCATCAAGAAAATTCAAACAAATCTGTTGTAATCATCTACCACAAATCAAGAAATATTTCTGTTTATGTATAGTTGATTGCGTATAAGGACCCCAAATGTCCATATGCAACAACTCAAAGCATCTAGAAGTAGTAGAATCACTTAAAGGAAATGAAAGTTTCTTTTGTTTAGCAAGAGAACAAACAGTACAACTGGAATCACAAAGAAGAACAATATCTGGCCAAATAGTTTTGAGAATTTGCATCCTCTGAAGAAAAGGATGACCTAACCTAGCTATAATGCCAAATATTTCCTTTCCTAGAAGAAGAAAAAGAATGACTATTATGAAAATAGGAAGGAAGCACTAAACCAGAAAGATTACAAGTACTAGTTGAATTGTCAGGAACAACTGAAGAAAACAAAACAGAAGATGAACCTTCAAGATAATATAGACCATTGCAACATTTAGCTGATCCAATCCTCTTCAACGTTACAATGTCCTGTATCAAACAACCATGAGGATGAAAAACGAGCTTACAATGATTTTGTTACATGAGTTTATCCACTAAAATCAGATTATACTGGAAAGAATGCATATACAAAACCTCATACAGTGTCAAATGGTTAGACAAAGTGACTTGGCCTTTATGAGTCACAACCATAGAATTGGAATTAGGTAGTTTAACAAAAATGTCATGAACAGGTTTAGAAGAAGTGAAGTGACTCAAAGAACAAATTATATGATTTGTAGCACCTGAATCCAAAATCCAATGCCTTGATGTTTTAGTAAAACACTTATCTATATATGCAGACTTATCAAAGTTAGCAGTAAATGATGTAGCTTGTCCTGCCACCGGAGAATGTTCAGGCATAACTCTTGCAGTCTGAATCTGCATATTTTTCAACATTTGCATCAAATTACAATATTGCTCCTATGCAATTCTTGCTTTGGAATCCACTACACTTGGTATAAGCATATCCTGATTCATCATCATAGAGTTGGCCTGTCTTCTACCCCTACTATAAGCACCTTCTCTTGGCCTGAACTTAAAATTTGGCAGATAACCATGTTTTTTATTGCACTTGTCAACTGTGTGACCAGATTTTCTACAAAAAGTACATAGTAGAGACTTTTGTCAAAAAATTCTCCTATTGTTTCCAGTCACATCATTACTCATATAGTTTGTTCCCTCAGTAACTGGCACACCACCATGCTACAACCCATTCTTACCAAAACTTTCTTTACTATCCTTATCATGACTCATATTTATAGGTCCTGTCAACATTATTTGCACCTCTGAATTATGATTATAATAATAATTGACCTGCCTCTAAAGGATCAGACAAATGATATAAATCACTACCAGAATACCGTTCATATAGATCTTCCCATGCTTCTTTAGGGGTGTTCAAACGATTCAAACGGTTCGACTTGGTTTTACTATTCAATTTTCGGTTCAATTTTCTTTTTTTTAAGTCGAACCGAAGCGGTTTTGTTTTAGAATCGAACCAAAAAAATTCGGTGCTTTAGGTTCGGTTCGGTTCGGTTCGATTTAAATCAAATTTTATAAAGAACTCATTTCGATAATAAGTTCTTATATATATTTTTAAAAAATAATATATTATTTTTTAAAAATTTTAATTTTCGGTTTGATTTTTTATTTGATCATAAAAATTAAAAACCGAACCAAAATTTTTACAAATTTTATAAATTGAACCAAATCGAACCAAAATATTAAAAAACTAAACCGAAATAAAAAATTTGGTTCGGTTTAGTTCAATTTTTCGGTTCGATTCGGTTATTGCACATGAACTGATTGATCATAATTTGCTTCAACTGGTTGATCAACTTCATTACAGAGAACAAATTCTAGTATAGCTTTAATGTAATTTTGGAGTTCCATGCCCTTAATTGAGACAACCTTATGTTTTGATGGACGAAATTAAAATTTATGCGTCAGAAGAAGAAAAAACTAATGTGCATAGAAGTCATCGATAAGTTGACTTTATCTTCAGGAATGACGAGGCACTAATAATAAAACCTCCTGGTTGCATCAGCTTGTTCATTAGTTGGAAAAATCTGCTCATTTCCAGTGATGAAAAGTTATAGAATTTTCAATCCAGTTGTGGCAGCAAAAATCTCAATATCAGAAAATATCAAAGTCAAAATAGAGGAAGAAAGACAAGACAGCACGTAGAAATTTCTGAAGTCATCTCAGCAGCAAGTACAAATCATATAGTTGACGGGTGGCTAAAAAATTGGATAACTTGTTTAAGTTTTCCAAGTAATTTGAATTCAAATGATCTTCAATATAAAAACTTTACTTCCTATCTTTTGCTTATATATTACAAGAGAGAAACTTCATCAAGTGCAGAGAAACAAAGGAGAGAAGAAACTCTTGGTTTTGGAAGACATGTATGCAACAAGGCCTCTTTCTCATTATAAAAGGTTTCCAAATTCACTTCCAGATCCTCCAGAGGGTCCAAGTTCAGGATATCTAGTGATTCAAGACGAAGAATCAGAGACTTATTGTTGTTTTGGCTTATGCAAGGACCGATACCTCGAGGATCTGCCATTTCCACAGAACAAGAAGTTGACAGTTCGCTATCAACAAAGTTCTGGTGAGCACTCACATGTGAGTTATGATGACGTTATCCTCATTCCAGTTCTCAACCTGCCCTTGTCTGCCAATCGTTACTACGCCATTGTACCACATGGTAAACATAAAGGGTATGTACTAAACCTTTTCTTTGCCCTTTGCCTCTTCAATGCAAGTTAGGGTGCATTTGGATTGGTGCGGAATCTTAATATAAATTTTTTAATTTAATATTAAAATCTAAATTCTATCCAATCCTATTCTTATTATCTTTTGTTTATGCTCAAATTTTCTTAGAGCTTTTTCGGTAATTGGTTGCGCTTGCTAACAAAACAGATGCAATTACGAGAGTAGGAGCTAAAACGTTGAATGTGGATACAGATGGGGAAAAAAATAGGATCCTGTCATTCTCTAAGCGAACAGGATTTAGCAGATAACAGAAGAAATTGCAGGCTGAAAAAGACCAAGATTGATAATTAAAATTAACGTCAACAAATTTTTTTTTATCCAAATTGTACCTAATTGCTGGTGTTTATGTTATCAGTTTGTGAATCGAAAGTCTTTGCACTTAAATTTTCACTTCTTTTTGAATTAGATGCCTCAAAAGACATCTTTAAACTTTTACTCTACAAACTGTTGGGAATTTCGGGTAATAATTCCCTCTAAACAAAATTCTAGTGAATTGAAAAATACAAAACACTACGAATATACCCGACAAATAATATTGAATACTATAATCAAGAGAAAGCAATAACAACAAATAAATGCGGAATAAAAGAGATAAGGAAAGAACACACCCGGAAAAATTTGATAACGGAGTTCAGCAAAAATATTGCCTAGTCTCCGAGCACCACTCAAGCAGCCCGCTTTTATTTAATATGGGAAAAGAGTATGCAAATTTGGGATGCATTAAGTGTGAGAGAAGAGTCCCTTTTATAGGGATCAAATCTCCTCACATTTTCATCAACTTCCAATGTGGGATTCCTAAGTTAAGGCAAAAGTCAAAATTTGTTGGCCAACTATTTAGGCCAACAACCAACAAATCTCCACCTTGACTTAACTTCTAGTCCCACCAAATACAAAAGCTTCTCAATCAAACAAAAAATAAAATGGACCTCATGATGCTTCCAAATTTTGCGCCGTTAGGCGCCAACTCAAATATGCAAAATATTAACCAAGTTTAAACAGTGTTCAAACTTGGCCCTTGTAACCACCTTGGTCAACATATCTGCAGGATTCTCCGCCGTGTGAATCTTCTGGAGAAGTATCTCTTCCTCTTCCAGAATTTCCCGTACAAAGTGATAGCGAACATCAATATGCTTCGTCCGTGCATGAAAGACTTGATTCTTTGCTAAGTGAATAGCACTCTGACTGTCAGAATAAACCTCAAGTTGTTTCTGACCAACTCCCAAGTCTTTAAGCAACCCATGAAGCCAAATTGCTTCCTTCACGACCCTCTGTAATCGCCATATACTCTGCTCTGTTGTAGACAAAGCCACCGTTGACTGCAAAGTAGACTTCCAACTAACTGGCGCTTTTGCTAAAGTGAACAAATAGCCAGTTGTAGACCGTCGCTTATCCAAATTACCTGCATAATCAGAATCACAATATCCAACTACACAATGACCAAGTGATTCATCTCGCTCAAATTCTAATCCAACATCTGTGGTATTTTTAAGATACCGTAGAATTCATTTCACAGCTAGCCAATGACCCCTGCCTGGATCATGCATGTACCTGCTTACAACACTAACAGCTTGTGAAATATCTGGTCTCGTACACACCATTGCATACATCAAGCTTCCAACTGCATTTGCATATGGGACTTTCGCCATGTATTCTCGCTCTTCATCTGTTGTTGGAGACAACCGGCTACTAAGTTTCAAATGAGGGGCAAGTGGGGTACTTACAGATTTTGTATCTTCATGCATACCAAAACGCTGTAATACCTTCTTCAAATATCGCTGTCATGTCAGCCCAAAGCTTGCCTCTCTCTCTCGTCCCTCGTTTATCTCCATGCCGAGAATCTTCTTGGCTTCCCCTAAATCCTTCATCTCGAACTCTTTACTCAGCTGAGCCTTCAACCTGTCAATCTCAGATTGGCTCTTTGCTGCTATCAACATATCATCAATATATAAGAGTAAGTAAATGTAAGAACCATCTTGAAGCCTGCGCAAATACACACAATGATCGTATTTGCTCCTTGTGTACTTCTGACCCTTCATAAAACTATCAAATCGCTTGTACCATTGTCTTGGAGATTGTTTCAATCCGTACAATGATTTACTTAGTTTACAAACCCAATTCTCCTTACCAACAACCTTGTATCCATTTGGTTGAGTCATATAGATTTCCTCCTTCAAATCACCGTGCAGAACGCTGGTCTTCACATCAAGTTGAGCTAGCTCCAAATTCATCTCACGCTACCAAGGCCAACAAAATTCTAATGGAGGAATGTTTAACAACCGGAGAAAATACCTCATTATAATCAATTCCCTCCTTCTGAGCGTAGCCTTTAGCCACCAATCTTGCCTTGTAACGTATCTCATCTTTATCAGGAAATCCTTCTTTCTTTGCAAATACCCATTTGCATCCAATAGCCTTCTTGCCCTTCGGTAGTTGTGTCAGCTTCCACGTCTTGTTCTTCTCGAGAGATTGTATTTTTTCTTCCATTGCACCTGCCCATCTACCACTTTCCCGAACTTCGGATGGCTTCTGGGTAGGTGGATGGAACATCATCAACAACTGGAAGTGCATAAGCTACCATGTCAGTAAAACGAGCAGGTTTTTGAATCTCTCGTCTTTGCCTTCTAACTGCAATTGGCTCCGATTGCTGTTGAGGTTCTTGGGTAGAAACCTCTTTCTCATCTGACTCTTCTTCTGCCCTCGGAGAGTCTCTAGTGGTGCTATTTGCTGGAATCACCACTGTCTGCATTCAAACTCCACTCGCTTTCGGAATACACTCCACCTGCTGCGGAATGCCATCAACCCCTTCTGGATTTACCTTTTGCAACATGGCAGATTCATCAAAGGTAACATCCCTACTGATTATCGTCTTATTTGCCTCTAGACACCATAAACGGTATCCCTTAACTCCAGCATTGAAGCCCATAAATAGAGCCTTCTTTGCCCGTGGATCCAACTTTGATTCATTCACATGATAATATGCAGTAGAACCAAAAACACGCAAAGTATCATAATCAGTAACAAGTTTTTTCGAACCATACCTCTAAAGGAGTTTTTCCCTCTATAGCAGATGATGGCAAACGATTGACGAGATGTTGAGCATATGTTATTGCCTCAGCCCAAAATTTTCTGCCTAACCCAGCATTAGACAGCATGCAACTAACTTTCTCCACCAATGTCCTGTTCATACGCTCCGACACCCCATTCTGCTGTGGTGTTTTTCTGACTGTGAAGTGCCGCCTTATGCCACAATCTTGACATACCTTCAGGAATGGATCGCTCTTGTATTCTCCACCATTGTCTGCTCGGGAGAACCTTGATCTTCCTCCCCTGTCTGGTTTTCAACTTCAGCTTTCCACGTAAGGAAAACTCCAAGCACATCATCCTTATTTTTCATAGTAAACACCCAAACTCTTCTGGAAAAATCATCAACAAAAGTGACAAAATAATGCCTACCACTGATTGACGGAGTCTTGGCAGGTCCCCATACATCTGAGTGCACATAATCCAGAATGCCATTGGTATTGTGGATTGCAGTGCCAAATTTCACTCTTCGTTGTTTTCCTAAAACACAATGCTCACAAAATTCTAATTTGCAAGTCTTCGTACCTTTCAACAATCCCTGCTTGGCAAGAATTTGCAAGGATTTCTCACCAGCATGTCCCAACCGCATATGCCACGACTTCGTTGCTTTCAAACGATCCTTTTTGCTACTTGAAGTTGCCGTCACATCGTCTCCTACCACCTGTACTACCTTGGTAGTAATACAAATTATTCTTCCTCACGCCTTTCAACATTACCGAGTACTCTCGAAGTTACTTTTAAGAACTCCATCTCGCATTGTCACAACTAGGCCTTTTGATTCTAAGGGCCCCCAATGAGATGAGATTCTTCTTCAACTTTAGCACGTACCGCACATCCCTCAAAAATTCGGTGGATTCATCATGATTTCGCAGCTTGATTGAACCTATCCCTACTGCTTTTACATGGATTATCATTACCCATATAGACAACCCCGCCATCGAGTTCCTGAAATTCAAAGAACCATTCCCGAATGGGACACATATGATAAGTGCAACCTGAATCCAATATCCATTCATCTGGATGTGATGTTGAAGGTGAAACAACAAGGGAAATTTCTGATTCTGTATCACTCTTGCATTCTCGCAACATTTGCATCTTAGTGAGTCTTCCCTTTCTTCTTCGACTTTGGACAGATCCTTCTTCCAAAGTGCTCTTTCTCATGACGAAAAGCACACTCATCTTTGACAACGACGCGGCCTTTTGACTTGGACCTTCCTCTCCTCCCCTTTGATCAGCTTTGCTTGACGACCTCTTACCACTAATGCTTCTTCTGATGTTGTTGATTTGGTTTTCATCTTATCCTGCTTTCTCAATTCATGACTATATAAAGCAGAACATACAGCATCTAACGACACATTCATCTTCCCATGAAGTAACGTAGTTTCTAAATGTTCAAATTCATCGGGAAGAGATGATAATAACATCAAAGCCAAATCTTCATCGTCAAATTTTACATCTAAATTTAACAGGTCTGCAACTAATTGATTAAACATAGTAATGTGTTCATTCATAGTTGTACCTGGTCGGTAATCAAATCGGAACAGCCTCTTCTTCATAAGGAGCTTATTCTGACCACTTTTCTTCAGAAATTTTTCCTCCAATGCCTTCCACAATTTGTGCGCAGAAGTCTCGTTCTTGAAAGCATACTTCTGCTCCCTGGACAGGCACGACCGAATTGTTCCGCATGCCAACCGATTCATAATATTCCAATCCTTATCTACCACATCTTCCGGTTTCTCTTCTGTAATGGCAATATCAAGACCCTGCTGGAAAAGGGAGTCCAAGACTTCCCCTTGCCACATGCCGAAATGGCCAGTACCATCAAATATTTCTACTGCTAATTTCAAACTAGACATTGGAATCCTCGACCATGATGAAGAGGAAACTGATGTCTCCGATACAACATTTGTAGTAGATGCCATTACAAAACTAATATAGTATTCAATATTTCAAAAAATACTAAGTATTGTACCAAAAATTATTCCAAGAAAATTTCCAGGAAAGATTGGAGGGTCACAAGTGGACCGCTTAAATACCAACCTCCTTAGACAAAATTTTCCTAGATAATTAAAGCTACAATACCAAACAAACAAGCCAAGGACGAACCTTCGGCTCTGATACCACTTGTTGGGAATTTCGGGTAATAATTCCCTCTAAACAAAATTCTAGTGAATTGAAAAATACAAAACACTACGAATATACCCGACAAATAATATTGAATACTATAATCAAGAGAAAGCGATAACAACAAATAAATGCGGAATAAAAGAGATAAGGAAAGAACACACCCGGAAAAATTTGATAACGGAGTTCTGCAAAAATATTGTCTAGTCTCCGAGCACCACTCAAGCAGCCCGCTTTTATTTAATATGGGAGAAGAGTATGCAAATTTGGGATGCATTAAGTGTGAGAGAAGAGTCCCTTTTATAGGGATCAAATCTCCTCACATTTTCATCAACTTCCAATGTGGGATTCCTAAGTTAAGGCAAAAGTCAAAATTTGTTGGCCAACTATTTAGGCCAACAACCAACACAAACTTTATGTTGTATGTCTGAGCATTCTTGGAAAACATTTCAGGGAAGCCTATACTTGTTCAAGAGAAGAAGACATGACAACCTGCTGTTTTTGTCAATGCGTCAAAGATGTCAAACCAAGGCCATTAGATCTCAAGAACATTTATCAGCAAGTTGAGATTGCTAATTATGAAACAGCTTGCGTTAGCAAAGGACACTTTTATGCCAAATCTGTTGCACCTGATGGTTTTCCGCCGTATTTTCTGAGAAGAAAAGGGTGGTCGATTTACACGAAAACTCCAAAAAACTTCGAACTGTATGAAGCTCTAGGGATCAATGCTTCTCTACGCGCTCGTCTTCCTGAATTCAACTTCCCTCTATCACACGTTAGTTCTGAAGCTGTTGTTGTGGGGAAATGGTATAGTCCTTTCATATTTATCAAAGAATGGTCAGCGAAAGATCAGCTAAAAAGGTCAATTTTCTATCAGATAACACTGGAGCAGAGATGGGAACAGATATATACATGCCAGAATTACTATAACCAAGTAAATTCTGTCCCTGTAGATGTCATTCTTGATACAGAAACTGCATATGTTGCTGGCCAAAAAGCTGTGTGGGACGAGAAAGATGTCTTCGAGGGGACAACTTTCTTCAGAGCTTTTGAAAAGAATGGAGAAGAAACATCTGTCGGACTGAGGGAAGAAGTGGTTCAGAGAATGAAATGGGAGCAAGAAAGAGCTGGGTGGTCAGGAGGTGAAGGAAGACAAGTAAAGGTGAGTAGAGAAGAGCAATTTGGAGAACTTGATGGCTGGAGGGAATTTGGTTTATATGTGTTGGTTGAAAGTTTTTTGTTGAAGAGAATGGATGGAATTGTTGCAATGAGATATGATTTCATACATAGTATGCAGCTGAGGAGCAAATGGGAATGACTCTTTCCCATAGAAAAAAAAAATTACAGTATTTATTGAGGATGTGTTCTTGAATTTGCGTGCTAGAAGCATGTGAAAAGATTTCAGTTTATTGCCTTTTGTTGGAAGAACGAACTCGGGAGGGAAAGGAGCAGTTCTATCGATTTAGTTATTATATCATGTAAATTAGTCACATTATTATCTTAGTATATGATTAGAGTTTGTATGAAATATAATAAATTGTTATGTTTCAAATAATAGAAGTATTTGTTTCGAGAACAAAAAATTTTGGTTCGAACCACATCTTTCTTACTCCGAATAGCAACAAAAAGCCTTTCGACTCACTCTCTTGATTACGATACATTTTTTGTCCATCATTTTTTATCCACAGTTTTAAGAATTAGATTGTAATTCTTTTCCCAAGTAAAACTCTGAGTAGAGGAGGTTTGGTCTGAGACTCTTTTAGTGGGAAGGCACGAGCTGCCTACAGCATTGACAACGGCAGAAAAGCTTCATCAGCGTAAGGCATCATTAATTATTAAAAGGTGAAGCCATCAATGTTTTCTTCTCCCTTAGGGGGCACTCAAATTCAGTTGAATGGCAGGGCAAACCAGCGATAGCCGCATGCAGAAGAATCCTCAATTCCATAATGTTCTCTCACAGATCATGCAATCGGGCTGCCGCCCAGTTTAGCTAGGTGGGCTATGGAACATAAGAGGTCGCGTTTTATCCCACTGAACTTCCTTCCTACTGAGTTTTTTTTTTTTTTTTTTTTTGCTATGTAGGGATCAGTGTCCCAGCTGATCATATTTCTTTTTTTTAAATGAATAAAAAGGTTATTAATTAATCTTAAAATGAAAAAAGTTATTTTATTACTCACTACTAAATGAGCATTTTAGTTTATAATTTTAAGAAATTTTTAAATGCCATTGGGATATTGATTAGAAAGAGACTTTTTATTTATCACTAAAATTTTAAAAATTAAACATTTAAATGTCTATTAAAAGTAAATAATAAATAAAAAAACATATAATATGTACTTAATATGACGAATTTTTTATCTTGATAAGAACTTTATAAAGGTTGTGATTCGGGAGTTCCAAATCTGAATGAATAGAGACAGTATCTACATGCCATTTCCCGGTCTTGTTTGCCTTTTGGAAAGCATATGGATTATTCCAACTTAGACCGGCTAAGATGAAAACAAAAGGCAGGGGTAAAAAACTTGCTTCAATCTTAACCACAATAGATGCCATATACTTTACAATAAAGTTGCAAGGCTTGATCGGTCCCTTAAATTTTTAGTTTAATTAACATAAATTTAAAATGAATCTATACCCGAAGTGTAGATAGCCAGATAGAGGTTATCAAGATTTAAATTTTTTTTCTCTTTCTTGAATGCTATAAAATGCTCTTAGTAAATTTTTTTTTGAAATATATTATTGTCATTTTGATGGTATTTAACATCTCTATAACAATTATTTATGAATTATATAGAGAAACAATTAATTTAGAGGATTTATTTGTAAAGTAGGATAAATATAGATAACTTAAAAGAATTAAAGAAAGAAATAAGTTATTAAAAAAGTATTAAAGAGAAAGAATTTATTGTCATAATTAATTATCAAAATTTTTCTTGTACTATGTGCAATTATCAAATTCTATACCATATATACTATTTTATTTTCCTAACAATAATTAAATATCTTTAATATTCATAATGTGAATATCTCAAAATATAACTTGATTATATATTAAAAAATTTAAAATATCAGTAGAAATGGCTTGAAAATTTCAAAAAGTTTTTGAAAAGTAAAAAAACAAAAAACTATATCAACGTAGAACAGAAGTAGTGTTAGACTGTTAAATACAGGGAGGATTAAAACCTACGTTATTTCAAATATATGATTTTTAGTATCTCTAATTTAATAAGATTTTTTGAAATTTATATAGAAAATAATAAAAATTAATTGAAGTGTGATATTGAAACAAACTACTCATTTTGTTCTATTTTTAATGACATTCTTGCTATATTGAGATGTTCTGAAATAATTAATATTTTTATAAATAAAATATTTTAATATATTATTATATAATATTAATCAATTACTAACCCCATTATATATTACTTTTATATTCTAAATTTGACATAAAGTGCTTACTGAGTTGCTAACCCATATATTTTTTATTTTTTATTATATTATATTATTTTATAATATAATTTAAATATTGTATAAAATTTCGTACCTAATCAAATACCTTCAAAAAGAAATGAAAAGGAAAGAGTATAAATTTTAGAGAGATATTTATAAATTTAAAATATTTTTAGTTTATAAAAGTTCAGAATTGTAGCTATAGAAGATTAATCTTCAATTTGATAGCTCCAAAAGTTCTTTAGTATTTACTTGACGTATATTTTCAAATTTAAAAGGCCATCTATTATATTATTTTTACATACTTTTTCTTTTTTGGTACATCATGTAAATATAAATATAAATCAAAATTGAAATCTATAATTTATCTTCTACTAAAAATATTTTTAATTAACTGAATTACGTATTATAACAAGTAAAAAAAAATTCATATATTTGATAAATTAATATAAGAAAAGGAGGAGGAAAGCGACAATTAACCAAGAAAGTAGTGGGGCCTCCATCTATGGACAGAACGGTTGACATTTCAGATGACAAAAACCCTAAATGCAGGGCTGAATTTGTAGCTGCCAAAACCCAAATTGCAAAACCCTCTTCTCCAATTCCAAATCCTGAAATCCGCCAAAATCTTTCGCAGTCTCTCTCTTTCTCTCTTTCTGTGTAGCTTGCGCGGCAGAATGGATGAGCAGCAGCAGTGGCTGATCAACTGCTTGAATGCCACTCTGGACACTGATCAACAGGCTCGCTCTTATGCAGAAGCCTCTCTACACCGGGCATCCCTTCAACCAGGTTTGCAAATTAACATTCTTCTCTCGCGTAGACTCTGCCACGTGTGTGTTTTTTCTTGGGACTTTTGCAATGCAAGAAAATGCTTTTCTTTTTCCTTCATGTTAAATTTGTGAAAGAAATGAAGTTATTTTCTTCCAATAAAGTTCTCGTTATTTGGAATTCAGAAAGAAGAAACTTTTAGCTGTGCAGTAACTTGTAAAATTTAATTTTTGCTGCTTGTAAGGTATTGTGATCAGTTTTACGGCATATGTGCGAATATAAATTGTGCAAATTGGCAAATTTATAGCTGCGAATTGTTCATTATGAAATTGAAATGGATTCTGAGGTACCATCATTTGCTTAATGAGTCTTGCCTGCAAATAACTACTTCTTCTTCGCCAGTTTGCGGAAAGCACATTTATTATTCGTTGTAGCCGGAAGATAAGTAGAGCTTATCCTCCCATCTAAATTCTCTTTATGCTATTTTAATAATTCTTGGGCTACTGTTTCTCAAGTCTAGCACTTTTACTCCTGTTAGCTCTCTAATGTGAGGCCTGAGAAGTCTTTACTTTGTCTTCCTCTACTAATGCAGCTTCTAGAGGATGATTTGATTGCTGTACTTCCATACAGATGGTGATGATTATGGAAATTTATCTGATGTTCTTCTTTTTTCAAAATGTTTTACCTGAAGTAAATCCAGGAATTTGAAAGTTCTACTTGAGTGCTTGTTATGATATTCCTCATCGAAGCTTCCTTTTCACTACAGTCAAATGTAAAAAAACCTGACTAATGCAGACAGGTAGTCAGCTAACTGGATCAAGGAAAGAATGCAGGACCCTTCTCCTGAAGCTCCTAAGAAGTCATTGAAATAGTCGTTTCAATTTTCCTTTTAAAAGGACAGAATGTCTGGTGTCCGTTCGAGACAATTTTCATTAGTATAAAATGGAAATGACTGATTCAAGTGAGAAAATTCACAATATCTTTGTCTTTTATAATGTCGTAATGTCTTATGATTCAGATTAAAGTTAGTGAATTGGTCATAGAACCCCCATCCAGGCCTCCGATTGATGTTCCTAATTTGAACTATTCACTTCAGGATTTCCCATCAGTTGTGATAAATTTCTTCTTTTATCTTCAGAAAAAAGTTTAGCAAGTAAATACGAATTGAGAGTGTTCTCTTTCTTTGAGGATAAGTGGACAGGGTACTAATTGTGGCAAAATAATCCTTGATATTGCTTCTCCTTGTGATCAAGGAAGAAGTAAATATCTTTGTACTATGGACTTGAGACTAATACTACTGATGTTCTCTTTATATTTCATATTGTAGAACACATAAGATCTAAGTCCTGTTTTCTTTTGGGACTGTTTTTCCTTCCCCACCCTTTCATTCTTGTCCATTTAATCTAATAAAAATTTTTCCAATTCTAATAACTACGAGAAACCTTTTTGTCATGTGACAAGAGTGAATGAAGTGTCTATATATTAACTTATTCACTTGCTGTCATGCATCAATCTTTCTGGTATTTGAGTGAGTTGGACCTTCTATTGTTTGCATAGTGAGTTTTTGGTAAGCAGGGTTTATCAAACTAATGTTTATGCTTATTTTTCCCCACAAGAAAGTGAAGTTATTTGAATTAACACTGTATGTGTTATTTATGTTCAAGGGTTTGGAAGTGCTTTATGCAGAGTTGCTGTAAACAGAGAGCATTCCTTGGGGTTGCGCCAGATATCCTTCATTTCTAATTGATTTAACTAGTTGGCTGTTCTTTTTTGCTTACTAGAAGGATATTGTTCTCCTTCTTCTTTTCTTTCCCTCCCCCCCCTTTCTTTGTAACTTTTCCCTTTCTGTCTTGTGCAACTTAACGTTGAATTTTTACCTAGCTGCAGTTGTTCTAAAGCAATTCATTAAGAAACACTGGCATGAAGATGAGGAAACATTTGAGCACCCTGTTGTTCAAAGTGATGAAAAGGTTTTCTTTTCTCTCTACTTCTGTTTGTGTCTTCTCCTTCCTGTATAAGTATTTCTTGCATTGGAAAAAAATGCTTACAGTGTTCACATATCTTAGATCTCATCAGAAATATGAAGTCCTTCTCCTTTTTGCTGTCTTTTACCTAATAATGGTTATTATGTTTCTTTACGTGAGAGCATGCTATTTGAAAAGTAAAAATTACAATTTCTTCTTAGATGTTCCTGATCCAAGTTTTATTATCAGGCTACCATACGTGGACTCCTTTTGTCAGTAGTTGATGATCCTCACAGAAAAATATGCACTGCGGTTAGTATGGCAGTGGCATCAATTGCACAATATGACTGGCCCGAGGATTGGCCTGACCTTTTGCCAAATCTTCTAAAGATGATTAATGACCAGAGCAACATGGATGCCGGTACCTCTTTGATGATACTTATGCTGCTTCTGGTCATCACAAGATCTTCTAGTCCTTCCAAGGTTTGCTTGGAGGGCATCTATTATTTTGGTGAAGCTGTTTCTAATAAATAACTATAACATTGTTGTATTTTGCAGTGCATGGAGCTTTGAGGTGCTTGGCTCTACTCTCTGCTGACTTGGATGATAAGATGGTGCCAAAACTTCTGCCTCATTTGTTCCCTTGCTTGCATGGAATTGTATCATCTCCACAGGTTAGTTTTGTTTCAATATCTTGTACTTCTGCCATGCCTTTATGGGAGTTCTGGTGAAATAATCTGGAAAATTTACTGCCTTAGGTTCACTTTCAGATTTGACCGAACTGGAAATAATGAAACTAGATAAAAGTGTCTTCCAATTTTTCTAGCGAAGCATTTATCTCTAGAGTAAACCGAACCTCCCAAAAGGCATTTCTCACTTCATTCTTCGTCAGTGGTTACATTCTTAGTATTGTGGACTACTTGAAGGTAACTTCTTATTTCGAGGAACATTTGACGAAATAATTGGTTCCTTCCATATATTGTACATATAATTCCTGTCACCAAGTAGGTGTTTAATTTCTTGCCTCTGCCTCTGCAGGTCTATGACAACTCTTTACGTACAAAGGCTCTTTCTATAATTTATTCTTGTATTTCTGTGCTTGGGGTTGTGAGTGGTGTATGTAAGGTACACTTGCTCAACTTATGTTTTATGCGCATAAAAGTTGTTTTTTGTTCAGAATTGTATTGCTTATAACTGATTTTAAGTTTCTTAAATTAGGTTGAAGCAACTGGATTGATGTCACAAACGATCCACCTCTGGATAGAACTATTTCCTTCTGTTCTAGGACAGCCCGTGCCGTCTGAAGACCCTGATGATTGGGGCATTAGAATGGAGGTAGATCTTTTTCTTTATTCATTTGAAGTCTCATAATGTTACTAATGGTTGACCAATTAATATATTTATATATTTGCACAATTAGGTTTTGAAGTGCTTGAATCAGTTCCTTCAGAATTTCCCAAACCTAATGGAATGTCATTTTACTGGTATATGTACTGTATTGGTTTTATCTCCCTGAATATTGCATTTGACTCGATGTTGATTGCAGTTTTCTTTTCCTTATTGTTTATTGATTTTCCACCGTTGTTGTGGTGTTCCAGTTATTCTGGGGCCACTGTGGCAGACATTTCTATCTTCTGTTGCAGTGTACGAGCGATCATCCATTGAAGGTCTAGAAGATTCCTATGATGGAAGATATGATTCTGATGGTTCAGGAAAAAGTCTAGAGTCCTTTATTATTCAGGTAATTTGAGTCTTGAAACTTTCTACAGTTTAATGATATCACACTCTCCAAAGAAGTGCATATGACTTTATTCATGAATTGACAAAGAGTTACCCAGCACCCCTCCCACCCCCACCCCCACCCCAAAAAAAAAGAACACAAAGTGTTGTTCATGGGTTTAACCTTTTTTAAATAGTGAATACAAAGTATAGAACGACTTTGAAGTAAAGGATGGTTTCAACCTTTATAGTAGTATAAAATCTACATGTGTTTGTGCTTTTGTTGTTGTTCAGTTGTGGGTATTAAATTTGAAGCCTATCTATCCTTTTATGTTTTATCAATATTTTTTCCTTCACACATTTCTATTTAAAAGAATCTATTTTGTATCTAAAAATTTGTTTGGATATGTAATCACTTAGAAATGGGCTGGCATATGCATATTATTATTTGGCACTGACAGTTATTCTGGAGAGGATTTGTAAACAGATCCTACCTTTTGATGATTGTATTCTGGATCACTCAGTTCATGCTGTAACAGTAGCTTTATTTGATTCTTTAGTTATTTTTGGATGGTATTTCATACCTTAACTTTGGAGTGCATTGGATTCATTTTTCTGATGAGCAATTACCTGATGAGATTCTGAGGAACTTCTGAAATAGTTCTGCACCGAAGCACTAAATTAAAGCTTCTGCTATTAACTCAGCACGAAGAAGAAATATTTCTTTCTTTGAGTAGATTAGGAATATGTCTTTCTTTTGCTGGTTTTATTGATTCTTCAGAATTTGGTATTCGTGAATTTTTTCTTTAGAAGTGGGCTTATATTTTTTATCTTCTTATTGATGGAGTACATGTCACAGGCTTTTTCATGGTACTAAATTGAATTTGATTTTGGCCCCTGTATGTGAAATGTTTCTTCGTGCCTTGCAGTTATTTGAGACTCTATTAACTATTATGGGCAGGCAAAAGTTTGTAAAGGTTTGTTCAGAATCCTATTCTTATGTTTCTTCTCTTAAGAGCTGCATGCTGTATCTAAAAATCCTTGCAAGCTTTAAAAATTTGTTTGTGTAGGTTGTTGCAAATAATGTCAAGGAGTTGGTGTATTATACTGTAGCTTTTATGCAGATGACAGAACAGCAGGTAAGAGTATTCGTCTTGATTTGTTTTTAGCTTACTTAGCTTTGTCAAATCTGTAATTCACACAGAAGTTGCTGTTCTGCTATTCTTAAACCTATATTTTAGATTTATTTATATTTAGCAATTCAATGTTTTCAGAAATCTGTAATTTTCAAATCCTTTGACATGCAAATTGGCCAACTTTTGCAAGCAACCAAAGTTTGTAAAGAATGACTTCTTCCCTTGATGGTTGGGCATCCTTATTTTCTGTTCATCTCCATTTGCTGCCTTGTAGGCTGTTATTCCTACCGTATCCCTCATGTCTAGGTTTGGTTTCTGCTATACTTGCTTGGTTAGCTGTATTGCATTTTCAGTTGTCACTTTGCCTGAAGTACAAATTGCAGCATTGTCTTGCTTGTAACTTTCATGGAGTCATCAAGTTGATTATAATTATTCTTCATCCTTCTCAATTGTGAGGTTTTATACTGCTATCCTTCATTATTATTGGTGGTTCAATTTGACGTTTCACCTTTGCTGTTCTCATTTCAATACTTTTGACTTGTCTGTAGGTTCATACATGGTCTCTGGATGCTAATCAGTATATAGCGGATGAGGATGACAATACATACAGTTGTCGTATTTCTGGTAAGTATTACTTGGGAGCCATTACACTTGTTCTACGCATTATTTCCGAAGGGAGGTCATAAATCTCTTTCTTTCTCTGCCCTTTTCAATAAATTTTATTTTGAACATAAGAAAACTTGAAATTTATGATCTCGGTGATTTCTAGAACAAGTACAGAGGGGACTATAGAATCTAGTCTGGACTAGAACTAAAATTCTTAGATTACTTATCGTTCTAGCATGAGAAAAATGTGAGGATAAGCATCTGAGGAAATGTGCAGTTTTCCTCATTTATTTTTTCCTTTTGAGATACTGCCCATAATATCATTTGCTGATTCAGAGCAATGTTGTCTTCTCAGTAATGACAGCTACCAATAGTTTTCAAGTTTGCATCTGCAAATTCTATATCTGCTGAAGTATTGTTTTCCTGGAATTATGAGAATTTTCTGCTCATAGAAAGTTTTAAATTATTAGTCTTATGCCTGGAGTTTCTCTATATTGCATAGAATAGATACGGATATATAGCAATTCAACTTAATGGAAGTTCGGTTAATTTACATGTGATTGTGTTGTATTATGATCAAGAAAGCCAATTGAAACTTCATGAAAACTCAAATCAACGTGGAGATATTGGTCCTCTCTAGCTTTATTTTGATATTAAATCTCGCTAGAGGTCTTTTCCAATAGTAATTAGTTTCTTCATTCAGAATTGAATGTCCATATTTCTATTTTAGGTTTTCCCAAAATGAATATCCACTTCCCAAAGACAAACATAGTTTCCATCTTAACTTCAATGATGAACTTCCTTCAGGTTAGCTATAGGAGTAACTTATGGGTCCATCTGCTACTTCATTAATCAGCAAGGTCAATGCGGTACTTACATGTGGTCAAATGCTCACATAAAATTTTGTGCCGGGTCATTTTTAATTCTGGCTGGGGAGTATATTCTTTTGTTATGATGAACAGATGTCCCTTGGATGTGTATCTTTAGCATTTCTTCTTTTGAAAGCTGTTGGACCTGTTGCAGCAATTCTTGCTCTTACAAGAAATTCATTTCAGGTTCACTCTTAATGGAGGAGATAATTACTTCTTTGGGTGCTGAGGGAATAGATGCTGTTCTTTCTTCGGCAAAAAGAAGATTTAGTGAGTCTCAGCAAGGGAAAGCTGCTGGTTCTTCTGGTTGGTGGAGAGTAAGTGGTATATTGTATCTTTTAGCATGTGTTATTAGCAGTGCCTAGATAGTGACTGTAATGGAAGCTACTTGATATTCTGAATGTTTTTGTATGTATTATGTTTTCACCTGTTATATCACTGTTCTTATGAACCGGTTAGTTGTTATTATGGCTCTTCCAGCTCCATGTGGATAGGGGAGAAAATCACTTTGTTAATGTGAAATATTTTGTTCATGATGTTTTATGACTGCAAGTATCAGACAGCTTTTGCTTTGTGCCATATATATCAATTATGCATTTAGCTGACTTAAGGAATGATTTTTCACAGATGCGAGAGGCTACCCTTTATACTCTTGCTTCAGTAGCGGATCAATTGCTTGAAGCTGAGGTTTGTACTTAAGTTATGTGATTAGAAATTCTACATTCTGCCTAAACCTTGTAACTTGCATATTCATTATAGTTTCTTATGATCTTGAGACAAGAGTAGAGGAAAGTCATAGCAGGTTATGCCTCTGAACTTGATTGATATGAAAATTCCATCTTGTCTCTCTTAATGAGCTATAATGTGCATTGCAGGTTTCTGGTCTTCAGGATGCCAGTCTAGGAAACATGTTAGAGCAAGTACTTTTGGAAGACATGGCCACAGGTATTTGATGCTCTCTATTTTTTGAAGCAGAGGGGAATACAAATAGGTAGTTAAGTTGGTCCTGGGAAGACAAATAGGGGTACTTCAGTAACGGGAAAGAAAATGATATAACTGCTGAAGATGGTAGATGACATCTTTTGAACAATATGTTATGTATTGGGGGTATGAGTTTTAGTATGAAAGATTTCATTCCGCAGTTCAGTAGCAGTTTAAACTATTCTGAGTCTTTGTTACGTATTTTGCAGGGATACATGAATATCCTTTTCTTTATGCCCGTATGTTTTCATCAGTTGCTAAATTCTCCTCTGTGGTAATTATCCTTTTTTTGGGGGCTTACTGTAAATATGATTTGCAAAACTTCTCATTTGATTAATGATATATTCAGCTCAATTGTAATGTTGTGGAGCATTTTCTACTTGCTGCTATTAGGGAAGTCAGCATGGATGTGTGAGTACTTGATTATGATTTGTGTTCTTTTCCTTTTCTGTTGGAAAGAGATCTTAAATTGTCTGTTGTTAATGCTCTTTCTGTAGGCCACCACCTGTGAAAGTAGGTGCATGTCGAGCCCTTTCCCAAGTCTTACCTTCTATAAACAGTGGAGTGCTTCAGCCTCATATGTTAGACTTGTTTCAATCATTAACAGATCTTCTAAACCATGTAATGCAGCAGAATTATTTTATTTACCATTCTTTTTGTTGTAATAATTCCAATAGTTTGTGATATTATCATAAAAGCAATGCCTCACATTTGAATATACACTTCTTAGGCCTCTGACGAAACTATGCATCTGGTACTTGAAACACTAAGGGCAGCGGCTACTGCAGGTGGGTTTTGAGGAACACGGGATTTATGATAAATTTTTTGGCTTTTTCTGTTGACTTTTAGCATGGTGTTTTAAATTACAGGGCATGAAGCATTAGTGTCAATAGAACCCATTATCTCTCCAATAGTACTTAACATGTGGGCTGCACATGTTTCTGACCCTTTCACCAGCATTGATGCTCTTGAAGTTTTAGAGGTAATGTTCTAGTTGATTCTGATTGTGAATGAGGATTTAGAATTGTTTGCTTTACCATTTGAAGAGGGGCACATTATCTTGACCTCAGTTAATAGAAGTCACACCTTTTTCCTTTTTATGCAGGCTATAAAAACTGCTCCTGGTTGTATCCACCCCCTAGTTTCTCGCGTTTTGCCTTATGCAGTGCCAATTCTCAGTAAAGTAGGCACTATTTCTCCTATCTTAGGTTAACTTTTCTCAGAAAGAGAGGAAAAATGCCTATCTGTGTTTAGATGTTTTTTTGGTTCATTGTTTATCTATTTTATGATTGCTATTTTGACAACATGCAGCCACAACAGCAGCCTGATGGCTTAGTTGCTGGTGTACTGGATCTTCTTACGATGTTGTTAAAGGTGAGTTAAATTTCAATTAACTGCCGACGCCCTGAGGTTACAGGTGAATTACTGCTTGAACTCAGTGAACTCTTTCTTTTATCTTGTTTTCAGAATGCTCCTGGTGATGTGGTGAAAAAAATTTATGAAGTTTCTTTTGAACCTATTGTCCGCATAGTCCTTCAAAGTGATGACGACAGTGAGCTGCAGGTTCTTTCATTTTCTGCTTTTGTTTATACTTTTGAGTCGCAACATTATGTTTTGTGCAATTTTAGCGATAACTTACTAACTGGACCTGGAAATAAATTGCTTTTCGTATTTCCAGAATGCAACCCAGTGTATGGCGTCCCTTATTTCTGGTGGAAAACAAGAATTGCTTGTTTGGGCTGTGGATCCTGGATTTACAATGAGATGTTTACTCGATGTAACTTCGAGGTATATGCATTGTTCATCTCTATTTTTGCTTTGGCAAACCTTTCACGTTATTTCATGCACGCATGACACCTAAGTACTCCAATTTATTATCAACTGTAATTTCACTCTCAACTTCCTGCTGATATTTCTTCCAAGTAGTGTTTGAAGATTGCTGCAACAGATCATAGGAAAATATTTGGATAGAGCTGGTGTTAATGGACCACATGCTTTAAGCACTTGTACCTTTACCTTCTAGAAGAGTACTAATTTTTTAAGCAAGTGATTCTTGAGGACTGGTTCTACCCAAGCATTTTCCCAGATAATAAAACCTTTTTCTGCGACTTTTTACATGGCTTGTGACATGACCTCTGGGGATTATCTGCTTTCATTTTTTGATTTACACTTGGAGTGATGATTAAATGATATGCAGGATTAGATTGCAACTTCATTTTTCTACTTGGCTTGAGTACAGTAGAATTTTACCAATATTCATGCAGGCTGCTAAACCCTGATCTTGAAAGCTCCGGATCGCTTTTCATCGGAACTTACATTTTGCAACTTATACTACATCTTCCTTCACAAATGGTGCATCATATCAGAGATCTGGTTGCTGCTGTTGTTAGACGAATGCAATCTTGCCATGCAGGACTCCGGAACTCCTTGCTGCTTATTTTTGCTAGATTGGTATTGCAGCTTTACTTCTTATCTCTATGCAGTTATTTCTCTCCTAAATGCTTGGACTTGACGGTCAACTGCTTCTCATGTGCAAAGTCGATCTTCTTTACCCCTTCCCCTAGCCCCCCTCAATGTCTTCCTCTGGTCTATGAAATTACAGCAGACCTGAATAATGGTCTTTGCAGCACGAGCTTTTCCATTGTCCATCTCTATGAGTACAGAAGACCTAATATAGCTTGGTGCATTTATAAATAATATCTTCTTGGTTCACTCTTTTGAAAACTGTAGTATAATCTCTTCCAAGAATATGATTTTGGCAACGCTCGTGTAAGAGAACTGCCATCTTTCTTCCTGCATTGAAGTGAGATAGATGCCATTGAAGCTGGGGAACATTTTCTTTGATACCTAAATTTGTGCCAGGAGGGAAATATTAATACTAAACATAAATTACTTCTGGTACCTACCAAGTTGAATTTCTCTAAGCTAATTCGTCTTTTTGTGCTTCGTGCTTCTTTACTACAGTTACAGTGAACTTGCTTATTTCATTTCCAGTGCAGGTCCATATGAGTGTCCCACATGTAGAACAATTTATTGATTTGCTGGTGTCAATCCCAGCTGACGGCCATAGTAATTCCTTTGCTTATGTAATGTTGGAATGGACTAGACAACAAGGCAAGTTTTCTATTCATTTTTTCCTTTTTTTCCACCCTTCTTAACCTTGTTTGTTACAGTTTCTGCTCTATACCCTTTTAGCCCTGGCCTTGAGGTTTGCTGGTTGAAAGGTCTCATATGAAATATCTGACCAGGCATCTTGGTTCAAGAATATCTTTTGTACACTGTTGCAATCTTTCCTAGAACTACTTGTATGCTTCTCCACTAATTCAAAGAGTTTTTAACTGCTACCACCTGCTTGTCACGAAATTCTTCTAAAAAATTCAGGAATCTTCATAGACATGATTCTTTATTTTTAATATGAACAGGATAATGAACAATGAACAGATTGACTATCTAGCTTAGGCAATAACTGGATGGATCCTCCTGGAGTATATTTCATTGCCTATGAATTACAAAGATGAACTAATAAATTGGCTGTTGTAATGCGATAAAATTGGATTTTTATTTGGGACACGTGGTAAGACTTATTATTTATATTGTTTTATAAGGTGGATCAAAGTTATATTTACTTCCAAACTGCAAATTCTAATTCTAATCCCAAGTCGCCTGTAGTAATATGCAGAAGCTTTGATATGATTGCACATGCCTCATTGTGGGGAATGAAGTTGGAACTGTGATCACGTTTCATATGGTAGTCAATAATAAATAAGATATGCTTTTCATTGATTTTGTTGTTACCATTAATCTAACTGACTTTTACTGAATCCTGATATCAATTTTCAGTGGTTGCATGAAATTGGTCTTGTCCATTTCCTGTTGCCTTCCAGTCCCCATCTACGATAGTTCTGCAAATTTTAAAAATGTGTCTTAAAGTAGGCTTGAAAGAAAAAAGGGAAGATTTTAAAACAGCTTTCAACTGGTGTTGACCTTGGTTGATGTAGTCACAAACCAGGCTTCATCTTGACTTGAACTTTAATTTGTGGCTTAACTGAGCTTGCACCACAGCCTAATCATCTCATGTTCCTAATAGAATGACTAGAGAGAGAGGGAGATATTCACAATTAGAAAATGAGGGAAAGTGAGCTTGCACCATTACAAATAAATATGGCCAGTTAAAGAATCTCAAAAACAAGCTTGAGTCTTACTTGAACTGTATGGATAGAGTTGTGAACCAGCTAAAGTTAATTTTAACATAGTTCAGATTTTTTCTCTCTTCCCCACCCCCCCCACCCCCCTTCCTTTTTTTTTTTTTTTTTTTTAGGGTGGGGGTGGCTGAGGAGGGGAGGTAGAGTTCAGATGAGCTGGATTCTATTTTAGTTACAATATGAACTGTCTTATTATATTATGGAATATCTCTATTTGATGCTCTGACGATGCAATAGCAATAAAACGATAGATGAAATAGTGGTACAAGGTTGATAATTGTGTACATATTTCTGTCCTCATTGAGTTTAGGAGAAATCCTTGGAGCTTACCAAATCAAGGTAACAACCACTGGTCTAGCATTGCTGCTATCAACCAAACATGTTGAATTGGGAAGGATAAATGTCCAAGGTCACCTAGTTAAGGTTTGTTTCTAGTTGACATTTCCTGGCAACATAAGACATTTTACCCAAGAACTTAATCAGTTCCTTGTGAAATTTGAAAGTCCTCTGCAGGGATAACCACTCGCTCAAGAGCTAAACTTGAGCCAGACAAATGGACTCTGATCCCACTTCCTGCAAAGGTACTTGATAATCTTTCTGATGGGTAAAGTTTCTAATCTACAGAAAACCGGTATGTGTGTATTACTTCTAAGACATGAAAGCTCATGAAATATATTTTATCTAGAAGGGCCAAACCCAGAGGGCGGGGGGGTTTTACCAGTGTGGGACCTAGGTACAAAGAGCTGTTGTTACTTGCTTGAGGGGGTGTTTTAATTTGTTGTACTTTTAAACTTACAATCAGAAATAAGCATCATTTACTTTTGAGCAGTACAAGTCCTCCAAGCATGTGTTTTGATTTTTATTTTTATTTTCTCCGGTTAAGGGTAAAAAAATGATGAGATTGTTAGAAATCCATGTTTCCCCATGATATCATGCTTCTTTTCATCCCAAATCATGTTTTCACTAGAATGCCTGAGATCATACCATTTCATTTTCCATATATATTATTCTGCAATTGGCGCTGCATCTCCCACCTATGCTTTTCCCTTTAAAGGAGGGAAACAAAAAAGAAGTGGTGGAGAGACCACCCCAACCCCCCCAACTCCCCAATCAAAAAAAAAAAAAAAAGAACAGTTCACTTTTGAAATACATCTCTTTGGTGTCCAATTATCTAACTCCATCTTTTTGATGGAAATTTTAGATACTAGCTTTATTGGCAGATGCCTTAATTGAAATTCAAGAACAAGTTATGGAGGATGATGATGATGATGAGGTAGCTATAAACCATTTTAGCACTAGTTGTAATCAGTACACATGACGACTGCAATTTGATTCTTTGGTCTAATCTCTTGGCAGGATGGTGATTGGGAAGATGTTGGGACAGGAGATGTTGGAATTGATGAAGAGTTGTTATATTCAGCTACTGCTGCATCACATACCAGACCTACATACGAATATCTGGATGCAATGGCCAAAGCTTTCAATGAGGTTTCATACATGGCTTTGCCTATTTGTTGTTCCTTGCTATTGCATTTCTTTATTGCAGCAGCTTAACTGGAATTCTTGGTTTTACATTTCTGAAGGAAAAAGACGAGGATGGAGAAGATGAACTCCTAAGTGTTGCTGACCCTCTTAATAAGGTAGTTTGTGAGATCAATATTTTGTCTGTATCTTATCACCATTCTTCCACTAAGCACTGTCTTTTGAGCTGGATTGCCACAGATTAATCTGGTCAACTACCTCGTGGAATTCTTTGTCAAGTTTTCTCAGAGTGATAGAACATTTTTTGGTAGCCTGTTGCAGGTCTGATAAATCTTCACATAATATTCTGATTAATATATATGCATATTCTGTATTTGGTTATTCGGATACCTAATTTTGGTTTTGTGTGACCTTACCTGCAGAGTTTGACAACAGCACAACAGGCTACTATTAAATCAGTGATCAATGGTTAATAATTTCTTTCTGGTATATACTATAATCATTTTGGTTTACATATTTTGTTCTGAGTTGTAGCGGCTTTTAGTTTGAGAAGGATTACCGGCCCCCTTCTTCCCTTTTAATCTATGTTGTATAGTCGAACCAAGTGTGCATGTTGCATTCACTTGGGGGGTGTTTTATAATAGAATTTTTTATTATGGTTTTCTGTTTAATCTAGTTCTTCCTCCTTCACCTAAGTATCCGTCCAAGTCTTTTTGGGATTTTAAGTTGATCGGTGCATTGAATTTCCACTTTTAAAGTCTCAATGGAGAGTGAAAAGGTTCATAGCTGCTGCGGGGGCAACAAATTATGCTGTTTTCACTAAGGCTTATTTGCAAAACCAGCAGCTAATGAAGCAATATGCGTCGGCTACAGTGTTTCTATGCGACAAGGATTGTGGAGCATCGCCAGGAACACGATGATTGGCTGGCCGGTTTAAGTTATTTTGCTACAGCAGTCAAGGTAGAAAATGTTATGATATTAATGGAAATTGACTCTTCTCCTTCAGATATTTCAGGCAACTCTGAGTTCTCGGATAAAAATTGCTTCCAGATCTGGAGCTGCAAGAGTATGAGAAGACTTGTCAAAGAAAGTAAATTGTTTTTAATTCCTTTTGTCTTGGGACGACACAGGAGGATGTAGTAGTATTTATGAGAGCAGCCCGGGAAACTGATTGTAAGGAGAGTGGTTTTGTTTTCAAGAATCTCCACCAAGGAAAAAAAAAGGACTATCCAAACAAAGAATTAGAGCGAAAGAATTTTGTAATAGTAGTTTAAGCTTCGAAAATTGAAATAGTTCAAATTGTTTGTTCTTTCGCTTTTCTATTAACCAAAAAAAAAAAAACATCAAATGTAGGTGTGGGTGTAATTTTGTGCTTCTATATAAAAGAAGATAGCTATAATTAATATTAAAAGTTTAAGTGAGAAATCAAAAGTTATATCTTGATATTGTAAATTTCAGTCACTGAAAAAACAATATATTCATGTAGTAATAGGGTTTTTTTTTTTTTAAAAGTATTGAAGTGATACGCTAGTAGAGATTATAAATATCAAACTCTCAATTCTTGCTTGGGAGGTTACGGTTCTTATCACTTAAGTAATGTCTCGCAGGCAAATAGTAATAGATAAAAGCAACAATTTCAAAGTAATTTTTTTTTGTGGAAAAAAAATTATTAAGTGAGAGATCTTCCTATACAAATTTTAAGAAAGGGTTAAATGGATCTTACACCCTTTAACTTTTTCTAAATGGCACATTAATTCCTTAATCTGTTAACAGTTTCAATAACCCCTAAGCTTTCTAAGTTCTTCCAATTAAGTATAATCTCGGTTGACCCGGATCGTAAAAGACATTATTATGATCCAGTCAGGAATTAAAAACTATAAACTTTAAAATAAAATTTTGATAAACCAAATTTTTAAAAAATGATAAACAAAAGAAAATTTTTCTATGAATACTATTAAAGAAAATGTTAGCTGTTTGTCTTGTCATTTAATTTTTTTTATCTTTACATATTATTAAATAATTAACTTGTGACTAATTATACTATTTTATTACTAAATATGATAGAGTCCAACAAAAAAGTAATATGCATGGACCATTATGTCCTTCATAAATATATTACGTGATACAAACATGTCTTTTTTCACTGTTCTCGGTCTTGTTTAGTGATGAAATGATATAATTAATTACAATTTAATTATTTAATGACATAAAAAGATAAAAAAATTAATGAAAAGATAACAATTAACCCTTCCTTTAATAGTATTTATAGCTAATTTTTTAAACAAAATTATTTATAAAAAATAAAAATTTGTAATCTATATATATATATATATATAACAAGTTAAACTTATACAAAACTCAAAAATATATACAAATCCAAATGTTTGGGCCCTAGTTTGAAAAAACTCGGCCTTAAATTTCAACCGAGTAGGCAGGGACTGGCCAACCCGTCCCAGTTGTCAGAAATGGAGCTTAATTATTTTATGACATAAAAACATCCCACTGTCGTTGCCTGACATGGAGAGAACTAAAGGAGACAGAAGAGGAATGAACAAGAGCGGATGTCACAGAAGAGAGAAGCCTGGAAAGAGAAGGGAGAAGTTTAGATGGAAGGGGAAAGCAGTGAAAGTAAAGGAAGTGGCCAAACCACCATTGGCTACTTCACGACCCGTCTTTTAAGATCTCCATTCCCTCTTTTCTTCCTTTCTATTTTTCCTTTTCCTTTTCCTCTTCCTCCCATGACAGCCATCATAGCAGCTTTTTTTTTCGCACAACTCTTGCCACCATTAATGCCGAAGTGAGATACGTTAGGCCAACAAACTTCTCCGCGGGCATGGAACGTTCTCTGCAAATTCAAGTTTGAGAGAATTGGCTAGTGGTTCTTGCAAATTAGCCACAAACCAAGTTCATGTTTGTAACATTTGTGCTGAAGTTAGCATCTTCAATGAGGGTATTATGAAGTGGCTCGATGAAAAATATAAACTTTTCTGATCGGTTGCTGCTCTGTCCATGTGAAGATGAAGAAGATGAGTCTTTTTTTTTTTTAATTATTAAGGTAAAACCCAAAGTAAATCGGTTAATTAATCCAATGAATGGATATGGATCTAGTAAGATTTTACTCAATTGGTACAATTTGTAAGATTAAGGGAGGGCATTATTCCAATTGAAACATCAAGGGAGAGTTTGATTTTTAGGATAAATTTAAGGGGCTTTAATGGGATTATTCATATATTTTTAACCAGAGGGAGTACGTTTTGCTGCAACAGGTCTTCAATTATAACCATCGTTAGCATCTTATTCGGAAGAACTATCTGTAAACCAAAGACAACACGATTTAGAAGACTCATCATATACAAAACTACTCTGGCCTCTAATTATTCAATAATAGAATGAATATTTAAATAAATAATTATTTTTAAAAAATAAATAATTATTCAATAATAAAATAAATAAAATTATTTAATAATAGAATAAATAATTGTTTAAATTTTAATAATTATTAATAATATATTAATTTTTAATATTAAATTAAAATTTAACAATTAAAATTTATTAAATATATATTAAAAAAATAAAACTAAGCATCACTCTTAACCGGCTTTTGCTGAACAACCTACATATCTGGACATGGCATCCTTATCCTTGACTAGCTGTTGGTCACCTGGTTCTCGAAGCTTCAGTTGCTTGGAATTTCTCCAATAAAGGTCTCATTGCTTACATGCGTGTTCCGAGACTGAGGTATCTGTAGACTGTAGGCTAAGCAAACTGCTCCAGATGGAGTCATGATGAGTTTTACCTTTTAAAACATGCTTAACATATCATCTGTCTGTTTAATATAAAAATTTTAAAATTAAACTCTATTCAATATATATATAAATAAGGTACAAATAGAGTACAAGTAGTTCATCTAAAGTAAAGTTTGCTGTAGGTAACACCACTAGAATTACAAAAAACGAAGTGTCCTGCACCACCCTGCATATCATTAGACAAAAGATTTTACTTGGATTGAATTTCACACGAGCTTAAAATTTTAAAATCAAACTTTATCTAATCACACCCAAAATACTCGACACATTTTATTAGTTTTATTGATTGACTTTTGGGGTTGCGTTTAATTTAGATTGTCTTTTGGAATCATACTGTTCATAGATGGACCAAGTGAAATCTTGATTCCCCGGATGTGGCCTTCTTTTCTTGCGAAACACGTGGACCTATTAACTGTTCTTCACTTGAAAGCTCAACCGACGTTGTTTGTCGTTTTAAGAAAGGATTTTTTTTCTCTAACTTGTGTCCGAATATGTGTTAATTAATTATTTATAACACTTAAAATTTTAATTTTGCATAAAGTAATAGATTTTATAAAATTTGTGATGAATTTAAATGATCATAATTAATTAACTTAATTCAAATTAATTTGTGTTCCGAAGACAAAGATTAGAGAACCTCATTTTAAATATATTAGAAAGATAAATATATAATCTGAATACAAAAATTTCTTGTTCAGTAAAAAATACTTTTACGACTAAGTGGCTTATCTATAACTCAGCTTTTATCAAAAATATTTCGTCTTGTCCGTCATAAAGTATTTATAGAAGATGATGGTGTACACTGTACATGCTTGCCTTTTCAGGTATAGTTGAAGGAGAATCCACGTTGAATATATAAGGTCAATGTACATAAGGATTTTGAATCACTACTTAACCATAATTAAATCAATTTTGAGGTGATTTTAAGATGAACATTTAGGTTATGTAACTGCAGAAGTCCACAAAGCATATTTGGGTAAAGCAGTAGCGAGTTTCGACATTACTTATTTGCATTGAATGGATGGGGGTATGATCCCATTAAATTTAGGAGATTACTCAATATAGGATGATTTTATGATGTTGAATAATTTTTTTTATAATTTTAAATTTTATAATTCTTTGAAAAAAAAATTAAACACAAAAAAGAAACAAAAAGAAAAATAATAAAAAAATTCTTTTTTGTTTAATTTTTTAATAAATATTATTTTATTAATTTTTTAAAGTTTTAAAATTTTGTATTAAAATTTAAAATTATAATTCAATTAATATAATTTAAAATTAATTTAAAATTTGATAACAATTATTTTAAGATTTGACTTTTTACTCTTATTTTTTTAAAATTAAACAAGTGATGGAGCTCAATATCAATATAATTTAGATAAAAAGATAAATATTAATCGTTTATTAAATCTCACAATGTAATAATTATTAAATGATAAATAAAAAAATCACATAATAAATTTAAAGACTTTATAGAATATTTAAATGATAAAAATATTAAAATTATTTAAAAATTATCATATATTAGTAAAAATATCTTACGTTTAGTATTTATGTAAATTTATATATTTAAATTATTTAAATTTAAAATTTTTTATTTTATGCTTGTGAATTTTTTTGAAAGGAAATATATAACCCTAATTGTGAACGGAAACCAATAAAAAAAATGCACTTAAATGCAGAAAATTCAACTATTACTTCGATTCATATAACATCAAATCTCCGACAAAAAAGATGGGCCCTAACGCATTCTGTCATCTCAAGGACTACAAAATTGAGGACAAGAGTTTGATGTGATTATGTGCAAATACAATTAAGACTAATGTTTTTAAACAAGAAAAGCATGTTGTTAGTTAGGTTTGTTTTGACTCATAAACAAAAGATTGTTTGATTTTTCCTAGAATGTTCATTTCTTACAATAGCTATATTTTCAATTTAGTTTTATATTACATGGCCCTCTTTTTTTTTTTTTTTTAAAAAAAGAATAGGCTAGTCAAAAGATTTTTACATACTTGGTTGCATCATAATTCATTAGGGATAAAATTTAATAAATAAAAACACGTAACCCTCTTATAAATCTTTGTGATTGATGAAACACAAATATTCAATTTAAGACATAAAGAATAAAATAATTTTATTTTTTCTAAAATAAATAGTACGTTCCTTTTTGTCTATATTTCTCAAACATAAAGCAGTACCAATAATTCCAAGAAATATTGCGCGCGAATATCAGAAAAGGACGCATGTCTGCATAATGCACGGAACTCAGATAACACAAAACTGGGTGTTGGGATACCGGAATTGAAAACTAAAAATAGTCAAATTCGTGCCTAACAGTAGTAGTGCTGCTTCTGAAGCAGAGTTTGCTCCACGTAAGACTAATAGGATTACAAAAAAAAGAGGTCTTACACGTTTTACATCATTGGACAAAACACCCAAGCACCTTTATTGGTTATATTGGTTTAAAAGATGTATTTTTTTGGATGAATAATTTATATTACTTGAAGAAGATAATGTACCTTCACGATCACAAAAGATAGACGAGAGGAGAAGAGAAATAGAAATCTCACCCATTATATTATGATAAGTAATTTATTGTATAAAATTATGTGTATTATAATTATATAATTTAAAAATATAAGGTCTACTTGAATTGAGTTCCACACAGAACTCAATACAAATTTCTCATCTCACGTCTTATTTTTTTTCTCACAAAAATTTCTCTCTCCCGAAACCCAAGATAAAAAATCTCAAAATCAAACTATATCCAATCATACATAGTCTAATCTGACTGCTTCATTAAAATTATTCTTTCTTTACAAATTAGTTTTGTATCGCTCCACTCTATTACCTTATTTTTACTTTTAAGTGCCAAAATCTTATTCTTGCATCTCTTGCAAAATAGCCTTTTGAATTTGGTTGAAAGATGTATTGATTGGTTATGCTGAGTTGCGTTTGATTTTGGTTTTCTTTTACAACCATATTGTTCATGGCTTGATGTGATGGACCAACCGACAGCAACCAAGTGAAAGATTGATTGCCGGGATATGGTCTTCTTTTCCTGGGGACCATAGGGACCTCTTTTACTGTTCTTCACCTGAAAGCTTAACTACCATGTGTTTGTCGTTTTAAAAAAAAAATTCTAAGGGTATACTTGGATTAGGTTACACACGGAACCCAATACAAATTTCTCATCTCACATCTTACTTCTTTTTTCATAAAAATTTCTCTCTCCCAAAATCCAAAAAATCTCAAAACTAAACTCTATCCAATCACACCCTAACTCGTGTCCGAATACATGTTAATTTATATTAACTATTTATAACAGTTAAGTTTTTAATTCTTTTATTTTGTATAGAGTAATAGATCTTATAAAATTTATGATAAAATTTAAACTACCATAATTAGTTTACTTAATGCAAATTAATATGTCTCAGAGGACACAGATTAGAAAAATCTTTTTAAATATATTAGAAAAATGAATGTAATTTAAATTCAATATTTTTTGTTTGATAAAAAATACTTTTACGACTAAATAAGTGGTTTATTTATAACTCAGCTTTTATCAAAAATATTTCGTCTTGTCTGTCGCAAAGTATTTATGATGTACTTAATTGTTTTCATATAGTTTAAGGAGAAAAGTTCCATGTTGAAGGTTTTATAATTCAATATACATAAGGAATTTGAATCACTACTTAACCATAATTAAATCAATTTTGATATAGATATTGTTTTTTTTTACTGAAGAGCACAAAAAATAGCAAAGTGGCAACAATTCGTGTAAGAATGCAATCCTCTCGATGGGTTGATGACAACCTCCAACAAAACTTTAGTAGAATTGTTGGTGTGTGCTGGAAATTACTATTTCGGCAAGAATTCACTCCTCAAAGGAACTATCCCTCAAATACACATATAATTAATAGAATAGATATATCTTGGATAGAACTAGAGAATTAGAAGCAGTTGTAAATGGTAGGATAATTAGAAAGTTAGATACCCACCGTGCTTTTTGCAGTATGTGCAGGATCGATTTTTAAAACGTTGGATTAGATTTCAAATATGATCTAACGGTTGACGAAATTTTTAAAATGTTATTTTTAAAAATAAATACAAGAGTTCATAAAATACGGATCAGATCCAATTCTAAACGTGTTGTAAAAAGCAGTTCAAGACCGGAATTGCTTTGTAACTAGCTTATTTTGGCGATTAATGCAAGTTTCCCTTCCGACCAATTAAAAAAAAAAAAAACTGAAGATCACAAAGCTTATTTAGGTAAAGTAGTATCAAGTTTCGACATTGCATATTTGCATTGAATGAATCGGGAATGACCTATTGCATTTGTAGGTAAAATATTTTAAACGTCAATTAGTAAGAATGGTGAAAGCGATTGGTTAATAAAGAGGTCAGTGGTTATTAAAAAATAATATTTGGTTTCCTATTAATTTTTTTGATATGTTAAGTTAAATACTTATTAATTAAAAAGGCCATGGTTTAATTTATAGGTGAACTTAGACAGAATTTAATTTTAAAACTAAAACTAAAATATCAAGTGTGAGACCTACATCTTTTTTCACAAACAATTTAACTTTTGCGAAGCTCATGACAAAAATTTTAAAAATAATTAAAGTTTAAAATGAAATTAAATTTATTTTAGGAATGTATGTATTTATTTTTAAACAAGTTAAATGGAACTATAAACATTAAATTCTGAACCAAAAGGATACTTAGTAATGCAGAAAATTCAACTATTTCTTCAGTTCAAATAACATCAAAGTTTTGACCAAAAAGAAAGAAAAAAGTTAGGCATAAATAATGAATTTTCTCAAGAACCACAAAATTAAGGACAAGTCTTTGGATGTGCAGTTAAAGTTAAGAAATAAAAACAGCATGTTGTTAGGTTTGTTTTGACTTATAAACAAAAGATTATTAGATTTTTCCTAGAATGTTCGTTTTCTTTGAATAACTATACTTTCAATTTAATTTTATATTACATGGCCCTCTTTGAAAAACAACGAATAGGCAAATGAAAATATATTTTGTAAATTATATGGTTCCATAATAATTCATTAGCCTTCTTTGAAGAAAAACGAGTAGGCAAATGAAAATATTTTTTTAAATATACGGTTCCATAATAAACTTTGCTTTATTTTCATTCTCCAAGCCAAATTAGGTTGGCTCATAATGAATTTCTATTTTTTATGTCTTGGATAAAGAGCACCAAATCGAAAATTTTTCCTGTGATGATATCTTAATTATGGCACCAGCTATCAGCTATATTTCTTTGATAGTTATGCCGGGTGTTCAACTTTGTGTTTATGTATCGGTATATTGGTTTGCTTGAAGGGGATTTAGGTGTTTGTTGAATTTGACATGAGGAACTATGTAGGTAATTTGGTTTTAGCTTGAAGGGGCTTTAGGGGATTTACAGTTCAGTAAATCTTTAAGAAATGTACACAACATATTTCTCATTGTTTAGTTTCTCAATGCTGGCACTTTTAGAATTGGAAATCCTATGCTGGTTTTGATAAAAATGAGGGATTCACAGGGGATTGAATTGTAGAATTAAGCACAATTTAAAAATATTTAATTTTGATAGAATAATATAAATTTTTTACTGTAGTTCCTTCGCATTGTATTTTTAAATAATATTTTGAGAAATTAAACAAAATATCTTTCATTTCGCCTATTCTTAATATTTTACTAATACTGTATTAGATATTTTTTAATTGTAAACAAATATTAAGTCGTTGTTTTAATTTTAGAACTGATATAAATATTTGGTTGTTCGTCCCCAACATCAAATTGCCGGAGTTGACCTTGATTAAAGCAATTATTACTTTTGCAAAGCAAGACGTCACTTTCAAAAAAAAAAAAACACAAAATTATTTTTCATTTAAGAAAGGAAAATAAAGTTACCTAGTTCTTAGGTAGCCATTTTAATTTTTAACCTCCTACAAGTTGCATGCCTTCTATTATCTTATCCACCATCGATCGCGTTCGCTTGATCCCACGCTGCAGAACATAAACGACAACACTTCCTGGTTAGTCTCCGCCGAATGCGACCGCAAGGTTGCATGATTCCGGCAAAGAGGGCACGTTATCCTCCCCAGACCAAGCCACCTATCTAAGCATACTCTGTGGAAGAGATGGCGACATCTTAGCTCTCTCACCTCATCGCCTTCCTCAATTTTGCATAGGCAAACTGCACATTCTGCTGCCTCTGCAGATGCTACCGGACATTCGTATCGTGTTACCCCTATCTCCCCTACCAGAATTCGGGGTAAGTCAAGTCTGGATGAGTAGAAGGAGTGGTGAAGAAGGTAATTGGAAACCCATTTCAGTTGGGCAGCCATCAGCAATATGTATTTCAAGATACTAAGTAGCCTCGACATCATGAGTAACAGAGAAAAGCTAAGAAAAAATGGCCTAATTCTCAGAATTTTCAGTTAGGAAAGGGATGAAAGAAGATGTCGGGGTGGAACCCTATATATAATGGTGGCTGAAGCTTCTTCAACAGAAGTGTTTTAACTGTGAAGTTAGTTTGCACTCGTTTAAAAGATCGTAAAGCAGGAAAAAAACGTTGTTTGTAATTTGTTTCTGAGATGTGACATGTAGCTTTGACTTTTGACACTGCGGTAGATGCTGATAAGAAAATCCAAAAGCTGAGCAACAATCATAGATTAGAATGACTGTCACTGAGGAGTAAAACCAAAAGCCAGTTTTTCAAGCATGCTATAATCTAATTAATGATCAAAATAATCTTGGTCCAGTTCCGAGGTTAGCATAATTAAATGCTCAGAATTGTCTTCCGTAGACGCATTACATGATTGATGAATCATGCCAGTTTTATGTAATTGAAGAGATCGTTAAGCAAATATCCATTAGGATTTCAAAGTTTAGTTGATTGGATGCTTCTTTTCCAAATCTGTCTTAGTGGTAGAAAAAATAATCTAAGGCTGCAAGGAATCAAAAGAACATCTTTTGCAATCTTCATTTGTTCAAATCGCAACCTTAGTTCTGATCGAGAAATTCTCAAATGTGAGTGTACTCCCACCGTTTTGAACTATAGGACATTTTGAGAATTTTGAGCCTTTTCACATTTCTCAAAATGTTTGACTCTGTACAAATTTTAAGAATCACTTTTTTGAAGTTATGCTTTCTTATAAATATAATTATTCCGTTCTTTCTTATGTTATTGGATGTAATAAATTAAAATAATTAAAGATATAATAGAAAAATAATCTTAATTTTTTTATTTTATATTAAAAGTGTCAAAATATCTTATATTTTAAAACGAATGAAGTATAATCTTCGATTTAAATATTATACATCTAGTAATCACAAAAAAAATGGCATGGTCATAGCCCATGGGACAAGAAGCATCTTCATATTTTGACAGTAAGAATGGAACCAAGAACGGGTTAAACTAAATACATTTTGCGGCGAACAAAATTGTAGCTATCGTATGGTTTAATTTTAACATCATGTTGCAATAGAAAAATAATTCTGTCTATATCCCAGCATATATATATATATATAAATTTATGCACAAAAGTAGTTTATTGTACATCAGACAATTCTACATACTTATAGGAACTATATATATTATGGGTTGAAATTTGTCGTCAAAGATACTCTTAGAACAACTGCTTTTAGTTCTAATACGTGGCAGGCGCATTTGACCGCTTATTCTTGATACCAGCTGAAAAGACTCACATATTCTATTCAATTGAGCAGAAAAAGAGACAACCTCGGACGTAAAATATTAATTAATTTAGCATAAGCGTGGTTTGTTATATACTCATTCATTAACACCTCTAAGTCAAGCGATAGAGATATAGAGGGTTTTTTTTGGAAGCGCCAGGGTTTGCCTGGTGTCATGGCATCTTGTTTAGAGGTTGACAATGGTGTTAGTTCTGGTCCTTCCGGATTGCATTTAGCTTTGTGGATTCCTTTTTTTTTTTTTTTTTTGCCCTTTTGAACAGAAACCAAAAGAATAGCCTTGTGGATACATTCTTTCCAAGTTTAAAAACCTTCTTAGCCAGGGTATTAGTGTTCTATTTTCTTTACGACACTATGTGTCTTAGCTAATCAGTCATCTAAGAAAATATTTAGTACTCTATGGTTTGTTTCATCAGTTTACTAGCAATTTTTCATACCTTTTCTTGTGCTAGGTTCCATATGAGTTCTGAAATGTAAATAATGCCAATTTCTTCTGGGATTTGTAAAAGCTCAAAATTGCCTTCTCCTTAAGGGTGCAAGTGGAAAAATTTGGGGCTATAATATTCGCATGGAGAAGGTTGATACCACCTGGTGGGACACGGGATCGGATGCGATGAGATTCAACAAAGTAAGGATCTTAAATTATTGAACGCCATTGCTTGGAAACACACTTGAATCTCAAGAGAGATTTTGCTGGAAATTCCTTTATTGTTTGGATGATGATAGCTTGGGGGATTGATAGTAGCTTGCGGCCTCCCATCAGGCCAGAAGAGCACTCTAGGGTTTTCATGTTGTGATTAACGAAGCTAACACCTAGTTTGTTGGGGGTGAAAAGTGAAAAGAAATGAGAAGGGAATGTATATGTGAAGATAAATAAGTAAGCCTTCGTATAAAAAAATATGATCTTATTCTATTTTACAAATGAAGTAAATTAAAAATTTGGTAAATTTTATAGAAAAATTTGATAAATATCTAAAATACCATTAATTTAAAAGTTGTTGGTTGCTGTTTTAAGTTCAAATTCAATATTAGGGATTGATGTTTTGAATAGTATTAGGAAAACTAATAACTTTTGAAAAAACAAAAGCATTTAAATGATTTGTTGGTTGATGTCCGCCAAATCTGGCAATACTAAACCAACCACAAGATCGAATATAAATAACAAGAAATTGGGAAGGAAAGTTCAGGGATTATATTTTGAGGGGATTTTGGAGAATAAAAAGAGAGGATTTGTAAATGAAAATCCTCACCTTTGATGTCTTGCGTTACCAGCCATATCTCTGCAACTGCAACACGGACGAGGATACACAAGAAAATGAAACCTTCAACTGAAACAAGCAAAAAATCATCAGTATTACAGTAGCTGCCAATTTCCTGAAATTTAGCCATTGTGGATGCCGCAGAATCTAACAATATGCCACCAAGTCCGGTCGAGACCAATTATGAAAGGCAAAAATAGTTAGAGATTATAGAAAGAATAAATAACAGACTAGGGACTAAAAAAAAAAAATTGTAGCTGAAGGACTATTTTTTCCTCACATATTTACCTATAAATCTTTATTCACTACATTCTTGTTCACTTATCTCTTCCTCTCGTACCTCTTTCAATAACTTTTTCCCTGACTCCCAACTTTATAATATTCTAATTAATTAAAATTTTTATATCTCAACCTGTTATTATCTTCATTTTTTTCCTTAAAAGGCCTACAATATTCAAAATCATAACAAAACCATTTAGAAAATTTTAGTTTGAATATTGTATTACTTGTATATAACTAACACTAGCCTAAAAACCCGTGCTATGCACGAATATTAAAATTTTTATTTATGCACAGATATTAAAATTTTTATTTTTAATTATAATTATTAAAATATATTTAATAAAAAATTAACAATTAATTACATTATAAATTTAATAAATTTTTTATTTTTAATTACATAGCTAATAAACTATGAAACAAATTTATATGTTTAATGAAAAAAATTCACTTAGAAGTGATCATGGGTAACAATAGGAATAAGTAGTAAATGTCCTCCAAAAATGTCATCACTCTTTTATAAAGTGCATTTTCAATATCGAGATTTTTTGGTAGAATTTTAGTAGATCATACTTGTGTTGATTTAAGAGTGAAGTGAATTTTGGTTGGAATATTCGCTTTTTTACCCAACTATTATAGTCCACATATACAACCCATACACATGCATGACTCATAATTTAATCACAAAAGAGAATTATTGATTCTTATTAAAAAAAGAGTGGGTAATTATTGAATGCAAAAATTTAGGTGTAAAGCACGAATACAGAGCACCATAGAGATAGTTAAAAAAATTGATAGTTATGTGATAAAACAAAAATAGAATGAAGATGATTATATATCCTATTTTTTAGTAAAATATCATTTCTATTATATAGTTTATAATTTTTAATATCTTATCAAGTTATGATTCGAAGTATTTCAAAATGAAACAGATTAAGAACAAATGTTGAGTTTTACAAAGAAAACAAATTAGAAGCATATTCAAAGGTTCGTATCCAATTGAATTCATATTAAGGATTTTATTTTTTATTTTTTAAAAAAGAAGCACTAACTAATGGTATCTCCTGAAACCAATTAAGAGGTTAAACAATAATGGAGTTCAAAGGCTTGGAACCAATTGAATTCAGATTAAGGATTTTTTTTGAAAAAAAAGTACTAACTAATTATATTTCTCGAAACCAATTAAAAGGTTAAAAAACAATGAAGTATGTTTGAGGACAAAAAAGCATTAATAGAAAATGAAAAATCATCTCTTAAATCTTGTAATTTTTTTTTATTTTTCTTCACAGATAATTTGATAAGTGTATCATACAATAAAAATGAAAACTTGTCATACTATGATTTGATGGACATGTAACGACACTCCAAAATTGGGATTATTTAATTCTAAAGTTAAAAAAATTTTGTCTTGTTTGCTATTGTAGAAAATAGAGAAATTAAAACCATCAAATCTAATAATTCTTCCTTCTAACCTTACGTTCTCCTAGCTAACTTACCCTTGTGTTTTCTTATAGTTCTCACGTGCCTGCATTTGATATAAAAACCCAAACACAAATGTATCCGAAGTAATATAGGTTTATTTATAAAAAACTTAAACATTTCATTAGAATCAAACTTGGTAGAAATAAATGGAGTACCATATTTGTCAAATTCTTAGAGTTTCCTTTTAGACTACATATATTAGGAAAAAATTATGGGATTGATATTGTAGAATAAGAAGCGTTTTTTATTTTCTATATTGGCTTATCCTGTAAAGTTATAGTCTAATTTCTTTGATTTGGAAATCCTGCAGAGCAATTTCCCGAAGTAATCAAATTTAAAATATTCTTCTTATCATTGAAGTATTTTAGGTTATTTTCTCGGATCACCTGTTCCAATCCACATCTACGTATACGAAGTTTAAATTCTCACAAAAAAAAAAGATAAAAATAAAAAAGACAAATCAATTATTTTCTATAACATGGTTCAAAACTGTAACTTTTATTATCGTGCATTTTTGTCTATTAGAAATGCTAATCTATATTACTTGTAAGATTCTCCAAATGCCTTAAATTTGCAAATAGAGGCAGATGTGAAATTATGTTATATCCTCATAAAATCGTTCTCACATATCATCGAAGAAAAAGAAAAAAATCAAATAAAAATTACGCCAAACTAACAAAAACATCAAAAAGCATACATATGAAGAGAAGAAGAAAATAATGTGCAAAAGAGAATGATGATGATGTGTACTATTTGTAGAAGAAATGGACAGATATTAGAAGTTTATATTTAATGAATTTAATTTAAATTAAGAAATTTGGTTAAATAAAAATTATAAATATAAAGATCATGTTGGTTGACAACTACTGAATAGTTAAAGTTTTACTTTTACAAAATAACTGAATATACATAATTTAATTTTTTAAAAAAATATATAAAATTTAAAATTCGAGTTAATATATAAGTAGTTTTAAATGATCCCAACCAATTTAAAATTTTTTAAGTAAATTGAATAATTAAAGTTTCATACATTTACAAAGTAACTCAATATACGGAATTTAATTTCTTCAAAAAAATATGAAATTTAAAATTTAAGTTGATATATAAGTAAAATGTTCTAACCAATAAAAAATTTTTAAGTAATAATTAAAGTTCATATTTTTATAAAGTAATTTAATATACAAAATTCTAAAATAAAATTAATGTATAAGTTAGTTTAAAGTTACTTTAATAGATTGAAAATGATCCTAACTAATCAAATTTTGAAGAGTAATTAAAAAAGAAAAATGATAAGAAATTAGAATAAAATAAAATTCAAGTTGATATATAAGTAATTTAAAATTATTTTAATAGATTAAAAATAATTCTAACTAATTAAAAAATTTTAAAGCAATAATTAAGGTCTCCTACTTTTACGAATTCAAAATTAAATTAATGTATAAGTTAGTTTAAAATTATTTTAATAGATTAAAAATAATTATAACTAATAAAAATTTTGTAAAGTAGTAATTAAAGTCTCCTACTTTCATAAAGTAACTTAATGTACATATTTTAAAATTAAAATTAAATATATAAATTAATTTAAAGTTATCTTAATAGATTGAAAATGATCACAACCAATTAAAATTTTAAAGAATAATTAAAAAAGTAAAAATACTAAGAATTTAGGATGAGAGGTTTGTAACCAAAAGAAAGAAAGGGTTACATTATATATATATATATATATAATTTAAAAATTAAAATTAATGTATAAGTTAAGAATTTAGCTTTAATAAATTTAGTTTAAATTAAGAGATTGGATACACAAAAATGATAAAGATAAGTAGTTTAAAGTGATTCTAATAGATTGAAAATAATCTTAACCAATCAAATTTTTGAAGAGTAATTAAAAAAAATAAAAACTCTAAAAAATTAGAATGAGAGGTTTGAAGTCATAAGAAAGAAAGAGTTACATTTCTATAATATATATATAGATGTATCATTATTGAAAAATATGATTAAAATATTTTACATTTATTTTTCTAAACCTTAGGAATCATATTCCTTTTCTAAAATATAAAAAATAGAATTAAATCAATAATGCAGCAAAACATTTATGAAAAATAGTACTTCAACTATTTTTAATTTTTATTTTTAGTATCTTATTTATTTTTTTCTCCTTTCTATAACCTCAAATTATTTTCAATTTTTCTAATTGGTCCCAGCCACCATAAACACGACGAAATCTAGATAACAATATATCGCCAAACCTATGGTGATTGGTACCAACTATTAAAAAATGAAAAAATTTGATGTTACAAAAAGAAACAAATAGATTATTGATTGAAAATAAAAACTAAAAATAGTTGAAAGGGTATTTCTTATAAGAGAAAATCTATGTCATTACCCACCAACTATTTATGAGAATCTTATTATATCTAAAAACTTTAATTTTATTCTTTTACACGATTTTTGGTTTCTTTTCTTATGCTCCATTTTACTTGTGTTTCTCCTAACTAAACAAGATCTCACTTCTCTTCTAACACAAAATTAATTTTTACAGAATCCAGAATAAAATTTCTCCCTCCAAATACACCCTTAGTTCCCCACCCCTAACTATTTCGCATGTCTCATTATACCTAATAATTATTTACCAGAATATTATTATAACCAAAACTCATTAGAAATTACTGTGTAAGTGGGTTACACTTTGTAAATTAATACAGGATTTTAGTTCATAAGTATAAAAAGGTAAAAATAAAGAATATGAATAGAATGAGACTCTCGTAAACAGTTTCATGATATTTTGAGTGATTTTCTTTTTTTATAATTACTCTAAGTTAATATATCTTCGTGTATTCCGGGTATATTCGGGTTGGAAATGTCGGTCCAACCCAGGATCAAATTAAATGGATGAGTATCAGCATATGTACGTTACACAAGAGATAAAACGGGGTAAAAAAACGTGGAAAAACAATTACGGCTTACCTAGCAATAGATGTCTCTTTCTCTCAGGTTATATATGGGACAAACGGATGCAGATAGAATCGGACCTCTCCAAAGAGCATCTTAACCGATTAGAGTTTTATAAAAATATCACTTCTGGCTATGTTACGAACCCCCCTTTTTTCCCCACTATCAAATTATAGTTGTAGAAAACCGACAAGGTATGTATTCCCTTTTAAAACAGGGAAAGAGTCATAATTTTTTGAGGCTATTCATGATGCTGTAACAAACAATATTTTGAATCATTATGGTCTGAACCGACAAGGTTTTCCAAAACACTAAGAAAAAATCCAATTGTCGTAATTTTTGAGTTTCTATGATTTTTTTGAAGAAGGAAAAAAAGGGACAATCTTCCTCCAAATATTTGGACTTGGAAGATGAAAAATTTTCCTTCTATTTTTCTCATTAGCAGGTCATATCACCCGGCATAGGCCAGTCCGGTTACAATGCAAATATCATTTTTTCAATAAATATTAATATATCTTAATTATTAAATTTTAATTTAATAATTAAAAACTCACATTATGATTATCAAATAATTATTTAGAATAATTATACAAATCACAAAATAAGTATTTAATTATATAATAAATTTAAATAATTATTTATTATGTAAGAATTTATAATGATTAAATTAAAATTTAATAATTAAAAATTTATTTAATACATATTAAAAATATATGTTATCTGCATGTCGTCAATGCGGACGGGCGTCCTCAACCTCGTGACTAAAATATTGTTTCGCTAATCACTAGGTTCAGTGATGGATGAGAACTGCGAAAAATCAGCTTAACTTTTTAGGAAAAGCCGAGATATTCAAGACACGCATTTTACTCTTTAGACGACAAAATAACAATAAAAAATTGCTGTATTTTTGGGTTTCCAATAATGGAAGGTCAGTTTCTGTAGCAACCTATGGAAGATCATTTAAAACCACCTTTACACCCTGAAATCATCTCATGAGGAAAAAAGGCAGGAAAAAAAAAGGATAGAGGGGCCACATATAAAAAAAGCTGCAAATATTAACTCCTCTTTAACAACAACTTTTGTATATTTAAATGGTTCCTGCGGGCAAATTTTTCCACATTATTACTTGGTAGAAGTATCGAAAGTCTTGCTTTAGCGGCGAATTACTAGTTGAGGTCTCCACATGCTACGCGTAGGGATTGATCACTGATCTAATTAGTGATGTTATAGATATATAATCAAATTTTGTATGTATAATATGATCAAATGAAATTAAATATTCAAATAAGATTTTATTTATTTTTTTAAAAATAAAATAAAGAATAAGATAAAGTAATATTATTTATAATTAAATTTAATTATAGTTATCAAAAAAAGTTAAAATAAAATTATTTATCACAAAGAAAAAATCAGATCAAGATTTTATTAAATTGTTTATCTTTTCAACTCGTTAATAATGACAGTATCAATGAAAGGCAAACAAACAAACAAAATTACTATTTCAAAAAAGAAAAGCTACTTGTGGGGATTGATTAGTGATCTTATGAAAAAATTTTATTAAATTATTTATTTTTTTAATTTGTTAATAGTTTCCGTATGAATGAAAGACAAAAAATAAATGAAATTAGTCTTTCAAAAAGGAAAAAGACAATTTAATTTTTAATAGAAGAGTAAAAAATAATACTTCTCGCTATAAAAATAAACAAAGAAAAAATGCAAAAGTTTTATTTTGAGGCAAAAGTTGGAAAACAAAAAAGAACTAATTGTGCAAGATAAGAATGGGATGATATTTTGTGCGCACCACCACGATGCGTCAATTTGAAGCAAAAGTTTTTTTCAAAAAATTTGACCGTGCAAGAGAAAAATGCAATGACGACGGTCAAAACTAACACTTAGTATATCATATATCACTTATATTAGATTAGATAGATAGATAAGAAGACTTAAAGGGAAAAATTTTTAAAACAAGAAAAATAATTTAATATAATAAATGAGAAAGTATAAAAGAGAAAAAAAAATCAATATTGCAGAGCATGCATCTTAACATTGCACAATGGTAATGCGGCTAGTGTAAACAGACTGAACGTTTCATGGTATTGCGTTCAAATATATTGAGTTAGGTATATAAAGAAATGACGTATCATGATATTGAGTCAAAATTGAACGAGTAAACATAATACATCTATATGAGGCAAAAGTTCAAAAAGTTCAACATAAGCACCATGTGAATGCATTACCATAATACATTCTTATGTTGCAAAAGCTAGAAAAAAAAAAAAGCTAACTGTGTAATAGAGAATTACATTGACAACGATCAAAACTCTCCCTTAATGGTATCACTAAGATTAGATGAGACTGTTGAAGTTGATTGTGCTTAGATGATGTGTGAATTTTCCAACTCTTGGGCTTTTTTTTTTTTTGAAAAAATAGTTGTAAATGACATTCAACTATTTTCAAAACCTTTAGAAATAGTTATTATCTTTTATTTCATTTTTTTGTATCCGTCATTTTATTATACTTCTCCATCACCTTGAACAGCGTTTTCCGACTACAGAGTCCACATGTGGTGCAAACGACTTTTTTCTTAAGGTTAAAATAATCACTTGGCTTTTTAATATATTATTATTAATAAAATTTCTTCTTTTTCTTACGAATTGTTGATTAAGAAAATAATTTAATCTGTAGATTTGACATATTTCTATTTTCCCCCTCTTTCCTTCCCGTGTCCCTTCCATCATCATAATTGCTTCTTCGTCTTCATCACTGTGCGGTAAGGCCTCCTTCCTCGCCATTGCTCCACCAATGATTCTACCCTCTCTAACGTTGCTTTAACTTTCCCCAACCTCCTATCTTGTTTCCTCTTTCCCTTTCTTCTGCTATATCATTGTTGATAAAAAGAAAAGGGACAACTAGGGTACAATCTCATTAAAGAAGTGATAAGATACTTAAGGTCAAGACACCACTGAGTACCTTTGCAATTAGAAGGAGAAGACAAGAAGAGGCATTTGTAGTTTGAATAGGCCACCTAATTGAAATAATAGATTGATAAAAATTCCTCTCTAATTATTCTCTTTTCATCTAAATTTATAGAGGAAAAAACAAAGGGTTAAGTCCGTATAAGTACCCCAAACTTTGGGGTTCTGACAATTGAGTACCCAATCCGAACACTATAATAATTAAGTACCCAATTTAGATGGAATGTGTTAATTGAAATAGAAAACTTTAGGGGTCATGATAATCGAGTACTAAATCCAAGTACTATGACAATTAAGTATCAAATTTGGATAGAATCTGTTAATTTAGATAGAAAACTCATGGCATGTTACAAATGTATTCAATGTCTTTTAGAAAAATTAGAAATCCTATTTTTCTTGTTGGTACTAGAGGGAAGTTAACAACGAGAAATTATAGAAAGGAAAAAAAATATCATCACTCTCTCCAAACTCTCTTCAACTTTCTACTTGTAGAGAAATCCTTAATATCAAGAAGAAATTTTGCATTGTCTCTTATAATTTGGAGTTTGAACTCATATACTCTTCACGCCTTGCTTTATTGGATCATCAACCCACCGGAATAATCCACATGAATTATTTTGCTACATTTTTTGCAAATTTTGCGAGTAAGATAGTTGGTTTTAGAGAACAAAATAAAGAAACAAAAACATATTATAACTACACTACATTATAGTTTGAACATCCAAGAAAATTTCTTTCAAGATTCTATCCAAATTGGGTACTTAATTATCATAGTATTGGGATTGAGTACTCAATTGTCAAGACTCACAAAGTATTCCATTTGAATTAGCAGATTCCATCCAAATTGGGTACTCAATTGTCAAGACCGCAAAAGTTTGGAGTACTTATATAGACTTAACCCAAAAAAGAATAAAACTTTTGGGGATTTCTAGAGAAAACTAAGAGAAAAGAATTCCTTTCCTTTCCTTTCACTAATCTACTTTGGATTTTGTTACTAATTTTGTTGATTTGGTATTTGGCTTCTATTTTGTTGATAAAGTTGAAGGTTGCAGCAAAAAATTCTTTGGCAAATTTATGGTGTTGAGAATATAAGTGGAAGGAAAGTTTTGGTGGCAAGGAGTGGGCCAAGATAGGGCCGTGTTTGTGGTGTAAGAGAAAAACAACCATTGCAAAGGGGAGGGGGTAGTGGGAGGCAGAAGGTGGGGAGAGTGGAAGAGGGAAAAGTAATGAGAAGATGGAAGTTGTAATAGTAGTGAGCAGGAATGTCATTCTGACTTGACATGGTCCGTTCGGCCCGATTAAATACGGGCTCTTAGTTTTTTGAAACTCAAATTATGTTCGAGTTGAGCCTAGGCTTAGATTAGCTCGGCCCATATATATATTATATCTCATTGAAAAGATATTATTATTATTTTTATATGTAATAATAGTATAATTCATTAATTTTTACTTTTATTTTTAATTAACAAACATTAAGATTCAAATATAAGTTAAAAAAGTGCAATTAAGTGATTATTAAGTGTAAAATAAATCTAAAAAGTTATAGTCCACATTACCCCAAACCACTTTCACATTTCATCAGTAGCATTCTCAGGAACAGGTTCAGGTGATTTAAGAAATACTTTTTTGCAATCTAAGAACAACTTTTGTTACTTTACTGAAATATCTACTAATTGTTCTTCCTGATCTCAAAAAAGCAATTTTGATAGTACGATTTTTGAGATGATGAGAAAGTATGTATAAGAAATCGCTACTTGTTCACAATGCTTACATTTCTTGAATTTCTCAATTGACCAATTGTTCTAAGTATAATACATAATTTCCTAAAAGTGTATAGATCCATACATAATTTTTCAAAAAAAGTTATATCACTGGTTGAATATATTAATCTGTAAATATATCAGGATCGATCATAGTGTCAATTAGAATACGTAAATTTTAAGCAAAATGGTCGATGATATTGTGTCATAATAATAAAAATTATAAAAAAGATAACCATTAACATGTCTAATTATTTTATTCGTGTATTCACTAGTAGATAAAGTAACGTCCTTCTCAGACTCAAATCCATCATGTTCGCATGATTCTTGAATATAACTTCTTATATAATAAAATAAACAACATATCAAAACTTGTATATTTTAATCTTAATAAAATAAAAGTGAATAGAAATATAGATTAGTAGGAAATTTCTAAATGACATTCACAAAGTTACTAACAGCACAATTGAATAGCATCATACTATTTTACAACAAAGTAATGCAACATACTATTTTATGGAGCTAATCAAACGACAAATAAAAAATATTATACTAAACTAATTTTGTTCAGACTAAAAAGTGAAATAGACATAGCAAGAAGTAATTTTGTTCAGACTAAAAAGTGAAAATTATTCTAGTTTCAAGTCATTTCCTATAGCATCCATTCAGTCACTTTGAAAACCTATCCAAATGCACCAAACTTCTAAGGCATGGAATTTTAATTTCGTTGTAACCTAAATGTGATATAATCCACAAGAAGATTTCTAAATGGAATTGAGAACACTTATACTAATAATTTGCTTCTTTATCTTATCCAATCAGGAAAATCTTCAAAGTAAGTCAAACATACTAAAAATCCTAGTTAAAAACCAAAAAACAAAAGCCAACAAGATTGATAGCGACAAATTTTTATTGTATCAATAACATAGAACCTTTGATAATTGTATTAGCGTCGGCAATTTAAATAGGAAAAAATTAGAAAAAGTCAATGTTTCACAATTAGAAAATTAGAATAAAGGATAGAACCAGAAAGAGTTGAATCAACAAATAGAGCAAAAGGTATAACCATAGATACAAATGAAGAGTATAACAAAGATTTCAAAAAACATTACGTTGAAAAGGTTTTGAATACAAAATATAAATAATAAACTAAGATCAGTTTGTCAAACTTCAAACATTAATAGAAGAATAACTTGATCAACCTAAAACCCTTACGCTTGCTTCAAAATTGTAGAGGTAAAGAGGATGAGAAAAGACATAGAAAATCTGTAAAGAGAAGAACAAAAGAGGAAGGCGAGCCGTGAAGAGACAGAGAAAAGAGAGAGGTGAGAGGAGAAAAAGAAAAGGGAGTTAATGGAGTTTTTTTTTAATTTTAAGCGTGTTTAAATTTTAAAATTCTAAGAAAAGTAATCAAAATACCACCTTAATCTATGTATTCTTTTTCCTAATATTTTACAACTACTTTTATTAATTCAAGGAATCACAATCCTTTCAAAAATAAAAATAAATTACTAAATATTATAATTTAATAAATGAGAATCAAATTACTTTCTAAAGTACAAAATTCTTAACAATCAAACGAGGCATTGCGTCTTGGGAAAGGAATATGATTCTTAAGATTTGCGAAAATAAATGCACAATACCTAAAATAGAATCCTTATGGGTGTTAGTATTGTAATTAATTTTCCTAGGATTCTAGTAAAAGAATTAATAAAGAATATTATTCTAAAATATATAAAGAAATATATAAGATTATTATTCATATATTTACATGTTTATCTTTATTCCTTGTGTTCTTATTTGCTTATCCCTCTCCCTTCATGCCTCTTTTGATATTGTTTTCTCACTCCCAACTTAAAATGTGATAGCTAAATAAATTTTTTATGTCTAAAATTGTTATTTTCTTTATTTTTTTGAAAAAACTTACCAGACTCGAAATTATTACAAAATTACTTACTATAAACTTACATTACTCGGATTTACTTTCCTAGGATTTAAATTTTTTAACATTACTTTCCCTTCCCACCATTCAAACGCTAAATGTTGCAAAGAATATTATATATCTCCCCTATTTTCTTTTTTTACTGGATAAGTGATTGGCCTTAATTATCATCAAAAGCATTAGTGCAATTGCAATTGGAATAACTAGTTCTACCTTTGTCAAAAAGATCTCTAGTGCTGGATTGGGTGTGCCTACCAACATAAAAAATGGTTAGAGAGATTTTGTATAGGGTAAAGGAAATAGATGATAATGTATATCATACCCAATTTTTCGTAGGAGCTACATCAATTGTTCATACACTAGCTCCTAAGAGCTTTTATTTGTAGAAGCTTTTGTAACCTCATGGTTTTTTCCCCTCAGTCTTAATAGAAACAGATCCCTTTTGAGAACAGAGAGAGAGAGAGAGAGAGAGAGACCTTCAACGAGTAAATGTGTTGCTGGAATGGAACCATTTACAAAGTTCTTCTTAACCCATATGCCCAAATTATGGCACGCCGGTTACATAGTTTGGAGCTATGTTTGATCTTCTAGTCCTTTTATTTGTCTATCAATCTTCAATGATGCTCTTACCTCTCCACTGCTTCCTTGAAACCACAATGCCCTCGACCGAGTTTAGTGAATCACCTTCAAAGATACATTTGTGAATTTGTTCTTTATCTGTATAGTTCATGGCACTCCAAGCTGCGAAAGCCACTACTGAATAAGAGTCAGTTCATTAATTGGGTTCCACCATAACTGCTATACAATTGGCATCAAAGTTGATCATCTTCTATTCTAGGAGTGGCTTGCTCCATAGAAATGTACATGCATAAGATTTTTCTTAATCATAAACATTCTTCTTTTTAAAGTTAATTGTTATATTCAAAGAGATGCATAAGATTTTTCTTAATTTTTTAAATTTAATCGTTATATTCAAAAAAACATATAAACAACTATTCTACTTCTATAGTGATTATAAATTGCTTTGACCCATCTTTCTAATATTGTTCACATGAGGAGGATTATGCTTTTATCAAAGGTTTTCTTTTTCAAACTGTACCGAAAAACAAGATTGAATTTCTTTTCATGAAAAAATACTGGGAGTATTTCTAATGCCAAAATTTTACAAGTTTAAGATTTTGTCATAAAACACACTAAAAAGAAGAAGCTATATTCTTGATCCAACAAAAAAAAAAAATCTGCCTTTATCTTTTGGGATATTAAAGTGATGATTAATAAAGAATTTTAAAATAGATAGTCTTAAATTAATCTTTGAAGTTATTCAAGTGATTAATTAATTCAAGTGATTAATTAAAATATATGCAAAAATAAATCAAAATAATATGGTACTCTACTCATTTCAAAATATAAATTTTTAAAATATTTTGTATATATTAAAGAAGAAGAAAACACACACACACACACACACATATATATATATATATATATATATATATTAATATATTATTAACCAGCTCTATTAATATAACAGATAATGATATAATTATATTTATAATAAGAATAATTTTTTAAAAATAATTTTTAAAATTTACAAAAAATTAAATATTTTAATAATAAAAAATATAAAAAACTTTATATTTTGAATGGAAGGAATATAATTAAATTTCATCTACCAATGTTTAAGAAAATATTTCAAAGGTTCTCTCAAAATAAAATGGAACTTCGATCGGATGCGGGTATCAAATCCCGCCGCTGAGATGTCCAGCGGATTCCTGGGCCTTGACGAATGGCCGGCCACCTTTTACGTTAGAAGAGCAAAAGGCCCAGGGCATAGCAGGATGAACCAATGTGAATGAGTGTAAGCTTCGTTTCTACTTCAACTCAACGCCACTATCTGCGGTGGAGATTTTTCTGAAAATCCCCACCTCGTCTACCACTACCGAGTGAAAATTGTTCTTGAGTTACCATTTCAGGTAATGGATTTTTCTTTTCCGAGTGAAAATTGGTCCTTAAAATTTCAGTTCATCTCACAAAAGCATAGGCACATCCATGGTAGTTCGTTGAAGTTGCTGCTGGATTACATTCGTACTTTTCCTTGCAAGGTAAAAGTAGTATTTCCATCAAGGTTTCTCAAACTAACATGTGAGGTGTGTGCATAAACCGTCACTAGAAGAGGAAGTTCCAAAATGGAATTGGCTGGGAATCTTTCCTTGTTCATCTAAGCTCATACCATAGGTTTTTGATCGAAAAATATGGAATTATTTTAAGATATTTTTCTCAAATTACATAAATCATGGCATTGAAACCCATTTTGGTTTTTATAACGGGAACAATCAAGAGTAACCCCAGCCGACGAGTTTGCTATCCAAAAAACTTCTTGTTCTTTAAACTCTGATTGAAGAAAGTTGAAAGGTTTTATACTAAGAAAAAGAAAGAAGGAAATTTCAGTTTTGTTCCATTTATTCTAATTAATCTGCAGTAATAGCTTAAAACATATATTAAAGGGGGAAGCTTCATATAGCTAATAGAAAATTTGATAGAGAACTCCATCATCAATTACATAGAGAAATCCGTCATTAATTAGAAAATTGTTAACTAATTCTAACCTGTCATCAGCAGGTTGCCTTAAACGGTAGGAAAGAATTCCAGTGGCAGAAGCTTGTTTTTTTCCTGAGAGTGGAGCGGCCAGGTACTTTTGCTAATTCTCTGATCACACGTTACATCTTCTTGGTTTGAAAGGAATATTGGTTTGACAACATAAATGCAGTTAAAATGCTTGCTTTCTGCTTTTCATTTTTCATGAAACATGGTGGGGTTGGCTCGGAAACTATATTGAATATTCTGCCTGGAATGTTTGGACATTTTGCATTAATTAATGTAAATGGTGCCTAATGACTTGGGGAAAAAAACACTTGGCTGATGTTGATGGAGCTTATACATAGTTCAAATAGTGATGTCTGAATTGCGTTATTTAACATACTCTTTTCTTTGTCTTCTTCTATAATATACTGAATTATGTTCCTGTTTGCAGCTAAGAAATGGTATTGGCTAAAATGAGAAAATTGTTGACAGGAAAAAGATGGAAAAAGATGATATATTTATCTGCCCCCTCATGACGTGTGGTAGAAGTTTGATTAGTTAATTTAGAAGGACTAATACTTGTTCCTATTTAGATTTTATCTATTCTTTCTCTTTTGTTATATTGCTCTTTCTCCACACCGCTTTGCATTTAATAGTATATATATTATTAGAATCAGAATTAGAAAAAGAAAAAGTTCTACTTTTTCTTGACTATCAAAAAGCACATAATGCTCTTGCATGATTGAAGGTTGCTGATAGTTTGTCATGTAGCTAGAATTCAATTCTTATGCTTGTTCGTCCTCTTTTTGTTGTTTTTCTTTGTCGTTCTAGAATGCTACCTGGATCGATTGTTTGTTTTTCTACTTAATTTTCCCCTATTTTTGTTTTTTTTTTTGCTGGTCAGAGTTATTGTGAGGTTTGCAATCGGGGTGTGTGTTTGAACTACTGAGAAGTTCTCCTGCTGCTATATCATTGCTGAGCTTGTTGCTGCTCTTCTTGTTCTTCTGGTTCTCACTTTTGTAATTTACATTTACTTGGTCTTTCTGTATGGTATGTTCTCTTTTTTTTTTTAATTTTTAATTAGGTCTTGTTATTATTATTTTTTGTTCTAAGTGTTTGATGTTTGAATCATGTATGAAATCTTTATATATTTGACGGTCCATAATGATTTGATTGTATTTTGGGGGATGTTCTTTCAGTTTAAGGCTATTTAAGTTAGTCTCATCCTTATGAGTTCAAGAAATTAGAGTTTAGTTTCTATCTGCGGCTAGACCTCAGGATTAGTTGTCTGATAGATAAAAACTACATATGTTAGAAGAAGGAATCTTAAAAATACTTTCCAGATACATCTTTGTTTGAGAAAGTACAACAAATGTGACATGTTAATGTCCGAAAAACAAGAGATCATGATTGAAATATGTATATTCTAAGCGGAAAAATTGGGGAGGTGATTTAGACCAGGTAATATGAATTTCGGGAAGTTTAATGTTGATTTGAGGGCATTGCTAGGTTTTCTTGGTGAAATAAAATAAGAATAATTTTCTTATTGTTTTATCTGGAACTGTATGGAACATTTTGTTTTTTCTTTTTTCATTATTGTATAATAGTTTCTCAAAGCCCATGCTTGCTGTAATCTTCTTTATGTCTTGCTTCTATTTTCTCTTCTTATTTTTTTTTTTGTATTTGTAAGTAATTAGAAAAATAGATTAGGGATTATTTTACATTTTGATGAAATGGTATCAAATACTATTTTATTTAGTTTTGTAGTTAGCATTTGATTGCTTTTGCAATTGAGCTTTATGTGTTTGTTCAGAGCAAGGGTATTTGCTCTGTTCGCTTTGCCTTTTCAATTTGGTGCCGGTGGTTTGTGTCTGAATTGTGTATTTATATTTGTTAAACATCATGTCTGGGGGCGAATCAAGGCTTTGCTTGGACGTGATCAAGACTAGGAAGTTTGAAAAACTGGCAAATTTTTGTATCTGAATTGTGTATTTATATTTGTTAAACATCTTGTGTCAGGGTAAATCAAGGCTTCGCTTGGAAGTGACTGAGACTAGGAAGTTTGTAATAATGCATCTATAGTATTTCAATTTCGATATTATATTTACTAAACATTTTGTCCTTTGCAATTGTATTTGGGTGATTGTGATTGAGTGTTTCAGATTACAGATCTTTGATGTTGCTTCTACTCTTTTATAATATTATTGTTGTTATGGTTAAGCTTTTTGTGTGATTTGCTTATGATACTCTTCCTGATGAAGAACTTTGATGTTTATCTCTTTTAAATTGTGGCATAATGCGTCTTGACAGAGTAGAACATATTTTGTTCATTCTCTTTGTTATTGTAGTCTCTTGGTTTCTGTAAATTTTTAATTTGAAATGGAAGATGAGAATAGTGGACATGAATATTTCAGCGCTTGTTCCTTCAGTTTTTAGGTATTTTGGTCAGTTTCGTCTTTTTGGGTTCAGGAAATTAGAGTTTTAGTTTGCATCTGCTATTAGACCACAGGATTAGTTGAGAGATAGATAAAAGCTAAATATTTTGGAAATCTTAAAATCCTAACCACTAAGAGGAAGGATTAGCTCCGTTCTCATCATGATGTTCTTATTCAACAATTATTCAGCCACTAAAATGTAGGTCAGATTTTATGGCTCGACAATCTGGAACTTCCTTGAAGTCATCTATTAGAAGAGTGAAAGCATTGAGGTCCCGAACTTCTCTTTTCCTTCTTTGTCAAAAGGATCAGCTCCCAAATGCAAGTATATGTAAGCCGTACAGAGTAGCTCGCTTTTGACCTTGCTAACAAATCTCAAAGGTTTGTTGAGTATTTGTGCTAGGATAAGCAATAGTTGAAAAACAGATCTAGCAGGGCAAGTGGTTTTGCCTTTTTTCCAGAATATAACCAGGAAGCTTCGAGATTTCAGTTACAGAACCAGAGATAAGATTGATGTCATCTGATGCTTCACCCATGATCCTTAAACAAAAAATTCGAAAGGGTTTAGGTTTTGAAAAATTAGCTACACTGATGGCAATAACCAAAAATAATTGTTATTACCTTTTTGTCTGCTATTCATTCTTTCCACCAGTCAGATTCTTTGCTGCTGCACCTAGACCTTCACCGAAATTTTTTTGAACCATGCTCATAGCGAGGCTGGAAAATAGTATGACCAACCATTTAAATGTCACTATTGATAACCATATGGTACACTTGTTTTGCTGGTTTTTATGGTGCTTTCCCTATCTTCATCTTTGGCAGAGCTTTCAGTTTTTCATAATCTGCATATGTTCTTGCTGTGACGTTATGTTCTATTAGTATGGAGGAATCGATGAACCATCGTAGTGGTATCATCAATTGTAAGGACCTTTCTTAGTAATCAGGTAGAGTATTAAGAGGAAAGATTGTCATTTAAATAATAACTTAGTTATAGCATTCTGTTCGTATCTAATAAAATTAAACTTATGTTCTGGACAAATTTCTAAAAGAAAAGAGAAGAAAAAAATTCATAGGATTGAGGTCTCTTGACTACTGTAGTTTTTTGTTTTCAAATTTTGTTTGTTATTTGCAGAATAATTGCTCAAAGTCTATCCTTGCTGTGATCTTCAGCGCAACAGTTGCTATATGTCTGAGCTTACTGTGATCCTGTGTAAGGTCTCTTACACGCTCTCTCTCTCTCTCTCTCTCTCTCTCTCTCTCTCTCTCTCTCTCTCTCTCTCTTCCTTTTTGCTGCACTGTGGTAGTTAGTAATTAAAGATAGATGACGAATTATTCTCAATGTGTTCTTTTATCTTCATGGAATGGTATCAAGCTTTATCTATCTCAGTCCCAAACTCGGTATGTTGAAAATTAGGAATCTCCCTTTGTTAATCTTTTTAACTTGTTAAATTTCTTAAGTTTTCGGAAATTGTGAGAATTCTGCAATAATTTCAGCGGCTATAGATTAACATTGTGATTGGAGAACTTTGGGTCACCAAAAATGTTCTCTCTCTCTCCCCCCTCTGAAAATTGTCCTGATGCTAGAGAATTGCAGTTAATCTGAATAGGAATCTAATAACAGATACTTATGAGAGCAATATGAAATAGCTATACTATGCTGCTATACTATGCCGCTATACTATGCCACTCTACTGCTGCTTATTGCCTTTTTTTAAAATTCCCTTCCCCTTGTTCGTGAATTTGTTTAAAACTTTGTGTATCTCAATGCAGATTTTGATTAGGAGCATTAAAGCATACACCTTTCTGCCAAAAAACTTCTAGGTTTTCCTAAGACATACATTTGGCCAGAGACACCAACCAATTACCATTCATCCCAAAAGCCAAGGCTCTCAAATCACACAATGCTAAACAAAATAATTAAACTGCTGAGTAGAAAAGGAAAATATATTTATATATATTTACAGCTAAAATAGAACTTGGAAATGCAAAAAACAAAAAAAATAGGTGACTAGAAATGAAGATAAGGGATAACAAAAATTCTCTCTCAACTACGATCCTAAGGTACCTGGAGCAAAAGAGCAAACGGAAAAGCACAGGCTAAACAAAGAGTGAAGAAAAGAAGTATAACACCACCAACTAAAAAGGTTTCATACTTTTGTGGGAGGCTCAAGAGCATAGAAATATCTAGAGAAACAATTTCTGTTTCTAGAGTAGGTGTTTCCCATTCATGTAAACTAGGAGATAACAATTAGATGCAGTTACTCTTCTTTAGAGAGGCACCATTGTGGGATTGGTAGAAGTGACATAATTTTATTGTGGTTTTCTATGTTTTGATGCATTCACAAAGAATAAATTACAGTCTCAGTGTTACTGAAGAAACAATGGATAGCCCAACATTGTTCGCTAGCATACAAAGAGAGTTTCAAGACAGTATCTAATCAATACTAGCTATACATCATGATAAATGTTCGATTTCACAGACTACTTTATACATCTCTCACCCGTCATTGTCCCACCATTAACCCGACACATTCTATTTCACAACGCCACCTGTCCTACCCCCACTTTTTTCCTAGCAACATCCTACCCTACATGCTGCTAAGTGCCCTTATAAATTTCCCTTCTACACATTCAGTGTGGCATTGAGCCGCTGGTAGAGTAATTTGTTTCCAAATGGTAATTGCACAACAAGTCCCTTACAAACTTTTGAAAATATGAGTTCTGTCATTCAACTTTCAAAAATTTCAGACTTTAACACCCGTTATGTTTTCCTTACTTATCCTCACTGTCCAATCAACCTTTATGAAATAATTGTTCACTTCCGTCAATTCCTTGCAGCTAAAAATGTTTATTTTATCGCTGCTAATCGTGAGTACTATCAAGACGGCAATCCTCATCTGCATGTTCTTATTCAGTGCCATCAAAGGTTTACTTACCGCAGCATGCTCTGATTTACCTAACGCCTTTTGGAATAGGAAACAACATTCTGTCAAGCTACCTTATACAAAAGATTTTGAAGAAACTAATATTACAACAAAAGTAAGACCCATTCAAATGAATTTAGAATTACTGGAATATTGTAAAAAAAAAATTAAGGTTTTATTGGACAAAAATTTAATCAGACCAAGTAAGTCCCCTTGGAGCTGTTTTGTCTTTTATGTTAACAATGTTGCAGAAAGAGAAAGAGGAACTCCTAGACGTTTTATTAATTATAAGCCATTAAATAAAGTATTACAATGTATTCGATATCCAATACTCAATAAAAGAGATTTACTTAAAAGAATAATTTTTATAAATGTTTACTCAAAATTTGATTTAAAATTTGGATTTTGGCAAATTCAAATGGTAGAAGAAGACCGGTATAAAATGGCATTTACTGTCCTTTTTAGATATTATGAATGGAATGTAATGCCATTTGGATTAAAGAATGCACCTTCTGAATTTTAAAATGTCATGAATTTTATCTTCTCTACCTATACATAATTTTGGATTGTTTACATTGATGACGTCTTAATATTTTCTCAATTATTAGAACAACATTTTAAACATTTGCATATCTTCTATAAAGTTGTTAAGAAAAATGGACTGCTATTGTCTGCATAAAAAATAAAATTAGTTCAGGCTCAAATTAGATTTTTAGGACATGATTTTTATCAAGGAACATATAAGTCAATTTGTAGAACAGTTAAATTTGTAGATAAATTTCTTGATAAAATTACATATAAGACACAACTTTAAAGATTTTTAGGTTACCTCAATTATATCTTTGATTTTATACCCAAACTTAGACAACTTGTTAAGCCACTATATCAACGACTTAAGAAAAATCCTTCTCCTTGGGCTCATGAACATAGTCAAGTCGTCAGAAAGACCAAAAAATAGTTTAGACCTTACCTTTACTTGGTCTTCCTCACCCATCCTATTATATGATTGTTGAAATTGATACTTCAAACCTAGGATATGGTGGTATCCTCAAACAAAGACCGCAAATTGATTCACCCCAGAAGTTTGAATAATTGGTCAGATATCATTCACGCATTTGGAATAAAGCTCAACATAACTATTCTACTATTAAACAAGAAGTTTTGGCAATAGTTTTGTGTATTTCAAAGTTTCAAGATGATTTGATAAACAAATCTCTTTTTAATCAAGATTGATTGTAGACCTGCAAAATAAATTTTAGAAAAAGATTTTCAAAATTTGTTTTTCAAACCAATTTTTGCAAGATGGCAAGCTCTACTATCTACCTTTGGATTTGATATTGAGTACATCAAAAGAAGTTCCAATCCCCTGTCTGATTTTCTTTCTCGTGAGTTCTTGCAGGGATAATGAGTGAAAAATAAAAAAATTCTTTAGCAAATAGGTATAGTGTTTCTACCAATACAAATTCATTTCCTCCATTAACCTCTAACATTCGACTCACTTTACAAACTCCAGCCAAATCTTATCAACATGTAGTAGGACCAATCACTCCTTCTAAATTTTCAACTCCTTCATTTCAAAGTCAAAATCTATTTGAATATGTGGTTAAGACCAAGAAATTTTCAATTTGTTTCCTTGAATCTGAATGGTAGACTCTTTCAATTTTTAATTTATGTAAGACCCTATTTTATCCAAATGAATATTTCCTTACCTGTTTGCCAAATTACTCTCACTTGTTTTATGAGTATATACTCGTTGAATCAAGCTCTGTTAATGTATATGAATTCTCTAGACAAAATAAAGATATTGCCTACTCCAAAATTAAGATAAAAAAAGTCATTTTCTTAAAAGATTGACCTAATCACAATTTATTAAAACTCATTAAATTTACCCAAGATCTTCATTCACCAGTATACACATATCAAGACTATGTCACCACATGGTATAACATCTTACTGTTTAGACCAGGTGATCATAGCTGGTTTATACATTTTGACAAAACCCTCAAAAATATTGAAGCTTTTTCAAATTGATTTTTAATCTGGTTCGAAATATTTGGATCAGATGAAAGAATTTTACCTCTATTAGCCAAACAAGCCTTTGATTAATTTGAAATTTTCAAAATTTTTAATCCACTCAATACGTTTAAGTTATATCATTTTCTCTTCGTACTTTGATAAAGTAACAGACCAATATGGGCGCATGACTTTAATGCGTACTTATAAAGTTAAATAGTGGTTTTAATTCAAAATTATTGAGCAAAATCCTGCATCCATCTCATCTTAATCTGATTTCTTGTTAAATAAGTCTAAATATATGGCCCGTTTGGTCTCTTCAAGTTCAAAAAAATATTTCAAGAAAGTTCTGGCCGAAGTCATGTCAACTGTTTCTTTAGAAAATGATAAAGCCGAACTAAGTGTAGATATTGATGATGAAGTTTTATCGCATCTCCATAATGAAGACGACTTTGGTGGGTCATTCTCTCAATTATATTGAAGCTCAAGACAAACAACCATGATTTTAACTTTTGACAATTTCGACCCAATTATTGTATCATTTATTGTTCAAATTTCAGTCTTTGTCGGGTAATTATTGTTATGTTACTATTTTCTTTTGACAAAATGTAAAAGCAGATGCTTTCTGTTTGCTGCAAGTTCCTATATATTGTAACTCTTAATCAGTGAAATACAAATTCGATAAGCAATTATCCTCGCTTCTTAGCTCTTCTCTATCAGTTTCTTTTTTATTTTATTGTTTTGCCCTGGGACTCGGACTCACTAGTATCAGACCAATTTTTAATTGTTCTTTAATTTGTGAAATATTAGAGTTTTTTGGATGTCTGATATTGAATATTCTTCTAAATTGTAAGCTGATGATGCAAGTTCAGATGATGATGCAAAAATTAATGTTTTCTTACCCAATCTAGACAACTAATTATTCATTTTGTTTATATAGTTTTCTACGCATAATTCCCTATACGCTACGGGACCACCCAAGAAAGTGTGATAAAACGAGCTGACCAACAGATACAGACTACCCAACGTATTAACAGCTTTTACTAGTACGTTTTACATGAAGTGCTAAAAACTAAACAAAGAATAGGTTGGCTATATTGGTTAAGGCAAACTTCAACAACCAACAAATATCATTCTGAATTTGCAATAACAACTCATCATTTACAATATAGCAAATATTCAAAACAGAAATACAAAGATACAAATATTTAGAATTTAAGTACTGAGGCACCTTATACAAATAAGGTTATTAATTCGGTAGTAAGTCGATAAATCGTTGCCTCCATATACCAAACTCATTAAAATGATAAATTATTTAATCTATGTAAGATACATCGAATATTGGGTAAAATAAATTTATGAAGGTCATCATAATCTTCATTTGTAAGTTGAATGTCATGCTTTTGAAGCTCATCATAAGCTTTTTCTTCATGAAGATGTTTTAAAACTTCTTTCCAATAACGAATATATTCAAGATAAGGGATATTAGGCACTAATAAACAAATTTTTGAATATAATGTTCGATAATGTGAATAGAATTTAAAACTGAATGTATTTTGAAATCAAAATAATCTTGTTTTTCTGCAGGAGTTTCTAATAAATTGTATAATTGAGTATGCAATTTTAATTATTTTCTCAAGCTAGTTAGATATTTTTTATAATAAAACAACAGATAAAACATTGATTTCTTACTTGTATATTTCAAAGCTTTTGAAATTGATGGCAGTTCGATACTATTGACTGAACTTTCTGACTCTGATACCAGCGAGTCCCAGGGCAAAATAATAAAATAGAAAAGAAACTGAGAGAGGAGAGCTAAAAAGTGAGGGTAATTGCTTATCAAACTTGCATTTCACTGATTAAGAGTTATAATATATAGGAATTTGCAGCAGACAGAGAGCTTCTCCTTTTACATTTTGTCAAAAGAAAATTATAACATGACAATAATTACCGACAAAGACTAAAATTTGAACAGTAAATGATACAATAATTGGGTCGAACTTGTCAAAAGTTGAAATCATGATTGTTTGTCTTGAGCTTCAATATAATTGAGAGAATGGCCCACTAAAGTCGTCTTAATTATAAAGATGCGATAGAACTTCATCATCAATATCTGCACTTGGTTCGGCTTTATCATCAACTAACTAACTAACGCTATCAAATATGGAAGTTAGATCGTAATAAACTCTAAATCATCTAACAGAACTTTGTTCAGTGTCTGATAGTTATTCACTAATCTCATCTTTCCTTCCTCTGCCAAGAAGAAATACATTGTTCAAATATCTTGCAAATGCAAAATGGTTTTCAAAATTTGATTTAAAAGCAGGATTTTGACAACTAGAAATTTTCCCAAATGATAAGTTTAAAATTGCATTTTGTATTCTACTCAGAAAGCCTTGCAACGGAAATATGAGAAACAAGACCTCTGAAGAAACAGTTGACGTGATTTCGACCAGAGTTTTCTTGAAATATTTTTCTGAACTTGGAGAGGTCAAACGAGTCATATATTTGGACTTTTTTAGCAAGAAATCAGATTGAGATGAGATGGATGCAGAATTTTGCTCAGTGATCTTGAATTGAGACCACCATTTGACTTTGTAGGTACGCATTAAAGTCATGCTCCTATATTGGTATGTTGCTTTGTCAAAGCACTAAGAGAGAATTCATGGAATTTTGCGTTTAAAAAATAAATGATATAACTTGAGCGTATTGAGTGGATTGGAAATTTTGAGAATTTCAAGTTGATCAAAGGCTTGTTTGGCTAATAGAGGTAAAATTCGAACCAGGTTAAAAATCAATTTGGAAATGCTTCAATGTTTTTTAGGATTTTGTCAAAATGTATAAACTACATATGATCACCTGGTCTAAACAACAGGATGTTATACCAGGCGGTGACATAGTCCTGATATATGTATATTGGTGTATGAGGATTTGGGGTAAATTTAATGGGTTTTAATAAATTGTGATTAGGCCAATGTTTTGAGGGAATGACCTTTTTTATCTTAATTTTGGAGTATGCAACATTTTTATTTTGTCCAAGGAATTCATATACATCAACAGAGCCTGATTCAACGAGTATATACTCATAAACAAGCGAGAGTAATTTGGCGAACATGTAAGAAAATATTCATTTGGATAAAATGGAGTCTTACATAAATTGGGAATTAAAAGAGTCTTCCATTCAGGTTCAAGAAAATAAATTGGAGATTTCTTGGTCTTGACCACGTATTCAAACAGATTTGGACTTTGAGGTGAATGAGTTGAAGATTTAGAAGGATTAGTTGGTGCTACCACCTATTAATAAGATTTAGCTAGAGTTTGTAAAGTGAGTCAAAAGTTGAAGGTTAATGGAGGAAATGAATTTGTATTGGCAAGAACAGTATACTTATTTGCTAAAGAATTTTTTGATTTTTCACTCATTGTCCCTGCAAGAACTCACGAGAAAAAAAATCAGGCTTTGAAACTTCCTTTGATGTGCTCAATATCAAATTCAAAGGCAGATAGTATATGTCTACAATCAATTCGGATTAAAAAAGGGTTTGTTTATCAAATCATTTTGAAACTTTGAAACACACAAAACTATTGCCAAAACTTCTTGTTTAATAGTAGGATAGTTTCTGACAATTTTGGGTGGAAATTGTAGCACAAGTTTTGCCAATTTTGGGCGAAAATTATGATTGACAGAACTTGTGCACAATTTTTGTCAAAAATTAACGAAAATTTCGCACAATTTTTACCAAAAATTGTGCGAAATTTTCGTCAAAATTTGGTAAAAATTATGGACAATTAAAAAATTACATAGGATTTCTATTAAATTTGTCATATTATATGATTTTTGTTAGTGAGAAAAATAATTTAAAAAATAAATACTTTTTTTAAACTCGAATAATTTGAGCACTTTAATATTAGTTGTAGTATTGATTTGAATATAGTAGTAAATCCATATTTGTTTCTAATTACATAATAATTAGTAATTAATCTTACTACAAAGAAATTTTGGCAAATACTCCATCCATTTTAAATTTATGACCTATTTTTTTACATAAAAATTAAAATTTTAGTAAATTTTATTAAAATAATTTAATAGATGTTTAAAATATCTCTATTTAAAAATTATTGGTTAGTATGTCAAATTTTTTTATTAACTTTTAAAGTGCTCAAATTATTCGAGTTAAAAAAAGTTTATTTGTTCTTTAAATTATTTTTCTCTTCGACAAAAACTATCTAATATGGCAAATTTAATAGAAATTCAATGTGATTTTTTAAATCAAAAATTTTGCACAATTTCTGGCAAAAATTGTACACAATTTCTACCCAAAATTGGTGGGACTTGGCCACAATTTCTGCCCAAAATTGGTTACAATTTTCGCCAATTTTGAGCGGAAATTATGTGCCAATTTCGCCACTTGCTTGTGCTAGCAACGTAAATTGGTATTTTTTTTTCAAAATCGACTGTTTTGTGGTCGATTTTGAAGTTTTTTATATGTAGTTATTATTGATAGATTTGAGTTTTAGTATTTCAAAGGTTTCAGAGAAACTTAAGAATTCTTAAAAGTGAATAGTAAATAATGAAATTTTTTTACATTACGTATAGTTCAAAATAAAACTGCATATAGTTACCCTTTAAAAAATAGTCTATTATTTTTCTTTCATTAGAGTTTTTTCACTGAGTTTTTATCTAGTAAAGTTTTAATGAGACATATTCTTTATGTAACAAACATCTAAAAGGGAGTATTATAAATATATTAATTATGTGCATGTCTATTATTCCAAATATTAATCTGATATTGTAGAATATGAAAAGTTAAGAGTTATAAATAAAATTGTAACATTAATCTTTTATAATGTCTGTGTGTGTGCCACGGTCATGTGCTGCCCAGAAGAACCATCTAAAGTGCTTCCCTGGACAGTTCATTTTCCTCCACGACGATTGTTGCCTTGTTCAACAACTTTGTTGCGTTCTTTCCACCAATCTGTATATCTTTTTATCTGGAAACAGTTTCTTGCCTCATGTCCCTTCTTATGACAAACAGTACATTGCAAAGAATTTTTGTCCACCATCTGTCTAACTGAAGATCGAGCAGCACGTACCGCAAAACTCACTGCATTTTCTTGCCTTTCATCCTTGCTCCTAACCATGGTTCTGTGCCTCTCCTCTCGAATAATCATTGAGTAAGCCTGTTTAACATTTGACAAAGGCTCCATGTTTAGTATATTTGAGCACATAGTCCCAAACACTGTATCATTCAAACCAATAAGGAATTGGTGAAGTCGTTCTTCCTCCTGTCGTCTCATGAGTGCGCTATTAATCCCACAAGTACACCCTTGACACTCACAAACTGGATTTCGATCATAATTTGTCAACTCGTCCCACAACTTCTTCAAACGGCTGTAATACTCCATAACCGATTGTCCATGTTGCCTACAATTTGCTAAAGTAGCTTTTATTTCTTGAATTCTCGGTCCATTACCAATGCTATATTGATGTTTAATATCCTTCCAAAGATCCCTAGTCGAATCTGTATAAGAGATAGTTGAACGATGAGTTGCTTCAATAGTATTCAGAATCCATGATACAACTATAGAATTGATTTGCCACCAATCCTCCAACTCGGAAGAGTCTGCTGTCGGTTGTTTAATAGCACCATCAATGAAGCCAAGTTTTTTCTTTGCCCTCAAGGCCGTTCTCACCGCCATCACCCATTCGTTGTAGTTTTCGCCTCTTAGTTGAACATGGGTTATCAGTGTGCCTGGATTATCTCCAGACATCAAATTCTAACTTCCAGATTCTTTGGTAGATTGCTCACCAGTTGCCATCACCATGGAAGATTGCTCACTGGCTGCCATTGTTTCAGATTAGAGCTCTGGCTCTGATACCATGATAAGAACTCAACAATTGAGAATTTTAGAATGGAATCCTCTGTTTTCCTTAGCTTCAGATCAGTCTTTTATACATGGCACCGTCTAGGGTTTGCAAGTTGTCCTAACTTACCAAAAATTCTAACTTCCCAAAAAACTCCAAACTTACCTAAACTATACAAAGATTATTCCAGAGAAATCTACAAAGATTATTACAAATATAACACAAGGAATTCTTCAATAGAGGGCACGTCGTTGTCCTCCCCAGGCCAAGCCACCTATCTAAGCAAACTCTGTGGAAGAGATGGCGACATCTTAGCTCTCTCACCTCATCGCCTTCCTAAATTTTGCATAGGCAAACTGCACATTCTGCTGCCTCTGCAGATGCTAGCGGACACTCGTATCGTGTTACCCCTGTCTCCCCAACCAGAATTCCGGGTAAGTCAAGTCTGGATGAGTAGAAGGATTGGTGAAGAAGGTAATTGGAAACCCATTTCAGTTGGGCAGCCATCAGGAATATGTATTTCAATGCACTAAGTAGCCTCGACATCATGAGTAATAGTGAAGAGCTAAGAAAAAATGGCCTAATTCTCAGAATTTTCAGTTAGGAAAGGGATGAAAGCAGATGTCGGGGGTGGAACCCCATGTATAATGGTGGCTGAAGCTTGTTGACCAGAAGTGTTTAACTTTGAAGTTAGTTTGCCTTTGCAAATTTGAGGAAGAAAACGTTGTTTGTAATTTGTTTTTGAGATGTAACATGTAGCTTTTTGACACTGCGGTAGATGCTGATAAGAAAATCCAAAAGCTAAGCAACAATCAAAGATTAGAATGACTGTCACTGAGGAATAAAGCCAAAAGCCAGTTTTTCAAGCATATTAGATTAATCTAATGATCAAAATAATCTTGGTCCAGTTCCGAGGTTAGCATAATTAAATGCTCAGAATTGTCTTCCGTAGACGCATTACATGATTGATGAATCATGCCCTTTTATTTTATGTAATTGAAGAGATCGTTAAGCAAATATCCATTAGGATTTCAAAGTTTAGTTGATTGGATGTTTCTTTTCCAAATCGGTCTTAGTGGTAGCTAAAATGATCTAAGGTTACAAGGAATCAAAAGAACATCTTTTGCAATTTTCATTTGTTCAAATCGCAACCTTAGTTCTGATCGAGAAATTCTCCAATGTGAGTGTACTCCCACCTTTTTAAACCATAGGGCATTTTGAGCCTTTTCACATTTCTCAAAATATTTGACTTTTTACAAATTTTAAAGATTATTTTAAAAAAATTATCCTTTCTTACAAATAAATTTTTTTATTCTTTCTTATATCACTAGATGTAATAAATTAAATTAATTAAAGATATAATAGAAAAATAATCTCAATATTTTTTTTAAAGTTTATTCAAAAAGTGTTAGAATATCTTATATTTTAAATTAGAGAAAGTATAATATTCGGTTTAAATATTATACATCTAATAATCACAACAAAAATGGTGTGGTCATGGGACAAGAAGCGTCTTCATATTTTTGACAGTAAGAATGGAACCCAGAACGGGTTAAACTAAACACATTTTGCGGCGAACAAAATTCCTCGATCGTATGGTTTAATTTAACATCATGTTGCAATAGAAAAATAATTCTGTCTATATCCCAGCATATATATATAAATTTATGCACAAAAGTAGTTTCTCGTGCATCAGACAATCCTACCACTTATAGGAGCAATATATATATTGTGGGTTTGAAATTTGTCATCAAAGATAATCTTAGAACAGCTGCTTTTAGGTCTAATACGTGGCAGGCACATCTGAATGCTTATTCTTGACTCATAAATTCAATTGAGCAGAAAAAGAGACCACCTCGGACGTAAAATATTAGTTTTGTTCCTTGAACAATTTTGGAGCTTCCGAAGACATTTACATTAGAAAATTATGAAGTAAATTGTATTTAATTCCTTTCGTCTTGACAGGACAAAGGCTGTGCAGCAACGTTGATTGCCTGAAAAGGAAATAATTGTAGCATTTGAGAGAGCAGCAGCTCTGGAAACATATGAAAATGATTGTTCGGAGAGTGGTTAGCAGAAACCAAAAGAATAGGCTTTGTGGATGCATTCTTTCCAAGTTTAAAAACCTTCTTAGCCAGTAACCGGTATTAGTGATCTATTTTCTTTACGACACTAGTTCAGCAAATAATTCAAAGTTCGTCCATATGTCTTAGATGAGCAGTCATGTAAGAAAATATTTAGCACTCTATGGTTGGTTCATCAGTTTGTCGCAAGTTTTGATGCCTTTTCTTGTGCTACGTTCCATATGATCTGAAGTGTTCCGGAACATACTAAGCCTTCAATTATCTTGTGATCAACACAAATCTCAAAAATTCTTGGTTTCAGAAATATTGATCGTAAGAAATGTTGCTGGTAATGATATCCTTTTGGGATATCCATTATAGGGTGCGAGCGAAGATGGATAGTTTTAATTGGATTCTAGGACCTGTATTCCAGGTATATTCGGGTAGGAAATGTTGATCCAACCTAGGTAGGGGTGTTCACTATTGATCCGAAAATCCGAACCGAATTTCCAAATTCGATTCGGGTTTTTATTAATTCGGTTTGGTTTGGTTTGGATTGTAAACTGAAAATATAAGCAAGAACGCATACCGGTAATGCGTTCAGTGATTATGTTTTTAAAAAACTGACGCATTAATAGAATGCGTTATTAACGATCGATGATTTAAGGCTTCCAGGCTTATTCTGTCAGACTGTAGACGATTACCTTCTCTTCACCATCGCCGCCTCCATTCTCCGTACTCTCCTTTTCCGTTGCAGCCACACACCGCCGACGGCCGACGCACCACTGGACTCAAAGAGGTAGGAACACTTTTATGTTTTGTGTGTACAATTTACGAATTTTTCTTCCAGTTTTTTCCTTTCCCTAATCTGGTTGTCCGCAAATTTAGAGTAGGGCATTCCTTATGTTCATCAGAGCATTTCAGTTTCTCATTGCTGATGATTTAATTATATTGTTGAAATTGTTTGAGGATAGGGTTGTTCATTGATGGTCTTCTTCGTTGCAGAGAAAGGGGGTTCACATCTCAGGAAACTTTCTAAGAAGCATAAAGGAAGGCAGTTGAATTAGGATCTCCTTGAATGGAATTGCTGGATGTAGGCCTCCATCACAATCTTTTCTGCTTGAATCAAAATGGGTAAATCTTCTGCAGAATGGATCAGTGCTGGTTGAATGCATCCTCTTTGGCCCAGATTGGGAATCAATCTCTTCAATTGCTTTATTGCCCTTCATTGATGATAGCGATAAGTACTACGGCAAGGAAATTCACAAGTTTAACGAGGAGCTCCAGAGTATGGGGGTGGTGGTTTCTTTCAGTTCTGGTGTGAAGTTTGTAACTTTGGGCCTTCGACTACCTGAAGATAGCTTGGATCCTACTGCTGCGTATGCATTGTTGGAATGCACCCTACTTTTGCAGGAGCAACGGAATGAAGAATTACTTGTGACCTTCGTAGAAAAAGTTCAGAAAAAGTGGATAAAGACACATGCGGGACAGAAATCTCCAAAGGAGTGCTTGTTGTTTGGTTCTGATTGGAATCTTGCCTTACGGAAGGAAGATGGACCATTCATTGATGAAAGATTTTATGGTTCCAAGATAAGCTCCTACAAGAAGGAACTTAGTGCCTTAGGAGTTGTGGTTGATATTCATGGTGGATGTCCATTGCTAGCTAGTTATCTTTATCTCCATTCAGATTTTGGAACTATTGTTCGAATCTGTCATTACTTGGACAAAAATGACTGGAAGCCTACAAGTGAAGACACCAAAAGAATATGGATTCCTAAAGGAAATCAGGATGGAGAATGGGTGAGCCCCGAAGAATGTGTCCTTCAGGACAGAAATGGCCTCTTTGGTTTTCAATTAAAAGTTCTGGAGAAATACTATCAAAAGGATGTTTTTGGCTTCTTCTTCAGAATTTTGGAAGTTAAAGTTAATCCTTCTCTTGATGATTACTGCAAGCTTTGGAAATCCTGGGAAGATTGTGATCACAGATTGTCAAGCACTGAATGTTGTGCTTTTTGGCGGTTTGTTCTGAAGCACTGGAATGTAAACTGTTTGATATTTATGCCAAAATTGGTGTGAAAACTGTCTGAATCTGTGCAGAAGGAGAAATTATTGGCAACAGAGGATGTTCATCTGGTACAGGTTAATCCTAAGGATATCTTCATTAGAAATTGTTTTTTTCCTCTCTTTGCATTTCGGTTTTAGCTCAAATATTCGGTTCGGTTCGGTTCTTGTTAATAATTTAATTCGGTTTGATTTTCTCAAAAAAATAAAATCGAACCGAAAGTCGAATTTTCAAACCGAAAAATCGAATAACCACCCTAAATCAAGGATCAAATTAAGCCGTTAGGGTTAGGATTCGGTCCTGTACAAGCCTGATTTATAATTTTGCTATTCGTGTAGAATAGTGATTAAATAATTACAAAATTTTATAAACTTTTTTAAATTAAATATTTTTAAAATAAAAAATATCATATGTTAAATTAAATTTGTTCTACTAAAAAAGAGGTGCCGAATCAGATATTTAGCCCAATTCAAGTGGAGGAGTACCAGCATACATACGTTGAACAAGAGATAAAACAAAAAAAAAAAAGATGGAAAAACTAGTACGGCTTACATAGCAGTAGAGGTCTCTCTCTCTCAGGGACTGTATCATGTGGGACAAACGGATGCAGATAGAATCGACTTTTCCAAAGAGCATCTTACCGATTGGAGTTTGACAAAAATATCACTTCTGGCTGATTCTGTTCATCAGTTTTACTTGGAAAAAATTAAATTTACTATTTGAAAAAAAATAATTTTTTATTTTTTAATAACAAATCAAACTTAATTATCTTCAAATAGAATTTTTTCTAAACCAAAATAGTTTGAATTGAAGAAAATTAAAATATATGAAATTAAAAATTTTCAATTTCAAAATAACTTTAATTATACTCTAACTTAATTTAAGTTGTTAATCTTTAATAGTATTTTAAAATATATATAAAAATAAGTATTTTAAAATATAAAATAATATTAATTAAATTTTAATTTAATTTGAATTATTAGTCTTGAAAATAGTATTTATTTTAAAATAATATTAATTAAGATCTAATTTGGCTATATTATTAACCTTCAATTATATTTAATTATTTATTTTGAAAAAATTTAATTTTCTCGATTTGGCTTGATCCAAACCAAAATCTAACTAAATTTTAATTTGAAGATGAAAAATTAAAATTTTTTTAAATCAAAAATTGAATTAAATTTTAATTCTATTCGAATTTATTTTTTTTCAAATAATACACACCCTCCTTTTTTCCCACTATCAAATTATAGTTATGGAAAACCTACAAGGTATGTATTCCCTTAAAAAAAAAGGAATTAAGGAGTCATAATTATAGAAACCAAATAATCCTGAGGCTATACATGATGTTGTAATAAACAATATTTTGAATAATTATGGTCTGAACCGACAAGTTTTCCAAAATACTAAGAAAAAATCCATTTGTTGTAATTTTTGTTTTTCTATGATTTTTCTGAAGAAGGAAAAAAGGGAAAATCTTCCTTCAAATACTTGGAATTGGAAGACGAAAAATTTTCCTAGAATTTGTCTCCTTCACAACTCATGTCACCCGGCCCGGCCCGGCCCGGCACGGGCTGGCTTTGAAACGGGCTGGTGCGAGTTGGGAGCCCTCAGTCCGCAGCCCGCTACAGTAAGCCCGCGGGCTAAACGGGTCAGCTCGGGGGCTTTTCAAAACGACGTCGTTTTGTCAAAAAAATCAAAACGATGTCGTTTCAGGAAAAAAATTTTTAAAAAATATATTTTAAAAACATCGAAACGATATCGTTTTTTATTTAAAAATTTTTAAAAAAAATTAAAAAGAAAAACGAACTGACCCGCGTCCGACCCGTTCCGACCCGCGTTAGCCCGCGGGCCAAAAAGCCCGCGTTTTAAACGGGCTTGGGCATACTAGGCCCAAGCCCGTATATACGGGCCAGACCGGGGGCTTGGGCCCGTATTGACATTGCTAGGCATAGGACAGTCCGGTTATAGAGCAAGCATCATTTTTTTTCAATACTACTAATTATATATTAATTATCAAATTTTAATTTTATGATTAAAAACTCATATAATAATTATTCAATTACATAGTAAATAATTATATATAAATTACAAAATAATTATTTAATTATATAATAAACTTGAATAGTTATTCATTACGCTTAAATTCATAATTGTAAAATCAAAATTTAATAATGGTATTAAAAAGTTGACTGTTAACACCATAGTCAAATTAGGCATGACCAGGCGGAGTCCTCATGACTGAAGTATTGCTAATCAGTGGGTTCCTAAAATTTTTAAATATTTTATTAATAAAAATAAGAAACTAAGTTACACAAATGAATAAAATATTTGTAATAATAAATAAAATATCACATCTTTAGATGGATAAAATATTATAAAAAATAACAAAAACAATCATATCATAATCTTTCACGTATTGTCTTCTTCAAAATCTTTAGCATCGGTATGAAAAATTCAACTTCATCATTTTCTTTGAGTATTAATTTGAAAGACTGTAAACACATCAGCGAACATGAGATAAAATAGCTAATCACTGGGGGTTTGTGATGTGCAAAAAATCAGCTTGACTTTTTAGGAAAAGCCAAGACATTCAAGAAATAATGCATTTAGATTGGATTTTTACGTAACTGATAAAATTTTTTTAATTTGATTTCACACTCTTATTTTTTCATAATTTTATTTTTATTAAATTTAAAATAAAAATTTTAAATTCAAACTGTATATAATCTCATCTATACATTTTTTATACAAAATAACAATAAAAATATATCTCAATACTACTAAATATATCTAAATTATCAAATTTTAATTTTACGGCTAAAAACTCATATGATAAACATTAAATAATTATTTAATTACAAAATAAATAATTATATATAAACTATAAAATAATTATTTAACTATATAATAAACTTGAATCGTTATTCATTACGCATAAATTCATAATGGTATTAAAAAGTTGACTGTTAACACCATAGTCAAATTAGGCATGACCAGGCGGAGTCCTCATGACTGAAGTATTGCTAATCAGTTGGTTCCTAAATAATTTAGATATTTTATTAATAAAAATAAGAAACTAAGTTGCACAAATGAATAAAATATCTATAGTAACAGATAAAATATCACATTTTTAGATGTGTAAAATACTATAAAAATAACAAAAACAAACAGACCATAATCTTTCACATATTGTCTTCTTCGAAATCCTTAACTAAGTTACACAAATAAATAAAATATCTATAGTAATAAATAAAATATTACATTTTTAGATAGATAAAATATTATAAAAATAACAAAAACAAACATATTATAATCTTTCACATATTATCTTCTTCAAAATCCTTAACAGTATAGGTATAAAAAATCCAACTTCATTATTTTCTTTGAGTATTAATTTGAAAGACTGTAAATGCATCAACAGGAGGTAAAATAGCTTATCACTGGGGTTTGTGATGTGCAAAAAGTCAACTTGACTTTTGAGGAAAAGCCAAGACACTCGAGAAGTAATGGACTTAGATTGGATGTTAATTATAAAAAAAAAGGACTTAGATTGGATGTTTACGTAACTAATAGAAATTATTTAATTTGACTTCACACTCTAATTTTTTAAAAAGTTTTATTTTTATTAAATTTAAAATAAAAAATTTTAATTTAAATTCTATATAATCTTATTTATATATTTTTTGAATAAAATAATAAAAAAATTACTGTATTTGGGTTTCCAATAATGGAAGGTCAGTTTCTGTAGCAACATATCGAGGATCATTTAAAACGACCTTTACGCCCTGAAAGCATCGCATGAGGAAAACAAAGGCCAAAAAAAAAAAAAAAAAAAGATAGAAGGGAGCTCCATGCTGTAAATATTAACTCCAAATTTTTCCACATTACTTTGTAGAAGCACCGAAAGTCTGCTTTAGCAGCGAATAAGACTGCTGAATTTTCCAATCTTCTTCTTCTTCTTCTTCTTCTTCTTCTTCTTCTTCTTCTTCTTCTTCTTCTTCTTCCTTTTTTCTCTCCTTTCTGTTCTCCTTGTTCTAGCGAAATAGCAACCAGGTTTCGTTAACTTGGAGTTGGCATAAAGAGATAATTCATCCAAACAAGTGCCTCTTTTGAGAGAAGCCATATATAAAAGTTCACTACGGGTCCAAAAGGGGTAACTAGCAGCGGTCTCTCGAGGAACCAAAACGGTTAAAGAAAATGACTTCATGGACTAAAAAAAAAAAAGTTAAAATTATTTCAAATTGGATATTACAAAAACTAATGTTTAATGGATATTGACCCATGTCAACCTCTTTCCGGTGGTCAATCTCATGCATCCCTTATGTAGAATGATACATCACACCTAATCGAATGAATAAAATTTCCACAACTGCTCACATCAATCGAACCTGTCAAAGAATAGTAGACAAATCGATTACTTCCACACGGCACTCTCTTATCACCGCTACAACACCGCCGGAACCCTTCTTGACTGAGTCATGAGTCATTAGTCATCAATAGTCACTTTGACGGCTCATTCAACCGATTAGTCCTGCTGACTAGCAAATACCAGAGTCTGCATACGGCTTTTGCCACTTATCTCCTGGAATTCATCAAGAAATCTCTGAGTTCTATAAAATATTTCTATCTCCTACAAAAATCCATGTTTAAGTTGGTACAAAAATTTGAGAGATATTCTACTTCAACCTTGTGTAAAATAAGATTAGATTTTAAATCTATAGATGTATTTGAATTGTGAGAATTTATATTTTAATTTTGTGAAAGTAAATTTTTTGTGAGAAAAAAATAAGATTTAATTATATATCATATTAGATTAAATGCTTTTGAAGCAGTCAATTCATTGAATTAGAAAAATGTAAAGCGAAGGCAGAGCATATCTGGAGAAAACCAAATATACAAAAAGAGAAACGCAATAAAATCAATATACTTTTTGACCAAAGGAAGTTCCGAAATAATGAAGCCAATTAGGCAAAAAAAAAGAAAAAATTGCGGCCAAGTTCCGCCGCCCACCTGGGATAAAAACATCCATGCCCGTGTGTCGGAAGTTGAAAGGTAAAATTGACAAACGTAATGTAAAATAGCTAAAAGTTCAAATTTAAAATAGTTTTACGAATTTTTATTTTTAAAAATTGAAGTTATTTAGCACCGATTCATCGTTTATTGCATTCTAAAACTTACTAGACTCTAAAATTTTAAATATTGTATATTTTTTAGTTAAGTTCATGAGAGATATAGTAAAAGAGTGAGTTTTTTCAACATACATCGTAAGAATGAATTGCTATTTTATGTTTAGTCATGAAGGGCTTTTTTTTTTTTTTTTGGGAGATACACGATCGAGGACGTTGATGGTAAGATTCATGAGTTAACTGAACTCATATTTTCTCACAGCTAAGGTACTTATGGGGTTTTTTGTCAGCAACTGCTAAATGATATTTCAATTGTGGAACGATATATTTTTTTAATATAATGGTTGGGAGCTTATATGCGATAAATAATTATTCACGAAATAATATTAAGTTTTACATGAATAATTATTCACGTGTGAGCTCCCCAATATTAGATCAATAACATACCAATTTGATAGTTAATAGGTTGAATAATTATTCACGTGTGAGCTTCCCAATATTAGATCAATAACATACCAATTCGATAGTTAATAGCTCATTTAGTACGTGCTAAGAAAACGCCATTAATATTATAACCGGATTGCTTATATTCATTAAATTAAAGATGTAATTAGTAGTATATCTATGAGGCAATATTTTTATTTTTCTTCATACAAACATTATGTTTACTTTATTAAGTTTTTATTCGTTTGGTATATTAAAACAAAATAATTTTTCTAATTTTTCATTATATTTCAGTGTTTGATTATAAAAATTTTAAATAGAAAATGTCATTCCATAGAAAGTTCATTCCAAGAAGACGTGGAAAAGGTTTTTCCACATCAAAACTTAAAGAAAGGCAATTCGAAAAGAAGTAAGAATCATAAAAAATTCTATATGACTACTATACACTCATAATATTTGAAAAAAATACAATTTAGCCTTAAATTCTATTTTATCTTTTTAGTAGTAATTCATTTAATTTGATCTAAAGTGAGAACTGTTTTCATTATTAAATTATGCTTCAATGCTTGAATATTTGATATTTTCAAAATTTTAGTGTGATTTTTATTTCAATGAGACTTTGTAGATTACATATTTAATTTTGTCGGTTATAATTTGGTTTTGTTGACAAAATATACAAGCAAAGTATTTAAGTAATTTCTTGTAAATTTTTATTCTATTCAGACATTGAATAGTAGTTTTTCAAACAGAAAAGAAGAATCATTTTCATTTCTTTTACTTCCAAACAGTAGAATGCAAAGAGAATTTCAAACTCATTCTAGATAAAAAGAGATTATGATTGGAATGACATTTAATTCCATTTTATTCTAGAGTATCAAACGGTAGCATTTATTTTTCTTTCCCTTTATCGGTTAGAACATTAATTCTCAAATAACCTTAAATTGGAATATGAACATTTAATTTAAGATGGAAATAGCATATTAAACTGACAAATAAATATAAAGTTGGTGATTATTGAAGTTATACTCTTAAGCAAGCATCATTTTCATGGCCACAAATCTAAAGCTTCCATGCATGATTTATCTTAACCACCATGTATCGCGATCACCTGAGCTTGAAGTACTGTAAAGCCTAAAAAATAGCAGCTCGTGGTTAGACTCCTCCGCTACGATCATTGGCGGCAGGCTAAGATTATTCCGGCAAAGGGGGCACGTTATCTGCTCCTGTTGAAGCCATCTATCCAAGCAAGCTCTGTGGAAGAGATGATCACATCTCAGCTCTCTCACTTCGTCTCCTTCCTCAATTTTGCATAAACAAATTGTACATTCTGCTTCATCCCCTGACGCTTCATATAGCCTCACACCTAGTTCACTGACTCGGACGATTTCTGGGATGTAGACTTTGTTTGAGTGGAAGGATTGGTGAAGAAGGTAATTCCATGCCCATTTCAACTGGGTAGCAAGTGATACTATGCCCTTAAAGATCGTGCTCAACTGATGAAGCATTGGGAAAACTTTTCTGGTTAGGGAGATTATGTTTCTAACAACTGGAAAGAAGCAGAGAGCAGAGAAATCTACACAATTTTCTGGTCATCGAGTTGAAGATGTCTGCAAGAAGATTGTGCTGTGAGCTACATTTATAGTGGGTAGCACAGGGATGAGATTTGAATTATAGGTGACAATCTATCAAACACGTTGAAAGAAAAAGAGTTACGATATTTTTTGTCTGATAGCCGTACAATACTTTCCCGACGCCTTCCAACGAAGAAATTTAATTAGATATAACAATTATAGCGTTATTCTCATTTTCAAAATATAAGATTTTTTAATTTTTTTTCATATATTAAAGAAGATAAAAGTAAAGGCTTTTTTAAAAAATTTTATCGGTAACTAATTTAATTATTCTCTAGTAATATTTTATTCTTAACTAATTTAATTATTCTCTAGTATTATGAAAGAGAACAGAGAAATTAATTTTATAATTGAGAATAATTCTAAAAGTAGAATATTTAAAATTTATAAAATATCAAATATTTTTAAGAGGAAGAATGAACTCAAAAAGTCCTATATTTTTAATTGGAGGTTGTTGTTCAATTGGTTACCAAATAAAAAATCATTATTTATAGATATAAATTACGCCAACCAATAATGATAATGGTAAGTTGATTACCAATTTGGCAAATACCTCCTTCGCCCGCAATTATATATTTATAATTCTATTTTAGACTATCTTTGAGCACATGCATCAACACTTTCTAAATTTCATCTCAATTTTCAAAACTAATTATAGCATCGTTAATTTAGACAAATCCAGTGTTCCACTAATATAGAAATCTTAACATCAGCATCATGAAACTTGTATCTGCTTAAATATTATCTTTTATTAAACCAAAAAAAGTACTCTTATTCTCTTTTTTTAATTTATTTTTTGTCAATTTTAATGTGGACATTTAATTTCAAATCGGAGGATTAAATAATTAATATATTTACACTATGCCTAGCCAGCTATTGTTTATGAAAAAATGATTATTCTAAGAATAGTGTGATAAAACTTTATGGGGGAAGAACTGCTTTTCTTCATTTATGTCCAACAAAATCTAGGGTTTGTTCTTCTTTGCTTCAAGTTGGCTCTCCAAACCAAATCTATATAGGTAAACTTTTTCTTTTTCAATTACTTCACTTTTATTCTTTCTTTTCGTTCTCCATATAACTTTCTTGTTCATCGTCAACTGTGCAGAAAAGAAAGGGTTAATGTTCCCCCGGATGTAGCTATTATTGTTGTTATGGAGAGCTCTTCCACATATAATATTCTCTTTTTCACCCCCACCCCCCCCTCCACCCCACCAAAAAAATTATTAACATGAATATATCCTAATTAACTTTCTTAGAGATCATCCATACTTAAAAGTGATTAATTACTAGCCAAAGCATCGGTGCTATACACGTCGATAAAGCTTTTAATGTATAACACCGATTTATGAAAAAAATACTAATAATTAAATGCATGAGATTTTTTTAAAAAAACCAAATATTTTATGGCATTATCTCATCTGTGTATAATGTTTCTCTTGGACGTGTAGAAAATGTTGGCATGCTTTTGTATTTTTATAAAGAAAATAGAACGTTCAAATAGATTATTTGGGAATAGGGGTGTTAGTCCAAGGAACCTTTTACTTTTCATCGAAGGGCAAACTTTGAAATTGCATTTTCTCTGTATATCTTCTGTGGATAATCTTATTGCGGTGTACCGGAAGAATTTTGACAATTTTGCATTCTTGCTCGCGGAAGAGTTTGTATCTCTCAAAAACTCTCATCAATCTTGAGATTGAAATTTCAAATATGAATAGGGACCTAATATTTTATATTAAGTAAGATTTTCTCTATTCCTTTTGATGAAATAGAATATTATATTGTACGGATACATTACTTTTTTAAAAAATAAACGTCTAATGATAATATATTTTTAAAAAGAGAAATTAATTCTAAATATTATTAAAAAATACTTTTAATAGTACAACCAAGAGTAAGCCTATTTTTTTAGTGATAGGGTCAATTTTTCTTTAAAAAATATCAAAAAGAAAAATTAATAGGAGTTATTATATAGATAGTTACTAGAGTTATCAATAGAAATATGAAGCAAGCTTATGTATTTAATAAAAAAATTGTGCACTAATGGTTAATCATAAGTAAATTAAGATGAAGAGAAAAAAAATTAAAAAATACATTGTAAGTTATATTTTTTAAAATATATTTTTAAAGTAAATTAATTCTATAACATGATCTTTCAATTCTTATATCGTATTCACCTCCTACTCACGTTATGTGTAAGAGAAATTAAAAATTCCTCTTCCATACTATCATTTAATTATTTATTTTGACTCTTCAAAAAAATAAAATATATTTGCAATACAATTCTTGTGAATATTAAAATCTCTCTCTCCCTCCCTCCCTCCTTGTCTTTCTATATTCTTAAAAAATAAATAACATAAAAAATAAAAGATATTAGTATTTTATATTAAAAACCTTAAAGAAATATTTTTCCAAAATGAGAAGATTCTCAAGTCATTGCTCAATTTTTCTTCCAAAAGAATAATGTTCTTGATCTATCACAAAGAAGCCATAGTGTTAATATATTTTACAAAATTATTTTTTCTTTTATACTTACTTGGTGACAAGACAAAAATTAAAAAAAAAAACAATCAACTGTTATATTTCATATATAACGTACTGCAAAGTTATGCATGTTCTGGTGTCGAATGTTTTAATAGGAAATTAGATATTTTTATCTTTATAACTTAGTAAATAAAGGATCAAATTAGATAATAATAGATATCGATCAAATTTGTGTAATACTAAGGACTAAACAGATAAATATTTCTGAAAGCATCCACTCAAACAAATGAAAAAAAGAAAGAAGAAAAAGCTTGAATCTTCAAAACCTGTCAAAAAATAAAAACTCAATAGTTTTCTATTAAAACAATTAAAAATATACAATATATTATATAGTCCAATCAAAATAAAAAAAGAAAAGGCATGAAAGATGTAAAAAGAAAAAATATCAATGATGTTAAAAATAAAACAAAAAATTTGTCAGTTTAGTTCCAAAAGTTAGGTGTCTAACCATGTTATGGTCCCTAATTTTTTTCTGTAGTTTTTGTCCAAAAAATTAGGTGTCTAATATGTTTGGTCTTTAATATTTTTTTCTGTCGTTATAGTCTCGAAAGAATTTTCAAGCTGCCAGTAAAGTCTGATCACCAACTACCATTAGAGACTAAAACGAAAATAGTTGTAGCTGATGGTTGGACTTTATTAGCTGCTCAAAAATTCTTTAGGGATTATAATAATAGAAAAAACATATTAGATACTTAAAGGTAAAAAAATTAAGGATCATAATATGTTAGATACCTAAATTTCTGGACTAAATTGACTATTTTCTCAAATAAAACTGAAAAATAAAAAAAGCTGACAAAAAGGGGCAAAGACATAACTACATATGAAAGTCATGTACAACTTGCAAACTTCTTGATGATAAAAAAATTTAAAAAGTTTTAAAATATATATATGTTATTCCCTAAATAAATTATATAGACTCATATTGAAGATGAAAAAAAAATAAATTTAAAATTTAAAAATGTAAACCTCTCATTTTGCAAGATCTAATTGAAGACGCCTCTAGGACACATTTCAAAATTCAAAAAATAATAAAGCTAAAACACTTATTTGAATGAAAAATTGAAATATGTTAAATATGTCTGATACCTATAACGTGTATAACACTCATACATTTTTTCCATTGTAAATAAAGAAGCATAGGACAGTCATTCTATTTTGGCCTCTACCCCTAAAAGTTCTCAACTAAAAAAAAATCTTCTCTAAGAATAAATAAATTCATAAACATCTCACCTCTACACAAAAAAGTTCTCAACAAATTAAAGAAAAAGAAATCCTTTCTAAAAAATTTAATTCATAAACATCTTTTAAACAATAAGACATGCATTGAGTATTGATAAACTCCTCAAGAAAATAAATTATTTCTTCAAGAGAAGAAAAATAAAATTAAATCTATAATACTATTTATTAAAATTAGAGGTCAAATATTAAAATAAAAAAATAAAAAAAAATAAGAGTAACATGTATCAAAAAAAGAATTGGAAATATTACCTCTTCAATTTGAAAAAAGAAGGCTCTAATCTAAAAAAAAATAAGAGGATATGACAATAAAAAAATTTATGAGGGAAAGTTTATGGAGAAAGTGACAGTAAATAATGTTAATGAAGTAGCCTAGTGTCTCTCTCTAATGTATATCTTCGCATATTCAAATACATGGCAAAATCCAAGATATTAGAAAATTTGGACTTTTTTCTAACTTTTGGTAAATATCAGAATCTATACATCAATCAAAAGTACAAAAATTATGATGAAAGGTTCGTAGAACCTTTAAGAACCTCAGGAGAAGAAAGGAAATTCTAGCATGAAATGTGGAAACCATACAACCTGAATAACTATTCAAGATAGCAAAGGCCAATGATCTTGACTATTATCCCTTAACTGCAAATTTGAATTTGACGAAAAGATCCTACTGAACTTTTTCCCTTTCTTCACCATCTTCTTCTCCTCGCCTCTCTCCTTCCATCATAGATTTATTCTTTTTTTTAAAAAAAAAGCTTCAGAAACCCAAGCCACAAAAATCAAAGTATTAGAATCATTGCAAAGAACAGGGGCTTTTAATGGGCATTTCTGGGGTTTCCTCTTTCATTGCCAAATTTCCAGATTTATTGGTTATATTAGTTCAGCCTTTCTTTCCTTTGCCTTCATATTAAAAAGAAAAATTGTATCCAAAAAAAAAAAAAGAAAGCTTATGTTAAAAAAAAAAAGAAAGATCGATAGAAAAAGCTTTGATCACTTTACTGTTAAAAAAGAAAAAGATTCATTCAAATACTTAGAGAACGAAGAAAATGTCTAGACACTTTATATTTTGAAACAAATAAAGTAAATTTAATTGATATAAAAGCTTCCTGACCAATCAATAGTTATAAAATTAATTAAAAAATAAAAAAAAATTCTAGAAAATTAGGATGAAGAGTTTGGAAGTCATATAATAAAATAGTGTGTATATATATATATATATATAACCGGGTAAAATGTTGGAAATAACTTCTTAAAAGGTCAAGTTTTCACAATTTATTTCACATGATTTCCCTTACTCGATGTATTTATTAGAAAGAAAAAAGAAAGGAAGGAAGAAACATTTATATGTACATACAACTCCTTGTGTAGAAAATCTTGATCTTGAGCATTCGAATATGCAGTGTGAGATCGCTAATCCTTGTTACGTACGTACCCCCATCAATTCTTCAAAGTTCTTTGTATATGAATTCTTTAAAATTCTTTTTTAAATATTGATTTTTAAAACTTTCTTCAAAATTCTTTGTATTTTTAAATTTTTTTAAAATATTGATTTTTAAAACTTCTGGTCATATATATTTTTAATCCATTTGCTCTGATACTTTTAAAAATTTCTTTAGTAGATTCTTGTCCTTCGTGGAGTTAAAAGTTTTGATTCCATTTATAACCTATATCTTATCTCAAATGGGACACATTCTTCCTCTATTTCTAGAGTTTGGAACATGGTGCTTCTCAAAATGAACCTTTTACTACTACAGCAGATTTTCCTTCTTACTGCAAGTGAAGTATTCTTTTTGAAATTTGTATTTTATAAAGATTGCTATATATTTTGTTGTATTTGCATTAGTAATGTGATGTTGTAATTCAAAATGTATAAGTGTTGCTAATAATATATAAATAGCTTTAAGATGATATTATCTTTTATTATACATATATAAAGTAATCATGTAAAATCAACTTAACTTATATTTTTATTTATAATTCAAGTGTAAGTAATACTTAATCCATTTCAAATATAAGTTTTTTAACCATTTTTATATAGTTAAGAAAAAAGAAAATAAATGATGTTTTTATTATATATTTATTTAATTATATTAATATAATAAAAAATTATAGAATTTAATTTATAATAAAAATAATTTTAAAAATAATCTTTAAAATCTGTAAAAATATTTTAAAAAAGAGTTATCTTACATTTTAAAATAAATGAAGTACTTTATTTAATTATTTCATAAATATTTTGATTAAAGAAAAGAAGAAACTACTCCGTAGAATATGACACCCAATTTCTTTTTTTTTCTTGAATACGTTTATTATATATAATTTTTTAAAATTATATATTTAATAAAAAATTAATTATTTTTTAAAGATTCTCTTTCCTTCTCTCTCTTTCTCTCCCCAATGTGAAATTTGCAATATTTGACGAAACTAAATGTCAAGTTTCATCATGTATTGGTGGAACTATTGAAAAAAAATTATTTTTTAGATATTATTAATAAAATAAATTATATATTTAGATAATTTTAATTCATAATTATTAAAAAATATAATTAAAATTTAAAAAATATTGACTTTCGTTACTTGTTGGAGGAAGTGCACGTTCACTCGCACATGAGGGAGAGAAAGAGAAAAAGAGAAAATTTTTTTGAAAAATAATTAATTTTTTTACCATATATACTTTAAAAAAAATTGTATATGGAAGTCCCGAAATGCCTCAAAGTCCATGCGGGAACGAGAAACAGACGCCCGCAAACCATCAAACAAGAAAGCCCAACAAACCGGCCCCACTTGCGGTATTCGGACCCGCCCGCATCTTCTTCGCCCTCTCGCCTGAAACCAACAACAACGCAACCGCATAGCAACCTTCGGAAGACACCATAACCAAAACGCAGAACCATTTCCAAAGGTTCTTTTCCAGTTTCTTTCAGGGAATGGCAGCAGTTGCGACGTGCCCATCTCCTTCTTCTTCTTCACTGCCCAACCGTTCTTCAAGAGTCCCTAGCTTTCAACGAATTTCGGTAAAGATTCCATTTTGCAATGCCCGATTGGGTAAAACATTAGTTTGTGTCGGTTGCCATAATCCCAATTTGGACTCTGTTATCGTGGATCCGAATACATCCGGTTCCGGATCAGGGTCCAAGTCCCCAACCCATTTGCCCCACGATCATGAAGCTCAGGCGTCGGCTTCTTCTCATGCTGCAATTGATTTTCTTACATTGTGCCATCGGCTAAAGGTATTTCTTTGTGTGCATGCATTTGCATATGTCTGTGTGCCTATTTTTCTTTTCTAAAATAAGATAAGAGTTTTTGTTTTGGGTTGAATGGCTCGAAAACGATGCATCTTATCTGAATCATGCCGCTCGTCATTGGAATTGAATTATCTATGATGGAAACTGTTCGATTTACATTGCTATTTAATAAGTATTTCCTCCTTCACCCTCTTAATGAGGGATTTTGTGTGAGATTTCAGTAGTTAAATGAATTTGGGTGGTAAATTGAGGTTTGATGTTCTGCCGAAGGTTTAAAAAGGTTGCTGAAAGAGTTAAAAGCAGAAAAATGTACGGTGTATTTTGGCATGTATTGATAATCTGAGAAGAAAATGAACTTTTTAGACCAAAACAGCTTCCAGAAAATCAGAGTTTCTTTTCTTGGTCTGAAATACTTTATCCAGAATAAATGGAATGCGATGTAAGGAAGACGGCTTCTCTTGAGTAATAGTTGATGTAGACAATTTTTCTTGTGAAGTTGTGTTTATTAGTGGTAGTGATTTTTGGCTGTGGAGTTGAAATGTAGGACCAGAATAATGCAACGCTTTTTAGTTGAGAATGGCTTGGTTTACTAGGTAGTTGGTCTTTTTTCTTGTTATCTGGTTGACTTCATAAAGTGGGCATGGAGTATTGAAAGTAACTGTTCATGATAGAAATAAGATCGTCACTTTTGGCTTGCTGCAGTTTGTTATTTAATTTGAACTTACATAAGAAAAAAAAAAATAACGAGAAGAGAGCTGTTTGGTTACTTTGTTGTATACTGTAGGGGGTAAAACCACCAGATGGAGACATTCACTATGAATTGCGAGTGAAACCCATCATGAAGTTGCTCTGCTCTTATTTATTGCTGACAATTGTAATTGCAGTTAGGGAAAAAAATAAAAAAGAATTGCAGACGAATTTGAGTACATTTTCCATCACTGAAATGATGAAACTTTTGATTGTATTTCTGTAGATTGTCTTTTCTATCATGAATCGCCATTCTATCCCAAGTTATTAATTTGCCTTGCTGTAAATTTTAACTCATCTCTCTCTCCCTCACTTTATCTCTCTCTGTAGACCACAAAGCGTAAGGGATGGATCAACCATGCTATAAAAGGTCCAGAGTCTATTGCTGATCATATGTACCGTATGGCCTTGATGGCTTTGATTGCTAAGGACATCCCTGGTGTTAATAGGGAAAGGTTGATCTCTTCCAAAATGATGACATTGCTATTTCTTTTTATTTCATATGATTTGTATCAGTTAGTATGCTATAGTTTGCTTCATCTAGTACATGATGAACTGAAACATTTGGGATTTCTCACTTTTCTCATTCTTCTTGATTCTTTAATTTGACCAACTGCAATCAAAGCAACTTCTGCAATTGTATACCTAATTATTCTGAATCTATTCATACTGCTTGTTTGTACGTATCTTTTCCCTCCTTGTTCACTTTTTGTCAATCTATTTCTTTTTTAAGGCTGTTCTATTCTCATTTCTCCAGGTGGGGTTGATAGGTTTTTTAAGTTTAGATGTGCAAAAGTGCATCATAGTGACTTCAGGTTCTGTTCTCCAAACCTACATAAAGACCTTTTATGCTCCATATGTTATGTCTGAATTTGATCCAAAATTGGTAAAAGAAGGTAAATTAATGGAGTCATATTTCTTGGGTGTTTCAAATGAGACTGATACCAGCATTAATGAAGGCTAAGATACTTGTTAATAGTAAGAAGTAGACCACCAGGAATAGCACAAAACACATGGATTGAGGTAAATAATGAGTTGTCAAATATATAAAGCCCTTAAAAGGGTTTGAGAAAGATTCATTTCAAAGAAAAAATTCTCAGACCTGTTTCAGCGCCAAATAAGATTCCAGAATTTTTATTGCCCTTTCATCTTCTTTAGACACAAATAATATCTTCTGAATAAAGCTTGTTTATGTTTAGTTTTGTTCAGTTGGTAATTTCAAGGAGATTATCATAATATGCTGAAATTTATAAATTAAAATTTTTGAAATTAGATTGCCAGTTGTAGTTCAAATTTCTGGATTTCGGTGGCTCAAGGAAATTAAAACAAAGTTTTTTCTCGAGGGGGGGTGGTGGTTTAGAAATAAGATGTTGTGTTAGAAAGAGGACTGTTTTTTGAAAGTCTTTACGTGTTTTAAATGCCAAAAAATGATGAGCTTTCGGATTTATGGATCCACGTGAAACTTTTGGATCTTAATTGGAGCGTGGGTGCAATTTGTTTTGGTTTACCCCTGCTGAAATCAATGTATATTTTCGGGGACATTGAATATTCTTAATCTTTTCTTTCCATTTTGTTCATGTTGAGGATCCTGGTCAACTACTTATTTTGGTCTCTAAACATCTCTTTTTAGGCCCAAACAGACCTTTGCCTTTGAATTTTGGTTTTCTTATTCTGTCCTGCATAAGTTGTACCAGATAGAACTCCATGGATCACAGAGGAACAGATTCATGTTGCTGAAGGGTTTTCTGAGTTTGATTCTACTTAACAGTTTCCTTTCCAGGCCTGCTTAGCAATGTTGCTGATGCTTTAATGAGTGTGGTCATCTAAAATCCATTGATACACTTTGCTTTCTTGTTGAAACTTCTTATTATCCAAACGTCTTTCATGCAAACCATATGTCTAGCTATTGCTGGATATATTATTTCTTACCAAAACTTTCATAGAAAGATGCTTTCTTCCAGGAACATGGAGCGTAGAGCATAGATATATTCCCTAAGTCATCTCCGGGAGCTAGTGTATTTGTCTTTAGCTATCTAGAGGACTGAGTTATTTGGTCCCTCAGGTCTTTTGCCTTGTCCAGAATTGCTGATGTAGTTTTCTAGTTTTCCTTGGGCACCCATGTACCATTCTTTGTGTTAAGAAAACGATAAAAACATTTGGTCTGTGCCAGCCAGCTACAAAAAACAAGTTGATACATATTGTTTAATTCAAGATTATATGCTCGCTCTTCGTCGTTGCTTGCATGAATGTTCTATTACTTAAACCCCTTTTTCCTTATATGTGTTTCAGGTGTATCAAGATAGCAATTGTTCATGATATTGTAGAAGGTGCTAAGCTTCTTCTTGTTTTTCACATTATCTACACTTTATGTTAAATATCTAGCTTGAACTCTGTTTGCTTGATGAAGCTGTGTGATGATTGATGAGTATTTGATTGATAATGATGCTAGTTTCCCCACCCGAAAGATACAGTATCTGTACATCTACATGATGAATATGGCATCTTCATTTTGAGCTGGCTCTGTAGCTGATCGACTGAATTATATAAGTTTGTGATATAATTTCCGGGTGAATAACATTCATGTTTTACCATTTTCTTTTTCTGAATTTTCTTGTATAGTTGTTGATGCCCAGTGACCTTCAGAAACCTTTCCCTTCTTTCTTCTTTATTTATCTATATGTTTCTTTTTCATTTTTAGTATTGTGGGGGTTCAAAACTTTGTTGGCTCATGCAATCATGCTGGTCCATTAGCAAGAACCTTTCAAAACTTAAAATGGTTGGAGGCAACTGAATTCTCAAAATATGTTCTCACAACTTAAAAGAAAGGCTTTTAATCAAGTGTAGAATATGTGGCAAAACTGAACCAGTCCTTAATGATTAAAGCTAAAGCCTAATGTTACAAAAGCCCAAATTGTAAATAGTTTTATGTTTACTGTGGATAAATTTCCGGGGAACAGAGCAGGTCTATTCCACTCGTACAACTTATGCTAGTTAATCAAGCACCATTTGATGTTTGGTTCAGGGCATCTCTAACCTGTCATCTTCTCAAGAATCATGCTTCTCCTGGGAGTAGTGTGATATTGAGGAAACAGATTCTGGAAATTGGGATTTGGGAACTGTTAATTGACCTCTATGATCTGTTTGGCAACAGCTTGTGTTTGTTTTGCATCTGAATCCATTCTTGGTCCTAAAAGTTTCTGAAAAGGCCATCATGTTTTTCTTTTCACTAGAGTACCATCTCTTGTCCTGCTTTTGTCATTGATGTTTTTCGTACTATCTTCTTCTTGCCCTGGCAGGGGCCTGGGCCTATGCATTTGTTGCATCTACTTTTCGTTATCTTAAAGTTTATGAAGCATTTATAGATTCTTTTGGAAAAATTGGAGGGAGAAACTTCTTGTCAGAAACCTATTGTTGAGATGGTTTTGCATTGCTTTTGAACATTGGAGTCTAGATAGGACCTCCACCGGCGTTGAGTAAATGCATCTCATGAAGGATGCTGGATCCAGATAGAACTGGAAAGACCAGTGATTCTTCTCTTACAGATAAAAGCTACTTGCCTTATTATCATGACTGAGCTTTTTCTCTCACTTGTACAGTTCCAATATAACTTTGTATTAGACTTTGGCTTCATATATGTCAATGCAGAGCATGAAATTGCTGGATGTGGATTAGATTTAGCAGACATGATGAGGGTGCTATTTACTCTACTTCACTAGGACTTCTGATATTCTGAAACCTTAATGTTGGTTGATTGATCCATGTTTACTTGAAAAGTGATGCGACATGTTTTGTTGTGTGTTGAGCCAAGTATGTTGGCTTATTGCTCAGTTTGTTATGGCCCTGGTGTTAACTGAGGTTATCATTATTGGGTTCACATGACATCTAATCATTTTACCTCTGTTTATTTCTATTCAATATTGTTGGTTCCATTTTATTCTTTTTATGAATTGGATATTGGTGGTTCTGATTTATATGATCTGTGTTATAGCTATTGTTGGGGATATAACCCCATCTGATGGCGTGCCCAAGGCTGAAAAAAGCAGACGGGAGCAAGCAGCATTGAAGGAAATGTGTGAAGTTCTCGGTGGAGGAATGAGGGGTATCACTAATACCTGAGGATTTGATTCTCTAGTTTTAATGTGTTCTATGAGTCAATTGAGTTTGATTTCTTTTCTGTTTATTGCAGCTGAAGAGATAAAAGAACTTTGGGAAGAATATGAAAACAATTCCTCTCTAGAAGCCAATCTTGTTAAAGATTTCGACAAAGTATGCATTTATTTACATTAAACTTTCTGCTATTTTAACCCTTTCTGTGACAAATGTGTTTGTATTTTGAGTCGTATATTTATTTCATTTTGGTTGCTAAATCTTCTAATCTTATTGGCACAATAGGGCTACACATCATAAACTCATGTATGATAATCCTTTTTCCTTTTCTTCGTCCTTCATCAATACGTCTTAGCATATTCTTGATGATCGAAGCTGAACTTGTACTTTCTCTGAGTTGCTATATGAACTATGTGAATGTTGCATCTAGTGAGGGAAATTGCTAGGTTTTTCCTGCATGAAATAAGATGTAACCAGTCTTAAGGAGGGGCACTCTAATACTTCTGGAATCAGCCTTTTTGAATGCAGTGCTAGTTTCAAGTATGATGAAAGACATTTGTATATCTGTTAGAAGTGAAATGCAATGCTCCCAGTAGCATCAAACAACTGCAAAAGGGTGGATTATCTACTTGCACCGTTCATTTATCTTCTTTCCACATCTCAGAGATATTTACTTACCATAGATCCTTTTACTTTCTCTCCCACTCTCACCTGCATTAATCATTCTGGTAGCATCAGATCTCTACTTTACCAGCCACCCCCGTTTTCGTTAAAACACTAGTCTCTGCTTTCCTTTCTGCAACTCCTTGCGTCTCCAGAAGTCTACTGCCGATGGTTGATTATTCTCTCCTTTTGTTGGACATATTCTGCAGGTGGAAATGATTCTTCAGGCATTGGAGTATGAAATTGGTTAGTTATAGCATGTTGCAACGTCATCTCGTTACTCTCTCTTTCATGCTAAATTTCTATTTCTGATGTCAGAATCCTCAGTATTTTGATCACAACCTATATATAAGTGCCATTTACTAACAATTTTAGTGTTTACAAGGGGACATCGGTAATGCAGCAGTATACTATTTATTTGTTTCTCATTTGTTGTTAATTTGTTGGCAGAGCACGGGAAGGTATTGGATGAGTTTTTCCTTTCCACTGCTGGTATAGAACTTTAATTTCTTCACTCAGCAATATGTTCTTTATAGAGTCCCAAATCTACCCAATTCTTCACACATTCCATTCGCCTTGTCCTGTAGGCAAATTTCAAACTGAGATTGGAAAGAGTTGGGCAGCTGAGATCCATTCCAGGAGAAATGCAAGACTGAAAAACAGAGTACATTAATCACTGCTCCGCTTTCTGAATTCTTATGTTGGAGAGGAAAAGCTGGTTATATTTCATGTTCGGATTTTCCATGATGACGTGTTTTTAACACCGGTTCGACGTGGATAGGCCTTTTACCTATGTATATATACGCGCGGAAGGAAGCGGTGCAATGACTGATGACTTGGCGTGGGCTATCACTTTGCCCTCTTTGTAGTTTAGTCTATAATGAACAAGAAGAATTCTGATTTACTAGTGCTATCAATTTATTTACTAGTAATTTTATTGGGGTAGTTTTGTCATACAATTATATGACTACTAATAAAGATGCTTCACGTGAATGAAAAATATCAATTTATTAAAAATATTTAACTACTCATAAAGTAGTGGAGTGGTATTTTTTTATTTATATGAATTATTTTTATTAATAATTATATATGTAATAAATTTAAGTTATAAAGTTATCAAGATAAAATTATTATCTATTTACTCTTTAGATACAAAATTTTAGAGTGCATTTGGATTGATACTTGATCCAAAAATAATTCCTCCCTCGAAGCCAACCTCGTTGAAGATTTTGACGAAGTATCCTTTTCTTCCATTCAGAGTATCCTTTTGCATAATACCTGAGCTTGAAATTTGAAAGTTCGGATACTTATTTTTTTTTTTGTTTTGTTTTGATTGAGAAATCTTGTATTGCTGGTTTCACAAAAGGCTTACACATCATTGCATGTACAATGTCGCTTTTTCTTTCTTCATCTTTGTCAGCAATTTTCAGGATATTCTTGACGATCAAAGCTAACGCCTAGTGTCTCTTAGCTGTTACATCAACTATGTTGTATTCAACCAGGGAAATTGTCAGTTAATTCCAGTATGAAATAAAATGTAATTACTCTTAAGCAGGGCCACCATAAACTGCGGGTGTCTTTTTTTTTTTCTTTTTTTCTTTTTTTGATTGAGTAGATATCTGCTTTGTTTCGATGCATACTTAATTAAGCATGATGGAAAATCTCAATTAGCTTCATTTTTTGTCATCTAGACATTTGTTTATCTTAGGTCCTTTTGCTTCCTCTCGCACTCTCACCTGCATTATCCATTCTGATGCCCATCAGATCACTAGTTTAACCCCTTTTGTTTAAACAGCAGTGTCTACTTTTCCTTGTGCAGCTCTTTCTCAGTCTGCAAGTCTGTTGTAATGGTTGATTATCTTCTACTTTTACGACTATATATTCGGCAGGTGGAAATGACTCTTCAAGCGTTGGAGTATGAAATTGGTAAGTTTAGGATTTATTGCTGTTTTGTCTTAGTACTCTCTTTATCATGCTAAGCTTCTCTCGTTCACAATGTTAGAAGCCACAATTAGCGTGTTCACTCAATTTTTGGTTCAATTTTCAATTTAAAATTTCGATTTTTGGATTGATTTTTTTAAAAAAAAATTACAAAAACAAATCGAACTGAATTTTTTACAAAATTGAATCAAACAGGAGCCAAACCAAATTTCTAAGATGAAAAAAAGGAGATAAAAAAAGAAAAATAATAATAATAATACATTATAAAAATACGTTATCAATATATGAATGCATTTATATAAAGCATAAAATAATAAAATTATACATTCATTAATAAAATTTTTTAACTTTTAATTTTTTGATTTGAACACAAAATTCAAAAATCGAATTGAATTATATTCTATTTTTTATAAATTGAATCGAAATAGCAAAAAACTGAACCGAAATAATTTCGATTTGGTTTAATTTGAATTTTTGAATTGTACCGACTAATGAACACCCATAACCACAATATTATTATCATAACTTCTATCTGGTTCCCATTTAATAATTTCAGAATTTACGAACTATTTGCTCCTCTGTTATCCAGCAGTTGTGTTAATTTGTTGGTAAAGCATGGGAAGGTGTTGGGTGTGTTTTTCCTTTCTATTGCTAGTAAATATCCTTGGTTTCTTCATTCACTGCATCATATTCCAATTCATTTCCATCACTTGTACGTATAGGCAAATTTCAAACCGAAATTGACAGAGTTGGGCAGCAGATATCCATTCCAGGAAAAATGCTAGCCTGAAGAATCAAGTAAATTAAATTAGTCATGTCTCAGGCTTTACCGACTCTTCTGCCACGGAGAAAAAGCTATTTGCCTTTCATGTTCAGATTTGCCTTGGCCTGTTAGCCTCACAATATCTGATTTGTAACTGCTACAATCTATCTACTCTGCAATTTCACAACAGAGAATAAAAGAAGAGATGCATTTTGTGTTGGAATCTATTTGACATGTGCTAAAATTGCAATAAAAACCATTTCCATATCCATATCACCTAAAAAGGGAGACTAGACTTCATCTGGATGGTGTAGAATGTTAAAAGCAGACTACCTTTGCAATAGAGCTGAGACTTGGGGCTTTGATCGATAACTTTCAAAATGTCAGACATCAAAACAAGTAGTAGTAGTAAGTAATAAAGAGAACTAAACTAGGATAGCTATCTGTACAGAATATTTCAAGCTTTACGGAAGTGATAAAAGTGCGAATTTTCCTACATAATGACTGATTTGAAGCATCACAATTTTTTACCACTTGAAACCTGCTAGCGCATTACTCCAAGCATTAACAAGGTTTAAGACATTTGAAGATGTGAAAAACTTCATGGCTGGATCCCAAACCAGCCAGTAGTAGTTTAAATTCTGCTGAACCTAGCTATAGTCTTAAAAGGACAAATGAAACTTGTAAAACAAATTCAGAAAATAACATCGCTGGCAAGGCTGAGGAAGCTGAGTGATCACTACCACCTGCACTTGAGTTAGAAAATCCCACACACTCTCATAGTTCTCATCCGGAGGGTACCCTTTTTCATCTTCATCAGTTATCTCTTCGTCATCTTCATCACTGTTTTGATCTTCTGCGCTCAGCTTTTCTTCGTCCTCTTCATTCACCTCATCAGCATCTTCTTGCAACTCCTTAATCTTCTTTTGCAGCTGCTTCTTAATCTTCTTTTTCATCTCTTCCTTCCATCTATGCTGCTCTTCCAACTTCTTTAAAGCAGTCAAAAAATTGGGCAGCCTTAACTCTTCTTCATTCTCATCTAGAAAGATTATTCTATCTGGTTGACGGAGAAGGAAACCAGACCCCTCCTGAACAACATTGGCTTCGGTTATCTTTTCAGCATCCAGGGGTTCTTGACGGCGCCAACCAGCCCACAAGCCATTAATGATCCAAAAGAAGTTCCTATAGGAGGAGCTCATAGCTTTCCGTCTGATTAGTCTTACTGCATCAGCCACCTGAGGTTTCCGGAATATTAACTGGTAATAAGATGTGTTGTCCAGGAGAGGTATATTCTGGACTTCATATTCTTCCGGTTTTTTCGGGATGTAAACACATTCCGGTCCACTGTGTTCAATTGGCAACATGTGCACCTCTGTAAGTCTAGATGCAAATTTCTCCCATCTTCCTCTTGGATTCAATACCTTTCCAGCGCGTCCAAGATAAAGTGGTGTATGCTCAACCCATGGCCAAAGGATATGCACAATGGTATCAGGCGGAACATTATAAGGAGAAAATTATCCCAACAAACTTGCCAATGATTTATATCCCCAGAAATTATTTGTGCTCAATAACGCCCTCCCAATCAACTCCCCATGGACAGTTTGTTCTTTGAGTGGGATAAGTCTAACCCCACTACTTGAATGATCTCCATCAGAAAGATCATCCTCATTTGAAGAATTATCATTCTCTTCTTGATTGCCTGATAATGATTGGGTAGACTTTGAGGAATTGTTCACATTATTGCTGGGGCTACTTGATGATCCAGTAGACTTGGCAGAAGTGTTATTTGAACTATTGCGGCGGCTGCCACTCCCACTTGAACTACCACTGCCACTGGAACCTGCTGATTTAGGTCCTGCAATACATTCCTCTTTGTGGTTCTCCATCTAGAATAAATAGGTAATATAATCTGCATTTTTCAAAAGAATCTCGTGCAATGATAATTCCACATGTAAGCATGATTCACAAGTAACCTAAGGATACAGCAGTTCATTAAATGCGAAGAAAAGTATTTTTGATGTTGCGGCAGCCTACTGCTCCATGATTCAGTAAGTGACCAACCATTAGTTCCAATTACGAGAAAGCATCTCCAACAACTTATGTGGATAGTACTAAATAACTAACTCCATAATGATCTGTTTTTCGTGCTTATCAAACACAAATGATAGAGGTACTAGATTAACATTGAACACACGAATAGTACTTGGTCAAATCTGCTGGATGAAATAAATTCTTTTCTAGTTTTGGTTTTTGACCCAAAAACAATCAATAGAAAAAAATCATATTAAAACAATCAACATTCATGATTCACTACAAATCCCATTAGGAACAGAATCATTTGAGAAGCAAATGAAACTTTGCCCAAATATTTCACGTCAAGATTGCAGCGAAGCTTTATTAAGACAAGAAAACATTATTAAAAAAACCGAAGAAGTTAAAAAATTATGACAACCAAAGGAACCAATTAAAAACTAAAGAATCGAAGAAGTATTCCATTCGATGTTTCTTGAACACAAAGCGAAAAGAGTAAAAACAAACAAAAGAAGAAAAAAAAGATATGCGATTAAGGCAAGCTAAACATCATCACAACGCACAAGGCAAGCTATAAACTAAACAGATCTTACATTCTTGGTCTCTGCAATTAAGAGCCGAGTCAAGATTAGAGTAATTGTCTTGCGTTATGACACGCCACAAATTATCAACCAAGTTCTAAGCAAGCTTATATCCCCCCTATTCCGTTGAGTTTAGCGGGATCACCATGGCATCTCCGTAAAAATGACAATAATCGAGGTTTCTCCCGGGTCTCGCCGATCACGTGTCAAACGCAAGCCCGATTAATCATCGCTCCGCTTTTCGAATTCTTATGTTGGAGAGGAAAAGTCGGGTTATATTTCATGTTCGGATTTTCCATGATGACGTGTTTTTAACACCGGTTCGACGTGGATAGGCCTTTTTACCTATGTATATATACGCGCGGAAGAAGCGGTGCAATGATCGATGACTTGGCGTGGGCTATCACTTTGCCCTCTTTGTAGTTTAGTCTATAATGAACAAGAAGAATTCTGATTTACTAGTGCTATCAATTTATTTACTAGTAATTTTATTGGGGTAGTTTTGTCATACAATTATATGACTACTAATAAAGATGCTTCACGTGAATGAAAAATATCAATTTATTAAAAAATATTTAACTACTCATAAAGTAGTGGAGTGGTATTTTTTTATTTATATGAATTATTTTTATTAATAATTATATATGTAATAAATTTAAGTTATAAAGTTATCAAGATAAAATTATTATCTATTTACTCTTTAGATACAAAATTTTAGAGTGCATTTGGATTGATACTTGATCCAAAAATAATTCCTCCCTCGAAGCCAACCTCGTTGAAGATTTTGACGAAGTATCCTTTTCTTCCATTCAGAGTATCCTTTTGCATAATACCTGAGCTTGAAATTTGAAAGTTCGGATACTTATTTTTTTTTTTGTTTTGTTTTGATTGAGAAATCTTGTATTGCTGGTTTCACAAAAGGCTTACACATCATTGCATGTACAATGTCGCTTTTTCTTTCTTCATCTTTGTCAGCAATTTTCAGGATATTCTTGACGATCAAAGCTAACGCCTAGTGTCTCTTAGCTGTTACATCAACTATGTTGTATTCAACCAGGGAAATTGTCAGTTAATTCCCAAGATGAAATAAAATGTAATTACTCTTAAGCGAGGGCCACCATAAACTCATGGGTGTCTTTTTTTTTCTTTTTTTTCTTTTTTTTGATTGAGTATGTATCTGCTTCGTTTCGATGCATACCTAATTAAACATGATGAAAAACCTCAATTAGCTTCATTTTTTGTCATCTAGACATTTGTTTATCTTAGGTCCTTTTGCTTCCTCTCGCACTCTCACCTGCATTATCCATTCTGATGCCCATCAGATCACTAGTTTAACCCCTTTTGTTTAAACAGCAGTGTCTACTTTTCCTTGTGCAGCTCTTTCTCAGTCTGCAAGTCTGTTGTAATGGTTGATTATCTTCTACTTTTACAACTATATATTCGGCAGGTGGAAATGACTCTTCAAGCGTTGGAGTATGAAATTGGTAAGTTTAGGATTTATTGCTGTTTTGTCTTAGTACTCTCTTTATCATGCTAAGCTTCTCTCGTTCACAATGTTAGAAGCCACAATTAGCGTGTTCACTCAATTTTTGGTTCAATTTTCAATTTAAAATTTCGATTTTTGGATTGATTTTTTTAAAAAAAAATTACAAAAACAAATCGAACTGAATTTTTTACAAAATTGAATCAAACAGGAGCCAAACCGAATTTCTAAGATGAAAAAAAGGAGATAAAAAAAGAAAAATAATAATAATAATACATTATAAAAATACGTTATCAATATATGAATGCATTTATATAAAGCATAAAATAATAAAATTATACATTCATTAATAAAATTTTTTAACTTTTAATTTTTTGATTTGAACACAAAATTCAAAAATCGAATTGAATTATATTCTATTTTTTATAAATTGAATCGAAATAGCAAAAAACCCGAACCGAAAATAATTTCGATTTGGTTTAATTTGAATTTTTGAATTGTACTCGACTAATGAACACCCATAACCACAATATTATTATCATAACTTCTATCTGGTTCCCATTTAATAATTTCAGAATTTACGAACTATTTGCTCCTCTGTTATCCAGCAGTTGTGTTAATTTGTTGGTAAAGCATGGGAAGGTGTTGGGTGTGTTTTTCCTTTCTATTGCTAGTAAATATCCTTGGTTTCTTCATTCACTGCATCATATTCCAATTCATTTCCATCACTTGTACGTATAGGCAAATTTCAAACCGAAATTGACGAGTTGAGCGTGCAGATATCCATTCCGGGAAAAATGCTAGCTCGAAGAATCAAGTAAATTAAATTAGTCATGTCTCGAGGCTTTACCGACTCTTTCCGCCACTGAGAAAAAGCTATTTGCCTTTCATGTTCGGGGATTTGCCTTGGCCTCGTTAGCCTCACAATATCCGATTTGTAATCGCTACAATCTATCTACTCGCAATTTCACAACAGAGAATAAAAGAAGAGATGCATTTTGTGTTGGAATCTATTTGACATGTGCTAAAAATTGCAATAAAAACCATTTCCATATCCATATCACCTAAAAAGGGAGACTAGACTTCATCTGGATGGTGTAGAATGTTAAAAGCGGACTACCTTTGCAATAGAGCTGAGACTTGGGGCTTTGATCGATAACTTTCAAAATGTCAGACATCAAAACAAGTAGTAGTAGTAAGTAATAAAGAGAACTAAACTAGGATAGCTATCTGTACTGAATATTTCAAGCTTTACGGAAGTGATAAAAGTGCGAATTTTCCTACATAATGACTGATTTGAAGCATCACAATTTTTTACCACTTGAAACCTGCTAGCGCATTACTCCAAGCATTAACAAGGTTTAAGACATTTGAAGATGTGAAAAACTTCATGGCTGGATCCCAAACCAGCCAGTAGTAGTTTAAATTCTGCTGAACCTAGCTATAGTCTTAAAAGGACAAATGAAACTTGTAAAACAAATTCAGAAAATAACATCGCTGGCAAGGTCGAGGAAGTCGAGTGATCACTACCACCCTGCACTTGAGTTAGAAAATCCCACACACTCTCATAGTTCTCATCCGGAGGGTACCCCTTTTTTCATCTTCATCGCTTATCTCTTCGTCATCTTCATCACTGTTTTGATCTTCTGCGCTCAGCCTTTTCTTCGTCCCTCTTCATTCACCTCATCAAGCATCTTCTTGCAACTCCTTAATCTTCTTTTTGCAAACTGCTTCTTAATCTTCTTTTTTCATCTCTTCCTTCCATCTATGCTGCTCTTCCAACTTCTTTAAAGCAGTCAAAAAATTGGGCAGCCTTAACTCTTCTTCATTCTCATCTAGAAAGATTATTCTATCTGGTTGACGGAGAAGGAAACCAGACCCCTCCTGAACAACATTGGCTTCGGTTATCTTTTCAGCATCCAGGGGTTCTTGACGGCGCCAACCAGCCCACAAGCCATTAATGATCCAAAAGAAGTTCCTATAGGAGGAGCTCATAGCTTTCCGTCTGATTAGTCTTACTGCATCAGCCACCTGAGGTTTCCGGAATATTAACTGGTAATAAGATGTGTTGTCCAGGAGAGGTATATTCTGGACTTCATATTCTTCCGGTTTTTTCGGGATGTAAACACATTCCGGTCCACTCGTGTTCAATTGGCAACATGTGCACCTCTCGTAAGTCTAGATGCAAATTTCTCCCATCTTCCTCTTGGATTCAATACCTTTCCAGTAGCGGCCCAAGATAAAGTGGTGTATGCTCAACCCATGGCCAAAGGATATGCACAATGGTATCAGGCGGAACATTATAAGGAGAAAATTATCCCAACAAACTTGCCAATGATTTATATCCCCAGAAATTATTTGTGCTCAATAACGCCCTCCCAATCAACTCCCCATGGACAGTTTGTTCTTTGAGTGGGATAAGTCTAACCCCACTACTTGAATGATCTCCATCGAAAGATCATCCTCATTTGAAGAATTATCATTCTCTTCTTGATTGCCCGATAATGATTGGGTAGACTTTGAGGAATTGTTCACATTATTGCTCGGGGCTACTTGATGATCCAAATGAGACTTGGCGTAAGTGTTATTTGAACTATCATGCGTGCTGCCACTCCCACTTGAACTACCACCGCCATCGGAACCTCGCTGATTTAGGTCCTGCAATACATTCCTCTTTGTGGTTCTCCATCTAGAATAAATAGGTAATATAATCTGCATTTTTCAAAAGAATCTCGTGCAATGATAATTCCACATGTAAGCATGATTCACAAGTAACCTAAGGATACAGCAGTTTATTAAATGCGAAGAAAAGTATTTTTTGATGTTACGGCGACCTTTATCGCTCCATGATTCGATGAAGTGACCAACCATTAGTTCCAATTACAGAAAGCATCTCCAACAACTTATGTGGATAGTACTAAATAACTAACTCCATAATGATCTGCTTTTCGTGCTTATCAAACACAAATGATAGAGGTACTAGATTAACATTGAACACACGAATAGTACTTGGTCAAATCTGCTGGATGAAATAAATTCTTTTTCTAGTTTTGGTTTTTGACCCAAAAACAATCAATAGAAAAAAATCATATTAAAACAATCAACATTCATGATTCACTACAAATCCCATTAGGAACAGAATCATTTGAGAAGCAAATGAAACTTTGCCCAAATATTTCACGTCAAGATTGCAGCAGAAGCTTTATTAAGACAAGAAAACATTATTAAAAAACCGAAGAAGTTAAAAATTATGACAACCAAAGGAACCAATTAAAAACTAAAGAATCGAAGAAGTATTCCATTCGATGTTTCTTGAACACAAAGCGAAAGAGTAAAAACAAACAAAAGAAGAAAAAAAGATATGCGATTAAGGCAAGCTAAACATCATCACAACGCACAAGGCAAGCTATAAACTAAACAGTCTTACATTCTTGGTCTCTGCAATTAAGAGCCAGTCAAGATTAGAGTAATTGTCTTGCGTTATGACACGCCACAAATTATCAACCAAGTTCTAAGCAAGCTTATATCCCCCCTATTCCGTTGAGTTTAGCGGGATCACCATGGCATCTCTGTAAAAATGACAATAACTGAGGTTTCTCCTGGGTCTGCTCAGTACCGTGTCAAACGCAAGCCCGATTAATCACTGCTCCGCTTTCTGAATTCTTATGTTGGAGAGGAAAAGCTGGTTATATTTCATGTTCGGATTTTCCATGATGACGTGTTTTTAACACCGGTTCGACGTGGATAGGCCTTTTACCTATGTATATATACGCGCGGAAGGAAGCGGTGCAATGACTGATGACTTGGCGTGGGCTATCACTTTGCCCTCTTTGTAGTTTAGTCTATAATGAACAAGAAGAATTCTGATTTACTAGTGCTATCAATTTATTTACTAGTAATTTTATTGGGGTAGTTTTGTCATACAATTATATGACTACTAATAAAGATGCTTCACGTGAATGAAAAATATCAATTTATTAAAAATATTTAACTACTCATAAAGTAGTGGAGTGGTATTTTTTTATTTATATGAATTATTTTTATTAATAATTATATATGTAATAAATTTAAGTTATAAAGTTATCAAGATAAAATTATTATCTATTTACTCTTTAGATACAAAATTTTAGAGTGCATTTGGATTGATACTTGATCCAAAAATAATTCCTCCCTCGAAGCCAACCTCGTTGAAGATTTTGACGAAGTATCCTTTTCTTCCATTCAGAGTATCCTTTTGCATAATACCTGAGCTTGAAATTTGAAAGTTCGGATACTTATTTTTTTTTTTGTTTTGTTTTGATTGAGAAATCTTGTATTGCTGGTTTCACAAAAGGCTTACACATCATTGCATGTACAATGTCGCTTTTTTCTTTCTTCATCTTTGTCGACAATTTTCGGGATATTCTTGACGATCAAAGCTAACGCCTAGTGTCTCTTAGTCATTACATCAACTATGTTGTATTCAACCGGGAAATTGTCGAGCTAATTCCAGATGAAATAAAATGTAATTACTCTTAAGCGAGGGCCACCATAAACTGCGGGTGTCTTTTTTTTTTTCTTTTTTTCTTTTTTTGATTGAGTAGATATCTGCTTTGTTTCGATGCATACTTAATTAAGCATGATGGAAAATCTCAATTAGCTTCATTTTTTGTCATCTAGACATTTGTTTATCTTAGGTCCTTTTGCTTCCTCTCGCACTCTCACCTGCATTATCCATTCTGATGCCCATCAGATCACTAGTTTAACCCCTTTTGTTTAAACAGCAGTGTCTACTTTTCCTTGTGCAGCTCTTTCTCAGTCTGCAAGTCTGTTGTAATGGTTGATTATCTTCTACTTTTACAACTATATATTCGGCAGGTGGAAATGACTCTTCAAGCGTTGGAGTATGAAATTGGTAAGTTTAGGATTTATTGCTGTTTTGTCTTAGTACTCTCTTTATCATGCTAAGCTTCTCTCGTTCACAATGTTAGAAGCCACAATTAGCGTGTTCACTCAATTTTTGGTTCAATTTTCAATTTAAAATTTCGATTTTTGGATTGATTTTTTTAAAAAAAAATTACAAAAACAAATCGAACTGAATTTTTTACAAAATTGAATCAAACAGGAGCCAAACCGAATTTCTAAGATGAAAAAAAGGAGATAAAAAAAGAAAAATAATAATAATAATACATTATAAAAATACGTTATCAATATATGAATGCATTTATATAAAGCATAAAATAATAAAATTATACATTCATTAATAAAATTTTTTAACTTTTAATTTTTTGATTTGAACACAAAATTCAAAAATCGAATTGAATTATATTCTATTTTTTATAAATTGAATCGAAATAGCAAAAAACTGAACCGAAATAATTTCGATTTGGTTTAATTTGAATTTTTGAATTGTACCGACTAATGAACACCCATAACCACAATATTATTATCATAACTTCTATCTGGTTCCCATTTAATAATTTCAGAATTTACGAACTATTTGCTCCTCTGTTATCCAGCAGTTGTGTTAATTTGTTGGTAAAGCATGGGAAGGTGTTGGGTGTGTTTTTCCTTTCTATTGCTAGTAAATATCCTTGGTTTCTTCATTCACTGCATCATATTCCAATTCATTTCCATCACTTGTACGTATAGGCAAATTTCAAACCGAAATTGACAGAGTTGGGCAGCAGATATCCATTCCAGGAAAAATGCTAGCCTGAAGAATCAAGTAAATTAAATTAGTCATGTCTCAGGCTTTACCGACTCTTCTGCCACGGAGAAAAAGCTATTTGCCTTTCATGTTCAGATTTGCCTTGGCCTGTTAGCCTCACAATATCTGATTTGTAACTGCTACAATCTATCTACTCTGCAATTTCACAACAGAGAATAAAAGAAGAGATGCATTTTGTGTTGGAATCTATTTGACATGTGCTAAAATTGCAATAAAAACCATTTCCATATCCATATCACCTAAAAAGGGAGACTAGACTTCATCTGGATGGTGTAGAATGTTAAAAGCAGACTACCTTTGCAATAGAGCTGAGACTTGGGGCTTTGATCGATAACTTTCAAAATGTCAGACATCAAAACAAGTAGTAGTAGTAAGTAATAAAGAGAACTAAACTAGGATAGCTATCTGTACAGAATATTTCAAGCTTTACGGAAGTGATAAAAGTGCGAATTTTCCTACATAATGACTGATTTGAAGCATCACAATTTTTTACCACTTGAAACCTGCTAGCGCATTACTCCAAGCATTAACAAGGTTTAAGACATTTGAAGATGTGAAAAACTTCATGGCTGGATCCCAAACCAGCCAGTAGTAGTTTAAATTCTGCTGAACCTAGCTATAGTCTTAAAAGGACAAATGAAACTTGTAAAACAAATTCAGAAAATAACATCGCTGGCAAGGCTGAGGAAGCTGAGTGATCACTACCACCTGCACTTGAGTTAGAAAATCCCACACACTCTCATAGTTCTCATCCGGAGGGTACCCTTTTTCATCTTCATCAGTTATCTCTTCGTCATCTTCATCACTGTTTTGATCTTCTGCGCTCAGCTTTTCTTCGTCCTCTTCATTCACCTCATCAAACGATCTTCTTGCAACTCCTTAATCTTCTTTTGCAGCTGCTTCTTAATCTTCTTTTTCATCTCTTCCTTCCATCTATGCTGCTCTTCCAACTTCTTTAAAGCAGTCAAAAAATTGGGCAGCCTTAACTCTTCTTCATTCTCATCTAGAAAGATTATTCTATCTGGTTGACGGAGAAGGAAACCAGACCCCTCCTGAACAACATTGGCTTCGGTTATCTTTTCAGCATCCAGGGGTTCTTGACGGCGCCAACCAGCCCACAAGCCATTAATGATCCAAAAGAAGTTCCTATAGGAGGAGCTCATGGCATTCCGTCTGATTAGTCTTACTTTATCAGCCACCTTAGGTTGCAGGAATATTAACTGGTAAAAAGATGTGTAGTTCAGGAGAGGTGCATTCTGGACTTCACAATATTCTTCCAGTTTTGAGGGGATGCAAATACATGCCGGTCCACCGTTTTCAATTGGCAACATGTGCACCTATGTAAGTCTAGATGCAAATTTCTCCCATCTTCCTCTTGGATTCAATACCTTTCCAGCGCCTCCAAGATAAAGTGGTGTATGCTCAACCCATGGCCAAAGGATATGCACAATGGTATCAGGCGGAACATTATAAGGAGAAAATTGTCCCAACAAACTTGCCAATGATTTATATCCCCAGAAATTATTTGTGCTCAATAACGCCCTCCCAATCAACTCCCCATGGACAGTTTGTTCTTTGAGTGGGATAAGTCTAACCCCACTACTTGAATGATCTCCATCAGAAAGATCATCCTCATTTGAAGAATTATCATTCTCTTCTTGATTGCCTGATAATGATTGGGTAGACTTTGAGGAATTGTTCACATTATTGCTGGGGCTACTTGATGATCCAGTAGACTTGGCAGAAGTGTTATTTGAACTATTGCGGCGGCTGCCACTCCCACTTGAACTACCACTGCCACTGGAACCTGCTGATTTAGGTCCTGCAATACATTCCTCTTTGTGGTTCTCCATCTAGAATAAATAGGTAATATAATCTGCATTTTTCAAAAGAATCTCGTGCAATGATAATTCCACATGTAAGCATGATTCACAAGTAACCTAAGGATACAGCAGTTCATTAAATGCGAAGAAAAGTATTTTTGATGTTGCGGCAGCCTACTGCTCCATGATTCAGTAAGTGACCAACCATTAGTTCCAATTACGAGAAAGCATCTCCAACAACTTATGTGGATAGTACTAAATAACTAACTCCATAATGATCTGTTTTCGTGCTTATCAAACACAAATGATAGAGGTACTAGATTAACATTGAACACACGAATAGTACTTGGTCAAATCTGCTGGATGAAATAAATTCTTTTCTAGTTTTGGTTTTTGACCCAAAAACAATCAATAGAAAAAATCATATTAAAACAATCAACATTCATGATTCACTACAAATCCCATTAGGAACAGAATCATTTGAGAAGCAAATGAAACTTTGCCCAAATATTTCACGTCAAGATTGCAGCAGAAGCTTTATTAAGACAAGAAAACATTATTAAAAAACCGAAGAAGTTAAAAATTATGACAACCAAAGGAACCAATTAAAAACTAAAGAATCGAAGAAGTATTCCATTCGATGTTTCTTGAACACAAAGCGAAAGAGTAAAAACAAACAAAAGAAGAAAAAAAGATATGCGATTAAGGCAAGCTAAACATCATCACAACGCACAAGGCAAGCTATAAACTAAACAGTCTTACATTCTTGGTCTCTGCAATTAAGAGCCAGTCAAGATTAGAGTAATTGTCTTGCGTTATGACACGCCACAAATTATCAACCAAGTTCTAAGCAAGCTTATATCCCCCCTATTCCGTTGAGTTTAGCGGGATCACCATGGCATCTCTGTAAAAATGACAATAACTGAGGTTTCTCCTGGGTCTGCTCAGTACCGTGTCAAACGCAAGCCCGATTGATAATACTCCTAGTCCGAGCATTTCTTCAAGTTCAAAGTAACCAAACACTTCGACGAAACCCTCGAACAGAGCTTGAAATTTTCCGACGTAACGAGGCATCAAAACCACATGCTTTTTGGTATCCATGGATGTAGCTGAATGAAATTCTTCAAGTGCATTTCCATATATTACTGCCCATGGATGAAGAAGAATGAAGTAACAATGAATTAAATGTGCAGGAAATGGGCAACTATTCAAGAATTCATAGACCAAAGATATGTGAAAATATCATGTAGCACTGTGTAATGCGCATGAATGCGATGCTCTCTGGGTTTGGTTTTTCAATTAGAGGAAAAATATTCTCCATGCACCTAATGCTATCGTGAGCACCTCATCGAAACCGTCAAAGATGGTCGATCGGAGATGGACGGTTGAGATGCAGTTGATTAGTCCAATTGGGATTTTGGCGGGAAAAGTGAGGGACTTCTTATATGTGAGGCTCAGATAACATTTCCTTCTCCGTCCTAAACTGGCTGCATCATACTCTTTTCATTTCACAATACGTGACATATTTTATTTTATATTAAAATTTTAATAAATTTTAAAATTTTTAAATTTTAAAATTAATATATTAAAAATTAGTGTTTTAAATAGTTGTTTAAAAAACTAATAATTTTTGAAAGAATAAGAATTCAAATAGGTCAGCTAGAAATAATGTTAAAATAAAATAATAAATAGAGTATTTATATAAAAAATGACATGTTTTTATAAACGAATTAAAAAAGAAGATATGACATATATGTTAAAATGAAAATGAGTAAATTTAATGAATTCACAATTTGTTTTAAAAGTGTGAGAGAGAAATAGCACTTGGATGAAGTTTTTTTGGTGTATTAAACTTCAGTTTCGTTGTGTAATTCAATGTAAATTTTTATGAAAATTAAAATAAAAAATTTTAAATTTAAATACTATTCAACCCTACCTTTACTTAGCCCTTTTTTTCTATTTTAGTTTGATGAAATTAGCTCTGCATGGAGTGATTGAAGATCTTCATCTTCTGTAAAGAGTAGGAAGAGAGAAGAGTTGTTAAAAAGAGAAAATGAATAAAATAACAAAAAAGAAATGAGAGGGACAAACATAGACTCTCCTAGTTGCCAAATAACAAAAAAAAAAAAAAACTAATTTGGCTTTCAAAGTTAAAGTCTCGTCTTTGCTTCTCTAAGTTTATATGACTCCTTTATGAGGGTAAAATATGTAGTTTATCTACTTCGCCTCTACTGTACCATTTCGCACCTCACGTGAATTCAAATTGGTGAAAGAATACATGTAAAAAAACTCATCGTCTATCTTTTGTGATAAATAAATAAAGTAATTATCTTCTAAGTGACATATATATTTTTGAATAAAAATTATAGAGAAATACGAAACTGTTATGAAATTAATACTATTATGGATGTCCATTATTAGAGTTATAGAGATACTCCAACTATCCAGAAGATAGATGGTAGAATTCTATCATACCTTTGATTAGTTATAGGATTTGTCTTCTGATTACCCTATACCTCTTCTGATTGGGATGTCCCCTGAACCCTATAAATAGGGCTCTAGGTTGAGGTGTTGTATTCACTCATTCATTGATCAATATACTCTCAGAGAATCAATAAAGATCTCTTGTTCTTTCTCTCTATTTTCTCTTTATATTTTCTCTTATTTCATACAGTATACTTTCTTTATTAAGTTCTCTACATTAGTATTACGATTTTGTTGTGCCGACGACGACTGCGCATCATCAAATTCATAACAACTTCATTTTTTATTAAATAAGCAATTCTAACATGTCAAATTTTAAATTTATTTTCTCTTCTCCCGTACCTAAGTTTGCCACTTCTAACTCCAATCGAAATCCCCACTTTAATTCCATTTCTCCTCTATCTCCATTGGGGGTATTCATTCGAATTTCTAATTTTATTTTTGGTTTGAAAATTCAGGTTAATTTGGTTTTGCAAATATTTCTACATAAATCAATTTAAACTCAATTTTCTTTGAAATAAAACCAAAGCAAATCAAATTTCATTTTTTTCAAATATTTTAAAATAGTGTTATCAATTATTCAATAAAATTCTTACCTATGTAGATTATTCATTTTCATTTTGAATAAACTCGAACAAAATAGAACTAGATAAAAAATTTAACAATTTTTAAGAATTTCAATTTTTCGATTCAACTTGGTTTTAATAATTCAAAATATATACCAAAATGAATTAAAGTAATTTTATAAAACTGAACTAAATCAAACTAAATTTTGAAAATATAATTTAATTCAATTTGACTTTCATTTAAAACCAAATAAGCTGCTCTCATCCCTTTGGGGCTGGTTTCGATTTTTAGGTATTATATTAAAAAAATCATAATTACCTTAAGGGATTGTTTGATTGACAAAAAGGAAAAATAATGTATAAGAATTTAAATCCTAGTAAAGTGAATACATGGATTGTAATTTCAAGTAATTACATTATTATGTTTGGATAATTCATAAATTAGTAAAAAAAAATTACTATGTCTAATTTATTAAATGTGTAAAATAAATAGATTATTAATTTTAAAAAATAATAAATTTCTTAAGTATATTTATATTATACAATTTAAAGAATATTTTTTATGAAAAATATATAAAAAATAATATATTTTTATAGTGAAGCTTGTATTCAATTTTTTTAAAATATAAACATATATTATTTTAAAATACACATTCTTATGGAAACAAATAATCTTCATGAAATTTTAGAATTTCGGCATGAATTAAAAAATAATATTTTAATTAAAAATTAATCTTATGTAAAAAATTAATAATTTCGCTTTAGATAATGATGTTAGGAATAAAGGATAAATTCAAATAAAAAAGAACAACCAATGTGCGTCTTAAAAACTATCATTTTTTGAACTTGCTTTTCTGCGTGGGCATGCGAGACTTAAATGATCTTTTCGCTACTTTAAGCCTCCTCCTACTGCACTTGGGTTGACCACGAGATAAGTCAAATGAAGCATCAAAAACCTGCAAATTCTCAAAGGTCAATTTATCAAATGCTACGACAAAACAGAGCGAAGTACTAGAATCATATCAAGCATTCAAAACACGGGAAGTAGATTCCTGGTATTCAACAGTACGCGGGGGCAGAAATATTTATAGTGTAAACAATTCATAGTTTGCTGCTTCTGACGTCAAGAATTAGGTGACCATAGTCTTATGATGCACTAGTTTATAAAAAATCCATGGAATGCACCGACACATCTTTAGTCCTTGTTAATCTCTCCTTTTATGGAAAGAGAGGAGTACAACAGATATTCTAGTCAATGAAGTACTAACAGAAAGAGGAGACGCTATGCAAAATGACATAACTGATAGAATACTCAACTTTATGTACCTGGGTAAAGATGGGACTACATGCGAAACCGATACCCCATAGTGTATCAATGAGACAGTATACAATGACATAACCCTATCTATAAGTTCCTTGGACCTAGAACATATCAAGAGAATGAAATGGAATAATTGTAGACTTGGAGAAACAAACATGGCTCTGGAGAAAGAGTTGACATTCCATCCCTACTATTCTTTCTTGAACATCATTCAGTTCAGCTCTTACTAAATTAACCACATCTCAGAGAAGCGTATGTCCTTTCCTGACATCTCAGAGACTGTTATACCATTGGCACAAACTTTGACAGATGCCTATACCCAATTGAAGCTTCAATCACTTCCACTGAAGAAAAGCATGCTCTAGTAAGTGGTTTCAATTGTCTGCCACACTCAAAACTTGGATTGACCAACTCTATACAGCAAATGCTGCAACCATCCACAGTCACTTTCTATACTAAAAGGGGAGCTTACACGAGGGCCAATCTTCCCCCACTTTTTGTCCTGCACAGGCAACTGAATACTTTTGTTCCCAAGAAACAAGAAGGTAATACACCACCTCATTTCAGAATATGCAACTTACATAATGCAAGTGCAATTGGAACCTAGATCCCAATTTCTAAAATGTTACGAGGTAAAAATTTAAGCCAGGGTGTGAATCCTAAATTTGAAAATCACCATCTATTGAGAAGTAAGAAAATCTTATCAACATGTTAAATCTTGGCTCCTGCTGAATACAAGACAAGGAACTTGAAAAAGAAAACACATAATAACAAAATAAAATAACAGATCATCCTGTGATATGACCTTACAAAAATTACTCATCTAAACAATAAAAGATCTAGTTGCGGCAGTTTCTGAAGACCTATAATGCTACAATGGATATTTTTTGGCAGATCAGAGGGAGATCAAAATAGCACAGAATTGCATATATATGCTTGTGAATATGTGGTCTCACACAGACAAGGAATTCCAGCTACTCTATCCATTTCATTCTAAAAAAGAATACAGAAACCTTGCTGCAGCCTATCATATTGGTTTTAGGAAAAAAAACAAAATTAGAGAAGTGATAGTGTAGGTTACCCTATTGACAGAATAAAATTAATAACATAACATACTCTCTTAGGTCCATCAAATACGCCAACGTAAACAGGGGCTCTGTGAGACGACAACCATTTAAGTTCAGCAACCTGAAAAAGTATGTAATTCTCTTATAAATCCTCTAATAGACAACTCTCTGCCTTTCAATCGCTAACAAACAAGAAATTTGAGATAGCACAAGAGGGAAGAACAAAAGGTTCCAGTACAAAATAGCATCAAAACAAACAATGTGAAAATTACTTTTTATGCTTTCTTCTATTTCATTCCCTTTTTCCACTTATAAAATTAGTTGCTGATTTACAAACAAAAAACAATGCTTGCTTTTAGTCTGGAACATGTATAAATGATAAGGCCATATAGAACATGATGCCAGAGAAAATCCACCTTCATGGTCTGAGTGCGGGAGGAAAGAGCTGTTTGTCTACCCTGCATAGCAATGGACATCTTGATTAGTTAAGCTACTATGGAATATCATGTTATTTGTATATGATACCTCAATAGCACAAGCAAGTTAAGCTTCAAGGAGTAACATACAACTAGTTGATAAACTAGTGAAAATTCAATTCATAGGTAAACTGAATGTGTCAAGTCAGCTCAACCAGCCATGAACAAGAAAATGCTTTGTGAAGTTCATAAACAAGGTTTCTGATCCGATATTTAATCTCACAAAAATCTGAAAAATTAAAGTGGATGCTCCCAAAAAGTAAGTCACCAATTTATCCTCCCCAAGATTCCCATCTGTACCAAGTGACGTAGCTTTCATTCAATCAGTTGAATCCACACAGTGAGATCTACTCAGTGAAGGAAAGGTTCTTCATCCGGACCAGTAAGATTTCAACTCTACTTAACTATATCCAAAAGTATGAAGGTTGAAAGGAAAGAAGCAAAAAAATAGAGTAGAAAAAAAGATAAATTCATCTGTGAACAGAAATCTGTTCTCCAATTTCGCTGGTGGCAGCATGAATATCAATGCTTTTGCTTGAAAGAACACTATTCTTTACCTGTGGCAAAATTCTCTGAATTTTCTTCATATCCTCAAATTCTAGATTCAGGACCCTGTCAGCATCATCAATCATGAGGCACTGAAAGCGAAAATCATCAATTGATAAATTAGAGAGCTTGTAGTACTGCTGGTAATTGAAATGTAAGGTAAGTTCAAATAGAGATATCTTCCAATGCCAAAACATATGGGCTTTACTTAAGAGTTGAAGGAGAAGAGGAACATGAAGCGAATAACATATAAAACCGTAGTTCACCAAAATGTCACTAAAATTTAATCCTAAGACACAAATTCAATGCAAAGAAATTGCTCCGCTGACTTCAAATTCAGTATCATACATACTGCTAAAAGAGCTCCTAATAATTTGAAATTTCATTGTGCCACTGCACATTGTTAGCAACCATGGTCCTGTTACGTATGCGTGCATGTCCTCTGAATAACTGAGCTAAACAACCTTTAAGCATATCACAGAGAATTACCATTCCCCAACCTTTAAGAAAAATAGAAGAGATTTGAAAAGAAAAATAGAAGAGATGGGGTCTAAACAATCTTGTTTTTTTGAACATGAAAAGATAAAGAAGCCATTGCAATTGCCGGAAATACTAGGCCCACGAAAGGCACAAAAATAGAGGGAAGGTCGAAACTTGTCATAGAATGGGTACCTCGATTTATTGTTTGTACCTAGTTCGCATCTGGAACATTTTTTATACAAGGTTTCTCAATACTCTAATTGGCCTAGTTCAGTTCTTTATGGAAAAATCAACTTGTGATAAAACAAAATTTTGGGTGATAAATTTAAGGGCATTATTATAAAAATAAGGTTGATTATCCTAATAACTCTACAAGTCATCAGTAATTTCATTGTTCCCCCAACTTAGAAGAGGTTACAACAAAGATATGAAGAGTAAAAGATGGATATAACATACTCCATGATATTATTACATCCAAAATTAAAATCCTACATATATTTTCTTGAGCTAAATAATCAGCATTGACAGCCCATAATACTCATTCATTGAAAAGAAGGAAATAGCTAAGTTTTTCATCAGGCCCAACAATCGTTGCTCATATAGAATAATAACATTCCTGAAAAGTTGTTCTATGATGTGGATCCATTTGTGGAAATTTTACAAAGTTAGGGCATTGAATGTGTTTTGCTTATTGCAAATTGTAGGAAAATCTTTATAATTGATCATGTAGAAAATAGGAAAGTTTCCTAAAAGTAGAAATAGGAAAGTTTCCTAAGATTGGAATTAGCAGCTGTACTATTTAGAAATAGGATATTTAACTGATATTGTTTCCAAAATTAGGATAGGGAAACATGTATATAAAGTCATACTTGTGTAATCAAGAATATAAAAAGAGAGACATTCTTTCTCTTCTTCTCAGATTTTGTCACAAATAAAAAAATTGACTATTTCGATTTAGCAGGGCAATCAACAAATTATGTGTTCATTGCACGGCGTTAACTGAAAAGGTTTTCCCAAAAATAACAACTTTACCCACCCTGATCTAGTGTTTATGTCATCACAAAATATGCAGGAAGAAAATAAAACCTTAAGAGTTTTTAAAACTTTAAACAACCAAAATGTAAGTTATAATCTATGCTTCTCAAGAACCTTTAAAATCAACAAGCATTGTTCATTTTTCCCTTAAAGTGGATATATTTTTTGACAATAGTAGGAGATCAACAACACATTAAATATATATGACATTGCCAAACCTTTAAGTTTCCATATTCGAATCCATCCGTGTTCTGAAGATGGTCAAGAAGATTTCCAGGGGTTGCTATTAGTAGATTTGCTCCTTTCACGAGCTGCTCCACCTTTGAACGATTCATGCACCCAATAGCCATGCCAGCAGTTAACGTATGATACTTCAACAGGACTTCGGCCAACTCAAATTCCTGCATAAATAATAGCAGGTCAAGAATTAAAAATGTAAAATGGTGCTTAAAGCCATCACAATCACATCCATAGTAGATACGTAGATTCATTTGGGGAAACAATGTTGAACGAAACCATCATCATGCCAAAACAATGTTGAACGAAACCAGTCTTCTTGATTGTGCTTAACATCTTTGGAAGTTAACCTGAAACATAATAGTAAACTATGACAGCAACTTGCAGGTAAAAGTGAAGATATGGTAGTTTTTCTTTCACCAACCAAGTTTAGCAACACCAAGTAGTACATATACGAGAAGTGCTGATCATTCATCAGAAAGGAAGAATCGACACAGAACAGCAATTATCAAGCACGAAATGAGAGCTGCAAGCTATAAGTGAATACAGAGAGCTTTATTGTACTTTTTGTGTGTAATCATTTGTGCTAGCATAATCTGAGCACTTGATTTTGTAGAGAGCAATAAGATAAGGCACATTTTTAACATCTGGTATTGTTAGTGCTCGGTTGAACTGTTCGTGCAGTTTTAACATACTGGCTCCAATATCTAACAAGCTGCTCTCTCTCTCCCCCCTTGTTTGCTTTCTCTCCCTCCCATGTTTCTATCTCTCTCCCCTCCCCCCCAAAATGTTTTTTCCTTTTTTCTGGTCAAATCAGATGCATCATTATATGTAGCCAAAGTGGTGCTTCCTATACTGACTGTGAAGCCAGCTACCAAGAGTATAATTATTCATGCTCTACATGCTTTACCATCCAGGCGCACTGAAAACAACAACACTTGTGAAGCAACAACAATTGACTCAGTTACTGCTTAAAGCAGTGAAGATGATTATAAATACATCTTGTGACTACGAACAAAATATGCTAACAATGGTTGGCTTTAAAATTCTCAAAAGAAAAGAAAAAATTAGGGTTCTTTTACCTGTATGGCCATCTCCCTGGTGGGACAAAGGACAATAACACCAGCCCCTTTTTCAGGAGTAAATTGACTTTGATATATCAGCTCCACAGCAGATATCAGTAAGGCAAGCGTTTTTCCAGAATATCCTTGTGCGGCTACTGTAACATCTTTCCCTTGAAGAAGAAGTGGAATTGCTGTAGCTTGGACCTTAAGGTAAATGAAATAAAGAGAGAAGTCAAGGAAAAAATTGCCTAGCAAAGGCAATATAATAAATCTATACAAATATGCATGCTAGAATAATATCAAATATTGAACTCCGAAGCACTAAAAGGGAGATATTCTGGAGAATACAAGACAGACTAAAACTCTATGATCTGCTTGCTGAGTAAAACATTCCAAAGAAGTAGACCCACAAAATAAAAAACAGAGCCCCTACATAATAAAACGGACCTTTTACTTTGCACAGCATGTGCTTTGCAGATTAGCCGGCGCTTATTTATATAAATGTCATGCCATTTTCTTCAAAAAATAAGGACTCTATTATCCCTAACTCCTTCCAAATTCCAACCAACATACTATTTTTATGTATATCTTCCTGCAAAAAGGAAGCATCTTTTTATCATTTATTCTCATTATTCCATCAGTATTCATTCTTTTCGCTGCATGACTAAGTAAATATCCCTTGAATTAGGCACAACAAACACTAAGGCTTCTCCTACATCAAGCATATTTGTATATATAAGAATCTCTAACAACCACAACCATTAAAGCACGCTACTAGGAGAAAGGGAAATTTGAAATAGCACATTTGTATAGGGGAAATTTGAAATAGCACAGCTACTAATTCATTATTGTTTTGCCATAGCAGCCTAAAACGAGTAATAATGCGGCAATTTTATCTTTACCCTAGTCAAATCCTTGATACCCAGGTCTTCCATAGCTTTCCTTGTAGGCTCCGAAATCGACAGCTCCATGAACGAGTCCACGTTCATCGCGTCTGGCTTTTCCTCTTCTTCCATAATGGTTTCCTTCACTTGTCTACTCCCATCGTGCAATTCAACATCTTCTACTTTGTCCGCGACAAAGATGTTCGCTTTCTCTTTGACGGAGATTTCCTCGGCCACATCCACTTTGCCTGAATTTTTTGCGTCTTCTCTGATGATTTGGTTCAACTCTCGACTTAAATCCTTAAATTCAATTTCTGCTTTGTGGCCGTTAGAGGTCCGTACTTCCTCTCCGGGATAGATTTCCGCGTTCATTTTCCTCGACGGCTTCATGTTTCCGATGATGGTTCTTTTCACGTAATTCTCTACTGATGATATCCAATTTCCGTGACACGAGCAATTGAATTGTACATTGCGGGGAGAGACAGCCAGTGGTTCCTTTGGTTTCGGAGTAACTTGGGATACCTAGTGTAGTTCCCCGGGAAAACTACACTTCTGTAGGTATAATAAATTAAGGCGAAATTGAGTTGAAACTGTAACCCCAAAAAAATCTTTTTTTTAAATTTTAAGTTTTCACTAATTTATTTTTAATTTTTAATATAATTTAACTTTAAAAACTCAATTCAATCTCACTTTTAGTTATTTTAAAAAATATAATAAATTCCTCCAATGAATTGTTTTTCATCCATACTGTCATTGTATTAAAAAAATTAAATTTGTGAATAATATATTGAAATATTTTTTAAAATAATTAAAATTTTTAGATATAATTCAAAAGAAATGATGCACTTGAATTGTAATTAATAATATATTTAAATAAAATTTAAATTTAATATTTTTTATTTTAAATTTTATAAAATAAAATTTTTATAAAAAATAAAGTAAATCTTAAAATAAATTTTTTTATTAAATTCTGTAATAAAATTTAATTTAAATACGTTCTAAATTTGAAAAAAAATAATTTATTTTTTAAATTTTTTATGAGATATATATTTACATTTTAGAATGTATTAACACTTTAGGTACTATTTATTTTATTAATGTACTTCAATCACTAAATGAAGTATTTCGATCTATACATAATTGATGTTTGTGTTAAATATTGCAATATTTTACAGGATGTTACATGTACTAGACGTGGCGTAGCGGAAGAACCAGACTTTCACCTCCTCTTCCAGTGCCCTTAAATCGTAGAATATGGCGGTACTCTAGATGTCCAGTTCAATACGCCATCCAGGGCTGGGCTACATGCACGAGGTGCTCAAGGCTTTATTTCTGAATCAAACAAGGTTATACTCAACGACAGAAATGAAAGTAATTGCGTCTCTCTCTTGGGTAATTTGGAAGGCGCGGAATGAGTTTATCTACGAAGGCATCCATAATAGGCCTGTGGAGGCAGTGGTAGATTATGCCCTCTCTTATCTTCACGATTATTACCAAGCAATGAGTAATATGGACACGCAGTCAGCAGGGACGACACACTGGGCGCAGCTCTGGCCTCTTGTCTCTAGACCCCCTACGGCTGCCCCTTCGCTTAAAGTGAACGTGCAAGGAGCGATGGGTCACCATCTTTGTGGTCTTGGTGCGGTGGTACATGATCATCAAGGCCAGGTTCTTGCATCCGTGGCAGCCGATGTTGTGCTCACAGATGGTGCGAGTTACAGGTCAGGCTCTGTGGCTTGACATTTGCAGCAGACATGTTAATCGCACCTTATGTTGTCGTACTATTTATCAGCGGTAAGTCGCATTGGAGGTGTATCGGAAGTACACCAACGCATTGATAAAGTCTGCTATAGATTTTAAGTTGGTCCTCTTGTATCTTTCGACATCATAATTGCTTACTTCTACACTGCATAACACCCTAGAAAATTGTATGTAGTCGCTTCTTTCTAAAGAGTTGCCGCAACTAAAAGCAAAAAGGAATCACGAACGCATAGAGGTCCCTTCATCTCAGAAGCTCAGATGTTCACCGTTTGATCTATTTGCTGAGCGCCATCACCAGAAATTGCCGAACTTCCTTGTTGACTAAAGGGTTCAACATTTCTTGTCGAAAATTTTTTTTACTCCAAACAACATGCAGAAAGAAGCAGATCTGTAAACGCTCCTAGGCGCTGGCTGATCAAGGCAAGCCAACCATGGAAGCGAACTCCCCAGCAAGATAGGATAGATTGGAACACTTCGAAAAGGCAAGAATAGGAGTAACAAATTTATGACTCAAAGGCACAGAATCTGATCAGTTAAAGATCGCCAATCAATTTTCTCCTAAAAAAGCATTCAGGATTCGGTTAAGAGTTTCAAGAGTTCAAATACCTAAGAAGCATAGTTTAAGCTCTCAGTCAAGTGATCCGAATACACCAAAGACAATTGAGAATAGGAGTTATTATTGGGTGAATCAAAGCTAATGCACTGAATTGTATCAGGCGAAGATTGCCCTTCAAATTTCACTCAGAAAGAGACTCTATCAAAGAATTAAATCAGAGAACAGAGAGTAAAACATGCTATATAAATTTTAGGGAAGTGATGAAAACCTGTAATTGAACATCCACTTACTGGACTTCTCATTGCTAACGAGCATAAGCTGATAAAGACTTCTCATATTAAAAGACTATCCAATTAGCATGTAGCAGATTTAATGAGAGCCAAGCAACCACAGCAAAACCCATCACAATTGCCTATGGTCGAACTGGCTGCTAACACCTCAAATAGCAGGAATAGGCAGTGTTTTTAGAGATTCTGATAGTTCTCTGCTTCTGTCATATACCCACAACAGAAGATCATGATCAAGTTTGTTTCCTTTCAATTACTTATAATTATATGTTTCAGCTTTCAATTACTTATAATTATATGTTTCAGCTATATTATGTTTCTTGGAATTAGTAAGCTTAGATGTAACATCTACAAGGAAACACCACGAATTGTTGCAAGCTTCCCTGGGTCTAACCTACCCTCAGTCATTGATATAGAACTTTCCATTTTAGTAACAATGGTAGTGGTTAACCATGGTAGGCTTATTCCAAGCAAATTACAAAAGTATTTCTACTAAAGATAAAACTAGAACTCCTATAAGTAGAGTTGATTTTAAAACTCTAATGCTTATGTCCTCGTAATCACTCATGCCCATGTGCACACGAAGTGGTAATAGTAGAGGCAGTGACTTCTAACTGCCTTTCAGCCAAGAAAATACAGAGGGGACTAGGTTTTGGTAGAGCAGAAGCATAAAAGTTTTTATTTCAACTGAAAAGAAAGAGAAAATGGAATGAACTATAAAATTCTATGATGAACAAACTTTTAAATATAAGAAATGTAGATCAAAATTTTTTTATCTGAGAAATTACGAGTATTCATGCACAAAAAAATAATAAATAATAAACAATAACAAATAAAATAAAAAATTAAAAATATCAAAAATGTTTTTTTGAATTTTTTTAAAAGTTTAAACTTAGACTTAGTAATTAAATTCTACACTAGATAAAAAAAATCTACGACAAATGCGCCAAAAACTTGATGTGAAATTTATAAGTGCACAAATGTCGAACAAGTAATAAAGTAGTGAGTACAAGTCGTTCCAACGAGAATTTCTACCTAACTGCAAAATTCTTTTACTTATAATCCAACTTAAATCAAAATAAATGTAATTTTATGTAAAATTTAATTACCAATAAAAATAATGAATAATAATAATAAATACAAAAATTAATAATTATATTAATTAAAAATCAATGGCAATGAATAGACTAAGACACTCTAAATCCAACTTACTACTCTCATGAAAAATAATTAATTTCTTCAAATTAATTCTCGATTTGATTAATGATAGAATTCTCAATTATAAGTTAGACACAATCTCTTAGTGAAAAGTTCCTAACTTTAATTAATAAATCAATTGTATCTCTACGTGATTTTAATTATCAAAATCGTAAATACCTCTATAGAATTCCCTAACTTTTGTTTCCTACTCGTTAAAAATCACACAAAGAAACCTAATCTATCTCTATTCAGTTTTACGATGTGTTGTTATTACCATGATCCAATTTAAATTAGTACTTCTCAACTACATACAAAAATTGGTCATAAAATTACAAACATTAAAAACAATAATAACAATTAACTAAAATCGAGATTAAAAAAATAATCTTTAATTAAAATAAATTAAATTCATAAGAGTTTCAACCTTCATCAAAGGTTTTAGTCATAAAAAATTTAGCTCTTCATGATCTGAATATTCAAAGTCATAAATTTAATTAATATAAAAAATAAATAAATACAAAAAAATAATAAGTAAATAACTTTCCTATTCTCAAACTTTCTATTACTGTTTTTCTCTATTATTGTCTCGGTCAACACTTATTCTTTGTCAAAATTACTTCTCACGAGTTTTATCTTCTCTCTTGTTCAATTGATTCTCCCCTTTTTCTTCCTCCCTGCTGCCCATATTTCTCCTTCCTTTCTGCCCAGATTTTTCCTTTGGCTGCCCGAATTATTTCTCCCTAGCTGCCCAGATTTCTTGCTCCTTTGGCTGCCCCAAAAAATCTCCTTTTTGGCTATTCCCAATTTCTTTACTTTTGTGTATTAAAATTTTAAATTCAATTTAAATTTTAAATCCTATTTTAAATCAAAAATTTAAAATCTCTTTTTTTTTTAAATTCAATCCTTATCAATTTTAAAATAATATAATAAAATTTTATTTTCCTTTTTTAATTAATTCTTTTTTTATATTTTCTTCTCTTTGACATTATCATTTTACATCTGCATTAATAATTAATAAAATTAATAAATTAAAATATATTTTATAAATAAAATTATCTTAATTAATTCTAAATATATAAATATTTAATTTACTAAAATTTATATTAATTAACTTTTAAATAAAAAATTAATTTTAAATAATAATTAAAATATAATCTTATTAGCAAAGATGCGAGAATACTTAGTCACATGCTATTATTACAAGAAGAACATACAGACAACAACGTATCAAATCCAATCTTGTTCGGTTATGAGCACCTTGAAATCATCATTTCCCATATCCTCCTGTTCTTGTTGAATTTGACGGACTAATTCCAGATCAAGCTCAGTACACCATTTCACCTCTATCATCTCAAGTGTCGAGATGCTTCCCAGACAAGAAGGAACTTCTTTAAGCTGGCTGCATAATTTCAACTTCAATCGCTGGAGACAAGGAAAATGATCGTCAGAGGCATTCCATTCTTTAAGGTCCACATTGTTCAGTTTCAAAACCCTAAGTTTGGTAAACTCCCCATCTATCATATCCCACTGTTGTTCATCAAAAGCACAGCGGAATAATTTCAGAACCTCAAGGCTTCCCAGTCTCCCAATTGTTGAAATTTCGGTCTGCTGTAGGTGACAGTTACGCAGAGTCAATTTCTTAAGTGTAAAGGGAAAGCTAAACCTCCAGGAAGGCGGCTTCTTCGTCATATGAAGGAAAAAGATATTGCAATCAAGACGGAGTGATTCAAGATTTTTCAGCAGGTCTATTTTTGGGAAATAGGAGATGGCATTGTCGCAGGGGTAAAGCGGGACAAAATTTCCTAGTAATGGTGATATCTCAACTATGCAATCTAACCTTCGGATATTAGGTATCCTTCTGAATATCTCCTCATCTTCCCCTGGTAAAAGAGACAGGTTAGAAATTGTTTCCAGACTGTGCAGTTCATCCGATACCTCTAAATTAGTATGTCTTTGTTGGTCATAGCGCCAAACTTTAGGTGAAACACGTTTTCGGTGGTTTGACAAGAACATAAGAAATCCTCTGGCATGTAGATGTCTCAATCTTTTGGCCTTCCAAATAGTTGGTACAAAGGTTCGTAGTGCTGAAGATAGAAGAAGAGTCTCAAGGTTCAAGAGATTTGTTATTGCTTCCGGAATCACAGCTGCACTAGCACCAACAGCTAAGTACTTCAAGTGAATAAGCAATTCTAATCCAGGGGGATACTCCAATAACTGCAGCTTCCTCAAATCTAACACTCTAAGAAGTTTGAAGCTGTTAAATATGGAAGAGATGTCTCTGAAAATCTTTCTTTCTGACCCAGAAACAAGTATAGATCGAACATGAAAATGTGATGCAGAATCATCTGCCTTCGTCATGAACACTGGATAATCTTGAAGATCAGGACCTTCTCCATTACAGGCATGTATACACAGTCTGCATGCTTCATAGGTTTGAGCTAAAGGATGAGAAAGATTCCAAGCAACAAGGTCAACCTCAATTGATTGCCAAAAGTTCTCTTCTTCAGATTTTACCTTGCAGAAATAATATATGAGATCATGAAGACGGCAAGCCTTGATCCCACCACTGGCATCAAACCTGGAAACAGTTACAAGGTTTCTACTGATTAGATCCTTCAAGTAATCTTCAGCAGTGGTGTCTATGCTTTTTCCTTTGACCTTTCTCACAAATCCTTCCGAACTCCATAACCAAATCAAATTGCCAGCAAGAACATCTTCATCCTCTAAGAAGACACTAAAGTAAAGGAAGCAGGGTTTCAAATGATCTGGTAAATCATTGTAACTCATTCCTATTATGTCAATGCAATGTGATTTCGAATCACTAATAAGCCTAGAAGTTAAACTCTGGGCTACCTCTGTCCATGAATCCTTCGTCTTTTTTGTCATAAGAAGCCCAGCTACCAGAACAATTGAAAGAGGTAGTCCTTTACAACCTATGGCGATTTGCTTTCCAATGTCTCTCAGGTCTAAGGGACATCTTTCTTTCATAAATAGCAGATGATGCAATAACTCCCAGCACTCCTCATCCTTCAATGGACGTAGAGAATGGGGATTGCTATGCAATTTCGCTTGCAAGACCACATCAAGGAGTCGACTTGTAAACATTATTCTACTACCATTTTCATCATCTGGAAATGACGTACGAAAGTCATGCCATACCTGAATGTTCCATATATCGTCCATGACGATGAGATATCTCCTTCCCTTCAGGTTTTTGTAAAGAATTTGAGCCAGAGAATCTTCATCCGAGCCCTTAATTTCATCAGTAAGCGGAATAATATGACTCAAAATTGAGAGAAACAACTGCTTCCTCTGATATACCTGAGAGACACAGCACCATCCACGAACGTGGAATTGTTTTGCAACTGATTCGGAATTATAAATCTTCTTGGATAACGTTGTCTTACCACTCCCAGGCATGCCAACAATTGAAACAACATCTAACTCGGCTGATCCTCTAACAAGAAGCTGCATTACCTTTTTTTCCTCATCCTCAAAACCAACCACTCGGTCTTGAAGACTAGGAGAATTGGCTCTGGAGATAAGTGCACTACCAGAAGGCTTAATGATTGTCCGGGCTCTAGTACCACATTGTATCTCTTCAAAAACTTTAGTACCATCGGCCTTAACAATCTGAATCTCTTCCATGATATCATCAAGCCATAGCATATAATACCAGACCGGACTATCTTTGACGAGAAATGAGTCAACAACATATTCTGCATGGTAGGCCACCTCTATCACTCTGGTCCGAAGACATTTTAATTCTTCTTGCTGATGAAACTGCTTTCCCAGTTTGCTGAGAAGTGAAGAGAAGAATTCAAATTCCTTCTGAACTGTTTCAATGCGACGCTTTGGGAAAACAATTGAAGTATCACCATTGCACAACAGCTCCTTCAAATTTTCCAAGAAGTATTTGATAAAGCTCAGTCCAAAAGTCTTGGAAAATTTTGATGGGATTGGCTTGGGGACTTTGAGATAGATTTTTCTAGCCTCTTCCTTAACATACTGCATTCTTGCTAGTAAATCAACAACTAAGTTATTCTTCTCAACGACAATTTCTCCTCTAATATCATTAGCATGAAGAGAGAAAATAAGACAAGCCGACTCAATGATCATAGCATCAATATATCTCAGTAGATCATTCAAGTTTTCAGAGCCAACATATTCTTTTGGAGGGTTCATGAGAATAGATCTCTGGAATCTCAACTCATCATCAAGCAATATGAGTTGATCCTGCATGGGATGCTTACATCCAGAGTATGAGTTTAAAATCCCAAACAAATTCTCTTGGAGAGAATAAATAATCGCCCCAAATTGATGCTTATACTTCATGTAGGTATTTGAAGATTCAAATAGCTTTGAAGCATTTAGAACTCTCACGTACAGCTCTCTCACGTCTGGATTTATTGGCTTCAACTTCTGTAGCAGATCAAAAAGCTCAAGGTTCACCTCAAGAGATGTTTCTTCTGTTCTTTCTTTAGAGAAACAAGAGTAAGAGACACGCGCAGCATCAATGGTCATGGCTTCAGTTTGAGCTAATAAATCTTTAAATCTCTCATATTCACTGCATCTCATTGCCGCAAGAACAAGGAAACCCCTCATAAATCTCATTTCTTTGTTGAGAACTTCAATTTGTCCCTTCACAGAAACTTCCAAATTTGGCTTAGGGCTTAGGAGATACTTGAGATTCTGCATAAGTTCATCAATTAGTTCCACTACAAGATCTTGGGTCATTGGAGTGTAGGACTCTGATGATACTGAAATTTGTTTATAGAAATATCTGATGTTTTGTCTTGTCTCCCCAATTCTCCTCAGAGCACTACACACCCTGCACAGCACCTTTTTTATCCCTCCATGAAGAAAACTTGATTCTGAAATAAGATGGCATGGTTCACATAGGATGGTAGCAATTGTAGATGCTGAGGCATCTTTCAAATGATGATTCCTGGCTATACACTTACAAAATGTTTTCAGAAATTGGAGCTCTATCGTCATGGACAGAAACTCATCCAAGACAATACCAGTGAATGACCTGTGCATAAGTTCCGCCCACTCCACATCTCTTAAGAAAGAATCAAGACGAGAAGTAAAATCCGAAGAGTACTCCATGAGTTCAGCCCAGTCCCAAGTTTCCAATTTGGAACGAAGTTTGATCTGCCTGTCTGAAAAGTTCAAAGAACTGTACTGGTTTGAAAATTTGAGCTTCTGACTGACCAAAAAGTAGCATCCAAAACATCTAAATGAAATCACTGATGCAGAGACAGTCTCAACAGATGATCCGAGTTGAATTGTTGATATGATCAAAATCACAGGAAACACAAAGGAGACTACACATATCAAACTGATCACAAGGTACCTTTCTCTTTCTACTGAAAAGCCATAAAGAAAGAAAGAGCAGTAAAGTATCCAGCTACTTCTGACACCAATGACGGCTACTGCTGCTCTTGATCAAGTTTTCATTTGCTTAACAATGTACTCCTACCTGTGAGACCCACAACAAGAAAAAGCTTGAATCTTGAAGTACTACAGTTGAAGAATAATCTTTCACAGAAACAACAATTACCACGGAAAACCACTGTTACAGAGCAAATATTTAACTGATTTATTGAGCTTTAACCACCCCCCTACCCCAACGCCATAAAAAAAGTCATATCCTTCCCATTCGCTTAAACCACATTTTTTCTTGGTTAAATACCAACAACCAAATCCCAGAACACCATAAAAGAAGAGCCCACATACCTCAGGCTCGATTGATGTAGTCTTTGATCAACCCTGACCAAAATGAGGATTTTCGTGACAGTTTCTGCCATTGAATTCCATCTGTTAATGGTTGATGAAAGAGAAACTAGAATTGGGAAAGTGCTTTGCGTTTTCATTAACCCAACAGAAAGTCTGTAGAAGCGCTTATCCAAAGATAAAACCAGAAAACCAAACTCTAACCACTATTTACAAACGAATAAATAATGTGAAGTCGCCTATGTCAGCAAAAAACAAGCTGGCTTTGGTGTCTCCAGCGGCATCCACATCAGTCTTCATTAATTGACGTGTCACACATGGCACTGACGTGGGAAACTGACTAGATTGCTACTCCTTCTGTGTACAAGCACCGAACTGGACGCATTTCTGCACCCTTAGACTTCAACAATACTAGTGGAAATTCCAAGTTTGAATGTCTATGAAGACGTTGATCTTTCTTCTTTGTTCGGTTATCAAAGTCTTCTCATTCGTGGATCATTAATGGGCCTGTTATCTAAAGTCTTCTTATTCGCTCTACTTTAACAAATTGGACACGTTTTCTATTAGTCTGAAATCAACTGTAAGCCCAGTCCCATAAAACTGATCCTGGACTTCAACAGTGAAAATGATCCGACACCCATTTTCTTGCACCATACCAACCACTGAAGGAATATTGACCCCAAAAAAATGACAGAACGAATATATTAAATGAAATTTTATATTTTTTTCTAATTAAAATTCTTCGTTAATATAAAAATAAAACAAGTTGCACAATTGGATCACAAGTCCATGGTAATAGAAAAAATGCAAACCTTATCAATATTTGTAATTAGGGCTATCAACGGATTCGAGATACTCGGACCTTAGAACCCGATTGACTATTAAAAGTACTAAACTCGACTCGATTACTCGACTGGTCTAAATAAGTTAGAGTCGCACCCTACCCGATAGGATCTAGATTCTGGTCCGGATAGATCCGATAAGAATTTTAAAAATAAAAAAAAATCTAATACATAAAAAAAACAAACGACCGTTAAATCAAAATACATATAACGATTGTAAAAAAATCAAGTATATAAAATATTTATTATTAAAAATTTAATCAGGTCCGGAACATTATGTACCATACCCGTACCCATATGTATTATCGGGTTCGGACTCGGAAAAATGGATATAAATGTCATACCGTACCCAATATTATCGGGTCGGATCTGAGTAATATCTGATCCATTGTCAACCTAATTGTAATGCATATTTTCACTAAAGTCATCTGTCTTTATATTAATTATAATATTTTTGGGAGAAAACTTAGTTTGAATCATTTTACTGATCCTGACCTACATTTTTCACTTATTTTTACTTAGATGAGAAAAAAATAAAAAGGGTGGGGAATCAGAATCGCTAAACTAGTCTAATGTTAAATTTGCATTTTTTGAGATGCAAGCAATAACTAATCTGTCTCCCAAAAAGAGTTAAAAACAAAAAATAAAGCCAATCTATAGGCGGTGAGAAAAAAAAATATAAGATACAACCAATCAAATTGGTAGTCGAGACAAATCTAATAGCGGCAAACAATAAGAAAAATAATTAACACTTAAAATGGCTTCCCTAGTTGTTTAATGTGATCTTATCAATGGAGTTAATTGAATAATATGAGAACGTCGTAATCAAATACCTGTAATTAATTCCTCATTGAATTCTTCAACGGTATTAATTAATATTGTTAACTGATTTACAAAATATTAATATATCAAACTACAAGTTCAAAGATGACATAGATAGAGGTTCATCCCAATATCTAACGCCTTTAATTGATAAGAAATTTATATATTGCTTGTCCAAAAGAATATAAATTTATGAAGCTATAGAAGAGAGTTCTATAATTTATGTATCAATAAAATAGTATAGTACATAACTCATAATTTATAAATCAGAATTTAATCTATAACATGGAACATAATAGACAAAAAGATGTTTTATTAGGAAAAAAAAGAGAAGTGACTTTCTTCGTTTTCAAATATTAGGCCTTTTGAATCTTTCGCATGAATTATGGAAGAAAAGATATAGAGTATTTTTTATATTATATTATTAGTTAATTCTAATTCATATAATACTTTATCTGTTTTAAAATACAAAGCCTTTTATCCTTTTTTCTAATCGATTGAGGATTGAGAAAATAAGAAATATTTTTCTTATTATATTTTTAATTAATTCTACTAATATAATAGAGAATAATCAAATTATATTTATGGTAAAAGTAACTTTAAAAAATAACATTTAAAATTCATAAAAAACTAAATTTACTTCTAATTTGATGTCTTGAACGATAAGGTGAGAGAGGGCGAGGGTCAAGAAAGAAATAGTTAAACCAAAACAAAAAATATTCGTGACGCGTATAAAAAATTTGTTGTGTTTATTATTTTTTTAAAAAATAATATAAAATTAAAAAGTTAATATTTTAAGAAAGAATAAAATGATTTAAAATATTATATTTTAAAAAGTTGGAATAATAAATAACTTATGACTAAAAAAGAGAAACAAACTAAAGTGCCGCAGATCTTGCGGGCCTCAAGATTGTCTATTGAGGACAAACATTTTATGGAAGAGATCTCGTGAAGAGCTTTTTGGAAGGTAGTGACCACTTTAATAATAAAGTTTTGGATTTAAGGTAAGGTTTGATTCTTTATAAAGAAAGTTGCATTAGCAGCTAAAATATGATTAGCTACTTAACACTTAGGTCATATCAAAATGATTATTACTTGGTCTAATCTTAGAGAAAGGTGCAGCTGCTGCCTAAGATTGAGGACTATGATTGGGTTTCAAAATCCTTAACTTTTCAAAATATTTCAGTGGCTATTCATTTCCAATTAGTTATGACCCAATGTTTAATTGTAGCATTTGCTTTGGATAAATTTCTCAACCAAAAAAAAAAAAAAAGGGGAAACTGGTGAAAGCTGAATAGCTAAACTATGCTTGGCAAAATTTCAAAGCCACAATTACAAGAATTTTTTTAAAAAAAACAGATGGATATCTATTTTGTGAATATTAAATTCAAATTTTTTTGATTTGATAGATAAGATTTTTCCCTTTTTTTTGGTTGATGACTTGGATTAATTTTACTCTTTTTTCTCGCTTTTTTAATTCTAAATTTTATTTTTTCTCTCACAAATCGATTTATATTTTTTTTTTTTGTCTCTGAAACAATAATTACAAAAAGAAAGCCAATCCTAGTAGAAAAATGTGGCCTCGAATTCAATGTGAAGGAAATGAAACAAGTATTTGTACATAAGATGGTATCATTTTTGAAGATATCTTGTCAATAGATGGCATGAAAATGAAAAAATCGTCCAATATTTCAAGGTCAAGGAAATGGTAGTACATGTACTAAAATTCTCCCCTAAACGAAAGCAACTAGGAAAGAAACGTCTTTGGCACATTTATATTTTTGTTGAAGCACCAATAATATCAATTTTCTTTTTTTGACTTGACCACTTCAATAATTGCTGGCGCTACCTCCCAAGAAGTTTCTTTCAAGAAAAAAAAAAAAGAAGTTTCTTCTGGTTAAGAACCTTAATTCAATGCTTTTCACTTGAACGATGTCATCGAATATTTCAAATAAGATTCTGGAATCTAAAGAAGAAAAGAAGTGTATACTTATTTCATTTGCACTTCTACTGCATGGTAAAATCAATGGTTATGGCAAGGTTGTAATGAAAACGGTAAGAGAAGAAAAGTTCAAGAAATCTTTGAGCCCTTAAGACAACCCGCTGGCTTATTTACTACAATTCTTTTTACCAAAATCGAGAGAATATAGTATTAGTGAGTCCGAATCTAGTGCTCCACGTCCATTCTATATCTCATTCTCTTTCTTATTATTATAAAATTGTAATGTATTAATCTTTTTAAAAAATATTGAATTTAGAAGAAAAGTGAGAAATTCTAAAGAGAAAAATATATCGCTTGATATTTTCTCAAAAAATAGAATAAGAAACAAGAAAAAAAAATGAGACCAACGATCACAAATTTGTATTAGAAATGTATTTTTAATTAATATAAAACTTGTGATTGTAATAAAAATATATTCTTTTCGGTTTAAAATACAAGAATTTTAGTTTTTTATATAGATTAAAAAAGAAAAAACAAAATGTACTTTTTATTATATTTTTAAATAACTTCACTAATATAATAGACATAAGAAAATTATATTTATAATAAGTATGTAAAAGGTTAAATATTTTGAGAAGGAAAATAAAAATCGAAAGGTTTTATAATTTAAAATGGCGGTCCGATTACAGTGCTGCACGTCCTTTTTGCAGTATATCTTGGACTTATTTACGATCATTCAATCATGATCTAACGATTAAAATTTAAGTTCTGAATAATTGTTCAGAGAACAATTATTTAAGTTTGACAATTATTAAGAACTTGAATTTTAACCGTTGGATTACGATTGAACGATCATAAATAAGTCTAGTATATACTGTAAAAAGAATGTGCAACAGTGAAACTAAATCGTTGAAATGGAGGGAATATAATACTAACTTGAAATTTTCTTCCAACTCTACTTCAGCAAGGTTTTAATAAATTTGTTCAACTAACCTGATTCACAAAAAAAAAAAAAAAAGTTTGTCCAACTGAAATTTTTTTATAGAATTGAAACAAAAAATAATAGTTTTTCAACCGACAGTAAAATAAAGAATAAGATAAAGCTGAGAGAAATGCCAAAATAATGGTTGGATTTTGGGGCGCTGACCGGACCAGCTGCATTAGCAATTTTGCAGAGCAACGTCGCGTAAACTTTAAATCAAAATTAATTAATTATGCATTCATTCTGACGTTATAACAAAGCATGTTCTTCTGGGATCAGTCTGGCGAGGACTTTATGATTAAAAATGTGAAAACAAAAAATTTAGATTTCACAAAGAGAATCAGCACATATTCAAGATTATTACTAACACGGGTTTATTCTTTGATGTCGCTGTCAGTTATGTGCTTTGGATTCAAGGACCCAGTATCCGTGTTTCCACTTTTAAAATCTGATTACTGTTACTAAACTAGAAAAAGCTTCTTCATTGTGCGTTGCCTTTTTTTTGTGTACTCGGGGGATTGGATGCAAACCTCCAAATTTGAGGATGAGGATTCTAGACTAATCAAGAGGGAGAGAAAAGGTAAAGTCTTGTGGGCTTGTGTAACAGTTGTGTGGAATTTAGTGGTTGTTTGATGAGATTGGAATTGTTGCATTTTGCACTTGGGATCAATATCCAAGGTTGGAGTGTGTGTTCATACCTGTACTAACTTCCGTTTTAGTGACTTTTCTTGATTTTGGCATCTGGGTCTTTGGCGAAATTCTGTTTGATGATCTGTGTTTTACTAGTTACTGCATTTGGTGATTTAAGATTTAAGTTATCTGCGTTTAGGGGATTTACTACGGGAGGTGATTAGTGATCTGAGGAGGCCGTTGTCTGGGTCTCCTTTGGAAGTTCATTACTTTTTGTCGGTGGAGTAGTGTGGTTTAGACCGTTAGATCGTTTTTGGTCTCTGAAACTAAAATTGAGAAATGGGTGTAATGGATGTTTGAATTTTGATTTAGACCTGAAAGCGGTTACAGGGTCTTCTGCAAAATTTGAACTTTGGCAGATACCATTTGAATTCTCACTGAATTTCGTGCAGTTTTTTGAATTGAAGCTTCTGGAAGGAATTTTGAGATAAAAATGAAACTGGACAGCATAAATTTTTGTGAGTAGAAAACAAGAAAGCAAATTCATGATTACTTCACGCTGAGATTGGTTACACTTAATTAGGATTTTGCAAAGAGTTCCTTGAAATCTTCATTTGTAATTGAAGCTTTTGGACTCTGATGATGTTATTTTGGGGGAGTTGAAATTTTAATTAATTGGGTGGTGTTAACATGGCGACTATATCTCCATCTCCAAATTCTACACAGCCCGCAGTACCGACGCCTTCCTCCCCTCCACCTCAGTCATCCCCTCCTCCAGCTTCTCCTGCCACCAGCCCTCCTCCTTCTGAGCTAAATGCAACCCCACCTATTGCAACACCTCCTCCGGCTAATGTGACATTATCACCTCCAGAACAATCATCTCCTTCACCACAGCCCCCTATGGCATCTTCAGGTCCCCAGTCTCCTAGTCCACCACCTCCAGTCCTTGCCCCTCCTGCATCCTTTAGTACTCCACCAGGATCAACACCACCTCCATTCTCGAGCGCTCCATCAACATCAACAACAACACCTCCAAGTTTACCACCACCTCCATTCTCGAGCCCTCCACCAACATCAACAACACCACCTCCAAGTTTACCACCACCTCCATCTTCAACCCCTCGACCAACATCGACACCACCTCCATCACCTATCGAGCCAACTACCTCACCTCCTCCACCAGCTATCCCACCTGCTCTTTCGCCACCACCTCCATCGACTAATTCATCTGCTAGTTCACCTCCTCCATCACCCGCAGACGCTCCTACAGGTTCACCTCCACCATCCGCTAGCCCTCCTAGAAGTTCACCACCACCTCTTCCAGCACCTCCCCCTCGTTCTACAAGTCCTCCTGAAAGTTCACCTCCTGCTCCGGCATCAGATCCCCCTACAAGTTCACCCCCTCCGCCCGAGTCGATACCCCCTAGTAACTCACCTCCACCTCCTAGAGTTACCCCTCCCGCACGTTCACCTCCTGCAGCCCCCCCTTCCTCCAATTCTTCTCCAGGGACATGGGCACCACCGCCTCTTGTAAGATTTTCACCACCACCTCCTTCGGGTGCATCACCAACATCATCTTCTCCTCCACCTTCTTTAGTTCCAACTGGTGATCCCACTACCAACAACAATAGCACTGATGCTTCAGATAGCGCAGGATCAACAGGGGGTGGGGGCATTGGAACTGGAGGAATAGTTGCTATTGGTTTAGTTCTGGCAGTCCTATTGCTTGGTTTCATTGGTACAGCTGCCTGGTGCATACGGAAGCGAAAGAAAAAGGCTTCTGGGCTCAAAGGGGGCTATATTTTACCAACTTCCTATGGGTCTTCTCCACAATCAGGTGAAATTTCAGTCATTGCATACTATTATGATCAGTTTCCTTTTTAACTCCTTTTGCGGTGTTTTGGTTGATCTATACATTTCACGACTTGTGGACAAAAGCCAACTTGAAACTTTGGAGACTTCTGACAAGGTCTGCCATTTTTGTCTAGATTCTGCCTTACTGAAGATGGAGGCATCAGCAACTAATAATAGGACTGGCTCAGGCAATAATTTTATTTACTCGCCAACGGATCCTGGAGGATTAGGCCATTCAAGGTCATGGTTCACCTATGAAGAATTGATGGAGGCAACAAATAGATTTTCAGCACAGAATCTATTGGGGGAAGGTGGATTTGGTTCTGTTTATAAAGGACGCTTGGGAGATGGTAGAGAGGTGGCTGTAAAGCAGCTAAAGATTGGTGGAGGTCAAGGAGAGCGAGAATTTAGAGCTGAAGTTGAAATAATCAGTCGCATTCATCATCGCCATTTGGTTTCGCTTGTTGGATACTGCATTTCTGAAAATACGAGGATGCTTGTTTATGACTATGTCCCTAACAACACCCTTTATTTCCACCTTCATGGTAATTCTTTAATTTTGGGTCAGAAGGAATGAATTTAGTACTTGGTTTGTAATGCGGGTTAACTAATGTTAGCCCTTTTTGCTACAATTTTCAGGTCAAGGTAGGCCTGTTATGGATTGGTCAACACGGATGAAAATTGCTATGGGTGCAGCTCGTGGAATAGCTTATCTCCATGAAGACTGTAATTAACTATATCTCCCTTTTCCTTATTTGTTATTGCTTAATTTTTTTAAGTCTTACTATTTCATTACTGAGTGTAAGAAGTTAACACTAATTCCCTTCATTATCTTTGCTGTTGATATATCATTTTTGGCCTTTGGCCCCTACAATGGCCAAAAATTTCATTGCGCTTTACTTATATTTTTGCTACAAAGTTGGCGCAAAAGAAGAAATTAAAGAGGAATTATTTGCCAGAGAAGGTCTCTTGCGCCTTGTTTACGAGAAAGCAAAAACTGACTGGAAAAGAATGTTCAAAATCAAAAGCACTTAATGTGATTTCTCCAATTTTTGAACTCTAGTTAGTTATTCTCTCTTCTGAAGATTAAGAGTTGGGATTCTGCAATTTTCTATTATCTTAGTAAGCTTTTCAGTGAAGGTGTATTCCAAGAAATCTGGTTCAGAGGATTATTGAACGTCATCTTGAAATACAGAACAAAATTAAAATTTATTGATTCATAGCTTTGGATGCCATGAATTAATACCATCTTCTTGCACTCTGAGATTTGCATCTTCTGATTTATGAGATTTTTGCTCCATTTCACTCTTTTATTCATTCTCGTTGGTTTCTGTCAGGCCATCCTAGAATCATCCATAGAGACATAAAATCATCAAATATCCTTTTGGATAACAATTTTGAAGCCCGGGTATGTGTTATTTTCATGAACTTTTGGTTGAGATGACAACTTGTTAATCTGATGTGCTTTTAAAGCCAACAATTTATTGCCTTACAGGTTTCTGATTTTGGACTGGCTAAACTATTTCAAGATTCAAATACTCATGTTACCACGCGTGTAGTGGGAACCTTTGGGTAGGCATTCATCTCGAACTAAGGAATTCAAAAACAGTTCTAGTTCTTTCTTGTTGGCAGCTTGTGAATGCATTCTTTGACATACAAATTTGCAAATGCAGATATATGGCTCCTGAATATGCTTCAAGTGGCAAATTGACTGAAAAGTCCGACGTGTTCTCATTTGGAGTTGTGCTTCTAGAGCTAATTACTGGACGTAAGCCTGTGGATGCATCTCAGCCAGTAGGTGATGAGAGTCTAGTTGAGTGGGTAAGTTTGTTATCGTCTTTAATATTTAACAGAATCTTAGCCTGGAAATCTGTCTTTACTTTTTGACATGAACCGCCAATAATCATACATTTCTTGACTTATTTAGGTTTTGCCTTCATCTTTGTATTTCAGTGTTGATGAGCATGGTTCTGATCAACAAATAACATATCTGCTACTTCAGGCTTATTATTGATAAAGTTTCCCTTTACCTGCATAATTGCATGTTATGGCGTTTGAGTTCTAAAACATATGTAGTACTCGTTAATTTGTTATAACTGTTCAATTTATTAAGAAACTTAAATTTATTATTCTGCTGGTTGTGTAGTTCACTCACATATTGACTAGAGGAAACATTTTTAAGTGTTTAAGTTTTAAAAGTACCCCTCTTAACTAGTATGCATGTTGATGTATCAGAAGCCGCACAAAGCCTCTGCTGAGCCAACATCCAAACAGCTTCAAGACAAAAGTTGGCCATCTAGGAGCTCTCTCTCTATTCTGTGTTTCTGTCCGCAAGTATGCTGTAGTAACTAGTATTGCAGCTTGATTCTTGACATTTACAACCCTGAAAATTGTTGCTTTATGAAAAGAGTGACTGCAATAATATGATTATTAAAACTATTGCGGGTGCCTTTTGTAGGGGAAGTGATTGTGCTGGATAACCAAATTTGTCACCCTCCTGTATCTGCACATTGACTAGAAAGAGTTAACATGCTCTGATTAGTTATGTCACGTGAATAAGAAGTCAGAGAATTCAGAAATAAAGTTAGGCAGGTTTAGCTTATCACATGATCTTTTCCTGCCTTTAATGCAGAAAAATCAAAATAACAGTTAATTCTGTAAGCTTAGACCTTATTCCATTTTACAGAATTCGATTAATAAAGAGAGAAAAAAATTGCTGCTGTAAAGCCACTGAGCTTTTCAAATGCCTAGACATCCAAAGGGGAAAAGACTGCCCTGTCTTATAGTGTGAAGGTCATCAACACTGTACTGCAGTTCTAGACATGAAACATCATGTGGCAACCAAATTATAATGTCTGTTGTCTTTGGTTTTGTGCTATTGAATGCCCTATTGCTGCTGCTATATTAAGATCACCTTGCAAAATATTCTCTCTCCCTATCATTTTCTATGCTTAATTCATTAACGCTGAGGGCAGCCTCAGCCATCTATTCAATTATTAGTGGATGCTTCAAGACACTGGTCAGTGACATCCAGTGCAGGCTTAGACTTTCTATTAGTTTGGATTGTAGTAAAGTTTTTGACATTAGGGAAAAGCAGCCATTGGCTAGAACGATCTAGCTTCTGCTGCAACTTCTTGGTAAGGAATATAGAGAGATTCTTTTGAGCGCATGCTATGAAATTGGTGACTTAGTAGTGTTTTTTCCATTACTAATATGGCCGTGCCCAAAAGCGCAATCACTAGTGTGTGGTTGATTGCCTTATGGTGGTAAAGATTTTGAAAATAAATATCCACAGAAACTAAGAAAACATTGATTACTATGGTTTGCATAAAACTGCCAACGACCATAGGCAAGTTACAAAATATATCTTATCTGCAAAGAACCTAATATAGTCTACCCAGTTATTCATTGCTATATGTGGTACTTAAGGTTAAATGAAAGAAGACGATCATGTACCCACCCCTTACATTATGTGATATGACTTCTGTTGAGTTGAGAGCTAGAATCAACACCCAAGGTTATTTATCCAAGCATAGCCATAAAGGGAATTGTCAAATGCTGAATGAATAAAATCTGTCTCTACATCATGATAGGCATAATATGCCTGTCAGGTCTTAAAGATTTATATCACTGAATGACGTACTCTAGTTTAAGTAAAAAATGTGTTCTCTAGAATTCAAAGGTTCATGAAAGTTATTCTGCAAGTTTTTTTTTTTTCAATGCTGAGGCCTGATTTTAGATTTATGAGTCACATGGCTCATTGACGGAAGGGGAAGGCCTGATTTTTTCAATGCTAAGTACAGTATTTGCCCATAAAAATTTGACAATAGAAGGAGAAAAGAGATGATGCATTAATTTTGACTAAACCTAAAAAAGGGTACTTTAAACTCCATAAATCAGACTACTTTAATGAGTTTCTTAGTTTGAGTGAAACACCCAAAAGTGACGAGTATTTGCAGGCAAAGGTTGAATATGCATCTTTTTCCATTCACTACAAATTGTTTTTGCCTTTTTAACCATTTGTCCATTTTATTTTCAGATTTTTAGAGCTACTAGCTTGAAACAGGATGGAATTTCAAGAAAAAATCTGGATCTAGAATAATTATATAGAATGTCTGAAATCTGAGATAGTATTTATGTTTATCCTGCTTTCTCTTACACAGTTGAGTTCTTTGTCAGGCTCGACCATTGCTCAGTCGTGCACTTGAAGCAGAGGAATTTGAGGGGTTAGTTGATCCAAGGCTAGAGAACAACTATGTTGATAGTGAAGTATTCCGGCTGATTGAAGTAGCTTCTGCTTGTGTGCGACATTTATCTGCAAAGAGACCACAGATGGGACAGGTAATTGCACATCTGTTAGAAGTTTCACTAGATTTCCCTATTATGCTTTACAGTAGTACATGGAGGGAGTAAATAACCCAACACTCTTATGTTTCTCAGGTTGTGAGAGCTTTTGACACTGTGGCCAGCTCAGATCTTACAAACGGAATGAGAGTTGGTGAAAGTGAAATATTCAACTCTGCACAACAATCGGAGGAAATAAGATTGTTTCGGAGGATGGCATTTGGTATTCAGGATTACAGCACAGATTTTTTCAGTCAGAGTAGCCAGGTTAGTTGAGCAGGCATGAGAAATATAGCTAGCATATTGCTTCAGATGGGGAATCTGCTTCTTTTTTTAATAGGTCTATCCCAGATCCTGAACCAACTGCAAAGCAAAGAGTTTCATGCACTGAGAATCTGGTGGGTCTGAGCCAGATAATTTGAATACTTTGGTAGCCAGTGGTACTCTTATCTCACTCCCAGCTTTGCCACGTTTAGCCTAGATTGAGAATTTTGAACTCCTAGATTTTGTAGATAGGTCCTTTTATAGTCATAGATACATATAAATATAGAATACGCAGTTTATTCTTTCAGTATTTTTTCCTTGTAAGTAATATTGAGCTTGATTTTTTCCAGCACCAATAAAGTTCTTTCATTCTTTTATGGTTTGCTGAGTAACTTATTATCCTGTGGCATAAAGCAGCTCTTGTTTATGTTCAGGACTGATGTAATTCATAAGGAATTCTATACCTTATCCTCACATGAACGGGAGAATGAAAGAGTTGTTAACATGAAATAAGAAATAATTTTTAGGCTCGTTTGACAGGAGTGAGAAGGTTTATTTGTTATTTACATACTCTTAACTTGCCATCCCCCAGCTACAGGATCCATTTTGGACTTGTCCTAGTTGAGGGATTCTTTGCTGTGTTTCCCCATGTTAGGTTAGTCTGGGCTGGGGCTGCTGTTGCAAGAGTTACAGGAGGTGTCTTTGAGGGATCACAAGTGTCATCATTTCGTAAGCCAGAGTAGGGCTTTTTTGCCAGCAGAGCTACCAGAGGGATGCATCAAGGTTGGGTAAGGTCATCGTATTAAGGTACGCCAGATTGGGGCTACTGCCAGCAAACAACCAAAGGGATGCCGGAGGTGGTCACTGGTATGTAGCAGAAAAACAAAAGATGGGGTTCAATGAAGAAGGAATTTCTTTGTTTAAAAGACAAGCTCCTTTGAGGCAAATGAGACGGCTTCAAGCTATCCAATGAAAATACTCCAGGTATCCATGAAATGTAGGATGCACGCAATGAAGCTATGACAGCTTTGTATTCCTCAGAAAGGGAAGCCCTAAATCGATTCTCCAAAGCTAAAATTGTGCATTGAATCGAATGCTATAGTTTGAAGTTAATGACTCGGTTGCCTTCTTTTAAGCTTTGTATTATGTTATTCTTATTGCTTCACACTTTTAAAATGCCCTTCCAAGGGGAGAAGGAACATATTTCTTCACAAGGAATGATCACTTCCACTAATGGGTTTTCTTCATCTTCCTCCCTTCTCTCCCGCCTCTTCCATCTTGCAAAACCATGGAAGACCTCAACATGATTGCAGCTGATTGTCTAGTCATTTCATGCTGTTGCCAGTGCTTGATCCTGCAAGTTCTCATCTTCATTGTGCTCAAACTCCCGTTCAAACTGTTCAGGAAGACGCGAGATTATGCAAAGAAACTTAGGGATAGAAAAAGAGGAAAGAAGATTATGGAGAGAAGGAGATGCAATGAGCTGAACAGCTCGAGAAGTAGCGCAGAAGGGTCTTTCGGATTCGATTTTGAAGAGTTTTTCAAGAATGGAAACCATGGTTTTGATTGCGGTATGGATGAAGTTGAGAAGGTGTTGGAGGAGTTTTCCCTTAGGGGTGAGTTTGCCTTTGGAAGCTTTTGGGGTGGAGAGGCCTCCAGAAGGTATCCAACATGTCTAGCAAACAAGGAAGTTGATTACGATGTTCATCACTTGCATTTGATACAAATCTTTGGCTCTAATTTTAACTGCAGAGAACAACAAATTATTGATGCTTTTCGAGTTTCTCATTTTAGATATAGCTTCTCCCGTTTTTTGATTTACTCTTTCCCTAATCGAAGGGAGATATTCAATCGTGGATGAGAGAGTATTAATAATTGACTTAGACTAATCTGTCTATGTATTAATTAATCTTTATGACAAAGCCTTTGATTTCTTGTATTACGGACGGACAGAAGGTCTTTCTCTCTGTATTGATTTTTAAGTTTATAGAACCGAAAGAAAGAAAAATAAAATCTACCTAGTGGACATTTTTTTTAAAAAAAAAAAAAATCCTTTTTCCCATTAACCTTGTCTGACCTTGTGTTTGGAGTGTGGGGATAAGAGATGGTAAGAAGAGCGAAGGAGAGAGGACGAGCGGAGGGGAGGGAGGCGGGGTTTACACGTAAATGAGAGAATTAAATGTTCATTACTCTCTCCTATCTTGAATACATATCTTCATCTAAAAAAAAAAAAAAATCCTTTTTCCCATTAACCTTGTCTGACCTTGTGTTTGGAGTGTGGGGATAAGAGATGGTAAGAAGAGCGAAGGAGAGAGGACGAGCGGAGGGGAGGGAGGCGGGGTTTACACGTAAATGAGAGAATTAAATGTTCATTACTCTCTCCTATCTTGAATACATATCTTCATCAATTCAAAAGAAAAAGTAATTCTGTCGTATATGTGGTTTAATGTTGTAATAAAAGATAAGAATAAAAGTTTTTTAAAAAAAATTATGAGTGAAAACTGATTTAGTAACCTAAAATAATAAATAATTTTTTTAAAAGCGTTTTAAAATATAAAAATTTTTAATAATTTTTTTCTCATCAAATTATTTAAATTTTTTAAAATTTATAAATATTTTTTAAATTTACATTTATTATAAATATAATTTTATAATTTTTATTATATTAATAAAAGTAATTAATCATATAATAAAAAAATTCTTACTTTTTTTTCATAAATTTATATTAAAAAATTAAAATTAATATTTTAAAATAGAATGAATAAATAATTAATTTAACTTGCATCTCTACCGTCTGTATCATTTATCTTAACAAAAATCAGCCGGTGCTGTTCCCATCCGCTCTCTTCCCTTCCAATTACGTTTAATTTACTTTGTAGCCGCCACAAACGACATGGTCAACTGGCAACTGCATCGAAGAATTGGTCACGTGGCTGACAACTCAAGACAAAAAAGGTTGAAGGCCTCCAACATTGTTTTCTCTAAGTCTTTGGTAGCATGTTCTGATTAATGTCTGAATGCCATTGTATCTGAGTAAAAGCACAGCCCCACATCTCAAACAACCCAAAACTTCAATTTCATCAAACGCTTATATTCCAAAGTCACCAATATTAATAACTTCTGTTCTCTCTTTTCTTCTGCCTCCTCTGCTCTGCTTCCTCCATCCTTCAGGATGGCTAAGATTCAATCGGATCAGCTTAAACAGATGAAGGATATATTTATGCGCTTCGACATGGACAAGGATGGTAGTCTAACGCAGCTCGAGCTGGCGGCCCTTCTCCGGTCTCTCGGGCTCAAACCCACCGGTGATCAAATCTATCTTCTTTTGTCTAACATGGATGTTAACGGCAATGGTTTGATTGAGTTTGATGAGCTTGTTGATGCGCTCTTGCCCAACTTGAACGAGGAGGTCTTGATCAACCAAAAACAGCTCGTGGAAGTTTTTCAATCTTTCGACCGTGATGGTAATGGTTTCATAACTCCAGCTGAGCTTGCTGGCCAAATGGCTAAAATGGGACATCCCTTGACGTACAAAGAGTTGACAGAAATGTTGAGAGAGGCAGATACCAATGGCGATGGAGTCATAAGTTTCAATGAGTTTGCTAATATCTTGGCAAAATCTGCAACGGATTTTCTAGGCCTTACCGTCTCCTAATCGTTGGTTTGCCGTGTTGTATGTCAATTTGATCTGTGAGGGAATTGTTAACATTTGTATTTGTGATGATTCTTTCTCAACAATATCGGATTGAGAACGACGGTGGAGGATTGGTTTGATTAGCCCTCATTGACTAATATTCCTTTGTTATATGTCTCAATAGTGGTTTTCATTCTGGGATTGTACAGATTGGACATCTATGTGCATGACTAGGAATGATTGTACAAAAAGATTATAATGTTACCTCAATAGAAATATGATCGTTTGAGGATGGAGGCGAAGGACGAGAAAAGAAAATTGCCATCGTAAACAGCTTTTTGTGGCAGAGAATTATCTGAATCTCTTCTTTGTTATTATCATTGTCAGATCATGATAAAGATTTCCAAAATGTTTATTGTTTGAAATTATTGATTCATTTGGGAAATTTTCATTATGCATCGCATTTTCTTTATCACCATCATCATCTTCTTCTTCTTTTTGAATATAATCACAACACTTAGTATTAGGCAATTCACAACCTGGCCTTATTTCTCAAACTACTGCTATTTCGTATTGCCAACTCTGTGTCAGTCTTGGCATTTCTAATTTCTCTTATGGATATGGCTCTTTCCACCACTGCTGACTTGCCTCAGTGTGATGGGCATTGTTCTGAAGCTCTTCTTCTTTCTCTAGAGGTTTCGAAACAACCCCAATTTAATGGCAGGATTGCCATCATAAACAACTTTGCATCTACTAGTATTTCAGTTCCTTGGAAAAGAAAACCAGTTAGCTGTTTTGTCTGCAACTGTATTTGGATTCACTTTTGGTCCAAAAGCTAGTAGAAATTTTTCATTTTGAGTTTTGCTTCTCCTTTCATAAATAATTTACATTTACAGAATTTGTGACAAAAAAATTCAAACAAAAACTCATTCCAAATTTCCATTGCTGCTCTCATTGCTCTTACTGCCACGGTATAGGTGTCCTGGAAATTGTGGCGATGCCCTGGTGGTTAAAAGGCATCAAATGATGAAGTTATGTTGCGATGTTTAATACAGCAATTTGAGTTTTAACCGTTGAATAGCACTGCAATCAAGTAATGTAATCAAGCAGTGATGATCATTGTGCTAGCTGCTATGTGGATCAAGAAGAACAATTGATGATTGAGGACTTCTACCCTTATTTAACCGTTATAAAAAAGAAAAAAATCACAATTTCGCCTATCAGACTGGATGCAGTATTATGAAAAAATGAACGTCTTTAAGTTATTTGCTACCTCCATCAACAGCGTTAATAGACCTGAGAATATGAGTCATGGATGTGACAATTTTCCCTTGCAACTACAAATGTAAACCCTCTCATTCCCAAGCACCGCAAAAATAAGGACATCGGGCACTCAGGCACTATACCAACTACCATGCTCCCAACTCCTCAAACTTGAAGTGCGACTCATAGGCTTGACAAAAGGAATACCATGTTCCCTCAACCTGTTGAAATGCTATCAACATCATGCAACAATGGGAAACTCCAATGAAAGATAAAAATTAAAAAATTCTTTATTGCGCAGGGTACTTTCATTGTGTACAAAGAAGTTACTGGTGAAAAAAGAGCCAGGGTTTGAGAGAAATCCTACGCCCATATGAAACAAGAGAGAAAAAAAAAATCCACTACTATTTCCTTCTGTACTCTGTGAACCTCGATAATTTACAAGATATACTTAAAAGAATAAATATAGCTGTGTTGTCTTATACTCCTCTGCTCAAATTTACAAACTTTGTGGTACCTGCTTCTGGTCTTTCAACATATTGTACAACTGTATTTTGGCTCGAACCTGGACTTCTGATTTCTGTAAGGCTTAAGCTGTGGGAATTTCTGCTACTATTGACAGAGGTAGCCCCCCGAATCATCTAGAATGCCTCTCTGATTTTTGCAGCCGGTTTCAGAAGTCCATAGTTTTCCAGTATTTATCAACCGGAGACGATGAGTAAAGTCACCTGTGGTTGTGATTGCTGCTATCCAATGGATTCGTTCTTGCCAAAGAACGTGCAGTAAAGCCAACAGTAGTAGGCCGTATTGATCTTTGCCGGATCACGTGGCAGTATTCAGGGTCATCCGTGTGTCCTTCATGTCTTATCCATTGGATCATTCCATGGTACATTGGAAAGAATCGCATCTGAATTGCATTATATGAAAAATAAGGTATCAAGGCTGAGATAACCGTGAAGAGTGTGACAATCCAGAAAGATGGGACTGGAGCAAGGGCTTCAACAAAGAGTCTGTATGCAGTGCCGGAAATCCTCGCTGGCATAGCACCATATGCCAAAAGGAACAGGTACCATAGAGCAACGCCACCCCAGATGAAGATGTGTTGTATCAAGGTGAAGTAACTGACAGCAAGGGCCATTTGGATGTTCACAACCCAAACAACAGAGGTGTATATTATTGCCCCAAGAGCTGCAAAGCCAGCAACCTTTCCATCCCTCTTATACGCCTGAGGGTCCATTGCAGTTACGCAGAAGAAGAAAATAATGACGCCACTGCAAAGGCCATTGAACATCCAGCCAATTATACGAGTCCAGCTGAAGAGGATATTCTGTACACCTTCTTGGTATAGCAAAGGAAACTGCAACAGGACATGAAGAATAGAATCAGAAACCATTCCTTTCATATTAAATGACGTTCCAGCAAAAATTCATCGCATCTTTGAAGGTTTGTATTTTCCTTAAGATTATAAAAATAGTAATGAAGGTGATTTCGGAATTTCCCAAGATGATGCATCTTTTATTATTATATTTTCCTTCTTAACATCAATTTAACTATTTCATAAATCAAAGTTGCGTTACTTACTAAAGATGGGAGACTATCTTTATATAGTTTACCTTTGTTCAGAAAAAATGAAAATTATACGAAGAATAAGAGAGTATTAGCAAAAAGAAGCTATTGTTCTAGCAGCTGTTCTGGAACCGTCGACAAATAGGAGGAATAAGTTTCATTTATGTAGGACTACATGCTAGATCTTATGTATATGTAAAAAGGATGCTCTCTCACTAGTGAAAAGTTTTACTGAAGAATGTGTTAAACAAAATATTACGTGCTAGATTCAGTTAGGTACGAAAAAAATGCAGTCTTTAATTAAAGGCATACCTTCAAGCAAAACCTAGCAGATACATCTTGGTCAAATACTCCTAAAGCAATCGCTGGAAGTGATGTGAACAAGACGTTGTAGAGGGACAAAAACCAATCGTTGTAGGCTGGTTGCCCCGAGAAGGATGCATATGCTTCGTATAGGAATACCGTGGAACCAAACGTGATATTTTTATAGAAGAAGTAGCATATCTGCAAAAGGAAGAAAGAAATTAAATAACAGATGCAAGAAGACGTGTATTATGATAAAGTTTCAGGTAACAGATGATTAATTTGCATATGAATCAGTTTATTGTGGACTGGCTACATCTCTAAGAACTGTTTTGATTTTGTTTAATTTCAGAAAGGATCAAGATGAATTTTAAATTATTTGGGGCAGTCCAGTATGACCAAATTACTGGTCGAAGTCATTAGTCATTACCATTGAAGAAATCCTTCGGTAGCACCAATGCCCATGCACCAAAAGCAAACGCTCCAAAAATCGAAATTGAGCAATTGCAACATCGCTTGACATGACAGCCTGGTGGCACAACAACAAGGTTAGAAGGAGAAGCAGTAGCAAATATCAACACATTTAAGATTTCTACATAAGCAGGTAAGTTTCTCCACCTGCATGCCTTCAACCCCACTAATTCCAATTCCAATATCAGCTTCTTGAAGCATTCCCACATCATTGGCTCCATCACCAATGGCTAAAGTTGTTTTCCCCGTTCCAGATTTAACTAGTCTTGTTACCTGCATGTTCAGAAACAAATTAGGAAGTTCTGCAAGAAGCTATGCAATGATTATGCATATTCGGCAATAAAGGACATGTCAATAATAAGAGACAAAAGGCAGGTGGGTCCGTTGTTGAAAGGTTAGAAACTCACCAGTGCCTTCTGCTTTGGTGATGAACGACAGCATATAACAGATGCACAGCCAATTGCAAGGTCTAAAAGCATATTCTTAGTGTCATCTTCTAGTGCATATGCAAGAGATTTCCCGTCAATGATCAAAGCAAATGCATCAGAGCTTGATGCATTAACTTGAGCCTTCCCTTCAGAAATCTGTTGGATGATACTGCTTTTTGAAGCCTGTCAAGGGAAATTCAAAAAGCTGCATTAAGGACATGCACTACAACTTAAAAAGTATCTCGAACTCCACATCATGAAATAATAAGAAAAGAATCTTTACTATCCTTCTTACAAAGAGAGGTTGCAATCAACATGTAAAGCAAGCACTAAGAAGAAAATCCCAATTCATAGACTAGCCATATGAGGATGCACATGGTAAAAGTAATTCTTCCTAAGAACTCAAACTAAATGTCAAAACCTGCAGGCAGATATAAGAAAGTGATACAAATGAGTTGTAGCAAATCCAACAGACTCTAGCTTTCAGCTGGAGAACGTTTAAACAATGCTGATTGCTTACTGCCTGCCACTAAGATTAGCCTTTTCTTACAAAGAAAGAAAAAATAAATGATTCTAAAGCATGAAATGGATTTAATTACCTTTGCAATAGCATCCTTATTATCCCCCTTTTCAAGTGCTTTAATTTCAGGGCTCTCTAAAGTTATCATTATCTGCTTCATTCCTTGTCTAAGCAAACTACAGGCGAAACTGCAAGATTTGATTTTGGGGTCAGAAATGCAAGGATGAGTGAAGGCATTATCAAATAAATTCTTAATCAATTCTTCCGGAAATTTTACCCAATATTAATGGCAGTTTCCATCTTATCTCCTGTCAAAACCCATAGCTTTATGCCTGCTTGAGCAAGTTTGTCAATGCATTCGGGAACCTAAAACAAATAAACAATTAAGTCAGTAAAAGTGATTTCCATATTCATTTTGTGATATTGAAAGATGATTTGTGAATTCTAACTAAAATCAAAATCCTACCCCAGGTTGAAGTTTGTCCTCAACTGCTGTTGCACCAAGAAGAATCAGATCTTTTTCAATTGTTTCAGTCGCTTCATCAATCAGCGCCTCACGATCAACACTCACTGAATTCTTGGCCTCTAAAAACTTTTCGTTGAATATTTTATATTCTTCCTCACTAAGTTCCCGATAACCTAGTATTAAGGTTCTCAAACCAGCATCAGCATACTCATTAACATGTTCCCTGGTTTCCTCTTCAAACTGCCTTCCATTGTTGGCAAGTCTCCCAAACATGACACTGCATTGACACCAAAAAACAAACTTGTAAGGATAGGGAGAGGGAGGAGGCAAAGATGGTATGTTTAAATAATAAAAATGGATATAGGAGTTTATGGTGGACAAGACATTTCGGACAGAACTTGTGAATCAAACTAACCTGTCAGCTCCTTTTGAGAGCAATAAAATCTTCTCATCCTCATCCTTCACTATCACAGACATCCGTTTTCTAGTGCTGTTGAACTCTAAAACATTTAGAAGTTTATATGACCTGAAAAAAAGACAGTAATATTCAAATACATGTCATTCCAAATGTTTAATTTGCCGAATAGATGGGGAATTGAAAAATTATCATATGTTCTATTTGTGTTATGCTATCAACCTTATGCAGACAAATATGAAGAAGAACAACAAGGACTTGGTGAAACTATGGAGATCAAAATCATGCAGACAGAAAAGTTGGTACTAACCTCTCACGTTTTTTGCCTGTTGATGGATCCAATTCATTGACTGTCACAGTAGTTTGTGTCCTTTTATTGAATTCAAAGCCAATTTCTCTTGCTGCAATCACAAAAGCTGCCTCATCAGGAGACTCAGCTTCATATGAAACCTTTCCAGTTTCTTCATCAACTTCAGGTATAGCAGTATGGCAGACTGACAACAAACGAAAGAATTTCTGTATGACATCAGAATGATGCTCGTTAATCCAATTCCCATCCATGATCCGCTCATCATCAAAATTGAAGCCTTTAACAGTTGACTTGTTCAAGTTATTTGGAGAACCCTCAAAGCCTTCCTTCCCATTCATCATCAAAGGAGAACCATTTCTTTTTGCCATAGCCCTTTCCACTTCTGTAATACCACGTCCATAAGCTGTTCCAGCCACAGAGCACTTGATGAACTCCATTGAGTTGCAGGTCAATGTTCCTGTCTTATCAGATAGTATAGTATCAACTTGTCCAAGTTCTTCATTTAAATTTGAGGTACGGGCACGTGCAGGTTTGTCAGCTTCTTCATAATACATATGAATATCCTGATTAATGAACGTGCTCTGAAGAACCTTCACAATTTCAATTGAAACGTATAAAGAGATTGGAATCAAGTAACTGTACAACATCAAGGCTGTCAGAAAATGCAATATTGCAGCAGCAGGAGCTCTCCTGGGATCAAAGTAAACGTCAGCATTGTCTGGTCGTAGATACCATCTTTTTTGTCCATTATCCAAGTCCTCTTCAGTAACAATGCCAAAGTAAACTGACCCAACAAAAGCCATCATGAATAGAACACCAAACAGGAAGTAGATGATCTTGTCCATCTTTTTCTCAATTTTGCTTCTTTTCGAAGGAGGTTCAGTTGAATTCTGAATAACCTTCGTATCATGACCAGTGAAGATGACAGCTCCATATATGTAGTCTGTGTTCCGCAGTTTAGAGTCTCTGAGGAGCAGTTGCTGTGGAGAAAGGGGATGCTGCTGCTCTTCAAATTCCATACTTCCAACAAAAGAATACAGATTAGCATTTGGATCTTCACATTTAATTGTAGCCTTAAAATCTTTAAAATCTGATTCTTCATTCAAGAATGAAGTGACATCCAATGCCTGTTTAAGCTTCAGGTTTGTCTCACCATCAAGGTTCATGGTCTCAACATAGCACACTGAATCGTCATAACTTGAGGAAAGCAAAACAAGGTCTGCCGGAAAGAATTCATCCTTCTGCACCTTAACTATATCACCGACTTTGAGATTTTTCCATTCAGTACGCTCAAAGTGTCCCCCACCCTGGTGTACTTTCACCTTTCTATTGTTCATCTCTATATCCTGAAAGAGAAATTTGCAAGATAAATGTTGATGGAGCTGAATGTGTTAATAACATCAAATTTCAGAAGAAAATTTCTCATAACAAAGATCTTAAACTGCAGTTGAGCACTCCAGCTGTATATAATTGAGTAATCTATCACTTATTTTGCTAAATTAAAAAAAAAAGATAAATAAATCTGAGCTGAGGAGAATTATAGCTGAAAACTATTTTGCAAAACCTCAAAAATAAAAATATCTAGAAACCTGAAGAACTCAAAAGACTACCACAGTCGTTTCCCCTTTTTGACAAGAGATTATGGTCTCTTCTGCCTATTTGGTGCAGTGAAGCAAATTTTTGACTTCGCTAATTTAGAATCCAAGAATCAACCTCGGAATTAATATTCTGTAGAAGGAACCAAGATGGAAATATATATTGTTTACAAGTGAATTAATCAACATATGCCCCAAAAATTAACGATCTTCAAAAACGCGATACTTTCTGCAAACTCTTATTTTAGTAATTTACCAAGAACAGAGGAGGTGTAAGACTACTTGAGCAAATCATGCCAGCCAGAATAGTAGCACTTTTTTTAACATCCCAAGTCTAGTATCAGATGGAACTACCAGAAAAAAATAAAAATAAAGGATAAATTGCAGAAGAGCTTTTGATTGTAAGTACCTGCTGCTGCCGCCGCCAGTCTTCAATACCTTCTTTCACCATAGTCGCCGCAATAACGATTATAAGAGGAGCAATGGCACTGACAGCAGAGTAAGGAGCCAAAGACGTGAAGGACAAGATGCCTGTAACTAGGAAGAAAAAATTGGCCACCCTCCTAAACTGCTCAAACAAGGATTTGGGCAAGAATGAGGCAATCGTATACTTGGTTGTCCTAACATAATTGCCAGGATAACTGTTTATAGTAGCCTCAAAACCATTAGGTTCATTGCAATATACTACTCTTGAGAAACCTGGCCCTCCAATACGAGAATGGTCATCTTTGAATCTTCCTTTTCCACATGCAAATGAGTAGATCTTGCTGAAATGCAGCTTCTTCCTTTTACCAGTTCTGTTCCTATCTCTACCTGCCATTGACTAAAGTTCAAACTAATCCAAACTTCAATCTGAAAGACCTCCAAGAGCAGAGATTTTTGCCTTCGAAACCAGCAAACTTTCACTGATAATGCAGTTCCTTTAGGGAACACCACCTATAACCGAAAACCAGAACCAGAGGCACCCCAGAACCAAAACTTTCTCACACCGCACCGAAGAATAAATAAATAAATATATCCAAAGAACAGAACACGAGAAAAAGCTTTAGCACAAAGTTCCAAACCCGGGTGTATAACTACAAGAGAAAAAATTGCAGATTCAAAACAAAGGCTGAAGAAGCACCTCACCAAGTATTGCTCAAAGTATCAAGAACCAGCAAGACAAACCCAGTAAGATGGACATACACCTAAACTAAAATATACAAATGTAAGTATGTGCAGGAATGTATTAGGAGGTAAGGGAGATAACCCCAAAGATTCAGAAACAGAGGAAACCTATGATACTATCCTCAAAATAAACCAATTCAATCTCTGACCAGAAACAAGAACTCTGATTCCCGTTACAAAGAAGAAAAAAAGACCCAAGAACAGCAAAGGCCTCTATTTTGAGCTAATTGTACCTGCTACTCTGATATATTCAGACAGAATATATGTATCAGCACTATATATCCGGGGGTTAAAAGAACTGAGATTAGGAGGAAGATGTGTGAGAAAGTGTTCTCGTATTTGATTTTTCACTCAGCCCAAAAGCTTTGAACATTGACCCGGATCTCCCTTTCTATATTCCCTTGGCCTTCTCTCTCATGGGTTTGACTTTACAACCGTTGGATTGTATACGCGCATTTTGGCTCAAAGAAACTTTCAAAACTCCAACTACTATTACAGAATACTATTATGTAAAGAAATTTTCTGATTTAAAATTCACAATGATTGACAATATAATATTGCTGTAATTCTAAAACAATTTCATGTTATGGAAAATTCAATCATGGAGGAAGAAAGAAATGAAAAATAATCTAGAAAAATACATCTAGAAATGAGGTGGGTAGAAGCAGATATGCATATGCATGACAAGAAATGGGTTCGTTACTTTTTCTATTGTTTTGTATGTAATGGTCTCAGATTTGCAGGTGAAATATTTCGCGGGAAAAATATGTGAATTTTTTTTTGCTTTTCACCGCTAGTCTTCTCCGTGCATATATGTTCTGCATATAATGAAACACAGAGAAGACATCCCCTCGACGGGAAAAAAAGAAAGGAAAAATCACAGAGAGAACCAAACCACAGAGAAGACTTCACCTATTCTATACTGTGTGTTTGTGCGTGTTTTTTCTATTAAATGGGAAAATGAATACTGGATACATCATACATTTGTATCTAACTTTCGATCCACAAGCATCAAGGATAATTGTAGGGGGGTTGTTTTTTCTTGTAGCAATTACGTGCAGATAATGCCATAATTTTCTCTCTTTTTTTTTTTTTTTTTTGGAGGGGAGACATAGTGCTATAAATTTGATTTTTACAAATATCAAATGAAATATCATACTTTATTAAAACAAAAAAATAATTTATTTTTTAGATAGTACAATTATTTAAAATTCGTACTCTAATTTACACATATTAAGTCCACCTCAAAAATTTTCACTTATCAATGGGGATAAATATTAACTCTTGGTTTACAAGGAAATAAATTACTGCTAAATTATATTGCAGCAGCGTAGCTAAAGGGCTGCAAGATGCAGATGAGTCTACACGGCGAGGAAGGTGCGACGTGTGACACAAGTATGGGCTTGGGTTTTCTTTTATGTTTTGCTTTTTCTATTCTTGGTTTTTTTCTTTTGCGGGGAGGGTAGGCAGAGTGGGGGTGATGCGTAGAGCCTAGAGGACAGGGATGTACACAAGTCATTCTCCAGAGGAAAAGGAAAAGCTGTAAATTGTTTGCACCACCTAACACGGATTTAACATAAACAACTTGTTTTGGTAAAAATATCTCCTCTCTCATTATCTAAAACTCTATCCTAATTTACCATTAATTCTTTTAATTTTTTTTATCTCTGTACCTGTAGTTTAAAGAAACATTTATGACAAACAGATATATAAATAGAGTTCTACAAGAAAGTTATTCAGTCATATATGTTAAATTTGATCCACAACATTTACTATTTCAATTTTTTACAAATTTTACTTTTTAACTAGGTAACTGATTAGTCATTAACTCTGTTTTCAAGTGTCTAACTTGTAATTTATCTTCATCACACCATAATAACGTAAGCTCATTAATGTAGCCAAACTGATTTAGAACGAGAATCAAAAGAATCCAATTAAGATAAAATTTTGAAGAGGTGGGGAGATAGTTAAAAGAGGCTAGAGAAAGTTTACAAAGAGAGAGCCAAAATTTTAATATGTGTTTGGCAATTGCCAAATTCATTAAACTCCTAAACAAAAAGAAAATAGCAAATAAAAGTTAAAAAAATTAATAATTAGGGTGTAATTGAACAGAGTTTAACTTTAAAATTTTTATATTAGTTTTATAAAAGTTGAATTATTTGTGAGAATAATATATGTTCTATATTTAAAATTTTAACGTTAATTTAGAACGAAACTATGTCTAAATCGAGCTTTAATATCTTTTTATACCTCTATTATTTATCTATTGCATTACTCGTACTGAAGGGGAAAAGAAATCAGAATTGTGTGAGCGGTTGTAGGTAAGTGTCATTCATAAATATGGGCTCTTTTGTGTGAGGGGATGGAAATGGAATGTTTCTTTTTCATAATGGCTACACATGCACGAAACTTGCTTCACAAGAAAAGAAATTAAAAGTCGGTAATTGTCTAACGGGTGGATTGGATAAATTTGTGAAAGAATTAAGAATTTTAGTGGTTGCTTTTATTATTTCATGTTTCCTTTCCCTTTTTTATAATCCGGAAATAATTCATGTTTCACAAGAAAGGGCAATTAATTCGGTACGATCTTCTAGAAAGATCTAGTTTGTGAATGCTCTAATCTTGAGTTGCATATTAGTCCACCTTTTTTTTTTTATAAATAATTATACGAAAAAGAGAATAGACAGACCACATGAACAGCCGGATAACATGTTACGAATTTTCTTTAGCTCACCTTTTCGGCTCGCTCATACCAAAACTCGCAACACCTTTTATTGTCCACGCGCCAACTACCTTTCCATGGTTCCCATTTGGCTTTCTTCCAAAAAAGATCATAAGGTTTACCACCTCGTCCGATTATAGTTTTCATAGCGTTTTTTTTTTTTTTTTTTTGACATGTACTGAGCAAGCCTTCAATTAATTAGCATCTTCCAAATAAGGGATAAGACATTTTTGTTAGCGATTTAATGATGAGAACCCGTTCAACACATGCCAAAAAATTTCCTATCATAATCAAGTAGTTTTGCACTAGTTTTAGGGCCTGGGAAACAGTGGTAAGGGCGAATCTAGATTAGATGTCATTACAAAAAATAATATATTTATATTTATTTTTTATTTTAGGGTTCATCTCTTTTTTTTTTACAAATTAATTTAGTTTTTATTTTCAAAATAATAATTCTCAAAACAAAACTAGTCCAAATAGAGAATTAACTTTGAGTAATTCTGATAATCTTCCAGGCAATGAAGAAATTGCTTAGCCAAAAGGTTGAGAAAGATGTTGTTTTAGCAAATATTGATAATCAAAATAAATTATTAACCTAAAAAAAGTGAGAAATGAACTATAACCAAACACACACCAAGGTTTCTCCTTTTCTTCTCCCTATATTTATACTACCTTGGATATGAATCAATGCTTTATCTTCTTATACTCCCTCTTTCGTTTCAAATTATAAGACCTTTTGACTTTTTTTATATAGATTAAAAAATTAAAAATATTGTTTTCATGATATTCTTATTTAATTTAACTAATATAATAGAAAATAACATAATTATATTTATAATGATAGTAATTTTTAAAAATAATTGTTAAATTTTATAAAAAATTAAATATTTTGAGAAGATGAAAAATAACCAAAATACATTAAATTTTGAGTAGAGGGAGTAATACTTTCATACTCGTTTTAGATTCTAAAACGAAAAGGGCAACCATTTTCTCACAGAAAGTTTGACGTCAAGCATGCTTTTCTCTCATTAAAGACCCAACTTCTCATATATAGATATGAATATAGAGAGCCAGTCAAAGTATTACCCGGCCAAAAGAGATAGAGAGCTAGTCAAAGAACACGGGAAGCTCAATTTCCACTTCCATTGAAATTATAGGTAAGATTAAATAGTATTTTAGTTTAAAATTTTTTATTTCAAGTATCGTGAGATAATTTTTTATAAAAAAAATATAGTTTAAAATAAAAAATATATTAAGTTTTGTAATAGAATTTAATTTAAATATATTTTATATGTTTATTTAGAGTATATTTGAATTTTTTCTTTTCTATAAAATTTAAAATAAATTTTTATTTTAAATTTTACTTTTTAACTCACAAATAATTTATAATTACAATAAAAATTTTCACCTATTAGAGGTCAAAACAAATCAATTGGGGTAGAGAATCTTTTGTTTCTTGCAAGTTGCAATAATTCTAATTAGATTATTTTTTCCTTTGTTCTTAAACAATTACGTTGTCAAGAAAAAACACAAATATAAAAAGAACAATTTGGTGCCTCTAAATCTGGTAAAAGGGCATAAAATAGTATAATATTCAATATCCAAAATCTTGTAATTAATGTTACTAGTAAACGAACACCTTCTTTTTTTTTTTTTTGGCTAGGTATGGTAAACAAACACTTGGCAGAATAGCATTGGGAAAAGTTGACGAACAGTAGCAAAGTCTGACCACAATAAGTACAGAATAGCAGTCATGCGTGACATTAGCATAGCTCGTCATGTGACTTCCGAAAACCGATATGATTCTGTAGGCTAGGGGCTGCTTAATTGAACCATTTGATCCACGCGTCCTTTTCTCACGCCATCAACATAGGGAGGCCCCAAAATCCTTATGGAAGCCACGTAGGTAACGAAATGAGTAATAATTTTAGGACCCTAATATTTGCACACCCTTTTAATTATTTTTACTTCTCTTTTTTATAGTTAAAAAATTATAATATAAAAAAGACTTCAAAAATTCTACTTAAATATTATTAAAAAATATCAATTATTAAAATCTTTTCATTCATAAAAAAATTAAAAAAAAAGTGTAAATAACACTATTTTATTTTACAAGGAGAAAGTAATGTTTTTAAATTATAAATTAAGTGTTTGATTATATTTTTATGTCACATAGTACTTAACTTTTAGCGAGTTTTTCAATTAGTCGGGACATATTTTTAATTATTTAAAATAGTATATTTATAATTTTTTAAATAAAAATTATTTTTAACTATTCTTAACTACTTATTCACTTTTAATTTTAGTTTAATAAGTTTTAAAAAAGTTTTTTTAAAGAAATTATCATGGAGATATTTTTTAAAATAATTTTTGCTTATTAAAAAATTTTGAAATAAAATTTTTATTTTAATGTTAAGTATAACTTTTTTAAAAGTACTTATCTTTCAACTGCTTAAAAAATATTTCAATAATCAAGAATAGGGCTTTAGTGGTTTAGCAGCTTGTTGGTATTGCTAAATATATTTTTATGTTGTATTTATGGTTCAATGAGAAAGAAAATTCAAAATTAAAATTTTAAAAGTTTTTTATTTACGGGAAAAATATTTAATATTAGGTGTGTATTACATTACTCTGTTGCATGCCTACTGAGTTCTTTTTCCATTTTTTATTTTAATTTTTTTCAAGGCCATGCTTTATTTTCTTTTTCCTTAATTGCAAAACTAAAGGTTGAAATTAGATATTGGATTTTTACTTAAAATTTTTATAAAGATGAATTGTTTTTAAGATAAGAGATAGATCCCAAGTCTGAAATTTTATCTAAATTTTTAAAAATAAAATACTATTTAATCTCACTCTGATAAATGATCTTTCACATACTATTGTATGCTTTGCAAGACCCTCCACCAGGACAGAAACACCCTTTCCCCTCACATTTTCAAAAATCATTTTATATGTATTGATTTGTTAGATTGTTATTTATATATATTTTTAATTTACTCCTACAATATTTTTTTTTAAAAAAATTCATATAGATTTTCGCCCACTAAAATTCAAATTCTGATTCCGTTTGTGCCCTCACCAATTAGAGTGGATTCGTATGGTGTCAAACAGTAGCATCTCCCACAAGAAGGAGAAGTGGATCAACTGCAAGTCAGAACTACCCTATAAAGGTCATCAAAGCATAGAGTTGTAGTTCTACCAATATTTTGGCTGAAGGAGAAGGACAGTAAGCCTTCTGGTAAAGCTCAATATAACTAACCAATCAGTTTGACTCTTTGGAGGGAAAATCAGTTAAACGTCCGATCAGAACTATTGACAAAAGTTCTATGATTATGAACCAATTGGTTACTCATTGCAATGTTAAGAAAAGAAAAAGAAAAAAAATGTATATTTGGAAAGTTTGCCGTTTAACAAAATTATTTTGATTCTTTTAAAAATAAATTGTTCATAGGAAAAAAAAGGAGACTTAAGTGAAAATTATACATAAATTTTTTGGGTAAAAAAACAATCTAAAGGTGATATGTCTATCATCCTTTTTTTTTTAAGAAAACTTTGAAAAAATAACTTTGATTATACATTTCATGTAACTAATTTGTAATAGTGGAGGATTTAGTATCTACTTTAAAAAAATTCGTATCTTTGATAATATATTTAGTATATAGTATTAATAAATTCTAACTTACTATTCTAGCCCCGTCGTATCAAGAAAAACAAGTTCTAGAGAGAGTCGAGGTCCTAACTAGTTGGTCGAAGAGTTCAATTCATGAGAAATGCACAACTTTAATTTTTTCTACAATTAAGGTAACTAGTATATGTACATTTAAACTAATTAATTTTAGTATATAATTTCTATTATACTGTTGCTTATATTGCTCTCCTGAAAAAAGAAGAAAAAGAAAAAATGTTGAAACTGAAAAGATAAATGGAGCATTCTTTTAATATTCATATGATGGGAACAATAGAGTTATAATATTGGAGAAAAAAATACATCTCTAAATAGAATTAAATATTCATATTTTATTTTTAATATATTTGAAATTAAATGTTTATTTTCGTAAAATATAAAACATATGTTGTGAACCATAAAACGAATATGATACCAACTGATTAAAAAAAAAAAAATCAAACCAGTCATTCATATCATATAGTGTGGACTTGCAAAAATTTGAATTTGTTGTTTCTTTCCACCTCCAATGTCGCCAAGTGCAAAGAATTTCAACCTTGAATGTATGTGGATTCGAGATTACTATGAACACCATATGTACGGTAAATTTTATTTCTTCCGTTGAAATCTCGATGTGATGGTAGGTTTAAGTGCATGGCAAAGTAGCTATGCAAGCATTTGAATTTATTGATTTGTGTTGTCAAAATAGTCAAATTTATTAGTGAGCCATCTTTCCAAATTTGATGCCTACCTTAGTACGTGTTTGCTGAAAAAAGAGCCCCTATTAATTTGATAATGCCCACTTCCTATTTCTTGGAATGAATTAGGTATTCCTCCATGAATCATAATCAAATTTCTGGTTTTGGCAAAACCAATATTTGAGTTAGATATCTCAATTGCAATATAAAGTGATAGTTTAATCTGTTAGATATATTTCTTACATAATGAATTCCTTCTAACTCATTTTTTAACTCAAGAAAGGGTCTTACCTCCCTCCATTTGACTAGTTGTTTGGCCTCGGGATGTCCCTCCTAATGTAATCTTACCAATTTTGGATTACATTTCCACTCTTCAATATGTGATTTTTTATTCTTTTTTTTAAAATTATTTTTTGGGTTCGATTTACATTTACTTTTTTTTTCAAGTATCAAACAAAAAAGATATCGCGATTGCACAAATCTTATAAGAGATCAATTATTTGAATTATGTTATAAAATTTGATTGCGACAGACACAAAACTAACGATAAAATAAAAATAAATAAGACTTTAAACTACATCATAAAAGAGAAAAAGAGAATACAAGAAATATAATACTTAATTTTGTTAAGAACTTTTCACTATATATCAATATTTTTACAAGCTCATTTTTATAGAGTTAAAAATTACTATTCCCATCATAAGTATTCCCATCATGAGTCATTATAACTTTCTCTATAACTCCCATAATTTTTTATATTTTCTAAGATAATAAAGATAATAGAGATAGCAGTGTATAAAGGATGTATATTATAATTTTGGTTGTAACCCTTAACGTTTCATATTCTATAAATTGAAAGAATTATCTTTTGAAATAATAAATATTCATCATATTTCATAATAAATTATCCTTTTTAAAAGTTTATTAATGCACAAAATGGTTAGTCATTACATAGTTCATCGCAGATGACGCCACTGCATTTTTTGGGTAAAAACAAACTTTGCTGAGGGAGAGAGAATAAGGGTAAAATTTAATAAATTACTTCTAAGTAGTTTAGAAAACTATAGCCATGTACTACTCTTCAATTAGATAATCAAACAAATGTGTGGACGAGAAACAAAATTGAAGAAACAAATAAGTGTGTAGGAACGGAACCAAAAGAAGGACTTGATTAACTATAGGTAGATTGAGTATGGATCTCAATAATAAGCTTCAAAATGTTGATAACAATTAAGGAAAAACAAACTAAAATAATTACACCTATCTATTATTTTGTGAAAATTTTGAGAAATATAATTTATAAATAAGAAATTTATTTTAATATATTTTAATAGCTTTTTACTTCAACGTAAAAGAAAGAAAATGTCTGCCCTCTTCTAGAGCTTCCAAATCCTCAATATTTATTTTTAAAAATTTGTAATTCATTTTATAAATTGATCACTTTTGGATTATTTATTTACAAAATCATAACAAATCAAAAGCTTTTTTATTTATTTAATAAAATACATTTTTAGTCAAAAAATTATTTGTTTCAAAATATAAGATTTTTTACTCTTTTTTTCTTGTTAAAATATTCATCTTTTTGTCAATTTAAAAGATTATTTTTTAAAATAACACTTACTCAAAAATATAATTTCTTAATTTATTTTTATATTAGCTGAAAATAAATTAAATTAATTAAATATATAATATAATTTTTTATACTTTTAACTTAAATTTATACATAAAAAATCAAAAAAAATATTTTTGAAACAGAGCCTGAAATTTGTAAGCCAAGAAAGAATCTGGAGTGAGACAAAATGCATGTCTTTTACCCATTTCTTTAAGGAGAATGACCATATGAGACATGTGATTGTTGAAGGATATTTAGAAGTTTGGAAAGTTCTAAACAACCAGCAAAAGGACAAAAGGAATTGAATATTTTTTTCCAGCTTCGTGACAAAAGGACTCACTCAAATTTGGTCTCAGTCATCTTTAGATATTTTTGTACATATATTGTATCCTTAGAATATTCCACAAGCTTTCCACAAACATTGAACCACTAGCTTGCTGTTGTTGGCTCTCTATGATCTCAGATCACCAAAATTTCTCTGTTTTTATCCAAACAGTTCGTGCCCCCTTCCTTCCCGTTCCCTAGCTTTGTCTATGGGGATGAAGCTAGAAATTCATTCGAAATATAACTAGTTAGAATAAAGTAGGGAGGCTTTTACTAAATGAAATTGAACAAATCTAATAATAAAAGGGGGCAGAAAATGAGAAATGAGAAAATATAAAATTAAGGGGCCAAGAAAGTAATAATAAACTTCTGTGATTTATTCCAATTTCCACGTCCTTTTCGGGTTCAAGTGGAAAGTTTCCTTGGTTGAAGGGCTGCCGCACCTTCGTCCCTGCGCATTCTCTTCATTCAACACGAACAATGACTTGACTTGTGGTTGCAGTGCGAGAGTTTGTCAAGGGATACAATAATGACATGGATTGCCGGCTTTGACTCATTGACCTTTAATTTACTTTTTTATCCTTTTGAGGAATGTGCCAAATAAGAGAGTGAAAACTTTTCGATGAACTATTCAAGATTTAATAAATAATAATTGCTAATAAGACTTTACACTTATTAAAACGACAATATTTCGTATTTTGAGCTATATTGTATTATATGCAAGGCTTTAGAACTGTATTTGGATTGGATGTTGTTCGAAACCTGATATAATTAGTTATATTTTTATTTAAAAAAAATTATTTTTATAAAATTTAAGATATAAAATTTTAAATTTAAATATATATAGGCAATTTGATCCGTACCAAGTACTATAGGATTTTATTCATTTTCATAATTCGGATAATACTGTTGAATTTAATAAGATATATTTGTACATTACTAGTTAATCTAATATGCTAATAATAGGGCTTTTGTTGCAATAAAAAGGAAAGAAAAGAAAGAGTCTCAAGATTGTAACCTCCCTATCAAGACGTGGGATTTGCAAGTAAAGTGTGCAAAGGATTGTGACAATTTGATTCTATTGCCCTTTGCCACCCAAATTTAATTGAAAATTTTATAGCATGGTACTCGTGAATTCTCAAACTCAGTGTGCAGCTGCTCCGCGTGTCTATATTTTATACTAACTATTATTTTGGCTTTTGCAAAAGGTGCCAAAAAAGTGCTAAAAACAAAAACTAAATTAAATTATATCATCAACCCATGCCCAACAAATCGATTCTAATAATTGTAGAGGATGATTAACTAAGGTTGGTTAACTAAATAATAAAACAATGAAATGAAGGTATTATATGGTGTTGCATGCTGTACATATATGTCAATGAAATCCTTGTTTAGAAGAGGGTTTCTTTCGACACTCTAGAAGGTATATATTCTTGAGCCGTCTATGCCTTTTTGATATGTGGGGGAAAAGAAATCTAAAGATTTATTTGGATAGTAATTGGTCTAATTAAATATATAATTAAAGGTGTGATTGGACAGAGTTTAATTTTAAAATTAAATCTAAAATTTTAAACGTGTAACTCACACTTGCTCTCACAAACAATTTAACTTTTACAAAACTCAAGATAAAAATCTCAAAACTAAACTATATCCAATCACACTCTTATACTTATTTTCTCAAAAAAAAAAAAAAATCACTTCTATGAAACTCAAGACATAAACTCTCCCAACCAAACTCAATTTAAATGTAACATAAATCAAATTTAGAATACGTGTTTAGTATGAAGCGATTTTGACCAAATAAGTTATTGATTGTTTTTTCATATTGATATTAAAATAAAAAATTTGTTAAAAGAATTTCTATATAATTTCGTCGGTCCGTTAAGCAATTATTTTGTCGTAAACCTTATCATCTTAAGTTACCACCTATTCATATTTTTGAGCCATTCTTGAGATATAAAAGATTCGTAAAGAAAGCTAGACTTGCAAGTGGACATAATATCCTTCTTTTTTCTATAATGTAATTATTGGCAACGACTACACATTATCTATGTATATATTGCCAAATAACCAACAAGTTACCCAGAAAAAAACAAGATACAAAAATCCAAACAATGTAGAATCCTTCTTCCTCTACCCACCACTGCAAAAAGGAAAAAAGAAAAAGAAGTGAACGTCGTAGAAGAAGGAGGAGTTCGAGCAAAGCTTGAAAACGTAATTCAGTCGTAGATGTTCGGTGAAAAACAAAAACAGGTGGCTGATGCCATAAGGCTACTGAAATCTAGAAAACGATGGGTTGGGGATGGGGGTAGAAAATGAGTCGCAAGATGATGTGCAATTGGATAATGATTTGCCTCTCATTAGTCATTATAAATATACATACTTTACATTAATAAGAAGTAAGATTATATGTAAAAAAAAGTAATAGAGGTTTGATTTTCCCTCCACACAAATATGTGTAGGTTTTTTCTTTTTTATTTTGTTCTCCAGAACTACTATACTCTCGTTTTTCAAACACTAAAAAATTAAACAAAATGTCTAGTTTATGAGTTGCTCTCTTTGTTTTAAAATATAAAATTTTTAAATTATTTTTTATTGTTAAAATATTTTAATTTTTATAAATTTTAATAATTATTTTTAAAAAATTATTCTCACTATAAATATATTTCTTTTATTTTTTATTTTATTAATATAATTAATTAAAAATATAATAGAAAAAATATTCATAATTTTCTTCTTCTTTAATTTATATAAAAAATACTAAAAGAACTTATATTTTAAAACAAAAAAATATAATTTAAACCTATAATTCATATAATAAAATTAATAATTCTCCATATATCTTTATATACTGCTGTAATAAAGATTTATATTTTTTATATTTCATGAGTTATTTTAAAATTTTTTTATACATATTAAGATATTAATTAAATTAACTAATTTATCATTAATTTAATCATCGTGAGAATTTTTACATAAAAATTAATATTATTTACTATATCATTATTTTATCATAAAAATAAATAAAAATTAAATTTTTGTTTAACAATTAATTATAATAATACGTATAATAAAATAGAAGAGTCGCTTATAAATCGCATAAAATACCTTTTGAAAAGATTAAAGTTTTTTAATATATGAAATCATCGAAAACTTTCAATAATTTTCAGTTCCCAACCAATATTCCCACACACAAACACAAATCTCCATCTAGTAAAGTAAAGACTCAAAAAGAACCAAAGTGATAGTACTCTGGTAATCTTTGTGGGCCCAGCGTTAAATTCTTTGATGGGAAATTCTTGAAATCCCTTGCGAAACATTAAATAAATGGTTAAGATAATTTTAGCAGATTGCACCCTATTATAGTAATTCAGCCCCCAAAAAAAAAAGTCGCAACCAACAAAACCGTCAAAAGAAGCGTGCCAATTTGGATAAACAAGCAAGATTCTTTATTTTTTTATAATGGTAATAACCAGGTAGGAAGCGGAGTAGTTGAAACGTTCCCCCGGGGACGATGGATCTTTCTTTTGCACGTTTCCACGTTACGTCGATGACCGAAGCACGATTTTAATAGTGTACTTATTTTGGATAAGAAAAAAACGTCTTTGCTGGGTCAATTTTAAGTTTTTGGTTGGCTGAAATCGTAGCTCAGCAGAAGATTCACGTTGAACATCATGGTCTTTGCCTTTTCCATGTGGGACACGAAGACAGGCATTTTTCTCTTACCACGGAGAAGAAAAGGAACTGATTAATCACCTAAGAACTTTATGATTTGTAATTTTTTCTATATATCTCTTCTGTTAATTAATTTATTTATTCAAGAAATTAATACTTTTAATTTTTTTATAATCTTTAAAAAATTATTTTTTATTTTAAAATATAAAGTATTTTAACTTTTTTTAGATAGATCAAGGTTCTATTTTTTATTGTTAAAATTTTTTAAGCAGTTAATTTTTTTAAAAAATTATATTTAAAATTAAAATAAAATTTTTTATTCTAAAAATTTTAATAAATAAAAATTAAATTTATTTAAATTAAAATTAAAACAAAATAGATAGTTAAAAACAGTTAAAAAATATCTTTTAACTTTAAAAAAGTTATAACTAATTTATTTGAAGCAATCGAGAATAAGTTCTAAAAAAATTAATAAGTACTATTTTTTAATTTTACTAAAATAATTGAAGAAGAGAGAAATATATTTATGATGATGATAAATTTAAAAAATTAATTTTAAAAATTTGTAAAATATCAGACATTTTAAAAAGAAATAAAAAATTAAAAGCCTTATATTTTTTTTTTAAAATAGAGTATTTCAAAATACAATCTACAAACTTTTATATACTTTTACCTTAAAATTTTTTGTCAGAATCTTCTGATTTCTAAAAAATAACACCAAAAGTTTTGAAGCCATTGAGCACCTTGCTATAAAAAAGGGTTTGGGGTTAAAGAAACAACAAGGAAATTGGATACGAGTTTTGAGAAAATCCAAAAATGAGACAAAAAGGAGCGGAGCATATTGTAATTGCAAAATGGTCCTCTAGATCTTGGGTTTCTTTTTCAAACTTTTAAATTCTTGAGCATTGGTCTAATTCTTTGTAAAAATAGTCGCAAGCACGAATTCTTGAAAATAATATAATTTCTTGACAACATTATCTAATTCATTTTTTGGTGCAGACGGGAGTTGACATAATGAGAATTTGGAAACATTTTCAATTCGTTCCCACATCACATTGGCGAGACAAGGAAAAAAAAAAAAAATGGCTGAAGAAGTTTCCCCCGGTCGTCTTCTGAGCCCTAAACAGAACCGCGTCTGAATCAGTCTGCTTGACTTTTCTGTTTCTTTTTCTTTTGCTTTATCATATATAAAAAGTACTACCACATAGTATTATTTTCTGTCCTTTTAGAACGTTCCATACTATTGAGGGGTCTATGGTGGGAACTGCCACCAAGTCCAAGTAGTACGAGAGAAATAGAGTCATTGATTTTGATTTTAATATATATATATATATATATATATATATATATATATATTATTGCAAGAAATAGGCTGTTATTGAAATAATTGTACGCTTGATAGAAATTATATGTGTGTACTTTACCAACGTAACTAATTAAAAATACTAATGGTGTAATTAGATAGAGTTTGATTTTGAGATTTTTTATCTTGGGTTTTAGGAGAGAGAAATTTTTGTGAGAGAAAAAATGAGATGTGAGATGAGAAATTTGCATTGAGTTATGTGTGAAATCCAATTCAAATAAAGTTTAAGAAAAAAAAAAGTCTTGAAGAAGACAGAATGTCTAAGGTTGACAAAAGTCGAATAGTATCCTCCGCTTCCTATGTGCTTGGTGTTTATATTGTCTTCTATAGTATGCTTTTGATATCGCATTTATTGATAATATTGGATTGATTTAAGTAGCTTTATTTGAATAGTTAATAATTTATTGATATTTTAATAATTATTTATTTATTATTAAAAAATACATATGTGAACGAAATATTCACTCGACATACGATGGAATAATTTTATTTACATATACTATTTCTATTAATAGTAAATAACTATTAAGATATTAACAAATTACTAATTTATTAAAATAAAATTATTTATTTTTTAAATATATCATACTTTCAAGACCTTAATCTATCAAATACGATGTAATCTTAATAATAATAATAATAATAATAATAATAATAATAATAGGTTTAGATACAATCCGTTAAATACGTAATAATCAATCTAGAACTTTCTTGAAACTAAAGGTTACACATTCCGTATTTGATTTCTTTCCTTGTTCAAGAAAAATGAGATAGTACAACATTAAACATGTTCATAAATACACCAAAGTCCCTTCATTCTAGATTTAGTTCCACCATTTCTCTCCCTTGACTATCTTTTGCTTCTTCTCCCACTTTGATCTTTCATATTGTAATTTTTTCACTTGTAGTTGCGGGCCTAAATTCTTATAGTATCGTTCCCATTATGAGTTATGACTTCCCATATGCGTGGCCACGACTGGAATTTCACGTGCTTGATTCCACTGGCTAATATCTCTTAGTTTCTGCCACGCATTTGTACTTCGTTGTACAACGTTTTACACTGTATGCCTGTGACGGCAAACACAGCAGAAATTGGTGTTTTGCGTTTTTGGAATTTTTTGACCTTAGACTTTGTCTCATGTGCCAGTTTGGCACTTGACTTACAAAAATGGCCAGCGCTGCAGCACTGGACAATAAATTATGCATGTGTAGAAATCTTTGGTGAAATGCCATTTGCGAGCACCTTTCTTTTGGTGGGGGGTTTTTCTGGGCAACTGCCAGAGCAGAGTTTGAGTTTCAAATCTCTGCCGGCTATGTTAATATAACCAAGATTCTTTGTTCTTTACAACACGAAAACAAGGATTGATTAACTAATTTGTAATCTTGTTTTAACAGACATGATCTCATTGGTGATAGACGGATGGATGTAGACTTGAGGAGTCGTTCTCTATGTAGGTAATCGCGCTAAAATTCAATAGATCGTAAAATCCTTTGATCTTCACAAGTCTTATTGTCACGGGACTAAAAATCAAACACTCGTTAATCACGCACCGTCATCAACTAAGAGGTTAGTCAGCCTTTAATCTGGATGAATAACAAGGAAATAAAACGAACCAGCACGAAAACGGTAAAAACGCACAGAATTACAGGTCAACGCCTAACTTTACTTTCACTCACAAAACACAAGGAATAATTATTACAATGCTGACAGATTTGGTTTCCACACATTCAACCCCACTAGTCTGCCTTTTAGCCTGCATGCTATTTAATAAGGAAACAGAAACCGAGTTGGTTACACCCCAACCAACTAGGGCACGCCATCTCAGCCGATGGGATAAGTTCAGACATCCAACTTCCATAACTGCCAACCGCACGCAACTGCTCGAAACTGCCGACATCCAGACCAACTTAACTGAACACTATCTTGGTCTGAACCAGCGAACCAAGGCCTTCTTTGGTTAGCCGATGGCTTCCCACAACTGGCCGTTTCCTTCCGTTTTGGCACGTACCGAACCAACCACCCGTCGGTGCAAGCTGAACGTGCCGACGCTCGCACCGAGGCCGAGCCGAACGAATCCGACTCAAGCATGTCCTAACACTTATCGTTTGAGTAAATAATTCAAGAGATCGCAAAGTTTCATGTCCTGCAAATGCCTGCAACCGTGAAAAACAACCAAAATTGTTCGTGTTATCCAATAATAATGTTTTGATCAGTTCGCTACTGATGCTCCAAAGCCGCTGCATTTTGCAGGCCGTGGACAGCAGTTCCTGTAGCTTCCGATTGCCGGCTCTCCTCCTTAATTCATTCACTTACTTTTATTTATTTATTTATTTATTTTCAAGCCAGACCGCATTTAGTAATTGATAGTGAGATATGATTGAATTTTTTTTAGTTAAGTTATATTGAGAGTCGTATAAATAAATTATTTATAAAGAGAAAAAATTGAGATTTTTTGTTTAAATTTCAATTTATGTTGATAAACATAAAATTTATATAGTAATATGTATTTTTTGGACGACGATAAATTAAATGATTTATAAGTAGTTGGGAAAAATAATTTAATGAAATCTCTTTACAGTTGAGACATTGGGCTGTTGTCTTATTATAGTATGAGTCAAATACTCGACCATGAAATCATTAACAAAAAAAAAAGAAGGATTTTTGGTCACTGAAGTGATGTACCAATTTTTTATAGTTGAAGGATTTCCTCAGAAAATAGAGTATGGGCTTTTGAGGAATTTTTTGGACTCCGGACAATGAAACGAAAAAAGAAAGGAAGCGGCTTTGGGCAATCAGAAAATTAAACTTCTTTTCATATAGTCTCGAGCCCAGATATCTTTCTTTCTTGTTTGTTGATGAATGAGTCAAGCCCAGATCTCTATTCTGAAAAGCTGTGCATTGGGTTCTGTAAAATATCGTCTAGACAAGCCCAATTTAGTGTGAGCCACTGGCCATTGTTCAATTTTATTGGGCCTCTTATAAATTGTTAGTGGCTCTTGGGCGCACTCCTCCCACTGAAATTTCTTTGGACCAACACTAGGATTGAGGAACTAGGCTCGACGGTTTTCCTAAAAGAAACTTAACGGTTTTTCTTTTTTTTTTTGACATTTTTATTTTGATACATATGAAAAGAATTTGCATAGGACCCAAATATATTGTCTGAAGAAAAATTCAACCTATTAAATTTTCTCTGTATCTCCTATAAAAGAATTATCACTTTATCATTTTTAATATCTTTATATACAATAGAATTATAAGAATAATTTTATTTAAAGAAAAAATAAAAGCGCTCAAATTGTCTTAGATGGGTTAGGTGTGAGTGATTTTCTTTTTTATTTCGAAGGAATTATTCTTGTTCTTCAATTTTTAACTTTTCTAGTCTTTGTAAGCACACACCTCATACAAAACATGGCTAGAAATCAATGCATCTGCAACGAATAATTCTTAATAGTTTAGAGAACTAAAGTAATTAAAATCTAATAATGGGAACTAGAGATGCCAAATGTAAAACCATAGAAGACCAAATATGTTAATTTGCCTAATAAATTGAATCTAACAATCTTAAAAAAAGTTTGATCTTGAGATTTGGGTCGTATAATTTTTTAATATGCTTATGTGACAAATAGGCTTGACCAAGCCATGATCTTACAGCTGTGGCTAGGTCCTGCACGACCTTTTTACAGGACCTGTAAGGCTGCATCTAACCCGTTAGATTAGATTTGAAATTTGATTCGATGAATTACATTTTTTACTTCATATAGGTATTTTTTTACGAAAATTTATAAAGTTTTACAATCGTCGAATCAGATCCGACTAACCAAATTCAATCCTTCACATGCTGTAAAAATGTCATGCAAGATCGTAACTGGACTCTGATCTTACTAGCATCTATGAGGTTCGGGGATGCTCTACCCCTTAAAAGTTGTTCAAATTTGCTCAAAAAAAAATATTGAGCTTCTCTTTAATTTAATGTTATTTTAAGCTGGCCTTTATTATTTTTTATTTTATTTTTAGTTAAAAAATTAAATAAGTCATTTTTTTGAAGAATTTACCTTAAAAACATTTTGCAAATGTGTTTTGGCTTATTAATGTTGTGTTGTTGAAAGTATAATAGTGTTGTATTAGTTTTCCAAAAAAATTTTCCCAAAAGCAATTTCCTTTACTATCTTGCAAGGAAGGAAAAAACTTCAGCAATAAGAATAGGGAGTAAAATGTCCGAAGAAAGAGAAAAAAATGAGATTAGGGTAATAAGTAGAACTTTCTTAATCAATCATGATTCCATAGAACTTATAAATTCTTACCAATTTTACTTGATGGTCTGTACCAGTCTGATCCAACGCAGTCCCACATCACATGGTCATCACCACTGGTCTACCTTAGCAAATCCAAGAAATCTCTCCAAAACCCACCTTTCTATCTCAAGGTAAGTCTCTGTCACCCCTCTCTTTCAATCTCTTTCTAGACGTTCACTATGCACAATACTTGCGTTAGCTCAAGTTTCTCAGTGAGGTACAGAGGGTCTCCTTCATTTTCATTCAATGATTACAGATGCTACTTCAATGATAGATTTGATAGATACCCTTTGTTAAACTCAGCATCTTTACCATCCCACTGTTGTGCATGTTGTTGTTGTTCAAATTCATTTCACGCTAGAGCGCCAATCTTGAACCCCAGCTATTTATATGGTTTAAGGCAATCAACTTTAATTCAATGGTCACCGTATAAAAGACTAATCTTGAATGGCTTGGACTGTTGTTCTGCTAGTCGATTTTCGGTTTGTGATGTTGATAGAAGTTGTTTTTCTGAAAATTATGGTTCTAAGGAGACGAAAGTGTATGAAAAGAGAGGGAAATTGGGGAGGAGGAGGTTTAGGCGTAGGGTTTTTGAGGAAGAGAGTGAAAGGCATGGTCTTTGTGGTGGTAGTGGTGGTGTTGATGAAGCTGAGGTTATGCTTAGTTTGTTGACTGAAGATGTCAGCGATGAGTGTTTTGGTGTTGGAGAGAGAAGGGGGAAATCACTTAGAAAGATAGATATAGATGGAGGGAAAATTGGAGGCAATAATGCTAGGAGTAGGAAGAAAAATGTTGCATCTGGTGTGGAGAGTACGTCAAAGTTTGAGTATGAAGCAAGGATAACTAGCTCAAGGGAGGAGGGTTGGGGTAGAGATACTAGTAGGGAAGATGGGAGAGAAATTGTATTGAGAAGTAACCGGAGGGGGAGGGTGAAGAAGGACGAAAGAGACAAAAGGTTGGGAGATAAATCAAGTGAGAGGGTGAGCGAGGATGAGAGGGAGATTCTGTTGAGAGAGAATCAGAGGGAAAGAATGAGGGAAGAAGAGCGGGAAAGTTTGTCTCAACGGGAGGATCACAGGCAAAAGGTCAGGAAAGGTGGATCTAGTTGTTCATCATACTACTCATTTTCTTCAGGTGAGTTTGAGAGTGATGATAGACTCCAGGCTCAGAAAGAGGGCTTTGAATCATCAAGTGGGTATAGGAAAGATTCAAATAGTCAAGAAGTGGCGACTGATGAAGTTAGGAAAGATTTTCAGAGGCATGATCAATCAAAGGAATGCGGTGTAAGCAAGGAAAAAAACCAAGCAGGGTTTTCTGGAGCATCAAGTGTTGTTGAGAGTGACTGGAGAAAGAAGTCTGAGAAAAGGCTTACTGATGTATCAGTAGAGAACACTCAATATGGGAAGGATTCAGCACAAAATCTGTCAACATACAAAGATGACAAAGAGAATAGTTGTGAAAAAGCTTTTGACTCTTACTCCAGATCTGATGATTGGAACAAACTGTCAACTTTGTCTGTCAATGTTGATGAGAGAATAAGGGAACAAAACAGGCAGACAAGTGAAACTGGAACTAGAATGAAATATAAAAAATTTACTGAGATGTCAGATACCTATGGTGTTGATATTGAAACTTCTTCCACGTCCCATAAGCCTTTTAGAAGAATGGATGAGAACTCTTCTAGATCTACTAGTTCTGTTCAAGAAGCAAAAGAACATCATCTGTCTGCTGAACAAATTAGGAGGGAAGAGGAATGCTGGGGGAGTTCCCGTAAATTTGCTGAAGCAGCAAAAGTTCAAGAACTGGAGATGTTGGGAACATCCAATACTGAAAGACGATCTGAAACTAGAATGAAAGACCAGGAGGCTTGTTCAACTAAAACTCAGAGTTCTTTACATGACAAAGAAGAGCAACGCCACCAAACTGTTCAAGCCTGCAGAATAATGGACTCCAGGATAAAACATGAACAATCGACAAATGATGTCAATAAAGAAAGTACATCTGTTTCACATAGGGAGTCTGAAAGTAGGATTAGAAAGCATGAAGAGAAGTCCAGTTTTGTGTATAATTCTCATCTTGAAACCAGTGAACATCTGGAGGAAACAAATTTGGAACATGTGAGTAAACTTGATTACAGGAAGGGATCTCAAGAAGTAACTGACTCATTGCATGATGAATCTAGAAGTGGGTTAAGAATTGAAGAGATTGGTACTGCTTCACATGAAAGCCCTATGGATAAATCCCCAGAGTTGCATGAAATTAAAGGGGATGAGTCCCGTGGGCAGCCTCTGAAGTTCATCTCTCCTGGAGATTCACTTGGTTCAGCTGATCGATTGCAAACGTCTTCTGCACACTATGTTGGTGAGTTTGTTCAAAAAGTAAAGAATGAAATTTCCAGTTCTGAAAGCCAAAAGGTGAAGGCTAGTTATGAAACAAAGTTATTAAGCAAGGATGAGAAGCATAATCAAGCTAGTGTCAGTTCAAATGGCTCTCAAGTTTCTGAATCAAAGGAACAGGATTCAACGTGCTTATCTCAGGGTTCTGGAACAAAGGGCCCGTCAGACGAGATGTGGGATGTCACTGAACTGATTATCAAAGAACCTCCTGAGGCAGAAGCAACAGTTGCTGAAAGCACTACAGAGAATGCTGTTGCAAAGAGAAGTGGCAAGTCTTTGTGGAATGTTATTGCAGATATAGTTCGGTTTCGCTGGTCTTCACGTTCAGAAAATCGCAGTACACCTTCCAAATCAGTTGGGAAGAGTTCGCCAAATCAGTCCACAAGCAGTGAAACATGGTTTTCTGGTCATGAACAAGAAGAGAGCAATGATTCCAATGTACAAAAGGATAGGATAAGCATGCAAGGGCCCCTTTCTATTGAACAGCGACAAGAAGAAAAGATTAGCTCTAGTCAAGTGGATGTTTCCTGCTCATCAAGTTCAAAAGATGTGACTAAGCATAATGGAGCAGGTGCCTCAACCTCATTAGTTGTCCTTGGCAAAGATTCATCAGCTAGAGCAGCTATGTTGCCCTTCAATCAAGCAAGTTCTGTAATGAACTTCAAAGCTACCACAACTGTAACTGAAGGAGCGGCGTTGTTACCTCCACTTCCTTCCTTACAGGTGGGTGAAGTTTTAGCAACTAGAGAAACTGAAGGATCTGGCAGTGGCAGAATTGTCCAAGTTGATCAACCAATTCAGATAGTATTGAGTAATAAACTGAGTCCTGAGAGTAAAAATGAAGAATTGAAACGAAGGAAACTTCAAAGGATTGATCATGTCCAGAGAGATAGATTTGATGAATGGGAGGAAGCATATAGGGTTGAAACTGAGCAGCAAAAAATGGACGAAATCTTTATGAGGGAAGCACTAGTGGAAGCCAAAAAAGCGGCTGACTGTTGGGAGGTTCCTGTTGGTGCTGTGCTGGTTCATGATGGGAAGATAATAGCTCGTGGATGCAACCTGTAAGTTGTAATGCTGGCTTGTTTTCCCTCACTTTGGTCGGGATGCATTTTCTCGAGAAATTAAGAATTATAATTTTTTCAGAGTAGAAGAGTTGCGGGATTCTACTGCTCATGCAGAAATTATTTGCATCCGGGAGGCTTCCAATGTGCTTCGGACATGGAGACTATCGGTAAATTATTTATACTTGTGATTTCTGAAAAAAAGTAGTTTTCTATTGACTTTTTTATCATTACATTTGAATTCTCTTAGGCAGCTCTCAATGTGTAATGAGATGCTTACGATGCCTTTCAATCTATTTGTTGGACATCAAAAGAGCATGATGGACTCGCTTATAATTTGTAGACTCCCCTCTTTAGAGAAAAGGGAAATTAACTGTATGGACCTTTTAAAAGCATGAGTGAAAATTTTCTCCTCTTTGGTGAGAAAAGAAGAGGAAGGAAATTAATGGGTATTACAACCACTAGATTTTTGTATCATTAAAGAGGTGTCTGACTATTGCACCAAATGGTATTGATCAGTGGAATTTACCTGGCAGGTGGATTGAAATGAATACAAATAGGAATGAATGGAAGGGAAAATGCACCTGCAGATTAGTTGTTCTTCTCTCACTGGTAATATAGCTTGGAGAACTTATGGAAAGGATTAAAAGAAATGGTATCATAATCTGCAGTCTTACAGGACAGCTGTAGCATATCTTGGACAATTTTGTTTATTTTAATCCTGGATGGATTAATAATAATGAATAAAGTCAAGATCTTTTCAGTAGAAATTCGAAATTCCAGTTATTTTAGTATGTTTTAGGCATGGTTGAATGGGGAATCTGGATTATTGGTTGTGCTATTTCATTAATTCAGTGAGCATCGCCATGTTGGCTACTATATGCCTAAGTTTGTCTGAAGGTTATAGAATGGATTTGTTTTTAGTAATACTGGTTTATGCAATTATTATGCTGGTATTAATAAATTTGTATCAAGTCCAGCAACACTACATCTTGGATCGCTATTTGATTTTTGCTTGGTTGCAGGAAACAACTCTGTATGTTACACTTGAACCATGCCCCATGTGTGCTGGGGCAATACTTCAAGCTAGAATCGACACTGTTGTTTGGGGAGCTCCCAACAAGCTTCTAGGAGCTGATGGAAGCTGGATTAGGTTAGAATATGAAATATTTTCATGCTGTTGCTAGCTTTGAAGAAATCTGATTTGCATTTGCACCACCCTCCCAATTATTTGTTGTTGTAACCTCAAGGAACTCATAACCATTTCATAAATTATCTCACGCCTTTGGGTACTCATCCAAGAGAAACAGACACCAAAAGTTTCAATACAGAAGGAAAACAAAGAAATTTCTCAGTTGAATGTCTATGGTTTAACTTTTAAAAAATTTGCAGGCTTTTGCCTAATGGTGATGGAGAAAGTGGATTGGAATCATCTGACAAGCCTGCTGCTCCTGTCCATCCTTTCCATCCACAAATAGTGATTCGAAGGGGAGTCCTGTCATCAGAGTGTGCTTATATGATGCAGCAATTCTTTCAATTAAGAAGAAAGAAGAAGGTGAAGAAGAAAGAAGAACCTGCCCCGCCACCTTCATGTCTTCCCATTTCACACCACCCGTCAAAGTTCTTGACCAAGATGCACGATGCCTTTCACCTTATGTTCTGCTTGTGATAGATGGTACATGTTACCCCTCAATTGGTGCTGTAAAATAACATCGAGAAGCTAGTTTGTTAAATCTATCTGATCTTGCGCTTATTTCTCATCTTTAAATGTTAGCATCCTCGTATTTTGCAAACCATTATTGTCCGGAATGGCTAGGTTTCAGGCAAGCCAACAAAGTCTTGTAAAAAATATGTATTGGCAGGAGATCCACCAGTTCAGTTTATCCTAGTGGTATATTTAGCTCCTGTACTGGCTATTATTATATTGGCTGGCAAATCTAAGATGAATAGCATTCTAGGATGAATATTAGCTGGAAAAATTGCTCTGTGATATTTTCTCAGGTGATACTATTTTGAATTCATAAGTTGTTTGATGGATGAAATAAAGCTTTAGTATAATATTCATATAAACAGACGGCATGCCACGTGAGAAAGATTGAATGCTGCCAAGGCACGAATTGAATTGCTCTCCAGGAGTTACATTTTTTTTTTCTCTTTTTTCTTGTGGGGTGAATCAGGGCTTAGCCATTTGATTAAGATAGCTTACCATCATTCGGTTGTCATGTAATAATCAGAATTCTGTTAACAGTGTGTGGTCCAAGGAAGGTTGGTAGCTTTTGTTTACGCAGTTCAGCAATCGCAATCCTTTAATTGATTACCAGGCATTTATCATCCCATTTTCATATGCAATTCCTCGTGATAGCTAATTCAATATGAAATGATCATTGCTATATAATAATTAGTCTTCTATGACAAACACAGCCCAAAGTTGCAGGTTAATCTTTCACAATCTTTATTGCCTCCCTTCTCAAATTATGTCGAGGAGAAGGAAAATTAAAAAGAAGTAAAAGAAAATTCAGAATGGCCTCCAAGAAAACTGTACTTGGCACACAAATTGACGTGATTGACACACTGAGATTACATTGATTAGGACTAAATTCATCTTTTCAGTAATCATCACCAAAATTGCTGGGGTTTACTGCATAACCGCAACTTCTTCTCAAGTTCTTTCTAGGATTATTTTGAAAATAAAATTTCTCAAGAAACAACTCCTAACTGGCTAATACAGAATGATGACGACCCAAGAAGTGGACTCTGAGATATTCTGTGAGCAAAAAACCAACAATAATCTATTCAATGCCTCATTACTATCTAAATCATGTTGAGAAATACATGTCATTGAGGCACTGGCCTTCCTAGTAATCACTTCACTTGCAAATCATTAGAGGGGCTGTAGCATTCGTTGGATAACTACGTTTCCCCTTCCAACACTACCAAACTCAAGATTTCTGTAGTTTTTTGAACCTGAAGAAGTGTATATAAGAGCAAAATTTTCCAATCAGCTTCCATCCTCCACAAAATGGCCACATCTTTGTGGATATACCTGTCAGCTTGCTTTGGCATTTTCCTAGTCTTTGCCAATGCCCAAGCACCAGCTGGTTCTCCTTCAACTGTTCCAGTCACAACTCCACCACCAACCTCTAGTCCGCCACCTTCAACAACACAACCACCAGTAAGTTCAGCAACAACTCCATCATCCAGTCCCACAACATCACCAGCGCCAAAAGCACCACCAGCTGTAAGCCCAGCCACACCACCAACCCAAACAACACCACCAGCCGTAAGCCCTGCCACACCGCCGCCTCAAACAACACCCCCACCACAACAATCACCCCAAAGTTCGCCTGTCTCTGTTCCTGCACAACCACCCACATTGCCGCCACCTCCTTCCATTGTTACGCCACCAGCCCTACCACCTGCTGTGCCCCCACCTCAGGTACCTCCTCCAGTCCAGCCACCACCAGCACCAGCACCAGTGATAATACCACCAGCCCCAGCTCCCATTAAAGAAGCACCAGTTCCTGCACCAGTGTCGCCACCACCAACGGCTCCACCAAGCCCAGCCCCAGCACCAGAACTAGTACCCTCACCTCCACCAGCTCATCACAAACACAAGAGAAAGAAGCATAAGCACAAGCATCATGCACCAGCACCAGCTCCTACAGTTCCAAGTCCTCCAGCACCACCTACAGTAGAAGGAACTGCTGAAACCACTCCGGCACCAGCACCAACTCTGAATTTGGTAAGTGCCAGCCATTCCCAGAGCTCCTAAATAGCTAATTTCTGATATAAAACATAATGATATGGTTCAGTTTACACATTTTATGGTTGTTGACTCTATTTTTATTCCAGAATGCAGCAACATCACTTTTGCAGGAAGACAGATCGCGGGTATGGTCATCTGCTGGATTAGCTGTTGCTGTTCTGTTGGCTGTCACAGGCTACAATTTCTAGAATTGTGAACAAGAATCTATCTTTCAATAGCTCTAAATGAAAGAGGATTTGGTCAAAGATTGAACAGTTTCATAAGGAAGAACTTGCAGGAAACTGAATGAGGCACCATCAACAAATTTTCCAATGATTTCTTTCTTCCAACAAAAAAAAAAAATCACATATCACTATGTATTTCATGTATAATTGTACACAACTACCAAGAAGTTTAGGATTATTCTTTCCAAAAATTTTGCGCTGAATCGAAGAATCAAATTCTGTCAAAGTTGATTTATATCTCAATCTGTCTTGTTTTCATCTTGAAAGTTGTATTCAACAACCAGACCCAGATTGTCCACTAGTTTGTGATGTTGGAGACATCCTGAACACTGATAAAAAAGCAGTAAAGATGAGGCATCGAAATAAACCACAAGAACTAAAATCAAAACTAGCACAAACAAGCTTTACAAGAGAAATAGGGTACAGAAATCTGCGGGCACCAAGTGTTTGTCAAATTTACAAAGAGAACTAGTGTCAGTTTGGAGGCTGCACAAACACATTTTCATGTGATATAATAAATTATAATTTTATGTATGAACACTTGGAAAGAAAAGTTCACCCTTTTGGATCTACATTTAATATTCTCTTGGTGCACAACTAATAGTTGGGGTTTCCTAGAAGCAAGGAAGGCTTTGGAATGAGAAACTGATGCAGTACAGAAATCCTAAAGGAACTAGCAACAAAGTAAGATGATACATATTTAAAGGGATCCAAAGAATCTTGGAAATGATACATATTTGTTCCAGAAATAGATCCATCTTATTGGAGGTATAGGCTATACAGAAGTGATGCAATTAACTTCCCAAATAGGGAAAGGGGAAATGAGTAATGAGTACATTCGAGACAAGAAGAAAAGAAGGAATAAGGTATTGAACAGCTAACCAATGTAACAAAAGTTCTTAGCAGCAAAATACCCAATAGAGGTAACCTGCTAAAGAAAAAAGATCTGGATATCTCACTTGAACTTATTAGGATCCTGGCCTCGGTTGCAAACCAAACTAAGCAGTTATGAACAAATATTATTGTCTATTATGTAATAATTCTTTTATCAATTCCAGGTAGACATTTCTTTATACTACTTGTTACTATAAGTAAACTGTCATTAATCCTATATTTTCAACGAGGAAACTTTCCTTCATCTTTGTTTCTTTAACTTAGGAGAAGAAAGTCACAGGTCAGTTTTACTTTAGGAGAAGAAAGTCACAGGTCAGTTTCCTGCATCTAGTCAGAAACCATGCAAACATGCCTATCACCACGAAGGAATGCCTGATGGTTGAATAAACTAGTCCATCATCCATGCAAAGTTGAAAACAAGCCAAAAGAAGAGTAAATGAAAGAAATAATTGACTATATCTCTAGAGTTTGTTGCACTTCAGATTAGGGGTGGGCAAAAACCGAACCGGACCAAAAACCGAAACGAAACCGAACTGTTTTTTACATTTCGGTTTGGTTTTCTATTTATACGGTTCGGTTTTTAACATTTACATCATTTTCGGTTCGTTTTTCGGTTGTAGACATCAAACCGAAAACCGAACCAAAACCGATTAGGATTTTTTTTTCCAATTATAGTGTAGAATAATTATAGTGCTATATATTACTTTTATAATGAGTTGCTTATCCAATTTAACCTTAAACTATTAAACTATTTTTCTAATTATACTATTGTATTTTTTGTAGGAAGAAAAAGAAAGAAGATAGTCCTGCTTCTTAAATTTTTCTCCAATATGACATTATATGGACAATGTTAGGATAAACAACTAAATTATTTTATTTTACCAAAAAAATACTAAATTATTTTTTCATCATATCAATAATTTATTATTACTGTATTAGTATCATTTATTGATCATAATAACTAGTTTTCTATTTTTAAATAAAGATTTTAATTTTTTAGTTTATTCTTCATTTTTTTCCGGTTGGAACCAAACCGAACCGAACCGATGTAGTTTGGTTCGGTTCAGTTCGGTTCTTATTTTTAAACAGCAAACCGAACCGAAAACCGAACAGTAAAACCGAAAACCAATTGCCCACCCCTACTTCAGATACTGATCAGCACTCACAACCAATAATCTGCTACCTAATTCAATCTCTAATACTTGCAGTAATACTGAGGGTTAAAATTTTTGCATTGACAAATAAATAAAATTTCTATAACCTATTGAAGTTAAATGGTACTCATGAATAAACGAACCAAAGATCTTCTTGGGATGGAGAAGATTATTAAACGGACAAATCATTTGGGAAGAAATGAAGTCGTAGAGACTGCCATCTAGATCTCATAAGAATAGAAAAGAGATGGGAAGATCAAGAAAAATCAGAATCTGGGTTATAATCCTCCAGATGTAGTAGAAATTGAGAGAAAACATGAGCTTATAAATAAAGATCTTTAAGGTACTTGAAGTGTAAGAAGTTCATAAAAAAAGGGAATATTGGTTAAGATAATTTAAGGTGACAACATCTTCCTCAACTTTCCAACTCCAAAGCAATAAAAGAGAAATTCTCTTTCTTTGAATCACAAAACTTTCAAACAACATTAATATGGAAAATTCCCTTGTTTAGCTGTAAGTTCTATCTTTGGCGATGTGCATTACTCATTAGAAAAGTACCTGAACAAAAACAGTCCCCCGTTCATAGGCTAATCTGTTCACAAACTTTTGAGACTGTGCTCCACATGTGTTACATGTGAATTTGACTAACAAGCTCCTCCTCGGAAGTTTTATATCAATAACAGCATCCTACAGGGAAATATTGAAGGGCAAATAGAGTCAAGAACAAAAGGAAGTCATCTTTTGCACCTGGCAGAGAGAAAGAGTATACACTTCAAAATGCATTCAGGGAAAGGAATGTCTGCGCATCATGGTGCCACACAAATCAATGAACATTTTACAGATGCAAAAGTTTCATTTCTGTTTGATAAATATTAATCTTTAGCTTTAGCACTAAATAGGATATCTTGACCTTCAATCTAGTAAAGCAGAAACTACAACGACCATATAAGAGATTCCAGTAGGAATTGGTACTTGATATTACAGTACTAGTGTACTGGGCTAATAATTCTGAACCGGCATCTGCTAGAGCTAAAGGCTAATCACTAGTCCGTATTCTGGAACACTGATTTCCTCCTTCTGATGAGAACTCCTGATATTTTTAAAGAACAAGACGCAAGGAAAAAAGAGAAGTGTTCCTTGTTGATGCTAGTGAAACATAAATTGGTGCCATTCCTCTGTATGAGAAACAAAGCTTCAGGTAAAGGGGATTGTACAGTCTTGATACAGAAAACAAGGAATTCAAAAAATGACTAAAAGAGTGGCCTCATCTTCCTAAATAATTGAGGAATCATGCAACTATCTCCTTCAAGACATGGAAAACAGCAAAATAATGACTGTCCAGAACCAAAATAAACAAACTAACAAACAAAATATTACAGATATAAGTTCTACAGCCATGTTCTCAGCTTTACTGGATATTTGGTTAACCAATAAATGGATGTAACTGCATAATGACAGAAACTACTCTGCTCGACAAAGAGACTCAAAAATCTGTACAGATTTCCATCCTTTGTAGACTCATATAGTGCACCTTTATCAATGATGACATAACATTCACACTGGACTTTTTCCCTCAAATTTCATTTAACAATTACAAAACAACAAAGAGAAAAATTGTACTTAACTCCGGAAACTGTTGATTTATCATAATATTTAAACAATTTAACCACAAAAAGCTCTCCATTTAAAATTACTTACCCAACTGTAGTTTTTCATTCAACAATTGAAAAAATATAGCAGTTCAGCAGTCTCATATAATAATGCATTAAACATGTAGTACATAATTAACTGAAAAATACTAAAAAGGAAAAAAAACGGATTTTCAGCTTTCTGGAAGACAATTATCAGCTCCAATAATGCCAAGTGAATAGAATCAATCACAAGAATATCCCGACATATTAGAGCAGAACCACAATACTTTCGATGAATCACTTGAAATGGAGGGATCTCTTGATTCTGGTAAAACTCCAGCTTCATCTTCCAGTAGACAAGAAACTATCGGTACTTGAAACAAATAGTGCGGTGGAATCTTTACTTTTTGAGAAATCCCCAACCTGTAGATAGAATTACTCATACAAAGATTGAACTTTTCCAATAACCGAAATAAAACAACAAATAATCATACCTCTATTAACAAATTACTTTCAAGAAAACAAAGTGCAAAAATATCAAAGAAGCCCATAAGATATGTAGTTAGAACAAAATCAAGATTGAATATATATGCATAGAGGGATACAATAGATAAACCCAGAAAAGACATAGCCAACTGAACTAAACCACCCAAAAAATTAGAAAAAAATTTCAAATGTTGAAATACTACCTTAGAGGTTTAAGCTTGATAGAGATGTAATCAAGGCTGGGTTTTAATCTCTGATTCAATGGAAAGAATGAAATTGGCATATGTATATTGGCATTGGCTACGTTAAAGGAGCTTATAGAAAGCAAGCCATTTGAGGCCATGAGACAGCACGTCGTTGCAGGCATTAGTACAGTAGAGTTATCTGATGCGATAATGGTAGCGATGAGTTTAGCGATGTTGGCGAAGACAAAATGAACCCTTTTACCTTTTTCGCCTGTTGTCGAATCAATGTTTAAACTTTTGAATTTTCTTAATCGGCCATCCATTTGATTAGTAGTTAATGACGAAAATTTCATCAAAAAGTGGTAAAAGAATCCTTGATTTGAAGATAATTAAAATTTTAAAATATTCCTCTTAATTAGATTTAATTTTTTTTTATATTAGAATTTTGAGTTTTCATAAAATCTTATATTGTGAGTCTATGGAAGTTTGATGAATTTAATAAGATTGATAAGTCTTGATTCTTGAGTTATATTTTTTCTCCCTAAATTATTTCTTTTTGTTATTCTTCATCTTTATATTATTATTATTTAAATATATTGAGTACCGTTTTTACTTTAATTTTACATTGTTGACGTTCAATTTCATAATACGTTATCAGCACAATTTGCTATTTGAGGGAGGATTCAATAAAGCACGATTATTTAAAGTTCCTCTTTAAAGCTTATTATGGTAAACGTTCTTCCTTTTCTTTGGCATTATATGAAATAATATTAAATTTGAATATGTGACTTTTGATATCATGAGAATAATTTTGTTATCATGGATTCATGATAAAAATCATCTTTATATAATGAGTTCTGAAGACACTATAGAAAGGAATAATATAAAATTGGCCAAGTAATGATTTTCTTTCATACTTATTTTTATGAAGTCCTAAAAGGTGATATATCTTATTATAAAATAATTATTTATTTTTAAAGTAAATAATAAAGAAACGTACAACCATCAAAAAATAGTTGTCTACCAAAATTCTCTTATAATTAGATATACTTGTGGCTACAAATTCTCATACCTATTAGTATGCAAAATCCTATTATGTTTAAATTTTTTCTAATAAAGATTATGTAGAGAATATATTCTCTTTTCTCATATATCAAATATGTTCCTGCAGTAGCAATGTCGAGAAAAGATCCCAAAATTATTCACTTTATATCTTATTGAGGCTAAATGAAAGAATAAACTATTGATCAAATATTATAAAGCCAAACACATTATTCCTTGAAACAAATATGATTAGAATTTTTATTTACTTGTTTAAGAAACTCTAGTCATGTCTACAATTATGATAGAGATAATCCTTATAATAATAAGGATGATGATAAAGTATAGATTCTTACTAGAAGTTGAGAAGATAATGAGAAAATATAATCTTAATACTTTATACTAATAAATATTATCAGTGCGATATGAAAGTAGTTTTCAGTTAAGCAGCAAGATAAAAGTGTTGAGATTAATTTTACTTCTCAATGATATGTTACTGATAGTTGATTATGCTACTCAATATTAATGATAGTTGATGTTGACATTAAACATGTAAATGTTGCCAATCTCTTTGAATATCTATAGGAAATAACTTGGCATATTTATTTGTGATTGAAATTTAATTTTATCTTATACATATGTAGATTCTATTATAATTTGTTTCATTTTGCATTGGATAATGACAAAGATGACATATGCCATATCAATCATGTGAGAAATAAAATTAAGGGTATGAATAGTAGTATAAAGCTCGAGAGGAACTACTTGATTGAAAGTTCTAGAAAAGCTAATTAATTAAATGCTTGACATGAAAGATCACATGTTAATTAAGTAATGCATTATTCTCCATAAAATCTCATAAAATATGTTTAAATTTTTAATGATCTTCTTCAAGATCAATCTTCATATACTGTATAAAAGAAATTTCGATCTCTATGCATTATTACCATTATTCTATAGAACAAATTTATAATATTTGAGAAACTACCACTTCTCTCTTTGAACTTATGTTATGTCGAAGTGTATGCAATTGATATCTAATATTGAGTAAACTTGAAGTCTACCGATTCAAATAATATTTTGTTGGCATGACCGGTTTGTCCATCATAGATAAATAAAATATAAAGTTTCATTAGGAGCTTGTAAAATATACTTTATATTTTCTAATCTAATGAATTCTTTTGTGCTACTTGTTGTTAAGGCAAATTGATATCACCTATAAACTTTTGGGGTTAAATATATTTTTGGGATGAATAGTCGATGTATCGACAACATAATCACATATATTGTTGACTTATTTTGTAATTATTTTATAATAAGCTCATATTTAAGATTATCTCATTTACACAATTTGTCCTGAAAATATAGGTGTTACTTTATGTCTATTGAATATTTGAACATCCTTCAAAATATGTTCATAGTAAATGGTCTTATAGGACCATAAATGTCTTAAATTGGTTGATATGAATTATTTTGTACAAAGTACCACTTGTTCATATTGTACCAACATAATATTATGCTTCTCCTCTTTGGTTCTTGGATTTATTGACAAAAACCAAGTGTTTTCTCATTGAAGAATGGAATGTGTGCTATATATTACTCCACCACAAAGTATTGAGATTGGTACTCAAAAAAAGAAAAAAAGATATAGATGGAAAAAGAATTTAGTCATTTGTGACTCATTTTGATCCTTAAGAAAGTTTGAGCCAGAAGTTCAAAAGATGAACAATCAGGCATTATATTAACTAAAAATATGGTTAAATGCTCTTATTATATTTGATGTCCCGAAGGACAAACTACCACTATAAATTTGAGACACAAAGAAAATGTGATAGATTAATCGGTTCTAATAGTAATAAATCCTTGCATATGAAAGGAGCAAATAATTAAGATAGTTATAGTTAAGTCGAGAAGGGAAACCTCTACTATGATAAATTATGAGATCTTAATAATTATGTTATGAATGAAACTGATAGACGTTGACGCAGTGATACTTATGCGCATAATATTGTGAATTAGAATGATTAGGATCTTGAATATAAAGTTTGTAGACTCAAGATTCAAAATCTTGATCTATTAATTAAGAAATAGAGTTCGCATGGAAAAATGTAAGAAGTTCGACCAATTAATAAGTACACCAAAAGTGCATGTATAATCCTAGAAGGATTTATACACTTGAAATGTAATTCTAGAAGGATATAAATTGATATTTGTTTGAAATTACTATGCAAACTATGAAGTAAAGTAATTATCTGACATTACTTATAACATCAGATTCTTTATAAAAAATCTGAAATAAATTACGAAGAAATATTTTTTTTTTTTGACGATGGATGCAAGTATGTTTATATATTGAAAAAGCGCACAAAATTCTTGATATTTATATAAAGTCTCCGAAGGATTTGATATGCTTGAAACATATGAATGAATTGTTTTTAAAGAATGTAACATCATTGATAAAAATCTCTATATATGTGAAAGGATAATGAAGACTATTTAGTCATGAAGTACTATATATATTTCTACACAATTGATGCACACGAATAAATATATTCTTTTGAAACTTTTATAATCCAATGGCCTTGGGATAATACTACACTTGTCCTTGGATGTCTCTATAGATAATTGATCTCAAATTATTGAGAAAAGTCTAATTACTGTTGAGATGAATATCTAAGGTGTAGGTTATTCATTTAATCCACATAAATTATGCATACATGGTGGTGCTATGATATTTAATATTGTAATCACTCTTCAATTCATGTTGAAGAAATAACAATTTATATTGTTGGTTGAAATGTGTGTGATTAAAATTATGATCAATTATATCCGAGATATTTATGTAATACTCTCTATGAGAGAAATTTCAATTAAGTTGTTGGATGATAATGAAATTTGGGAAGTCCTTCTTTATAAGAAGAATGAAATTGATGTACAAAGTTTTTCAATCAAAAGTGATAATCCTAAATAATTATTCACTAAGACATACCAACCGTAACATTTAAGAATTGAAATTTCGAATGTATTGATTTAATGGTGTTCCAAACAAGGGAGTAAAAAATAAAGGATATTGTACTCTTTTTCCTTCACTAAACACTTTTTCCACTCGTTTTTTCTCTAGTAAGGTTTTAATGAGACATATTTTTATGTTATGAACATTCAATGGGGAATGCTATAAAATAATTCATAATATGTGAATGTTCATATTAATCAGTTTCCTGAAGAGAACTAAACTCTCAAAATTTTGATTTGATTTTCTTTCTTTATTAAAGTTTTGAGTGTCCATAAACTCTTATATTTTGAGCCTATATATAGAGATCATGTGATAATTTTAATAAGACTGATGAGTCTTGATTCTTGAGTTATATTTTCTCTCTCTATATTCTCTCTTCTGGTTATTCTTCAACTTTATATTGTTATCATCTAATCATATTAAGTGTCGCTTTTGCTTTAATTCTATGTTGTCGACACTCAAATTCATAACATGATTAACCTTAACATATTTTTTTAAGGAAAGATTAACCTTAACATATTAAAATGACTAGTTTTTATTTTTTTAACTTTATTTTATTAATAATTAATAAATTCTCTTATACTTTTTATACTTTTGTTAGTTATTGTTATTTTGTAAAACTACTCATAGACAAAGTTTTTTTTTTTTGATTCCTTTTTCTTCTTGTTCGAGTTAGAAGGGAAACTTTGTTTCTTTTTTCTTTTAGCCATGCACTTTTACTGTATGATTAATTCAAAAATCAAGGGACTGGTCAATTTTTTTTTATTGTTTTTGCATTGTCAAAAGGAAAGCCTATTATCACCAATTAGAAAGCATTAGAGGGAGACGGCTAAAACATTAAATTTTGGCCAGATGTATGGGTCACTGCTGGACCCTTGGTTATGCATTGCAAAGTGTTGGCGAATAAGATTTGCCTCTTTTTAGAATTGTCCATGATAGGATGATTCTTTTTAGAATTGTCCTAATCAATTGAGAATTTTATTTACTCAAACTCAGAGCCACCTTCTCGAAAAGAAACAGTTTGAAATGTATGAATTCACTTAATAGAATATAGACACTTATTTTAAACAAATGAATATTTTCATGTTAAATACTCCAATCAGATTCATTTCTTATTATGATAATCCATTCCCTAAAAAATCATGCACCAAAAGCTTGCTAAAAATTAGTACATGTTCTTAATTTCTTGTCTAATACAGTTAGTACTTCATTAAGTATATATGTTAACTTCCATTAAGTTCCCAATAATATACAAAATATTTTGAGTTGAAATATAATGGCACATAGAATATAAAACTAAACTATATAATTTCATGAAATAGTGAATATAAATAGTTCCAATATTTTTCTTATTAGAGAAACATGAATAATTATCTACTTACTTTAATAAAATTAAGGTTAAAAGAATACATTTACAAACTCTGTAATTACAAAAAAAAAAAGAAATAAAAATTATTTTATTAAAAAATAAAATAAACAAACTGCAAATCATACAAATAATCTCAAAGAAAACTAATAAGGGAAAAGAAATATTAGTTCATAAAAAATTAAAACAAATGTAGGATATAACTACACATGAATATGATAGTTCTTTTAGGGGTTAGGCGACGCATGCAGGGATTTCTTGAGTGAGAAGATCGGAGAAGATTTAGGAATTTGGGGTTTTTTTCCGATGGGACTGCACTGGAGAGGTGTGACTGAGCGTCTTTCCACCACTGCCGTGGCCGTCGCCATCGCCATCTCCACTAATTAGCTTAATTTCTGAAACAGGAATACATTGAGTGCTACGTTATGGTCTAAGGTAGGGTTTTATTCTCAGTTTTATCTTCTCAGCTGATATAAATTTGATGGTTAAATAATACAGCTTAAGAAGGATTTATGGGAAATGCGACTGGAAAATGAAAAGATCGAGCCCATTTCTGAAGATTCAGTTGGCTGACTCTTGTGCTTTGATATCTGGAGCTCAGGATAAATCTTTAGAAGTGAAGGAAAATTGGAATGCTGCCGGTGCTAAGCTTGCAAAGGCAAGCAGAAAGAGTTGGGATTGAATTTGAAATTTCAGGAGATTGAATATTGTGAAAGTGTTCGTAGAAGAGAGCGTATGTTGTTTAATGCAGAGTATGATCCTATCAGATGAAGGAAAAGCTTCAGAGGGAAATGGAAATTGTAAGTGCCAAAAGGTCTAGAATTCAGAAGGACAAAAATGTAATTGCCTTGAATACAGAGCACCCGATAAAATAGCAGCTTAAAGTGCAGAATGACATCGATGAGCTTGAGATCCTTAGCTTAGCAAGAAGCTTAAGGCTCAGAGGGAACATGTTCTACTCCAGAGAGGTGATCATTTCCCGATAAAATAGCAGCTTAAATACCGTGGAGGTGAAGAATCTCCACAGTTATTGTTTTTAATTATTCAAAATATTATTAGGAGGTTCTTTTGGTGGCGATCGTCTAAAGCCCTTCATGTCCTTGAGTTTTTGTTGTTCTTTTTGTGTTTTTGTTTTTAGGATAGCAAAATTAATAGGACACGGGAATGAAGAATGAAAGAAGCATCAAAAGATCACCACCACCACCACCACCACCACCCCCCCAAAAAAAAAAAAAAAAGCATCAAAATGCTTGGTAACCAGCCCATTGCGAAATTAACCTTAAGAGATGTTCTAATTAGCTAAATTTCTGAAATAGTAATTGAGTACTAGGTTATGATATCAGTTAGGATTTGATTCTCTCTTTTATCTTCTCTGCTGATAGAAATTTGACGGTTAAGTAATGCCGCTTGAGAAAGATTTATGCAAAATGCGCCAAGAAAATGAAAAAATTGAGCTCACTTCTGAGACTCAGTTGGCTGATGCTAGTGCTTCGATATCTGGAGCTCAGGGTAAATCTTTAGAAGAGCAAGAAAGTTTGTACGCTGCTGTGCTAAGCTTGCGGAGGCAAGCAGAAAGAGTTTGGAGTTGAATTTGAAATTGCGGGAGATTGAAGCTCGTGAAATTGTTCGTAGAAGAGAGCGTATGTCTGAAGGAAAAGGTTCAGAAGGAAATGGAATGCTAAAAGGTCTAGAATTCGGAAGGAGAAACAGGTTATTTCCGAGTAAAAAGCTCCTGGTAAAATACCAACTTAAAGTGCCGAATGACATTGATGAGCTTGGGATCCTTAGCAAGAAGCTTAAGGCTCAGAAGGAACATTTCCTACAGCAGAGAGGTGATCATTTCCGCGTATTTGTTGAAAGGCTAAAGAATTTCAAGAACTGTGGGGGGATTACAAGTTGTTATGTACTTTGTGAGTTCCAGTTGCCAGAGATGCATAAGGAGACTTTTTTTCCTCAGAGTGGTTGATGAACTCCTGGAGAAGGTTTCCTCTCGTGGAACAGATGCTAATAGCTCTCCTCCTGAGAAGAAACCTTCAGATTCTGGTGGCCGTTATTCTTGAGTCCAGAATTTGCACCTCAAGATTTCACACAAACTTTCTCTTAGAAAGAAGAATTTTGCACTTCTAATGTTGGAACCAGCATTGCCTGCCAGGTCATTTTTTTTCTTTCTTGGATAAATTTGCCCTTTATCAACTTTTAGAATTGATATTATACATATAACGATCAATTCATGCAACATAATTCTATAGGTTACAATTTTATTGATCTGAAAATTTTCTCTATTTTAACAGTCAATGTAAAACAAATAAATTAATTCAAAAGTACTAGCACTAGTACAAACCAAAAGAAGATTATGCTACACATGCTAAGCTAAGTACCTTGATTACAATGGACTTGATCTTTGAAAAGATCATACATATATTAAAACATTGTACTTCAAAAATGTATATTGATTTTACAAAATATATGATACAATATTAAGATATATATGATCTTTCTCGACATCAAGACTAATATGGTAGAATTTCTATTTATATCAACTTGAAAAAGTATCTATCATCTAGTAAAGTAAGTTTTAGGTGAAAAGAGACGTCTAGGAGAGAACATGCCCATATATCTTGGAGAAGCAAGGCCATCAATAGGCCTATGGTTGGGCATGAGATACCCTTCCCTGTCGTCACGGGGAATATTTGAACCATTGAAGGTACCACACTTAGCTAACTTCCCAAACCATGACCTCTTCTTTGGTGAATTCTCGTGCTTTCCGTTCATCTTCTCGCATAAATATTGTTTCAGAGTGTGTAATCCCTGCTCGATTACATCAATCGGCGGCGAAACAAGTGGGTTACCTTCAACGCTAAGCTTTTGGAGCTTCTTGAGGCATCCCATGGACTCTGGCAAAGTTGTGATCTTGTTATAACTAATATCTAATTCAAGAAGCGAGATTAGAAGACCTATGGAGTAGGGCAAAGTTCCAAGGTACTGGAAGTTTTGGCTAACATTGAGAACTTCAAGATTGATTAGGTTTTCAAGATCTTCTGGGAGTGATCTCAGGCAGTTCAGTCTAGCATCTAGAACTCGGAGGTTGCTCAAGTGGGAGGTAGAGTAAGGGAGGAAAGCGAGCTTGTTCGAGTTCATGGAAAGCTTCTTCAGATTGGTAAGCTCAAATCCAATTGTGTCTGGCAGTTGAGTGAGCTTATTGAAGTTTGCATTGAGCTCTTCAAGCGATCTTCAATGATTATGAAAAACATTAATGAATATACATATGTTTGAAAACTTTAAGGTAACCGAAACGTAGACATTCTGGAATGCAAGACTAACCTGCAATTTTCAATAGTCTTCGGAAGAGATTGGAGTAGGTTCCCGGAAACGTTCAATATCTTGAGCTTTGATAAGCAACCAATTGAGTTGGGGAGTAACTTAAGCTGATTGGAGTGCACATCTAATACTACCATATTCAGCAATCTAGCTGTTAAAGACTCTGGAATGCTCTGCAATCAAATAGGGGGTCTTATGTCAAGTCCAGTAGGTGCAGTGATGTCCTGCAGTTAAGAGTTCAGAGAAATTCATGCGTACTGCAATTTTTTAGATTTATCAAGAAGGGGTAGTGAAGAAGTAAAAGAAATCAATGTGTGGAGTCTTGTGGACATTTATATATCAATATTGAGTAGAAAATTTGTGACCCCTTCATCATCAAAGGAAAACAGAAATATTTAGCCCCCTCCAAAATTTCTACTAAACTGGAAATTCTGCTGTCTTCTCTTGATTTGTATATTCTGGATATATATATTATCTAATGCTTATATCATTGGATATTCTTGTCGACACTATATAGAACCAACGCTTATATCATTGGCCGGCCGCCCCATTATAAAGAAAGGGTTGAAAATAATTATCAAATGCTTGAAAGCAGGCTTAAGATACTGTCAAAGAAGTAGCAAACAGTAATTATATATTAAAAAAAAAAATCCATTCTTCCCTGGAGAAACAGTAATTTTCTTTTCCTTCCACAAGGCGTCCATTATTACCATCTGGTCCACATCTTAGTCATTAGTGGCAAAGTCCAGATTTTATCATGTTTTAAACATGGGTTTCTGTTTAGTCTAGTTAAGGAAAGTCTCCATGCAGTGTATTTACCCTTACACCACAAAAATCAATTTAGAATAAAAATTCTTAAACAAAAACCCAATCTTTCATTCACACAAGAAAGTATAGGCGTTCTGGTTCTTAAGGGAATATGTTGGTGTTCTAGTGGAAGAACATGCTCTGAAATTCAGAAAACTCATCTTGAACAAATGAAATATGCAAGATTTTGACATCCCCACCCCCAGAAAAAGAAAGAAAAATCCTGAAAGAGAGAAGCAGGCTAGGATCTTTGGTATGTCTCACAGCATGAATTGAAAAGAATGGAGAAGAAAAGCAACCAACAAAAAAGGAGGAGATTACTCCATAGCCTAGCTCATGGGCACCTGGAGATCATTGTTGGAGAGGTCTAACTTGCAGATCGCCCCGAGATTTACAGAAGGATTGGGGAGAGACTCCAGTGACATCCCACTCAAATCCACTATCTCCAGCACTTCTTCTTCTACGGTCGCTTCTCTTCTCCTACTCTGCTTTCTCTTCTTCATATCAACCCTCGTGTCTTGCTGTTCATGATACATCATCTGCACTCTCAGCAACGCCACAAAATCCGACTCCCACAGCGATAGATCTGTGTACTGTACCTTATAAGCTTGCTCCAAGAGACAACAAAAGATGAACAAAAACGAGTACTGATCGATGGTGCGTTGGTTTTTTCTGGTATGCTCTAAAACTTATATAAAGACCACGATGAAACATATGTCCAAGGAAAGTGCAGAGATGTACGGATGAAAATGAGGTACATTACACGGGTGCATGACGTTGTTGCAAGTACAAGTCCGTATGTTGCGTAGTAAAACGCATCTGAGAGGAAATAGTCAACCCTCACCATAACTGGCAGCCCGCAAATGATGGCGTCCTAAGACATTAGTATATTTTTAGTGTGAGAACATTGATGATAAGGTTGAAAATAGTTTAATGCAACTTGTAAATGATGAATTTGACTTTAAGATATGGATCTATGGTAGTATATGAAGAAGAGAAGTCATCTTGTGCCAATTTGACAAGGAAATATTCTTGTCGGATTCCGCGCTATTGTTAGCCGTTGATGAATAATAATATTATATTTGGTGTTATATTATCATAACGTATATATTTATTTTATTTTAAAATATTAATTTTATTTATTATTATTATATAGATTAATAATTTATTAAAGTTTATAACATTAATTATATTTCATTAATTAAAGTACTTAAAATTTGAAATAAGAGAGAGTCAAAGAGGAGTAAGAATGAAAAAAAATAATTAAATTTTCATTAAAATTACAATTTTGGCAAATATTAAGAGATAAATTGATGAAAAGAGTAAATAAAACTAATATTTTAGAAGAGAAAAAATACTATATAATGTTTGAATATTTAATATATTTTGTAGATAATTTTGAAATGTGATATATATATTATTAAATACATCATATATATTATAAAATATATTAAAACGTTATATATAAAATGAGATTAGATAGTATTTTGTTTTAAAATTTTTTATTTTAAATTGTATTAAAAAATTATGATTAAAAATAAAAATTTATATTAAATACACCCATAATACTAATCTTCGGCAACAGACAAAGCAACCCATATCCTTGTCATTGTTACATATCATATTTGTTTTTTAAGTTTTGATTGACAGTACGGCAGAGTTGGGACAAGGAGAAGTCTAACTACTAAGTTTGAAATTGAATAAAAATATAGAAAATTAAAACGGGTACGGAAGTACAGCCTTCAACACTAAAATTGGTAGGTGCATAGAGAAGCCGCCAAGCACTTTTATTCCGACGCTGTTTTATAGATAACGGCGGGAATTACACATCTGTTCCCAGGAAATTTAGCTACCATTGTGCCATGACACGCACAAGACTTAGCAATTTGTATTTGTAGACAATTATATTTATTTTAATCTTTCATTTGAAATTTAAAATAAATTTTTTATTTAAAATAATATTTTTTTTATAAATATTTATTTTTATAAAATTTAATATAAAAATTTTAAATTTAAATTATATTCAATCCTATCAGTCTAACAAATAATTTGTTAATTATGGTTTAGTTAAGAGTTTCTCCCCTAGAGAGTAATGATATACAACCAGGGGGAAGCCTCTGGATACATTACATGTATGTATGGAAGATATTTCTGAAATTTTTTGGGAAAAAAAAAATCAAGAGAATCAAATGTGATGCATACTTTCATCTAATCCTATAAGGTAAGGCACTTAGTTGACCATCCAACTATTATCTTTTCTTTTCTTTTTATTTTTTTCCTTGGGTTTTCTTGCTTCTGAAGACGTGGACTATTCACTTGATGATGCAGAGAATCCCAAATAGAGGAATAATATCTTTTTAATTTAATATATTTTTGAAAATAATAAATCTATTAAATAAAAATATACATAATATTGTACAAAATATACTACATACAGATATTTCTTTATCGGTCTTTATCTTATAAGTTTTTATAAGCAATAGTAATTTGGAACTAACATAATTTTTAATAAATGAATATAAAGAATCATCAACTATTTTCCAAATCACTACAAGTTAAATTCTTTTTTTTTAAGAGGAAATAAATTTCACTATCCGTCACGAGTTTAACTCTATCAATTTTTCAGAAAGTTACTTCTAAAGAATTTATTCATATCCACAAAAAAAAATCCTTTAATATATATAAAAAGGACAAGAAGTGCATGAAAAATGAATCCCTTGACTACGTAAAATTTTCATAAATAAGACCTATTGAAGAAGTCACGTAACAAGAAAGAAATGCCAGAACCGAAAATGCCAATCCCAACTGACGGAATGGGATCAATTTTGTGAAGTCGGAGGTGCAATTTTTCTCAATCGCGACAAAGCTCAGTCGCGTCACTTCTGTTAATCATCCGTGGAAATTTGGGGCGGCCGCAAAGTTGTGGTCAAATACTTTGTAATGGAAAATTTGACTGGAAAGTTTTAATAAATATTTCTTGCATTCAAATTACAACTCTCTCGGCCTATTTCCTTATAAGAGATAACGTTTTGAATATTTTATTTGGTTTTTTTTTAAATGTAAGATTCCCTTGTAAGAGAAACAGTTTTTAAGTGATTTTTTAATATAAGATATAAATTGTGATAATCTACTCTGAAATTAGTTTAAAAGTTTATGATCAAGACATTCTTTGACATTTTTAAATATATCGCTTGCATTTTTGAATGTGATTGGATAGAGTTTGGTTTTAAAATTTTTGTCTTAAATTGCGTAAAATTAAAATATTTGTCACACTTGAAATTTTAAATTTAGTTTTGAGATAGAATTCTTTTCAAATAGACCTTTTATGTTTTAAAAATATTAATTTATCATCCTTAAATAATCGTACAAATTCAGAATATCTTGTGAATTAATTAATTATCAAGAAAATATCTATATATATATATATATATATATATATATATATATATATATATATAGCAACCCCGTCTGCTAAAATAATAACTTAGCTGACAAAAATAATTATTGGTAGGCAAAAAATTTTTAATTCAATCATCAACACCTTCTGGACACATCAGAATTATCGGGATTTTGCTGCGTGCCTAAGAGTGAAATTCATATTTTGAGTATGGGTTCCTCAACTTGCGTTGTTTTGCCTTGTTTGATAAAATTGTATCAGAATACGATTAAGAAGAAATCAGATCTCTTAGGCCATTTTCGATCCTTTTTCAAAAAAATTTTTTCCCTTAAGACTGATTTGTCTGTGTTTTCTTTTTCACCTCTCTTTTCCTGCATAAATTCTCCTGCAATTATTTTTTCTGGCAAAAAGTATTGGAACTTTTTAGGCAACTCAGAGCAGATACGTTCAAATTTTCTCAACTCTGAGTAGGAATCAATAGAACAAGAATTCATGTATAAAGATCTTGACTTACCACCCTAGCATGCAACAGGGTGGCTATATATTTATATATTCATTGAAAAAAGAAATACTTCATATAAATAGTATTCCTTTCTTCTATTTTTATTTTTATTATATAAAAGTAATATAATATAATAAAAAATAAAAACATTATATGAATTAACAGATATTTTATATTTAATTTAAAATACATAAAAATAATAATATAATAAAAATAATAATTAATTAATAATATATAATATATTATTTTTGTTCCAATCCAGATCTGTATCGGAGAAGCAAGAGTTATGAACAATGCACACATGTGACCTATGGTAAAACATTGCCCCGCTCCTTAAAGCCTGCTTACGTGGGTAACCTTTGAACCTATGGGACTAATCTCCTAAGATAACCTAGGAGAGAAGGCCCATTATGATAGAATTGCATTCAGTAGACCTCGTGGGTGTCCAAATGGTCCAAAAGAATATTCCACTTTCATATTCACCAATTCCTCAGCATCCAAAACTTTCTGCCTGAGGTTTGATTTTTTTTTTTTCAAGTACCTTATGTTTGATCTCTTTTATGAAAACTAGATTTCTTAAATTATACAAATTTATAAAATGATTTTAGATTATTACAAAGGAATGAAAAAGTAAGGGATGAACATATATGCTCGATGAATATCAAACTCGAAAATTCTTGATTTAATAATAATTTTTATATAAAATTTAAGTCTGAAAATTAAAAGATTTCTTATATTACACTAATAAGAACATAATTTCACGCCTTGATTTCATTGGCATTTGCAAAAATTTTTGTACAAGTGTACATTATTTCCTTGAATGGAATCATTGGTAAAAAGACCAGATGATTTCAAGGCAATTAATTAAGAATTTTCTTTCCTGTTGTTGAGTTGGATAAATCCCACCAGGACTCGAATCTTTGTTACCAGCCTAATATTTCTTGCCTAATTGTCTTCAATCTTCTTCATCCACCTCATGAAAAGGAAGTGGTACTGATTTGACAGCTCTAAATTTGCCAGCATTATTCAGATGCTCGTTCTCCAACCTGTTGATGAAACCAGACACAGAGATGGCTAAGGATCTGAGTGGATAGGAATGTACGAACAGAAGAAGATTGATGATGAATTTCCGCCATTCATTTACCTGTAAAAGTTCCATTGGCCTCTTCTAACAATTTCAAGGGCAGCTAAAAATAGCCCTGTTACTCTGTAATCTACATTTCCAAAACTGTAGTGGAAAACTGTATGTAACCAAGCTAGCCTCAGTACAAGGTTCAGTCCCTGCAAGAAAGTGGCCATATTTAGATTCAGAAAACGAAAAATTATAGTTTCCTTCTCTAGAAATTCTCATCTTGATCAATTTGGATATAGATTTTGATGCTTTGGGTGGTGGCACGGGGGTGGGGGGTGGAAGGGTAAGGGGAAGAGGGAGACAGTGGCATACCATGGAAAAGTAGTAAATGAATTTCTGTCGAAGGATTAGTTCATCTCTTAACCAGGGATTCTGGGAAGAAAACTGAAGCAATCCCCAGTCTTTTACAAAATCCCAGTACAATTGATAAACTGTTGCTACGCTAGAGATGGCAACAAGTAGGCAAAGCCACTCCACACTTCTTTCTTTCTCATAGGCCACTTTTGCTCCAGCAGCCAACATTGCAGAAACATATTTTCCTAGATTCACTAGGTGGCTTTTGTGTCCTTCATCGAACCATCTTCGAGCACACTGTTGATCAAGGTAATAATCACGGTTTAATCGTAGGCCTTTTCATCGATTTTCATGAAAATAAGGTAAAGAAATAGGGAATTTGGACTAACCTGCATCGCTCTCCAGTAGTAGGGAAGGAATGAAACTGCATAAGCTAGGTCCTTGTAATTTTTGTTCCTCATGCAAAGTCCATAATCCTGAGTCTTGTAGCTCCCAGTGATGTAGTAGCAAGCCACATACTCGAGGTTTCTGAGCATCGGTACCTATTTGATTGAAGATAAACAAAGACTTAAGCATTTACACTTGAAATTTGAATAGCTCTACCACAAATAAACTGCAAAAATTAAGCTTACTTGACTACAAAGTTGATCGGCCATGAAAAAGTCCAGCATGACCACTTTGTACAGTGGGGATAGAACAATGTTCCTAATGACACAAAGGAACCTGTATCTGCTTGACTTGTAAATGATGTTGAAGGGGCACACCAGCAGTAATAGGAAAACCTGTAAACAAAAAGAATTTGGTTCATATGTTCGTTTCACGCAAGAAGTATATCTATAGCAGATTAAAGTGAATATAACGAAAAAGTCACCAGTAACAAAAGGCCGGGGATGGCTTGAATTTGAGCATTATAGCCCTTCGAGATGAGCAAAAGATGCAAAAGCAAGACCCCCACTACAGCAGTCATTGAGCTGGTGCAGATCAAGAATACATCTCTATACTTGAGTTCTTTTGTTGGGGCTAGCTCAAAGATGAAGCTGTAATTTATACGCGTCTTCCTCCACATAAAAATGTTGCATCCATACAAGAAGAAGTGCAGAAACAATAGGCTGAACATGCTGCAAAATCAAATATTTCTGTTAACCATGTTACATCACAATTTATCTAGTAGAAATTGTTCAAAATATTACCCAAATAAGACACTTACCTAAGCACTGGGTACACAGTTTCCATGTAGATTGTATCTGATTGAGGTCTGTACATCCCTGTTATATGAGCCATGATGACATATCCTACCAGTAGAGCAAGGAAACATCCGGTGAACAATCCTGGCGATTCATATCAAAACGATTAAGTTAGTCGCGAATCGTTGAATTCCTCAAACACCGTACCAATGCAATTGACATTAAGGGATTCACATGATAATCTGGAAATTTATTCAAAGGAATTTGAAATGGTTTGTTATTTTGTTGATTGTTAAGATAGTTTTGCTGATAACTTATTAATTCGAAAATCAAATTCCCACAAAAGAACAGGAGTTAGACCATGGAGTCTTTTGGTGTCCAAAATATGTCAGACAAATGCACAACAGCAGTACTTCTCTTGTAGGGATTTCGCAATATATAGCAAGGATTCGCACTAAGGAAACCTGGAAGAACAGCAGTTTAGCCTTTATGATCCTTTTGAGGTTTGAAGGTATGGTCAAAAAATGATTATGACTTGTCTAGACCTTTTCTTTGTCATCCACCTCCAAAAAAGTGGACCTTGTTAATACTTTTTGTTCAATATTTGGTGGCTGATTCAAGTCCAAGTTGCCTACTGGGGCCAAAATTTGTTGTAATCTTTATATTTTTTGCCTAATTTCTCGGCCCTGGTTGAACGCTAGAAATGTACAGCAGAAATCATTCAAAAAGAAACCAATTATGTATGTTATCTTGAAAGCCTCTTTTGTATTACTTTCAGTTCTTTAAAAGCTGAATTAATAGGACAAAAAAACTCACCAATGAAAAAGGTAACAGCATGCGATTCTTTATGCTGAGTCGGTCTAAGGTACTTCATGGCCTTTCTTTTATCATCTTCAGCAAAATGTTTGACAAAAATTTCTTCAACCTCATCAGCTAACTTCAAAACCTGTATTTCAGGAACTGATTGGACATTGTTCTCCAGTGTCGAAGAAAAATTTCAATGCATTCGCCGCATATTATTATTACCAGAGAGATGATTCTAGTGTGGTTGTAGTGTGAGACAAGCATATCTTGGCTTGATGGATGAAAATCTAAAACCATTGCTTGTGTGGAAAAACACTTTGCTTGCAGATGACCACTTAACACTGTCTAAGAATAATCCGAGATGGGACAGATATTACCCACAACCAATCATCTTCCAATCACCATATGATGGAAATGATGGAGATGCATGCATGTTCCATCATATAGATATAATTTCGTGTTCACCAGATATTTTACTTAAAAGATTATTGCTTTTTGGCCACTTATTTACCTTGTCTGAGGTGTTGAAGTAGGAGTTCTCCACCACTCTTAAGTAAATTGGAAGAACTTCTTTGTTAGTCACCTGGCAAAAAACAGAAAGAAGAAAATTTCATAAAGTTAATAATCAGTTAAAAGAGGAGGGGGTGGGGGGAAGTGCCTCTTGCCAAAAGGTTTACCCCAGTACTCACTTTGTCAAATTTCTTCAAAATTTTTACAAAAGCGAGCATGTTCAAGTTCCTGAAATATCAAGAAATGAAAATTTTACTACTTTTTCTGAAATGGGCTAAAAGATTTTTGCAAAATTGGAAGCCTTAGAATAACTTACCTGTAAGTTTTGAGGTAGCCCAGTCCTTTGTACAGCTCAATGAAAGCTCCTCTGATCATTTTCTCAGCATGATGTAGCTTTGTTTTGTTAATGTGCAATTTACTTCCTTCTGGGCCACATTTCTTGGATGATTGGTTTACCAAATCATCCCAAAGTAAGTATGTTATTGCAGAGAATGTTCGAGTTGGATTTGTTAGAGGAACGTGAATCCTTAAGTTTTTGCCTTGGCAACTGATCACACGACTCGAAAGATTCTTCAGTTTTCCATCTTCTCTCTTTGTTCTCAATGGTTTTCCCAGTTCATCTGATTTAGGACACTCTGTCAATTGGACTTCATTTTTGTCAGATTCAATGGCTAAACTATCCTGCCCCTGTTCTTCCTCTGCCCCGTCTGTGGCAGATTCTTCATCTGTTTCCAAAAAATTGAATAAAATTTATATCAGTTAAAGTGAAAAATGTTGAAAAGTATGATAATGGCCAACTTAAATGACTCAAGAAGTACAAAAGCAAATTCCCCTTCCTGATTTGCCTGGAAAAATGAACATTAGTCTTAATTTTTGCTCAGGTTGATTGCTGAAATGTTCAAAAGAAAGTAAATTGAAGTTTGAAAGTAACTAATTTGGTGTGCATGAAACTGAGTCAGGTCCCGTACCACAGGAAATGGTGCCTGCGACTGAATCATCTTCCTTGGAATCTTGAGAAGAAGAACCCTTTGCATGTTGCAGCCTTATCGCGTTTTTAAGCTCGAGAAGAAAGTCCATTTGTTTCTTCAATGACTCCCCTCTCTCAAGGAACTCCTTCTCTTTAGTTCTGTAAAACTGGTTCACTTTGTTTAGCTGAAGATCAAGGCATGCAAAAAACTCAAGTGCAGCATCAGTATCCGCAAAATGCTCAAGCAATTCCGTCTCATACAGGTCTCCCTTGCTCGCGGAAGGAGCAATCTTTTGATGAACCTGAAGAGAAAACCATCATCAGTTTCACGTATTTGCTGAAAATATTGTCACATTATACATGTGAAAGGAAAGAACCAAAGTGTGAAAATGTCTCTCTTTTTTCCAGTTTTTGGGGAAAATAGACAAGTGAAGAATGTGAGAAAAACATATAGAGAAAGAGTGGGGAAGATTACTTGAATAGCCCTGTGCTCTCTCTGCTGAGTTCCAAGCAAAGCGAACCTTCTCAGAGAAGAGAAAAGAGTAGTAGAGAAAGAGCTTTCTTGTTTCTTGTTACTAGCATTGCTACTGCTGTTGTCTTGGAGATGGGTTTTCTTGAGGTCTTTTTTGAGTTGCCAATAGTCCACAAAGGCCTCTTTCCATTCAGGAACAAGCTGGCCTTCGAATTGCTTAGAGAACTTCACCATATTAGCTCACTTTTCTTTGATTTCCTTAGAGGAAAATGAGAGAGTTTCTAAGTGAAGTTTATGCCAAAGGCTGGTGAGTAGAGAGTGTTGAAATGAGGGACTATGACGAAATATTTATGGGGGGAAAAGGAATTTGATTGATGTGCTCGTACGACAGCACATTCTATAATATCCTCTTCTACTCTCCTAGATTATCCTATGCTCTTTCCACTTGGGAAGATATGGGGATTCGGTTCGCCGGAAAATTACCAAACTGCTGCCGGAATCGGTGACCTCCCAGCCCACATGTGTTGTATAAAAATTGAGAAAACAAGTGGAAATTGGAAGTGAAATGATTTGGGATCTCTAGGCTATTTTAAGGACGCAGTATGGTACTTTAGGAGGCCAAAACTTGGTGTTCTTTAAGAGAAATTCAGAATATTTTTATATGGAGGTGAATTTACGTTAATAACCCTCTTATGGTATAAGGGACTGCAGTATACAGAGGGGCAATAAGAACATTGGCATGTGACTCTTTCCTGTTTTTAAGTCAAAAACTGCTCGTTTGAGTGGAAGATTATTGGCTAACTGATTTTGCAATCACACAAAGCTCATCTCTAATTAGACCAGCCTGAAATGCACTAATTTGAGGATAACTAAACTTTAATTTGCATCTCCCACTTTCAATGAGAAACGCTTTGTTTGCGGCAAAAAAGTTGAGAGCCTATATCATGTTCTAATTATTGTTAGGGTACAGCACATTTCATGCACATAGACGCCGTCATTCTTTCTGAGGGTTCATTGTTGCATAAAACGGCCGTTTCTATGTGTAGTTGATATCAAGTATCCTCACTTCGTGGCGGCTCCTCTCTTAAGTTCGTGCATCTTGTGAAATGTTAATATACTCAAATAGGTTTTTTTTTTTAAATTTATTATTCAGTTTGCGCATCTTCTAAAATGTTCAAACAAGTCTGAGCATCAGAGACACTAAAAGCATCCATTCGAGTTAACTAGCTATTGTGTTGGAATCTATGAATGAGAACAATATATGAATTGTCCGACAAATTGTTGCATAATTCTATAGAATAATAAATTACGTGTTTGAATCTACTTACTAAAATAATTTATAAATTTATCATTTATATAGGTCACTAGATGTATCCAATTTAGAGTTTCTATAAAATTATATACAAGCGCACGAATAATTCAATTTTATAAAAATTAAGAGTATAATTAGATAGAGTTTGATTTTAAAATTTTTATCTTAAATTATTTATAAAAAAATATAAATTTTATATTTAAAATTTTAAATTTTAATTTTAAATTATTCTAAAAACGAGAGCCTAAGCCTCGTAAATCCAAATACTCAAGTTGGATAGCTTTGGCATCAAATAGTTCTTCTTTTGATGGTACAATAGCATCAAATAATTCCAGCATGACTAGTCATATTTGGCATTGGGTTGTGGTGAGGGTGGAGGGGGAGTTTAATGTTCTGAAGTTCTATTCCCTGATATCCTCCTATGCGGTAATAGTCCCACCATGGCAGAAATAAACAAGTTGTGAGAATGATATGATACTCGCCACTCGACCACACTACAACGCAAGCAAAATTCGAAATCCGTAGCCGCGCTCTGACTCCTCCTCTTTCCCCCTTCTCTCTCACTCTCAGTTCTCACGAGAGAAGTGAGAAGGATAGCAACATCAGTAGTGATGTCACCGCTGTGGAAAACTGAAAGCGCCACCTTATGTGGCCGACTCAAAGATACGCTACTTTCGTCAACTGGCCCATCTTATGATCTCTCCATACCCACAGCTGCCTCCGCGTGCACAAGACGACGTATTAGAGATTTGGAGTCTTAACAGTTATTATTTTCAGATTATTAAGATTTGTTTGCGTCTTAGAAAACTCTAAAGAGTATTGTAAATGCATTTAGATTGGATTATGGTCTGAAAATTTTCGTCTTAAATTTTGAAAAATCAGATTGTTTGTAAGGGGAGAGAAGTGGGAAAAGTGAAAATTTTAAATGGATTTTTAGAATGAGCTAAATACTAATAGTGATAGAGTCAGAATTTTAATTTTGAGAAGATCGAGTTAAAATATAATATATATATATATATATATATATATATATATATATATATATATATATATATATATATATATATTAAGAATAAACTATTACACTAGGTTTCTTCTCCTTCTTTCATTTAGGGATATTTAAAAATCAGATACCAATAAATTATAATTTATAAAATATTAATCTTTGCTAATTTATATTTTCTGAAAAAACACAACATTAAAACTCTTGAGAATCTAAACGAAGGATAGCGCTGTCTCCGTAACATACATTTGCAGAAGAATGAAACCAATCAGAGAATGAATTCGTTTGTTACAAGTTCAATTACTAGTTTGAAGCATTTAGGCATGAGGGCAGGGCACGAGTTAGGTCAACCAATGGGGAAAAAGAAACGAATGGGAAAGTGAATAAATCGTGGTCTGAGTAGGATGGCAGTTATTTTATGGGTGCGCTTTTTGTACCCGACCTATTCCGCCTTTTCTACCAAAATAAGAAAAGAAAAAAAAAACTATTCCGCTTTTTTTTTTTTTGGCTGAATATATTCCAGCTTACCAACAATGTCACCCTATCTTCAAGCAGAATTCTTACAGTTGACTTTATATTAGGAGATCACAAGATTTATACATGGCAAAGTATTTAATTTTAGGAAGGTATTATATTTTTAAAATTTATACTACTATTTCACAAAGAATTAAATCCAATATTCATTTTTCCATACTCCATTCGCTTCCAAATATAAAGCATTTCGGATAATTTTTTTTTCTGCTCAAAATATTTGGTCTTTTATAAATTTTAAGGAATGTTTTTCTAAAATTATCTTTATTTACAAATATAATTCCCCATTCTCTCTCATGTTAGTGGATGTAATAAAGTAAATTAGTTAAGGATATAATGAGAAAAATAATTCATATTTTCTTCTTCCTTAATCTATGTAAAAAGTATCAAAATCTCATATATTTTGAAATGGTGGAAGTATATTTTATTGTCTATACAACAACATAGCTAACCTCCGAATGTATCCTCCATTTTCTTTTGAATAAAATGCATTGATCCTCTCCAAATAGAATGCTCTTATCTTATTTTTTTTGTTTAAAAATAAATATTCAAGTCCTTAAAATAAACACACTTTTTCATTTGATGAAACCTCAAAGAGCAGCAAATGTCTTAATAAACCCTAATGGATCTCCTAAAAACCTAAAGGATCAGAGGTATCCAGATTGAATTTGAGGAAAAAAAAAGAGTCAACATAGCAAATTTTGAGATTTACTTTTTCGATTTCTTGAAGTGCAAATTAGTCATTCTTGTCATGCAAAAATGTGAGAGAGAAATATTTTATAAAATCTATAAATGATTTAACCTCACAATAAAATAATAATGCCCTAAAATTATTCTTGCAACTTGTGAATTTTTTATTTCTTCTATAGAATCTAGTACAATGTACCTAATTGACACTCCTGAGCATATATTTAGATAGAGTTAAGAATATTTCAATAATATGCTTGGATTATTAAAGTTTTCTGATCATTCTCTAAAAGAAAGGGATCCATGACGTGACTATATAATTTTATACTCTTTGGATCGAGAATTGACATTTAATTCTAAACAAAGAATGTAATTACTAATCTAGAAAATTGATTAACTGTTTATGTTCCAAAATTGGTAGCATATAGAAGGTCTAGAATATGTTTTCCAATATAGTTAATTATATATAGACTTTTCCAGCGATACTCCACTCGTTAATAAATATCTTTTTTTTTTTTAAAAAAAAGAAAGTGAACATTAAACTAAACATGGTAAAAGGGTTGATGCTGAGATACTTCAATACCAAACGTAGGCTGACATAATCCCAGGATTCATCATGCTTTCATGAAATTGTAACACGCACATGTTGGGCTAAATATAATACATAAAAGATATGAAAAATATAATACAGAAATGATATGAAAAAGAATTCATACTTCGACTTCCAAAGCATTGGAAAAATGATTCTAAGCATACGATTCCAGATTTAGATTCAGTGTGTTGGCCCTTATATTAATGGCAAATGTACCCTATCGTCAGAGATTATCCAAATTTAATTATTACGAAAAAAGGGGGGAAAAACTATTTCAGAAAGGATTAGCAACACATCTTATCAATGCCTCCTAATCCATGGTCGCAGATTCAGTCTAAGGTGCTTTAGAATCTGGGTTTTTAAGGAATAATACTAAGGTTAATTGTCGAACGTAAAAATTTAAATTTTAGATTTTTTGAGTATGTGATAAATCAACTTATTATTTATATATTCATTATAACGATAACGAGTTTTATGATAAGGTGTATGCTACTGGTCTTGTTTGTTAAGAGTACTAACAGAGATGTAAAGCAGATACTCCGCATATATGTACTGTGAAGATTCTTCTTCCTGCAATCTGAGTTCTTGGAGTAACAGCACTACACTATTTTGAAGGATTCTCACTAAGTATATGCTTATCTTTGCAGCCCTTTTTTCTTTTTTATTTTTCTATGGTTGGTATGGATTATATATTCTTGCCAACGTGTAGAGAACCATAATCTTTCTAAAACAGGGGAGAAAATGAGGAGAATAATTTGAATGATGAATGGAGTAAATGAATTAATACCAGCTAGCTGTCCTTTCTGACAATTTGGAAATATTATGTAGTCTGTTATGGGTCATTTCTTGAAAGTTCTTTTTGATTTCTAGGATGCATGAAATGTTCGGATTCTCATAATCCAATTAAGAATCATAATCTACTGGAGATTTTTAGAAGAAGATAAGAGAAAGGGTTTGATACTATTCTATTAAGTGGCTTGAATTATTTCACGAATTCCACGCGTCTTCATATGCTTTTTTCTTGAATTTGTTTGGAAAAAATTCTAAACTTAACTTAGTTATTTTGTGGTTCGGCATCTTTTCCAAACTGGGCAGCTTGTATTTTGATTTTTCAAATGGAATTTTGGGTAGCTTCCAAAGGATCTTCCTTCCTTCCTTCCTCTTGCAAAGAGTTTAAAAATACCAGGAAAGAGCATGCAGCAGTTTGCACATGAGTCTCATGCATTTCGTTTGTAAGCTTTGAGGACATCTATAGCTCGTTTAGGGAATCTAGGTCTTGTTGTTCTTCGTACAATTTGTCCTCGGTTGCATTGGGATTGGGAGGAAAGCAACCATCTCAGTATGATCAAATTGAAAAGATTTGACACGAGACATATCGACAAGTAATAAATGGTGGAAATTGTTTTCGGGCTAGCATTGGCCAAACACCTAGTTTGATGCAGCATTTGAAGCACGTGTAACTTTCAAAACTACACTGAAAGATCTCACTTTTTTGTCAAAAATTCTACTCCCTCCATTTATAAGATATTTTAATTCTTTTTTTATAAATTAAGAAAGAAAAAAATTCTAAATGACAAGGGAGAAGGGACATTCTCATTTGAAGGAGTGTAGAGAGGGAAGTAGAAGATTTGGAGCTCATTTTAACGTTGAAAGTTTTTCTTTAGTACGGAGACATAAGATATTTAAATTTAGATTGTTCTCAAAATACAGTGTGAAAGTTATTGAGGCTTAAAATTAAAATAAAAATTTGATTATATAATTCCTGATTTAATAAGAGGAAAAAAAAAGGTCAAAAGAGGCTCGATCTCACTTGAGTTTCTTCTTTTTGATGGGTTCTCTCTAGAGGTTTAGATCTTTTTTATTTTTCTTTTGATTATTATTCATTGAGAGATAAGAGCATAATGTCTCATGAACTAGAATAATATTAGGGGCACTTAGTACAACAGTTGTAAAATATAAAATCAAAATTAGACCCCTAACAATCTTATAAGTTTCGTAGTTTTATTTTGACATATGGATTTTGAATTGCAAAAGTTCTAAAATAATCATAAGATATAGTACCTTTTTATTTATGTAAAATACTGGACAATTAATACGAACTAATTTCTTATTATTTTACAAGTAAATGATTTTTTTAAAAAAAAATTACATAGTTTATTCAAATACGGAGTATTACTCATTTAAGAACATCAAGCTAAAATACCATATTTCTCTACCGTATAAGGTACACAGATGAAGAATTTATTAGAATCTTAAATTGTAAGAAATAAGGTTACTGCCAGAAATAGAGTATAGAGAAAAGATTTCTCTTGTTGTGTATTCCATCATGTACAGAAGGTTGTATATACAACAATTCTACTAGTCAGTTAGGACGTACTATTACCAATGTTCTAAATATTTGCAGGAGTATTTACAGTGGTTGTAGGAATTTCCCAGCAACTACTTGTAAGTTTGGGCTACTTATTTCCATCCTCAGCGCCTCAAGAGAGGCTCTTCTCTCGTAGTGGATATTCCAAATTCCTCCAAGGGAGAATTAAAATGAAATAAAAAAGGAAGCTGTTCCCAGAACAATTTGCACTTGTGAACAAATTTTCTTGATTAAACGGAATGTATAGCGAAAGAACTATTTATCCCCAAAAAGGGGGGACTATCCCAGCATATAAAAAGAAGAACAAGGATTTTAGAGCATTTTTATACAAAAAAAGGCCACCAAATTGAAACATTTGGAGTTCTTTTTATGTAGGGAATATAAGTACTCTCTTTTAAGCAACTTAAAAGAGAGCTCTTTAAAGAGTATATTACATTTCAACATGATATTAATAACTACAAGTGAACAATTCAGAAAATATTATTAGAGATACTTCCAAATCTTTTAGTACACTCTCCAATACATTATATAATACATCAATTAAATTACATCACATATAACGATATTATCATACAAAAATAATTTAATGGGTTTAGATTAATCATATTATTTTATATAATATAATTTAATTGAAGTACTAGACAACGTAACCGCTAGTGTATTAGAATATATTATTATTTTTGTCCATCATCGCGACTAAATTGATGTAATTGAGATATATTAGCATCTAATGTAATCTTGGGCCTCATGATTAGGAGAAGTAAAAACTAATTGATTATTCAGAAATCCTAGTGAGGCGGCTTAATTGGGAATAGTATATACGTCAGATTTGGATAAGTATCATCCTTTTCTACTTGAATATGGCGTAGTGTGGACTTCTTCTTTTTTTCTTTTTCTTTTTTCTTGTAAGTGCATAGAGTGAGAACTCATAGAGTACTCAGATCCCATGGGCAGGAAACTCAGTTGAAACCAATCTGATGATGTATTTTTTTCTGTATATATGAATATAACATTCCCGTTTTTTCCCAAAAAGAGAATAAAAAAAGAAGAAGAAAACAAAAAAATTGACTAGTAAGTATTCCTTCTGTTCTCTTCTCAAAATATTTGATTGTTTGAGAATTTTAGATATTATATTTCTAAAATTATTCTCAATTTAAAATATAATTTTATCATTATATATTCTATTAATATAATTAATTAAAAATATAATATAAAAAATAACTTATATTTTTTTCTTCCTTAATCTATAAAAGAAAGTCAAAAGATTTTATATTTTGAAATGAAGTGAGTATAATATCCATCTAGTTTGATGAAATGTTATGTAGTTGGTTTGTTTTCATCAATGATATATAAAGGGTATAGATACGAATCGAATATAAGTTTTTTTTTGGTAATCTAATTTCAAAGTTGTAAACGAAGAAGGATAAAATGAATTCCTCAATTGATCCGTCAAATGTTTAATGCATATTTAGGTGATCAACATCAACTAAACAGCCTCTAACTATTTCTATTTAGATCTGGTTTTTCACACATATTTTAACTGTTGGATTGAAGGCTTTAGCTCTTACCACCTCAGCAAAGCCTCACATGCAAAATGTTAAATTAAGAATGTCATTATAAATGTTAAATTATACTGTTTACATTTCAAAGTAATTGTCATAATTTTGTTTGTTTCAAAATATTTGTCCTATTTCTAAATAAATGGTTTATTTTTTATTTTTTTCACTTTACCCTTTTCTTCAACTAAATATTCAAATACCTTTGTCTTAAAAAACTATTAATTTTCTAACCAATTACTTAAATTGCAATATTAAATAATAGTATTGTAGACATCTATCAAATTTTTTTATGAAATTTACAAAAACTTTAGTTTTCGTGTAAAATGGAATTAGGCCAGTTATTTTGAAATGATAACTTTGTCTTATTAGAACTTGAAAAATTAATTAATGCAGTTTAGTAAAATAATAAAGAGCAAAGGTGAAATAGGAAGAATCATAATAAATGACTTTTTATATTTTAAAGTGATAGATGTTTGTAAACATAAATTATACCGAATCTAGATACATTAGGGAAAAAAAAAACTGAGGGAGTCTATTTCTACTTATATATATGCATGGACTTAATTTCTTTTAAGTATTCAAGCTATTGAATTCTTGAACTCGTCGTAGTCTAGGAATTGCATTGTCTTCGAGTTGAGAGATGAGAAGTGTAGTTCTTCCATGCATTGCTCCTCTTGAATGGGACTGCGGTGCATCCCGTACTTCTTGAGTATCATCAGCATATACTATGAGCGTCAAATGAATTTGCAGAAGTCTCTGCATTTCTTTTAGGGAAAACCTTAAAGAAAAAGTATTATTAAGAGATACTCCATTTTTAAAAAAAATATAAGATTTTTTTACTCATTTTATATAAATTAAGAAATAAGAAAATAAATAATATTTTTCATATTATATTCTTAACTAATTTTATTAATATAATACTCTAATCCATTTCAACAGATAAGGTCTTTTGGTACTTTTTGCATAGATTACTAAAGAATAAAATCTACCAAAACACTTTTACTCTCTGTCCTCACCTAAATCTTCCAAAGGTCTTGATTTTATTTTCTAAAGTTTTTTAATTTTTAATTAAAACAACTTCCCCACCTTTTAACTCTAATTAAAACTCTAATACTATACAAACTCTTCTACTACTCAAAAAATCAAAGTTCACTTCCAACTCTAATACTATACAAATTCTTCTACTACTATTGTAATTTGAAATATATTTTTTAATTTAAATCAAATTCTTAATAACTTTTCACTATCTCCACATAACTTCATTTACTATCACTTTCTCCGCAAACTTTTTCTTTGTTCACAAAATTTTCCTCATAAGATTTTTTATTATCGATCTTCTTAGTTTTCTCTAATTAAAGTCTTCTTTTTTCAAATTAAAAAACAATATTTTAAATTTTATTTTTGATACACGTTGTTTTATTATCTTCATTTTTCTCTTTCACTTTAATGTTTGACCTCTAAATTTAATAAATAGTATTATAAATTTGATTTTCTATTTCTGTTCTTGAAGAAATAATTTATTTTATTGAGAAGCTTATCAATGCTCAATATATCTCTTATTGTTCAAAAAAATTTATGAATTAATTTTTTTGGAAAATATTTCATTTTCTTTAATTTATTGAGAACTTCTTTGTGTACAAGTGAGATGTTTATGAATTTATTTATTTTTAGAGAAAAGTTTTTTTTATTGAGAACCTTTTGGGATAGAGGCCAAAATGGAAAGACTATCCCATGCTTCTTCCTTTAAAATAAAAAACATGTATGAGTGTTATACACGTTATAAGCATAAGACACATTTAGGATATTTTAATTTTTTATTCAAATAAGTATTTTAGTTTTATTTTTAGCATCATTAATGCTTTCTTCTTTTACATCTTTCATGCATTTTCTTTTTTTGTTTTGATTGAATGATAGAATATATTTTATATTTTTAGTTATTTTAATAGAAATTTATTGAGTTTTTGTTTTATTTAATAGATTTTGAAGATTCAAGTTTTTTTTTTTTGGTTTGTTTGAAGGAAAAACTTTAGGAATATTTAGTTGTTTAGTTCTTAATATATATTACACAAATTTGATAAATATCTATTACTATCTAATTTGATCATTCATTTGCTAAATTTTAAAGATAAAAGTGTCTAATTTACTATTAAAACATTTCGCACCATAATATGCATAACTTTGCAGTACATTAGACATGAAATGTAATAATCGATAGGTTTTATTTTTTTATTTTTATCTTTTTACCAAGTGAATATAAAAGAAAGAAATAATTTTGTAAAGTATATTAATACTATAGTTTTTTTGTAATGGATCAAAAACACAATTCTTTTGAAAAAAAAAAGTTGAACAAGGATTGAGAATATTTTCATTTTGAAAACCTTTTTTTGAGGTTTTTAATTATAAAATACTAATATTTTTATTTTTTATGTTATTTATTTTTTAGGAATGGAGGGAGACAAGTAAGGGGAGAAGAATTTTAATTTTCACAATGATTTTATTACAAATATGTTATATTTTTTTAAAGAGTCAAAATAAATAATTAAATGATAAATAATTCTCTTTTGCTCTTACACATAACGGGGTAGGAGGTGAATATGACAAAATAATTGAAAGGTTATGTCGTAAAGTTGATTTACTTTAAATATATAGAAAAAAATATAACTTAAAATGTATTTTTTTATTTCTTTCTTTTTATATTAATTACTTATGATTAATCATTAGTACATAGTTTTGTAATTAAATACATAAATTTGCTTCATATTTTTTGTAATATTGTTAATAACTATTTATATAATAATACGTGTTAATTTTTCTTTATAATAATTTTTTTAAAAAAACAATTGACCCTGTCCCTAAAAAAAGGTATACTCATAGTCATGCTATTAAATGTATTTTTTAGTGATATTTTTAACAAATTTCTCTTTCTTAAAAATCTATTATCATTATACACTTATTTTTTAAGAAGTAATGTATATCCAGTGCAAAAGTGTTTTGGAGGAGGAGAGCGAGTAAAAATTACTCATAGTCGTGCTATTAAATGTATTTTTTACTGATATTTAGAACAAATTTCTCTTTTTAAAAATTTATTCTTATTATATATTTATTTTTTAAAAAGTAGCTTATATCCCGTGCAAAAATATTTTGGAGGAGGAGAGAGAGTAAAAGTGTTTTTATTAATGTAAAATTTATATTAATATATTTTAATATCTATAAATTTATTAAAATTTATTTACATGTTAAAACAGCATGACAGTTATTAGATTGACTCTATGGGGAAAATTTGCCTGTAATGAGGAGGAGTAACTATCAATTGTAGTAAATGAAAACACAATTCTATTGGCATGTGAGATCATAGTAAAAAATTATCAAGGTATATTACTTAATTTAATTTGATTATTATCTTAAAAAAATTGTTCATGTTATACCAATTGTTGCATACATGGCCATCACTTTGCACAAATAGATCAAGCAGATTATATATCAATCCAAATTTGAAATTTGCTAACATCATTAGACGATGGTAAGTTTATATATGTATAGATTCACTCATTATGCTTTACTTTTTCTTTTTACGTATGCTTTTTTGCATTTATGTATGATGAAAATTGTTATGCAAAGACACTTGCAACTTGGGTGAAGAGAGCTTATTTTTCTACTACACAATTGTTATTGATCTCGAATGCTAAAAGAATACGGATATCAGATTATCAAGCACTATCACATGTAATAAACTGTTACAAATGAATAAGATAATTAAATATGACTTTTAAATATTATTCTTTTTTTTTTCAGGAAATGTACTTATATAAATAACATAGATATTGAAAATTTGTGGTATGAGTCCTGCAACAATTGTAGTAATGTAACAAAGTGTGTTTATGGAGAGCAGGTGTGTAATGACTGCAATGATACAATTGAAACAATATCAAGGTAACTAACTACTACTATATAAATAAGTTATTTTGTTACCTTTTATTGATTGTGCTCCTTATCGATTTTTCGTTCAATTGAAAGATTTTACTGAAAGTATGCATACTTTTCTAAAAGATAAATATGCAGAGTTTTTTTTCGTTGTTCAGCGAGTTATTTACGAGATCTACAATCAAAAGTATTTATCTATGTAGATGTGTATATATCTCTCGATATATAATTTATCAAGAGACAAGGTATGGGAAATGGATTTTAATATTCATTCTGATTTTATTACAAATATATTATATTTTTTCTTATCAGAGGCTTTTGTTAAGAATTTATTAGGAATTAGTGTACAAATATCACAATTAAAATAAGCTTACTTTCAAGTTTTAATATTAATGACTTTTTTTAATTTTAAATTTGTTCTTGGAAGGAATGAAGTTCGAAAACATAAAATAGTTTGATATGATTTAGAGAAAAAAATAAAATAATAAGTAAATTCTACTTCTTAGCCCCACTTCCCCCATTAAATCTCCTAATTTGTATTATTTATATTTACCTTATTCACATTTTCTCCTTCTTCATTTTTTATGTATTTTTTATTTTAATTAGATTATGTACACTAATATATATTTTTTCAGTTATTTTAATGAAAAATTAGTAAGTTTTTGTTTTCTTTGGCAAGTTTTGAAGATTCATATATTCCAACAACTTCATTTTGATCACAAATTTTGTTTAGTGGATGTTTTAGAAATATTTATCTATTTAATTCTTGGTATATATTACTCGAATTTGATCCTTCAAACGCTAAAATATTATGCATCAGAATATGCATGACTTTGTAGTACATTGGACATGCAATGTAATAGTCGATGGTTTTTAAATTTTTTTCTTTTTCTTTACTCTTTTCATCAAGTTGATTAAAAGAAATAAATAATTTTTATAAAGTATAATGTGTATAATTACACTATGATTTCTTTCTGGTAGATCAAAAATACTATTTTTTGAAAATTTTTTTAGCAATGTTCTATGAACTTTTTTATTTTGGGAAACGCTTTCTTTGAGATTTTTAGTATAAAATACTAATATCTTTTATTTTGTAAGTTATTTATTTTTTAACAGTAGAGAGAGAAGGAAGGAGAGAGGGATTTTAATATTCATCATAATTTTATTGTAAATATATAATATTTTTTATTTACGGAGGCTTTCTTTAAGAATTAGGGTACGAATATTATAGTTAAAATGAGCTTACTTTGAGGTTTTAAATATTAATGAATTTTTTAAATTTTAAATTTTTTTCTTTGAAGGGTTAGGCTTGGGAAACATAAAAAAGTTTGACAAGATTCAGAAAAAAAAAAGATAAGTAAGTGTGACATATCAATATAAAATTAGTACTTTACAAATTATTAATCTCTTTTTGATATTTTTAATCAAAAAATTGAATAATTTTATATAATATAAAGAGTTTATACTACCATATTTGACAAATTATTTCTTTGCTTATAAAATGGATAGTTTGTATTGTAATAATTCAATTTTGAATAGAGGGAATAGTATGTAAAATAAATTGAACTTGATATTACAATAGTTTTTATCTCTTAAAGATTTGATCATGATAATATTTTAGGAACATTTAGTGGTTAAAATATAATTAGTTTGTTTTAGGAACATTTTAGTATTACAATAATTGTTTAAGTATTTGATTTCTTTTCTTTTTAATTCTTATAGATAACTTTATAAATTAGTATTTAAAGTTTTAATCATTTTACTATTTGTGTAGGTATTCTCACTAAGTAGATTCATATTTTTTTCCTTATCTTCGAAGAGCTTATAGTTGTTTAAGTATTTGATTTATTTTCTTCTAATTATTATAAGTAATTTCATAAATCAGTATTTAAAGTTTTAATCATTTAACATTTTATGCATGCATCCTCACCATGCGGATTCAAGTTTTTTCCTTTTTCTTCAAATAGCTCATAGTTATTTAAATATTTTATTTCTTTTCTTTATGATTTTTATAAGATTCAAGTTTTTTTTCATTTTCTTCAAATAGCTTATAGTTATTTAAGTATATGATATCTTTTCTTGTTTATTTTTATAAGTAACTTCATAAATTAATATTTAAAATTTTAATAATTTCATCATTCTTGCAAGTAGGTTAGGGTGTTTCTTACTCAATTCTTTATTTATTTGTTGTTGTTTAGGAATTTATTATTATTTTCAAATACACATAATAATGGGCATGTATAGTTTTTTTTATATAATTTCTTCCTACTATTACCTATAATTACTTCTAAGTGAATAATTTTTATTAAACACATAAAATGACTTCATATTTATAATTTTTTAAAATATTTTTTAGTATTTATTATTAAAAATAAATAATTTAATACCGGTGCATAGCACGGGCTTTTATGCTAGTATATATTACCAAAATACTTTTACTCTCTCTCATCCTCTAAACCTTCCAAGGTCTTGATTCTATTTTTTAGAGTTTTTCAATTTTTAATTAAAACAATTTCCCTATCTATTAACTCCAATTCCAACTCTAATACTATACAAACTCTTCTACTACTAAAAAAACCAAAACACATTTCCAACTCTAATACTATACAAATTCTTCTACTACTATTGTAATTTGAAATGTATTTTTTAATTTAAATCAAATTTTTAATAACTTTTCACTGTCTCTACATAATTTCATCTACTGTCACTTTCTTCACAAACTTTTCCTCATAAGGTTTTTTATCGTCGATCCTCTTATTTTTCTCTGATTAAAGTTTTCTTTTTTAAATTAAAAAAATAATACTTTAAATTTCTTTTTTGATACATATTACTTTATTATCTTCATTTTTCTCTTTCACTTTAATGTTTGACCTCTAAATTTAATAAATAGTATTATAGATTTGATTTTCTATTTTTATTCTTGAAGAAATAATTTATTTTCTTGAGAAGCTTATCAATGCTTAATATATCTCTTATTATTCAAAAGATTTTATGAATTAAATTTTTTAGAAAATATTTCATTTTTCTTTAATTTATTGAGAACTTCTTTGTGTACAAGTGAGATGTTTATGAATTTATTTATTTTTAGAGAAGAGTTTTTTTTTTGAGAACTTTTTGGAATAGATGTCAAAATAGAAAGATTATCCCATGCTTCTTCCTTTAAAATAGAGAAAAATGTACAAGTGTTGTACACGTTATAAGCATAAGACACATTTAGGATATTTTAATTTTTTATATATAGTTATTCATTTGCTCCCTTTTTGTTAGCTTTTTTTACTTTTTAGTTTTATTTTTAGCATCATTAATGCTTTCTCTTTTTACATCTTTCATGTATTTTCTTTTTTTGTTTTGATTGAATGATAGAATATATTTTATATTTTTAGTTATTTTAATAGAAAATTATTGAGTTTTTGTTTTATTTAATAGATTTTGAAAATTCGAGTTTTTTTTTCGTTTGTTTGAAGTGAAAAGTTTAGGAATATTTAGTTGTTTAGCTCTTAATGTATATTATAACAATTTGATCAATATCTATTACTATCTAATTTGATCATTCATTTGCTAAGTTTTAAGGATAAAAATATCTAATTTACTATTAAAACATTCTGCACCATAATATGCATAACTTTGCAGTACATTAGACATGAAATGTAATAATTGAAAGGTTTTATTTTTTTATTTTTGTCTTTTTACCAAGTGAATATAAAAGAAAGAAATGATTTTGCAAGGTATATTAACACTATAGTTTTTTTGTGATGGATGAAGAACACAATTCTTTTGAAAAAAATTAAACAATGACTGAGAATATTTTCATTTTGAAAATCTTTCTTTGAGGTTTGTAATTATAAAATACTAAATTTTTTATTTTTTATGTTATTTATTTTTTAGGAATGGAGGGAGACAAGTAAGGGGAGAATAATTTTAATTTTCACAATGATTTTATTACAAATATATTTTATTTTTTTAAAGAGTCAAAATAAATAATTAAATGATAAAGTATTCTCTTTTTCTCTTACACATAAAGGGGGTAGGAAGTGAATACGACATAATAATTTAAAGACTATGTCGTAAAGTTAATTTATTTTAAATATATAAAAAAAATTATAAGTTACAATGTATTTTTTCATTTCTTTCTTTTTATCTTAATTACTTATGATTAATTATTAGTACATAGTTTTTTAATTAAATATATAAATTTGCTTCATATTTTTTGTAATATCTCTAATAACTATTTATATAATACCACGTATTAATTTTTCTTTATGATATTTTTTTTAAAAGGAAAATTGACTTTGTCACTAAAAAAAATGCATACTCATGGTCGCACTATTAAATGTATTTTCTTAGTGATATTTTTAACAAATTTCTCTTTTTAAAAATTTATTCTCATTATACACTTATGTTTTTAAGAAGTAATGTATATACCGTGCAAAAGTGTTTTGGAGAAGGAGAGAGAGTAAAAATTACTCATAGTTGTACTATTAAATGTATTTTTTTAGTGATATTTAGAACAAATTTCTCTTTTTAAAAATTTATTCTCATTATATACTTATTTTTTAAAAAAGTAACGTATATCCCGTGCAAAAGTGTTTTGGGGGGAGAGAGAGTAAAAGTGTTTTTATTAATGTAAAATTTTTATTAATGTATTTCAATATCTATAAATTTATTAAAATTCATAGTGAAAAATTATTAATGAAAACACAATTCTATTGGCATGTGGGATCATAGTGAAAAATTATCAAAGTATATTACTTAATTTAATTTGATAATTATCTTAAAAAATTACTCATGTTATACCAACTGTTGCATACAGGGCCATCACATGTAATAAACTATTGCAAATGAACAAGATAATTAAATATAACTTTTAAATGTTGTTCTTTTTTTTTTAGGAAAGGTAATTTCGCATAGTTGCTTATATAAATAACATAAATATTAAAAATTTGTGGTATGAGTGTGTTTATGGAGAGCAAGTGTGTATTGAATGCAAAGATACAGTTGAAACAATATGAAGGTAACTAACTACTACTATATAGATAAGTTATTTTGTTACCTTTTACTGATTGTGCTCCTTTTAAAAAATTTGAATATATCGATTTTTCGTTCAACTGAAAGATTTTATTGAAAGTATGCAAACCTTTCTAAAAGACAAACATGCAGAGTTTGTTTTTCATTGTCCAGCGAGTTATTTACAAGATCTACAATCAAAAGTATTTATCTATGTAAATGTGTATATATTTCTCAATATATAATTTATTAATTATAATATTTAATTATAAATTCTGCACAACATATGTATCATTGAGAGATTTTCATTTACATGGCATTGAGAAAAATAGACACAAGTTAATAGAATACCATGTAAATTCCTGCATATGCTCTGCATTTACATTTGTGATGCGTGCACCTATATTCAAGGAAGATAAAAGTTTTTCGCTCTTAGTAACTTTTGTCTTTAAAGTAAATTGGTGTGAAGAGTGTTTACATCTTCAAAAATGTGTAAAATTTCTTGATACATTTAATTAGGTAATGTTGTATTAAATTAAGATGTTAAGCAATTTGCTATGCTTATAATTTCTTAAATATATAACAAATGAAAAAAAATTCATTAATTTTACAGATGGTGATCTCTTTATTAATACATTAGAAGAGTTAATGAACAAGTACTTCAACATCTTATCAGGTTTAACTTGCTTGATTATATGCATAAATCTTATGAATATTCGACATTCTAATTATTTATTTTATATTTTATTATATATTATTAAAATAATTGTGTAATAAATTTTTGTTACAAATTGTTTCTCCGTGCATAGCACGGGTTTTTTTGCTAGTATATATATATATATATATATATATATATATATATATATTACCAAAACACTTTTACTCTCTCTTCTTCTAAACCTTCTAACGCCTTGATTCTATTTTCTAGAGTTTTTCAATTTCTAATTAAAATAATTTTCCCACCTTTTAACTCTAATTCAAACTCTAATACTATACAAACTCTTCTACCACTAAAAAAACCAAAGTCCACTTCCAACTCTAATACTATACAAACTCTTCAACTAATATTGTAATTTGAAATGTATTTTTTAATTTAAATAAAAATTTTAATAACTTTCCACTATCTACACATAACTTCATCTATTGTCACTTTCTCTACAAACTTTTTCTTTCTTCACAAACTTTTCCTCATAAGGTTTTTTATCGTCGATCCTCTTATTTTTCTCTAATTAAAGTCTTCTTTTTTCAAATTAAAAAATAATATTTTAATTTTTTATCCATGTTGCTTTATTCTTTTCATTTTTCGCTTTTAATTTAATGTTTGATGTCTAAATTTAATTCTACCACTAAAAAAACCAAAATTCACTTCCAACACTAATACTATACAAACTATTCTACTAATATTGTAATTTGAAATGTATTTTTTAATTTAAATCAAAATTTTAATAACTTTTCACTATCTACACATAACTTCATCTATTGTCACTTTCTCCACAAACTTTTTCTTTATTCACAAACTTTTCCTCATAAGGTTTTTTATCGTCGATCCTCTTATTTTTCTCTAATTATAGTCTTCTTTTTTAAAATTAAAAATAATATTTTAATTTTTTATGCATGTTGTTTTATTCTTTTCATTTTTCTCTTTTACTTTAATGTTTGATGTCTAAATTTAATAAATAATATTATAGATTTGATTTTCTATTTCTGTTCTTGAAGAAATAATTTACTTTCTTGAAAAGCTTATCAATGCTCAATGTATCTCTTATTGTTCAAAAGATTTTATGAATTAAATTTTTTAGAAAATATTTTATTTTCTTAATTTATTAAGAACTTCTTTGTGTACAAGTAAGATGTTTATGAATTTATTTATTTTTAAAGAAGAGTTTTTTTTGGAGAAAAATGTATGAGTGTTATACATGTTATAAGCATAAGGCACATTTAGGATATTTTAATTTTTCATTCAAATTATTATTTTAGATTTATTATTTTTAAATTTTAAAATATGTATTCGAGGCTTCTTTAGTTAAATCTTGTAAAGCGAAATGTATGCAACTTTTTGTTTTATTTTTAATTTATTTTTCTTCTTCAATATGAGTTCATGTAATTCCTTTTATGAATAATATATATATATTGAAACTTTTTGAATTTTTTAATTATCAACAAGTTTTCAAGTTGTACATAACTTTCATATGTAGTTATTCATTTGCTCCCTTTTTGTTAGATTCTTTTACTTTTTAGTTTTATTTTCAGCATCATTAATGCTTTCTCCTTTTACATCTTTTATGCTAAAACATTCCACACCATAATATGCATAACTTTGCAGTACATTAGACATGAAATGTAATAATCGATAGATATTTTTTTTGTATTTTTACCAAGTGAATATAAAAGAAAGAAATGGTTTTGTAAAGTATATTAACACTATAGTTTTTTTTTTGTGATGGATCAAGAACACGATTCTTTTGAAAAAAAGTTGAACAATGATTGAGAATGTTTTTATTTTGAAAATCTTTCTTTGAGGTTTTTAATTATAAAATACTAATTTTTTTAATTTTTATGTTATTTATTTTTTAGGAATTGAAGGAGACAATTAAGGAGAGAATAATTTTAATTTTCACAATGATTTATTTGAAATATGTTTTATTTTTTTAAAGAGTCAAAATAAATAATTAAATAATAAAAAATTATCCTTTTCTCTTATACATAAAGGGTAGGAGGTGAATACGACAGAATAATTGAAAGACTATGTCGTAAAGTTAATTTACTTTAAATATATAGAAAAAAGTATAAGTTACAATGTATTTTTTATTTCTTTTTTTATCTTAATTACTTATGATTAATCATTAGTACATAATTTTTTAATTAAATACACAAATTTGCTTCATATTTTTTGTAATACCTCTAATAAATATTTATATAATAACACATATTAATTTTTTATGGTACTTTTTTTAAAAGAAAACTTGATTCTGTCACTAAAAAAAAAAAGGCATACTCATGATCGTGCTATTAAATATATTTTTTTAGTGATATTTTTAACAAATTTCTCTTTTTAAAAATCTATTCTCATTATACACTTATTTTTTTAAGAATTAATGTATATTCCGTGCAAAAGTGTTTTGGAGGAGGAGAGAGAGTAAAAATTACTCATAGTCGTGCTATTAAATATATTTTTTAGTGATATTTAGAACAAATTTCTCTTTTTAAAAGTCTATTCTCATTATATACTTATTTTTTAAAAAAGTGACGTATATCCCGTGCAAAAGTGTTTTGGAGGAGGAAAGAGAGTAAAAGTATTTTTATTAATGTAAAATTTTTATTAATATATTTTAATATCTATAAATTTATTAAAATTCATTTACATATTAAAACAGCATGACAGTTATTACACTAACTCTATGGGGAGAATTTGCCTGTAATGAGAGGGAGCAACTATCAGTTGTAGTAAATGAAAATACAATTCTATTAGCATATGGGATCATAATGAAAAATTATCAAAGTATATTACTTAATTTAATTTGATTATTATCTTGAAAAAAATATTCATGTTATACCAATGTTTGCATACATGGTCATCTTTGCACAAATAGATCAAGCAGGTTATATATCAACCCAAATTTAGAATTTTCTAACATCATTAGACGATGGTAAGTTGTATATATGTATAGATTCGCTCATTATACTTTACTTTTTTCTTTTACGTATACTTTTTTACATTTAAGTATGATAAAAATTGTTGTGCAAAGACACTTGCAACTTGGATGAAGAGAGCTTATTTTTTTACTACACAATTGTTATTAGATTATCGAGCATTCTCACATGTAATAAACTGTTGCAAATGAATAAGATAATTAAATATGACTTTTAAAAAAATTTACTAATTTTGCAGATGGTGATCTCTTTATTAAGACATTAGAAGAGTTATTAAATAAGTACTTCAACATCTTATTAGGTTTAATTTGCTTGATTATATGTATACATCTTATGAATATTTGACATTTTAATTATTTATTTTATATTTAATTATTTATTATTAAAATAATTTATGTAATAAATTTTTATTACAAATTATTTCTCCGTGCATAGCACGGGTTTTTTAGCTAGTTACTAAAGAAGAAAATAAACAGTATTTTTTATATTATATTTTAACTAATTATATTAATATCATAGAGAATGAGAGAATTATATTCGTCGCGAGAGTATCTTTAGAAAAATAACATTTGAAATTCTTAAAAGGTCAAATATTTTAAGAAGGGAAAGAAGGACTACAAGAGCTTATATTTTGAACAAAATGAGTAAAGAATAAGAGAATTATATTTATAATAAAAGTAATTTTAAAAATCTTTAAAAGACTAAATATTTCAAGAAGAGAAAAAATGACTAAAAAGATTTGTATTTTAAAAAGATGAGAGTATCATCAAATGCATTGTGGGAGGAAGAAACGTCGGGATTTTGTCCCACCATTGATAGGGAGGAGCGAGCCCGCTCCCATTTGCACTCTGTTGATTAAGGGTGGAAGAGAAGTTGAGTCTTGCAGAGCCAAGATCCAAACTTTTGGTTCGGCTTTATAGCCTAAATTCTATTGTTATCCTTGTTTATAGCAAAAGTTAAAACTAAACAATGTTAATAAAAACAAAATAAGAGCAGTACTTTAGAGATAATATCACAACTTTTGTAGGCTTAAATGTTGTAGTGTATGTATTTATTAGCCAAGCCACGGGAAGAACGGCTAAACACCGAGTCCCTTTTTGTTCTAAAAATTTGTAGCATAAAATCATCATTTGAGTGTACGCGTGCTAAAAGATTAGAAAAGAGATTAGGTGTATAAATATATACGTGTCGTTTGCTCTTTAATTACATAATGTACGTTAGATATATCGCATCATATTTTAAGTTGACGTAAAGTTATGAAATCCTTCTAGAGTACTAAGTTTATATCCAAGCTACATGATATTACTCGGGAAGATTAGGTACAAAATGAATGTACATGTACTTAGATGTTGCACAAGCCAAATGATATCCCATTATGTTTAATTGAACATTGCATCTTAATTATACATAGGCTGAGGCCTCACGCCACCCAAAACCCAGCCAAAATGCTACAAGCACTACTTGTTCAAAGCACAAGAGCAAAGATTTGTACTTTTCTCGTTCCAAAATATGAGTTCTGGTTGACACTCAACTTTTACATAGATTAAAAAATTACTAAAATCTATAACATATAAAATAAAAAGATTTAGAGGTTCTTAAACTTTAATTATAATTTATTAATTAGAGTACTTAAATTTGAAAAAAGTAATATTTAAAGAAAAATAAAAATAAAAAATATTTATTAAATATTTATTAATATTTCGGACGAAGAGAGTACTACTTGTTTAACTTAGTGGCGAAGCCACTAAAGCTAGCGTACTCATGTATATTTAAAATATCAATTCTTTAAGGTATATTAAAAAAATCGTTCTAATTAATTATGATAAATGCAAACATTGGCCGACTAGACTATAGCTTTAGTACGAAATTAAATTTTAACTTTATTGGCAATCTGTGGTGTTGGTAGACCGGTAGCTTGTGGGCTTGTGGAAGACTTGGAGTCAAGTAGGGAAAAGTGCTTCAAAAGCAAAAATATACAGAAACAAGAAAGTGTGGTACAAAAAAGAAAAGGTAGCAGGTATTTATTTATTTTTAATTCTCTTATTGTTCTTTTTTTAAATTTAATATTATTCAATTCTATATTAAAAAAACCTCTCTTATTTCTTCCTTTTGAATGCAGTTATTTTTAATATATATATATATATATATATATATATATTAAAATTTATTAAATTTCAAACCTTTTCTAGAAACACTTAAAAAAATCAGCAAAGTGACTCTATAAGTGAATTTTTTTAAACTATTTTTTTTTACTTTTTTCACTCTTGAATCCTACTCCTTCTTTTACAAATAATTCATATTTATGATTTTCATTATAATTTAACTTAAATAAAAATCTAATATAAATACGCCTTAATTCTCTATATACTAAAAAGTACTTAAAATTTATAAAAATAATTTTCTTTTCACTTTATTTTGGGCATGTGGTCCAACTAAGCTAAGGATGGATCCGTCACTACATACTAGTTAGTTGTCTCTCCAATTACTTAATACACAAGACAAATGATATTGCATTACATTTTAGCTGGTTAAAGATTGAGGCCCTGCTAATGATACTACAATGCAAGAAATTGCAGACACAATGCTTCTTGATTTTAGTTTTCACTAACACAATACAATCACTCTTACACACCAGATAAACAAGGCTAGAATGTCAAATGAATGTCAAGAATGGTCCTATTTGGATTATAGCTCAATATGAAAATTTTAAAAAAGTTTGTGTATTTTAGTGAGATTTACATTTGACTTTTATGAGAAAATATGCGGGAGATAGTGTTTTAGTTTGAATTTTTTTATCTTTAATTTTGTAAAATAAATTATTTATAAAAAAATATGTATATCACATTGCGTGTTACAATGGAAGAAATTGCTAACATAGTGCTCTTGATTTTTTTTTCACTAACACAATACAGCTTGAGTTTTTCCAATGGCAGCGAGAAGTGAAGTTGTGTTAGATAATTTGAATCATCTTTTACTCTTGAAATTAATGATGCCTCTTATTGGCTTATAAACAGTAAATTTATTAGAGAAAACGAATACAAAAATATCGATATGATTAAAGAAAATTATTACTACCAAATAAACTAATATAGTATATATGAATGTGAATTAATAAATTTATAAATTTCTTAAGAAACTTTTACAAAGTAATAAAAAATCTATGCTACTTTCTAAGTTAAAACAATTTTTCAAAACATAAAACATAAACACAAAGAACCATATTCAATCAGTGCTTATTTTATTTGAAATATTCATAAAATCCAAAGCCTTATAGCTACTTATTTGTTACTGTCTAAATAAGAATAGAATATGGCTTCTACCTTTAGAAGTAAATGTAGAGTGATAATTTTGAAACTTAGACAAGAAGATATTTTGGCTATAGAAAAGTTTTGTAAAGTTTCTTTATTTTTATTTTTCCACTTTAGGAGACGAACTGCCATTTGCCATCCTATATTAAGTTATTGAATGTAGGTTACCAAATTAATATGAGGAAAAATTCTCATCGCAAAATTCATATTTTCTTGTAGTAAAATAGTTGATTTGGCCTATGAAGTTACTATCTCATCATGGTTTGGTTCTATGAGTTTTTTCTATTTTTATAATCTATAAATATTTTCCTTGTTGCTAAAGTGGTTCTGTCACTATTCTCTTCTATGAACTTCTACTACAAAATAGCACACACTGAGCATATAAAATTTTTGTACGAATCTATTTGTCCAAAACAATACAAAGAACTTGAGAAAATGATTTATTTCTCTAATGAATTGCTCATTTTTTAAACAAAACATATTATTTTTTCAAGTTTTTAATATTAATTAGACAAATATAGCCTTGTAACAACACTATGTCCTCAACACATGCTATTATTTACCAAAATTAAAAGAAAAAGAAAATGCAATGTCATTTTTTTTAAAGATCTTTTACTATACATGTTATCCGTCAGCATAAATTGATTTAGAATATTTCTTTCAGTAGCCATTGTTCTTTTTCAGTAGACACCTTTATTAGTACATAAAAGTAACGGGTGGAAATTTTCCTTTTTCTCATCCACCAAAAAAGCAAAAGAAAAAGCAAAGAGTGGAAAACGTGCTCATGATTGAGGTTACATAATTAATAAAACACCCAGGCATTTGGGTCTCGTGTAACTTCTGTTACAAAGGAAGAAAATATATTTAAGAAATATAAATATTCTATTCGTTTTAAAATATATTGTAACTTTTGTTACAAATGAAGAAAATATATTTAAGAAAAATAAATAGTCTATTCGTTTTAAAATATAATGTTCAAGATCCTCTTTTTTTTATTTAAAAAATATTAAGTCTTTTGTAAATTTTAAAAATTATATTTTTAGAATTATTCTTACTTATAAATATAATTTTTAATTATTTTTTATATCAGTAGAGAATAAATTGAATTAGTAAAAGATAAAATATGAAAAATACATGTTACTTTTTCATTCTATAATCTATGTAAAAAGTGTAAAAAATGTAATATATTTTGAAATGGAAGGAGTGTGAATTAGACATTTTGGAGTTCAATCTATTGAAAGATAAAAAAAAAGAATAATTCCCAACAAAAAAAAAAGAAAAGATTGGAATACTCTTCTTGGTTATTTAGGTACCTTTGAGCTGCTAAAACAGAAGTGGCTTAAAACACTTGTTTCAAAAGCAATTTGAATCCGGTCCTGCACGTGCTTTTTGCAGCAAGTCCAGGACTGGATCTGATCCGTTGGATCAGATTTTTAATCTGATCCAACGGATAAAATTTAATCTATCCTTTGTATTTATTTTAAAAAAGAAAATTTTGAAAATTTCGACAACCGTTGGATCAGATTAAAAATCTGATCTAACGGTCTAAAATTGGTCCTGCACGTGCTGCAAAGAGCACGTGCAGGACCGAAACCGGACTGTTTCAAAAGGATATACAGAAGTACTCCTATTTTGAAACAGAGCTGCTTTCTAAAACAAAAGTATTTTACAGACCAAAATTATTCACCTTTTCAGCTCCTCTTAAGTTGGAACAATCACCTCATTGATCCTCAAACTATTTATTTTATATTTTTTAAGATACATAAACATCTTTTTTTTTTGTCTGCAAAATATTTTATTTGTATTTTTCAAGATCTTTAAAGATTTTGTTCAGCCATACTTTGGTCCATTGACATGGCAATCTCACATGAAACTTTTTAAACCAAGACATGATTAAAGAAGAAATTCTTTGGTCCTTAAAAATACAAATTTTAAAAAGTTTGGACTCACTAAGCAATTTTCTCTTTTAGGCTCAAATTATGGATGAAAAAGGAATCAATAAGACAATAATTTTATAGGGATAGGCCCATTGACTGCCATAGTCAAAAGGGATGTAAAATTGATCGACAGCTTTGTAGAATGGTCCACTGCCAGTTTGCCTTGTAATCATCGATCGAGAGTTAGGCACTGTTTAACCTATTTTGGTACTGGGCCTGAATGTGCAAAAAGTGACTAACTAGGAGGATTTTGGGTACGTGGCCCGTACCCATAGCACACATTTAATCCATCTTTTCCCCCCTTTCTCGTATGTGGTGATTTTTTTTTTTTTTGGCGTTAATTCATCAAAATTTAGTCTCCACTCTCTTAGATAAGTAATCATCAATGTCCTCCTCCAAAAAATATATATATACTTTTTATTTTTTTGGATGAGAAGTAATAATCAATGGTAATGAGTACTCTATTTTAATATATAAGACTTTTTAATTATTTTTTATTTTCTTAAAATATTTAATTTTTTAATAAATTTTAAGAATTATTTTTTTAAAAGTTACCATCACCATAAATATAATTTTTTTACAAAAAGTGATAATCCCACTCTCATTTTAACCTTTTTCACTCTCATTTTTTTTATAGATACATAAAATTCACTGAATCAATAAATTATCAATAAACTAAATTACTCACTTTATAAAAAAAATAAAAGAGAATTACTATAAGTATATAATAAACTTCTCATTACATATTTTTTATTATTTATTTAATTTTTTTCTAAGGGAAAGATGATATTAGAGAAACGTGAGATTGAAGAGATAATATTGAGAAATTTTATGACCTCTTTTCATAAACTTTCAAAACTATAAAAAATCATATGACTAGAAAGCTTTTATACTGACAATTAACTACTATTATAATGGTTAGTGACATTAATTTTCTTATCATGTAAATATCAATACTATGAGAAATTAATGGTAATTGAGTCCATTACTAACATATGAGATTAGCTAATTTTATGGTTAGAGACATTAAAGTCTTTTTGTCTATAAAAAAAATAAAAAGAAAGAAAAGTAACAAAGGCTAAAATAGAAAACAAGAATATCATTTCCCTTTTCTCATTCTCTATTATGATAAGAAAAATACTTTTTATTTTTTTTATTAATTTATATAAAATAATCAAAAGATTTTATATTTTAAAACAGATGAAGTAGTAATTGACTGTTGAAATGGTTATACAACCTCTACCTTTCTTCAGTCCTTCAGTTGTATATACCACCACAGGAAAAAAAAAAAAAATCCAACTCTACATGAACCAGCTATGTGTTTCAAGCGAATTAATATCCAATAATTTTCTAAGTGGAAGACCACATGTTTATAGGAAAAGTTTCTTAAGAAAGAAACAGTATTAGAAGTAGAAAAAAATCCATCCCAAGAAAAAATATAAAGAAAATAAAGAATGCGAAAGTAACTATAAGAGCTATATTAAATAATACTATTTTCACCAAAAATAAAAAAAATACGACTATTTTTCTCTTCAAAAATAACTGAAAATCAAATAACCTATCTAATCTCGCCAAGTGGCAACCATCTGTCTGTCTGGTCCTACCTCCTAAGGACCCTCAGCCAACCCAAGCCGTCATATGATCACCCAGGTCCCACTTTCCCCTTGATTTCCAAACTGTCCCATAATAATAAATATAAAATAAATACAAAGAAAACAGAGCTCCCCAAACGACGAACAGATTTGAATTTGTTCAAGAATTCCATCTTATGTAATGAAATCTTGATCCAACCCCTCTCTTCGGTTCTTTTCTCTTCTGGCGTTTGCTTCCATTTTCATCTTGCCCAGTATATCCCGCTTAACTGCCAAATCCAACGAGAAATTGCAGCTCATTCCAACATTTATCTGACCAAAAATCCTTTCTTTAATCAATCCGAAACGTAGATCAATCCAAAAGAACAGATAATTTTGGAGTTTCTTTAATCCATTTTGTTCGTCAAAATGAAATCCCAGATACTTCCTGTAACTAACCCGAAGCAATCATCATCATCTACTACTTCTTCTTCTTCCTTAGCAGCCGTTGCAGCAGCTTCTTTAATCCCACTAACTTCTTCTGCAAAAGCTGAGACAACGTTATTCGGATCAAAAGATGATATGGCGACAACAAGGCTTCTAATTTCTTCGGGTTTTGACGATGATGAGAAGGAGGAGATTAAACCCCTTCTTTCTAGGACCCTGAGCTACACAGATGCTATTACTAGTACTACTCCCACCACCACCCTTGATTGGAATGCTTATCAGCAGCAGAGGAGAAGGAAGACGCCCAGTGAAAGTTCCCTTTCGTCGCTCTCAGATGGCGGCGACCGCCACCAGTCTTTGCGTCAAGTGAGGCGGGCTGCCGCGGATACTTATATAATTACGCGCCTTAGCTTCAAGCTGCTGAAATATCTTGGGTAAGTTTATGATTTTTTCTTCTTTTTGAGTTAATCTTGAGAGATATTTTTGGGTTTTGATTGAATTAGCTAGAAAAAGTAAAGAAAAATTGCTTCAGCAAAGTAATGTGCATTTTGGAGATTTTCCGTGGAGAAGACAGAGACTAAATGTGTTGTTTGTTAAAGTAGCACATATTTTGAATTTTTGCTCGGGAGACGATTGTGGTTGAAAGCTGTCCTTATTAACTTCTTAGTTCTGGCATTCGCTATCAGATTTCTTGAATTCAATAGTCAAAATCATGGCTTTAAATTGAAGAATTTGGGATTTCATGTGGACAAATGCTATGTTTTAATGCATTTTGTTTCTGTGTGGCTATTCAATTTCCAAGTCTCTCTGGCCTTCACTTCTGATTTTGTAAATGATAGGAATAGGATTGAACTGATTATGAAAATTACGGCTAAGAGGGAGAATTCTTGGAAGAATCCCAATTTTCCATTTTGATGTCCATGATTTTGAAGGATCCTCAGCCAGTTCATCTTCATACAGATTCTTCTTCCTTTCCCTGGCCCCAAAAAATACAGGCTACAATTATTCTTTCTGTACCCATCAATTAAAGTGGGCTGCATTAGGCGTGCTTGTTGCGCACAGTCAACAGCCGTAGTTACACAGCTGTCTTGTTATGGAGCAATGATAATGACAACAAAAGAAAGTTTAACATGTAACATGTGTAGCGTGCAACAGCAATGACACTACTGAATGTGTGACTGTTACTGCCATTCTTATTACTATGATTGTTGCACGGAGAGAGAGTTTCACATTTCCCATTAGAGATGTAAAATGTTAAATTTTAACGGCATCAGTGATGTGAATGAAAGAATATTTTTCACCTTCCTTTGTGCTTGTACTTCTTTAATTTCTGATCATCCATCTTAATTCAGGGTAGGCTACAGATGGATCACCAGATTTCTTGCCCTTGGATGTTATTCGATCCTAATTGTTCCTGGCCTTTTACAAGGTTTGGAATGTTTAACTCCCTGTTTATTGAAAATCACTCTTAACCTTTTATATGCCTCTATACAGTAAATCATTAGCTTGTTATATGCTTTTAGACATTAGTAGTTCTGTTGAATGACCGTGCATAACAAGGATGTTTGAATATGCAGTTGGGTATTACTACTTTCGGTCTAGTCAAGTACGGAGAGGTATTGTCTATGGTGATCAGCCCAGAAATAGGTATTATTTTTTTTTCTAATACTTCTTTGTACATATATATGCCTTTTGGCTTTCACATTTTTGGATGCAATAATTTAGCGCACCAAGTTCATCCATCAACTTGCTTATCCATCATTTTCTGACTACTTACTTCACTTTACGGGACAAATGAATGATAAAAGATATTATTGTGCAGACTGGATTTATATTTACCAGAAAATAGCAATGGACCAAAGCCAGTTATTGCCTTCGTAACTGGCGGAGCCTGGATTATTGGGTATGTGTATACTCTTCCCCTTTCCTGGTGTATAAGCAAAGTCATAACAGTGAACTAAGAAGAGTAGATGTGCATACTCTGGTGCAGAGAAGTACAAAGACAAACAAACCCATGCAGGAAAACGAAGGGATTAAATGTTCAATAAACTTGATGGCTGAAACATTTGCCCCCATACTGGTGGGAAATAGTGAGAATTTAAATATATTTTCCTATTGAAAGAAACCGGGTAATATCAAGACAATGAAATTTGAAGATTTGGATGGCTTTGATGTAGAATCTTGATGATCATGGGAATGATATCTTCCACATTCATGCATTCTATTAGTCGACCACTATCAACAGAGACAAGAAATGCTGCTTTCTTTCTGAACTTTAATTTGACATACAGCCCCTTGTTTCCATTTATTCTCAACCGATACATTTTCTAGTGCAGATATAAAGCTTGGGGTTCTCTTTTGGGGCAACAGCTATCAGAAAGAGACATTCTCGTGGCTTGCATAGATTATAGGTCTGTCTTGAACTTCATCATAAAACCATTTACATAACAATGGAGAACTATAAGCAATCATGCTAATTACTTTCTTTTCCTTGGAGTTGTATCATGGTACGTTTTAATTTTTGTTATCATGATTACACGTTGACAAAATTTCATAATTAATGAACAGGAATTATATTAACTAAGCATTTTTTTTACCTTCTAATAAGACCATAATATGATTGCCCCGCACTTGAGTATTCTTTAATACACTGTCCTTTCACTGATTAAGAGAAGACGGGAAAAACCCCCGCACAGAGAAAAATCTGAAACTATATCATATGACTCTTTTTCATTTTGATCCCTCTTATGCAGTTGTCCTTGAAAGTTCTTTCATTTGTTTCCATTGTTTTACATATTTTGTACTTAAATAAAACATAAGAATAAACTGCACATTTATGAAAATACCTCTTCCCTCAGACATCTTCTAAACAGACAAAGTTCAATGGCAAGCTAGAAGCAACTACTACCAAATAAACATCAAATGCCCCTACTGATTGGCAATACCATAATCATACATTTTGCTTCTAACACCTGTTAATTACCGAAAGAATAGATGGCTCTATGCAAAGTTGGGAATAACAGTCTGAAGTAGATCAAGCTTTGTGATACACATGAAGTTTTGGTATCTAAAAGTAATCTGCTATGGTTTTCAAATACTTAGTCTTGCCACCACCTGTTCTATCATTTCTTTAAATTCTTGGGGCATCTAAAACTGCATTAACAAAATCTTACATGCTTTTCAAATAATTAGCTTCTCTATAGGTGGTAATAATGAATATCTAGTTAGTAGCAAATTCATTATGGACTGATTAAACCAGAGTATGTCAAGGGCTAAAATTGTGTATACTATGAGTTTGCTGTGATCGATGAATCAGCAAGAAATAAAGTTTTCATGGAGAAGTTGAGATGTATTCTTCAGCTCATTTTCTGCTATTTTCTTTCCCTTGATTCACAAATGCATCAATAAGCAAACTGGCGTAGGAATAGTAATATGATTTGTAAGATGCTTTGGAGTTACAAATTGTTATAAATTCCTCTGTTTCGTATTAAACAGTTTGCTTCCTTCTCTTAGCTCATTGCTGAATTAACTGCTTTCAAGTTTAAAATATATGAGAACTCTTCATTTCTTTTATTAATGCATAAAAGAATAATGACTATTTTGACCAGTAGATAAAGTTTTGTAAGAGAGACTTTTTTTTATTCTAACATGCTTTATTTTCATCAAAATGGAAGACTCTGGATTGTTAATCTCACCAAAAACTCATCTGAGTCACTTTGATTTGCAATTACCTACCTCTGCCGTGGTCTGATGGTTAATAGCTAATTGCAGAAATTTCCCTCAAGGAACTATTGGTGATATGGTTAAGGATGCTTCTCAAGGTATTTCATTTGTATGCAATCATATTGCTGAGTATGGAGGTGATCCCAACAGGTATTGTCATATTATCACTTTCTCTTGATTACATCCTAAATAGCATCCATTTCCATTTATTAACTACCAGCATCCTTTCTTATTTCTTTTATGTAGAATTTATGTGATGGGACAGTCTGCTGGTGCACATATTGCTGCTTGTGCACTCGTGGAGCAGGCAATCCAAGAGGCTGGCGAAGGAGAAAGTACCTCTTGGAGTCTCTCTCAAATCAAGGCTTATTTTGGTCTCTCTGGAGGGTAAGCGTATCTGGAAAATCTGTAACGTAGCACAGACTCTAGTAGGCATCTGAAGTAACCTAAGTTGAAGATTCTAAGATATGTCGTATGAGCCTTTTTCATTCTCAAGAATCAATCCAACGAACTATTGCCTTCGGTTGTGCTCATTTCACAATCTTATATATATCAAATGGGTGCAAATTCTGGAATCTACAGGAAGCACATTGTCTTAAAGTGTTTCATCAACAAATATTAACCTTCAAAAGTGTAATATAGACCTAAGACTGCCAAATAAACATTATAACTAGGGAAAGAGATTGCAATTGATTATCTCGGCCAGAGAATCTACATCATGCCCCGAGTGAACGGGCATTAAGAAGATAACTGATTATATGCCAACTTAATCTGTCTTACAACCATGGTTTAGCCCAACTAGCATGTACAGAATGCATTAGTCAAGACACTGAAATGCTATATGACTTGTTTTACTTCATAGGAAATGATGAAAGCCAAGTGGGTTTGAGTGAATAAGCATCTGATTGCTGGTAATATCTGGTTTTGCAACCTACAAGCATGCGACTAATTCCCGTATTGTTTGGACAGATACAATCTTTTAAACCTAGTTGATCATTTCCACAGTCGAGGTTTGTACCGAAAAATCTTTTTAAGGTAAAAAATTAGTTTACTTAATCTAGCATATCTTCTTAGTTTTTGACATCTATATGGTCTTTCTATTTCTTGCTTTTCAATTCTCTGATACTTCGGCATACATATACAGCATAATGGAAGGGGATGAATCTCTGCGACGATATTCTCCCGAAATAATAGTGCAGGACCCGAACTTTAGAAATGCAGCTTCTCTACTACCTCCAACTATTCTTTTTCATGGGTCTGGTGACTATTCCATTCCCTCAGACTCCAGGTATAATCTCCTCTCCCTAAACTCCAATCTTTATTAACAAGAATTTTAGTGATTTAGTGGTAGATTGATTTATTTACAGGATCTTTCTTTGTTTGGCTTTCGCTGATATTAGACTAAACTGCTGTATGAATGAACTAAATCTTGAAGAACAGTTGCTGAGTAGGTTAGCCAGGATAAATGCACTGTACTCGAGAAACTAAAAGAACTGAATTGATTCTGATTTACTAGGTTGATATACTAACAAATATAAACACTAGAAGTAACGTAGCAGAAAGAGATGCAAACCTAAATTGTGATGTAAATGATATGGTTTCAGCAGAAGCCCTTCGGAAGTCTGTAAACAAATGTATCATCGACATGCAAATTCCATTTAACTAAAGATTTTTCAAGCTAGGGTTCCTAAAGGGTAGGCAAATGGATATTCTACACACTCTTCTGTGAGCACATACACATATTTCTCTTAACAGTTATTGTATCATTCTAATATAAGTTTTCCTGTATGCAGCAAGAGTTTTGCTGAGAGTCTTCGGAATGTTGGAGTTAAAGCTGAAGCAATTTTATACGAAGGAAAGACACACACAGACTTGTTTGTTCAGGTAGTTGCTGCAGAAACTTTTGTTATGTTTCTTTATAAAGAAAGTCAATTATCTTTTTACAGAATTTGGAAGTGAATTCCCTCATTGAGATTTCTTTTCTTTTTTCTTTTTTTTTCCTGGTTGATGGATTATATTTCATTTCTCCACTTGACTGCTGTTAACTAGGATCCAATGAGAGGCGGTAAAGACGAAATGTTTGAAGATGTTGTTGCTGTAGTTCATGAAGGAGACTCAGAAGCTCTTGCAAAAGATTCAAAAGCTCCTCCCAGAAAACGCCTTGTGCCTGAATTCATGTTACGATGGGCACATAATGTCAGTCCATTTTAATAATTTCTGAATTACATTTTATTTATTAATTTTTAAATATAGTAAATGACTGCGAAGTAGAAATGAATTCATTAGTACACATCAGCACTGATATTTCCGTTTTCCTAAGGCTTATAATTCTCCCTACTAGCAGTACTCTGGCAAAATCCAGACTGCACTTGGGCTGAAAGGCGAAAGCTTGATCTGGGCCCAAACTATAAAATAAGAAACTTGAGTTTTGACTCTTTTACCCATAAAAAAAAAAAAGAAAACGAGTTTGATTTGGTTGACATAATTATGTAATAATATGTAAGTACCATTCAAAAACTTGTAAGGACTTAAAAGTATTAAATTTTCAATACGGGGTAAAATTATCAATTAGAGCGAAAAGCCTTTATATAAGTAAATTTATTCTTTTATTAATAATTTTATTCCTTTCTCGAATTAATTGTGGTTGGTAAAATAATTTATTGTGAACTATATTTTTTCTTTTGTAAATAGTTTATTTTTATAAAATTAACATAAAATTTCTTAAATCAAAATTTAATCCCTTAATTGGAGCCAAAAAACATTTTCCCTTTGAATATAGATTTATTGGTCTATCTTAGAAGAGGTTTCCAGGAGTTGTGCCAATTCCAAAAAGGCAACGACTTCAAATCGAATTCACTTGTCAAAAAAAAAAAAAAAAAAAAAAAACAAAGACTTCAACTTTGGCAGTCATCGTGTTACAAAAAAAAAAACGCGAGAGGAAGACCAGAAAGCGTTTCTTTCAGGGTCATTGCAACTCAACCATACGGCAGAAGTCGCGGTCAAGGTCTTCCTGAGAAATGTCGTAGTGAAACGCGTTCCTTCTTTCGTCGTTCTTAGCACTATTCTATAATATAATCTCCATTAACGGGTGCATACTCAAATGCTGCATTGTCAATGCAATTCAAGACACAAGATAAGATGAGCCGAGAGGAGTTCCCCATACCCTCCCTTACTTTCTCTATCATATTTTGCTTCTTTGCTATTTGGATTATGTTAGCCTCGCCTGCAGTTTTGGGTGGCAGTAAGTAATTATTATGTATTCAGCCTCTCCATCTTTCCATGCACTCAAAATTTAATTCTATTACTATTTGAGGAATTTTGCACTTCTCGTTGGAAATTCTATTTCGTTATTTGATTTTGATTTACATTTAGGTTGTCATGTTGATTTCATCTCGATTCCACTCTTAGGCCTTATTGGACTTCTTGGTTTTTGCTCAATTAGACAAGCCTTCCTAGGTGGAAGTAGTAAAGGTGCAGTGGTGCCAAGTCATTCGGGACGCGCTCCTTCTGCAGCCGGTCAAGGGTTGCCAACAAGGGGTAATGCAATTGTATATGCAGTGTTTCGTGTCGAATGAGCTATTTTGGTTATCACTGTCTAATTATGAAGTCGTATTACAAAACGCCATTTGAAACTATTATTTTACGACAATAAAACTATTCGTGGAACAAATACACTACATGACTCACAATCGAACTCAAATTACTCAGAAAAGGATGAGTACTTCTAATTCCACACCACGGTTTGCGAAGATTACCCATTTATGCTGCTCTGAAATTCTATTTTATCTTTACGTACAGGCGGTGGGATAACTTACCAGGTTTGCTCAGCTCCAAAGTATGAAAATTGTGTTGTAAGACCACAAAATCGTCCGTGCACTCTGGAAAGCCGTTGCACACGCTCTCATCCCTAGTACGAGATTTGAGCTTATATATGCTTCATTTTGGTTTTTTTTGTACAAAAGCTAGAATTCATAATATTCCCGTTTCCAGTGTATTCTCTTTTGATTTTGTACTGTTCTGCAAAAGATTAAAAACGGAACGTAATTGTTTGATTTCAAGAAAATGAAACCAAGTTTTTCGGCTCGCTGCACTTTCATGATATCCCCAATAAATACTATGTTTTCTTTTTCCTTTAATTTTATTTTATTTTTATTTTTTAAAATACACGAGATATCACACCACGTGCAGATTACAAATATTAAATACCATATAACAGCTTATTAAAGTAGAAAATAAGCTTCATTAAAGAAGAAAATAAACCTAATAAAAGGGAAAAAAGTATACACTAGGCAAAAGTCAAACTGCCTCAACTCTCATCACCCAAGGCCTCACGAGGTCTCTTTCTTTTAATATTTTTGGGGCAGTCATCTGCGCATGTTCTTCTAAATTGAAAAACCATTAACGACATAAAAGGAAAGCCAAATTCTATGAGGTATTTTTCTAAATTGTGCTCTATGGATATATGCTAATATAAATTAAGTACACTATATACGGAGTTTTAGTTACTAATTCCCTTAAAGTTCTTTCATTTCCTGTAAAGTGGAAGTATGGAATCAGAAGTAATATATTTATAGAATGTGTTTTTCTAATGTGTGCCTTCGGGATATATACATATTAATTAGGATTAAGTATTTTATACATAGTAATTCAAGTTTATTGAATTAACCACATAATGCTACTAACACTTGGACTTCCTATAGATTTACACTTGTCGAATTAACACTCGGCCATAATTTTGTGCATTCAATAAAACGGAAGAAAGTTTTCTAGCACTACATGATATTCTAAATTAATATTTTTTTTGTTCCTTCTTTCCAATTTTATGGGCATCCATATTGGTCTAAATCAAAAAAATATTGGCAACTGAAAAGAAAATTCAAATTTCGTAAAAAATATAATTTCTCCATCTTAAATTTTTATTTCTCAAAACAAGTAATACGTTGTCAAATTAACTACATAGCACTGCTAACACTTGAACTTGCAACGGATTTGCCTTCGTTACTACATGGAGCAAGCTTGTATGGAAAGTCTCTTAGCACTAGAATTTGATGAGACATTATTTGCTAAGAAGATCTTTATGGCATAACGAAGTCTAATTTAAAAGTTGTTGTTATTTGAACAAAACTCCATTATAGTAAGGAGAAAATATTTGGTATTTCCTAAAGCTACTAGGATTTGGAGAATCCCATGAAAATCTATCTACACCAAATATCAAGAAGATTGATATTCTATATTATCTTGGGATTTCTTGCTATATTCTTGAGATATCAATCTTGGAGAAGAAGTTAAAGACTCTTTAGCATATTATATATATGAACTTCAAGGCAAAACAAATTAACTCTAGAAGAAAACTGTCAAGAAGCTCTCAGCATTATTGTGAAATTCTCGAACAAATTCTAACAAGAGACTTGTATATATTTCATGCAATATTCTTAAGAGAGTGTTTCTTTGAACTTATGATTACATAAGTTGTATTTTGAAAGAGTTCAGCAGCACAATTTATCTTCTTAATATTCTGTTCAAGTTTCAAATTATGTTATTTTTGTTCAAGTGCTGTAAACGGAAGTTCAACATATGCTGAAGTGCACTTGATAAAATTCTGTTCAAATCATGGGTGCTGCGATTGATCGAGTTCAATTGAAAATAGCAAGTGCAAATGAAAAATTGCCACATCCTATCGAAAAGAGTTCAACACATCCTGTTGAGGAAAGTTTAACAAAAGCGAGATGTGGTTAGATGATTGTTCAATAATCGTGGAGGCAGGAGTTGTGATTGGTGTTTTTTCAATTGTGAATGCAACACTACGATTGTTAGATTTCCGGCTATTGAGGCAGGTTTGGCAAAAGGTGTTTCGTCAAATCTACTAGAAGAATCACTGGAGAAGATTGAAAGAATGTTCATATACTTTTAAAATATAAAATTTAGTAAATTATTTTTCTGGGCATGGCCCCGCAGACATAGGCTGTTGAGCAAAACTACTTTTGTTGTGTCAAATTTTACTTTTTGTGGCTGTTGAGTTAAATTGGGTAGAATCGACTTCAATATATGAAATTTGACAAACATGAAAAAGTTATATAAACTTAACCAAACCACCTTCTTATCACTCGGCAAAAAGTTCATTTGTCTTGGGGTCGGATGGTTGGCTACCTCTATTTTACCAAAAATATTGGAATATCATGGAAGATATTTTGGAAATACATAAAAAAATTTACATTTTACAAGAAAACTTAATTTTAAAACAATTTTCGTTTTTTTTTAAAAAGAGGGAGCACTGAAACACCTTCGACTTGATGGTAGGGTATTGCCTTATATCGGGAACGTTATATACTTTTACCTCCACTAGGAATAGGAACAATAGGAACAAGAAACAAGGGAATAGTTCCTTTTTAGAATTCCCCTTTTTTTATAATTAAATATTTATATTTTTTTATATTGTCTTATATAAAATATTTAATTTTCTAAATAAATACAGCTTTGAACTTTCACAAATAATAACCTCCTACAAAAAATGAGTGTTATTGATATATAATTTTAACAATAGCCAAGTCAGATGCACTTTTAAATATTTAAGCTAAATTAAGATAAGATAGTCAATTTTAAGCAGTTGATCACCTTCCAACTCTTTTTGGACAGAATGAGAAAAAGTAATGGTAAATGCAGAATTGTTGCCTAGAAAAGCTTTTTCTTTGCTGTTTCCACTGAAAGGAAAAAAAGAAAAAGAAAAGGGTCTTTAATTAAGTGCCTTCAATTTTTTTTTTGTCTCAAAAAAGAACTTCTGATAAATGAAAAATTGCTGACTTATTAGTTCAATTGCCACAAGAAATCGATGATAATGCATCCAAAAAGCAAGGACTGCAAGTCTTTCTCAGTCAACTTGTAATACTATCAAGAAAGGGGAGATACTATCAAGAAGGACCAAATGGAGTTTCTTTCGCCGGCATTGCACCCACACATACGGAGAAGTCGTGTCAAAGTCTTCTTCAGAAACGTCGTGTGGAGAAAGAAAGCGTGGGGTTCTTCCATAGCTCTTTCACGCTTTCTGCATATAATATAGAATCTTCATTCAACAGTGCATGTGTTTGAGCTGAGGTTGCGTTTACTGAAATGCTCGCCAGACTCGCACAAAAAGAGCAGAAAAAGTCGTGCGACCCCAAATATTTCTCGTGACTTGCTGTTTGCAGCACCACGCTAATTTACTAATTAAAGGATGATTATATTTATTTTTATTTTTTATTTTTTATATTCTCTCTAAAATATAAATAAATTTTTAATAATTCAAAGTTTTTTAAAATACATTGAAGCAATATACAACGAAATATAAGAAATTTAGAAAAAAATATATTTTTTATAATTTTTTTACATATTTGTAACTCACCAAAAAAAATTTAAAAAATTATACTAATGATCTCCTCTACTGCTTATTTTGTAAGAATTAATGAAACGAGTCCCTGGCACCGATGGCAGGAGCCCATGACACAAGTCCTGGTTGTTGGTGGTAGGGGTTTGTTACACTGGACTTATGTTGGTGACTGAGACTTATTTCATGGATCTATGCGAAATAAGCCCCTGTAGGCAATGGCGGGAATTAATAGTGTGATTCTTCAAATTCTCTTTAGAGAATTAAAAAAATATAAAAAAAGTAAAAAATATATTTTTTCTTTTAAATCTTTTATATTTTGTTGCACACTGCTTTAATTGATGTCAGATTTGTGCAAATCTGAAGAAAGAAATAGTGAAAGCTAGAAAGATTTTATGGAGAGAAAAAAGAGACTTTTTAAAAAATAAAATATAATAATACTGTAATAAATAAATTAGTACACTGCAACCATCATATATATATTTCTATTCATCTTTTGGTTCTTCGCAGTGGGTGTTAGCCTTATCCGCTGTTCTGGGAGGAGCCTTGGACGCCACTTCAGGCAGCAGTAAGTATACGTTTTCTTCCACTCCTCCTTCTGCTGTTATCTCAGGAGTTTATTATTCTTCCACGCCAATGCTCTTTTCTGCCCATTAAATTTATTATTTTAGTTTGCATTTTATTTTAGGATGATATTTTTATTTCATCTTAATCCCATTCTTATTATGCGTCATTAATGGTGATGTCAAAATGAATGGATTTATCACGCTTACAATTTACTAGATTTTACTTTTCTTGAGTTGTGATTAAAAAGTTTTATAATTTTTTCTGAATGTTATGGATATAGGTGGGATTGAATAGTATTTGAGTTTAAAATTTTCTGTTCTAGATTTTGTAAAAGTAAACTATTTGTGTGTGTGAGAGCGGGATTCAAAATAAAAATTTTACATTCGATTTTGTAAGGAAACTCAATCCTAAGTATGCATTAATTTTTAAATATTGTATGATATAAATTTGAAAGATAAGACTGCTTGTCCTATAATATAGCATTTCCGAATTATAAGATATAATTATATATAGTAAATTTGTTTTATTATTACAACTATAATCAAGTCAGGTATTTGCTATTAATTAATTGTCTATTTTCCCCAAAAAAAAAAGCATTCGTTATGTCATCAGAAAAAACAGATAAAAAAAAAGATCTAAATAAATTTCCAGTGACACTCAAATTGATCAATTCGGATGGATGGGTTAGAACCACTTATTGAATTATGAGTTCTACCGTTAACCGTGTGAATCAAAATAAGATGATCATTAGAACTCATTTCTATATTTTTTTATTTAACAGTATCAATAAGTAAAAATTTAAAGAAGTACGAGTTCAATCTAACTGACATAACATACGACTAAATTTAAATCCAAATAGGTTCATTTCTTTTCAATACTTAGGCTTAATTTTGCACTAGCGTAAAAGCTCATGCTATGCACGGATATTAAAAATTTTATTTTTAATTATAATTATTGAAATATATTTAATAAAAAATTAACAACTAATTATATTATAAATTTAATAAAATTTTTATTTTTAATTACATAACCAATAAACTATGAAACAAATTAATGTGTTTAATGAGAAAGAAATCCACTTAGGAGTGATTGTGGGTAACAATAAGAATAAGTAGTAAATATCCTCCAAAAATGTCATCACTCTTTTATAACGTGCATTGTCAATATTGAGACTTCTTTGGTAGAATTTTAGTAGATCATACTTGTGTTAATTTTAGAGTGAATTGAATTTTGGTTGAAATATTTGCTTTCTTACCCAACTATTATAGTCAACATATTCAACTCATAAACATGCATGACTCATAATTTAATCACAAAAGCGGATTATTGATCTTATTAAAAATAAAATAAAAAAGAGAGGGTGATTATTGAATGCGAAAATTTATATGTAGAGCACCAATGGAGAGCACCATAGAGATAGTTGAAACAAGAAAATGATAGTTATATGGTAAAATAGAAATGGAATGAAGATGATTATATATACTTTTTTTAGTAAAATATAATCTCTATTTCATAACTTATAATTTTTAATATCTTATCAAGTTATGATTCAAAATATTTCAAAATGAAACAGACTAAGAACAAATGTTGAGTTTTACAAAGAAAACAAATTAAAAGCACATTCAAAGGCTCGGATCCAATTGAATTCATATTAAGAATTTTATTTCTTATTTTTTTAAAAAAAGAAGTACTAACTAATGGTATCTCCTGAAACCAATTAAGAGGTTAAACAATAATGAAGTTCAAAGTCTTGAAACCAATTGAATTCAAATTAAGAATTTTTTCCAGAAAAAAAAGTACTAAATAATTATATTTCTCGGAACTAATTAAGAGGTTAAACAATAATGAAGTAAGTTTGAGACAAAAAAGCAATAATAGAAAATGAAGAAATCATCTCTTAAATCTCTTAAATATTGTTTTATTTTTCTTCACAGATAATTTGATAAGTGTATCATACAATAAAAATGAAAACTTGTCATACTATAATTTGATGGACATGTAAGGACACTCCAAAATTGTGATTATTTAATTCAAAAGTTAACAAACTTTTGCCTTGTGTGCCCTTGTAGAAAATAGAGAAATTAAAACCATCAAATCTAGTAATTCTTCCTTCTAACCATGTGTTCTCCTCGCTAGCTTGCCCTTGTATTCTCTCATGATTCTCACATGCCTGCATTTGATATAAAACTCCAAACACAAATGTATCCGAAGTAATATAAGTTTAATTATAAAAAAAGTTAAACATTACATTAGAATCAAACTTGGTAGAAATAAATAGAGTACTATATTTGTTAAATTCTTAGAGTTTCTTTTTAGACTACATAGATTAGGAAACAACTATATGATTGATATCGTAAAATAAAAAGAGTTTTTCATTTTTCATATTGGTTTATCCTGTAAAGCCATAGTCTAATTTCTTTGACTTGGAAATCTTGTAAAGCAATTTCTTGAAATAATCAAATTTAAAATATTTTTCTTATCATTGAAGTATTTTAGGTTATTTTCTTGGAGATCAAAGGAAAGAAATCTTTGTATGGGAATCTCAAATCACCTATTCCAATCCACATCTACGTATACAAAGCTTAAATTATTATAAAAAAAGATAAAAATGAATAAGACAGATTCATTATTTTCTATAACATGGTTCAAAACTATACCTCTTGTTATCGTGCATTTTTGTCTATCAGAGAAGTTAATCTATATTACGTGTAAGATTCTCTAAAGGCCTTAAATTTGCAAACAGAGTCAACTGTGAGATTACGTTATATCATCATAAAATCGTTCTCACATATCATCGAAAGAAAAGAAAAAAATCAAATAAAAATTATGTCAAAAAATCAAAAATATCAAAAAGCATACATATGAAGAGAAGAAGAAAATAATGTGCAAAAGAGAATGATAATGATGTGCATTATTTGTAGAAGAAATTGACAGACATTAGAACTTTAGATTTAAAGAATTTAGTTTAAATTAAAAATTTTAGTTAAACAAAAATTATAATTATAAAGATCATGTTGGTTGACAACTATTGAATAGTTAAAGCTTTACTTTTACAAAATAACTGAATATACATAATTTAATTTTTTAAAAATATATATGGAGTTCAAAATTTGAGTTAATATATAAGTAATTTAAAATAATTCCAACCAATTAAAAAAATTTTAAATAAATTAAATAATTAAAGTTTCATACTTTTGTAAAGTAACTCAATATACAAAATTCAATTCCATCAAAAAAAATATAAAATTTAAAATTTAAAATTAATATATAAATAGTTTAAAATTATTTTAATAGATTCAAAATGGTTCTAACTAATAAAAAATTTTAAAGTAATAATTAAAGTCTCATACTTTTATAATGTAACTTAATATACGAAATTTAAAATTAAAATTAATGTATAAGTTAGTTTAAAGTTACTTTAATAAATTGAAAATGATCCTAACTAATCTAATTTTGAAGACTAATTAAAAAAGTAAAAATTATAAGAAATTAGAATAATTTAAAATTCAAGTTAATATATAAGTAGTTTAAAATTATTTTAATAAATTGAAAATGGTTCTAATCAATCAAAAATTTTAAAGTAGTACTTAAATTCTCATACTTTTACAAAGTATTTTAATATAAGAAATTTTAAAATGAAATTAATATATAAGTTAGTTTAAAGTTACTTTAATAGATTGAAAATGATCACAACCAATCAAATTTTGAAGATAAATTAAAAAAATTATAAGAAATTAGAATAATTTAAAATTCAAGTTGATATATAAGTAGTTTAAAATTATTTTAATAGATTAAAAATTATTCTAACTAATAAAATTTTTTTGAAGTAATAATTAAAGTTTCATACTTTTATAAAGTAATTTAATATACAAAATTCTAAATTAAAATTAATGTATAAGTTAGTTTTAAATTATTTTAATATATTAAAACTGATCATAACTAATAAAAATTTTGAATACTAATTAAAATATTAAAACCTCTAAGAAATTTAAATAATTCAAAATTCAAGTTAATATATATGTAATTTAAAATTATTTTAATAGATTAAAAATAATTTTAACTAATAAAAAATTATTAAAGCAATAATTAAGGTCTCCTACTTTTACTAATTCAAAATTAAATTAATGTATAAATTATTTTAAAATTATAATAAATTGAAAATAAATCTAACTAATAAATTTTTTTTAAAGGAGTAATTAAAGTCTCATACTTTCATAAAGTAATTTAATGTACATATTTTAAAATTAAAATTAAATATATAAATTAGTTTAAAGTTATCTTAATAGATTAAAAATGATCATAACCAATTAAATTTTTTAAGAATAATTAAAAAGTAAAAATGTAAAAAGTTAGAATGAGAGGTTTGCAACCATAAGAAAAGAAACGATTATATTTTTATTATATATATATAATAAAAAATTCAAAAATTAAAATTAATGTATAAGTTAATAATTTAACTTTAATAAATTTAGTTTAAATTAAGAGATTGGATAAACAAAAATGATAAAGATAAGTAGTTTAAAGTTATCCTAATAGATTGAAAATAATCTTAACTAATCAAATATTTTAAGACTAATTAAAAAAATAAAAACTCTAAAAAATTAGAATAAGAGGTTTGAAGTCATAAGAAAGAAAGAGTTACATTTCTATAATATATATATAGAAGCTCTTACTAGTTTAAGGCTACATGCTCCGATGTACCATTTATTTTATATTAATTTAGTAAATAAAATTTAAAAAATAAAAAATGAAAAGGAAAAAAAATCAACAAGTAAAAGCAATTTTGAAATGGTTATATAGTAATTTAAGTGATAGAAGCGCTCTGTACAAGATAGAACGTTTTGAATTCAAATCACTTTTCTCTTTTAATATATAAAATTAAAACTTAAAGTAAAAATTTTAAAAATAATTAAAAATAAATTTTAACTTAAATAACTATATGTAACTTATAAAAATAATTGAGAATAGGTTCGGATCTTTTGCACAAGATGGACAAGTGTTTCTTATAAAAAAATGAAATATTTTGCTTTATGATCATGTTTAGACCAACAGGTGGAAGCAATAAAAGGTTAGTGCACCTAATAGGGTCAAACGGGTTGAACTGTTGTGGGTTGAGCGTTAAACTCGTTTATTTACGTACCAAAATATTATTAGTCTATATTTGCATATATTAAGTCTGCAGGTCAAGATATTTTTTTGAAAAAAATAATTTATTTTTATCTCTTTTTTATCTTTATCACAGGTGAGATTATAGAAATTTATAATTGATATAAAAATGATATTTAGTTAATCACCAATATTATATATATATATATATATATATATATATATATATTATTTCCTAATTTTAGATAAATTTATATAAATAAAATATTTAAAATGACACAATGATAAAATTAAGTCGATCAATCCTTATAATACTTTCTATTTTCTATTATATTTTTAACATCTAAGAATATTTTTATCAAAATTTTATTAAATTCTTTAATTTTAAATTTAAAAAATTATATCTTTAACTTAATATTGAAACTTTTACATAGTTAGAATTATATTGAATAATTAAATTAAAGTAAAATTTTTTTAAATAATAAACTTAATTTTTTTATAAAAAAATTTGTATTGAATTTTGGTATTATAATTTTAATTAAAGTCTTAATTCTTCAACGGAACTCCACGCGTATACTGGAGTAAAGGCAAATTGCATGTTTTGTCCTTATCCTTTTCTTTCATCTATATTAAGTTCTGAATATTTTCAATTTTGTCTAATCTTTTTTTTTGAAATTTGAAGATTGTCTCACTCAAAATTTACATTAAATTATTGCCTTTGGGAATTTAAAAAAAAACTCAAAATTTGCATTTTTCCACTTTTGCATATTTTGGTCCTTAATGCTTTTTGAAATATTTTAGTAGATTTATTGCAATTTAAAACTACCATCAGTTTAGATGTATTCTGCATATTAGTTCAGTTCTTAAAATGAATTTTGCATTGTTTTAGTATCGATTAATTTCTAGAAGGATAAAATTTTTATGAAAGAAATGCTCAAACATGAAAATGAGTTAAGGCTTTTCTAGTGTATTTCCAAAAACGCAAAAATAAAAAAAGAAAGAAATAAACATTAAGGGCTCCTCTAAAACAAGCTTTTTTTATTTCTTAAACACACGCCATTGTACCAAATTACATAAGAAACCACTATCACAATGGTCACATTTTGGAGGATAGTAAGTAAACACGAAAAACAGTGAAGATCTCTGTTCAAGTTGTCATATAATAGCGATATACTTCACTGCTTTGAAGCTGATTTTCCTCCCTTGACCTGCAACCAAAATAATAAGAATAACGATAATGATAATCAATGAAATCATTATTGCATCAAAATAATCTTATTTTCAACTTTTTTAACTGTTCATTCACAAATTAAAGAAAAACAAGGGTAATATATTTATATATAGATGTCGTCGTACTAAAGTAAGTATATCATCATTTGAGGACAAGTTTTACTTGAAAAAAGAATAACTATTACCTTCTTCTTAGTTTCCTGAGGCTTTGAGGCAGCCTTCTTGGGGGCTGACTTGGAAGCAGCAGGAGCTTTCGAAGCTCCATCGCTAGACTTAGCAGAATCCTTCTTGGCCTGCCCAAAGAGTTGAGTACCAACGGGTTTTTCAGCCTTCAATGATGCCATTGTATCTCAAAGGTTTTCTCTCAAACAGTCTCAGAAGTTTCGTTTGTTGGTTGATGATGCATTTGCCCCGAAACCCTATCTATATATATACTGAACAGAATAGAACAAAGAGTCGCAGATATTATGCAGATGGTGGCCAAGTGGGAGGAATAGAATAATTATTTTATTCAAAGTATATATGATCTGATGCATCAGTATCAGATGCTTCTTTTACATTTTTGTTATTGAACTCTTACTCATGGTTTTGATCCTACTAATAACAAAGTATATATTGGGCTATTTAGGTGATAACCCAAATGTCGAATATTTGACTTATAGTTTAGAAAAATCTGGAGCCAAATCCTAGCAACTTCAAAAAGAAAAATAAGGCATATAATGATGCATTCTAAGCTTTTATTCATGATAAAATGATGCTTATATGTGCAATTGTAACGTAGATTGGTGGCTTTACGGGTATGTTTGTTGCACGTACAGGGTTTTGGCTAATCATTTTTTTTTTGTTTTTTTCAATATAAGAGAGGTTGAACTATTGATAAAAATTACGCATTTCAAACACAGCGCAAGACAATTCTTAGAAAGGAGAATGAATTCTGCAAACATATCAGACATAACACAAGGCAACCCTTATAAAGGAGAATGCTCTCAACCTTCTGGTTAAAAGACTGCAGTTCTTGCTACTTGGACAATGCCTCATGAACATTTCTTGCTAATCAACCTTTTGAAATTGAATAGAGAGTTAGATACACCCATGTCTATATAAAGTTTGAAATGATTCCTCTACAATGATCCGGTTAGCATGATGAATGTCTTTTTCTTTTTTAGCATATACGGACGGCTTTTGGACTGTTAGATGAGTACGGTTGAGGAGCGTGAAGAGCATTTTAAACAGTCAAAGTCAAGAGAAAAATATGAAACAATTTGAAAGTTAAAAAAAAGTCATCATTTCTTTTAACACCTATTATTTCTTTAACAACTTCCACCAAATTTTTTCTCTCTCCACTACTACTTTGAAACTTTTCAAATATTAAAGAGTAAAATGATTCATTCTCCTCAAGATCTTTACTTTGTATCCAATGGTTTTGACGAGCCTATAAATTTTCTTTTAAGATCAAAACTTATTTTCTCAAATTAACTTATAGCCAAAATAAAGTTAGATATTGTGAGTTTTTGTTGGGATGTTTAGTGACTTCGACGCTATAGAAATCTTCATTGAAAACAAGATTTATCTAAATATTTAATGGTCTACTTGTGAAGGTAAAGAAAGCATTGTGTTAATTTTTACGGCTTGAGAAATGTTTTGATTATGGGAAATTTCAATATTTGAATTTTTTTAACTTTAGAATGATCTGGTTTGACTTTTTCTATAATAATTTTCATTGTTTTGAGTAATAATTCTAAAAATTAATTATCCATCAATTGTCAAATGCTCGTCGTGAAGTGAATAATTATTCATGTTAAAGTGAATAATTATTCTTTTAGTATTGAACATTTATTGAAGATATAGTGAATAATTATTCATCACTTGTCAAATGTTTGTCTGAAGTGAATAATTATTCCTTTAGTGATGAATAATTATTCTTGGTAAGTGAATTCTAAACGTGGTTGTTAGGTTGTGGTGACGGATATGTATTTTGATATTGTATAGAATAATTATTCATTAACTTAAAATTGAATTGATCAATTATTTAATTAAGAGTAATTATTTATTTATAATTAAATGTTTTATTTTGACTTAGTATAAAATTAAGAAGAGTAGTTTGACAATAAAAAATTATTATGATATATCTTTATTAATTAATAAGATTAATATTAAGACTCACATATCAGTAGAACTTAAATCCCTTAAATCAAAGAAGCGAGAGATGTTAGTGGTAGAGCTCTTATATTAGTGGAGTTTATTTTTCTTAAATCAATAACGTTATTAATAGAAGTTTAGATGAAATATATAATTATTTTTTAAAAAATAGACATTCAATTATAGAAATTCTTAAAAAAAATCTGTATATTCAATTGTAAATGAAAAAAAAATACAAAATACAATATGAATAAAAAGATATGTTAAAAGATTCATAGCCTTGTATAAAGCCCTTGGGCAAAGGGAGCGGATGCATGTCTTATGTACACTTGGCAGGCATTAAATTGATTAAGATAATAATTAAATTCATGACATATACAAACTATTTCTAGTCAATAATTTCGAAGTGCAAAAACAATTTGAAGAAACTCTTTATCTAAATATTTAATGACTTCGACGCTATACATCCTTCATTGAAAACAAGATTTATCTAAATATTTAATGGTCTACTTGTGAAGGTAAAGAAAGCATTGTGCTAATTTTTATGGTTTGAGAAATAATTTCAGTAATAGAATACTCTCATAACTTCAGAGAAAGATTTTGATTCTGAGAAATTTTAATATTTGATTTTTTTTAACTTTAGAATGATCTGCTTAAACTTTTTCTGTAATAATTCTCATTGTTTTGAGTAATAACTCTAGAAATTAATTATCCATCAATTGTCAAATTCTTGTCGTGAAGTGAATAATTATTCATATTAAATTGAATAATTATTCCTTTAGTATTGAACATTTATTCAAGATAGAGTGAATAATTATTCATCACTTGTCAAATGTTTGTTTGAAGTGAATAATTATTCTTGGTAAGTGAATTCTAAACGTGGTTGTTAGGTTGTGGTGACAGATATGCATTTTGATATTGTACAGAATAATTATTCATTACTTAAAATTGAATTGATCAATTATTTAATTGAAAGTAAATAAACTTAAAAGTGAATAATTATTCATCATAATTTTGTACATGTTATCATCCATGCACACAATGATTGGTAACAAAACCATCATAAATAATTATTTATGATTGAGTGAATAATTATTTATCACTTGTGTTGAATGCTTGTTGTGTAGTGAATAATTATTCATAATAAGTGAATTCTAGTCATGGTTGCTAGTTTGTAGTGACAAATTTGTGTTTACAGAATAATTATTCATTGACTTAGGATTAAACTGATCAAATATTTAATTAGAAGTGAAATAATTATTCAAACTATAGTGAATAATTATTCAATATGCGTGGATTACTCGTTAATAACAAAATAAATAGTTATTCACAACAAAATGAATTGATATTTACAGATTATAAATATTCAACATATACCTGAATAATTATTCGTTTCAAATTGAATTGAGAAATTATTCATTTAAGAAAGAATAATTATTCATAACATATAGAATAATGTGTTATGAATAATTATTCATCATAACTTGAATATCCAATATATAATATTTTTAATAAAAATACATATTTTATTGTCAAGAATACACTTTGAATAGAGGAGACCACGAAAAAATAATGCCTAATATAATAATATTTATCTAACAACAGTAGTATATTTTTTATATTCACTATTCAGATCCAACAAATCACCGCTCTTCTTGACAACTATATCTATAATACTTGTAATTGCAATGGGTGATATGTGAATATTAGTTGATAGATCTTTCACACAATGTCATTTATCTTGATCGACGCTAGTCTTAATTGAGGAAGAATAATAACGAAGATAAGAAAGAGGAGAGAGAGAAAGAGTTAATCTAATAAAAATTCAAGAGATGATATAGATGTGTGTGTGTGTGTGTGAGAGAGAGGAATGATTGAAATGGAAGAAGAAGATAAAAACAGGTGAAGAAAAAAACAAATTTAGGTGAGAGTTCAAAAAAAATTACTCTAAAATATCCTTGATCTCTTTTATATCAAAATATTCCGACCAATGTCAGTTTATGTACTTCTACATGTGTTGAAAAAAAAGAAGCCTTCAGTATACTATCCGAATAGCCTTTGTGAGACTATATATGTATCCTATACTACAAATAGTATGTTAAACAGTATTGCGTGCATTAATATTTCGAATTATTTTAGGTACCTTATTCTCTTCCAAAATAGAAGGAGATCAAGTCGCCGATACTTTAGCCGGGAAATATAAGAAAGTAGAAAAATCTTCTTATCCCCGGCCCCTCTATTGTCCATCTTTGTGTATAGGCCATGCTGGTAACATGTACCTTCATACTGTTGCACTAAACAAAACCAGCTCTATCTTTAATCGCAACAATCTTATAAACTTTATCAAAAAAAATAAAAATAAATGAACACCCTAGGGCAACTGCAAAAAGGGTTCCCTACCTTCTAATATATTGTTTATTACATGAAATTGCTCCACATATTTGTTGGACTTAAAAAAGAGAAGGTATTCAATAATTACGTTGCATTATATGGAGTAGTTTTATTGATGTATTATACTCTTTTTATTTATAATTAAATGTCTCATTTTGACATAGTATAAAATTAAAAAGAGTAGTTTGACAATAAAAAATTTATTATGATATATCTTTATTAATTAACAAGATTAATATTAAGACTCACATATCAGTAGGACTGTCAATTGGGCCGGGCTAGCCCGAGCTCGGCCCGGCTCGGCTCGTTTTTTGATGGCTGAGCTTTTTTCGAGCTAAGGCTGAACCGGGCTAGAGCCTGAATTTTCGGCTCGTTTGTGAATCAGGCCGAGCTCGGGCTTAGCTAAGCTCGGCCCGTTATAAGCTCGGCCCGATCATATATCTAATAATAATTTATAATTATATATTATAATTTCTTGATATAATAGAAATTTTTTGTGTATAATACCATATTAATGTCATCATAACTATATAGATTAAAATTTTATGTGTTTTGATATAAATAAATTTGTTTATATTTCACTTTCAAAAAAATTTAGTGTGTAAAGTTTTCACTTCCAACACTTTAAAATTATATTTTAGAAAAGCAATGTGGTTTAATAGTTTTAATTCTTCGCAGATTTGGCAACAATATGCATGCTATTCAATCATAGAGTCTATTTATGAGATTGTAACTACTTATTGAGCTTATCATAATTCTAAGGATATTAAGTATTAACACAGTAAATGCGTAGGTATGAATATTATTACCTTTACTAACACGAGAAATATAAATCATATGAAAGAAGAAAATAAGATCTTAGCATAGTCTTCCAATTGATTTTTGCACTTGTAATTTAGAATATTCCAAAGTAAATATTTAGTTTTATAAAATAATATATTCTACATATTCACTTTCGTAATTAATATATTTAACTAATTTCACAAAATATAATTTTTTTCAATTCTCAACATAAATTTAGAAAGAGAAGAGAAAAAATTATCAATTACTTAATGGTTAATACTTATATTATATAACTTATAAGGTGATTAGTAAAGTGATTAGTAAACTTTAGTATTAGCCCAATATCTTTTTAAAAAATCAATATTTATTATTAGGGCACATTAGAAGATTGTTTTTTGTGTATTAATAACTTAATATGCATTCAAAATATTAAACTGCTTACTATACAACAAACTCAGTGGTGTATGCTGTAAATTTGATTGATTCTCTATACAGCAAACACAGTGGTGGTGTGTTTTAGTGCTTTGGTGCCTAGTTTCATAGTTAGAAATTCACTGATTTCCGGAGTTATAGGATCATTCTTTCTCTTTTCCGGTTACTTCATATTGAAGCACGACATACCAGATTATTAGATTTTAATGCATTATATATCTCTGTTTAAATATCAATTTGAAGGGTTCTTGATCAATAAATTCTCAGACTCTGGTAGTTTGGTGCTCCACTTTTGTTGATTTGTCTTAGTTGGAATTTAATGTGGTTGAGATATTGTTACAATACTTTATTTGCTATGGTAGTTTGTTTTTGTTGATTTTCAGATAGACGTTTGCTTAGTTTCTAGAGATATTGTTTAATAATATATGCAAATTAATTGAAAGTCATTGTTAGACAAGTATTAAGACATTAATTTGTGAAGGCAATCATAATTTGTAGTGAGAGGATAATTTGTGAGAACAATAAAAAATGAATATGCATATTTCGGGCTCAGCTCGAGCTCGGCCCAAGCTCATAAGAGCCGAGCTAGGGCTCAATATTTGTGAGCCCGTTCGGGCTGAGCCCGAGCTCGGGCTCAATATGATGTTACTCGGGCTGAGCCCGAGCTTAGGTCGGCTCGGCTCGTAGAGCCCAATTGACAGGCCTACATATCAGTAGAACTTAAATTCCTTAAATCAAAGAAGCGCGAGAGGTCAGTGGTAGAGCTCTTATATTAGTGGAGTTTATTTTTCTTAAATCAATAACGTTATTAATAGAAGTTTAGATAAAATATATAATTATTTTTTAAAAAATAGACATTCTTAAAAAAAATCTATATATTCAATTGTAAATGAAAAAAATACAAAATACAATATGAATAAAAATATATGTTAAAAGATTCATAGCCTTGTATAAAGCCCTTGGCAGGCATTAAATTGATTAAGATAATAATTAAATTCATGACATATACAAACTATTTCTAGTCAATAATTTCGAAGTGCAAAAACAGTTTGAAGAAACTCTTTTCAGAATAATAATATTATTAGAAGTCATGAAGTTAATCATTCAAACAAACTCATTTATCAATCCCACAAGTGACACAACTCACTATATATTGATATTTCATATATATGGGTCATAATTTTGATCTCTGTTAAGTGGGTGCGTCATTGCCTTAGCTCTAATTAACTCCTGCAACAGGGCCATTAAACTTATGACAAACTGAAATCATTATCTTTACCCCTCCGGTTATTTTCTTAAAAATAATTTATTTGTAATAAAAAAAAGTAAGACTTAAAGTAAAAGTTTCATTCGAACCAAATTTAAGTACACCAATAATCAGAACATTTAAGAAAAGAAAGAATTTTCCCTATTTACTACTGATCGAGCTATATTTTTACTATTATTTGCACTATTTTCTACTAGATTACTATTGATTTCATGATTATCACAATTAATTTGTCAAAATTATATAATTATAGGATTCTTGGAGGAAGATTATAATTCTCGCTGCAATTCTAGCAGTATTCAGTAGTTTGAGCATATTTTGAGATCCATATTTCCGATAGATGTGATTCAAATTGCCTTGGAAAGTGAAAATCTAGAGCTACAACTTCACGAGGGTATTTGGTCAAAACAGGCTCCAATCATGGAGAAAACTGGCTGCGGCCATCTGCATGTTGCAGGTGTTGGTTGTTGGCCTAAATAGTTGGCCAACAAATTTTGACTTTTGCCTTAACTTAAGAATCCCACATTGGAAGTTGATGAAAATGTGAGGAGATTTGATCCCTATAAAAGTGACTCTTCTCTCACACTTATTGTATCCCAAATTTGCATACTCTTCTCCCATATTAAATAAAAGCGGGCTGCTTGAGTGGTTCTCGGAGACTAGGCAATATTTTTGCCGAACTTCGTTATCAAATTTTTCCGGGTGTGTTCTTTCATTATCTTTTTTATTCTGTATTTATTTGTTATTATCTCTTTCTTTTGATTATAGTATTCAATATTATTTGTCGGGTATATTCGTAGTGTTTTGTATTTTTCAATTCACTAGAATTTTGTTTAGAGGGAATTATTACCCAAAATTCCCAACAAGTGGTATCAGAGCCGATGGTACGTCTGGGTGACGTGGCACTGTGTGGGAAGCCCTCCTCGTTGGAGATCTGCGGTTGATGCCTTGTGTCGAAAGTCTTCCTGATAATGTGGTGGTCAGGCGGCGTGTACCGCTGGTTTGTAGCGGCGGTGCAAGATGGTTGGCAGATCAAATGGATTACCTCTGAAGGAGAGGTCATGACCTGTGTGGTCATTAGTTTGAGGGGAGGATTGTTGAGATGCAAACTAAGTCCCACATGGAAAAATTGATGGAATAGTTGTCTAAATATAAGATTCAAGATAACTCCATTAGTATGAGGCCTTTTGGGAGATACCCAAAAACAAATCCGTGAGGGCTTTGCCCAGAGCGGACAATATTATACTAATGTGGAGTTAAGGCGACGTCAGACAACTCTAACAAGTGGTATCAGAGCCGAAGGTTCGTCCTTGGCTTGTTTGTTTGGTATTGTAGCTTTAATTATCTAGGAAAATTTTGTCTAAGGAGGTTGGAATTTAAGCGGTCCACTTGTGACCCTCCAATCTTTCCTAAAAATTTTCTTGGAATAATTTTTGGTACAATACTTAGTATTTTTTGAAATATTGAATACTATATTAGTTTTGTAATGGCATCTACTACAAATGTTGTATCGGAGACATCAGTTTTCTCTTCATCATGGTCGAGGATTCCAATGTCTAGTTTGAAATTAGCAGTAGAAATATTTGATGGTACTGGCCATTTCGGCATGTGGCAAGGGGAAGTCTTGGACTCTCTTTTCCAGCAGGGTCTTGATATTGCCATTACAGAAGAGAAACCGGAAGATGTGGTAGATAAGGATTGGAATATTATGAATCGGTTGGCATGCGGAACAATTCGGTCGTGCCTGTCCAGGGAGCAGAAGTATGCTTTCAAGAACGAGACTTCTGCGCACAAATTGTGGAAGGCATTGGAGGAAAAATTTCTGAAGAAAAGTGGTCAGAATAAGCTCCTTATGAAGAAGAGGCTGTTCCGATTTGATTACCGACCAGGTACAACTATGAATGAACACATTACTATGTTTAATCAATTAGTTGCAGACCTGTTAAATTTAGATGTAAAATTTGAGGATGAAGATTTGGCTTTGATGTTATTATCATCTCTTCCCGATGAATTTGAACATTTAGAAACTACGTTACTTCATGGGAAGATGAATGTGTCGTTAGATGCTGTATGTTCTGCTTTATATAGTCATGAATTGAGAAAGCAGGATAAGATGAAAACCAAATCAACAACATCAGAAGAAGCATTGGTGGCAAGAGGTCGTCAGCAAAGCCAGTCAAAGGGGAGGAGAGGAAGGTCCAAGTCAAAAGGTCGCGTCGTTGCCAAAGATGAGTGTGCTTTCTGTCATGAGAAAGGACACTGGAAGAAAGACTGTCCAAAGCTGAAGAAGAAAGGGAAGACTCCGCAAGACGCAAATGTTGCAGAATGCAAGAGTGATGCGGGATCAGAAATTTCTCTTGTGGTTTCACCTACAACATCACATCCAGATGAATGGATATTGGATTCAGGTTGTACCTATCATATGTGTCCCATTCGGGAGTGGTTTTTTGAATTTCAGGAACTCGATGGCGGGGTTGTCTATATGGGTAATGATAATCCATGTAAAACAGCCGGGATAGGTTCAATCAAGTTGCGAAATCATGATGGATCCACCAGAATTTTGCGGGATGTGCGGTACGTGCCAAAGTTGAAGAAGAATCTCATCTCATTGGGGGCCTTAGAATCAAAGGGCCTAGTTGTGACGATGCGAGATGGAGTTCTTAAAGCAACTTCAGGAGTGCTGGTGATGTTGAAAGGTGCGAGGAAGAATAATCTTTATTACTACCAAGGTAGTACAGTGGTGGGGACAGTAGCAGCGGCAACTTCAAGTAGCAAGAAGGATGCTGAAGCAACGAAGCTGTGGCATATGCGTTTGGGACACGCTGGTGAGAAATCCTTGCAAATTCTTACCAAGCAGGGATTGTTGAAAGGTACGAAGACTTGCAAATTAGAATTTTGTGAGCATTGTGTTTTAGGAAAACAACGAAGAGTGAAATTTGGCACTGCAATCCACAATACCAAGGGCATTCTGGATTATGTGCACTCAGATATGTGGGGACCTGCCAAGACTCCGTCAATCAGTGGTAGGCATTATTTTGTCACTTTTGTTGATGATTTTTCCAGAAAAGTTTGGGTGTTTACTATGAAAAATAAGGATGATGTGCTTGGAGTTTTTCTTAAGTGGAAAGCTGAAGTTGAAAACCAGACAGGAAGGAAGATCAAGGTTCTCCGAACAGACAATGGTGGAGAATACAAGAACGATCCATTCCTGAAGGTATGCCAAGATTGTGGCATAAGGCGACACTTCACAGTCAGAAAAACACCACAGCAGAATGGGGTGTCGGAGCGTATGAACAGGACATTGGTAGAGAAAGTTCGTTGCATGCTGTCTAATGCTGGGTTAGGCAGAAAATTTTGGGCTGAGGCAATAAATTATGCTCAACATCTCGTCAATCGTTTGCCATCATCTGCTATAGAGGGAAAGACTCCTTTAGAGGTATGGTCCGAAAAACCTGTTACTGATTATGATACTTTGCGTGTTTTTGGTTCTACTGCATATTATCATGTGAATGAATCAAAGTTGGATCCACGGGCAAAGAAGGCTCTATTTATGGGCTTCAATGCTGGAGTTAAGGGATACCGTTTATGGTGTCTAGAGGCAAAGAAGACGATAATCAGTAGGGATGTTACCTTTGATGAATCTGTCATGTTGCAAAAGGTAAATCCAGAAGGGGCTGATGGCATTCCGCAGCAGGTGGAGTGTATTCCGAAGCAGGTGGAGTTTGAACAGACAGTGGTGATTCCAGCAAATAGCACCACTAGAGACTCTCCGAGGGCAGAAGAAGAGTCAGATGAGGAAGAGGTTCCTACCCAAGAACCTCAACAGCAATCGGAGCCAATTGCAGTTAGAAGGCAAAGACGAGAGATTCAAAAACCTGCTCGTTTTACTGACATGGTAGCTTATGCACTTCCAGTTGTTGATGATGTTCCATCCACCTACCCAGAAGCCATCCGAAGTTCAGAAAGTGGTAGATGGGCAGGTGCAATGGAAGAAGAAATACAATCTCTCGAGAAGAACAAGACGTGGAAGCTGACACAACTACCGAAGGGCAAGAAGGCTATTGGATGCAAATGGGTATTTGCAAAGAAAGAAGGATTTCCTGATAAAGATGAGATGCGTTATAAGGCAAGATTGGTGGCTAAAGGCTACGCTCAGAAGGAGGGAATTGATTATAATGAGGTATTTTCTCCAGTTGTTAAATATTCCTCCATTAGAATTTTGTTGGCCTTGGTAGCGCAGATAAATTTGGAGCTAGCTCAACTTGATGTGAAGACCGTGTTTCTGCACGGTGATTTGAAGGAGGAAATCTATATGACTCAGCCAGATGGATACAAGGTTGCTGGTAAGGAGAATTGGGTTTGTAAACTAAGTAAATCATTGTACGGATTGAAACAATCTCCGAGACAATGGTACAAGCGATTTGACAGTTTTATGAAGGGTCAGAAGTACACAAGGAGCAAATACGATCATTGTGTGTATTTGCGCAGGCTTCAAGATGGTTCTTACATTTACTTACTCTTATATGTTGATGATATGTTGATAGCAGCAAAGAGCCAAGTTGAGATTGACAGGTTGAAGGCTCAGCTGAGTAAAGAGTTCGAGATGAAGGATTTAGGGGAAGCCAAGAAGATTCTCGGCATGGAGATAAACAGGGACAGAGAGAGAGGCAAGCTTTGGCTGACACAGAAGCAGTATTTGAAGAAGGTATTACAACGTTTTGGTATGCATGAAGATACAAAATCTGTAAGTACCCCACTTGCCCCTCATTTGAAACTTAGTAGCCAGTTATCTCCAACAACAGATGAAGAGCGAGAATACATGGCGAAAGTCCCATATGCAAATGCAGTTGGAAGCTTGATGTATGCAATGGTGTGTACGAGATCATATATTTCACAAGCTGTTAGTGTTGTGAGCAGGTACATGCATGATCCAGGAAGGGGTCATTGGTTAGCTGTGAAATGGATTCTACGGTATCTTCAAAATACCGCAGATGTTGGATTGGAATTTGAACGGGATGAATCACTTGGTCATTGTGTAGTTGGATATTGTGATTCTGATTATGCAGGTGATTTGGATAAGCGACGGTCTACAACTGGCTATTTGTTCACTTTAGCAAAAGCGCCGGTTAGTTGGAAGTCTACCTTGCAGTCAACGGTGGCTTTGTCTACAACAGAGGCAGAGTATATGGCGATTACAGAGGCTGTGAAGGAAGCAATTTGGCTTCATGGGTTGCTTAAAGACTTGGGAGTTGGTCAGAAACAACTTGAGGTTTATTCTGACAGTCAGAGTGCTATTCACTTAGCAAAGAATCAAGTCTTTCATGCACGGACGAAGCACATTGATGTTCGCTATCACTTTGTACGGGAAATTCTGGAAGAGGAAGAGATACTTCTCCAGAAGATTCACACGGCGGAGAATCCTGCAGATATGTTGACCAAGGTGGTTACAAGGGCTAAGTTTGAACACTGTTTAAACTTGGTTAATATTTTGCATATTTGAGTTGGCGCCTAACGGCGCAAAATTTGGAAGCATCATGAGGTCCATTTTATTTTTTGTTTGATTGAGAAGCTTTTGTATTTGGTGGGACTAGAAGTTAAGTCAAGGTGGAAATTTGTTGGTTGTTGGCCTAAATAGTTGGCCAACAAATTTTGACTTTTGCCTTAACTTAGGAATCCCACATTGGAAGTTGATGAAAATGTGAGGAGATTTGATCCCTATAAAAGTGACTCTTCTCTCACACTTATTGTATCCCAAATTTGCATACTCTTCTCCCATATTAAATAAAAGCGGGCTGCTTGAGTGGTGCTCGGAGACTAGGCAATATTTTTGCCGAACTCCGTTATCAAATTTTTCCGGGTGTGTTCTTTCCTTATCTCTTTTATTCCGTATTTATTTGTTATTATCTCTTTCTTTTGATTATAGTATTCAATATTATTTGTCGGGTATATTCGTAGTGTTTTGTATTTTTCAATTCACTAGAATTTTGTTTAGAGGGAATTATTACCCGAAATTCCCAACAGCAGGGTGATATTTTACTATTATTCTAATGTGATGTCATTTGTCTATATAAAAATTGGCTAACAATTCTTTTTTTGATGAATAGGGAAAAGTGCTTAGTACCCTATACTTTGGGAAGTTCTTTTGCAATAAATTTTAAAAATTTGTTTGTCTTAAGAAAATAAACATTTAATTTGAATATTTTGAAATAAAGATGAAACATTTAATTCTATTACGGGGTTCACGCAATGAATAATATTTATGACATCAGGTCACGGGTCATACTTACTAGAACTCTAATTGGGCTGGTAAATACTTAACTTATCCCTTGGTGTCAAGTATTTACACCACTAGATTATCTTCTTTTTTGATGATTGTCTAATTTGAAGGGATGACACTCCTCGACCTCTGACTCTTTTCTGCTACTATAGATTGCCTGAATTTGTTAAATGTGCAAAAGAAATAGGCAATGGAGCTACAAAATTGCTCACCACAATCTTTCAAGTGTTATCACAGCCAAAAATGTATCAAACAATTACAGCAGGACTTGCTTTTGCTGCATTCTTAATGAAATCCACTACTGCTAATTTTGCAGCTTGCAATATACCAGATGTAATGGCATTAGTTGAAAATGTGAAGTTATTTTACGCATCTCTGTTTAGAGATGACGAGTCAAGCAATTCTAACACGGTTTGCCGTGGAGATTCTGATGTCCAAAACCAAAGACATAAGCAAAGCACATTCACGGTGAGACTGAAATGCAAACAGCTATCAGAAAAAAAGAAGCTCCTTTTCCTAAACTCCTGATTTTGCAAGGTACTTTGGCCTGTGACTTTTTGCTCGATTATCCATCTTTAATGTCAAATGATGTGAAGTGCCATTTCTTGAAACTTTCTGTTCTACTATATTATGCAGTTACTAGACGGATAGATTAGCTAAGATTCAACTCCTATCTGCAGGTTAAGTTTACACGTTGAGTTTCAAATTTTAATTCAAGAATTTTCATTTGCAGTGACGATTCTACTCAACAAACAGTAGTCTGTATGAAATACATAAAGAAAAGCAAGCAGAGATGGTTGTACTTATACGAGTCTATGATTATTTCAGCAGGCCAAGCCTAGTAGCAGAGAGATCTACATAGTTCTAGTACAAGCCATTTCTTTGGTAAAAGGATAATATAAGGGCGGCCTGGCATGCTCGATTCTATCTACTCATCCTTTTTAGTTCTTTGCAGCTGACTTGCCACCTGATGCCTAGAACACAATGAGAATACCAGTCAGATAGACTATGTAAACAGGTCTTGGTTTTGCATGAATAACTTATTATGCGTATACTATCATGTGCTATTATGATACCTACCTTCTTCTTAGGCTCCCGAGGTTTCTGTTCAGCCTTCTTTGTGGCTGATTTGGAGGCCGGAGCTTTGGCAGGCTCTTTCTTGCCATGCCCAAGCTGTGGTTGAGATCCAGCGGGCTTCTCAGCCTTGAGTGATGCCATCTTCAGAAGTTTACTCTTGCGAGGGAGAATTGAAGCTCGATATTACTTTGCTAGCCCTGATTTTTGGATTCTGCGAACATGAGTATATATAGATTTCTTCTAGGTTTTGTGGAACAAGAATAATTTACTGCTGCCGCATAGAGAATACGAATAATTGAAGTTGAGGCATTTCCAAAAACATTTGAAGCTGCATCAGATGCTCCTCATAGGTACATTATTTGGGAACATTTCTTAAAATATTCATGCCAGATATTTTGATGTAAAATTTTGGTTAACTGTCATCAAGAACCTTCATAGAAGAACTAACTAATTGAGATTCTCTGAAGGTTGTTTTTTGTGCAGGCCAATTGCTGCTGTCAAATCTGGAACAAATTCTTCAAGATCATTGTGTTGCAGCCTTATAGAAAGGATATTAATACTCATAGGAAGTACATCATCAGCCTAGTTGTTTAAGCATCTTAAGAGATATAATCATATTCAGGAAATACAGAAACTGGTACAAAGAACTTCTGCCAGTTGTAATTTGGAATGTCTTCTGCAGCAGACAATGCAATTTTTATCAATGATATGCTCGACTGGTGGACTGAACAGTAACACGTTAAAAGAAGGTGAGAAACAAGACCATAAGTGATGAGTTATTGAACCAAATTTCATCTCATAAGATGCAGATTATCCTTCTTTAGTGAAGATTGCAGGCCAAAATTTTTCCTATTCTTAAGATCATTAGCTCATGAAGTAGTCTTCTAATTCAGACAGCCTAAGAGTTCAACACTACTCCCCATTTCCAACACTGGGGTGCAGTAATGTATTTTCATAGGTTTCTAATTAGAGTATTTGTACTTCAGAGTGAGGTAAGAGTTTCATAGAAACTTCAGAAAATTGTTAAAAGAAAATGTCTTTGATCCATTCCGTAGAGAAAAGGAAATTCAAAAGCTCAAGAGTTGATGTTTTATGCTCTTTTCTTACTTTTAAGAGTTGAAATTTTCTCAACGATGAGGAATAAATCAAAAGATCAGGAACAAGCTTGCCGTGTTCACTAAAAAACTGTTATGTAGCCAACTTCGATAGTCATTAATGCACCAAATCTGAATAAAAGATCATTTCTAGTTGACTTGATATGACCCAATTGCTTCGTCCAAAGAATTGCAGAAGCTCCATGATTTACTAAGCAAGGAAATTGAACAGAGATAATATGAACTCAAGAAATTTTACCATTACCCAAGAGTAAAAGAATCTAACACCAGTTCTAGCAGTAAAAGAGGTCAGCGAAATTCTCAAAGCAACTTTAAGGGACTTTATATTTCCATGTGCTTCTAGTCATGCAGTTCCTGATAAAGTTTTCTGAGGTATGTCATATTCCTCTGTACATATCCTACTGTTACAAAGAAATACTTGATTCATATATTCAATTGAAAAAAATCTGAAATACAAAGGCTAGTAGTCTAAAAGCCAAATGTACCTAAAAGCAGGAAAACTCAACCTGCAATTAAGATTTCAAATGGTTGCTACCTAAGATCCACAATAAAATGTCAGGATGACTAACTGCTGTGGAGATATTATGCTAATCAGTGCCTTTGGCTTAAGAATACAATTACAATCATCAGAAACTGACCATTCTATTTTACAGTCAGTGAGGCTGCCCCAACCTTAAAGCTACATAAGCCAGTAGCCTGTATCCTACTAACATTACGACCAAAGCTCCAGCATCCCTAGCTAGAGAGTCGATACCTAGAAACTTGATTGCTGGATCATCGTATACCCTGCAGTGAGCACCTACTCGGCATTCATAGAGCTCATTCTTTGAGTACTGGACTCCAATTAGAAGTTTGTAAGTGTAATGACTAAATGAGATGTATTTCAGCCAAGATATAAAAGGTGGAATGTGCTGGATGTAATAACCACTGGCTAGTAAGAACACGAGCATTGTGACAGAAGATAACGTCGTGGCCTGTTTGACATCCATAAGAATGGCACCAAGAGCCAGGCCTAGTCCTTGTGACACTAGCACATTGAGAAGGATGATCAGAAGGGTTAACACAAATGAAACAAGTGAAGGCTTGAGGCCGCCCATCCAGTAAGTCGTGGTCACAAATATGGTTGGAAGTACAAGCTCCATTGGGAGGTCACCAACGATCCGAGCAAAATAATAAGAAGACAGGTGATACATGCCAGAGGAGCGTTCCTTTATGAGCATTGGCCTCTCTTGTGGGAATGCGAATATGGCATTGAATAATGGGAAAAAGCCCCAGAAAATGGAGAAGAAAAATAGAAGTCCGACCTGAAATGAAATTCTAACACTTAGTACTACTAAAAAGAAATAAGCTGAAAACAATTGAGAAACGGAGGAACAAAAATTCAATAGAAAAACATTCCATAATTTCTGTTATTTTTTCCCAGAATTTAATAGCTGTTCACCGTTAAAACAACAGAGATAAGCACCTGATCTTGAATGTGGACAGTGCCAGAATGCCACCAGAGGAGTCCTGAAAGTACTGAAACAGACATGACCTGGAAAATTCTCAATCCTGAATAAGATTCATGTCTTCTTTCTTTAAGACCTCTGCTGAGCAATACCTGGAATTGTAACCACCAACTAGTGGTCCATTGATTTTCAAAGCCTGAAACAGATGCGAGTCAAAAAGTAAGGCATACAGAGAGAAGATTTCTTCCTGTGAAATGCGCAGCGGATAGAGTTTAAATTCGCATACTTCTTGATGCTGATAAACCTTCAGACCTAGCTTGAACTGGAAAGCACTGTTGAATTTCATCCTTCAGAGCAGGATATAGGTTTTTCTTGTAACATGAAATCAGGTACTGTCTGGTTGAACTTTTATCATCAACAGCGTCAGGCCTTACTTGAAACTCCAGCTGATCATCCTGTCTTGTATCAGTAGTCACACCTGAAATTTGCAAATTTTTTTTGTGAACTACATGAGTGAAAAAATTACATTTTGCAACATACAACAGCAACATACACAAAATTATACTCCCTCCACCGGAAATGAATCTCTAATTTACTATTCATTATTTTTCTTTTGAAAATAAAAGAGGTGCTTTACTATTCATTCTTTCTGTCTAAACCTCACCGTCCACTATCATAGTAGGCATCTAATTTTTGACAGAGGGAGTATATTAGAAAAATGAAAGCCATTTGGCCAACTTTTATCAACAAAGAGACACAATGGTTTTCTTTGGGAGGTCTAATTGTTTCAAGAGTGTGAGTACTTAGTTTAATGCGATGTTTACTTCCAAAATCTGAAGAATAATTGTAATATCCAATTTGACCAACATCAAAGTAACCAAAAGGAGAGAGCACTTATAAATTTTTCCGGTGAGCAACTTTTGACCTGGCAGGTACGTCAATATTCCACTGCAATCATCTTGATTAACATCTCAGATTACTCTAAAGGATTATCCAAGGACATCCATTTAGAGGAAGAAAACAAGTTTATGAAAAGCAGAAAAAATTCACATGGAATTAACCTTGCTTTTTCTCCTCTTCTTTTCTCTTTTCTTTTCAGATGAAGAGAAAAGACTAATGCTGGCTTTCAACTGTTAGTCCACCAGAGATAAACTTAAGCTTCAGAAAGTACCAACTTATTGTTTGATCACTATAGGAATAAGACTACACTGGCTTTCAACTGTTGGTCTACCAGACATAAGCGACAGAATGTACCAACTAATTGTTTCATCACTATAGGAATAAGCTTTTCTATACTTGAAGTGATCAATTAACTTTGTAAAAGATATTCAGGATCAAAAGTGCTGGTCGAGGGAATATGTTCTGCATCACTTAAATTTTCGACTTTCAAGAGAATGCCATGAAAATGAATTCATGCACGGCCCGCCCAAGAGCCATCAGAAATCTATCAAATCCTTGAAGTAGACCAATGAAATCTGCAAGAAAACTTATAATCTTCCTTTCCCTAATAAAGCAGAGAGAACAAAGGATTCAAGACAGATTTTGGTAACTCAAGAGAAAAGACTGTTTGAGTTAAAGCTGGGAATGAATGACAATTTCCGAGTTTACATGTAATATGACAGAAGAATCAAACAGTATTAGTGCAACATCTCTCTATTTCATAGCAAGTGTCAAAGCAAAAAATTATGAGGCAGCAAAATGCATTTGAAACTTGGATATTGCAGCGTTTCAGGCCTAACAGAACATAATTTTACTTAAACTAATTTGGAAATGAGAAAAAAGCCTGTCCACTTGAGTTCTAAGTTGCTTAATTTATGTTCTCACCTCCAGCTCATTGATATACTAAGCCAGCAACAAAAGTCCCAATGCAACTGATGCATGCTTGAACATATTTGTAGATTTAAAAGCATAACTTGAGGATAACGCAGATAATAAGTTCTCAGACTGGAAAATCACGGACAGCTAATGCCATTGCAGCATAGAGTACAAAATGAAAATAAAACATGGTAGTGGTAACGAAAAGATCAGATTCCATACCATTAGCAAGATCAAGTAGAAAATCTGCAGGGTTCACCAGATTGAATCCAGGAATATATCCAATTGAAGCAAAATAATCCATCACAAGATGTGAACTGCCACAATAAATGGGGTAGCCCTCTGACAGCACCAACACCTTATCAAACATCCTATACAGTCTACTTGAAGGCTGGTGAATCGTCGTAATCACAGTCTGGCCACGGCGAGCTAGCCAACGCAAGGTTGCAACGATACGTTGGGCCGTCGTTGAGTCGAGCCCCGACGTCGGTTCATCAAGCAACAGCAAGCTCGGATTCACCAACATCTCCTGCCCTATGCTGACCCTTTTGCGCTCACCACCTGATACACCTCTAAAGAGAGGGCCACCAACCATATTATTTCTACACCTTGTTAATCCAAGTTCCATGACAATCAAGTCAGCCTGCTCAAATTTCTCTTTCTTAGTGAGATTTTTTGGTAACCTTAGAAAAGCCGCATATGTTAACGTTTCCAGGACTGTAAGATGAGGATATAGAACATCATCTTGTGAAACGAAACCCGTCTTCCTCTTCATTGAACTAGAGAAGGGTTGCCCATTGTACATAATGGAGCCCGAGATTTTTCCCGGAAACCGGCCGGCAAGAGCAGTCAGCAGTGTGGTTTTGCCACTCCCTGAAGGCCCTAGCATGGCTAGTAGTTCTCCAGGTCGAACAATTCCGCTAACGCCATTGAGTACAGCACGAATTGGCTTACGGCTAGATGAAGAGAAACAACCTCCTTCTGTACTCCGCAAAACTACGCTGTAGGCAACATCTTCAAACTGCAAGATTTGTATTACAAAGGGATCAAAATTTTCATGCACTTAAACACATTCATCTTTACACTAGTCTGGCCAAATTAGCCTAAGCCATATTATATACGTACCTTGAGAGTCACAGGGTGTAAAGATTGACGTAAAAGAGAAACTCGAAGAGCGGTTGCTTGCTGATCTTCCGGCATTCGACCATCAACACAAGGATTTATTGCATTATCTGTTGAATTCACTGGCTCAACTTGAACAGCAACGTTTTCAGTCCGGTTGCATTTAATAGCATTACCCGGGTTTCCGGTGATAGAGCTGGTATTTTCTTGATCAGGGGGCATCATTTTTTAACAGCAAAAGTTTGGTATAGGTTGGCTAAATGAGGAAGAAGATGAAGAAGAACAAGAAGAAGAGGAAAATTATGGCGAATGATCGAAAGACTTTAAGAGGGCCAAGATGAGGAAGGTTGATCACATGCAGAGAAAATGAAATGCGACCTTAAAGTGAAGAATGCACGAGAAGAAGTCTGTGTTGAGTCATGATATAGGCGTAGGAACTATGGAAGGATTAGACATACAGGCAAGGGGCCATGTATTCATTGTTACCAACATCATTTTCCACTTTTATGTGTGATGACATCTCCTAGGTTGGAGGCTGGGGTTTATAGCATGTATATATGATTTTTTCTCAACAAAAAGAAATTCGAGATTTTAATTTGTAAAGGTTATCTCAATTCCAGCATATTTTTTAGATTTTTTTTAAAAGGTTTTGCACTATTACAAAGAATAATACAGGAAAGGATAAATCTGCATTCAGTGACTATCAAATTTGAAATATTTTAATATTTTGAGAAATAATTTTTTTTGCTTGAGAATAAAAGTTGCATATGTTTTTCCAATTAACCACTTAAGAAACAAAAGATAGCTTTTTACATTAAATGTCATGTCTCCATACAAATTCAAGAAATATGCTGAAAGTCTTTGTACAAAGAAGTAGTTTTGACCATCTGCAAGGCAATTTGGACCATTGATGTCATCAATGAAGCTAAAGTGGCACAATAGGAACCGTCAACTCACCGTTAAGCAGCAACTTTCCCTAGAACAAATATTTGATTCACCAGCAAGGAACAAAGCATTTTGGCTACGGTGCTGACATGCAGCATCAAATCGCAGTCGTAGATCAAATTAATCAACAATTAACTCTTAAAAGTATTTTTGAAAAAATTTAAAAATTAACATAATTGTTAAATCAGATTATCTATATGATTTAATAGCTGTGATTTAATCATGTACGTCCTATAAAAAGAGGAAGATGCATAACCATACCTGAACCGAATTATGAACAAGCCCATATGGCAATGTTCACGAACATCAGCATATACCGCTCCTTCTTGCAGAATCACTTATTTGAGTTCAAGATGACGAATTTTCCGTGTTGTTTTTGAAAGACAATTGAGAATGAAACAGAATTTCATTGGAAACTTTAGCACGGTAGTCGGATAGAGTTCCATTTTAGCCTGAAAATTTAGCATGGATCTGTAAAAACTTAAAAGTATTTTTTAAAAAAAATTATTAAAAAATAATTTGCAGATAATTATGTACTCCATTTAGAATGCATGTTGCTTTCAAACAATGAGTGAACCTCAAGAATTCTTACTTCTCAATCACCAAACAAGAAAATTTCTCAATAATTCAGGTAACCTCATGAGTCTTTTGAGGATATTGATAATGATTCTTTCTTACTGCTGTTTATTGGTCCATCAAGTCAACTGAATCGGGAGTTAGAAAATTAATGGATAGGCAGAATGATTATGATGATCATAGTCAGAAAAATGGGCAATTTTCTATGTGAGAAAGCTGTATATGTCTCTCTGTCGAATGTTCAGTGGAGCGGTAGATATAATCCATGGCCAATTGCCTGGAAATAAAGCACACAGGTACTCCTTTTTCAAAATTCTGTACCACAAAATTCCAAATTTGATTCAACACCATTTGTGGTCCTCCAGCCAAGTGAATTTTTCAGAGCAAAGTTTTTTATTTCTTCTTTTTCTTTCCCTTTTTTCTATGTTTGTAGGCCAGGAATGGCCTGCATTGTCGTTGAAAGCAGACATAATCAGTCTCCATTTCCATCAAAATAAAGCTCCAAAACTGCTTCATTAATATAAGGGAAATTCAATCTACTTGCAGCGTAACTCAATAGATTTTGCTCTCTCTCTCTCTCTCTCTCTCTCTCTCTCTCTCTCTCTCTCTCTCTCTCGGGTTAGCAGAAGGGTAAAAATTGCATTAGCTAAAGATGTGAGTTGGAACATTGCATGACCATGAATGAGAAACGTAAATACCCTTGCCTTTTAACAAGAGTACCTCAGGATGGCAAACTTCCCTCTCTAGAATTCATGCTGATTTTGTCATCCACATTTTTTCCCCCCTAAATCTTAAAGAATTCAAAAAGACCTGAAAATATCTCTTGCCACTCAGCTTAAAAGAATACCACTGTATATGTGTTACTAGACGATTCTATTACAAACAAAAATATAATATATAGTATTTAAACATGAGACTTTCTGATTTTTATTTTTTTTTGCTTAATCATTACTTTTAGTACAGGGCTTCGTTGACTTTAAACGTGATCGTAATTATAATTACCCGAATCTGAATTTGGTCAAATATTACAAATTACAATGGGATAAAACTCCACTTTCTACTTTTTGAGTGCGTACATATTCACTGCGGTAAGAATTGATAAGACGGAAGCCGTCCACCTGTTTGTTGGAGAGAGAGCAGATGAGGAAGGAACGAACAAACCCTATTGCCTTTCCTTCCTTCCATCGCCTCTTTACTAGTTGTTGTTCTTTCTCGAAGAGGGGCATAGTATGGTATCTGCTTTTGGGGTTTCCGAGGGCGAAAAAGAGACTTGTTGGCTCCTCATGCCTTTCTATGTGGCAAATGCCCATTCCGTCGGAAAGATAATGGCGGGCTAGATTTGTGTCGTGTTTCCTATAAAAGGCCCCGTTGAAGTCGCGACGATGGTGCTGTCAAAATCAGTGAAAGGTTTTCTCTTTGCTTTCCTTTTTTTGTGGGATCATCTCTCTCTCCTCACCCACACGACCACAGCTGTTGCTGAGTGATGTAAGTGTCCTCATTAAACTAGCTAAATACCACTACTTGTCGGCTTAAAGGATTAGGTTCGTTTGGAAATTCTATTTGAATTTTTAATTCATATGCCCTCTTTCATTCCAAATTAAATATTTATAATTTTTAAAAAAATATTTAAAATTAAATATTTATTTTTAAAAATATTTATACTTTTTATCTAAATTTATATTAAAAATTAATTTAAGAGAGCTAAACTTCAAATATAACCATCTCGTTATTAACTTCTTTAACTATATTTATTAAATTTTATTATTTTACTTATTATATACTTTTTTTAATATTCTGTCTTTTTTATTTGATAGTATTATAATACCATGACTTATAATAGCTATTTTTAGTATTCTTTTGGTATTAAAAGAAACAAAAGATGTAGAAATTATATATTAAAAATTTAAGATACAAAAAAATATTAAATATTTTTAAACAAATAAAATTTTAATATTTTGTGTTATTCAATTTTTTTCTTAAACATATACATCATTTTTTTCTAAAAAATTTTATCTTTGGACACTTTATTTAATTTTAAAATATATTTGTGCATCGTATAGATTTAGACTAATTATTTAATTAAACTAAAGATTTTGCAATTTTGAAGTATATTTTTATTTTAATTATTCGATTTCTTGATTAAAATGTCAATTAGAATGAACAAGCAAAACGTAACTAGATATTAATTTCATATTTGTGGGTATGACCTTTAAACGATTTCGACAACATTCTTTTTTCTTACTTCGAAAGTTACAAATATTTCCATATTTGGTTTAAGCTAATTATAAGGTTTTGCCTCTTTCATGAAAAAGGAAAAGAGTAAAGATTTTTTGCTACGTAGGTATGCATCAAAGTCGTGAAGGATTTTTGTTAAAAAATAATTTTTGGTCTAGCATCATTCTCAAAAGATATTTTTAAAAGAGGAAAATTATCTAAATATTATAAATAATTAATTATTATATTAGGAAGAATTTATAAAAACAAGTAAGTGATATGTTAAAAAATAAGTTTAAACATAATTTTATACTCAAAGGAACAAGAACTTTTCAAATCTTATAAATAAAATTTTTAAATATTAAAAATAATTAATTATTATATTAAATAAAATCTATCAATAATTTTCGTTGGACAATCTTCTAAAAAGTCCCCCAAAATGAAATTTATATTTGACACAAAATGAACATCTTTTTCCCTTACAATCAACATTAGTTATACCCCTAGAATGATGACATATAATCATATCTTGAATTCGTTATGCACGTGGCGTTGTTGGATTCTCTGCTGTGTGCTTTTTCATGCATCCTCTTTACATAAAGATTTGTCTGTCCTTGAAAACTATATATAGCTGTTTTTTTTTTTAACTGTTATCATGCTGTAAATATCCATCCGTTCCCCATCTTGATGCCCTTTTGGAATGCCCTTTACCAATTAGAGAATAAGATTCTTTTTCTTCGTCTCTAAGTGATCTAAGTTTATTTTTCATAATTACAGATACTCATTTGCCAATAATGTCTTACTTCAATGGCAAGGAATTGAAATTTTATAATGAATTAAGTATATTTTCATTTCTTCCAGTACTCTTGATTCTAATATAAGTATATTTTTATTTCACTATTTTTTTTTTTGGATACTAATTAGTATAGGTCTTTACTAGTAGTATAACTTCTCTTCTAGTTATTCTTTTTTGAAAAAGAAAAAAAAAAGAAAAGAAAAGAGTAAGCACTTGCGTGTTAGGTGCACAATTATCTCAATGGCAGAATAGGATTCTTATTTTCTTAAAAGGAAAACTTCAAGATTTTCTTCTTAATTGAAAAAGTTGTTTTTTAAAAAAAATATATTGATGATAGGTGGCAGCACAATGTTGGCTATTTCAAACTTTTGAGTGAAACCATGCAAAAAAAGACCTCAATTATGGTAAAGTACTCATTATGGCCATATAGCTATATATATTAGGTGGAAAGGTGCATTTCTTTCTTCTTTCTATATTAAGATATGGAACCTTCATATCTGTAAAAGTTGAAGACATTTCATGATCATGGCCAAAGCCTAATCGTGTGGTCTTTTTACAAGTCCAAGTTTAAAGTGTTATAGGAAATCTTTAATAATTGGCGGACGTGGTCCATGTATTGGTCGTTATGCACAGCCTCAATGAAAATTAAGTTGGAACCTTTGTCGTATCAATAACTCATTGCAAACCACATCATTAGGTTGAATTCTTATAGTAATTTTATTAGATTTAATAAAGATAATTAAACAATTTAGTCAGTAATAAATTGAAAGTTTGAAAAACACGAAACAACAAAACTATAGTTATTGAGTCAAGTTAATATCTCAGTTAGTAAAGTATTCTTTATTAGACCAGAAAGTTTCGAGTTTGATGTTTATTAAGCGCGTAATGTTTATTTTTTTTATTTATGCTCTTTATAATAGTATAAGATCTCTTAAAGTGAAGATAAAACTAGGTAATATTGACCAAAATGAGACCTATAGTCACCATATTATCTTTCTTGAGTCATAAGGTATTAATGTATTAATTCGGCTCTATAAAAATAAATTTTGTAAGAATTTTCTGACTTTATATTTTCAGCTATAAACTTTTCTTAATTTCCTTAAAAAAAGCTATAATGTTTTTGTTTTTGTTTTTTTTTTTTTTTGTTTAACCTTTTTCTGGTTGGATTCTTACGCTTTCACTTCAAAAATAAATTTGATCTTGATGTAAAGAGAACTTTAAAGGCTTTAGTTGGAATATCCCATGCTCATGAGTGTCTCAAGTTTGAGATAAGGTTTGTTGCTACGTAGAGAAACGAAAAGTAAGAAAGAACAAGAAAAGAAAAGTGTCTATGTGACCTTTCGATGAAATGGTAAAGAGGCCGTTTCGAGGATTTGAGTCCTCGGTCTTTTATTTGCACCAAGTATAGCAGATGACCACGTTTTAAATACTTCATCTGTCTTATAATATTTTATTGGATGTAAAATTTTATATAAATATTTAAATTGTATTATAAAAATAATATAATATAATAAAAATAATAAATATATATGTTAATAGATATTTTATGTTAAATATAAATATATAAAAATAATATATAGTAACATTAATAATTAATAAATAACATATAATATATGAAAATATTTTGATGTATTTTAATATAATAAAAAAATATTAGAAATAAAATAGAAGAAGTATTAAAGTTGTACCGCATATCCAAAAATTATTCAACTGTTCCTCTTCAAAAAGCTTTCTTTTACTTTGTGATCAGATGGCTATCGAGGAGTATCAATCAACCTAAATTCACATAATTGTCTCCAGAGATTTGATAAACAGTAGAAAACGTAAACTTCGTCGACCGTACAAATTAACCTATAGAAATCATGATATATTTTGTGATTTATCTAACCGTGTAATTATTTGAAAGGTGAAATGATGTAAAGTTAAGGAAAACAATTTTGCATGGACAAATAATTGTTCCAACATTCTCAACAACCCAAAACGTTCACCAATGACAAGAGGTTTTGGCTAAGATGGCCTCTCAACTGCAGCTACTTCGTCTGACTTGTCAAATGATAAGTCGTGAGTTTCAGTCACCTTGAAAGTAGCATTTGTTGTAGTAAATTAGTCAAAATAATTTACGTACTAACAAAAAAATTAAAATTTAAAAAAAATCACCAACAAAGCCCCTCTAGAGCCCTAGGCAGAATCAAATTTTTTTTAAAAAAAAAAATCGCCAGCAAAGGCTCTCTAGAGCCCTAGGCAGAATCAAAAAAGCATAGTTAAGAACCGTGTACGAAACATCAAGGAGAAAAATATGTGGAAATTCAAAAAGAAAAATATATAAACATATCCTTTTTATCCAAAACACACTTGATTTTTGTCTCGTATGGTTTTACATCAAACTTTGCAAATGATGTTACTAGTGGTGTCCTGAAAATTTTTGTTGATGGCTATCTGTGTCCTTGTCTTCCTTAAAGTATTCAGTGGCCATTGGGATTTCACAAATTCTTCCATCTTGTCCTTTTACACAAGAAACGTTTATGACTGTCTTTTTTTTTTCTTTCTTTTTTCTTTTTTTATTTTGGCTGAGATGGTTGGAAGCTTTCAAGATTTCAAAGGGATTCACTACAATAAGCAGACAGATTTGTTTTTACCTTTTCCTCGAGGAAACATTTACTCAAGTTTGCCTCTCCCAATTGCCTAGCACCGTTCCATAAGCATTATGTTGTGTCCCTGTCCTCCCAAACTATCAAGGACAAAATAGCATGTCAAATCCCTATCACTAGGCATTAATTCTATTTTTGCAAATTATTAGTAATGTGTAACTAATATTTTTTTATCAAAAAAATTATATATTTTCGCGATCAAACATCGATTTCCTCTAACTTTGAGAATACACTGATAAATATAATTTTGAAATCATGTTAACTATGATATTTTAGTATAATGATGGAATAACATGTTCATAATATAAGATATGCAAAGAATCAGAGGTGACTATTAAGAAGAGAGAGCTAACCCCAGATGGAATTGTGGAATCCAACTGGCCAAAATGATATTCTTAACAATTACAGACACACACAAACTATACATGCAAGCAAAGCTTTTCAAAAAAATATTTTAATTTGATTAATTCATAAACTATTTTGCTCAAATATGTATGCCCTTACATAATTTCTTCAATCATTTTAGACCATAAATTTACTCTCCATGATAACACATCCATCCATTGTAGTTTATATGACAGGGGCTTTTCTGTCCCCCAAAAAATAGAAAAAAGTCTTTTTTGCTGAAATTTATCAGATCATGTTGAGAAAGTTTGGAAGGTCAAAAAAACTTTGGCCAAAAATACCCTTATAGGTTTGATCACACTTCAAAATGCAGTACAATAAGAATAATATCAAGAACATGTTGGAGAGGTGGTAATGGCAATAGAAGTTAGCAAGTTATACGGGACAAGTCATGTTCTAGAATTTAGAAAATTAGAGAAACTATTTTTGTGGAAATTCTTCGGCCTTATACTTAAATAAGAATATTAAAAATAAAAACTTAAGGTGGAAGTCCTTTTCATGCACCGCACGTGCTTTTTGACATAGTAATTTCTTAGAATTAATTTCCTTTATTTCGCCAACTGCTAGAAGACAATATTAACTAATTGATAAATAATTATATTTATTTGCCAGCTTTGTACGATTTATGGGAGCTTTTTCATTTTTGGCTTTATTAACAAGCTAGTGAGGGTAGGTTTGACCATTTGCACCGACCCGATTAAGGGGCACTACCGACCTTCAGTGCATACTTAAAAGCTATTGGAGTTTGTACGAACTCAGCCTGAATAAGCCAGCTAACCCACATCATATGTCGTTTTTGTGCTCTTCTGTTCATGTTCACTAGCACAATTATTTTGTTAATCCGTTTTTTGTCAAAGTGGCAAAACGATAAATCGGGGATGAATTTTAGTTATTTTAAATCATTATAATCAGATATATAGTAATTAATATTTAAATAAATATTTTTTATTCCATATAACTATATATATTTTTATTTACGAAGATAATTGTTAAACTTTAATTCTACCGCTATGATATTTTCACTTAACATACAATACACATCACTAATAAATTCGTACTATTTTCAAAATTATATACCTCTTCAAACTTGGCATGTCAATGAAAGGGTGGAACTTTATAAAAGATATGCATAAAGAATTATTGTGCTTCAATATATATAATAGAAAGTAAGCCTTATATTCACTCTAAGCATACTAATGTATGTACACATTCGATGAATCTAATAAGTGCATGAGCTCTTAATCTTTGTTTAACTTGATTGTCCTCTAATTAATGTCATGCTACTATTGGGCATGCAATCTAAGATACATCTGTCTATATGGTATATGGTATCTTAATTGAAGCCATGAAGGCTGTCTACCACTCTTCTCAAGTTGTTTAGAATGTTTAGGCTTTAGCCATCATGAAGTCATTGTAGTGAGTTCAATGAATACTAGTATTAACATTGGATAAGAGTTGGTGACAAACAATATAGTGCTCCGTGAAGCACACCACTTTATGTGTCTCGTTTGTGACTGAATTCCCAACATGCTATGCCCCTAGTTAGCTTCATAAATGACTTTCTATGATCATCTAGATTTTAAGTTTGCATTCATCCTCCACTTGCTCAAACTAGTGGTTCTACATATCAATCAAATCATTTTTGTTTTGAATTCCACAAGAAATACATACGTACTAGTTCTAATATAACAAGAGTACTATATCAAGAAAGTAAGTTAAAATTATTGATTTTTATTTTAATTATTTATCATGAGTCTGACAAATATCCATACTCACTTGTTAGCCAGATTTTCGGCTTTATTGTCAGAGCCATGCATTTGGATGGCGGAGATAGATGTACGCACTGCTATTATGACTAATTGGTCGTAGTAAAACTACATGCATCTGCTTCAATCTTAAGGGGAAAAATCCCACATTAGGTGTATAATTATAGTGCAGGAAGCACTTTAAGGATATATATTGAACTGCATATGATGCTTGTGTTGCTTGTAAGTGTTTCGAACTTTCTATCTATACTGGAGTCAATAGTTGAACTTTCAATAATCTTAGGGTGTGATTGGATAGAGTTTGGTTTTGAGATTTTCTATCTTGAGTTTCGGAAGAGAGAAATTTTTGTGAGAAAAAAAAGTGAAATGTGAGATGAAAAATTTACATTGAGTTCCGTATGAAACACAATTCAAGTAGACCCTTAGTGGGCTGTTTCGATGAGTGCTTTCAATAATGCGTGCTTTCAATAATGCTTCTTCATGCCTATTCCTACTTGGTTTCAAACTATTATCACATGTTTGGATGCATGCATTTGTTCTGGGCTGATTATAACTAGTGGATCAATATGATGTTCAATTCAAGAAGTTCACGGTACAACCTTGGTCTGATTTGATTCCAAATGCAAAAGAAATTATTCACTTTCAACTTATAGTACTTTTTGACTTCAACATTTTCCCCATAATTTTTGCATACAAAAAAAAAAAAAAATCTCCAATCCTCAACTAGTTAGGGGGAAATGCATCACCTAATTGGAGAACATGCATGCGGTAAGTATTCACCAAAGTCAGAATTCAGAGACAAGAAATGAGGTGACTTCCACCCAAAAAGCCTGAAACCTAGCAGGGATTCTAATACCATTTGTGTCGTGAAGATAATCCCTTAATATCCCCTTACCCTCCCGGCCCCCCACTCCAAAACTTCGAGGACCTAAACTAGTGCATAAATTGAATCAGACACAAAATAAGCTGGACAGCATTTGGAGAAATTGTAGGGTTCTTGGTAAATTGAGAATATGCACATCAATAAAATCATGACTTGAGACATATTGATTGATTGAACCTCACTTGATTTTTGCAGAAATGGAGTCTTCTTTAAACAACACTTCGCATCTTATGTGCTCAAAAGAGTTCAAAATGCTAAAATGCCAGAAAGGATGATTGTACTATTGCCAAAAAAAAAGATCAGATTCCACTCTCTATGGAAGCAAAGAATTATGCCCAGCTCTATGATTCTCGTAGACATTTTTCTTTTTCTCATTTTCTTGAGTTGATCAAGTCTAAAATTCGATTAGTTATACATTAAAAACTGTGTAGAATGCATAAAAGTACGCAATTAGCAAAAGATAATGCGTACCAATTAAATTACACAAGCACTATCATCTAATGGATAAAAAAAAAATACACTATTAACGTGCACTACCTATGCGTGTAAATGTTAAAACTACACAAGCACTATTATAGTTTTATAAACTCGCCTCAACTTTGACTTGAAGAAGGTAGAAAATATTTCATGTATAAAATACTACTCATAAAAAACCCTCCAAAATAGTCAAAAGAAAAAAAAATACATTTGGGTCAAATCCTTGTGCCCCAATGTATAGGTCCATTAAGATCTAACCCCAACTTATAGGCTAACTTGTACGAGTGTGGATGCTTTTTCTTATGAGTGCTGAAAGATTTTCTGGCCACCAAAACAGAAAATGCAGCAAACCCATACAAATGTGCAAATCCAGAAAAAGGGGTCCTGAAAATCTCAAAGATTTTGCTGCTTGAAAGCCAGATTTGGCAAGTACAAATCTCATATCATGTGCATTGTTTTGACAAAGTTGGGCAAGCACTGCATTGGATTTTTCACCATTCAATGTGGCTTCTGAGCGCATGATCAACCTGCAACAGTATTGGCCCTGACCTTCTTATTTTGACTCATCAACCTATTTGCCCATTCCCATCAAGATTTAGAGGTACAATCAGGTCAAACAAAGTCCTTTGGATCAAAGGATTATGTTGAAGATATTGGATGCATTCTTGATCGCTTTTGCCTTTTCAAGCTGCTGAGAGACGAGCTATTTTAAAAGTGAAGCTTATGGAGACAGTATTTAAACACGTTTCTAGGTTCCAGGGCAAAAGATACAAGAATAGGTTAATTCTTCAATTCTTTTGTTTTGTTTGAACATTTTAGCCCATAATCCGCAAGTTTGTGGCTTTTGAGTTATTTGATTTCCTTTTAGTCCTTGAAAATTGTCTCGACTTCTCTTGTGGGATCCAAATCCATGCTAAAGAACTAATGTAGTCGCCTAGTCATGGAAAGGAAAAACAAACCCTTTCAAAATTTCAAGTTTGATCCCTAATCTCCTGAACTATAAATCAACTACTCTATTACTGAACCAGTACCAAAAGTAGAAGAAAGACCTCTTGTAGTCTTGTAAGAATTTAAGCCTCTTATTTGAACACTAGATATCCCACTTTGTTTTCCCCCTAACCTTTCCTCAATCTGATATCCCAAAAATTACCATGCAAACCATAAGAAAAGCAATCATCGTGTGTATAAATCAATAACGAACGCTAACAAACATGTGATAAATCTGACTGGGCAACCACTAGGAAAATCCTTGTGCAGTAGATCTGAACCTGGTTGAACTTAGTTTAAAGGTGTGTTTTCTCTCAGTTCGGGCATCGAATTCGACAATGCAGATATATATATGTTAACATCTGAGTTTAATATGTTAAAGATTCTGCAGAACCACTTGCATTTCTATAAACCAAAACGATTTCAGTCAGCTGCCCCTAGCATCAACATCAAGTAACAGCTGATTTGCATAACATTATATATTAGATTAATCGACTAGTTGAACATACAGTGATAATCAACCAGTGTTCCTCATCCCAGCAGCAATCCCATTTATCGTGATGAGCAATGCATCTCTAAGCTGCTTGTTATCATCATCTTGTCTCAACCTCTTCAGTATCTCCACTTGCAACATATTCATTGAATTGAGATAAGGAAGCCTGCTCTCAATTAACCTCCGTAGACTCCGGTTGTTCTCTGATAACTTGTCATGTCCTGTTACTATCAAAACACACTTCTCGGTTGTCAGAAGCTCCTTCCTAAGTTCAGCACCAAGCTCTTGGCGGCTTTTGGATACCAATACTTCATCATAACGCTTGGCAATGGGAGCATCTGCTTTCCCCAGGACCATCTCTATAAGGTCCACAGTGGACTGGAAAAAAGGCCACTCTTTGTACATTGCTCGTAGGTCGTCTGTTTGTCCCTTCTCACAAACAACTTTAAGACCTGCCCCAACCCCAAGCCAAGCAGGAAGTACAAATCTGGTCTGTGTCCAGGCAAATATCCATGGAATAGCTCGAAGATGTCCAATTCCAACTGTACTCTTCCTTCTGGCAGGGCGGCTTCCAATGTTGAGGTATCCAAGCTCCGCTTGAGGTGTAGCTTCGTGGAAGTAAGCAAGAAATTCTGGGTTTTCATACACTGTGCTTCGATAACTATTGCAACTAATATTTGATATATCCTCCATCAAACTGCGCCATTTTAGTTCCCTTGGAGGGAGCGGAGGGCGTAATGTAGCAAGCAATACAGCTGTTGTGTAGATCTCTAACTGCCTAACTGACATCTCTGGTAGTCCAAACTTTGCCTGCACCATCTCTCCTTGTTCTGTTGATCGAAGAGTTCCCTGATAAACACAAGCGACAATTAGTAATTTCAGTCATAGGCAAGGTGCAAAAGTGGTAGATTGCTGCCTCTCATGAACATTTAATTTCTCTCCGAAAATTGGGACCTGCAAATGATGCTCGCTTCATTGATAGGAGTGCATTACATTTATATTTTGCATAAAATAATATACTCCCAGCATCAGTAGATGGATATTAATCCATTGAAATATGGAGATCTTCGTATAAATTCAACGAATGCGTACTTCAACTAGAACCTAGATAAAGATGTTAACTTTGATACAACAGATTACGGTCAAATGGGATTTGGCAACAGTAATGATTTTCAGAGGTTTTCGGCAGTTCTGACATAAGGTGTGGTCCAAAACCCATGGATCTTTAGAACCAACAGAGTCTTCATTTTTCTGAACGTCTGGAAAAAAAACAGGCATATTTACTTTTTCCATACACATATTTATGTTCCAAATTACATTTTCATGTTGATAGAGACTACCATGAAGATTTTTTGGAATTGATAACTCACCCTAACAGAACCAGGTGGCTGAGATTGAATGGCAAGGTATGTAGGGCCACCACCACGACCAATGCTACCTCCACGGCCATGGAATAGGGTGACCTTGATTTCATATTCATTACACGCAGCTACAACATCTTCTTGGGCTTTGTAGAGCTCCCATGCAGCAGTAAAACGGCCGGCATCTTTACCAGAGTCAGAATACCCAACCATGACCTGCCCACAACTGCATGTGAGATTAAGCATACAAGGCAATCAAATTACTTACTTTTAGGCTTAAGTACCTCTTGGTGCCCATTGTGGTTCTTTATGATGTGTTCCCTATACCAATCAATTGATAACAACTTCCTAATCACAGAGCCAGCTCCTCTCAAATCCTTCACAGTTTCAAACAGAGGAACTACCCGTAACCTGCTCCAAATGCATGAGAATGAATCTGATAAGAGTTTCATCTTACATTTAGTACCACTAGCATCAGTAACTTCTAAATTTCAGAATCTGAAAAGTTGACTATTGGTGATTTTTCTGTATGCACCAGAGGCTGCACGTTCAAATCCTTTCAAAGGAATAGCACAGAAGTCAATTACAAAACTCAATATTCAAAAAGTAATTAACATTGGATTGTAATGCGTAAACCATCAAGGCATGAAAAGCAAAAGCATAAACATAACAAGTTAGCTACGTATTGGAGTAGTTCTTTTATGGGCTTCCAAAAGGAAATTGATCCATTTTCTAGACCAAAAATATGTGAAGTACACAACTTTCATATTTTTTAGTAGCAAACTTAATAGTAATGATTCCTTTCTTTGAGACCAAAAATATATAACACTAGAAGTCCAGAATCTACCTTAAGATATGAAGCCATTTCCATTACAACAAAACATGCATATGTAGCATGCATACTATCTGGTATAAGTCCTCAGAAAGTAATTAATGTTGATGTATACGTTCATCATATGTACAAGAGAAAGAAAAGTACTGTAATGCATTCGTATAAAACAATATTATTTAGAAACATATAAAAGTTTCAGATTTTCATCTTCAACAGAAAAAGAGAAAGGGCACATCATACGATCCAGTAAGACATGGTCTGCTTTGCTTGCCAGCAACAGCAAGGCGTGCATCCTTCTGCAAAAGCTCCACTGCAAGCACATCACTAGCCTACAAATCAGCAGGTACACATGATCAATAAGGTCCTATAGACTAGAAAAACAAAAGAAGAAGGAAGATGAAAGAGAACTGATTCCTGGTTATATCAAATAACTAATCTGAACAAAAACATACATTTGAAGCCATAGAAATCACATAAGCTCCTAGTGAATCACTTCCCAGCTCAGCTGCTACTCTGAAGGTGTCCAGTACTTCTTTGACATCAGGAGCAACCTTTGAGGGAAAGGAGAAAAATGAGGAATAATTTGAAGACACGTGAAAAGTGATAAAAATGCTCAAAACTAGACTTTGACACTGAAAGATGAAAACGGGTGGGACATGAAACATTAAAAAACCGCCCAAATAGTAGCATATTGTGAATTCCTGATAATTTGGCAGAAAACAAAATAGCAGCAATTTCAGGAAATACAATTAAAATCATCAAGTACCCTTGTCTAAGTCAGTTTGCTTGATTCCCCAATATGCAACAGAGCAATTAAGTTCACGTCTTCCAAGCCAGTGACAAAAGTGGTCTGGATCCTATAAGATTGGAGAATTGGAGAAGACCTCAATTATGAAAATTTTGTGGAGCGTCTGCTCCAATTTAGTTCTGAATGGATAAACTAGGTGTTGCTACCATCTATTTAAAGGAAAATAGCTAGAAATATGCAACCTCCAAAGTAACCTTTCTTGGATTCATAGAAAAATCAAAATCAAGGTACTTAAGGTTTGACGTAAGATTGGAAATCAACTCTTCTAAAATTCTAGAATTCCTCATCCTATCTTCTTTCTTTTGACTAACAGAATTTCTTATTTTACCCAAAAATAGCAAGATTTTGGTTAGGTTAGAACTTCTCCTACATGGATATGACGTTTTGATGTGATATGGCTTAAAGGAACCTAATTAAATGAAAAACAATTTAAACTTGGGATCTTTGAACACAGTGGATTAGGTAGATTTTACCTCTATCAATGATGGAACCAACGGTCTCTTCCCTTTCAGCTCTCTTGTCAGAAATTCTAGTTTCTTGACTTCATCCCATTCACTATATGTACCCATGTCCAAGTATCTAGTAATTGCATCAAGCGCATCAGAGTGCCTTGTGGATTCCTGGCACACATTATATTATAACAAAATATTATAGGACAAAAAGAAAACGGTATCCATAATATTCTGGTATATAGTAAAAGAAAAGAGAAAACCTGACGAAGGTCAAGCTTCATCAAGACCATCCCAAAAGTAGCAACACGTCTGATTAGGTCAGCAAGACGACCATCGGCTAGGACACCTGATCCACAGGATTGCTGTAAGAAATTAATGATCTAGTCAGTAGGGATCACAAATCTAGAAATGATCATAGAGCAATACATGATTTTTGTTCTTTTAAAATTATTCTCTGTATTTTCTTTTAATTAAGGGAGGTACAGAGGGAGAGCAATAGGATAGAAATTAAGCAAGATTCACCCAGTACCAATGAATCATAGCACAATAACAGTGGTGCCAGAAGCTGCTCTGATGTTTCACAATAATCGCATCGGTCATATTCACAAGGAAGATCCTCAAGAAGAAGCTCCAGCCGCTTCCGTGTCTTCAGAAGCTGTATTTGGTAGGTAAGCACATACATTTAAACTTTCAGCACAAACGAGAAGCATATTCAAGATAGAGAGAGAAGAACATGGTTTTGCAAAATGTGTCACACATATTTGAGAATATTTCCTTTTTCAATAAAACATATTTGAGAATATTTCAGCCTGGCTTTAGAAGATGGTCCTAGCCAATATCTGTTCCCAGAAATGTTCTTATACATTGAACACTAAGAAATTGTCCTTGTAAAGATAGTTACAAGGAATTTCAGACTGCTTTGCTGCACAAAATCATGTGTGACAAGCACAAACCTAGAAAACTAATTCTATAGCTATTTCTAGTTGGAATTATGATATTAAAAATTATTTGGAGACTGAAATAAGACCATGCTACATGATTGAACCAAGATGAAGGCATCAAGGAGAAAATTCCAGTCACAACTCATTCAAAAATATAGGCCCTTATCCTGTTGAATCGAGGGAGAAACAAATACCTCTGCAGAAGACTTTTGGTGTTAGAGAAGGAGAAGGGTGGTGGGCAAGGCAAGATACAGAAATACTTAAAATCTTAGGCCCAGATCTTGGTTGACCATGCAAGAATGCATAGAAATGGAGGGAAAGGGTTTTGAACGTTTACCTTATTTTATCTTCCACAATCAACCAGAAGATCCAACCTAAATAGAGACTAGGGTAATTATCTAAGGACAGCATCTTAGGTCTGTCAAAAAAATGCCAATGAATGAAACATCTTGCACAAGAAGCTTTCCTTTTTTCTAATCCTGTGCTCCGCAGATAAATCAGCTCCAGAAATGAGCAAGACCATTCTTCAGCTGGAAGGTTATCTATCTTTTCCCCAACACCTCTCGCAACCCATATTCATAAATGTTGTATGTGAAATATGACCTGCATCACAATCATTCCCTTGATATGACCGCGTTCCCGACAACAAAGGGTTAGGGCAGTCACTGCCTGCTAAAGATTTTCAGAATCTACTAATTTCTCCCCTTCAAATTCCAGCCCCAGGAAAAGCCATGTTCAAACCTTTTTCCCTCCCCTATGCACACTCAGCCTCAGTGGGAGCCATGAACCACAAAAAAGAAATGAAAAGAAAAAGATGACAACAGCTGGAAGAATGTGAAACAGCCTGATATTTTGAGCTCATCTTTTAAATTACAAAATCGTACAGTGTAGAGTTGCAGACAAAAGTATTAGATTTATTTAGGCCGTGGAGGCAAAAAAATAACATTAAGATCAGAGATGGTGCCCCTATCTGGTCATCAAGCAAAACGCCAGTTGTTTCCAACTTAAAAAGACCATTACAAAAAGTATAAAGCCAGCACTCATGCTAGATCACATAAAAAATACAATAAATTCACTTGCCACTCAATCTCAGCATAGCTAAAATCAAAGAGAAATCTGTTCTTTGAGGAATTATCTGGTATCCAAGGAACATGCAAAAGCAAATTTCGGGTTCACCGGCGTAGACATTTGGCATAAATGAACTAAACGGAGAAATTTATGAAAACAACAGGACTCTTTAAATGTCCTTTCAAATGTTACCTGTACTTAATTAGCTTCTAACAACTACAGGGATTATCACCATTTATTTTAGACTTGCTAGTCCAATTACACTGTAATACCAATTGACCAGAGTAAGAAAATCTGGGAAGTCCTCTTTCCCTCCAGATTTCATAAATGCAACTCCCATTGACATAAAAAAAATAAAAAATAAAAATAAAACAAAAGCTCTCTACAGAAGGTTCTTTATTTACCTAAAAAGGAAAGGACAGAAAACTTCAAAACCCATGAAATAAAAGGAAAAGGGGGGAAGGGAAGAATGGCACCTTAGTAACAGAAAAGGCAAGTATAATTGTATGATGCAAGGTCTTAACTTGTTAGACCATGTATAAAATGATACCAAATGTCATGCAAACAAAGAAATGAGAAGCACCTTTTCTTTAATATCACCAAGAACAATTCTGTAAGGAGCTATTCCTGGTCTCTGAGAAGAGCTTGGTTCCAGAAGCTTGTGAAAACTTGACCTTCCTATTTGTGACTCAGCAAATAGTTTCCTTTGAGCAAGGAGTTGAGCAGAGCTGAAAGAAGCAGTGCGTTGCATGGCAGCAGGCTGAGAATTTCCAGGAGAAGATATATTTCCATTTCCACAGGAGGGTGGTTTCAGGGGAATTTTACTTGAATCGTGAATGGAGGAACCCCCTATAGGAGAGGCCCTGGCATCCTGCAAAAGATGGAAATACAAATGTTGAGAAATTACGCATTACTTAATTTGGAAGGAGGGAGGGTATTTAGCTTTATGACAAGAAATGTGAGTACAAACAGATGTCCTTAGATGTGGTTTACCTGACGATTCAAAGGCTTAAATTCTGTGCCAGGAACATCTAGTCTAGGATAATTAGATTCTACGTCATTGCAATCTACAAAAACAAGTCGAAATACATAGAATTATTAATCAAACATCATTTGTAAGTCAAAAACAGGAGCAATTAGTGTGACGCAATCTGCTTGTGTCTTGCAACAAATTGTTTAATTTCTACATTACACCAATCCAATTTATGTAAAATGTTGCCTCAGGTTTTCTCAGTACAAAAACTGTAAGAGGAAAGGAAACGTTTCAGAAAATAGAACTCTTTGCAGAAATTTAAATGGGCTTCAAAGAAGAAATTTTGGAAGAATTCAGCAATTAGTGTTCTAAAGCAAGAAGAAGCATAGAAAAGACCGTTTTGAAAGAAGTGTAATGATTCAACCAAAATAACAAAAGCAGAAGAGCCCCAAAGAGATCATCCTGATGTAAATGAAGAAAATTTTTGAAAAATTTCAACCTGTGCAGGAAGGCAAATCAGCTCCTGATGGTAGTTGCAGTGGAAGAGCTGAAACATGTTCACCAGGATGCTTCAGCTGGTTCCAACTTGAATATTGATTCCAACTCTCATGCCTATTATCCTCTGATGATTTTTCTGGTAACCATTGCAAGGCACCATAAAGAAATAGAAGCAGCTAATTAGGATACCAGTAAGGCTTATTGTAACTCTATCTTAGACGGCCCAAAAACATTATAGTAGTATAGCTCTAACAGGTTAAACACTGTGATGCTTAAATATTAATTTCACTAGAATGCTACAACTCTGATTCTCTTACTTCCATTTAAAAGAAATTACAAAAATTGGGTTCATTGGAAGAGGGAGACTAGGGAGAGTACGGAGAGAAAGGGCACCTGGGGCAAATGAATCCCCAAATCAAGCATCTTCATGTTTGAACAAGTTCTCTATCTATTTGATATAAAAGTAATGAGCGTGATACTGAAATTTGAAATTAGATGGCAACAGTTAAATAAGCATTCAACTCTTGTATGACTGACATAAAGCACTGTTCCCCAAGAGACCCAAATCCAATGCGAAAACTGGAGTACGAACAAGCAATTTACCAACTAGAACCTTTAACCATATATTCTTCAGAATTTGGATAGGCTTTAAGAAGGTTACGGTTGCATGCTACAATTAAGCACCAGATAAATTTAAGCGCCAAAATCTTGCCACATTAAAAACGGAATCAGGTATACAAAGAAAAGATCATCTAAACTCAAAACGTTAATTGAAATGAAAGCCACAATTTAGTTGTTTAGAGTTTCATATCTAATGTTTATCACAATTTATGTAAGGAATCATATCCGCACAAGAATCAAAGACCATTTCCTTTCTATGCTTAGCCAGAAAATAGACTGCTCTATTTCCTTTCTCTTTTCTTTATATTTCTATTTCTTAAACATCATTCTGCTCTCAGACAAAGCAACTCAGTGGAAAGCGCTATAGTACACCTCTGAAGTAACATATTTGTCAGACCTCTTTCTAGAATTTCATGAGCCAGATTTGACAACCTATCACTGCATCGGTTCATGGAAAGTTCAAATCTGAGATTATCAACTTCCCGCACATAGAGATCAATAGCCATCCACCTTGACAGAAGAGAGACATCTCTTGTCACCTAAAAAGGGAAAAGAAACCTCGTAATGGTATTTCATTGAAAAACAGCAAAGTTTATCTACTGCTAATCTTGAGCTCTCGAAATTGTAGTGAAAAACAAATCAGGTAAAAGGTGTTTCCATATCAGTAACAAAGAATCGCTAACGTTATAACAATTACCAATCAATACCAAGTAGACCTATAAAAGCTATCAATGTCAAGACAAAAATAACATGTTACTACAAAAAGTTTTTTTTTTTTTAATGCAGTCTTACTGTAGGAAGGATGCTCCAATCAAATAACAGATCCCAGTAACAAGTCATTATAAATGGTATTCAAGTGCCAACATAAACAAAATAAAATAAGAAAGAATGGAACAGTGAAGAACCAATCAGCTGCAATATAACAATAAAGTGGCACATTCAGGTGAGGTAGCAAAAAGGAATTCCTCTGAAGGGAAGTTTCTTACACAAGAAGAGGTCCCTTCAAAGTTTCAGTGCCACACATTTCATGAGACAAGCAAAACTTCTTTATGAAACTTTTGGCTCCAATGAGAATGTAAGGTGCTGTAAATTATGCAACAGTTGCATAATGAGACACAGTAACTTTCCAAACACAGCAAAGAGCATATAAAGACAACCCAACACCAATAAATTATGTTTGTCTTGAAAGCTGTTATCAGACCAAATAACAGAAAAGCATTAATTTCATAAAAGCAAAGGCAATAAATTCTGGAATGCATGAAGCATTTTGAAGATCACCTTTGCTGTTACATTTGGGTTTCCATCTCGATCACCACCCATCCAAGACCCAAATTTTATTGGTGTGCATGTCAGCGGGAGTGGCATCCCAGTTTGCTAAGGGTAAGAGCAAAACAAAGATAATTGGAGGATGCAAAATGTAGCCGCATTCACAAAAAGATAATAGACCTTCTTTAGAGCATTGCTGACACGACGCAAATAATGAGGTACAGCCTTCCAAAGTGACTGCTCAACAATATGCAAGCCTGAGAATATTAAAATCATTATACTTTGACAGTGAATAATACTCAATTTAATCAAATGAATTAACTTTGAAAAGTTCACCAGCCCTAGCTTCATCAACTGGAGTAGGTTTATGACGCCGAAGCTCATCGGTTTGCCAAATAGAAGTAATCTCTCTCACCTAGCAAAAGAAGGAAGAGTTATGGACCACTAAAACCTATAACAAGATAGAATTTCTTCTTCAGAAGGAATACAGACCAGATCTTCTATAACCATCTCTTTCTCCTCTTGCCCAAGATCTTGTCGATCTTTATATTCCAATAGATACTGAAAGAATTGAAGTCAACTTTCAAGATGATATCAAAAGAGACTCACTTCAACATGTCAATGTCTAAATTGTAGCATATATGTTAAAGAAATGTACCGCAATCCTTATATGTTTGTACTGTAAAGTACGCCGATTTATTTGTGTGGGATGTGCAGTAAGGACAATCTCAACTTCCTGTAAGTAGAAAGATACCAGCATTATCCCCAGATAACTGCAAAACTGGATACACTTTCACAGTTGAAACTGCAATAAGGGAGATCAATAATAAACCTGCTTGCAAACAGTGTCATAAAGCACTTCTGGGGAAACACCAGCCTGCACGAGCTCGTTGAAAGTATCATCACAGGATTTTGATAACCTTGTGGCAGAACGATTTTGTCTCACCCTGCATCACATGTTAGTCCCTATTGATTCAGGAGGTTACACAACGTATAATCAAACAGATAGTAGATAGTTAACTATTTAATGCCTCTATTCATGAATAATATACTGTTACATGCTCTAGTTCAGGAAATACTGGCAGTGTTCACTACGAGAGAAATAAAGGAAAGAATAGGAAGAATGAGATATAATTCTATTCTAGAAGATGCTGCACAAGTGGAAGACTTCAAATAGTTGAGTAATTGAAAGAACCATAATCGTAGTGGAGAAGAACAAAGCTAGCTAGTTCTAGGGATAAAATTCCACTGAAATTAATATCATTCCCTGTAATTCAAAATATCTAAACCTATCAAACAAAAAAAAACTAAATAAATGAACTAAAAAGCTCAGAGAGCTTGTTAACTGAGGATGTGATGTACCAGCACACAAATAACTGAGACTACCTATGATGGGTTTCCGCAATTCCCATCAAATTGAGACGGTGACTGAAAGATCGGGCAAGTGACAATGCTTCTTCAAGTGTCATTTTTGATAATTCTGCTGCCAGTTGCTTCTCGAGCAGCTCTGCGGAGTCTTCAATCCCTTTACTTCTTAGGTTGCACGCACTCTTAAACCCAGAATATCTTTCTTGTTAGTATGTCCTTACACATAGACATGTAGAATGTAGAAATTTGCACGCATTGTATTCTTAAATATCGATAAATGATCACCAATATGTAGATACAACGGGTAATATCATAATCTAAACCGAACAGAACAGAATAAATAGGGAAAAATGAAAACAGAAACAAATTACACGCTGATAGTACTCATGTAACAAAACCTATTTACCAAACACCCCTGTCAATGATGTATGCATACGCTGACATATTTATGCAAATATCAATCACACATCCACCCTATTGGCAAAGCAATAGAAATTTAGCATCGGCAATAATTGGTGTATACTTTGTATGTAGAGAGAGATGGTAACAGAACTTGAATTAGATGCATACACAAGCAAAAGATTATACACTTCATACATAAAATGTGGAGCAATAAGATGGAACAACTTCGAAACAGGAAAAGAATCAGGGGCAATTGCCAAGATGGTACACAAATTAACCCAGAATCATATCATCAAAGTGCATTTAAAAATTATACATAACAAACCCTTCGCAGAGTAGAGAGTACGTAATCAAGAACATGCTAATGCAAATTACTTAGACCAAAACAAATTTTAAAGAAAAATGACGAAATCCAGATTCACAGAAACAACGACCCAAATAATGGAGTTCACATCCATAACAACACATGCATGCATGCTCCGATTAATTTTATCAACCAAAAAAAAAACCTGACCCAGAAAGGAAAAATCAAGAAAATGAACTCATGATGGCCAGAAGAATATCTCCCCCACCCCACCCCCCCCACCCTCCAAAAAAAGAAAACCAAAAAACAGAGGACTACTGCTTTTAAGAAATCCTTAATATAAAAACAATCCCTGAAAGAAATAGAGAAAAGAACAGCAAAAAAGATATAGTGGGGATACCTGAGCAAGAGTAAGCGTTCTTTCGACTTTTTCCATGAATTTTGAGCCTACTTCTCTCTGAAGCACGTCGTTAAGAAGGCTTTGCAGAAGCCTACAGTCATCTTCAAAGCCTTGAAATGACATCTCCTCTGCTATATCATCTGTGATATCCGTCATTTTTCTTCCGAAACTCGAAAACCAGGAAAAGTGTATGCTCTGTGTGTGATGAGGAAAAGCAAAAAAAAAAAAAAAATCACAGGAGAGATGATGATGAGGAATGAGGAGTAGAGTTCTTGTTGGCGTTCGCCGTCTGTCTGTGAGTGAGTTTACGGAGAGAAAAGTATGTGTTGGGGGTGGGGACGGGGAAAGCAGTGACTGTGGGGCTGTGATTTTTTACCGCAGGAGACGAGAAAGGAAGATAGTGACAAGTGGCATTCAACGCGGAGTTACAGGGGAGCCTCTTTGTCTTTTTCTAGGACTACAGTTCTCACCCCATTTGGTTTGTTCGCCCGGTCACTGATTACGAAACAGGAGTATTTTTCAAAAACATTTTAAAAACGCCCTTTCACAAAAAAAAAAAAAAGAAATCTTTTTAACTCCAAAATAGCCATGATTTCTGATCTAGGATAGTTTGTTCAAAATAAGTTACAAGATTAATTTATTAAAGATAAAATTTAATAAAATTTAGTTTTAAAAATTTTATTTTTAATTTTATAAAAATTAAATTATTTATAAAAGAATACGTAAATTATATATTTAAAATTTTATTTTAAATTTTGAAATCGAATTGTGTGTAAATATATTAAATTTGTGATAATTAATATTTTAAGAGAAAATAAATATATTAAGTATAGTATTAAGGTGTGATTTATAAATCGGCTCCTCCGTCATCATTTATCTTTTTATTTATTTTATACTTTATAAGTAATGGGTATTAACTTATGGAATATCAATATAAAGTAAAAGTCAAGATTAAATATTTTTTATCAAATAATTATCTGCATTTCCTTTTTCTTTCTTCGTTTGGTTTTACAATTAATTTGCCCAATAATCTTTCTTCTTTTGATTAGTTCCCACGGTGACGGATGTTGTGGCTACGTAGGGAATCCATTTTTGAAGGAGAAGAAAGTAATGATGGGAGGAAACGTAATTGCATTGGAGATTATCAGTTCTCCATTCCAATCGGCCATTTCGAGTTTGTGTAGCATCTAATTTGATTCCTTCAAGAAATTTTGTACACATTGCAAACCCTTGTAATGACTTGCTCATTTTTGCAGGTGAGAGCTTCGAGCAGTGACCGGCGAGGGAGAAGAGAGAGGAAACGGGCTTAGAAATTGAGAAGATAAGAGGTATTGAAGGTCAGACACACTGTAATCATGGAGGAAGCAAAACCAGTAGGTATCACACTACGTGGAGATTTTCCTACGTTCAGTCTCGGCAGATCCAAACGGTGCTGCGCAAAATCTTGAGCCAGAGAGATGCGATGGCTGGGAGAGGGAAAATCTCCCAAAGCCAATTTTTGAACCACTTGAGAAGGCTCTTCAAGAGGAGCTTAATCCCTCCCTAGAAGCTTCAAAAAAATAATGGGCAGGCTCGAGTCCAATAATTATTATCAATAGTGAAATATAAGCGTAATTAATTATAGAGATACACTTTTAATTGTAAGTTGTTATTGTTTCATCATTCTAATTGCTCAAATTTGAGTGCTCTAATGCATTCAAATTCTATGCGACAAAGTAGTAATTTTGGGCTACGTGTGCTTAATTATCCCCTTAATGGCGTGATTTATAGATGGGGTGGTTTAGTGGTCAGAGGACATTTCATTTTTTTCCTTTTTCCAACTATGGAAGAATTCAATCTTGTTTGGATGAACCAAACCTGTAACCTTGCTTTCATCTAATTAGCCTATGAGAATTCAACATCTTCAATCAAGTTCAACGCCTCACTAGAATTTTAAATACTAAAGCATAAAATCTTTAAGTTCTAAATTCTGAAATTTAAAGTTTAAAAACTAAATCTAAATGTTCAAATTTAAATATTAGTAGCAAGGGATAATTGCCTTAACATTTAGACTAAATTTCACTTACCCCTAAAAGGTTATCTTTTTATCGCTTCATCCTATTCTATTAAATCAACATCAGCGATTAATCTTCAAAAAAAAAAAAATGGAATTCCTTTTTCACCCTTAAGTTTGCCAAACTTGAATAATTGACTTTCAAAAAAGAAAAAGAAAAAGAAAAAGATTTGTGAGGATGAGGAGAAGGAGCTTGCTGTAGTCGAGTCGAAAGGAGCTTCTGCTACATCCACGTCCACATCCATCAACAAAAGCAACCAACTAAATTTATTCATCGTGGATGAGGTGAGCACTGATTCAGTGATTTGAAGTGGAGGTTCAGGAATAGTGCGATTGATTTCCAGCCAATCTAACTACCAAGAAGTTGTCTCCTTTTTGTGTTTCGATATAATTTAAGAAAAATTTTCTTTTTTATGGAAATAAAAAGTTTCTTCGATTCAAGAAAACAAAACCCATAAAGGAAGAGTAAGAAGATAAACTAGATGAATAAAAAAAATAAAATAGAGATGAAGTAGAAAGCTTTAGAGAGGTGGTGGTGATTGTTTGATAATGTCCATTGGCTTATCTTGGATTTAGATTTTGTTTTGAAATAAATTATACTAAAATTTATAAAAATAATTTATTTATTAAAAAAATAAAATTTAAAATAAAAAATAATTTTTTTATATTGAAAAGCCAAGCGAAGCCAATTTCTCAACTCTTTTTGTATAGTAACCCTTTTTATATAGTAATAATGTTGCATCTTAATCTAAATTTCTGAACACACTTTATCGTACTCTCTGAGAATTACAAAGGCATAAAGAAAGAACAATGGCTACATGGCTACGTGAGCATAAGCAAATATTCTTTTTTGCCCTTTTCTTTCGGAAGAACAATTTCTTGTTTGCTCTGCTTGCACAGTATATTTGGTACATAAAAATAAAATAAAATAGATAATTTTTTAACTTTTTATTTTATTTTAGTATTTATTATAAAAAATTTAAGTAAGAAAGATAATTCTAAAAAGTAGTGAGAAAGATATTTTTATACCAAAACCTAAAAAAAGTCCAATCCGGGAAATATTACAAAAATATACTTTCATATCATTTGATTAACAAAAATATAATTTATAATTTTATTTTTTTATTTTTCTTAGCAGTTCTTCTTTTAGTTTGATTTAAATTAAGAGTTATTTTTATAACTAAATTATACTTTAATACTTGAAATATTAAATTTTTTAAAATTTGTGTGAATCTTATTTAAATGGGATTTTATAAATAAATATTTAATTTAACCTTTATTGGGTATAGTTTGATCTTATTGACACAATATGCTAATAAGATATTTATGTCATTTTTTGTAAATTTTTATTCTATTTTAATATTAAATAATAAATTTATCAGACAAAGAAAAATAATTATTATTCTTTTTTCACTTTTTCTTCTAGAAGATAAAACGAAAAGAGAATTCCAAATCTATTCCAAATAAAAGGCATTCCATTTAATTTTATTCTACAGTAGCATTAGAGTCATGATTCTTCGGCTTACTAGTTTAATATCTTCTTTTTTATTTTTTCTTTGAGTGGTGAGAAATTGTTGAGTTTTGTTTCTTGCATCTCTTCTCTCTTTCTTGGGTATGTCCAATGATATAGTAATTAATTAATTATCTGCATCAAAATCTTGGAATATCCTTTGGCCTATTCATCTTTTCTACATTTTTAACATCTTCTTGGCTATGATAGGCTCTATTGGCGCAATTTCTTCTCTTCCTCTTATTATACATTGAAAATCATATTATTCGATCATTGTTATAAATTTAAGTGTTCGTAACGTAAAATTAAAGCAAAAACGTCACTCAAGAAATAAGACTAATCTCTCGTATATTATTAATGTCATCAAATGACCATGTATATAGGCTAATAATATAAGAGTTTATGGAAACCCAAAATCTAATAGGAAAAAGAAATCAAACGTAATTAGAAGTCATATTTTGGGAGTTCAGTTCTCTTCAGGAAACTGATTAATAAGAACATCCACATATTATTTCATAACACTCCCATTTGATGTTCATAACATAAAAAATATGTCTCGTTAAAACCTTACTAGATAAAAACCCAGTGGGAAAAAAACTCTAGTGAAGGAAAAAAAAATACATTATTCTTTATGTAACTATTACTCCTCCCAATAAGCAAATCTTTTGAGATTTCTTAACCGATACTTTCCAATCAAATATTGCTATCGGTAAGGTTTTAATGAATAGATTTATCAAATATAACATCTCTTCTGTAGCTTGTGAGTAAAAATATACTTTATATATCTTTAGATATATTTCAAACTTTATTATCATCTAACGGTACAGTTAGAATTTCTTCTCAGAGGATATAGATTTGTCTCGAATACATTAATTATGATCACCAATCATCATGAATTTCTATTTCTTCAATATGAGTTGAAGATGTGGCTGTTAATACATATAAATGCATAGTTTATGTAGATCATATAGGTAACTTATACCTTGAATATCCATCTCAACATGAGTTAGTTTTTCTCAATATTTGAGATAAATTATCTCAAGTAGATATAAATAGCAAGCTTAATGCCGTCTCAAAATTTATTAGGTAGAGAAGAATTAGAATAAATATATGTTTGTATGCAAACAAATGTATTTATGCTCTAAATTGCAGAGTTATAGTACTTCAGGACCAAAGAGTTCTTTCATATCCTTTAATAAATATAAAGGATCTCACATATAATAATCTAATAATTATTAATGTGCTATGTCCATGTGAAAAATCTTCAAGATGTTCAATCAAAATAAAATATTAATTTTTCAAAACGTTGATCACAATACTTGCTCCTCTAAATTCTTCAGAAAAAATATCTTGATCATCAAATCATTTTCTCTTTTGCTGATTTTATTACCAAAATCAAGAGATCAACAACGCTTCAAGTTTGTATAAAAAATCATATGTCTATAGAATTTATGTGTTTGTCCTGCTTGGACATTTATTCAAATAGGAATATCTATAAGTAGAATGTTATATTTACTAACTCTACAGGAGTCAGACAATCAATCAATATGCAATATTATGCAAATAAATAATATTTTTGAACTTCTAGTTCATTAATGATTGTGCATAGATCAATATAATAAAAGTTATAAATGATATCCTCTTTTAATTAATGATTTTCTCCCCCCTAATGTAGAGAATACTATGTCAATCAATAGATTATACAATGAGGATATCATCTAATAAAGAAATACATATAACAAGTATAACTACGTATAGAATTTCCTCATATATGGACATACTTGATCATTCTTTCAATAAAAATTCACTAAAACAATCTCATTATATTCTACAGGAATAATTATATACTTCGAGCATATTGAGTCTGTCAGGGACTTCAAATATAAGTACTATTATCAAATGATAACAAAGATAAACAAATCTTAAGTGTTATTATGCACTATTATATCCACCACTACAAATATATTTCTTCGTTATTAGTGTCAGGTCTTATGAAGAATCATATGTCATAAACTATAGTAAATATTCACTTTTGTACTTCGCATTTTATAAGCAAATATTAATTGCTATCTCTTTGGGATTACACTTCAGGTATATTATTCACGCTGGGAATACATATACATTTCAAGTGTATTTGTGAATAGTTTAAACTTTTCATATTTTTCATGCGAACTTTATCATTTCGAGTCGGTAGACCTCGATTTGAAAATTCTCATTCTGAATCAATATATTATGCGCATTAATATCTTTGACGTCATGTACTTGTGTGGTTCCAATAGTTCCCAATCATGTTGAGATCTCATCATGTGTCATAATTTTCAGATACCTGAATTTATTCTGAAAATAATATATCAATGAATTTTGGAGGAAAATTCTGCTGGAATTTAAATCTCTTCAACTAAACATATATGACCATCTTAAACCTTTACTCCAGTGAGGAGTTTGTATCTTTGGAACCGACTTATCTACCACATTTTAGTTGTGTCTCAAATTTATTTATAGTGGTAAATTATCCTTCAAGGATATAAAATATATTCTTTGTCAGATATTGATCAGTTAATGTACCCGACTATATAAATTATCCCTGTTAATTTTGGTTCAAGGTATCTTCTATGAGGATCAAAATAGAAGATCAAGATGAGACACATACTAATATCTTTATCCAACCTCATTATTTCTCCTCTTTATGTTGAGGCAACATATTCAAAATTAACAAAATACGAATATCTCCATTGAGATTTGCTCCCAATATATTTAATTATCTCTTTGAGAACCCATCTCATTATCTTTATGGTGGTACGACATACATAGTGCATTTCTAAATTTAGAATAAATAAATATTTAGTTTTTTACCACAAACAAACTAATGTGAGGAGAATTACAATGTGTTGGCAAAATACGAAATAAGTGCTAATATATCACAGTCATGAACATTCTGCGGGATGTTTAATATTTATCTCAATACAACAAGTATTATTAGGACGAATTATGTCTTTGGGGGAATGTTAAAACATGAACTCATTATCAATAAATTGTGCAAACTACAGATTGCAAAAATAATAATATTCATAAGACTATTTGTTGATGCATCAACTAACAATTTTTTATATTCATTCCAAAATTACACATTCAACCCTAAGTAATACTAGAAACTTTTAAATAAAATAAGTAGCATATATAAATTCATCATATTAGAAAATTTATAATTCCATAATAAATTTATAATTATTCTTTAATGATTCGGGATAGTCTAACCGGTCATACCAATAGATAAATTATTTATCAGTAAACTTTAAATTTACTTAATATTGCATCTCAAATTC